>OVBN01000228.1:1393029-2786058 GCA_900406565.1 Turritis glabra | reverse complement strand
ACTCCCAGCAGAACTATTGTATAAAAAATATGTGTACTGATATCGATAATCAAAATGAGTACTGATATTCTATAAAGGTTATAAATGGTCGATTTGAAGAGAGCTACAAGGAATTCCCAGCAGAACTATCACATGGATGCATTTTACGTGAGACAACTTTGGAAACTGACCCCCTAAATTGATCAAATTCGACTGACCTTACATGGAGATCGACCTTGCCTTTCAGAAGCTTGGTTCCACATACTTATAAGCAAACAGAGTTGTCTTTTGCGTGATGTCTAATAAATAACGCCGTAGTTGAAAGAGAAATAACCAAAAGAGGTCTATCTATCAAATCTTACCATATTCATTCAAATAGTCCACCAGCAACCTAACAAAAATATTTGAAAGAACCGCAGCGTCGGGAGAGCTGAGTGCAAGGGGGCAGTTGAAATCCATCTTAATATATGCCTTCGGTTTGAAGAACTTTGTATCAGGCTTATACCACAATCTTGAGAATGATGTCTTTCTCAACAAAACAGGAAAGATGTCCTGTTCCAGAACTTGATTTTGTGACATAAGATAACTGCGTCATACATTATTCAAAAGACATTTGTAAATTCTAACTAGAGTGATGGAACTGTACCTTATCCTTAAAATCTTTCAATGAAAAATCCGTAGGAATGAAGACATTAGGTGTTGGTAGATGCAGGTTTTCATCAGGAGCAGATTGCACCCACTCCTGTAAGTGTTAAGCACAAACCAAAATTGAACTTTCTCCAGAGTAATAGAAAAATATTGACAAACAGAATACATCCAAATATAATCGGATCTTCAGGAAATTAATACATCAAAAGCCAACCTGAATGGTGAGTTTGGTTATCTTCTCAAGAGAGTAAGCAGTGTTATACCATGGCTCAACCTTGTCAGTTTTTCCTTCAAATTTATTTGATTTCCAAAAGATTCTACAAAAATAACATTTAGCCATGAGTAGCCAGGATTTCAATGCTTGAAATACTTGAAGTACAGATCATATATATGGCTGATAGCAATAAAAACATATAGCACTTTCATCAGAATAAGTGGGACAAATACAAATTTAGCTTGGTGAAAACCTATGAGTTTATAAGACATTTAAAGAATACATTAGGTCATCAATTGCTTTTGCAAAGGGATACATTCCAGGAACAGAGACTTACCGAACATTATTGGGAGAAAGCTCATCGAGAACCTTTTCCACAATAGCTGGATTAAATTTCGAAGGCAGTGATGATCCAACCAGCCAATGCTTGGTTGGGTACATCTGAAGCATAATTGGAATAAGACATAAGACACAGAAGATTAAATCAAAAAGTGGAATGTTTAGCCAAGAAACCGAGTTTCCGTACTTCAGTTACAGAGATCAAACTTCATATGGGTGATCTAGTAATGTTTGATGAGATTGTAAGAGGTAGAAAAGTATGAGAAGTATATTGAACAGCTGAAAATACTATTACCGTCATTTTTGATGAAATACGTGTTGCATAAGACATTGGGTGTACTTTGGCTTGATAATGAAATTCTGCCTCACAGATAGCTGAGAGCTTTAACAACAATAACAGATGTATCAACCTCAATAAGAACACTGAATCAATAGGAATACTAGCCAGATTGGATAGCAGACAACAACAGAAATAAACTGGAAACATATATAGGCCCTAGAAGTTGTACAGCTTAATTAATAATACAAATACCTCATCGAATATCCATTGGGAAACACCAGACTGTTGTAAAAGGTTAATGTGTCTGAACAACAATCCTAAAATATCTTGCATATGCTCTGTATACCAAGAAAAGAAACAAAAATCAGATCAAATCCAGAAAATATCAGGTACTGACTAACCATGAACACACCTGATAATACCATATCTTTTCAACGGAAACAAAAAAGTTGCAAGCTGCCGTAGAATATTAAAACAAAACACGAAAGAATACAGAAACCCACCATGGCCAGCATCAGTAAGATCAATCGAAACATTGAAGAAAGAATACTCCATAGTCCACTCTGCTTCACCAGCATACAGTCCCGTTGCCCAACCTGTACAAGTATTCAGAAAAATAAAGCAAGATTACTTAATGCAGAACTGCTGATACTCTGGTCTGTATCACAAAATTAAGTATACAAGCAGTTGAGCAAATGCTTTTAAGTAAACAAGCAGTTGAGATACACACTTCTCTAGCTCCACACAAAAAAAAAAAAAAAAACCTCCCATGTTACTCTCTTCCGGAAAATAGTCAGGACACCATATATTGTTTTAGTGCAGCCTATATTACATACCAAGATAGGAAATATTTATATAGCTACCATCTGCAGCTGAAACAACAAAGAACTGCAGTTTGTAAAGCAGTTTTCTAACTATCTTCGAGACAACCTAAATAAGTGTTCTGTAATATTCACAGCGGATAAGAACTAGAGAATAAAGATCAAGCAAGAAACACCTCGAAATTAATACAGGGGAAACAACTAATCTTTCAGATTTCTCGTGACTATTAGCCGAGACAACATATCATCCAAAAAAAGTACGATATCATTTTGAGAACAAATAGAGAGCTGAATACTACAACAACTTTTCAGTTATTACCGGCCAAAACATTTATTAGTTTGGCCCCAAAGAAAACCTACCCAGGATTTTTAAGGCGTGAAACAAACTTCCTTCACCTTCATGACCAAGTAGACGACCAATGTACCTGCATGGTGCTTCTTCATAATGATGGATGCTAGGAGTTACAGGCCATGAAACAGTAAGCTCATGGCCCTGCCTTATGGGAACAGCCTTCACAAGAACCTAAAACCAATAGAAGAAAACACCACCACGTTAGCAACATTTTAGGATGAATTTATCTTCGTCTCGTACTCGTATAAATGCTAAATCTGAAATAAGGAGAGCAAAAACCTGCAAATGGTCTAGAGTACACGGCTGACCAGGAAATCTAGGAATACTCTTGTTAGTGTTTCGAATTTCCTGGAATAACTCTTCCACTAGACCTTGAGTTTTATCAAGGTTTTCTGAAGACATCCAAAGCAAAGAGATGTATAAATGTTATATATGTTAATACAACACTTCTGTTTTCTGAAATTAAAAGAAATTTGAGTATTTGGGTTATAGCTCCAAAACCTACCCTTGCCATAAACAACCAGATGCATGATGTTGGAAGAATAATGTTCATCATAGAATTTAATTAGCTCACTCCTTATATCTATTCCTTTTGCTTCGGGGTGTACATGAAGAGTATCCATGTTACCTAAGCAAAATTATCACTTTCTTTAGCAGGAGAGAAAAAAATAGGGAACGACCATTGACTTTCTTATGGACGCCAGCCAACACCAATTAAGAATAGCTGAATTGGTCGAACATGAACCTGAGCCAAATTTGTTATATGGATGGTCTTCTCTACTTATGAGCTTCTGTAACTGTGTCAACGAAAAAGGAAGACAAAACTCAAATGAGATGCTAAATACATATCAAAGGACAACCTCATTTTTTGTTCTTAAAATGTACTTTTCCTTTTTTATCCAGTGCTAATAACTAGATGGATAGATGTAATATAATTGTGTTATTCAGAGCAAGGGAAAATACCTGGCGCATACGCCTAAAATCAGACAACAGGTTTTTCTGATGTTCTGGATGAGAGAGAGAGAGAGAGAGAACTTGTTAGATATCTACAAATTTCAAAAGGAGAGAGCTATATATCAAGAAAGTCAAAAGCTAACCAGAGTCGACAGCCTTGATCTCTCTCATGGTGGCATCAGCTGACATCAGTGGTTTGATAAAGAACTGTGCAAACCTGGTTAGACAATCAAAAAAAAAATCCATCACTGTCAAAGGCAGATCAGATAACATTAGTAAGCGAGAGAGAAAAACAAAAAAACAAAAGCAAGTGTACCTGTCCAAAGCTTCATCAAAACAATCAGTGTTGATATCGAAATGGTAGTTTGTATTTTCGGTGGATGTATAAGCATTTGAGCTCCCTCCATGCTACCAAAAAAAAAAAAAACAGAAATCCAATAAAGCACATCATCCTTTTCTCTTGATTAATTAAATTGCCTTAAAATTTATAGAAGAGCATCGATGCAAGAAGGAACATCGAATTATGTTTAAGTTTGTATTCCAGAGCAGGAGAAGAACATTACCTCGATGACATACTTGAACAAACCATTTTCCTCAGGGAATTTTTCACTTGCATAAAATAGCATATGCTCTGATCTCCCGAAAATAAAAGTAAAAACCAGATGTTATTTGTTATTATTCCCCATGCATGGCCATCAAAATGGACTTCAGTTTACATTATAAGGAAAGAGTTTATGAAGAAAGGAGTGGCTCTCATTAAACAAATATATGAATTCTTAGAAGATAATAAAACAAAAGTACCAAGGAAATGAGCTAGGCCTTCCAATCCTTCCGGGTCCGAGAACGATCCGACGCTAACGTTCATTGAAGCGGCACACTGAAAAAGCAAAAGACACATAGGAATCGTCATGAATTTATCATCAGTACAATTAGAACAGTTGAATCGAGGTTACCTTGTCAGTCTCTGCGTCGCTGATTAACAACACTTGGAGCGAATTCTTAAGTACAATCCTCCGATATTCTCTCTTGTCCGTACGCGGCTTCAGTATCTCGTCACCTCCATCCGCCGTCGCCGTCGCGTTCTCCGTTCCAACCGCCATCTCCGTTCGATTACTTTGGGATAGTTTTTAGTCTACGCTGAGTCTTCTTCGCTCTTATGAATGGCCTGTCTAACGACTTTCTTTTATCTCCGAGAAGAAGTTATCTACTGTGCTACAGTCTACGTATGATTAATATCAACGGTGTATGTTTTTCCAAGTATCTAGATCCAACGGCTAATCTAGTGTCATTATCAAACGGTGCATCTTTTCCCAATTAATAAAGATCCAACGGCTGTACCGCAGCTTCAACAAAACTTGCACACATGTGGATGTGGTCAATGCCAAGTTACCAACTCCACCATTCATTTCTTGTTAAAGTATATAGAATAAGGACCTAAAAAGACTGTTGAATATAATAACTATGAAAATTAAATATGCTAAACAATTTTATTGAATAACTATGCCATAAATTTCATCGAATAATTTTGTAGATTGTATATCTGATGCCAAGTTTAGTCTCTTATTATATTATTTTGAATTTTCCATGATTTTGTACCTAAATGTTAGCTATTTTAAATATGACCAAGTCTACTGATTCGCTTTGGCATATGTGTGTTTGTGTATATATCACTTGAAAGAGTCGGGGGACCTCCTCAAAGTTTCAACGACCCGTAAAGAGGTTGAGACTTTCTGAAACCAACAATGTCTTCGATTTCTACAAGTGGTGATACAACTTTGTCTTTGTCAGATGCCATTTCCTTCAAATGCTGGTTTCCGTAAACGCAAATGCTCAGCGATTTCTTTTTTGGTGCGTCAACCTTCATGTATTCGCCAAAGAAATCTATCAATTCGTCCTTCTTTAGCTCTCTCAGTGCAGCCACCTAACCATAAAGCAAACCCAACTTAATGGATCAATCGCTTGTATTAACACTTGTTCGAAGAAGACTCGCATGCAAGTACAAGGTTCTTAATATTGCTAAGAAGTTGGAAAGGAGGAGATTACCTCTGCCTCTATGCGGTTGAATTTGAGTGTCCCAGTTTGAATCTCTGCCCAGTAAAACAAGGATTCCTCATCCAAGTTCTTGTCTTTTTCGAGCTTCATGTCTATCAAAGTTGTTACATTGCTCTGAGGAAAAAGTCATGTCAATTAGTACATCAATGTTTGTCTCAAATAAAGCAAATATCATCTATAGTACCTGCTTGTATCATCTTACCTTGAATTCTTCATCGCTCATATTGTAAAGTTTACTCTCAAGGTCCTTGAGTAGAGACTCGACCCTCAAATCAATATGTCCAGGACCCTATTAACGATAAACTCAAAGGCAATTACATAGATCTGCATTAACTATGCAAAGTCTAGTGGTAGAGAGGCAATACAAGTTGGTACCTTAACTGAAGACTGGATAATGAACTGAACACCATAGACGCCAGAATCGATGCTGTGTTGCAGAAAAGTGGTTATGCATCAACATAACTCAGTAAATATTCAAACACACGGGAAAATCGTCTGTACCTCAGAGAAAGTGAAGTGATGTAGCCAAGTTGCTCAATCGTTCTAAGCTGATGAAATGTGAATTGCTTTGCAATTAGTTCGAAAAGCTGAAGTTTACTATTCATGGAAAATTCATCTTGATGAACCTGTTCATGGTAAACCAATTTCCGTTACCAAGAACATGAAGGTCAATGAGAAGAAAAAAAAACTCACAAAGAGATCTACAAGCAAAGCTTTATAAGACATGCAAAAAACTGGTCGATGATGCCACTTAGTTTGATGATTATCTACTAATCGTGTCACAACTATACCTGAATATAATGCACTAGAGCAGAATTTTCATCACTGGAGTTTGAACCTTCATGATGGTAAAAGTATTTCATTCCTGTTCTGAACTCTGTAACCCTATTTGTCAGGAATTGGGATGGAAACAACGGACGACAAATAGGTTTTGGGTCGGTAAAAAGAACATCTTCGATATGCGAGACCATTGACTTAGCTTCGTCCTTCTCAACATTTCCTGAAATGAGACACCACAATCGCTATAAGAAAAGGAAACAGATTAGAGACCAAATACAATCAAACAGCAGGGATAATGTTGATACCTGCTATATAGCACTCAACAAATGTCCTCGATAACAGCGCTGGAACGAACTTAGCCAAGTCTTCAGCTTCCAAATGTGAAAGAGCATCAAGTTCCTCTTTCCAAGGCCAAATCTTATCTTGTAATACTAGTGAGCAGTAATACATTGCTTGTTCATATGGTTGTTGGAATTTGTTATTTTGGTATGCCTTTGTGACTGTTTCCTATTACAGGACAGGGAAGCAGAAAACATGGATTCGGTAAATCGGGTCACACGGGTTATTGGATGTAGGGAGGAAGTTGTCAATATCTTACCACGTACAAACCTTAAAAAGGAGAGTCGTGGTAATTTAGAAAGAGGAACTAACAAGGTTACCTTGATAACAGAAAACCTGTCAGGTTTAACTTCGAATTTTGCTATCTTTTGAATGACAGCTTCCAGCAAGATCCTCAATTTGTGATTAAAGCCAACAAGAGAGAGCTGGAAATGAGAAACTGTAAGTCAAACATGAAATATCTTGAGAAAAATTCACAAGGAAACTTCAGCATCCTTGTACAAACCCACCTCAAAACCATTGTCCGAAAGACTTAATCCATAGTCAAGACCAGCAGTTTGAGCATAATAAGCTGAGACATAGAAGTAAAGATTGATGAGAACTATAATATATATTTTTCTTGCTTAGTTCCACATATTTATCATACAATTTTCTTGATTAATATCACGAGAAAGCCATAGTTGAAAGAGAAATGACCAAAAGAGGTCTATCTATCAAATCTCACCGTATTCATTCAAATAGTCCACCAGCAACCAAACAAAAATATTTGAAAGAACCGCAGCGTTGGGAGAGCTGACTGCAAGGGGGCAGTTGAAATCCATCTTAACATATGCCTTTGGTTTGAAGAACTTTGTATCAGGCTTATACCACAATCTTGAGAATGATGTCTTTCTCAATAAAACTGGAAAGATGTCCTGTTCCAGAACTTGCTTATGTGACATAAGATTACTGCTTCATACATTATAAACTCTAAAAGACAGTTGTAAATTGTAACTAAAGAGATGGAACTGAACCTTATCCTTAAAATCCATTAATGAAAAATCTGTAGGAATGAAGGCATTAGGTGTTGGTTGAAGCAGGTTTACATCAGGGGCAGACTGCACCCACTCCTGTAATTGTTAAGCACAAACCAAAATTGAACTTCTTACAGAGTAAAAGAAAAATATTGAATCAAACAGAATATAAATTAGAGCAGAGGAAAAGTAAACATGCAAGTATAATCGGATCTTCAGGAAATTAATACATCAAAAGCCAACCTGAATGGTGAATTTGGTTATCTTCTCAAGAGAATAAGCAGTGTTATACCATGGCTCAACCTTGTCAGTTTGTCCTTCAAATTTATTTGATTCCCAAAAGATTCTACAAATTATTACGGCATTAGATTCTGTGATACGAGCTTACTAGGCCGTGAGCAGTCAGGATTTCAATGCTTGAACTACATGTAAATTCTATGAACATGACACATTGGGGACTGAGGGCTTCTTAAAGTAAACCCCCAAAAAGCTAATGAAAATTTTGCATAAATAGAGATCAGATAGTCAATAGGAATAAACACATTTAGCACCATCCTCAGCTTTCTCAGAATAAATAGGATATATACAAAAGTTTTTTTGGTGAAAACCTACAAGACATTTAGAGAATGGTAGGCAGCAAGGCAAAATAATACATTCCAGGAACAGAGACTTACCGAACATTATTGGGAGAAAGCTCATCAAGAACTTTTTGTACAATAGCTGGATTAAATTTTGAAGGCAGTGATGATCCAACCAGCCAATGCTTGGCTGGGTATATCTGCAGGATAATTGCAAAAGGAAGATTAAAAAAAACAAAGAAGTGAAATATTCAGCCATGAAACCGGGTTTCCAAACTTCAGTCACAACGATCAAACTTCATATGGGTGATCTACTAATGCTTGATGAGACTGTAAGAGGTAAGCATCTATTATACTTTTTGTTCATCATAAAGGCCACGTCTATAAATAGCAGAAGTATGTATATAAGAAGCTTAAACGATAGGAAAAAGTATAAGAAGTCAATTGAACTGCTGAAAAATATTATTACCGTCATGCTTGATGAAATATCAACTGCATAAGAAATTGGGTCTGTTTTGGCTTGATAATGAAATTCTGCCTCACAGATAGCTGAGAGCTTCAACAACAATAACAGATGTATCAAGCTCTTTCAAGACACGAAATCACTAGGAATACTGGCCAGATTAAAATCAGACAACACAAAAGGTGGAAAAATAGATCATACAGCTTAATACCGATACCTCATCAAAAATCCACTGGGAAACACCAGACTGTTGTAAGACCTTAATGTGTTTGAACAACAACCCTAAAATATCTTGCATATGCTCTGTATACCAATCAAGAAACAAAATTAAACCAAATCCACATAATATCAGGTACTAACTAAACATCAAGCACATCGATACCATCTATTCAACATAAGAAAGATTGTTGTGAGCTTCCATGGAAACATAACATAAAACAAAGAAGAATACAGAAACCCACCATGGCCAGCATCAGTAAGATCAATCGAAACATTGAAGAAAGAATATTCCATACTCCAGTCTCCTTCGCCAGCATACAGTCCTGTTGCCCAACCTGTGCAAGTATTATGAAGAATTAAGCAAGACTACTACATGTCGAACTGCAAATAGCCTAATATACACACGTCTGCATCAAACAATTAAAGTAAACAAGTTGCTGAGCAATAAAATCCTATTCAACCAGGATGAAACTTCTCTAGCCATAAGCTTTTTAGTGCAGCCTTGAAGCAACAAAAAAATTGTAGTTTCTGAAGCACTTTTCTAAATATCTGCAAGACAACCTAAAAAGTGTTTGTAATATTCACAGCGGATAAAAACAAGGAGAATAAAGATCAAGCAAGAAACACCTTCGAAATTAATACAGAGGAAACAATTAATCATTAAGAATTCTCGTCACTATTAGCAGCAACAGCTTATCCCTCCAAGAAAATTAAAATAAAAGTTTGAAGACAAAAATTAGAGATCTGAAGCCTACAGCTACTTTGCAATTTGTTACCTCTTTCAGATAGAATCTGCTCAAGAGTTTATTAATTTGGCCCTAAAGAAAACCTACCCAAGATTTTTAAGGCATGAAACAAACTTCCTTCGCCTTCATGACCAATTAGATCACCAAGATACCTGCATGGCGCCTCTTCATAATGATAGATGCTAGGAGTCACAGGCCATATAACACTAAGCTCGTGACCCTGCATTATAGGAACAACCTTCACAAGAACCTAAAACCAATGAAAACCATCACCACAGAAGATAACACCTCAGAAACGTTCTAGCATGAATTTATCTTCGTTTTCTGTAAATGCTAAAGCTAAAATAATGAAAAAAAAACCTGCAAATGGTCTAGAGTACACGGCTGACCAGGAAATCTAGGAATACCCTTGTTGGTGTTTCGAACATCCTGGAACAACTCTTCCACCAGACCTTGAGTTTTATCAAGGTTTTCTGAAGACATGCAGAGCAAAGAGATGTATAAATGTTATATATGCTAAATACTTTTGTTTTCTGAAACTTAAAAAAAAAATAATTGAGTATTGGGTTAGCTCCAAAACCTACCCTTGCCATAAACAACCAGATGCATGATGTTGGCAGAATAGTGTTCGTCATAGAATTTCATTAGTTCACTTCTTGTATCCACTCCCTTTGCTTGGGGTCGTGCATGAAGAGTATCCATATTCCCTACACAAAATTATGACTTGCTAAGTAGGATAAAAAGTTGGGAAGGACCACTGACTTTTCTTATGCATCACAACAACAATTAAGAATAGGTAGAACATAAACCTGTGTTAAATTTGTGGTATGGATGGTCTTCTCTACTTAGATGCTTCTGTAACTGGGTAAACGAAAAAGGAAGACAAAACTCAAGTTAGATGCTACACGCACATCAACGGACTTGTGGGCTGTCAAATATGAAGGGCTTAGATATAAGTACTACAAGTTCAAAGGAAAATCAGTGAAATGCATTCTTCAGTGCCAATAACTAGATGGATAGATATAGTATGGTATTTGTTCTTGAGAGAAGGGGTCAATACCTGGCCCATACGCCAAGAATCTGACAACAAGTTTTTCTGATGCTCTGGATGAGAGAGAACTTGTTAGAATTTGTTATATTAATAAATGTCAACAGGGAAGCTATCAAGGTAGTCAAAAGCTAACCAGAGTCGACAGCCTTGATCTCCCTCATGGTGGCATCAGCTGACATCAATGGCTTGATAAAGAACTGTGCAAACCTGGTTAGGCAATAACAGAAGAATCCAACATTTTCAAAAGGCAAATCAGATAACATTAGTAAGCAGAAGAGGAAAGCAAATGCAAGTGTACCTGTCCAAAGCCTCATCAAAAGAATAAGTGTTGATATCGAAATGGTAGTTTGTATCTTCAGTGGATGTATAAGCATTTGTGCTCCCTCCATGCTAAAAACAGATAAATTCCAGTAAGCACAATTCCAATTTATCTTTATTTAAATTTTCCTTAAAGTAAGAGAGGAGACCGATGCAAGAACATCAAAATGATGAGCAAGATTATACTACAGAGACAAGAGAAGAACGTTACCTCTGTGATGTACTTGGAATAACTATCTTCCTCAGGGTATTTTTCACTTGCATAAAATAGCATATGCTCTGAACCCCCCAAAACAATAAAAAGAGCAGAAGTTATTCACCATGGCCATCAAAATCAACACTGAAAATCGACTTCAATATACAGGAAAGGGTTGATATATCACTGTTTATAAATACAGAACTGACTCAGCTCAGTGATCGAATCCTGCTATGATTATGAATAGAACCACTAAAACGAAAACAAAAGTACCAAGGAAATGAGCTAGCCCTTCCAATCCTTCCGGGTCCGAGAACGATCCGACGGTAACGTTCATTGAAGCAGCACACTAATTAAGAGAGCACGGATACAAATTAATCTTCAGAACTTTTTTCTTATCGGAAAAATTAGAACAAGGGATCAATCTTACCTTGTCAGTCTCTGGGTCGCTAATTAACAACACCTCGAGCGAATTCTTGAGTACAATCCTCCGATATTCTCTCTTGTCGGTGCGTGCCTTCAGTATCTCGCCACATTCACCAGACGCCGCCGCCGTCGCCTTCGCGTTCTCCATTCCGACCGCCATTAACGTTCAATTACTTTGGGATGGTTTAGTCTTCGCTCTCATGAATGTCCAACGTCTCCCTATTTATTTCCTAAAGTAAGACAATGGAGCTGAGTAAAAATTATCTAGTGTGGTAAAGTCTACGTATGATTATTATCGACGGTGTATGTTTCCTAACAAAGGTAATATCCAACGGTGATTATTAAGTCAAGTCTTCGCTCGTAATACAAGTGTGTTCATTTAACACACTTTTGAGTTAGTAGACACCTTTTGGACTGTTTGCATATTTTTTTTGACTATTATGTCCTTCAATCAGATGAAAGAAACGCTATCCAAACTATTTGATTTCAGTTGTTTTTATCTAAACACTTGACAAAATAGTTTAGTTGTATGGCTTTTAATATAGACCATTAGATTGAAGAATAATAAAATCTATGGTTAAGATAATAAAAAAAAAAAAAAAAATTTCTTTCTTTCGTCTGTACAATGAGTCAAGTATCTCTCTCTAAAACAACAATGACAATAGCCAGAAGGAAAATTGTATGTAATCACCAGAAACTTAGCCGAATCTCCCATTAATGCTCTCAAATTCTTTTTTTTCTCTCTAATGTGGCTTTGCGTTATCGGAGATCTGAAGAGAACGGCGCCGTCGTCATCGACGATGAATTTGTTCTTCTTGTGCTCTATGATTTACCAAACGCGACATACATTGTGTGTGATCACGCTCAACCAAGATGGTTAGTCTTTCTCAGATTTCTCACTCTCTTATTCATCTTCATCTTCTACTTATTTGACTAATGAAGTAAATCTGTTTTGAGTTTTCTTAAGACGCCTGGGCCAAAACAGAAGCAGCTTCCGCCTAAGTCTCTGGTAGCGGTGCAAGATGAAATTGAGATCGAGATCGAGGAGGTTTTATATAGAATGATGAGGCAGCATCAGGGACAAGCTAAACAAGAAACCGTCGGGAATGATTTCGGTGAGATCGATAAACCAACGGTGGAAGTGAAGTCCATATTACCTTCGCCGATCTTCAACTTGCAGATTGCTCAATTAGCAGCAAATTCGGCGATCGGTAAGTCATCTCGAGTTCTCTCCTCCGTTCACAATGTTGCCTCGTTAACTTTTTAGGCTTCTTGACACTGCAATATTGTTGTCCACGAAGTCTCATCCATTTGTTCACGGAGTATTGTTGTCCATGAACACCTATCCATTTGTTCACGGAACCTTGTTATCCACGAAGTTCTGTCCAAATGGTGTATTCCATATGGACATCTGCTAAATAGACAAAAACTATTTGTTTATCTTTAATTGTATGAACTATACCACTACTGTAACAAGCTAAATGGGTGATCTTCAACTTGCAGATTGCTCAATTAGCAGCAAATTCGGCGATCGGTAAGTCATCTCGAGTTCTCTCCTCCGTTCACAATGTTGCCTCGTTAACTTTTTAGGCTTCTTGACACTGTAATATTGTTGTCCACGAAGTCCCGTCCATTTGTTCACGGAGTATTGTTGTCCATGAACACATATCTGCTTGTTCACGGAACCTTGTTGTCCACGAAGTTCTGTCCAGACGGTGTATTCCATATGGACATCTGCTAAATAGACAAAAACTAGTTATTCCTCCTTAATTGTATGAACTATACCACTACTGTAATGTCACATCATTTGGAACGATGTAAAAGTGAAGGACTCGTGAGAAAAGATTCCAACATCATACATTATTACCTACAAAATTTAAGATTCATTGAACACTTTCAGATTATCCACTTAGATTCGGCCATAAGCACTTATCCATTTGACCATTAGCACTTGTTCATCGAAAAGAAAAGAAAGTTACCAAAAGACATGACAAAATGATGTCTGAAAACAATAAGATCATGTTTTCAGGTTGTAAGTGAGCATGAAAGATTACTCTAATCTTTTAACCATAAGCAAATTAAGCAGCCATCACTCCAATTTTTTTACATAAACATATTTAAGTAGCCTTAATTCCAAAATTTAACCAGCAGCAAATTAAGCAACCATTACTCTAATTTTTAAATAGAAAAAACAAATTAAACAACCATCAATTTAATATTTAAGCTCTCCACCTAATTCCCACCACTAATTTTAATGAACACGATCTCATTAGAAAATTAGTGTTAAGCAATCGATTTCATTCTCATACATAGTTGGGGACACTATAAAGGCAAAGCAATCTTCGATAACATAAAAAAGAGGGCAAATCAAACTTTACATGTTACAAGAAGGCACAAATGAAATGTTTTCCAAGGTAGCTTGTTTAGTAACACCAAAGAATGGTTGTCCACAAAGTCATGTCCACTTTGATGTATTCTATATGGACAACCACTAAATGGACAAAAATCGTAGCTCGGGAACCGACACACTGATCATTTCGTCGGCGGTTTTCCATGAAGATATAATAGGAGAAGATACCGGCGTTGGAGAAGGAGACGATTTAAAACTTTAGTCGGAGGAAAACTCTTTCTGATGGTGATGCTTTGTCAAAGCCGGTGGAAGCATCTTCATCGCTCCATCACCGTCGTCATATTCTTTATCGTCGTTGACACTCTTCTCAGAGGTATCGTCGTCGTCGTCACCACCTCCGTCGTCTATATTACCTTTCATCATCATCAACCGTTCTCTTCTTCCCTTTTACTTCGGCTATTTAACCGATCTCGTTCCCTCTCCCTTTCTTTTTCCCGTTCTCGATCTCCATCCTTCTTTGTACTCGTTCCCCGATCTTTTAACCTCGCCATCTCCGTAAACTCCACCGGACTTTCCTCTTCTGTGATAATAAAAACAAAACACAAAATTAGAGATCAAATAATTTATCCTCAGATCTGAAGAAATCGAGAAGAGAGAAGAGGATAGTTTGGGCAGAATTGAAGATTTTTGGATCTACGAACTCATAAAATTGAAGAATTGAAAAAAGTTTGGGTATAATGCATGAACTAAAATGAACAAACAAACACATAAAAAATTAAAATTACAAGGCTAGAGATCCATAACATAATTCATTATTCTAGCGATTGAGTATAAAATTGAATCTCAAAAATGAATGATGTAGGAAGATGAGAGAGAGACAAAGAGAATGGGGAAGAAGAAGGTGAGGTTGGTAACGAGAGAAAATTGTACTTAGATGACATTTTTGTGAATAGGATTTTAGTTAAAAGGTAATATGGCTAATATACATATGAAAAGTGTTCTATATCCAGAAAGTGTGTCAATATGCAAATAAAGTTATAAAAAGTGTGTTAGAGCGTAAATATGTTATGTCCAGCTTCTTTCTTTTTTTCGTTGTGAAGAAATTATCCAGTGTGTTTCAAGTCTACGTCTGAATATTTTTATCTACGGTGTATGTTATCCATGGTATATAGATCCAACGCCGATAACGCAACATTAACAAAACTTGCCACATGTGGTATTTCAATAATTTTTAAATATTTTAGATAGTTTGGGTAGTTATGTTACTGATATTTTTGGTTAATTCGGATAATTTTATGTAGTTTGAGTTTTTTTATTGGAATTTTCGAATAATTTGAATAGTTTTGAGTAGTTTTGGATACTTTTAGATAGTTTTCCGAGTAATTTCTAGTATTTTAGGTAATTTCGGGCAATTTCAAATTTTGGATAAAACCTTATTCAAACCGAACCCGAGAATAACTTGACCCGAATGTTTAAAATACATGAACGGGTGCTATGAACTTAAACCTGAAAATTCGAAAAACCCAGAACCGAACTCAAACGGGTACCTGGGGTCCAGCCGCTGTTTATTTGTTGTAAAGTGTATAAACTATAAAGTAGTATAAGATGTTGTTTTAAAATCTAAAGAATAGTTCAATATGATTATGCTAAATAAATACATTGATAACTATGCCATCAAGATAATTATGTATTCAAATTACTATTATTAGAGAGTTTACAACAAAATTGTCCGAACTAAAAATGTATGAAAGTTGGAAGCCCGTGATTACGGCAAAGCCGGCCAACACGTAAAACTTTCGCTTGATTATCTGAGATTGTCACGACAATCTTCAAAGTATTAAGTTTAAGTCACTCCAAGTCTCCAACTATTTAGCCAAATCAATATCTATGTTTAACTCTCTAATGATGCTATGAGGATCACTGATCGCTTCAGGTGACTCCTTTTGTTGTCTTTATAACTGTATTATTATATAGGAATCGAAGATGATTAATTCATGCAAGGTGGAGAAAGGGAATTTCATAAGACAAAATTTTGAATTAAAGCTGTAAATGATAGTAAATAAATGAGACATTTGACCAAAATAAAGGAGACATAAACTAAATAGGAAGGCAAATCGATATCGACGGTCTATTTTCCGTTTTGGACTTTAATGAGTGCTTTTATTTCCAGTACAATAACTATTGAAATTTCTGGAATAAAGTTGCATATAACTGTATAGAGTCACACGTCTCTAATTTCTAAGCCCTAATTTTATTTTCCTCCCACTCATCTGCTTCTGATATGGCTTCTCCTCCACAAGATGATAACGCACTGCATTATCACTTTTGTCGGATTCTATCGACTTTTGAGCAAGGCTTTTGAAGGCATCAGTAAGACAGTAACGACTGGTTTATATTTGGCATGTCGTAAGTGTCGAAAGTGCTGAGTTACAGATTAGAGGCTAGCAGTCCTGCTAAAGAGAAGAAGAGCTCAAAAGATCACATCTCAATCATTATTAGTAAGCTTTATGTTGCTTCTACAAGATTATTAGTAAGCTTTTCTCCTCTCCAGTTTTGAAAAGATTCAGTGTGATCTTTTGAGCTCTTCTTCTCTATAGCTTCAAGACTGTAGGAGGTAACCGTCGGTCCTGTCTTCATAGTAAGTTGATAATTCCTCAATCTGTTTCTGTGAATATGCTAATATTCATCGGTTTATATGTTTGTATCATTGCTTCAGGTTCCGGGGTCAAAGCTACTTTTGGTGGGACCATCGATTAAATAACCACGTTTAATAATTACACCAGCAATAAATTATACATATTAAAATTAATTTAGTAACCAATTTAAATTCGACGTTAAAAAAAACAATTTAAATCCAATTTCATTACGGTTTGCTATATCTCCTAAACCAGGAAACCAATTAACCGAAACTGATCAAACAAAAACGAGCTTAAAGAATATGAGTTTTTTTTTTCCTTCCTTTTACATGGATTGGCTGCAAGAAAGAATGATACAATCTCACAAATATGAAACCACTTCACATCCCTGCTTCTAAGCTTTAGAAGTGCCACGATGATCCTTATCGATATGCTTCAACAGATCCACCGGATCACGAAACCCTCTGCTACATTTTGGACAAACATCAACCGTAACTTTGCCACAATTCTGTTTTCCATTCCTCTCCTGCGTTTTCTCTGAGATACCATCGCTGCCACTCGCAAACTGTAACTTCTGGCTAATATCGTTACCGAGTCTGGTAATACTTGCTTCCGCAGAAGCGAAAAGACTAGACCATCTCGAAGAAGATGATGATGATGCAGGAGCTTCTTTTGAGTTTGTACTCAAGAAACCCATGAATGAGAAACTCGAATCAGGCTTCTTGGGTCCAGAACAACTATGATCAGGTCCAAACCGATGTTTCAAGCAATGATCGATGCTGCAATCTCGACATTTTATAGTATTAGAGAACGTCAAGAGTTCTCTGCATCTTGGAACAGGGCATTTCTTCTTCTTCACAGCTTTTTCGTAGTTAGATGGATCACAATCTGTATTAACATGTTTCTCCCAGGTAATGTTCGGATCTTCGTCGGGGTTTAATCGAACTCCTTTAGCACATAAAGGACAAATAACCACAGTGACATCTCCTCTGTTTCCTTTTGGACAATCGTGTTTCATATAGCTACGATGATCTAGACAAAACACCTGCAAAAACAAAAGTGTTTCCAAGTTTAATAAGATTTCAAATTCTTCGAAATGATGATCATTTATGAAATTTAAGACCAGATTGTAAGCAAAATCACACAGAGATGAGAAAAGTCGATATCTTAGGAATCGGTTAAACTACCAGATTCAAATCAAGTACTGAATTTGAACATAAAGAGATGAATTCCTGATTGACCAAGAGATTAAGAATTGTAGAAACTAGGGGGATCTGAGAAATGGCATTGATCAATCGTGACGAGCCGAGCGTAAGATGATTGATTACTTTTGAGGGAATCAAAAGCAAAAGAGAAGGAGAAATAGAAAGGGGACCTGAAGGCAGCGATCGCATGTGAAAGGCAAGAAATCGATCTGCTTGCAATAATCGACGGAGCAGTGTTTCCCCAGATCTGGAAATTCCGGAGTCCCCATTGAGACCGAGCTTCCGAGAATACACAAACAATAATAATTCCGACAAAGGAAAATGTTGCAAAAGAGAAGACAAGATGGTTAATTAGATAAATCCTAGAGGTTTCCCGGCGAAAGAGAGACGCCGGGAAAAGAAAATCTCCAGATTCCGAGAATTTAGATGAACAGCGCAGAACCGGGAAGAAGAAATTTGGAAGAATCGTATTGCAAAAGTCAACGTTATTCCTTCTTCTTACTATTTCCTTTCTATAGTCAAACAAAAAACTTTCTCTAATAGATTTCTAAATTCTTACCACCAACCAATTTGGGCTTATTAAGGCTATCGACTTTGGGTTCTCGGCCTCACTCGACTTGTATAAAATCTAGAAAAAGAAAAAAAAATCAAAGTTGTTACCTAGGAAAGAACCGTTTAAAAAGTCTTATGATTAGTTGCTTTACGAAATGACCAAATGAATGTCTGATTTAAACATTACTTCCCTGGTAGGTTACCTGACACGGAACCATATGTGGCTTTCCAATCTTGTTACCGCAGTAACCTCTTCGAATCGGAATCACAGACAATTTCGCGAGAATAGTCGCGCCTCTGATCGCCGTCGCGACTTCCTTGGAGCTTTTCACTCCTAATCCGACGTGACCGTTACTATCTCCGACGACGACGAAGGCCTTGAATCTCGTTCTCTGACCGGCTCTGGTTTGTTTCTGAACCGGCATGATTTTCATCACTTCGTCTTTCAATGAAGGACCGACGAGTAGATCTATGATCTGGTACTCCTTGACTGGAAGAGAATGAAGTTAGATATGCTCAAGCTTCTGGATCTTATTATCTTTTACGAGACGACCAAGCTTAGTCACTGGCACCCACTTCTCTTCCTCCGGAGCACGACGACCACGGCCTCTCGGACCACCTCTTCCACCACCGCGACCGCCGAACCCACGTCCGAAACCGCCGCGATCACCACCACGTTCGACACCACGCTCACCACCGCGTTCCGCCATTGTCAATGCAACCGATTTTGCGTAGAAGAGCTGGAGATTTGTTGCAGTGTTCTTGAGAATCGGCGGCAAAATTATTTTTACGTATAAGCTCCAGACGAAGAAGGGAGAATTAGGGTTTCTTGACAAACTGGAGCTTATTGGGGTTATAAGCCCAATTCTAAACTTAGGCCCAACAAATTATTCGTTTAAGGGACTGTTTCTTGATTCGTTTTGTTCTTCGTCAGTTATTGCCAGTTACTTGGTTTTTTCTTATAAAGAAATTAAGGAGATTTTTTTTTTTTTTTTTTTTGTGATATTTCTTTTGCTGAATAACATTATTGGGCTGACAGTACATTGATATATAAAAAATAAGAAGATGCAGAGATAGAACAAGATGAACAAACCCCACCATTGATATCACCTGCCAAAACTTAACAGACAAATAAAAAGACAAGACCACATAAAAATCTAAATTAGTTACTATTGAGTTCATAGATAAAAATAAATATCTATATATAGTCATGATTATCACATTTATTTTGTAAGAGTAAATAATGGTTAAGTGAGTCAAAGAGGACTCAATAGGCAGAGAGTAGAAGTGGCAGAGAGGGGGTGGTCATTGAAGGTGTGATGGGGACAACAAAACAAACACCTCTTCGTTTTAACCAAATGCATGTGGTTTTGGTTTTTACACACTGAGGACAAATTGGGATGCAATATTTAATTTTTCAAATATTAGTTTTATTTTGTTTTAACTCAATATAATATTTAATTTATCTCATTGTTGATTTTATTTTTTATTTCGAAGTGAGTTAACTTCATATTCAATGACTATATATGAACTATGACCAATAGAGTACAGAGAATCATGCATAGAAAAGGAAAAAGAAATCATCGTAATTACAATTAGACCATTAGTATTAAAAGTTATAAAGATGTTTTCTATTTTAAAATTTGTAAAATTTGTTTTTTTTTTATTATAAAGTCGATATAATTAATCACACTCTCTACTTCAAGTCTTAAACCTTTACTCCCACAAGCTCACCTGAAACTCTCTCTCTCTCTCTCTCTCCTTCTCTTCTCTCACACTCTCTCTCTCTCATGTTCGGAGTCACAGCAAGGCTAGATGACCAACTCGGCACCACAACCACACCAACCACCATATACATAGACCCACCCTCCCAAGACCAGCCTAGTCATAGCTCGGACCACCGTTCGATAGAAACACTCGTCGTCGTCTTAGCGGTCATTACCATTTTATCCGTCTTAGCTGGAGTCATCGCTCGGCTCTGCGGCGGCCGCCATTTATCTGACGGCGGTGACCACGACATCGAAGGTTGGGTCGAGAGAAAGTGCCGTAGCTGCATCGATGCAGGCGTTCCCACTGTCGCCGCCGCTCCTCCACCTCCACCACCGCCACCTCCGGCAGCGACGGCGGAGGAGCAGAGTAAGCCAGCGACCGAAGAGCAAACCAAGAAGTGAAGTAAAAAGGGTAAAACTACATTCTTCGATTTAGCTTTAATTTAACATTATGTAATATCATTAATTTTGAAGACATCTTCTTTTTTGTTATGTACCTTAGTCTACGGACATTAATTTCGGAATTTCCTCGGATGTTTTTGATTATTATTTCTTTCAAAAGAAGAAAAAAAAAAAAAGCAAAGTTCTTTGTCAACTTTTAACTTTAAATAAATAAATCCGTTGAGACATGAGAACAACGGCATTAACCAAAAAAAAAAAGACATCAAGATTTACTTTATCCTCATGTTGTATTTCATAGCAACATAATCAGACGAACATTCACATAAATAGTATATCAAGATTTTAAAACAATGGACTTTTAGTAAAGTAGGCCAAAACACAAGGGTTAAAATTAGTCCTTTTGGTAGATTATGGGATTTAACATTTTTATATAAGTATAGAAACAACACGGATATTTCGTTGAATGGACTAAGAGTAAAGTAGCACACAATGCAAGAGCTCACTGAAAACTAGGTTAATTTTGGGATTTAACATCTTATTTTACAATAAGTATAGAAAAAACACTATAAATTAGTAGCATTTTTCATGCAAAAAGAAAAAACACATTTTTCGTTTTAAGATTTTTGGGCCGTAGGCAGAGACTCGGCCCATGTAACTTGTATCAACAACTATTTGTACAACTTGTTCTTATCTTTTTCAATAGAGTAATTAAGAACCCAAGTTTGAACTAAATTTTCACTCTATTTTACCTACCAAACTATCATGCTGAAAATAATCAAATCACTTTACTGAAATTTTGCTTACTTTTTTTTCATTTTGAGTAATACTAAATCAAAATATTAGACAAATAATCTTATTAATTTATTCATGGGAATACAAACAATCAATATTAGTAATCTCATATATAGAAGACAACAAATCTTTCGACTATTTTATGTATACCCCCATATATCTGTATTACATATATCAAGAAGCAATACGTAGAGTACAATATACATGTGTGTATATATGTATATATATTTATACGTGTATATGTATATTACATGATTAGCTCAGTAATTGAGAGCATTTAGGAGAAACGGTGCCTTGATTTTTAACGTTGACATTTTTGCAAGAAGCTGTTCCTCCTTTAATGTTCACGTTCTCGAGCACAATCCCTTGGCATGGATACTTCTCACTGCAATTAAACGTTATCGCCACATCCGTCGCGCTCGTACCGGATATGTTCTTGTACACAACGTTTTTCACTTGCACGGCGGAGTCCTGTTAACATATTTCACATTTTCAATCCGAGTGAAGGCTAGTCTAGTAAAGAACAAAAATAGAAATGTGGCTAAATCTATCGATCAATCAATTACTTGTTCTTCGCATTTGTCCTTGTCGCAGTAGTTCTGGTCGATTATGATCGGATTCTTGACATTTTCCATTTGAATGTTTTGAAATTTAATGTTCCTGGCAGTTCCTGATCCTCCCTGAAATCAGTAAGGGGGTTTTATTGAAAATTTTAAAACAAATGTTGCAGATTCAAGAGATTTGTAAAATTAAAGTGAGGATGTTTGTGCAAACAATAAATTCAGTCACCTGATAAGTCTTAATCCGAACTCCATTATCACTCTCAGAGAACTTAGCACCATCCACATAAATTCCTGAGACATAAGCTTTCGAATTGTCGTCCCCCAAGCTCCCAATGCTTCTCAGCGAAACAATTTTAAAAAGATCGATATTAGCTATATATTTACTTCATTAATATGTAAGAGCTATCAAAAATTTTGAATATAAAATTTTATTACCCTTATGTTAGATATCTAAAGCAATATATATATATATATATATATATATATATATATGTATAAAAAATGTATTGGTTTACCTGATTCCGTGACCGGGGCCGCAAGTTAAATCATTGATTTGAAGATTTTGCGTTCCATCCTCAATGGATATACAATCATCACCTGTATAAAAGCAACCAAGAACATCATAATTATATATGATTTAAATGATAGCTAGCGACCTCAGTTTAGCTTTAGCAAGTCTTTGTTACTAGCTCATATATACACCGTAAACCCCAATTATATATGAATCATTAATTACCTGTTCCAATATCTGATTGGGAGACTCGAATGTTTTTGGTATTAGTGATATGGATACCATCGGTGTTGGGACTATCGCCAGGAGCGGTGATCGCAACATTATTAACGTCAACATTGTTGCATTTCTCAATGGAAATTTGAATCTGCTGCGCATCTCTCACCCTCAAGTTCTTCACATTCAAATTCTTTAAGTTGTATAAAGTAAGAGCCTGCATATGCATACAACACACACAAGCCAATTTTCTAATCAAACGTATACTTAGTTTGAAGTGAAGAAATTAATTATATACTTCTATATCATATATGGAGTTTTTGTATTTAGGTACCGTTGGCGCTTTTGTGCATGGCTGCATTGAAACAAAAAAGAGAGAGGAAACCAATTAATACTAGCATGATGACGATTAATTAGGAGTATATTAGAAAATTATATATATGAAGATATATGTGTGACATATACTAATGAGGCCCGGCTCTAAGGGTGTGCCAAGAGTGCAAAAGTACAGGATCCCGCCATTTTTCTTTAATTTTCATAGCATTTTAGGGTTCTAAATTTTCAAATTTATAAAATATAGAACAAAAACTTGTAATTTTTTTATCTTCGCACACGGCCCAAATTTTTTTGAAACAGGCCTGATATTAATTGGTGGACCAGACATACCTTAGATTGGTCTATTTTGCATGAGTTTTGCCACCAGATGTTTCCGTTGCCATTAATAATCCCAGTCGATCCGCCATCGACTGATAGATTGTTAACGTCCTCTAAGATAAGCCAATGATTTTTGTCTTTGTAATCTGATCGTTTTGTAGATGCAGATAAAGTGCCTAAGATCTGCATTTGATCGGTAAAAAATTCAACCAACTAAATCTATTAATTATAAGCTATTAAACATGATTTTGATTTTTTTTTTGTTTTTTTTAACAGAGCTATTAAACATGATTAAAGTTGCAAAAACAAAATTATTACCTGAAAGTTACGTAGAGATTTGCATGGGCCTCTAAATCGAATAGACGTAAGGAGGTAAGTCTTTCCTTTAGGAATCAAGAAATTAGTAACTCCCTTTGTTGAACATGCTTTCTTCCATGCTTTCTTGAAGGCCTAAGCATATAATTTTTCACCCATGCGTGAATACATCATCAAACAAACTAAAGTATATCTATATATCTTCTGAAAATCTGATCCGTACATCTTTCGACACCATAAACCATAACTAATTTTTGATAAAATAAGTTTCTATATATCCAACATTGTAAACATGTATAATATACTAACCTGAGTATCATCGGTTTTTCCATCTCCTTTGGCTCCGAAGTTGGAAACACTAACAGTTGAGGATTCTGAAGTGGTTTCACCGGAGCTTTTCAAGGTAAGAACATCATCGTTGTTAAGCTTGAGTAAGCTGTCGGATTCAAAGCTTCCATCTTCATAACCATATCCATCATCAACGTTGCTACTCAAAGCTTGGCACAGCGAGAGTATCAACAGAACGCATAAGAAAACAGTAAGAAGTCTGCAACAACGGGCCATTTCAGATTTGGCCTTTCGAAGATCAAAACGTTATTTTTTTTGGTAAAAGAATGTGTGTTGTGTAAGATGAGAATTAATGTTTGCTGTTTATTTGGGGTTATGTAATATGAAATTGAATAAGTGGGAGGCATGTGTATTTATAGGCAAATTAAAGGAGAAAAAAGTTAGGTTATTAGAGTTTTAATGGCGTTGGCGGTATGGAGAGAGATTGAGATTGATACGAAAAAATCACTTTAAGCTTCTAAGCCTCACCTCCTCTCCCCCTATTTTTAACTTTCCTTTTATATATTTATATATTTATTTATTTAGTTTATTGTTTTCTTGATTGAGAATTTCATTATTTAGTTAAGTATTTATTTTCTATATATTAATTTTAAGTATTTTTCTATATATTAGAAAAGGAGTTTGGAAAACCAAAAAAAAAATAGAAAGTTTACTTTCATCATCGTATACCATTCACAGTAATATTTCATTATGTGTAATTACTGAGCTGAGCAGTGCGTGATGTATATCCATACATGAATATCAAAAGTTGAAAAGAAGAAAATAGCAAAAGTGACTAGAAAACGTCGTTGTGTCCTGTGTCTCTCAAAGTTCCGTAGTAGTTTTGGGTACCCTTCCTTTTATTACTTCTTGCCTTTTTGTGTGATATTCATATTACCGTCGACCGTCGTAGTATCTTTTAGGAAAAATCTGCAGAAACAAAAATATTCATCGATCACATGTTTATTTTGATACTCTCATATTTCCCAGCTTCACGTATTAAATGATCACATGTTTTTTCTTTTTTTTTCTCCTAACTTTTTTAAAGTTCCCTCAAATGGCGTCGTAGATTTGCAATTAACCTGAGTTTAATTTTTTTAATAGATGGAGGATTTGAAACAAAAATCTAAACTAGTATAAAAGAGATACGTGAAAACTCGGATATTTTTCTAATTTAAAACGTTTTACAATAAATATGATTAATAAATTGCATAGAAATGTCTCTTAACCCTAATTTTCAATTCTTACAGTAAATCTTTTAACCGTTAAAACCAATCTGATCATTGGTTTACCGAAATTAAATTGTTAGGTGCACTCGTGAGATTAGAGTTAAGTACAAGTCTCCCACTGAAAAATTGCAGGTTATTATATTGTGGACATTTAATTTACTAGAGTCATGGTCAGTTATCAATACTTCTTTGAAATTAACACGTTGTCAAGCTGGTGACATACGCATGTGCTAAATAGTTAAAATTCCTTTATCTTCGAAGAAAGTTAGGATGATATATACGAACCGCCATAGTATAATGTGAAAAAATACCAAATCCAAATTAGAATTGTAAATACGTAAACAGAAAATACCTAATATAATGATTGAAAAAGTATGTAAAATTATAACGATATGCCAACATGATTTATTTTGTCGGGAAATCATTTAATAAGTTTATACTTAGGATTTGGGAATAACTTTGCATTCAACTCCCAAATGATGAAAATATTAGCCTCAAATTCTTTAACCACGCGTCTCGTAAATTTTGGGAGGGTTGATTAGTTAATCAAATTGAACCATCTTTTTCATTAAGTTAAAATACCAATTTGATGTCAAAATAAATTGAAACACCAAGTTACTTGGAAACTTATTTATGAATCTTATGATCTAGTGATATTTTGAAATACTTTGTTATTGGAAATAATTTACGCATTATTTTTGTATGATTTCAAGGTGTTTTATTGTATAATTTCAAAGATTTTTTTAAAAATATCATCGCTAAAAAGAGAACTTGCGGCCAATCGGGTTGCGGCTTAAGGTAACCTAATAATAATACTACAATGCGTAGGACTTCAAGAACAAATACGAATAATTTATCTAATTGTTTTGTGATATAATTATCAATTAATTAATATAAATATATGTACATGTAGACGTATGGTGTAACGATTGGCAGAAGTTAAAAGGCATGTGCGTAGTTTGCTTGCTAGACCTAAAGGTATGGTCGAAAGTCATGTCTTTGGAAATTTATCTAGTCGTTGTTATAACTTCGTCTTAGTTATTGCTTCCTTCTTTGAATTTATCTCTTTGTATTTTTCTTAATTAATGGTTAGGATTCAACTTGCTCATCGTTTTCGTGGATGTCAATATTTCAATTTTTCATCTTACTTTTTTAATTTTTTTTAATTACTTGGTGTTGGTAAAAGAGCAAATTAAAGAAAGAAAAACTTAAAATCTGAAAAAGATAGAAAAGACATGTACGTTTGACATTGAATGGTTTGGGACTCCGTGCATCGAATCGGGTTGATTGTGTATTGATGAGCTAATTAATGTTTTGGGGGTTTAATATGTTGAGAAACTAATGTTATATTATGTTGCTCGTAAGAGATCCTACAGGTGTGATGAAAGAAAACGGAGTAATAGATTCATTATTTTGAGTTTTTTTACACCAATCGAGAAAAATATGGAACACAAATCTAAAATTATTAACCTGCATATACAAAAAAAAAAAATTTAACAGACGAGATGATGATAACGTAATCCATGGAAATTTTGTTGTTCAAAATAAAATCTGTTAATTTCGTTGGTGTGTGAATAGTATGGAAGGTGTCATATAACTGACGTGTCATCATTATTATTCGTATTGACCCCTTAAATTACGTACTCTACCTGGAAGTTCTTCTGATTTCTTATTTGTTATCATCACCCTCCTCCTTTGTATAAAATTACAATGTAAGAGTGTCGGTTTTCGTTTAGTTTGGCTAAGACTTTAGATTTGTAAAAAACTGCACCAACAATTCTAAAAATAAATCATTACCCTCTTTATCAAAGAGAAATATTCTAAGAAAGAAATCATTAGGCTTTCGTTTGGTTTAAATTAAGTAAATATCTTCTGACTTTTTAGTTATTATCATCATCCTCCTCTTTTGTACAAGATTACAATTAAGGGTGTATTGTAAGTCGACTTGTTTGGCCAGAACCAAAAACACTCAAAAGAGTCCACTTTCGTTTGAGAGTGAAAAAAAAAAAATTAATTAGGAATTTAGAAGCAAAATATTAATAAGAGAAATTTTATTAGAACAAAACTACAAGGAGACAGACGGTGTTTCCCTAACTTAACGAGATTACATTATTACAAAGCGAAAGATACTACGACCATTGATTTCCTAATTTATTTAGAATACCTTAATACTACAAAATGATGAATGACAAAATGGTGAAAAAATAGCCCAAACTACACCGAAGCTATCCGCTTTAGACCAAAATCTCAACATGCCATCTGAACATCTCCTCCCTCGTCACCGGCAGATTCAAAGTCACAAGTCCAACATCCGCGTCGTACGTGAATTCAGTCTCTGTGCTTTCAACAGCGCATCTTAGTGGACGCTGAGAAGAGTAAGCTCCAAAACGACCGCAGCCTCGAACACTGAGAGATATCAGAGCTGTTGGAGAACGGTTATCGCTGAGTGCAGGAGAAGCCGAGGAGACCTCTCCATCGAAGAGTTCAGGTTTCTTGTCAGTCACAGGATTGATATCCATCGAATCGATCGCCCCGCTTGAGTTGAACATGTCTAGAAGTCCGATAGGTGCAAATGAGATGTTTGCTGTGATTTCCTGTATAACCAAATTTTCAAAGACAAAAAGATTCATCATTCACATTATGATTCCAAATTGTTATCAATCCAAGTCATGGTAATATACAACACTAAACGTACCTTCAAAGGAGAGATGTGGAAGAGTTCATATTCAAGGACTTTGAGAGTGAGAGGAATTGAAGCACCTTTTGGTAGTCTTACCACCTCCCCTGTAAATCAAAACCAAGCTCACGTTTTTTAGCATTTGATCTGTAATGTTCGAGCTTCTGTCTAGTCTGCGGATAGTAGATTGGTTGATTTTTTTACCTGATCTGTATGCGTAGACTATTGAGTCTCCGCTCCAATCTTCACCAGCCACTTGAGAAATGAGATCAGCATCATCAGTACGGACAGAACCCGTGAGTGTACCAGGAGAAGTGTCATGAATCTGGTTTTTCTTCGTTTCCTTGCACCAACCAGCACCTTGACAGTTGAACACACCAACCACACCAGTAAACTTATTCATGTTCCAGATCTTGAGCAAGCTGAAAAAAATTCAGATTTCGCAAGTGTTAGGCTTAGGATTATGAGTGGAAAATAAAGAAGAGAAGTTGATTAGAAAACAGGCAAACCTGATTCCATCTCTAGCTGGATCAGCGAATAAGCAGTCGCGGGTAGGCCTACCCGGAAGCTTAGCACGAAGAACTGAACCATCGGGAAGAACTAGCTTCCTCAATAGATCAAAGTTGTGGTTGCCTGGCTTATCGCTGCTCATATAATTTGACAAAATATCTCCAGTTAAATCCTCGGATTAAACATTACCTAGTCAGAACAAGAATTAAAATAAAAAAAATGAGAGGAAGGCTTTACCTGACATAGATTGCGCATCCACCCACTGCACGCGCTGCAGCATGGTACTCTGCAGTTGGGTGTAGACTCTGAAAAAATCAAAGCTTCAGTTACAAGTGCACTCATGCTTCTTAGACTTGTAATTTGTAAAGACATATAATCTCCCTATACTTACATGGAACATATCCCAGTCAGGTTGCATGAACTCTCCAAGGAAAAGGCTGTTGTATGCAACCGATGCAATGTGGATGGTGTGAGAAGCAGGATCTCTTGGGTAGAAATCATCGGATGCTCTAACAATAGCGGTTTGTTTCGCGCTGTATAATCCGTCTGTGTTGTGACACATGCAAGATATGCAACCATTATCTGTGAAGTTCCGGGCAATAGAAGCTTCTAGAGCCTGGTGGTAGCTGCGAGTGAGAGAGACTCTCCCGCCAAGACCAGCACCAAGGGTTTCGATGATGTTCTGCACATCGACTTTGACTCCATCTATACCACATGAAGCCAAGTACGAGTGCAGCTCGTTGTAGAAGTTAAAAACTTTCTTAGGGTTGACCAGACCGAGACCGTGAACAGCGAGACTGTCCATTACTATATCTGGTTGGTTCCCTAAGACACCTGGGGACTGAATTGGGTATGCCAATGCACTGTCATAGTGTTCCATTCCAGAGGCAGCGGGTTTAACTCCACCCCAGTAGCCAGCTAAAGCATGCCAGGCATAAACTTGCCTGTGAATAAAGGAGTCAAGCCATGTAAGTATGTAAAGCTTTTTGTCAATTTCTCAATGTTGTGATAAAAAGAATGAAGAAGAAAAGACATACTTCACATTATGGCGCTGCTTTGCATTGTCGACTACACTCTTAAGTCCTGATACTTGCGTGTCCTTTTCATCACTCTTCTGAAATTTTGCATTCTCCTTGATACCAACAAGCCTAGTAGCGAACCTGCATATATAAGAATGCAGAAAAACTTAGCAGTTTTCTTGCCGATTTCTTCCAAGAAAATTTGAGCGATACAACAGTAGGATGAATACATTGAGACACATAAATCTAATTTTCTTTTCACACGCTTTATTTTAAGATGCCGATTAACTACTAAAATCTACTAAACAAATTATGCCTTCATAATACTCGCGTCTTATTCTAATTTTGATGGGATATTATTTGGTTTATTGAGGACATATTTAAGATGCACATCGACATGAATATAAAAAGCAAAAGACCAACAGAACTTACTGTGCTCCTTCCTGAACGACGCAGTTTGAATCTTTCTCTTTGTGCTCTATTTGTTGCCAACCATCGTCTATGATCAGAAACCTAGGAGGGGTACCTCCTTCTGAAAGGCTGCAATAAACCAAATGCACCAGAGACTCAATTAGCTTCTACAGCTTTAAACAATTATCAGTATATTAACAACATGCCACTCTACTTCCATATGAAGGTACCTTCTAAGGCCTTCATCAACACCCTCAGCAGTCACGTCTGTGTAGAAGGCGTCCCATGTGCACCAGCCAAACCAGTCCAGGAAAGAAGGAAGCTAAACAAACAAAGAGGACGAAAATGAGGAGATCATATCAAATAAAAGTGAACTCTTTTAGTGACCAGAACCATGAAATGTTCACTCACCTTCTTCTTCTCACGATGATGAAATGTCTGCACGTGTCTCTCCACAGCCCTGATCATAATAAAGGATTAGTGCATAAGAATACATAATAACCTTCACATCAACGAAACATGAAACATGAGAGAACATAATATTTTGGCTATTTTTCGAACATACTTTATTGATTGCCTGATAACTTCAAAGGGATTGGTTCCAGCATGAACGTAGACAAGGTGAGTTCCCTGACTAGTTTCCACCGCCTTATCTCCTGCAGATACAAAATCAACCAAAACGAAATTTCAGTTCTTAGGTCTGGAAGTTGTAAGCTCGTTATATAATGGATCATCTGTACAACTAATTCCCCTACCGCTCTCAAGACAAATCTCTATCTCATTCTTCTCATTTCCTTGCAGAACAGCTCTGAACTGGCCTTCAAGAAGAGGGAGAAAGACGGTATAAATAGTGGGAGCATCATCTCCATTTCCTTCAACCTCGTCCTTGCTCTCAAGTAGCATGAACTGTGTCTCCAAAGGGATGTCTTTTCCACAGCTTCCCATTCTTTGAGTCATCCACCATAGCTTAAACCGGAAACAGCACATGAATCGAAGACCCCTGTGAAAGAATTATATAAACAATAAGCTTAAACAAGCATCAGAAAGGACCTGAATTGCTCAAATTACTTACTGATAGAGACACGCTATAACAGAGGAAAAAAAAAGTTTGGTGCTTACTCCAAGTCACCGATGGGGAACACATGGAGACTCTTGCTTTGTTCAAATGTTGCGCCAATAAATGCACCGGAAACGAATCCATTACCGGTTACCGGAGTTAGGATAATGTTGTCGGGGATTTTGGTCAGAATAGTCTTCCCTTGAACAACGAGGTTGTCGTTCTGTACAGAGATATTTGATGTAATCGTCATGTTCTCAAGGCCGCTTGAGTTTAACTGTCTCAGATAATCACAACAGAGAAACCAACGTTATGAAACAGATATAAGAAAACAGGACTTTGCAGAATATATAAATGGCAAAATAGCTCATATATCTCCGTTCCCCTTCAAAAAATCCGAGAACTGTGTTTGTTTCTACACCACAGCGAACAAAAAAAAAAAATATGTATTCAAGCTTAGAACGGAGATTTCTAATCCTCAGGTGTTATAAAATTTATCTCTCCGGAACAAAATCTAATTAGAATCTTTCCAAAAATGGAATATGAATCTAAAGATGCGAATTGAAGATTTCAAATCTCTCTCATTTCAGTTTCTTCCGGATGAGCGATGAGATTAACAGAATCATCATCGGAAAACTACCAAATCAAAACTTAAATCTCTAATAAACAGAATCTCTAATTTCACAGGCAAGTTCCAATTAATGACGAGAAAATTCACAAATTGACCTAAACATTCACTCAAATTTGAGTTCGAAACATGATAATAAAACCAGTAGTACTCACCGGATTGCTACTTGTTCGTCCCGGAGTAAAAGAGCTCGCGGTAAGAGAGAGAGAGCGATAAAAAAACACGGCAATATGAGGGTGGTGGAGAGATAAACTCAGACTATGCAGAAACTAAGAATGTTGCTTCTATAAAAGAAGAAAGAATACGAATCGCCGCCAAAAGTGGTGGCTCCGTCGAGGAATATTCTTCACTGGTGAATCAGTAGTAATCGGAACGGTGTTTTGCATAATGAAGGTGGCGGAGAAGACGCTTTTTATATGCGATGAGATCTGGGAATAGCCGTTGCGATGTTGCCACGTGTTTTATTACTTTCTCCGTGGAGATGGAAAAGCTACACTAGAAAAATCGTGATATTTTTGTCTCTCTCCTATTTGTTGAATCAGAGACAACTCATTACAAAAAATAATTTAATTTTTTTTATTTCTACTGTTCTTTTTTTTTACTTCCTTTCGCTTGTGTCAGTTTTTTAAAAGAAAATACCAAAATAGCATTTAAATCGATTTTCTTATATTTTTATAAATAAATAACTATATCATTTAAAAATCTATTAAAAACATACCAAATTTTCAGCCTAATTAAAAAAACGTCAACTACAATGAAACGGTGAAATTGCTATCTATTTTGAATCAATTAGGAGAAACTCTTTTTTTTTTTAATAGCTTTTGTTGGTTTAACCATTTTGCTTTAAAACTTTTAGATTTGTCATTTTGCTTGATCTAAAAACAGAATTTTATGTATTATATTTGTGTTTTTTTGGATTTTTTTTAGAGTTTAATATTTGTTATTAAATATGTATTTTTAAAAAATATTCACAAATGTTTAGTTTTTAAATGGTTAAAAATGACAAATCTACAAAACTATTAAACAAATAATAAATCTAAAAAAATTATTTGACAAAATGACATTTTCAATAATAATCCCATCTATTTTATTGTCAACGGAGAAATTGCTAATCTGAAATGTTGAAATCATTGGTTGTTTCAAGCTGTGCAAGAAATCATATTTAATATCGAATCAAATCATTTTACGAAACCATAGATCGTATAGTTAATTAATTTCACTCTTGATACAAATCATAACGAAGCCCATATGTACAAGAAACGTGTAACGTAGTTCCATACGCGTCTTTTTAAATATTTTTCCTACTTGAATCGCGTGTCTCAGGGAATTCCAGTAACATATACACATGCATCACCGATCACCCATAAGTTTTACATATCTTTTAATTAATATTTTTTTGATCCTAGGAACTGACGTATATGTAATGCTGATCAAATTTGAAATCTTAAGGACTACGTCAAGTCAGGAGTCTGCTTCTGTGGGTATTCAGGTATCTCGATAATAGCACATTATCACATTGGCGACAGTCATGGTATACCTCGATTCTCGGATTTCAATATTTTGTTCTAAAAGAAGACGATATTGTGACATCGGATAATCTTCAAGGCAATCCACTTTCTTTCTTTTTTTATTGTAAGAGTTATGTTATCTATAACGTATATATTTAAAAATTAAATTTCTTCATCGAACAATCTAACATACTATATCTTTGAAGATGCTTTCATGCGTAAAATTATGTAGGTACTTTTAATTAAACGATCGAAAACATTTACAAAACATACATCGTTTTTCTTCTATATAACAAGACATGTGCTATATATTAAAAAAAAAAAAACATAACATGCATATTCTGATTATACTGCTTAATGGTGAAATATGTTGTAAAAACCAGTTTGATGAATTCGGGCAAATATTGTAACTACGGTTTTGTGTTCGTCTTACTATTTGTCTTTGTATGGACAGGCCGAGCCGGCGGCTGCGACTGAAGACTGAACCAATTCCATTAATGTAAGTTTGGTTCAGAGTACTTGAAACCGTCCTCAAAGTTTTATCTTTTAATCAAATATAACATAAAAACTTTTCAGCATAACGACGATCAAAGCCGCCCAATTCTATAAAAATACACGTGTTTATTAACTTAACCCAAAATCGTTTTAATTGAGAAGATATAATGCAAGTTGCATTTTAGTTTGACTCCTTTGCGGAGCAAAACATAACAACGTCGCTGAAAAACGGACCGTAACACATACTCACTAGATGTCACGATCCTTATCCGCTTATCTGGAACCACGTGTGTGGTCAACACTCGACGACCGGTTTGAACCGGGTTGATTCACTTGGCTGCTCTTACGTACTAAACGCCACTTCTTGTTATGGATAATACAGGGAACGACACATCGATAAATAATATTGCATGATGCGATAATGTTTTTAATCGAATCTAATATATACGTAGGTCCGTCGATTGGTATGGATTATGAAGATAGAATTTGATATATATCGACTCCTTAATTAGTATTTAAATCAAATATTGATCGAGCGATGCTAATAATATGGTACATATATAGTTATTGAAGTTTATTATAGTTCGTCTTATCCTATTTTTCATATGCTATCAAGTAATCAACCTTTAGCCCTAGCGACAAAAAAAAAAACAATCAATCATTATCATACGGTCCATATTCGTGACTCACCGAATCAAATTCTCGATCACTTTGCAATTTTTCGTCTTAATTTTACGGATTATCTTATCGTTTTTCTTTGTTGGTTTGCATTTCGAACACAAATTGGTTCCTTTTCCATAATTGATTCAGACGAAACGAGAAAAAAAAAAAGAAACACACAATCAAGTTTTTAATGATTCTCCTCTCATTCAGTCATTGACTCATTGCTAATAATTGCATTTAATTCGGATTAAGATATCACGAGTCAAATAAAGTAGGTTAAGTTTTTGTAATGAAACGGCGCAAGTGGGTCCCATCCACGTCAGCTCGAGTTAATCAAATGTGAAAAGATATAAGCATCTCTCGCATTGATCGGTCCACCATGTCCTTGTCTAGATTCTTTTTTCACTTTCGACTTTTATCATTAGGTGTGTGATACACTGATACGATTATAAATTTTGTTGGCTCTATGTATATAATATAAATACGACGACGATTAATCAATGATAATTACGGTCATTTCTTTTATGTTAACTCTGTAATCATGATTAGTGCCCTTCCAAAGCATATTGTTATTTTACTAAAAGGTCGACATCGGACACGTGTATCCTTCGTGTACCGTTCATCCTCACACCTTTTGCATGATTAATAAATTTCAATCAAATTTGGTAACAATACATAATCGCCACGTAAGTCTCCCGTGTCGATGAGACTACTATGACGTGGATATTTATTAGACGTACCAAAAAGCAATGATTCGAGTTAAATTGCCTTTTACTTGTATGTTTGTGATTATAATACATAACAGATGTCAGTGATGCTATTTCTAACTACTATTGTGGGTATCAAATTTGTAGTATATCAATATCACGAATAGTTGTTGTAAACTCAGCTAAGTGAAAAAATGATTATAAATTTGTCCATTTGTATTTTGAAATTTTATTCTTATACGCTTGTTGATCAAACAAATGATTGGTGTTTTCATGCATGATGACAATAATACTGAGGACACAAAAATTAGTCCACTTGTGTAGTAGATTTGATGCCGCGATAAGCCAATAACGACATTTATAATCGTTTGGTCTGAATTTTTCTGGACTAATAATATATAATATTATAAAGCTCCTCAGTGGATTGATAAAATTTTCAGGCCAATATATTATTTCATCATAGACTTCTTTTTAGCACTATACAATTTCTTTTTAAGACCGTGACAACAAAAGTGAAGGCACAAAGACAAAGTCGACCCTAGGGAAAAGACAATGATTTGCCCTGCTTTCTTTTTAGGAAAAAACGAAATCGGACTTTATTTTTGTGTAGTTGATTTTCAAAGCAAACTCTCATTTGTCAAAATCCATAAGTCGTTTGCTTGATGATTGTGGAGACCGTTGAGTTTGTTAAGTTCTTGTTGATTGTGCAACTCTACACTTTTTTTCTTTCTTTGTTAAAAAGTAATCCAATCTCCCATATAATCCTTGAATGGTTATAAAAAATAATTCCTGAATGGTTATAGAAAATTACAGATTATCACAAGAAAAAACTGTTGATATCTTTGATTATCCACATACAATTATACAAAATATCTACACACAGCCAAAGGGCAACACTCTTTTTCTCTCTTGATCCGTACTCGCTCGCTCGCTCGCTCTTCAGCCAGGAAATCAAACACACAAATCGTACAACTTTATATGCCTAACAAGCTTTAATCGCGGTGTTAAAAAAAAACCCAAAAAGATAAAAATAAAGAAATGAAGAAAGATTTGTATCCCTTTGATTCAATCTTCCAATGCTGAGTGATAGATTCAGCTTCTCTCATCTTGTATCACCATTGACCTGCAACGACGCGTCTTGCATCAGTTTGAGACTGATACTGTTAAACCGTTCCCTCGAGTACTGCCTCGAAGCTTTTCTCCAATCTGTTCCTGTTTTCATCATCGTTACAAACTCTTCGTAACTTATTCTTCCATCCTGCAAAACACAGTTTGATGGTGTTTAGTTCTTTCTGAGGCTATTCTTCAACAATAAAACGAGAGTGAAATGGTGAAGTTAACCAACCTTATCGGTATCAACATCACGAATAATGGCATCAACAACTTCTTCGCTGGTACCAACTTCATCAGACAACGCTTCCCTTAACTCCTCTATTTCGATATATCCGTTATTGTTTTGATCAAAGAACGCAAACGCTTTCTTGAGATGCTCGTCATTGCCCATTTTCCTTAGGTGTACTGATATGGCAATGAACTCGTCACAGTCCAAATATCCATCTCTGTCGATATCTCCCTGCAAAAAGAAGAAAGCCATCGAGAGCTCAGTGCACTGCGTATACTAACTTCACAAAACCGGCATTGAAAAGTAATGGTAAATCAAAGCTTACAGCATCCATTAGAATTTGTAAATCATCTTGGGGAATGGCATGACCAAGTTTCTGCAACCCGATTTTTAGCTCGTCGATGTTGATCTTCCCTCTTTGGCTAGTGTCCATTATTTGGAACCCTTCTCTTATACCAGAAGCTTCTTCATCTGATAAATGCTCAGCAATAACCTATCGAGAAACGTAAAAAGACCAAACAAAACTATGGTTAGGCTTTTTAGATCACAAGAGATATATATATGTTCAGATGGTTTATAAAGGATATGTATTTTACCCTTAGCGCTCGTTTCTTGAGCTTGTTCATGACGGTGAACTGCTTCAGCCTTGCCCTCACTGTTTCACCCAGTGATACATTGGGAGCTGTCTTTGCATTCTGTAACCACGGATGATCTGGGGAAGACGAAGCAAAAACCGATTGTTACTCTTTGTCTGTCTGAGATTCTATATGACAACATAAGCAAATTGCATAATTAGAAACCATAAATCTGTACCTAGCACTTGTTGAGCTGTAAGACGACGCTTTTGGTCAGGATCAAGCATTTTTCTGATAAGGTCTTTTGCGTTTTCAGAAACCTTGGGCCATGGGTCCCTTCTAAAGTCTAGTACAGATCGAATAATTGCTTGTGCAACTCCTTGTTCAGTTTCTGAAAATGGTATAAACAAACAGAAGACAAGGTTCATTATTCTTATGAACACTTCAAATATGTCCCCCTGAAGACACATTTCCCACAGACGGTCCAAGAAGAAGGGAACATAGACTGACAAAACTAACCTGCCCAGAAAGGCGGGACACCACAGAGCAGTATGTACAGAATAACACCTGCACTCCAAATGTCAACTTCTGGACCGTAATTCCGTTTTAACACCTCGGGAGCCATGTAGTACGGACTACCAACGATTTCGTTAAACCTCTCGCCTGCAAAGAAAACAATGGTGTTGGTTAAGATTGTTGAAAACCCACAAAGCAATCAGCTATCTACTGAGGACAAAGACCACATTACCTGGTTTAAAGAAAACAGAGAGACCGAAATCAATGGCCTTGAGAGGTGCAGTCTCCTTCTTGTTTGCAAACAAGAAGTTCTCGGGTTTCAGGTCCCTGTGCATTACCCCATGCTTGTGACAGACCTGGAAGAACACATTGGAAACTCATTAATGTCACATCTAAAATCACACCCAAGACTTTCAATTTACATGAATAGAAATGATTTTAAAAATGTTTTTGCAGCTAGTTGTGCCCTTGAAAGCAATGCTACATATCAATAAAGTCCAAGAAGCAGAAACCAGAACGATAGCAGTAAGATTCATTCATACTAGAGCTTAAACCAAGACCTGTAAAAAATGATAATCCTAAAACCATGTGCCGAGACTTGGCCATTGCAACAAATTAAGAGAATAAATAAACAGCAAAAACCTTGACGAACCTGAACAACTTCCATGATGGTTTTAGTCACAGCAGCAGCAGCTCTCTCCGTATAGTGCCCTCGAGCCACAATCCTATCAAACAATTCACCACCTTCACAAAGCTCCATAACCAAATGCACAGCATGCTCATCCTCATAAGTCTCCTTCAAAGTAACAACATTAGGATGCAGAGGCATATGCCTCATGATCTCAACCTCTCTCCTAACATCCTCAATATCAACAGCCGTCCTCAGCTTCTTCTTCAGAATCGATTTACAAGCGAAAACCTCATCGGTCTCTTTGTCGGTACAAAGATACGTAACACCGAATTCTCCACGACCTAACTCTCTCCCCAACGTGTATTTGGACTCGATCTCACGACCTGTTGGATCAGTCAACACAATAAGCTTAAGAGCTCTTCCACCTCCATCTCCACCACCGTGATGAAGACCGTAATCGATCGAGAAAGGGTTTTGCTTCTTCCTTCCTTTTTTCGGCTTATTATCATTCTGAGCCAATGATCCTGTTGTTCCACAACAATTACCCATGATTTTAAACCGATTGATCGATCAAATCTTCTCTCCCACGCCAAAAAACCCAAATCAAATCCGCTGCGGTTTAGGTGATTCCCGAAGAAATTCCAGGAAAGTGGGAAAATTTAAAGGATTCTACTTTGAGAGGAATCTGGAAGAGAAGGATGATATATACATGAGAAAACGAAGAGGATGAAGAACATACGTGGAAATTTTCAACGCGTGATTACAAAGAAGAAGAACGTCAAATGATTTTTTCTGAAATTGTTTCGATGTTTTTCGAAAATCACAAAAATAAAAATTAATTACAGACAGAGAGAGAGAGAGAGATGATGATGATTTGGGAGGAGGAAGGTCAAAAGAATCTTCTTCCCTCCCTTCTTCTTCTCCAGCAGCTCTATGATTGTTTTCCGATTTTCCTCCTTTTTCTGTTTTTTTTCGTTTACTTATAAAATTTATTATTAAAACTGTTTTCCCCATTACTTCTATTCTAATGTGAAAATCTAAATGCCTTCAGCATAAGGAATGACAATTTTACCCCTCCCTTGGATCTTAAGTTAAGGCTTTTACATAGCCACCAATATGCATATAACTTGATTTATATTTTTGTTCATTTTGTTCTTAATCTTTTATAAATGTTGATTAATTATACCCTCCTTTATTTTTATACGTAGAAATGTCTATTGTCTCTGTGAAATGAATCAAACAATTCATTAATTAAGAAGTCAGGGGTGTTTCAGGAATTTACCTGAGGAGGGGTTAAACTAAGGAAGTGAGTGTGTGACACGTTCTTAACTATGCGTCATGAAAAACAAAAAATTAAGGGTCAAATCGTAAATACGCTCGTGCTTGGGTCCCATAAATAAGCGCCAAGCGGCCACCTTTTTTTTATGTTCTTTTGTTTTTTTTTTAATTTAATAAAGGTCAAACCCGGCGAGTTTGACTCTTTTTAATCCCTTTCGTCGGACCCAACTAACGAAATTTTTTGACTTCGATACAACTAACTAAATTTAATTTATGAGACTATTTGCTTTTTCTGTCATGTTGATTATTTTTGTTTTGAATTAAAAAATCTTGCAGACTCTCTTCAGTAAAATCGATAAACGCATTTTGATCTATCAAAATTAACTGATGTAGAAATCAAATTATTCCTTATTCAGACTACATATATATGTGCAACTGGCTCGAAACCTGTATTAAAAACTTACTTCGAAGTTAGTATATATAAAAATAATTAGCAAAGTCAACGGAGTAGGAATGTGGTAAGAGACTTTGTTAAAATGCTTTCAAAATTAATATCCAAATCTCCTGATGAACCTTCCTTTCCTTACACACGAGTGTTTCTATTACTCTTACCAAGTCAATTTGTTTACTTAGATTAGCATTAATATAAAGAGAGTTAACTGTACGATATAATTAGGCAAGAGAATGAGGGGTTTTATACACTCTATTTTCTTTAGTGTGTGATCATTTACCAAAGATTGACTCTTGTTTTGTTAACATAAATTATTCTATATAAATGGACAAACCAAAAAAAAAATGTAATACATAACACATTAGGTACTAACTCGTGTTACAGCACGAATTTATATCTTTTTTAAGTAACACTAATTAATAAATAAAAACTTTTAATGATTGAAATATCAAATTTAGTAATACAATTTGTATATATGTTTATTTTTAAATTTAAAATTTGATTAGTTAATTTTGATGTATGATATTATGACAGTTAGATTATTTGTGTGGTATAATTTGAGTATTAGTGTAAATTTAAGTTAATTCGTATTTGTAAAGTTTAATGTTTTTATATAATTTTAAATCTAAATTAAAATTATTTTGGATGTGAAAACATATATAGAACATATAATAAAAAAATTATATAATATTTTATTTTTTAAATAATATATTTATTTTATTATATATTTTATATGTTCGAAACTGATATTTTTATTTAATGTCATAAGCCTACAAAGTTATAATTTTTATAAAACAATACAGAAAGAAATTCAATTACTAACACAGTAAGTAAGGCTATGTAGGCCCATTTTGGCAGAAAGCCTTTCTTCATTAGCCCATCTCCAAATGTCTTACTGTTTCACTTCCTTGCACTCGTGTGTATAAGATAATCTATGTTTTGTTCATTGTAAGAGTGTGGTAAGAAATACATAGACCTTGTATGTAAAAAGGTTTAAGGCTCGTTTGAGCGCAAGGCAGCAAGTTTTTAGTGAATTTTCGGGATTTCTTTCCAGTGAGACGTAGGGTTTCGAGTTTTGCAGCCAGAATTAGTAAATTGTGGTGTCTTTTACATTTTTGTGTAAGCTCTTTACACAAATGAGTGCAAGTAAGAGAGAGTATAGTTATAATGTAACAAAGTTGGAAACTAAGGCTTTGAATGGTTGGTCAGTACGTTTTGAATGCGTACTAACATTTTGGTATGCTAAACGCCGTACTGGAGTACGCTTCATTTTTAAATCAAACCAAAAAATGCGGATGGATAGTAATAATTTGGTATACAGTTACTGTTGACTGTGTACTAACATATATTTTATTGGTTCCGAGTTGGTCTGATATTGATCCGGAATATATCATATAATTATGTGAATGGTAAAAAATAAGTTGACTAGTTCGGCTTTAATCCAATCCGGAGCGTACCGACCAATCATTCAAGGTCTAAGTAAGAGCTTGAACCTTTTTTTTCTCTTTAAACTCTTTAAGTCGTATCAGTCTCAACATATGGAAGGACAAAACGATACATGTAAGAATTTTCTTAGCTCACAAATAACATTTTATTAGTTTTTTTTTTTTTTGTGGTGCAGACAAAGCAGAAGGCATAACAATTACAATATTTATCAGTACCTTTAAAACTATTACATTCAATATATATGCACATTGATTCCCAACAGAAAATGGTCCTTTTGTAGCCTATATATATTGAGAAATTTGGATGTAATTATAACTAGCTAGGATAGCTAGGAGAAAGTGAAGAAGGATCGTTTAGCCGGAGGTCGTCCCACGGCTCTCATGAGATTAGCGACTTCAAGAACCCTAGCAACCTCAGTTCCTCTCTTTCCTTCCGCCGTCGCTCTCCTCTCCTCCGCCTTCCTCTGAGCTTTCGCCACTTTGTTTTGTGTTTTCTCCATCGCCTTCGCTCTCCTATCTTCCAATTTCCTCTGCATCCACATATATGTATAATTTGCATATTCTAATATTCAGAAGACGACATCTACCGTCTAGCTCGTCAGACTTTTAGACCGTTTTATTACATCTCAAATATTTAATGTATCACACATTTTCAAATATCACCACTGAGCACAAGCACAAACGCATTTTGAATAAAATTTTCATTTGCTAATGGAAAAAAACTCCACATACAAACAAAAGAAAAACGCTCTGTTCACGTTTATCGTTTGCAACTTGGAAAAAAGTAATTTACGAAAAACTGAAAACGTTACATATTATTTTATCAAAAAATATTTTTTGGTTCACATGGAAGCGCAAACACAAACAGATAAAAAAAAAAAAAGAGCATGTTAATCCTAGACGGAAACAAAAATCAGAGCCTAAGTCACCTTGTCATCTAATGGGTCAATGGGATCTATCTAACTAAGATTTTCGAAAAGACAAAAGATGAGTCACCTCGATTTTCTTCATCCAAGAGTTAGCTTTATGAACCTGCTCATTCAACCAACCGTTAATAACGGCGTCTTGTCGTTTAAACCTATTATTAATCTTAGCCACCTTCGCCGTTTGCCACGCCGTTATCTTCGCTTCCACTTCCTCCCTCTTCACCCTCTGCACCGAAGCAGTCGCCACCATCCGGTTCTGACCACCTGATGACGTCAACACAATATTATTATTATCCGAACCGTCCCGGTTATTGTAACCGTCCGGTACAATCGCCCAAGGATTCGAATCTTCCTCAGGCACCTGATCATGATCACCAACGTCGTCGTTTTCGCCGATCCTAGCCAGCTCGTTCCTTTCGTCACGTATGACGTCACGGTGAGCACCACCTGATTGGTTATTAACGTTGTTGTTGTCCATGGAAGAGCCGGCGATGACTAAAGCGTTGAACTCTCTGCTCACGGTGGTGAAATTCTCGCCGGAAGAAGTAGTTCCGTCGCTGAAAGCAATAGAACTAGACGGAGACAAGTGTCCTCCTCCTCCTCCTCCCCTTTGTTGTGGCCGAGTAAGCTCCGTAGTCGTTGTCATCGCGTGAATATCTCTCACGACGGTCTCCGACGGCGGCGTCTCATCCCGGCTATCGGAAGCATCAGCCGTACTTGTGGTGGAGGTCTCCGTTGACCTTTCTTGACCGTACAAAGTCAACATCAGAGTTGTGGTAGTAGTGGAGTGGTGTAATTAGATCGTTTAGGTGTGATTATAATTAGGTGATGGAAGGAGAAGAAACAAGGTAAGGAATAAAATAATCAATGATTATGATTTAATAATTTGGGTAACGAATTAAAAGTTTAGTTTACATGAGAGGTAAAATTATAACAAGTGTAAAGTCCTTTCCATGAAAGCTACGTTCGTCCAGTAAATTTGCGACTTCATTTATGAAGACGTGTTCTTTCAAGATATTTAGCAAGAAATTAAGTAATTAATTCGGTGGAAATTATATTACTTGCCTATTTTAATTTAATTAAAACCCATTTTTAAAATACTTTTAACCTAAATTCGGCACAGTCTTTTTTGTATTCGATAGCATTATCGTCAGAGATCTTTAATTAGAAAATAATATTATGAAGCCTTCACAAGGCAAAAGAGAGAATAGATGATCGTAGTGAGAGAAGTGTCGGCAAAATAGGACCCGCCACGAAAAGTCGAGATAATGCTTTGTGACACGTGTTTTCTCGTAGCAAAGGCTGTCTACGTGGCACAAAGTGAGTGGTAGTGTATTCCCGCCAAAATAAGCTACTCACGTCAGCCAGCTTCATGAAATGTGCTCGGAAGTTCCACTGGAAAGACGCCACGTATCCCATGTCAATTCAGATTTTATTCGTTTTTTTTAATTAATTCTCACTACTAAATTGCTAATTATATTATTTCTTTATCATTTTCTGATTCATTGACAAAAAAATGGTATTTTGTTTTGAATTTGAGCACATGTCGAAAAGTTTAGATTATCATTGCTGTTTTGTTGCTAGTTTGCTACCCTAAAGGTTAACAGTGAAGAATTAAAACTTAGATTGATACAATGGAGATTTTATCGTAGCAGATAAGAAAATGTGTCTACTATTCTTCTGCAACAAGTTAATAGATTGTTTATCAAAAACAAAAGAGTTCATAGAGACTTGAGTGTCCAAAAAGAGCTACTGAAGGTAAGTATGTTGCCAATGTATTCCATACGATGATATTAACTGATTCGCCGAATCAAGCTCCAATGATAGGCATTAGGTTGTGTGAACAGGGAAGGGAGAGAGACTCGAGCATTCGAAAATATAAAACTTGTTACGATTTGTAGAATCGGTTTTTGTTAGATTGCGCTATTGCAAAGGCCACACTGTCTGTTGTATAAGGCGTAATGGACTACTAAAACAATGGGCCGACGCGGGCTATTAATTATCACATTTTCATCAGAGCCCAATCAACTAGTCATGATCATGTGATAAGGCTAGATGTGTTTTTCTTTTGGTTGACATATCATAGAATGAAATTGACGTGTACCAATCAAAATTAGGATTGTTAGAAACTTGTCAACGTAAAAATTAAGGGTTCAGACGCTTGAAATTAGGAACGAATCAAAAACCAACAAATTTATTGACACAATGTGGTTATGACGTCGGAAACACGTTAACGTTAGCATCCACAAGAAGACCACGACCTAGTCCACGACGTTGTCTTATGCATCCATCTAATAGTCGTAGACATTATCTTTTTGGTTTACAAAAAAAAAATGTAGTAATTGGCCAAACTGAAATGGATTCTTCACTGGATCACTTTGGTATAGTATTTCAGTTTGAATTTGTTTTTTTTTGCTAAGAGTTTGAATTTGATTTCCATAAAATATATTTCTTATTTTTTTCTTCTTCCATCTCATCATGTAATGATCCCAAAAAATTTGGTTTTAGGCCATATCCCTAAACATGTTTATCTTTTTTGTGTTTATTTCAACAGTTATCAAACTGTTATCATGGTTCTTGGAGATTGATATGGGCCTAACTTCTCTGTTAGAAATACGTATTATGTTAGTATCTCATATTAGAAACGTAAAACAACCAAAACTAATATAAACTGAGGAGCATACATATATTTTTACTCCTGATTGGTGTTGAGTTAAAAACTTATGATTCTTTACATGGTATGAAAGTTCAGTAAGGTCAAGTATATATAACCGATCCAAGGGAAAGTGAGATTCATTTCAAAATGGATTAGCCAAAATAATAGTCATAATATCGAGAGTTATGATTTTTACCATAAAAAACCATAGACAAGATGTAACAACATTTTGCCTCCAAACAACAAACCTTTCTCGAGAATTAGCCTCCTTGAAGTCTGGCTTCCAATACTTCGCTAACCACACACTCTTTAGCATTTGTGTATTTTTGTTAGGCTTAGTTCAGCTGCGGATTTTTTGGGTGTAAATAACTAAGTATTCGTTTTTTGCTTGATAAATTTCAATAATAATAAGAATTAAACCTCAATTTAGATTTTTTTTTTTTTAATAAAAGAGTTATCTCAGTCACGATAATTATATTTGTTTTTTTTAACGGTTAGAGTGGTTCAGTTTTTCTGAACTAAATACTTTTTAAGTTTTAACCAAAATAATCTTCATGTTCAAAGCTCGAATTTGACCAAACTCGATTAACACGTTATAACCGATGATATTCAAACCTCCTGGCTTATATATTGATTCTTAAAGTGTTTTAATTGATCGATCATGGATAATATTCCTTTCCCAAATGGTCATAGTGGACTCGTCTTTGTACAAAGTATTGGAATAACGAAAAAGAGAATGTTAAAATACAAAAAGGAAATGAGGACAAAGAACGCATTGATGTCCTTATCCACTTTCCAATATTCAAGATTGGAGGATTGATGGTTTGGTCAAAATAATGTCATGTTTGAATGGAAGTTTGAATCTTTGGGGACAAATCCCATGTTTCTAACCAATGCCATATGGCCTTGTCTAAACATTATTGGTTCATTTTCACATTTTACGTAACTATATTAAAATATCAACCTCTTCTGATCTACGTTAACTCACTATAACCTTTTTGTTTTATTCGTCTAAATCTCTTTCAAAGTCTACCACTTTTGGCTTATCATCCAAAAAGATTGCTTTAAATCATATCCACAATTTTTAACCTACAGAATTTTTAAATAGTGAAAATGATTGTAGGAACCGTCTTTGTATCATCATTTTTGAACAATTAATCTACCTACTATAATCCATTACCAAAAAAACTATTAGATCCAAACCACAAATCCTCCATTTACATAAGGGTTAAAGTAGTTTTTCAAGTCCAGGTCTATTTTATTTCGGCGTAATACATACACTTCGGTAAATTCTAAATATTGTGGTCTCAAAGTCAGTTGAGACTTTTCTTCAAATCAATTTTTTTGTTATATAGCATTTTCATTTTAAAAATCTTTTCCTTAATTAAGTAAAGACAAAATCATGGACAACAGAGAAAACATAAATTCAAATTAAATTAACGGAAAAAATTATATTTTTTTAGCATTATTATGGTACAACAATAACTACACGTGACTTACATACAAATCAAAATTAATTATTTTTAAATCATAATTATCGTAGTGCATCAAAATTAATAAAAAAATACTTCTAAATCTATGTACTACAATAATTATAATTTAAAAATAATTAATTTTGATTTATATGTAAGTTATGTGTAGTTATTGTTTCATCATAATGCTACGATAAAAAGAAAAGAAAAAAGTGGGTGTCTTTCCGTGAAGTTAGCACCACCTAAATCTCAGCTTTATTTCAACAATACGTACAGTATATAATTGACACAGATATCAATAAACTAAATAAGAAACTCTTAATTTTTTTTATCATCGGATAGAAAAAAATATTAGGTTGGAATGTTGGATTTGTTATGTCACCGGTTTAATATTATCATTTTGATCTTTTAAATTTATTCAAATATTAAGTATTGTATTCTTATTTTAATTTATTGATTTCTATAAAACTTAAATTTATGGTTATTGGTATATAAATAACTGAGCCATCATTGACTAACATAAACCTAATAAATTCAATGATATATATTCTCTATTTTAAACAATCAAAAGTTTTTATTTTTAAAAATATGTTGACTGAGTAATGTGTAGTCTAACTGGCTTCCATGAGTATTGATAATTCATTTTAGTTAAATAAAACAAAACGATAATTTCACCTTTTTCTATTTATTTGTTATTATCTTCCATACAAAGAATTTATAGGAAATTTAATTTCGTCAACCAAAAAGCTTTTCTATTAAAAATGAAACCTTTTATAAATAAACATTATATTAAGAATAATAATAAAGTAGTATATTATAAAAAAACAAAAAAAAAAGTATATTATAATAATCTATTACCTATAAAGAACCTCCGAGATTTCCTAGAGGTAGCTTTCCTCACACACCGTCACGGCCGCTTGTCTCCAAGTTGTCTTGGGGGACTCGTCGACGATGCACAGCTGAAATATATATATATATATATATCTTTCGCGTAGCCAAACCAGAAAATTCCAGAGAGATAGATAATCTCAATAGCAAATAAAAACTGTATCTTGTTGTTGAAAAAGCACCACAAAACTTGTTACTCAATTATCTCGTCTGGCCCTTAAATTCACATCATCTCGCCTGTTAATAAGCCAATTCGATTCAAAAGCTTTAATCTTTATTCTGCGTTTTCCGGTGTTCATATTCGAGGTAGGAAAAAGGGTTCTTTTTTTTTTTTTAATTTATTTCTGGGTTTGATTTGTCTTTGTTTATTTTGATCTCTTATGTTTGTTCCGGTTGGTTTTTTCATTGCTTTATGCTGAGATCTGTGTTCATATTTCTAAAGTTTTTGTTGTGTTTTATTTTGTTGAATCTGCATTTCGGTTTTATTGATTGTTTCTGCAGAAAAAAAGGTGTGACTTTTAAATTTTTTTTGATATTTATTGTTTGTTTTGATCTCTTATTTTTGTGCTTGTGTGCCATTGCTCAGGCTGAGTTGTTTCTTCTTGGAGGCATAGAAAATCTCTATGGTGAGCCTTTTTTTTTGGCGCGATTCACTTCGTTGCTCTTCTTCGTTCATAGATTTCTCACATTTGTTTTTCTTTTTGGGATTATTTTGATTTGTTGTTAATAGGGAGAAGCACCAGCTTTTTTTGTGAATCATCTGGAGAATGGTTACACCAATGGCTTTAGTGTCAAATCTGAACCTAAAAACAGAGATACGTCTGTTCAAATTGGGGATCGATCCGTAAGCTCCCAATCTTGATGATTTAGAATGTGAAACTGTTCTTAATTCTTCGACTTTGATTTGATCTGAGGATTTCTCTTTTGCAGTATGTGATTGGTGGAAATCATGAAGGGAACCCATTGTTCCTTGGGGTTCAGGTTCATGACAAAATCACTAACAAGTGGTGTGTTTTCATTGATGCTATATTGATCTGTTAGTTTCTTCCCTTAGTGTGGAATCTTAAGGATTTGATGTCACTTTGGGTGTTTTTTAGGTTCAGTCCTACTGTTCTTGGAACTGGCCCTAAACTCTGCAAGGGATACTCTGCCATTGTTCTGAAGAAAGGTCGGATTTTGGTTATCAAAAAAGGTTCTGCTTCTGATGACTCCATTTGGTTCCTTGAGGTTAGTCTATGGAGATATTGATGTTGCTAGTGTAGAGTTTCTTGGGCTCTCATTCTCATATGTTTTGAGTAATCATATAGGTGGATACTCCTTTTGTACGGGAACAAAAGAAATTGCTAGGAAGAGAGGTTGTTGCTTGGAGTAAAGGAGTAAGGGGGAATGCAGAGAAGCCTATTGTTATAAGCGGTCCTTCTGGAGTTGGAAAAGGAACGCTTATATCGATGCTTATGAAGGAGTTTCCATCAATGTTTGGGTTCTCTGTGAGCCACACAACTCGAGCTCCGAGGTGTATGGAGAAGAGCGGTGTTCATTACCATTTCACTGATAAAACCGTTATGGAGAAAGAAATCAAAGATGGGAAGTTTCTCGAGTTTGCGTCTGTTCATGGTAATCTGTACGGAACCAGCATTGAATCCGTTGAAGTGGTAACAGATTCAGGAAAGGTAATAAAACAATCATCTTTGTATCATCTCGGTCATGCCGTTGATCCATCAAATGATCAAGTTTTTTGTGCGTATAGAGATGCATTCTTGACATTGATGTTCAAGGAGCGAGGTCAGTGAAGGCGAGTTCTTTAGATGCGATATTCATATTCGTATGTCCTCCTTCAATGAAAGAACTTGAAGATCGGCTCCGTGCCCGGTAAAGATTAGACTTTAGAGTTGTTGTTTCTTCAGATTATTCATTGCAAGTTCTCAATTCTAAGTGTTGGAAAAAACAGAGGAACCGAGACAGAGGAGCAGATCCAAAAGCGGCTTAGAAACGCTGAAGCAGAGATCAAAGCGGGAGAATCCTCAGGCATTTTTGAACACATTCTGTATAATGACAACCTTGAGGAATGCTACAAGAACCTTAAGGTGACTTAACCCGCCTTTTGTTATGAACGAATTCCTCTTAAACCGCTTCCATTTCAAACAACAATTGCTCTCTGTTTCAGAATCTCTTGGGGATAGACGATCATGCTACTGTGAATGGTGTAGAAGGTAATAAAACCAAAGAGTAGACACAACGTATACTTATTAAGTAGGAAAGGAAGTCTGATGGGTTTTGTTGTTGTTTGATTAAAGCAGTAGAAGGGATCAATCTTCCCAAGGAGCACACAGTAACAAAGATGGAAGATAAAATTTTGATTCAAGAAACAGGAGAAGGAACCAAAAAGAACATGTACCTGATCTAAACCGATTAATGTTCTTTCATTTCTTAACCTGATGGTCTCTTTATAGAGTTTATTGATGAAACGTCTTTTGGTGGGCAGGATTGTGTTGGATTTATCTTCAATTAACGGGGGAGCACCGGGAAGAACAAGAGGAATCGTTCTGGACACGGTTAAGTCCAAATGACAAAGAATCTTTTTCTTTCTCCGCGGAAAGCTGAAGAGGAAACATTTAGATGATGATGATGAAACATTGCTCGTTGTTTTATGACTGAAAAAACTAAGGCTTTTTCGCGGTTGAAAGGTAGTTTTATGCGTTCACTAGATAGGTACTGATGATGATGATTATGGTTATTATGATGATTCAAGAAAGTCATGATCTCTTTTGAGAGATGATGGAATAAGATTTTTTTGTTCCTTTTACTGATAAAGATTTTGCTTAATCTAAATCTTGAAAGAATCCATGCTTTTGGTGTTATTAGGACATAAAAAGTACCAAAAAGTTGAAATCTCTGCAATTGTTTCTTGAGATTCCCCTGCTGGGATAGGACAAACAAAGAAACTTAACATCGACTTGGGGATATATAATAAAAGATTGATCCCACACAACAGTGTATTTAGTATCTCGTACATGACTCAAGATTAGGCCTGGCTTTTGGGTATTCGGGTCGGGTTTGGGTTTTTCTAGTGAGGTAGTTTAGGATTCAATAGGGTAAATACAAAATTTTGGTTCGGTTTCGGTTCGGATACTGTCGGGTTCGAATCAATTCGGGTATAAAATTTCAGAACCTCTAAAAATCCAAAAAAAATCGGGTCCAATCGGTTCGGGTAATTTTTACCCGATTACACTAAAAATATATTATATACCCGATATGTACTGCTATACCCGAAAAAAAAATTGCATGAAATATAACTAATAACCTGCAAACATGAGAAGACAACATTTATCCAAACACTTAAGAGATAAAGATATAGTACAAACAACATTTCTTAATCATACAACAAAAGAAATACTTAAGCAAAGGAAGAGTACACAAGTATGATAACGTTAACACATAGATATAGAAGTAGGAAAATGGAAACTGAAAAGTGGAAACACACTACACCTTTGTTTTGATCTTTTTTAGAATCAGCATGACCTAATACAATTAAAAACATAGAACAAATGTCAATTATATTGGTAGAACACTGGTAAAACAATGTCAAAATGCTAATGATCGAGAATAGACTTAATTACCTCATTTTAAAGACCTTGCAAGTTGAAATCAGGTTCAAACTCTATAGAAAAATCAAAGGACATAATGTTAAAAATGAAAATTTGTAAATCAGAATTAAATGAGAGATCAAAAGAACGAATTACCTTTCATAAGTTCATCTTGCAACTCAACTTCAGCAAGCAGTTGTTGAATTGTTGAGCCTCCTTTGTCATTGATATGGATTTCACATTTCAACCATTGCTCAGTACACATCAACACTTCAATCATGTAGTGTGTCAAACAGCTCCTGTACGGATCTAAAACTCTACCACTTGTGCTAAATGCAGATTCTGAGGCTACTGAAGACACTTGCTTTGCAAGTATATCCTTAGCTATTAGTGATAGAACCGGAAACTTTCCACTATTGACCTTCCACCACGATAACAGATCATATTCAGAACCTTTTAGAACATTTGGAGTCTCCACATTCTCTTTCAAGTACATATCTAACTCATTAGATGAATTGTGAATCCCTGTTTCTTTCACAATCTCATCATAGATGTTTTCCATATCCTTAATTGCAAGACCATTACCTAGAACTGTTCTCTCACTAAAATCACTTACAAATTGCTCTTGAGACTGAGACCACGATCCTTGTGACTGAGAAGATGTAACAGACCCACCACTACTATTTTTGTTCAATAAACTCGCTCTGCTATACTCAGCATACAAATCTTTCAAGATATTAGAAACTGAATCATAAAGATGAGTAGACTCCACACTGTTTATACCATAAAGCTTATCAAAACATAGCTCAACAAACTTCATCTTCTTCCTCGGGTCAAAAACACTTGCTACCATCACAAGCCTGTTCATTTCAACCTTATCCCCAAACGCATCCCAATACTTTCCCAACTTTGTTAACATAGATAAAGCTTTCTTCTTCAAATCTTCATCAGATCCTGTTGTGCTTAATGCAATTAGGTTTCTAGTAATAGAGACTATCTCATTGTAGACTTTATGAGAGGCAACAGAAGTAGAAGCTGACATAACCAATGTGGATTCATAAAATATGCCAAGAATCTGAACCAACCTGTCCACCGCATCCCAATCATCTCCAATAGCTGGTTCAATCCTTTTCTTTCCCTCCACATTTTCCAGAAAATAGTCATTATACGGTTTATCTTCAGCCTCCATCTTCTCAAATGCCAATATGAACTTTAGAGCTAGTATGAGATATGTAGAATTCCATCTGGTTTTGATATCTAAAGGTAAGCTTCCCCTTTTAATCTTCCCTGTCTCAACACTAAAATCAAATGATTTGAGTCTATTTGTTGAAAACCTCACATATTGGATTCCATTGCGAATAGCCGCCACACTGCTATCTATCTCCTGCAAACCTTCCTTCACAATCAGATTCAATATGTGAGTAACACATCTCAAATGCAAATACTCACCTTTGAGAATCAATGCATCATCTCCAATCTGCATCATTTCTTTCTTAAACTTAGTAATAGATGAACTGTTAGCTGTAGCATTATCTACAGTGATGCATAATACTCTCTTTATATCCCATTCGGCTAAACACTTAAGAACAACATTACAAATTGTTACACCCTTATGATCATAAACATTCTTGAATCCTATAATCATCTTCCTTAACTGCCACATAACATCAACAAAATGAGCTGTTATTACCATATAACTGGATCCAGTAGTGGAAGCAACCCAAATATCTGTAGTTAATGACAACCTCTGCTTGTTATCCTCAAGAATCTTCTTCATAGCCGCTTTCTTCTTAACATAAAGCTCCACAATGTCTCTTGTGGCTGTTCTCCGAGAATGAGGCATATACAATTGAACTTTATAACATAAATGTCTCCAAGCTAAGCTCTCTATGAAAGCTAATGGTAACTCAGCTAGAACCAACAACTCATTAGACGCTTCTCTAAACACTGATTCACTGACCTTACACACTTTAACACTACCACCAGCACCATCAGGAGTTAAAACAGGTTGAGCTTTGTATTTATTAGCACTTTGCCATACCTGGTATGCCTTGCAAGTGTTTAGAACACGTTTCTTCAAAGTGGAAGTTCCAGACTTGGTTGGACAAACCATTTCTTTCCCACAGTAATTGCAATTACATTTGTCTGCATTTTTTTCAAGTTTGGTGAAATGATCCCAAACCCAAGACCTTGCCTTCTTTCTTGACTTAGAACCCCTACATCCTTCACTGTCTTTCTCTTTCCTCTTGCTTGTCTTTCCAAAACTAGGTATTTGAACCTCATCGTCTGTCACATTTAGTTCATCATCGTCATCACTCATTACAACGTCATTGTCTGCTGGATTCCCACAAGACGCCATCTGCATCAAAATGAAAAAGAAAAACACTCACATTAATATGTAGAAGCTTTAAAGAAAGCACAAAATTCAGATGAACTTCTATTGAGCTCAGATGGACAGTGGAAATTATGCGATTTTGGAAGCGTTTTGACAAGTCCCAAGATTTTCGAAAAAACAGAAGAGATGGGCATTGAAGAAGATAATATTAGAAAATACGCAACACCAACATAGAGAGCTCCTGAGGTTCGACTGGTGCTCCTATGCAGATTATAAGAGTTTTAAAAGTGATAAAATGATGTTTGATTTATGTCTTTATTGTCAATAGATGTGGGATCTCTTTCGAAGGGAGATGATAAGCGAGAAGGTGGATATATGGGTATGTCATGTGAAACACTTTTTCGATTTCTCTCCAGATTGTTAATTAGTTAGGTCGATACTGAAGTTTTTATTTTCTCTAAAATTTTAGGCTCTTGGATATCTCTCTAACAATTTTTCTCTAAAATTGTTAATCAGCACTGGATGCTTTCTCGGTGGTTTCAGTGGCTGGTACCTCTGCTTTCTCTTCAGGTTTCTCCTCAGATTGGTCTCTACCGGAGCAGCCTCTGATGATTTATCCTCCGCCGCTGGAACCGCTGGTTTCTCTTCTTCAACCTTCACCTCAGTCGTCGTTGTCTCATCCTTCTTCTCCTCTGCTTTAGTTTCCTCCTCTGATTTCTTCTCCTCGGGTTTATCTTCCTTAATCGGCGTCACCGGAGCAGTGAATTCACGATTGTTTAAAGCCTCTCTCACAAGCTCCTTGAACTCCTCTAGTGCCTTCTTCTGAACTTCCTCAGCCGTTAAAACAACAACCTTCTCAGCTGCAACAACTGTCTCTTCCTCCTTCACCGGAGCAGATTTCTCCGCTTCCGCAGCAGGGGACTCTTTCTCCGGAGTCTCCTCCTTCTCCGACACCGCCTTCTCATCCAAGGCTGGAGCAACCACCTCCTTCTCCGGAACTGTAACCTCTTTATCAGTCATAGGTTTCTCCTCCATAGCGAGTAGTTACCACAACCGGGACGGCGACATCAGCTGATTTCTTTAAAAATTCCGGAGAGAGAGAGAGAATTGGGGAAGTGAAAGAGATAAATTGGAGTTTGTGAGGGAGAAAGAAGAGGAGGAAGGAGAGAACATGCTCCAAGAGGCCAAGTCCCAGAACCTAAAGCTCGATTTTTAGACAATCAAAAATAAGAAAAGACATCGAAAATACCTCCGATTGATTTCTTGATAACGCATACAGTGGAGAAGAGGTACAAGTGGTCTTCGATATATTAGCTAGAGTTTCCAGGTTTGTGTCGGAAGTGAGTATGTATTGAGACGAGGAAGAAGCTCAATAGACAAAAGTAAACGAGAAAAGAGAAAGAAAACCCTAAGGCTAAGCCGCTAAGAAGATAGGGAGTCTAAGTCAAGGGAATGTTTTTAGTTCGGGTTTTCGGGTTACCCTTTCGGGTATCAGGTAAAAACCGAAATCGAACCGATACCCACGGATATGAATATAAAGAACCTATAAGTGTAAAATAACTATAACCGAAACCGAACCCAAACCTATTTTTCGGATCGGTTCTAGTTCGGGTATTCGGGTTCGGTTTAAATACCCAGACCTACTCAAGATCTTCTTGGACAGAGGGATAGCAGTTAGTGCCAGTTTACAGTTTAAAATCAGCCAATAATGTAAAAGCAAAACATCTCATCTCAATAAGAGAGGACGAAGACAAAAGCTATAAAAAAAAGAGACCAAGTTGTGGGGCTTTGGGGCTAAAGTGGGTCCTCGAAAGATTGCAACTTGCATTGATTCGTGGGTCCAAACTCCAAAGTCGGTGACAGTGTAAATTGAAGGAAGGTTCGTTGTAGCCCACCACAGTTTCACTTTAATTTGAAGATGACGATTATGCACTTATGGTCCATCCCTCTCACGTCCTACTCACCACCACGACCTCACACACTTGTCACGTGACAGTGTCACGGTGACGCTCTGTAAACTGTAAAATAAATTATATTTGGGCCTACCACAGTCGAACGATGGAAAATAAATTATATTTGGGCCCACCACAGTCGAACGATGGAAAATAAATTATATTTGGGCCTAAGGAAAGCCCAAGATCGAAATTAGGGCCCAACTAAACACTACTCGTTGACCCGCAGACCAAAGAAGCAGTAGAAACTAGAAAGTATACTGCTATCAGATTCATATAACATCTCAGTTCTAAGTGGTCAATTTCAGTTCTAAGGTGTAAAGAAGAGTTCTAACAGTTGTCGACTGCATAATGATCTAAACACAACCTATGAGGGGAGCCTTTAGCTACGAATAAACTTAGGAACTGAGCAAAGCATGAAGGACCTGAAAATGTTCTGCGATGTACTCATCCTAGCAAGAATGAATCCATACCAATTAACATCGAGCAGTTTAGCAAGAAAGATGTTAAGCCGAAACAATATGCCAAGCCTGTTCCTTTGGATCAGGTAGGTTCTTTCAAAATATAAAGATAGCAGCAGTGTAAGAAGAAAGAGAGCCAAACAAATGAGAAAAAAGGAGATTTACTCAGACAATTATCCTTAGAACAGCTTATTGTCTCCAAAAATGTAAACTTTTAAAGACTAAAGACATCAAAGTTGCATATGCAAACCCAAAAAAAACTGTCTTTTTAAGACTAATAAGAAATGATCATAAGTTTATAGCACAGATTTGACATCCTAATGAACAAACAGTGGCATTCTCGATACAAAAACCTCAACTTTGATGATCATCATCCAATACAGCAAACTTATCCGGTAATCATAGTTCCAGCTCCTTCATCAGACATAATCTCATGAAGCAGAGAATGTTGTCTCCTTCCATCAATAATACTCGCAGTCTTAACTCCCTGAGCAAGTGACCTTATACAACACTTCACCTTAGGAATCATTCCACCAGCGACTTTCCCATCTTCAATCATCATCTTCACGCCTTTTATATCAATCTCCTTCACCAAACTACTCGGATCCTCTTTATCCTCCAAGATTCCAGCCACGTCAGTCAACAGAATCAATTTCTCAGCGCCAAGCGCCGCCGCAAGCTCTCCAGCAACTGTATCTGCATTGATGTTGTAAGCTTGACCAGAATCATCAGCAGCAACAGAAGCAATCACCGGAATATAACCGTAATCAACGAGCGGACGCAATACAGATGGATCCACTCTTGCAACTTCACCAACGAAACCCAATTGAGCTGAATTGGGGACAGGTCGTGCAGTGAGAAGACGACCGTCGTGTCCAGATAACCCCACGGCGGTAGCTCCGGCGGCGTTAATAAGCGAAACCAGATTCTTATTAACCTTTCCAACTAAAACCATAGAGACGATCTCCATCGTAGTTGCGTCGGTGACACGAAGTCCGTCACGAAACTCAGCTGGGATGTTGAGTTGTTTCAGGTAACGGTTAATATCAGGACCACCACCATGAACGAGGATCGGACGAAGACCAACGCACGCAAGGAGAACGAGATCGCTTACGACGGAGGATTTAAGCTCCGGCGAAGTCATGGCTGCGCCGCCGTATTTGACAACTATGGTTTTGCCTCGGAATTTTTGGATGAACGGTAACGATTCAGAGAGAATCTCGACTCTGTAATCCGGTGAAGGTGCATTTGAGGTTGCGATTGAAGGTGGTGATGATACGGAGGCGTTTATCGATAAACCAAGACGGTGATGGTGATGGTTCTTGCGAGGTGGATAGGAGAGAGATGGTGATTTGGTGGGGATTAGGGATTTGAGAGGGTTGGAAATAGAGAAGGAGAAGCATTTAGGTGAAGCATTGGATGTGACGGTGGCCATTTCTGATCCTTACCGGAGGAGGAAGCGGCGGCGAATCAGCTGAAGCGAGATGGCCTCTCACTCAGATCTCCATCGACGAGTTTTGTTAAACAACAAAAGAACCAATGAATAATGTCCACGTGAGCGTAGACGACACAAAGACGCTGTCTTAGCCCTAAGTTTAAACGACGACGTGTGAAGTACAACGTGGACGACATCGTTTAAATATTATATTCTAACGACGTCGTTTTGAATTCTTCGTAGTTCTCCGCGAGATAGCTACAAATTAGACTGAAGAGTAAAATTCAATCGGTAAGAAATAAAATAAAATCTGGAATTGCCGATTATTCAGAGTGAAATGGAGCGATTTGAAGAGGAATTGATACGAAGATCAGAACCGGAGTCTCTGGTCTCCGTTACTGTTGGTAGGTTCATGAGTACGCTTCTCTCGGCTCGCCCTAAAAAGCTACGGGAGTCTGTTTCCTGTCTTTCTCCTGATTCTCAAAAGGGTTCCTCAGGTAAGTGTTTTCAATTTTTTTTTGTTTAGTGTTTATGTTTACACATGCTCTGTTGGGGTTTGTAATCTGTTTGTTTTCGATCGCTGCGTTAGGCTCTATCAATGAGGCACTCTGGTTTTTGGAGAAGTGCGTTAGAGACGCTGCTGAGAGAGACGAAGCGATGGGTGAAATTCTTGTACCCATCATCGAACATGTAATATCTTAAACCCTGTGTAAACCTCTTGCTTGATTGTTTGAATGGTGCGCTCTTTTATATTGTCTGTTCTGATGGGCTTTGTATGCTTTTTTCTCTCTGAGGGGTTTAGACCTTAAGGTTTAAGGATTCTAAGCATGGTAACTCAGCTATGATACTTCTAAGTTGGCTATTTCAAGATGAACTTCTCTTTCCAGCCGTTTCGAGGAATCTTTCGAAAATCATTTTGAGGAACGAGGACAGGTTTTTAGCGCTTGGATGGTGTTTACTTATCCGAAGTCTTGTAGAATGTGAGGATACTGGGGATCAAGGTTTTTGGCATGGTCAGCATTATAATCATCCTTGTTACTAAGTATTCAATACCGGCTATTTCTCTTGAGGGAAAGAAAATGCTCTACTTATTTATGTACTTGTATAATTTTCTTCGTTGGCAGGAATTAGGGAGAAACATTCTATGTTTGTGGAGATTGTTTCATCTTGTGTGCCTCACTTGTTGATGATTTTACGCAATGGAAGGTATACAACTTCTTTGTCAGTGGGTATAAATTTCATCTCCTGCTCTCAATTTTTGGTTCTATATGGAGCAAGTTTGTATACTTATATACATTCATTTCCACTTTGTTCTGAGCTGTTGTTATTTTGTTTAGCATTTTGCAGGATGGATATGAAGTGCCATCTCGTCTTTCTGTTTCTGCTGCTGATTGCTTGCTGTCAATTACTGGAGCCCTAGCAAAGATTGATAATACTCTGGTCAATAGACCGAAGCCATCAACCATTACGGGGTCTCATCAACCGGTTGCTTTGATACCTAATATTAGTGAGAAGAAAAAAAAGCAGACTTCTCTACCTGAAGACTCGAACATTGAGGCAAATTGTATACTGTGGAACCACCTGGAGGAGCTAACGCGCCTTGTACAATGTCTCTTTGCTGTATGTTCACTGACCCATCAAAATATGCTTGAGCTGTGTTCTAAATTTGGAGTGATGAAGTTATCCATGATTTGAGTCGAGTAATAATGACAAAAAATTCCTTCCAGTGGAACAGAAAAACTCGACTACTGCATGCAAAGGGGTTAAGTCAAGTGCTGAAGTGGTTAGATGAGTTAAAAGAGCATCATGGTGGCTCCCAAAAGGAGGCAGGTCTTTGACTGATGCCGCCTGTCCTTGTTCATTTCTGTTTCTGTTTCTGATTCTTGCTTTTCAAATTTATTGTTTTATATATGGATTTCAGGCACTGAGGTATCTATGGGTGGAGCTCTACTGCTCTCTTCTTGTTGGAAGCATTACAGTGTCTTGCTCCACATGGAAGATCAAAAGTTCTCAAAGATTAGTAAGGAATTGTTGGAGCAATATTTGTCTGGTATTAAGGTTAGACATAATTGACAGTCTTTTTGGTTTCAAAATTTTGTGATAGAGATAAATTATTACATACAGTACCTATGGGATTCTATTGTGTCCGTATCTGAATCTGCTGCATATGTTTAAGTCCCCTGACCCATTGTTGTCTAAGAATAAACAGAGTTTATGTCTTTGAACAAAAAAAAAACAGAGTTTATGTCATTGCCATCTACAGTTTCTACTTCTTATTCTTTGTTAATAAGATAGATATATGCAGTAATATTTAGTAGCGTCTGCTTGAAATTTAATGGAATGTGTTTGCATGGTATATGACTATATGAGTGAGATTATTTGCTCTGGAGTCTTTTGTTTCACGCAGAAAATTTATATAAGCTACAAAGAGAGAAGTTGTAGATGTTATAATGGTTAAGGGCTGCTTACTAGCTTTCTGTTTTACTTCTACTTAGTGTTGTTCAATTTGATTGGGTTTGTAAGAAGCTAATAGCATTAAAAGTATTAATTATGCAGTACTGGTTTTAATGCTTCTCTAGCTTTCTGCTCTTTCTCTTATTAGTGTTTTCCTAATTGATTGGGTCATCAGGAAGCTAATAATGATAAAAATGATGCAGTATTATTCAGAAAGTTATTCTCAAGGATGTTCTGACACCAAGATTGGTGGTATAGAGACACAGAAGTTTTTCCTAAATTGTTTATGCCTTTTGTTGGGCCGCTTTGAGGGAAAGAAATTTGAGAGCATACTATCAGGGTATGGAATGAAGCTCGTGCCTATTCTTCTACATCAGGTATCTTTCGCTATTTTTTTATTGAATAGGGAGTGATTACACACTTTACATGAATTTCTCTTGCAGTTATATAGGTTGTTCTGATAGTTATGCTAGAATTCATTTCTTATATAGGCTTTTCTGACTTCATGCTCAACTCTCATAATTTTGGTTCTGCTCAATTGATGTTATGATTATAACATATCCTGATAAAATTAATCTTGATGGATTATATATATACCCATGTGATCATCTTAGTACTTACATTCTTCCTTTGTCTTCGAAGCTTCGCAGTAACAATGAAGAGATATCAGAAGGCGTTGTTGCTATATTTAAGGCAGTCATCTTTAAACTACAATCTCAGTCCGGAGACAGCTTCTCTGATACAATGTGCATGGACGTTGTGATACCATCACTGCTTCACCTTCTTGATGAAAGGGATGGTGCGGCCAAAGCTGTTAGTGTCCTCCTGGCAGGCTATTGTTCCAAGTATGTCTATTTTCTTTCCTTTTGGTACTAAATCATGATAGTAGCTTTCTAGTTACCAGTTACGGTTCCTAGTTTGTCTTCTGACTTAAAGAAACATTCACCAGAAATGCAGATAATAATTGTCTCAGTGAAGTTCTCCAACGCCTTGTTTCTGGAACAACTGTGCAAAGGCTGAATTCTATGGATGTGATATCAGAAGTGATCCTTATGTCAAATGATTCATTTCCTTCTCATATACCCTGGTATACAATCATTTATGTTTTTCGTCTCAATTTTCTATTTCTAGCTTTTCTGCATCTTCTTTATTTGAAAATACTTTATTTGCATTCTCATCCTCTCAGAAGTCAGAACTCATTTTCTACACTTATTTCAGGGAAGAGATTGCGGACTACTTGTTAAAGTGCCTTGGAGACGAGGAAACTTGTATCTGTAAACAAACTTCAGAGTTGCTGAAGTCAATCGGTTGGTCTTCTTTTTGCCTTTATACGCGATTCATTTGGAAGCTTTTGTTTGTGGCTGTTATCAATTTCTGGTATAGGCAGTCTTATGTTATCAATTTCTGGTATAGGCAGTCTTATGTCTCCTATGACCTCCCTTCATTTAATAAGATGAATTTCATAAAGTTTGCTGAAAATAATCAGTGTTTTGTTAAAAGGAATATTTCTGTTAATTATTTATTATTCAGATTTGAAAAACTTTTAAAGATCTCAATTTCTGGGGTCCAATACTTCTTATTCCATCTCAGTGGCAGTTTAAGTTCATATAATTAAGCCAATCAACTGAATGATTTTTGTTTTTGTTTTTTCTTTCAGAGCCATCTTTTGTGCTACAGAATTTAGTAACCCTCATTTATGCACCCAATGGAAAAGTACAATCATCAGCTACTGAATCCTTACTTGGGGTCCTGAAACATCATAAGGAGGATTCTGATGTTATATGTATGTTGCTGACCTGTCTTAGGTATCGTGCTTTCTCTCTTTTTCTCCTTTCCCCCATATATGCATAGTTGTTTGTTTATCCCATTTACCCTAAGTGAGAAACACACCGGATTCTTTGTAAAAGTAAAATTACAAATGCCATACGTGAACATATTGACCTGACTACCCTGTTTGGTTTTTAATTCTGTTTTTGTATTGTATCACACTAAAATTCAAAAGGCCTTTCTGCTTCTTATCTCCACTTTTCTCTTCTAGTAATATTCAGGCTTTGGATACTTCAGAAAGTAATGGACATTCCACCGAAGGTATTTGGCTTCTTATCTCATTACCATAGGCTACATGCTATTCATAACTTGTGATAAAACTTCATTTTGTTGTTTTCCATTTTGTTGTTTTCCATCTCGTGTTAAACATTTGTCTTGCATATGCACAATCCAAAAGTATTGTATAGAAATATTTCAACACTTCAAATGTAAGCTGGATAAGAAATAAAATTACTGGAATGTGAAACTTGAATGATGTAAAATATGTACTAGTCTGGCTGAATTACAAACTGGACACGATCAAGTTTTTCTTTGACAAGAGCATGCTCATCATCTTCTTGTACTGTTACAGGTTCAACTTTTGACAGTGATCGAGTGCTAAAGCTGATCCCAGAGTGGGCTAGAAGTGTAAGTATGAGAATACGTCATCATGCTTGTTAAATTATTTGCTATCCTTGAAATGAATCCATTTTAGTTTCTTAAGTGCCTGTATAGGCACCATTTACAAAATGTTGGTGCACTACTGAATAGAAAATGATAACTGAACTTTTAACTCTGAACCTTTAATATAAACTTATTCAGGCATTGGTTGTTCCTTTTTTCCCCTTCCAAGTACTATTACCTTTTATCAATTATTTTCTTGTGTATGTGCTGTGAAACTCTTCGCATGGGAATGACCAAAGCTTGTGACAACTATCTTTAGGCAATTAGAATGTTTTTCTACTTGTTGATTGAAATCAAATACTTATAGGTGCAAAACTGGGGCTCACTGATTGGACCTTTTCTTGACAAGATGTTCTTGGAGCCATCCAATGCCATCATGGTTAGGTTTCTTAGTTGCATCAGTGAATATTTGGCAGATAAGTCGGACATTGTCCTTCTGCATGTACTTTCACATATGAAGGAGCAAAACAAGTAAGTAAAAGTTCTCTTAAAATTTTAGCAACTCAAAATAAAGTTATATATGCACTAATGCACCATAATTGTGATTTCTATGGTGAGAAAAACTTAACAACTTCCCGAAAATGTAAAATATTGATTACTGATAATGTCATTTCTAATTTAGGATGGATGAGAGCTTCATATCCAGATCTGATAATAAAAGTCCAGTTGACAAAACTAAATCGGAGAAATCTCTATTTGACCACCTTTGCCCATTGCTCATATTAAGGCTGCTTCCCCAACAAGTGTTTGATGATATTGATTCTTCTACAATTTATGGTAAATTCCTCAGCGGAGACTCTGTGATTGGTAAGTATGCTTATGCCTTTGATTTCTTTTCCTAATAAGAGAAGAGTGGATGTTTATCATAAGGTCGTTTGACCCTTATTGTTAATTAGATTCAACGCTTTAGCTAGATTTTGGATATATTTTCCTCTAAGCGGCATGATCCAGAGTAGATACTGACGATCTTAGACTTGTATCACGACATCTGTTTCTTGTCATGTGGTACTTATCAGACTACCAAGACATCAAGTTTGAGGATTGTCAATGCATTGCCGCTTTCATTTTGGAAAGGTTATTTTACTCTCACTGATCATCAAACGCCATCTACTTTAATACTTATTTTATATCTACCCAACTAACTCTAGTATTACAGGGCATTTTCTAAGTTCGAATTTGAAGAAGTTCGGAAACTCTCTGCTGAGCTATGTGGACGTATCCATCCCCAGGTGCTAACTGGCTTCCTTCTTCGACCTTGTACTGTTGGTCATTCTTGTGTAAATGTTTATATATGTTTTAAACGTTTGCTTGAAAGGTAAATTTTTATATACCAAGAAACAAGGGTAGATGCTCATTAATAAGTTTCCTCTCAAGTTCACTGCTATCTTTATGAGGAAGCGAAGCACATGCAAAATTTTCACCCATCATAACTAGGTTCTGCTAGTAAGGAAAAGGGCTTGGTGCATTTTCTTATATCTGAAAAATTCTGAATGCTTGACTTCAGTTTTACTTAAACAACAGTCTAGCCTACTCTCATCATCCAAATTTGTAATATGCCGGCACTTTTATTCGACAGGTGCTATTTCCAACTGTTTTATTGCAACTTCAAAAGGCCACAGAGCTACAAGACAGCCTCAAGATTAAAGCTTGCCTATTTTCTATATGCACATCCCTTGTGGTAATATTTTTCATCTTTCGTGTTCTTTATGAACATATTCAGTAATCCCTGTTGTCACTTATTCGATGCACTATCAATTGGATTATTTTTGTATGTTACAAGTTTTCCGTCACTTGCAGGTTCGAGGCTGGGAGTCTTTCTCACATGGAGTAACACCTAAGATCAGGAAAGTCCTGGAAAATATTTTGTTATGGCCTTCTGTTGAAGATGAAAGTAAGACACCGGCTAGTGGCTATTGATTTTTATCTCAAGCTCTGTTAACTTTCACCTCATCATTTCATGGCTGTTATTTTTCCTTGCAGTTTCCAAAGTACAACATGGGTGCATTGATTGTCTGGCACTGATGATATGTGCGGAACTGCAACATCTTGAATCTTCAAAAACATCTGGAGGAGAAAAATTACGTACAACAGGGAAGGACACATCTGGTTAGTATTGATGTTGTCTAACAATAGCTTTTCCAGACTTGTGTATAAATTGTATTCTGATCTGTAGGTGTTGATGCGTCAGGTTATTCTGTCCTAGATTACACGATCCATTGTTTAATAGAAGACCGAAGTAACTGCTTGTCTATCCCAAAGCTGAGTACTGATATCCTAACTGGTGAAAATCCTCTTCCTATTCCATTTCGTCTATGCATGGCAAATGTGATCATCAGTGCTTGTCAAAAAATCCCCGAGTCTTCCAAGAAGACTTTTGCCCGAAAAGCTCTTCCGCCTCTTATTCATTCCCTCAAGGTAGTTTTGACTGCTTACATTCATTTCGGATTTGGCTAAATTTGTTTGCATTTTGTTTAGTTTTCCACAAAATTCCTGAATTTTGTGCAGGTCATATCTGTACCGGAGGTCCGTGCAGCTTGTATCCAGGTCTTATTCTCGGCCACATACCATCTGAAGTCCACACTTCTTCCTGTTTCATCTGATCTACTAAAGCTTTCCCTGAGATTTCTTGAACAAGGATCCGAAAAGGTACCAGAAATCTATTAAACTTTTTAAATCTATTAAATCTAACATGTATACAATGGTATGGAAGTAGACAAAGAGCTTCACTTTAAGACATGAAACTTCCTTTCTCAAGTGACTACTCTCGACATTTCTGATTCCCACAATCCATATCCGGAACTGTCTGCATCTATCAACTTCTGAACTCGAATATTTATGCCTGCCTTGGATTTTAAGGTTATGCGGAAGTCAAAAATTATTCTCTTGTTGTGTAGGAAAAGCTGGCTGGCGCAAAACTAATGGCATCACTGATGGCGAGTGAAGACGTGATACTGGAAAACATTTCAGAGGGATTACTCGAAGCAAGATCAGTTCTGTCCAAAGCATCTTCGTCAGATCCTTCTCGAGACGTACGTGAAGTCTGCGCTAAGTTATTGGCATGCATAACGCCGTTGTAAAGCCATTTGTTCTTTCTTCTTCTTTTTTTGCCACTTTTGGTTTGTTCTCGCGTGCCAACGAGGTCGGTGTGTAGATATCGGGTAGCAAACGATGGCCTAACTTTCATAGGGATTCTAGAGTTATGTAATATGCAAAGACCAAATAGGTTTCGGTAACCAGTTATGGAACCTGCAGGCTGCAGCTACCATTTTGTGTTTTCTGAAACTAAGTCTTGACTATTAATTTCGCTTGGTCTCGAAGATCAGATTAGAAACACAAATCAACACCTGTCTTCACTCTAGGTTATCATTTACTCGTACCTGTTCTGCTGCGCTTGTTCTTCACAGATGGCAGAGTTGCAAAGACCTCTTCCTGAAGATGGTGACAAGACAACGATGTGCAATGGTAGAAGACAGCATCAAACTATACATATAAACTCTACAATGGGGAAGGATACTATTGATTTAGAACCGAAGAGAAGGAATTAAAAAAAGAAAACTTGATTAACCGAAAAAGGTCAACAGGTACATACGATAATACATTACCAAAGCTAGATTTGATTAGCACAGACCTCCCAACATCTATAATTATTAACTAATGAACACAACACATAGATGACATGTTCCATCGCTTTTACCTATCCCTGCTCTCATTATTTTACTGTCTTCTCCTCCTCTTCTACTCTTCTCTTCTTTCTTCATCTTCACTACTATCTCTTTCAATTCTTCTACCTACTCACACCATCATCATACCTCCTATCCCTGTTTTACCTCTTCCCCAATGTTCGCTTTTTGTTGACAGCAGGAGCAGAGATGCTTGACTTGAGAGATGCTTGCCTTGAGTTGCTTTGCATCGTTAGCAGTAAGATCCTCTACATGTTCTACAAAGGCATAAACTTCACCACGATTCTCGACCGATTCCGATTCAAGTTTAGCTCCAAAACCTTGGATTTCAACACTTTGGAGAGTATTCCTTTTGGGATTAAAGTAGAACACATAGAACGGTTTACTTGTAAATTTCATAAACAGAACAATATCACCAGTAGCAGTCACTCCAGCAACTTTAAAATCGCGGGAACCAAGGACTTCATTCTCCGGCAAAGTGTAGACGTAGTTCACCCATTCCTGTTTCTCAACATCCTCTAGAACCCACATACACAACTCAATGGCACATCTTCCACCAGCATTAGCATAATTGCGAATAATGCCACCTAATTTACCCATATAATTGACCAAAATCAATCGAGAAGGATCCTCTCGTTGATCATTAAAGCATTCTGCGTTAATAAACTTGAATTCCTCAGACCTAACATCAAAGCAAACTATCACAGAAAGCTCTTCCTCTTCACAAAATGTTTCAGCTAAGTAATACAAAACCCCATTGATGCATATCCCTTCAGTGAAAGAACGATCGTATGTAGTAGTGTTATTACTCCTCCAGCTCAGTTCTCCAGTTCCTAATGTCAAAACGCTATGATGATCCCTTTGATTACAAAACGTATAAGCCTCAGACAATACCTTGAATTGCTTGTCGATTGGATCAAACCCTAAATAGCCTCGAGACTTTCTGTACCTCATCAGCTCAGGTAACCTCACATACATTCCCGTGATAGGGTTACAAATCAAAGGCGTGTCCTTATTGGAGATACTCACATCAGGGAAATAGATCAAACCTGAGGCATAACTACAAATGTACCGGCTTACATCTCCTGAGAACTTGGTATGAAAGTCGACATGAGACGACTTCTCAAATCGATTCTGAGGCTGAGGGGTCGAGAATAGTTGCCACTCGTTATAACGATATCTTTCGACGGTAAACAAGAGGCGTGGACGAGTCGAGGACCTGGTCAGGAACAGCTTGGTGAAATCCGGACTGCGAAGCGTAGACTCCCAGTGCTTAGACAGGGTACGAAACCTAGCGACTGACTTCGACGGCAATCTCGTGAAAATCTCGATAATGAGATCAGTTGAGAGCGATTCCATGTTTCTTCCTCTTTCCATCGGACTCGCCGGAGTGCGTGATTGTTCCGCCGGAGAAGGAGATAGGGTTTTAGGGATACGGCGACGACAAGGTTGAAATTTCTGAGTTCTTTAATTTACTAAAATCTTCGTCTCTGAGAAAAAAACAAGAAATAGAGAGAGAGTAATTTTGATGGGCCTTTGCATACTTGTGAATGAGGCTAAGCCCATTTATTCATTGCCGTAATGTTCTCACGTGCCAATGAAGTCGCGCTATGTACAGTATGTGGTAGCTAACTAGATTCATTCTAAATATTATGTGGAATGTTAAACTTATTTCTAACATGTGTATAATGGTATGGAAGTAGACAAAGAGCTTCACTTTTAGACATGAAACTAGCTTTCTTAAGTGACTACTGTCGATATATCTGAATCCCACAATCCATATATGGAACTGTCTGCATCTATAAGCATCTGAACTTGAATATTTTATGTCTGCCTTCGATTTAAGGTTATGCGGAAGTCAAAAATTATTCTCTTGTTGTGTAGGAAAAGCTGGCTGGCGAGTGAAGACGTGATACTGGAAAACATTTCAGAGGGATTGCTGGAAGCAAGATCAGTACTGTCCAAAGCATCTTGTCAGATCCTTCTCGAGACGTACGTGAAGTTTGTGCTAAGCTATTGGCATGCATAACGCCGTCGTAAAGCCATTTGTCTTCTTTCTTCTTTTTTTACCATTTTTGGTTTGTTCTCGCGTGCTAATGAAGTCGGTATGTAGACATGTTGTAGCAAACGATGGCCTAAAGTTCATAGGGATTCTAAATATCATGTAATATGCAAAGATCAAATATGTTTCTGCAACTACCATTTTGTGCTTTCTGAAACTAAGTCTTGACTTTTAATTTGGCTTGGCCTCGAAGAGCAGATTAGAACAACAAATTGACACATGTCTTCACTCTAGGTTAGCTAATGGCTCGTACCTGTTCTGCTGAGCTTGCTCTTCACCGATGGCTTAAAGTTGCAGAGACCTCTTCCTGAAGATGGTGACAAGGCAACGATGTGCAATGGTAGAAGACAGCATCAAACTATACATATAAACTCTACAACGGAGAACTATTTTGATTTAGAACTGAAGAGAGATGGGTTTATAAAAGATAACTTGATTAACCGAAAAAGATCAACAGGTACATACGATAATACATTACCAAAGCTAGATTTGATTCGCACAGACCTCCCAACATCTAAATCTAAGGAACATAACTAAAGCTACCTGTCTTCTTTTTTTTTTTTTTGCCACTTTTGGTTTGTTCTCGCGTGCCAATGAAGGTATGTAGATATGTGGTAGCAAACGATGGCCTAACTTTCATAGGGATTCTAAATATTATGTGATATGCAAAGGACCAAATACGTTTTGGTAACCAGTTATGGAACCTGCAGCTACCATTTTGTGTTTTCTGAAACTAAGTCTTGACTTTTAATTTGGCTTGACCTCGAATATCAGATTAGAAACCTGATATTCTTCTTGCAGAGACCTCTTCCCGACGACAGCATCAAACTATACATATAGACTCTACAATCGGGGATAATTTTATTGATTTAGAACTGAACAGAGATGGAATTATAAAAGAAAACTAGATTAACCAAAAATAGTCAAAAGGTCCATACGATTTACCAAAACTAGATTTGATTCGCAGACTTACCAACGCCTATAACTATTAACTAAAGAACATAAACGCATAGATGGCATGCCCTATCACTTTTTACCTACTCTTTGTCTCATTGTTTTACTCTCTTATACTCTTCTCTTCTTCTTCTGTCTTCATCTTCACTGATGTCTCTAACATCAAAGCGAACTATCACAAAAGACGATTCAAAATCTTTAGCTAAGTAACACAAAACCCCATTGATGCATATCCCTTGAGTATGATACAGAGCAGAAGAGATATCGTTAGTCCTCCAGTTGAGTTCTCCAGATCCTAATGTTAGAATTTTATGACGATCCAATACCTTGAATTGCTTGTCGATGGGATCAAACCCTAAAAAGCCTTGAGGCCTACTGTACTTCCTGACTTGTAAGCCCACATACATTCCGGTGATAGGGTTACAAATCAAAGGCGTGGCCGTATCAATGATCCGCACAAGAGGGAAATAGACCAAACCTGAGGCATAGCTACAAATGTAATGGCTAACGTCTCCTGAGAGCTTGGTATGAAAATCGACATGAGAAGACTTGTCATATCGATTCTGAGGCTGAGGGGTCGAAAAGAATTGCCACTCATTATATTGATATCGTTCGACGGCAAACAAGAGACGTGGACGAGTCGAGGACCTGCTCAGGAACAGCTTGGTGAAATCAGGACTGCGAAGCGTAGACGCCCAGTGCTTCGACAGGGTACGAAACTTAGCGACTGACTTCGACGGCAATCTCGTGAAAATCTCGAGAATGAGATCAGTTGGGATTGGTTCCAACTTTTTTCCTCTTTCCATCGGATTCGCCGGAGTTCGTGATTGTTCCACCGGAAAAGGATAGGATTTTGGGGATACGACGACGACAAGGTTGAAATTTCTGCGTTTTTAACTTATTAAATTCGTTTGTGAGTAGTGAACAGAGAGTAAAGAGATAGAGTACATTTGATGGGCCTTTGGGCTTTAGCGTAACTGTAAATGACCTAAGCCCATTTTTATATTGCCGTAATTGGGACTTTTGGTTTGTTCTCACGTGCCAATGAAGTCGGAAGCTAGTGGTAAACTAGTTATGGAACATGCAGCTACTATACAAATACAAAATAGCACAGTAGCAAAAACAAAATAGATAGTAGAGATTGCTTTTGATTTGGTATGAAAACTGTTGGATAACAACCCTTTGATTAAGTTATAAACCAATTGTTGAATTGCTAAAACAAAAGCTTAGTAATTGGTAATCTCCTCTTTATTAAAAGGGAAGTACACAATAAAAATAACTTTCATAAGGGTATATATTTACATTCACATGCAATTACAAATATAGGTTTCAAAAAACAAATTAATAATAGTCATTAAGGGTAAAAATGTCAAATACTAATTTATGCAATCTAATTAAATTATAAAAACGAAAATACATTATTAATTTTCAAAAAAAAAATGAATAACCAATCAAAATGAACATATAAGATTTGATATCTAACTTACCATATTAATTTATTATTAATCATTATACTTCACCTCTCATCTTTATATGATTATATTTTTGTGAAACAAATAAATCATCATATCATCCATATAATAAAAAAGTATATTTTTCCGCATATGCCATAATTTGAATTTTTAAAAACAAATAGAAATTGCTCAATCTGTGAAGAAAAACTTGTAACGGATCAAAAATTCAAACTTGAGTAATATATTTCTTTTAAACAAAAATATATTCAACAAAAATTTTAACTGAGTAACGGGTCAGAATTTGAATATTTATATTCAATTTCATACATTTCTTTTGTTGAAATGTATAATTTTATATACTACAATAAACTTTTTAAATATTTTAATTTGAAACATTTAAAAATATTTTAACATGATATTTTTAAAGAATATCATAAATATTTAATAGATCAAAAAGTTTAAAATTATTAATACTCTAATTTGATTTTTTTAAACAGATATATTTAAAATATTTATTGTAGGCGGTGGGTTAAATGTAATGTGTTATATGATGGAATGAGTTATGATCCTTATAACAGACGGCGGGAATAACTATAACTATAAATAACATCACGATACATAAACTAATACAACATATCAAAACTTTGTTTTAAAACACAAAATATACAAAATTTTGTACAAAATAAAATTCAACCCGTGTTATAGCACGGATGTTGACCAAATGTTTTAATAGAGAGACAACTTCTAATTTAGGCATAGCATTCCGCTTCTTGATTGGATAAAAAAAAGTTAATAGGAACAAAATATAAATAATTAGTAATTTGTTAATCATAAGTTCTTTCTCATATATTGAATTTTTAATATGGTCGGTTGACCACTTAGTGATATACAAATCTCCGCTAAGATTTTTCATTGAAACAGAATAAAATTGGTTTAATTATATCTTTCTTTTTTGGATTGGTCTAATAATGTATGTGTCATATTAAAATAAACGGATTTAGGGAACAATGTGGTGAGTTAAATGTGATCGTAAGAGAGGAGGGAAGCATGGGATAATGGTGAAGGGAGCGGCGCGTAAATCTGAAAATCTCGAGAATGAAAACACGTCACTTCACTCTCACGATCGAACATGTGATTCTTGTGTGCTGCGACGACTCGTGACTCTTGCCTCTCTTTTCTCATGTCTCTCCGATTCTCCTACGAAAGAAGGAAACAACAAAAAGGTAAAGATAAAATCGTTAAAGCTTTAAAGCTTTAAAGTGTGTCTCAGCAAAAGAAATTGTAAGAACCCAAAAACACCCCTTAACTTGTCTCACGGTAACATAATAGAGCTAAGACTAGACTTATTAATTTATTATTATAAGCTGCACTGACTCCAAACCAAAACCAAGATCGTTTTCTTTCTAACAATTAGAATCGTCTCGTGCTTTCATACCAAACAAATTTGTTTCAAATAATCTGAATAAATCAAAATTTTAAACAAAGTATACATTGATCATTTATTTAAACGATAATAAATTAATAAAATAGTGTAGTAGTTAAAATCATTCTCTATTAATATTTTTGGTTAGTTTCTACCCAAAACCAAACTTTACCAAATTTTGCCTAGCGTATAATTAACCAACAGAAAAAAGAAAAAAAAAACAAATTGAGTCCCAGATGGTTAAAGAAATCTTTGAACAGAATAATCCAAAAAAAGGGACGAAAATTTGAACACAAACCGAGTCGTCTCGTCTCTAATAGTCTAATGAACCATTAAGATCTATTCAAGGCATTACCATGTGTGTGCAATTGTTCTAACTTCTAAAGCTATCTGCAAAATTGTATAAAGAGTCTAAGATTGGCATTACGACTGTTTCGGATGTAGGGGACATCTGTAACTAGGGATTATACTATTCTAGTGTTAGTCTATGTAGAATTATATAAATTGTGAACTTGAGATCAAATGGTTAAAAGACTTTTTTTCTTCTTCTTTTGAAAATAACAGAATATGAGAAAGCAACGGTCACATGCGCGGGTGAAAAAAGCAATTCTCTGGAAATTGAAGCGAACCGTGACATTATTTAAGCACTCACATACTCTTTCTAAGCTCCATTATCATATCCTCTTCTTTCTTCTTCACTTACAATCTTCTTCTACTTCACTGCAACACAAATGGAGAAATCATCCTCAATGAAACAATGGAAGAAGGGTCCTGCTCGGGGTAAAGGCGGTCCACAAAACGCTCTTTGTCAGTACCGTGGAGTCAGGCAAAGGACTTGGGGCAAATGGGTGGCTGAGATCAGAGAGCCCAAGAAGAGGGCGAGACTTTGGCTTGGCTCTTTTGCTACAGCTGAAGAAGCAGCCATGGCTTATGATGAAGCTGCCCTCAAACTCTATGGTCACGAGGCATACCTCAACTTACCTCATCTTCAGCGGAATTCGAGACCTTCTCTGACTAACTCTCAGAGGTTTAAATGGGTACCTTCAAGGAAGTTTATATCTATGTTTCCTTCCTGTGGTATGCTAAATGTGAATGCTCAGCCTAGTGTTCACATTATCCAGCAAAGACTAGAGGAACTTAAGAAAACTGGACTGTTATCTCAATCCTATTCTTCTAGTTCTTCCTCCACCGAATCGAAAACTAATACTAGCCTTCTTGATGAAAAGACCAGCAAGGGAGAAACAAACAATATGTTCGAAGGTGGTGAACAGAAGAAACCAGAGATCGACCTGACCGAGTTTCTTCAGCAGCTAGGAATCTTGAAGGATGAAAGTCATGCAGAAGCAAGTGAGGTAGCAGAGTGTCATTCCCCTCCGCCATGGAACGAGCAAGAAGAAACTGGAAGTCCTTTCGGAGCTCAGAATTTCAGCTGGGATACGCTGATCGAGATGCCAAGAAGTGAAACCGCAACTATGCAGTTCGATTCCAGTAATTTTGGAAGCTATGATTTTGAGGATGATGTATCTTTCCCTTCCATCTGGGACTACTGCGGAAGCTTAGATTGAGTAAAAGCAATTCACTGTAGATCAGATTCAGAAGTACACATGGTTTTGGGTTCAGTGTAGTGTTTTGGAGTAGATACATAGATAGAAAGGGGTATGCTCCGAGTGTAGTCTATTATTATGAGCAATAAAGTGAGTCAGTGTACTTCTGATATGAATGAGTTGTTCGGTTTTTGGGATATTAATGAAGCATGGCCATTTTTTCTCAATCCTTTTAGCTCAAGAGTTAAAAAAAAGTAGTGAACGTCACAGTCCTAAAAGAATAATATGTTTTGTGCAAGTAACCATGCAAAAGCTTACCTATCATATCCCCTTTCATGGAGGTCAGATCTAATATCCCAATAATACTAGAAAAGTAATAAATAAAGATCATGGTGGTATGAACAGATTTACCAGTAAACCAGGATTCGCCTTCAAATTGACCAGCGCAAACTTTCTGTCAAGAAAAGAAAACGACGAAACTGAATAACCTAGAGACGCATCAAATGAAGCATTACCACCCATCAGAAAGTTTCATCTGCTAGCACTGATCAAAACCAGAAGAAATTTGCAGAAGAAAAATCCTAGGCCAGGGATGTAAGAGTTATCGTCAACCTAATCGTGGAAGCTGTCCTTTTTGTTTCTATTGATATCTTTATGACCACGTCTAGACAATATCTACAGATCTTCGACAGGCCTAATCAGCAGCTACAGCGAACCTTCACGACTTTCTCAGATTTAAGCCATAAAGGATCTCTTATCAATGGAAGGAATAGAGTAAGATCAAACATGAAAGCGTAGACTTTACAAATATAACAACCTCACTGCTTAAGCACAGAATTCCTCTTCATTCCAATATAAGAAAGTAAGAGTGCAACAGATACACTAGTCATTCGAAAGAGAGTAATAAAGCTCAGTAACTTGACACGATCAATTTTTGAGTCTGTGGAGGAGCCAAAAAAGCCTAACCCTAAAAATCATTTATATATAAGGGCATCACGACTGGGTCCTATACCAATGTAATGAATGGGCACACCCACAAGTTCTTCAATCCTTTCAACATATTGCTGTGCAGCCTTTGGAAGATCAGAGTAATCTCTGACAGAGGAAATGTCAGACTTCCATCCTGGTAAGACTTCATACTCCACCTACAAACATTTGAAATAAGAACTAAGTACCATCTGCTAAACATTAAGATGAAACTCTGTTTTCAGGACTTTATCAGATACTATAGGAACAGGTAGAAGCAAATGATTTCCCTGTCAGATAAAGCTTTCTAATCAAATTAATAACAAGAGAAGTTTCCCTATCCATAAATGGAGACAGTCCTGACATATGTCAGAGAACTACACTTACTTGCAGTTCTTCAAGAAGACGAAGATCGCCAGGGAAAGATTCAACAGGGGTGCCATCACTCCTCTTATAAGCCACACCCAGCTGGATTTCGTTCAGATCCGAAAGTACATCAAGCTTAGTGAGATTAAGTGATGCAAATCCATTGATTTGGCAAGAAAATTTCAGCGCAACAATGTCAAGCCAGCCACACCGACGAGGACGACCAGTTGTAGTGCCAAACTCCTGTCCAGCCAACCTAAGAAGGTCACCACCTGGGCCCAAATTTTCTGTTGGGAATGGGCCTGAACCAACTCTTGTAGTGTATGCTTTTACCTGACAAAACAGGATCATCACAATGCTTTCACATCTCTTTCATTGCTTGCAGAATTAACCATTTTAAAGAGTAAATGCCAAATGTATGAGCAAGATCAATGCTATTAAACTTCTAACGACATAAGTTAAACAATTTAAAGACCAGTGCAGAAAGAAAAGTCTAAGAGTGAATATCATTCTTACCACTCCAATCAGATCACCAACAACTCTTGGTGCAATACCAAGACCTGTGCAGATCCCACCGGCTGATGGGCTGGAGGATGTAACAAAAGGATATGTACCAAAGTCAATGTCCAACATTGTAGCTTGACCACCTTCAACCAAAATCTTTTTCTTCTGAGAAATTGAGTCATTCATGAAATGGACAGTGTCAGTAATGTAGGGCTCCAATCTCTCAGCATATCTCTTGTATGCTTCGACTTCTTCTCGAAGCATGTCTGGAGTATATTTGAACCCTTGAAATCTTGCCGCTGCATCTGACAGTAAAAGATCAAGCTTTTGAGGTAAAGTATCCATGTGCCTGAGATCACCTACTCTAATACCATTCCTAATCACTTTACTAGAGTAGGCAGGACCAATTCCCCTCTTCGTGGTGCCAATGAACGATTTTGCAAGCTCAGATTCCCTGAGCCCATCAACCTCCTGATGGAAATCGAATAACAAGTGAGCGCGATCAGAGACCAAAATCCTTCCTTTACAGGAGACGCCATTGGACTCCAAACCATCAATCTCTTTGAAGAGACCTGGCAAATGCACCACAACTCCGTTTCCAATCACACAAGTAGTATCCTCATTCAGGATACCTGAAGGCACAAGGTGAAGTGCAAATTTCTTTCCCTCCGCATTATATATAGTGTGTCCAGCATTAGCTCCACCCTATGGAAGCCAAATCACAAAATTCAAACAACAATAAAAACTTAAAACTTTCCGGAACAATCAATCAGAAATAGAAACTCACTAACTCTTTTCAACTGCAGTTGACACCGAACCAACATATTCAATTCAAATGTTCACAAATCGAATCAACAAATCAATTCAATGTTCGCAAATCTGCAATTGCTCAACAAACTACTAATAACAAAAGCTCAGCTTTAATTGACCCTATTTAATGATTCACAAAAATTCATAAGAATCTGACAAAAAGGTAAAAATGTCAACTTTACCTGACAACGAGCAACGATGTCAAAGTGTTGGGCTAAGATGTCAACGAGTTTGCCTTTACCCTCATCTCCCCACTGGCAACCTAGCACACCCGATACCTGACTCAGTGATCCAATCCTTCCAAGAGACTCAGTGGCGGCTGAATCAGATGCAACGCTCAGTGAAGCCGAGACAGCTGGACGTTTAGCAGAGCAAGAGACGAAGCTTCGAGGGTGGTGAAGGGGAGGATAACGGCGGTGATAAGGACCACCAACGGCGAATCTTGGATTGGAGTCGAGAGAGAGGGAAGAGAGAGACATCTTTGAAGAGAGAGAGAGAAGAGAAGGTATCAAAAGTCTTAGGGTTCGCCGGCACTTGAATATGGAGAAACCTCAACAAGACCTTTTTCAAACTGAGCTCAGGTGAACTTAAATGACCATTTCGCCCTTCACATGATATATGTTCTAAATCAACGATAAACCGAACCGGACACAACAAATTAGATTTAGCTAAAACCAACAAAAAAAAAAAATTGTTTCACATTAAACCGAAAACCAAATCTAACAGTAACAATGACAGTTCGTACATTTTCTAGTTCGAGTTATCAATTGAACCGAAATATGGAATGAATTTAATTTGGTTAAACCGGCACTAAAACCGGTCTTAAAACAAAGCAAGAACTAAACTGAATTTAAAAGACAGCGTTTTGTTTACATGATATGATTGATGGTGTACCTATATTCAAAACCCTAGATTATTCCTTTTCAAAAAGAATCGATTTGGCAATGAATCTTGAATGATTCAGCCATGTATATATGTATATGGTTCTGCATCTTCTGAGGTATTTACTTCCAAAAATTCAACCTTTTTTTTGAGATTTTTGATCAGCTGGTTTTCTGGAGACATTCTTGAGGCAATCCATAATCTTTTGTCCGGTTCACGACTTGCTCTCGTCTCCATGGATTATTGTGTAGCTTGAAATGTAGAGTTTGTATGAAAGTAGCGAAGATGTCGTCGTGCTTCAGTTTAGAGAATTGAACAGCTAGCCCAGTCTTCTTCATGTCCATAACTAGCTTTCTGTCTTTCCGGCTTCAAGCCAAAATCAAGTATCGGAACAAGAATCTTTGCCAGAGCTTCTTTACATTCGCAAAATAATATTTAGGCCATTGCAGGAATTTCACACATGTATTTATTTTGTATATCATGTAACATAATATGTTATATGCATCTAATATGTTATACTAGTAAACTACCCGTGTTGTATGTACATTTGCTACGTTTTCTTTATAGTATATTATAAGTAATTAAGTACGTATAATGATTTGTGTTGGTTTTTGAAAATTCAAATCGTAATATAAGCTGAATTTTTTTTTTTTTTTTTGATGAGATGATTCGATTTTAAGAATATATGTTATCAAAAAAATCGTTAGAGAAGAGATTGGAAAAGTTGAGAGAGAATAAGAAAGAATTTGTTAGATTTTCTTTTGTCTAGTTTAAGTGGGTGATATTTTGGTCATTTTGCTTTATTTATAAGGAACAAAATATTTATGTAATTTGTCTAACGTAAGATTTCTCTAAGCTTTTTTTTGTCATTCTCTTTGCATTTTGCGGTATGATAGAAATCATGCATGTGTACATTCTTTAATTTATTTACATGTACTACTAGATGTGCTCCTTACTTATTTCCAAATATTACGACAATTTCAAAGAGTGACAATAAAATTATTATATTTAATTTACTTATTTTAAAATTTAGCATCCTTTATTTTGATGAAAATTATCTGTTTGACGCATTTCTACTACGTTTTTAAAGACTATCTAAAACCCCGGCATAAATGTGGTAGATTTAAAGAGTTGAATGTCCAAAATATATATACAAGAATCATCAATCAAATAAAATAATAATTTAAATGTAAAAGAATATATAACTAGACGTACTTCAACCATACTCTTCAACAAGATAATAGATCAACCATCCTCTAACTTAACATTGATCACCATCAAACCAAGAACAAAGGAAGCACTATGATCAACTCAAAAAGTACATTCATGTTCACAACATCTATCTTATGCCTCTCCATAGCCATATTATCCGAAGGTCAAGCTAACCCTTTTCTAATGCAATTCGATCGGTGGGAAATATTGCTTCCGAGCATCGGTATATCCGCCATGCACATGCAACTTCTCCACAACGGCATGGTCATAATGTTCGACCGTACCGATTTCGGTACGTCAAATATTTCTCTACCCGGAGGCATTTGTCGATACGATCCTAGTGACACCGCCGTCAAGTTCGATTGTAGCGCACACTCGGTTCTTTATGATGTTGTTTCCAACACATACCGTCCCTTGCAAGTCCAAACAGATACATGGTGTTCTTCTGGTGCGGTTCTTCCCAACGGAACATTAGTTCAAACCGGTGGATACAATGATGGTGAGCGTGCTGCTCGAATGTTTACCCCTTGTGGTTATAGTGAAACATGTGATTGGATTGAGTTTCCTCAGTATCTATCCCAACGTAGATGGTATGCCACCAACCAAATTCTACCCGATGGACAGATCATTGTGGTCGGAGGAAGAAGACAGTTCACCTTTGAAATTTTCCCCCGACACAGTTCTCGGTCTAGAAGCTCAAGATTTGAGTTTCTCAGAGAAACTTCAGATGGAAGTAACGAGAACAACTTATATCCGTTCATACATCTTTTACCCGATGGAAACTTATTTGTCTTCGCTAACACAAGATCCATTGTGTTCGATTACAAAAAGAACCGAGTCGTGAAAGAGTTTCCAGAGATTCCAGGTGGTGATCCAAGGAATTATCCAAGCAGTGGTTCTTCTATACTATTTCCATTGGATGAAACCAACAATACTAACGTGGAAGTTGAGATAATGGTCTGTGGAGGCTCTCCTAAAGGTGGCTTCTCACGTTCGAACAACAACCGTGGATTCACGCGTGCCACTTCCACGTGCGGGAGGCTAAAACTGACCGATCAGAATCCAAGTTGGGAAATGGAAACCATGCCCTTGCCACGTGTCATGGGGGACATGCTACTCTTACCCACGGGTGACGTCATCATTGTAAACGGAGCCGGAGCTGGTACGGCCGGGTGGGAGAAGGCACGTGACCCGGTTATCCAACCCGTGATATATCATCCGTTTGATCGTCTCTTCTCAGTTATGTCCACGCCATCGCGTCCTAGGATGTACCATTCCGCAGCGGTTTTATTACCGGACGGTCGGGTTTTAGTTGGCGGAAGTAATCCTCACGTTTATTACAATTTTACCAACGTCGAGTATCCAACGGATTTGAGCCTCGAGGCTTATTCTCCACCATATTTATCTTTCACATCTGACTCAATACGTCCCAAGATATTGAAAAGCGACAAAGTATTGAGTTACAAGAGATTGTTTAACGTCGATTTCTCCATAGCTCAGTTTCTGACCGTTGATCTTCTCTCTGTGAGGATAGTTGCACCTTCCTTCACTACGCACTCCTTTGCGATGAATCAGAGGATGGTAATCTTAAAGCTACTCTCTGTGACGCGTGATCAGCTAGCAAATTCCTATAGAATCAATGCATTGGGTCCATCAACAGCTGAGATTGCTCCTCCGGGATACTATATGATGTTTCTGGTGCATGCAGGTATACCTAGCTCAGCCGCTTGGGTGCAAATTGAGTGATCCTTAAATAGATGATGAATGGTTTGAAATGTATGTTTCATGTTGGGTTTATTTACGGTCAAATATAGCATATTTATATGAATATTAGAGAAAAAAAATAAGAGGGAGGAAGAGATTAGATACGCAAGCATGACTCAGCTCGAGTCCATCTTACGCTGAATAAAAATTGTTTACTTACGTAATTTTATAGAAGATGGTTTGAGTTTTAACAAACAGCGTTTTGCTAACATAATATGACTGATGATGTACCTAATTCAAAACCCAAGATTATTTCCTTTCAAAAAGAATCGATTTGGCAATGAATCCTGAATGATTCAGCCATGTATATATGTATATGCTTCTGAGGTATTTACTTCCAAAGTTCTAACTTTTTTTTGAGATTTTGATCAGCTGGTTTTCTGGAGACATTCTTGAGGCAATCCGTAATCTTTAGTCCGGTTTACGACTTGCTCTCGTCTCCATGGATCGTTGTGTAGCTTGAAATGCAGAGTTTGTATGAAAGTTGCAAAGATATCGTCATGCTTCAGTTTAGAGAATTGAACAGCCCAGTCTTCTTCATGTCCATAACTAGCTTTTTGTCTCTCTGCTTCAAGCAAAATCGAGTCTCGGAACAAAAATCTTTGCCAGAGATTCTTTACATTAGCCAGTCTGAATTGTATCTCTGTCTCACTGAATCCCTGTGGGAGATTTCAGATTAAAATGCGTCTGAGATTAGGAGCAGTTAATTACTTGAGAACAAGACTGAGAGAGAGATAGAGAGTGATTACTCGCAGAGTGTTTATGAGATTTGGAATGTCATCTTCGCTGACACGAACTGCAAAGCTTTCATAATTGAGCATGTTCTCATAGGGCAAGTAGATTCCATCCTAATAAAGAGACATCAACGGGAACCAAAAAACCGTCATTTTCGGATCAGGCAGTTTAACTTTTAGGAATGTATAGAATGCGGTAAGTTCAAGGTATATACCTGAATGATGACTGGGACACATCCTTGTAAGATACTATCTTCCATGCGTCCACTCCAACCATCTCCAGGGAAAGCACCACAGAAGATTGAATTAGCTATGTCCTTGTGGTAATTGTCAGAACGCAATGGAGTTACAATCACATCTTCAGCGTGCTGCTTCCCAAGCTTTCCTTCTTTGTTAGGGCTTGAACCAAACTCTTCTGCTAGCTTCTGCCTGATTCCCATGCTATACCTGCATTAGATGTTATTGGACCGTTACATATATGTCCACACTAGGAATGCTGTTTGAAGCACAGTTCGGTTTTCGCTTATTGACTTCAGCATGATTTCTATAAGCCAAAAACTTACGAATCTTCTGGCCTTCCATTTTCATAAGCAGGTCCGAGATTCCCATTGAAGTAAAACAATGTTTTCCGCTTCTCCCGTGGCCTAATAATAAGGAAAAAGATAACAACTTTCAGGCCTTGAATTTTAAGCGATGTGACCCGAAACAATGTCCAAGAACCATCAGGGAATATACCTTGCCCAGTAATTGGCACGCATTGAGTAAGGATCAGGAACTTTCCAAGCTGGAATCACGAGATCTTTGCGAGGGTCAAAGCAAGGATGATCTCCTCTCCTCTCATCAGATATACTATCCCAGTTATCACCCCAATAAGCTGTTGTTGAATGGTTATGCTTAGAGTTTGTGTTACCCCAATGAACTAGCATCATGCTATTCCATATCTCTTTGGGAGCATAGCAAGCACCTTCATCCCATGAGAAAAACTGCCTTTTTCAGGCGTAAAAAGATTAGCCACATTAGTGTGGAGAGATCCGTGTAAAAAATCAAGAAACAAGCTTTGAGATCCAGTCCTATATATGTATGCATCATCATACCCAAATATGGTCTCTCCCAGCTGAGCGGTTCCAGTATGGATATTTCTCAACGATGTGTTCATAAGCCCTTTTGTAGAACTCTAAGGTAAGTGAGCTTCTTAATCCAGTATGATTCTGAAAGTAATAAAAACATAGACAATATATGAGTTCTAGAGCTTCTGCAAGCAGAGAATCAAAAGGTGAGTTTCTCGACCCAACCTGCATGTTAATGTGAGGTGCATCATCAGCACGATTTATAATGCACGAATCAAGAACAGGAACAAAGAAGAAATCTGCCTCTTCTCCATTCAGTGTACGATGAGCGCTGGCCAAAATGTTCTCATAGAATGCCATCTTCAAAATTAGAAGAGGTATAAAAGCAGCAAAGTTAATATCCATTTCAAACTCAGGAGAAAATTACTGAGTTATCTAGAATTCGATTCAAGTTGAGTAGGAAACCTGGGAACCATATAGAAAATCTGTCCACACTGTTGCATTCCTGTCATCATAAATCCTATTAACACACTCAAGCTTAAAATGCCGGCCCTGCAACATCAAATTCAAACCAGAGGAGATTATAAAAGGTTTTTTTTTTGGGTCAAATCACAAAAGGGTTAAGTTTGTTTAGAAGAAAAATATAAGTTTGGATTGTGACCTCAAGAAGTAAACTGTTGAAGTCTGGGGGCAGATCATAGATGTATATAAGTGGCCTCTTTTTCTTCACCACAGCACTTAGATTAATGAGATTTCCAGGGACATTTTTAGCACTTGGAACTTCGAGATGTGCTGGCCGAAGCCATTGTGGCCACTCTCCAACAGTCGAGAGAGTGGATGGAATACTACAGTCTGTTCCAAACCAGCCTTTATCACACTGAAAAAGCCGTAAAACAAAAACAAAAAGAAACACACAGAAAGTTAGGAAGAGTAGATTAAGAGTATGCAAATTTCTCGGTACCAAGATGATAAGCTTGTGACTGTGGATACGGTATTTTACCTGGCAGAACCCTCCTCTGCATTTGCCATGTCCAGAGCACTGATTAACACAGGTGCATTGTACAGGAATTTCACAGAACCTTCCCCAAAGACCATCATATTTACAGTCACATTCCTCTTTGATTTGCACCTTCAAAGCATATGCATCTTCTGGATCCACATTGCACCATCCTTGTTTGCTACTGTTTGTTGTTAGAATATCTAAGTCTGGTTTTGACCAATCTGTCGTTTTAGGTTCATCAGGATTCACCGGCGAACTGAAAATACATGTCTTAAGTTAGAGAGTTTTGAAGCTTGATTTGAGAAGCATTGAGACTGTCAAAGAAAAGAATCAGGTAAAACTTACTTGATTTGAAATCCACATGACTCTGGTACTGGACGATTTGGATATTTTGTGCCTTCTCCACAAAAGCACATTGCTCTTGTGGTATCACAATGTCTGGAACAAATTGAAACAACCCATCTTCCGTATGGCATCTCAGGTGTTTTCTCATAATTGCAATCTAAACGAAGCTTTTGTGAACAATCTTCGCCTACACAGAACCGGTCAAAGTAGCTTCATTTGCACACCAATGTCGATAGTTGTAAAAGCTAGAGATTGTGTTTGACTTTTAATCAATTACAAAGCAATCAACTTTGGGTTTAGGAAGATTAAAATAGCATAAACACTAACCTGTAAATCCATGGAAGCAACGGCAAATTCCAAATTCATGGTTACAAACACCTTGACCACTACAATCATTCAGACACTTTCTCCCACCAATTGGCTGCCAAAAAAAACATAACCATTATAAAAAAATAAAACAAACAACATTGTTTCAGGATACCAAAATAAAACTTACTTCAATGATGTCAACTTCTTTGGCAACTGCATCACAACTAGAAAGCCATTGTCCGATCTGGGCTTTCCACGAGGCATTTCGATAGACTACTGCACCGTGTGAGTCAGCAGGAAACCGGCGATCAAAGGCAACAACAAGTGATTGACTCGAGTCCTTAGTCACTTGGGTGATTGATTCATTACTTGGTCCACAAAGATTCTGAGCTTGCCTTACACTAGCAGTATCAAAAGAAGGCACTACAGGACCCAGAAATAGATGAACCAGTGAAACCAGAACAATGACAGAAGCAACGGTGGCTATCTGAGACCATGAGAACTTCCACTTCTGGTGAGAAAACATGATCTTCTAACAAAGAGGAACCCAAGTTCTTAGTTTTTCAAACTTGACCGCCTGAATCATAAACAAGAACCAGTTTGATTACAAAACCCGAATTCTCAAGAAACATAAATTAATGGCGTAAAACGATTATTCAGGGAAGATAAGTAACGTAATGGATTAAATGGAACTGTCAACGAAACTGAGCAGAAATAAGGGAAAGATAGACCACAAGGTTGGGCAATAACCATAATTGCGCAATTATTAAAACATAAATAATAAAAAAGCAGTAAGCTTTGACCGAGAAACAATGGAGTTTTTTTCTCTCTCTCCATGACAAATACTATGCCAAACTCGAAATGCAGACACTTTAATGGCTCCCAGAAAACAAAAACCAGAGAGGAGTAACATTGAATTATGGGGATTTCAATAGCGTTTGCATACATTAACCGGATCCGAAACGGAAGATTCACAGGATCAAAATCAAACATAGAGCTATTAAACAAGTTACAAGAATCACGAGAATGAGACAGAACATTTAAATTACAAAAAAGGAAGGAGAGAGCGACAAAAAAACTCACCAGCTTTGACGGAAAACGTCATGGGTTTACAAACTAAACTCAACAATGGGAGGATTTATAAAATGAATTATCAATTGCAGAGAGATTCGATTTGACTAGTAATTCCCTTATAGTAATAAACTTCTTTGGAATTTATAATAATTTACAGAGAGAGAGAGACGGCCACGGGGCGCGGGGATCTCTGGCTAGCCGGGGAAGAAAAGCAATTTATTATGGAAGTGGTCGTCGTGTGTGTCATGTTCCTCTTCTTTGTTTAATTACCTTTCCTAACCTTCTGATAATTCGCCGCCTTTCCCGGTTTGATCTTCTTAACCGGGTTTCTCTTGGTTTTCTCATCATTTTTCTTTTCTTTCAAACAAAACCAAGTCAAGCCACTCTTGATTTCAACTCTGACCAAACCGAGTTATATATATCCCAAAACATGTTTGATTTTATTTTTCCGTAAGCGGTCACCAGACAGCAAGCAATGAAGGAATTACTTCAAATCTAGCATGTGACGGTGATAAAAGAATGATTACGGTATTTTGAAAGTATCTCTTAGAATTTATAATAATGGGTTGCGTCGAGGGAATAATTCTGATTTGTGAGGTACGTTGACGGCTGCAGGCAAAACGGTAAATTCATCTCTCCCTTTCGTTGTCTGAGCAAGACCGGGGTGGGTGACGCACTCCTCTAACGGACAAATGTAGAACTTACCAATATAGCCCCGGTGATGGCAATGTGTCCGCTTTTTCGAGCATCTTTTATTTTATTTATTTCCAGTAAATGATTGAAATTTAGACTCACGTGAGTTTACTAACGTATCGCTTTCTCATTGGTTATGATCTCAGCGAAGACTCCGCAAAATTTAAAAGTCTTTTTCCTTTGAATATTCAATTAGATGGTGTTATTGAATAGTATATTTTATTAAAATTATATGTATTTTAAAGTTATGGTAAAGTCTGCTGTTATTTAATTATGTATTTGATAAAGTACAATACAATTCACCGTTATCTAATATTATTTAATTTTGTTGTATATTAATTTGGAATGGATTTTGATGTATTTCATAGAAAAAATCTAAGCAAATCAATATTTCCAAAATTATTTATCGTCTTCTATCAAACGGAGAATCTAATGCATTAAGAATTTTAATGACGAAGAAGTGCAAGATTCATTAATGGCATATTCAAGTGGAGACTTTGGCTAGGAAAGACGGAGAAGAAGAAGAAGAAGAACATGGATCGTAACTCCAAACTAGAAAATCAGATGTTTCGTCTGAGGAAGATGAATCCATGGATCTCGTCGATATTCTGTCCGTTAAACTCTAGAACTTCGTTAGTTATATTGCTATTTCAATCTTTGTCTCACGAAGAACCGTTGTTGTCGTCATCTCGAACCAAGCCTGATTCAGATCTGATTCCTTATATTATAAAACATTTTTTTTTTGATGCAGAGATGATAAATATAGTTAAAAGAGAATCCATCTAAATTTCATATCAATTAATCTACACACTACATGGAAATACATTCGTGTATTGTAATGAATTCGTCAAAATCCATTAAAATACTTTCAAATTCAGTTACATTAAAATACATTGAAATCATCAATCCAATACCATATAGTATCTTTCTTTTTTTACAATAATTTTTATTTTCTATTGCTTCCATAATTAAAAATGGTATTGAAAAATCATTCAAATTGACAAATTATGCCACTTTTTCAATCAGCCAATAGAAAACTAATTAGTATTTGTTAAGTTGTCACAATCCACCATAAATCGTTGTCAATAATTGGCATCTAAATTGAAACAGAAAGATTCCACTGAAAAAAAAAAAAAGAGAGAGCTCATGGGATGAGCCGATGAGGTGAAAACGTGAGAGAATTTTGAATGTTAATATAAACAACAAATATATATATATATATATATATATATATTTTATGGGAATAATGGCGATGCACAGACTGCTCCGAGCATGATACTGTAATGTTACTGGACGATGCAATTATAAAGTTTAGTTTATGGAAGTTTAGTTTGAAGTTTTTATGTTAATTGTAAAGTGAAGTCAACGAAAAAACCCTGGAGTATATTCCACAAAGAAGGCTTCCTCGATTTAAAGGATGACACTGACAACTGACAAGGCTTCCTCCAAGTTCCATGGCATATTTTGAGTTTTTCTTCCTTTTTACTTTGTTTTAGACTTTTAGTTCCATAATTTTTTATTGTTTTTATAAAATCTGTGACTAATATTTCCTCAGTTTCATAATAAATATCCTTCAACAATTTTAATTTTTTAATTTCAAAAGTTATTTAAAATATATAATATACCCATAATTAATACTATTTTTCCTAGCAAAGCTATATTACCCTTTTCACATATCAATATTTTATCTTACTCTTTTTTTTTGTCAGCCATAATATTTTATAAACTTAACAGAGCCAACGCTGCAGAGTATTGTTTACATACGTGACTAGATGCGGTTCAGAACGAACATGTCGTGCCAACGCATCCGCTTTGACGTTTGAACACCTCGATATCAAATATAAGAAAAATGAAGTAAATTCATCTTTATCGCCTTATATCGCCTCCACGTAGGTTGAAAACGCAAGCCAATCTGAGAGGGTAGACACCATCTTCACTAGGTCGGACCAGTCTGTTAAAAAAATTACTTTCCTCTTATCTTGTCCAATTATACATCTCATCACCCATACAAGTGCTTCGACCTCTGCATGTAGGGCAGTTAAGCTTCTTCGAATGTTTGCGGCTCTCATACATGGCCTATCGACGTTTGGTAGTAAACAAAATCATCCCAATCCTGAATATTTGTCGTTCTCCTTCCAAGAACCGTCAATAAAACACCGATACCATGTTTGTCTTGATTCGCAAATTTTCCTTCGAACCGAAATAACATTTGCACATTCCTGAACGCCACAAAGTTCCTTTATATCTTCTGTTTGCGCCAAGGTCTAGGCCTTTTCCTCAGCCTCCGCCAACCGGAGCACCTCCAATGTATTCATATCTACGTTTTCAAATAGTTCTGGCTTTCCAGATATACCATATAATTCATGGAAACATATCGCTATTGAATTCAGCCGGAATTCTCCAGAATAAGTGATCCATATTTGCATATAATGATTTCGATGGGAAAACCATGGTCGAAGTTGGGATCTGTGATAGCGCCCAAGTCTGCATTGCTGGCGGACATTTAAAAATTGCGTAATTTATTGTTTCCACTCATTCACCACATCTACCACATTCTGAGTCAATGTTTATATTTCGCTTTTTCAAAGTTGCTGAAAACGAAACACAACCCGTGATAATCTGCCACATAAAATGTATTATCTTTGGTGGACATTTTATTTTTCAGGTATGTGCCTGCAGTATCCGAATATCCGGGCCAACTACACGAGGTATATGACCATCCGACATTTGTAATCTCAATGTGTGATCGCCCAATTTAACCGTATATTTTCCGGTTTTTGTAAAATGCCATCCCAAAGTATCAGGTTTTGTGAGTAAATTCAATGACAAAGCACAAATCAAGGATACATCTTCCTGCTCAAAAGAAGACTGTAGCTGATTCATATTCCATGTATTTGTTTGAAAATCAATAAGAGTTTTTACTCGGACCAATGGATCATAAGATACGCCATTGCTTATGGCTGACCTCGGGAATTGAGCCGGAATCCATGGGTCAGTCCATACTGAGATGGACTCCCCCGAACCAATTCGTTTAATAAGTCATTTGTTAACCAGAGGTCGAGCATATACTATACTTCTCCAGCCATAGGAAAGAGAATAAGAGTTAATAGGGTCCAAAGTTGTTGAATTCCGATAATAGCGTCCTCTAAACACCTTAGCAAAAAGGGAATCAGGTACCGATATCAACCGCCAAAGTTGTTTTGTTAATAAGACAGTATTAAAATCATCCACCCTTCGAAAACTTAAACCACCGTCTTTTTTTCCAGAACATAATTTATCCCAAGCCATCCAATACATTCATTTTGCTTGACCATTGTTACTCCACCAAAATTTTGCCACTACCCTCGTAAGTATCGATGTCACTGTTTTTGGTAACCGAAAACAACACATTACATAGGTTGGTAATGCCGCCGCCACCGATTTAATTATAACCTCTTTGCCACCTTTGGAAAGAAACTTTATCGTCCAACCTTTAATTCGATTTTGTAACCGTTCGCTTACGTGGAGAAAATTTTCGTCTTCGACCCCCCCATAGTTTTCGATAAACCCATATACAAACCCATTCCACCCATGGTTGTTATCCCCAACACTGTTTTCAAATCCTCTCACAGTGATTTCTCCACTTTACAACCGAATTGAATTGATGATTTCATAAAATTGATTTGTTGACCCGAGCCGGCTTCATATTGTTTCAAAATGCTTAAAATAGTACCACATTGCTCTCTGTTTGCCTTACAAAAGAATAAACTATCATCCCTAAATAATAAATGGGTTATTACGGGACTTGATCTCGCCACCTTTATTCCGGTTATTAATTTATCATTCTCTCTTTTTTTATATTTGCGATCAGAACTTCCGTACATAGGATAAAAATATATGGTGAAAGTGGATCGCCCTGGCGTAATCCTCTTTTTGGTACTATCGATCCTCTAGATTGTCCATTGATGAGGACTCTATAATGAACTGACGTAACACACCCATATTATTCAAGATATCCATTTCGTCGAACATTTGGCATACGAGTATGTGATGCACAATGCGTATTTGCGATTAAGTATGGTCTGGGGGAAGGACTGAAAAAGCAATGTTTTGGGCAGAGTTGATAAGGGTTTCACCGGTAGAATAATAAGAATCTCTAAGAAATCTTTTTGGTTCCTTGGCCACTTCCACCATTTTTGGAAAGTTCCAAACCATTTTTAGAACTTTCCAACTACGACCAATACATCTTTCTGAGAGAACAAGAAAAACTTCCATTCAACAATGCTTTTCTTCTGTAACTCATCCATTTTCTCTAACATGTGTGAATCAACAATCTCATCAGTTTTTCCCTCACCAATGGATTTTGACAACCATTTTGAAAATTTTCTGTTTTTAAAGTTTTCAATTCACTCCGACCATTAAGCTCTTAAAATCTTTCTTCTCCTGTCAAAAGCTTTTGCATAACGAACCTTTTGGATGTCTCAGCAAGTCTTCGAAATTTTAATGGTTTAGAATTTTTTGGACTTCTCAAGAAGTCTCTATGTATTTTAGTTGCTTTTTTTATATTTGTTTTATCAAAATCTTGAAAATTGAAATTTAATTGATTTTAATAGTGTAGAACCTCTTGGATGTCTTCAAGTCTTTGAATTTTAATGGTTTAAAACCTCTTGGATGTCTTAGCAAGTATTGGAATTTAAATGGTGAATTTGTATGTCTCAACAAGTCTCTACTTTAGTTTAACCTCTGTTTATATTTTCAGAATCTAAAGTACGAAAGACCGATGAAACTGATTCTCTTCTATGGGTTTGATGGATGGAAAAGAAAACTACGTTTAATATTAAGCAGTGACTGTTTGGTTGTTATGGTTTAGCTTATTAAAATGTTGGATACATGATTATCATTTACAACATTTGGTCTAAATGATAACCGAAGAATTTGGCTGAATCCGGCTGAATTACTGAATTTGATTGAATTTTTAGTGATTTTGGGCTGAATCTGGCTGAATTTTTACATATGTAAATGGTAATGGCTGATTCTCGCAAATTTTGTTATTGTGATTTTTGGCAGAATCTAGTGAAATAATTAAGATTTTAACTAAAAAATATCATCATATAATTATGAATAATAATAGAATAACTATCTCAATAAAATAGACAAAATTATCTAATGTTCTAATTAATTATTATACTCATAAATAAAGACTAAAATTATTTAAAATCAATACTAATATATAATATATTGGTTTGCAAAATCGAGTTATTCTTCCATTTTTTTTACTATTAAAAATATGTAAATAATTAATAAAAAGCTTTGTCAAATCATTATTGAAAAATCAATTTCAAAAATTAACATGATAAAATAATGTAAGATTTCATAATCGTTTTTTTCTATCTATCTCTAGTAGTTTAATTAATAATATGATGAATAAGAACATTTTAAAATTTTGATATTGTAAAGAATATTTGATCATAGTTATGAGTTGTTTTTGCGATATTTTAAAATATCTAAAAATTTAAAATTATGCAAAATTATCCATAGTAATTCAAAATATCCGAACATGAATTCGACTCTTGTCCATTTGGATAGTGATTTTATGTATTTGAATTGTTTATATACCGTTGAAAAAAAAATTGTTCATATACCGTCTCCGTATTATTTGATTTATTTTTAAAGATAAGTTTGAGGTGTAATTTTTTATATCGAAAATATTTTAACTGGAGATATGTACTTGGTATTATCCGAATTTTTATCTTGAATGAACATACATACGTGTTAGCTGTGTTGAAAAATCCTTTGTTCAAAATATCACTAGGCATTAGTGGGGCGGTCGAAGGGAACCTAGCGCCTAACTAATAGTTTGGAGATTAATTGAAATTTGTTTTACATACTTTTATTTAATTTATATTTAAATATTGAATATATAATGCAAAATATAAGTTATTATATGGGAAAATATGTATTACTAAAAAATTTAAATTCAGAAATTGTTTTTAAATTCACAAAAAATATGCATCAAAATTCAACTTCTTGAAATTAAAACAGTTTGTTATATACAATTATCAAACTTAAATAGATAAAAAAAATTTATATGTAGAGAAGTCAAACTAATATTTGACTATTAAATGTCCAACGTTAACAACTTGTGAGGGAATGCCTTTTACTAAAAACAAAACAATGTCCCACATCGACACTATGAGGAACCAACTAGTGGAATCCTTTCTTTAAAATAATACTTGTCCTCATACAAGTTGTGGGCATTGATATGGGCTTTGGTGAATTATTGGCCCAATCTCTTAAAGCCAGTATATTTATTAACTAAGTCGGCTATTTTGTTCGTTTTTAATGGTTCTAGGCGGCCGGTAACTCGGTCTAACGTTTAATGTCTCCGGTTTACCTCTGATGGTCATCATTATTGGTGACCAATCAATTTTTTAATATTAAATTTATGATTAAAAAATTATTTGATACTCACTTAATTTTAATAAATATATATGTGTTTAATGGTGACATTCGAATGGGGTTCTAAAAAATAAAAAAATAATTTAATATTATTTTTTTAAAAAATGTTTTCAAAATAAAAGAAATTCAAACTATTATATATAAATATTAATATATAAGAAAATTCAAATAATTATAATCCGTAAAAACATAAAATGAAATGAAACATTTTAAAGGAAGATGAATAACACAAATAACTCGTCTCTAGCCTTCAGTTGTGCCAAATTTTTGCCAAATGTGCTCAACCAAATCAGCTTTCAATTGTTCATGCATTCTTTTCTCACGAACTATAGCTCGATTGGCCATCATATTATTCACATTTGTGGGTGTATCTGTAGAGAACGTGTAGTCCACTTGTGAAGTCCCGCTTCCTTCTCCTTGTTCAGTGTTGTATTATTACCTCATCGAGAGGATTTTCAAACTGGAGACTGAAACGCGTATACACGTCGATGTTACTTTCACCATATGTCATTCTGTGAAGAGCAAGAAAGTAGTGTGAGACCTCTTAACACAACCAAATTTTGGACAAAAGATCACAGTGAAATGAACACAAACTAGCACTTAAGTAGCCACTCACCCAGATCTTCCTTGTCTCCTTCACAAGTTTCATTTCCTCTTCATTGTAACCGTTGTCAAGAATAGGAGCATTATGCGAAAAGAAGTTAAATGCATACTGCAGTACAACATAAAAGCCATTACATTACTCAAAAAGGATTCAAAATCAACACCATTGAAAAAAAACCACAAGGAAATTGAGCATTCACCTGCTGTCCGAATATATTACAAGTCGGAGGTTTACCCTCTAAAACCTTAGAAAACCAATGCAAAAAAGTAGAAGATGAATCACTTACTCAGAACAATCGTTAATACATGTCAATCAACGAAGGCTGAAATAGAAACAAACCTCGCGAGTCTGCTGAACAAGCTCTTCCATAGCTGCAACACCAGCACCACTAGCTGCTTGATATGTACTAACCAAAATTCTTTTCACCTATTAGAACAAATCGAAAACGTTATTCAAATCACACAGAAGTCTAAATTGAGCTTCCATTGATTCTCTCCATATCCTTCAAATTGGATTTAGATTTCAGAAGATAAAAATCGAAATCTTACCTTCGCTTTAAAATTGTGTGAGCGGCGGGACGAACACTTCTGAGTCCGACCAAAGATCCGACATCCACTCTGCTCGTTACCTCCATTAGCTGGAGCCCAGGTAGTTCGTGCTGCGTCGCGAGAGAAAGAGAGATCGGAAGATCGAGAGAGAGATCGGAAGATCGAGATCGAGAGAGAGAGAGATCGAGATCGAGATAGAGAGAGAGAGAGAGAGAGAGAGAGAGAGTCGCGAGAAAACAACAAAACATTTCAACAAATTAAAACATGCCACGTGTCCGGAAGAACCGATTCAATAAGTTCTACCTATTGAACCGTTTCTTCGATTAGTAAACAAAAAAATTAGTATTTTATTGGTTTTAAAACGAAGACACTCTTCCAGTGTCTCCGTTAATGATGTCCTAAGTGGCTGACTTTAGAACAAGGAAAAAGCTGATGAACCTAACTGAATTTAGTTTTATGCAAATAGTGTTTGTAGAATTTTTAATCCGGCTGAATTCGGCAGAATCTTTTTTTGATGTTACGATTTACACCCAATATTTCAATATTTGTTCCATCATATTTCAAAATTCTACGGGTCCCCGGTTAATAATTTTATTGTTAACCGCAATAGTCTATATGAGCAACCAAATAATTACATCACCTTCTCCCACATATTCAACGATAAAAGTCTCGTGGGTTGATATTTTCATCTGCTACAATCCCATATCCACATTTCTCTGGCTACACAAGTAACAAAACTAGCCTAACAATGCTTCATTGTAAGCGAACTTGCAATATACTATATTTCATTTTCCTGATATGTCGTTGTTGGAACGGCTTGTTGGTGTACTCACTTACCAAATTTAGACGATAAAAGTTCGATGAACACTAACAGATGGAGGAATTCTCTCTGGTAAAAAATTTGGAAACCCGAGAACAAATAGACAGAGTAGATGATAGTTAGCTGCTAAGATCTCACACTGAGTTAGAAACAAACATTAGATAATTATAAATCGTTGTCCTTTCAAGAAAAGTGTGTGAAGGAAGTTTGGAAAAATTTCATAATTCTTTTCCACACCACACAACTTTCGTAGGAAGATGATTTGGGGGAAAAGGTTAATGATTATAGCAGTTGCTATCGATGAAAAAAAATGCAAATTATGGAAAAAGGGTAATGATTATACTTTCTATTGATCTGTTTTTATTTTATTTAAGCAATGGTACCAAAACATTTTGACTTTTTCGACCAAAATAGCAGTAAATATGCACTTAAAAGTTTTAAATACATGACAAACAGACAAAGTGTAGAAATTGTTTTTGGTCGAACAAGTTTTAGAATTATATTCCGAGACGAGGGATGATATATCATAAAAGTAACGATGTTGTCACCATAACATTTTAGGTTCGATTATTTTCTTCTTTATTGCGTTAGAATTGTATATAATTTAGTCCACAATGATAAACATAACAAAAATCATAATATGTATTAATTATACGCCTCTAACAGATCTTGTCTGACAGTTAGAGCTGTCAATTGGGCCGTCCGCGCCCATTTAGGCGTTGTCCAGATGGACCGTTTTTTTTATGGGGTATATTGGTCTGGTCCATACTGGACAATGGTCCCAAAAACGCCCACGCCCAATAAAGCCCATGTCCAGATGGGCATGCCCATGGACAACCCAATTTTATGTAATTTTTTATTTATTTTGGCTTCGATCTATTTAATTTTATGTAATTTTCCAATATATATGATCATGATTTGATGTTTCTAACTTCTTTAAAGACAATAAAGATCTGGAACTTACTTACTCGCAAAAACCTAAGAATCGAGAAGAGAAACTGAATGTTCTATACTTCTTTGGATACCCGAAGCATTCAATCTCGGTTTCAAGATAACTAAAGGCTCAGAAATGAGAAGAATACAACTGGGTTTTGGCCATATTGAAGAGAATTGAAGAAAAATCGAAGAGAATTGAAGAAGAAATGAAGAAGAAATCGAAGTCGTCGTAGAAGAAGAATGAAGAAAAAATCAGATTTTTTCCTAAATTGATAAAACCCTAAAAATATTTGACCATGGACGGCCCGATGTCCATATGGTTTTGGCCCAGTTTGACCGTGGACAAATGGGTCTTCCGCCCAATTGGACCATCTTATTTTCGGGCGAGACCATAGCCCATCCACAATGATTCGGACTGGGCCAGACCGTGGACGGACCGCCCATTTGACAGCTCTACTGGCAGTCGACTATTTGTTATAAATATGCACACTCACACATAAAGAGCAACATGTGACTCTACATAAATTGATACAAAGGATCTTACATAAGAAAAGTTGTAACTAAAAATCAACAACCATTCTTTGTTCTTTTGTTAACTTTTCCTCTTTGCAGCAAAACATTAATAAAGCGGTGAACAAAATGCAGCTAAAAATAACATGATGACAATTTCTTCTTTAGTTTGTTTTGATTGTTCATTTATTCATATATTAAAAGAAAAGTTGGTTAGATAGATCAACCACTTCAACACTACTTTGGTACCTTCAAACTATTTATTCTTTAAGAATATTTGAACTTTACTTAAAAGAATATTTCAAAATTAGAAAACTAAAGGATCAAACGTGTTAAATTTAATTTATTTTCTACAAACCACGAAATACTCTCGCGCTTTACACCGCACATAAACAATCTGAACCATGCTACCCATGTGAATAGAATCACAAAGAAGCCATGCTTTGCAAGCAAAAACAAAAGGCATGGGCTAATAGAATGGCAAAAATAGGAAAAAGTGAATTAGAAAATTGAAACAATATATATATGGAACAAAGTGGAGCACTTAACATCCACGATAATATTAGTATATATTAGTCACCTTTAGGCTAGGGCCGGACATGAGAAAATATATGGAAAAAAGGATTCGATGTTAGCGACAATAGCATATCGGACATCAACTATTGTATTAATCATAAGAATATTAAGCGGCCATTTGGTAAACTAATCCGGAGAGGAAAGATAATAACCATAAATTGAGGATTCGTGCTGACCGTGCTGACACATTAACTTGGAAAAAAAATAATCAAGGGATCGGATTATATATGTCATGTTGATAGATATGATGTTGGCGCAATATGTCTAAAACAAGAGAGCAGATCGGCAACTGTCGAAAGACATACAACTCATCTCTAGTATTAATGATATCAATTCAAAGTAAAGATATGACAAAGATTACCGTATGTTACAGATATCCAAAAAAAATTTGATCATCTTATGCGTCGTAACATAACCATCCTTCTTCTCGAATTAACTTCTCTTTTAAGGTTCTAAGATCCGTCAGTGCGCCATTTTATTGGTAAAACCATTCGGATGGTCGTCAACGAGCGTCAAGAATTTTGTAACATGTTTTGTTTTGGTTTCACCTGAAATATCTGGACGTTACATTTCCATATTTTAAAATAAGATTTCCTTTTTAGCTTTACATATAAACCCTACAATTATTGGCAAAGTCCAGCTAGCACTTTTTACCACATGCAAAAAGAAACACATAATCCTAATAAATCCAAACTTAAAAGCTAGGATGAATTACATATTGGTATTTTGCCTATTTGGTAGTGAGATCAAGCGGCAAAACAAAAGTTCAAAGTAGGTTATAAGAGATAAGAGGACGTTTTGGAAGATGAAAACAAAATCAGGGACTAAAACCGAATAATAAGAAAAAAAACGCTTATGCCGTGTTCGGAGGTTGTATGTGTCCTCGTGATCATCTCCTTACACGCATCTCCGTATATAATCCAACCAATCAATAAAAAAAAATCGAAAGTTACACTTCTAAAATTTTCAATCGCTCCCATTTAATCGCAAAGTTAATTCTGCGATTTTCTTATTATATTTTGATATTTTTGTTTCTGGTTGGCTTATTTATTTTTTGCCCTTTTAACTTGTCTTGAAATCTGGGGTAAAAAAGGTTCGCTATTGGATTTCTGGAAATCTCGGAAACGATTTTCGGGTTTTCTACTCGCTCTCTCACATTAGCTTTGGTTTGAGGACATTTCCATGGTGATTGCTGCAGCTGTCATCGTGCCTTTGGGGCTTCTCTTCTTCATATCTGGTCTCGTTGTGAATCTCATTCAGGTGTGGTTTCTTTCTGCTTTCGAAGCTTTCTTTTTAGGTTTGTCTGTGTTTGGATTCGTTTCTTGTTTTAGATTCCGTTGATGGCTATTCTTCTACATTGTAGATCCTTTCTTCTTTTTACCTCTTTCGTATTGATTCACTGCTTTTAGGGTTTCCGTCCCCCGATATGGGGTTCTTCCAAAATTCTTTCATATATGTCGCTGATATCTAAATTTGAGAGAGAGAGAGAGAGAGAGAGAGAGAGAGAGAGAGAGAGAGAGAGAACACATATGAGTATAAAACTCACAATCGACTCGTGGAGCTCATGCACTGAGCTGAAGAGTGTCGTTTTGATTCTGCGATTAAGTATAGCTTTGTTCAGATTTATGTTGATTTTACAACATTAATATGCTTAATTTCCTTATTCCGCACCCTGGGAATGTTTGTCCCCGTCCTTGGCAATTTATTTTCAAGTTTCTAAGTGTCAAAGTCCCTTTTCTCTGAACTTTGTTTAATTCAAATTTTATGTTTACAACATATTGTTTCAGGCAGTTTGCTATGTCCTCATTCGGCCACTGTCTAAGAACACTTACAGAAAAATCAACCGGATGGTTGCAGAAACCTTGTGGTTGGAGCTTGTATGGATCGTTGACTGGTGGGCAGGAGTAAAGGTATCCACAAGCTTTCTCCTTTTTAGTTAATGGTTATTAAGCAGACCTGCCCCTGCGTATACATTGATTTTGTTTATCTTATCTAACTTTATGAGTTCCTCTGAAATTTCTTGTCTCTTTTGCCCTAGATCCAAGTGTTTGCTGATAATGAGACCTTCAATCGAATGGGTAAGTTCATATGCTTATTGGCAATCGAATCTGTAACTCCATTGACTGTCCTACAATTTTCTTCCAGGTAAAGAACATGCTCTTGTCGTTTGTAATCACCGTAGTGATATTGATTGGCTTGTGGGATGGGTTCTGGCTCAGGTACATAATTTAATCTCACAGTTTCATGTATCTTCTTTCTAAACAAACTTTTTTGTTTGAATGCATAAATGGAGATCAACATAGACTTCTTGATGAGCAAGCTTGTAGACTTGCAATGGGACCATGTGTTGCGTCCTATTTTCTAGTGAATAGGGATTCTCTTAGGTAGAAGGTGACAGTCCCTAGTGATCCACTGATGAGCTAAGAGAGAATATAGCATCATCATATTTTCTCTAACAGGCTCCATGTCATGCTGTTTACATCTTTTAATTTATTGTTTCATATTTTCTTTCCTTGCAGCGGTCAGGTTGCCTGGGAAGCGCATTGGCTGTAATGAAGAAGTCTTCCAAATTCCTTCCAGTATGTGAATATATTAGCTTAGTGCTGTGCTTGCTAGATTTTATAGAAAACAGTAATCTTTAATTCTATTTCTTAATCTCTGCTATAAGTTAGAGATTTGATACCTGGCTTTGGGTTTGAGAAACAGATCATTGTTTTAGGTTAATACACTTCTTCTCCTTTTTCAGTCTGTTACATACTCCTAAGTATTCATAGACATAGAATTTTCACACACTTACAGGTCATAGGCTGGTCAATGTGGTTCTCGGAGTATCTATTTCTGGAAAGAAATTGGGCCAAGGATGAAAGCACTTTAAAGGTATAGGTTTATATTCTTCTTGTGCAACTCATTTAGTCTTTGCTCCTGTGTAAAATGCACGTGCGTGTACCTCGTTCATAAGGGCATTAGCCTGACAATGCTGATTCTTCATTTCCTAACCATAAGTTATGTGCGTTTGTCTAAATTTACAGTCAGGCCTTCAGCGCTTGAGCGACTTCCCTCGACCTTTCTGGTTAGCCCTTTTTGTGGAGGGAACTCGCTTTACAGAGGCTAAACTTAAAGCGGCACAAGAGTATGCAGCATCCTCTGAGTTGCCCATCCCTCGAAATGTGTTGATTCCTCGCACCAAAGTAAGTCTGATATCAGGGAACTCTCTTCCAAAATGTGTTGTATCCTTTATTTGGATGTATCTTATACTCACAAATTCATCAGATCAACTTGGTGATTGTTATTGTGTTTTCTGCTCTAATTACTAGACTTGGCTTGTATTTTTATTTCAGGGGTTTGTGTCAGCTGTTAGTAATATGCGTTCATTTGTCCCAGCAATTTATGATATGACAGTGACTATTCCAAAAACTTCTCCCCCGCCCACGATGCTAAGACTATTCAAAGGACAACCTTCTGTGGTAAGCAAGTAAAAAATATGATTAGGTCGTTGCTAAGCAACATACAGCAGTTACATATATCACTCTTCTCACAACGAATCTCAAAGTATTCACTGCCTTGGATCACATCAACATTCACTTTATTTTCAGCGGAACTGAAATGAATATAACTCTATATTTCACCTTTGCTTGCATAATGTGTAAGAATCTGTAGGATTCATCGCATTCCAAAGCTTCACTAACCCAAATGATTGTTGCTGGTGTCAGGTGCATGTTCACATCAAGTGTCACTCAATGAAAGACTTGCCTGAATCAGATGACGCAATTGCACAGTGGTGCAAAGATCAGTTTGTGGCTAAGGTAAAGATTATGGATTTACTTATTTTTCAACTATTCAGTTACAATACTTAATCAAGATCCCATAGAGAGAAGGACAATGTTCATTTTGATACTCTCTCATCTTGGGTCTGTGATACAGGATGCACTGTTAGACAAACACATAGCTGCAGACACTTTCCCCGGTCAGCAAGAACAGAACATTGGCCGTCCCATAAAGTCTCTTGCGGTGAGTCACTCAAAACATTCTCTTGGTACCATCCATAAACTCACAAATCTCTTGATCTTTTTTCAGGTGGTTCTATCATGGGCATGCGTACTAACTCTTGGAGCAATTAAGTTCCTACACTGGGCACAACTCTTTTCCTCATGGAAAGGTATCGCGCTATCGGCGCTTGGTCTAGGTATCATCACTCTCTGTATGCAGATCCTGATACGCTCGTCTCAGTCAGAGCGTTCGACCCCAGCCAAAGTCGTTCCAGCCAAGCCAAAAGACCATCACCACTCAGAATCATCCTCCCAAACAGAAGTGGAGAAGCAGAAGTAAAAACTGGATCTTACAGATCAAACAACAAACACAACAAGAAGCGTGTCAGTTTTGTTATAAGAAAGAAAAACAAAACTCCCCAAGTGAAAATCCCTTAATATTATCAACTCCGTTTTGTTCAGCTACTATTACTACTACTACTACTCAAGCCTATGTCTCTTAGTCGATTGATGTATAGGGTCATGATCAAATCAACGATTTTATCCCTATAGACCTTGGGATTTTTTTCTCAAGTGCATAGGCCTTGTATAACTTTCTATTATTAGATTGGAATTTGGGATTGATATTAGACTTTCCTTATTTAAAAACAGTTTATATTTTCGTGTTCAAAAAAATTATAGATATTTTTAAAACACTTTATTCTTTCGTGTTCAAAAAAATTTATATGATTAGACAAATTCAACTACTGGTTCACTCATTCTGGGTATAAGTGTTTTGTTGATGGTTCGTGGAAAGAAAATGATAATTACTCAGGGTTAGGTTGGTACTGTTTAATTCCAAATGAAAATTTATCCAGCATGGGTGTAGCAAATCTTCGACGCAGTTTATCATCACTACACGCTGAGGTCGAAGCACTTATATGGGCAATGAGATGCATGATTGGACACGACATAAGAGATGTGGTATTTTTTACAGATTGTTCAGACCTTGTGAATATGGTATCTTCCCCGATGGAGTGGCCAGCTTTCGCTATTTATCTGGAGAAGATTCAGAGTGATAAAGAAGAGTTTTCTACTTTTTCTTTAGTTTTAATACCAAGTCAAGATAATGTAAATGCGGATAAATTGGCACGGAATGTCCGTACCATACCGCATTTTGTTACTTATGTAAATAATTTTCCCCAACATTGACTTTTATAAGTTAATCATATAATTGTTGAAAAAAAAAAAAACTACTGGTCATGCGGTCAGCCGGTCAGGGAGAAGAAAGTAAATTAACAGGTCTTTTATCCATTTTTGAGATAGACCACTTTATTTTTTATTTTTTAATCAGTGTATAAAAACACAGTTTTTATTTTTTTAATTTCCTCAACCCTAAAACCCTTCACGCCGAGTTCAAAAAAAAAAAAAAAACCCTTTCACCTCCGGTTCCTCGCGCCGCTTTTTCTCTCTTTCAACCGCCGATTAAAGTCCCCAGTTGTATCAATCTCAAAGCAACAGAGATTGATAAGCCCTAATTGTCTCCCTTCTTTCAGAAAACCCTAATCTTGTGGACCCATTGGCACACCGTGAAACGCTATGGCTCAAGCTCAAACCACAGAGGTGTGTTCGAGTTTTCACCGCTCTTTATTGTTTCCCATGGTGTTCGATTTCCGTTCTTTTTTCGGCTTTGGATGGTTTATCTTACGTTGTCGAGGTTTTGTTTTATCCAGGGAGCTTCCCAGGTGGTCGAATCTGTTAGATTCAGTTTCATGACAGAGCAAGATGTTCGAAAGCATAGTTTCCTGAAAGTTACCAGTCCTATATTACTCGATAACATTGGGGAACCTTATCCTGGTGGTCTCTATGATCCTGTAATGGGTAATTTAGATGATAGAGCAGCGTAAGTTTTCTTCAGTTTGCTTTACCCTCACCAGAGTTATCATGCCTTGCTTGGTTTTTAAGCTCTGCAAAGCTTTACCTTTTTTTACGCAATTTTTATATTTATAAAGACGGCTCTTTTTATTCATTGTCTCGGCTTGGAAATGTTGATACTAAGTTAGTTACCGATTATTGATCTTTATTTCTCTGATGATCTTGTTTATAGTTCCACATGATGCTCTTTTCATTATGTGTGGTTTGTTTTTTTTTGCTTAACCTAAAGCTTCTATTGTCCTGTTTATGCAGCTGTAAATCATGTGGTCAGCTCAGACTTGGTTGTCCAGGACATTGTGGTCATATCGAGCTTGTCTACCCTATTTACCATCCTTTGCTGTTCAATCTTCTTTACAATTTTTTGCAGAGGACCTGTTTCTTCTGTCATCACTTTATGGCAAAACCGAACGAGGTAAGATATATATGATAACTTTCATATAGTTGCATCTCATTCGCACTTACTAATTTGCTTCATGCTCCTTTTTTTTTTCAATTTAAGGTTGCAAAATGTGTTTCCCAGCTGAAACTCATCATTAAAGGTGATGTAGTTTCCGCGAAGCAATTGGAGTCTAAATCTGACAGCACTCCCACTAAGTCAGAGCATAGTGATGTAAGCTGTGAATCAGGTGTAACCACTGATTCATCCGAAGAATGTGAAGATTCTGATATGGAAAACCAGAGATGGACATCTCTTCAGTTTGCTGAAGTCACTGCTGTCATGAAGAACTTTTTGAGGTTGGCTTCAAAAGAGTGTAATAAATGCGGAGCAAAAAATCCTAAACTGGAGAAGCCTATGTTCGGATGGGTTCGCATGGTATGTCCTCTTAAAAAGTTATTGGATATACTCATATCGAATTTGTTCTTCTATAGTAATTTTTATAATGGTATGCATAAATGAAAATTTAGTCTGTTTTCTTTAATTGGTGAAAACATACGAAATTCTTGTTCGATTAGATAGATTAGCAAACTCATTCGATTCCAGATTGGCGAGTCTTTGGAGTTGTAAGTCTTGGATTGTTCCATTTAGCCCTTATGCTTGCTCTGTAGTTTTGTGTGCGTATGAGAAGTTCCTTAGGAAGCATGATTAGCCGAAGCCCGTTAAATTCAGTATGCTCCTGTTTTACTCATTTTCATTTTATCTTAGGAACATTAACTTTTAGAACTGGTTTTGGCATTTAAAGAGAAATAACTTTGACAATAGTTTTATTTAACCCTTCCTATTTCTGTCGAATTATTTCTTCCTTGACATTCTATTTGGTTCGAAGACTCTACGAAGTCAGACACATATAAGGATCTCATACTTTTTGTATTGATTCTAGAGAATGTATTTGTTGCCCCCTACTCCTGTAGTTTGTCCCTTTAAAAGTTTTATTTGTAAACATTACAATTATACATGTGTGCACTGGATTGCAAAAGTGAATTTCCATGTCCAGTATGTTTCTGTTTTTTTTTTTTTTTTCAAATCTCTATGTTATGCTCCTCCTTGATATCAGCGAAATCTGTAATATTCCTATCAATAAAAATCTTTTTAAACAGAAAGGTATGAAAGCATCCGCCGTTGGAGCTAATGTTATTCGAGGGCTAAAGGTAAAGAAGTCCACTAGCAGCGTTGAAAATCCTGATGACTTTGTTGATAGTGGCATCGATGCATTATCAGAAGTTGAAGATAGTGATAAAGAGAAAAGAGAAAAGTCTACGGAAGTAGTTAAAGAGTTTGAAGAGCATAAGGATCATTCTAGAAGAGACCTTTTGCCGAGTGAGGTTTGTTTCTGATATGGCTTAACTTTATAATTAGGCACGGTCAAAATTTTCCACTTTTGTAATAATGTCTTGCTATTATTACACTTGTATCAGGTCAGGAAAATCTTAAAAGATCTGTGGGAAAATGAGCATGAGTTTTGCTCCTTCATTGGTGACCTTTGGCAGAGTGGATCTGAAAAAATTGACTACTCGATGTTCTTTTTAGAGAGTGTTCTTGTGCCTCCTACTAAATTTAGACCTCCAACAAAGGGAGGTGATAGTGTGAGTAATTCCTTACAATGATACTGTTTGGTCGTTGCTATATTTTATCTAATTTTTGGAGTTCCTTTTAATTTTGTAACTTTCTGTCCAAGAACATTTTCATGTTCTAACCTTTCATGTGGGTCACTTTCTGTCCATGATATCTGAATATTCTTTTTCCATTTTTATATCTCCAGTTTGAACAGATGGTTGTTCCCATAAACTCCTGTATGACCATCATTCTCTTACGATTTTGTTTCTTACAGGTTATGGAACATCCTCAAACCGTAGGACTAACTAAGGTCTTACTATCTAACATAACACTCGGGAATGCCTGTACGAACAAATTAGATCAGTCTAAGGTAATTTCCAGATGGATGAATCTTCAAGAATCAGTCAATGTCTTGTTTGATAGCAAAACTGCCACAGGTTAGCTTCTTGCGCATTCCCTTGTTTGATATGCATCTAATCTGAAGAGCTTCCTTAGTTTTTCTAGCTATGTGTAGCAACTGGCTACCCCACTTTTCATCTGTTTTCTTTTTGACTTGATAGCCTCTTCAGAGCATCTTTTATTGGTGTAGACTGACTATTATGGCTAATTTCCTTTACAGTTCAAAGCCAGAAAGATGGCTCAGGAATATGCCAATTGCTGGAGAAGAAAGAGGGTCTATTTCGGCAAAAAATGATGGGAAAGAGAGTGAATCATGCATGCAGATCTGTGATATCTCCAGATCCTTATATCGCTGTCAATGACATCGGGATTCCTCCTTGCTTTGCTTTGAAATTGACGTATCCCGAGGTATGATGTCATATATCAGTAAATTGCACTTGTTATCTGACACATAATTATTTTCCCGAATTTGACCAGTAATCTTTGGCTGTTAAATCACACGTCCCGACAGGCTTAGATGGTGGAAATATTGGTTTATTGATCTGAAGTCTTATTGTGACGACAACTGTTACTTTTATTGTAAAATTTTAAACATCTTTCCACGTGCAAGCCTTCATAGTCTCTTTGTAAATTTGATTTCCCATCAGATTTTGCATCATTTTGCTTAGATGTACAAGGATACATGTCCAACCTGTAGTGTAAGTTTATGTTTGGATTTCTGTTAATGAAAGTTAAATGTATTGCCGCAGAGGGTGACTCCTTGGAATGTTGAAAAGTTAAGGGACGCTATCATTAATGGTCCTGACATTCATCCTGGAGCTACTCATTACTCTGACAAGTTATCTACAGTGAGGTTGCCTTCGACCAGAAAAGAACGAATTGCAATTGCAAGAAAATTACTGTCCTCACGAGGAGCCACTACAGAACTTGGGAAAACTTGCGATGTCAACTTTGAAGGTAAAGTTGTATACCGACATATGCGAGATGGTGACGTCGTCCTTGTGAATCGTCAGGTGTGGACACATACTGTTTTATTTCATCAATATTACCTATCTAAAATGTTTTCCAGGACGTTTGTTATTTCTTTCTTCAGTATTTAATGCGGTCTCAGGCATTGTATTGTTGGTCTACACTTCTTTGTTGGGGTCAAATGTTTATTTATGTTCAACTATTTCTTTTCAATGGCAGCCAACATTACATAAACCTAGCTTAATGGCGCACATGGTCCGTGTTCTGAAGGGGGAGAAAACACTTCGTCTCCACTATGCAAATTGCAGGTACACTCTGTGGATATAGAGAATTCCGTCTCTTCCAATGTCATTATTTACCTTGTTTGCAATCTCTTTTTAAATATTACATTTGTGGACTACAATGTTTTGGTTGATCTTCCACACGCTTTTGACTTTTACCCCAAAACTGGCTTAAAATATTTGCTTTGGTTCCAGTACATACAATGCAGATTTTGATGGTGATGAGATGAATGTGCATTTTCCACAAGATGAGATTTCACGTGCTGAGGCCTACAATATTGTCAATGCTAACAACCAATATGCCAGGCCTTCTAATGGCGATCCACTTCGAGCTTTAATTCAGGTTGTACTTCCATGCTATTTCTTCAAACCTATTGTTTGCTTTATCCCTGTATTGGTTTCACGAATTGGGTTGTTTACCAGTGATTATTTATTGACGTTGTATTTTCTTAATAGGATCATATTGTCAGTTCCGTTTTGCTTACTAAAAGGGACACATTTTTGGACAAAGATCATTTTAATCAGCTTCTCTTTAGTTCCGGCGTGACTGACATGGTACTCAGTTCTTTTTCTGGAAGATCTGGCAAGAAAGTCGTGGTATCAGCTTCTGACGCAGAATTGTTGACAGTCACGCCTGCTATTTTGAAACCAGTGCCTCTTTGGACGGGGAAGCAGGTAATCATTATACACACTGCTATTTTTATGTTAGTTCTTTAACCAAACTGGTTTTCCCACATGTCGCTATATGCTTTGGTATACAAACTGTATCCAGGGATTCATTAGTGGGTTCACTAAATATCATTATGCATCTAAAGAATGCTTTTTCTTCTTATGAGCTGAGTTCTGGTTATGCTTCTCTGCTAGGTCATCACTGCATTGTTGAATCAGATAACCAAAGGTCACCCGCCATTCACCGTAGAGAAAGCTACCAAACTTCCAGTTGATTTTTTTAAATGTAGATCGAGAGAAGGAAAACCTGATAGTGGAGATTTGACCAAAAAGAAAGACATTGACGAGTCATGGAAACAGGATCTTAATGAAGATAAACTGCTCATCAGAAAAAATGAATTTGTCTGCGGTGTGATTGACAAGGCGCAGTTTGCTGACTATGGGTTGGTTCATACAGTGCATGAGCTTTATGGTTCAAATGCTGCAGGAAATCTGCTTTCCGTTTTTAGTCGTCTATTTACGGTCTTTCTTCAGGTTTGCTCTCGTGTAGTTGGTAATTTTTTTTTTCATTTGTTACAGAATTTTGCACCTGAATCCTTGTATTTACATTTTTCAGATTCACGGTTTCACTTGTGGAGTTGATGATCTCATTATTTTAAAAGATATGGATGACGAGAGGACAAAGCAACTTCAAGAATGTGAAAAAGTTGGTGAAAGAGTACTCCGTAAGACCTTTGGCATAGATGTTGATGTTCAGATAGGTATGTATATCTTGCAGCAAAGTATGTATTGCATTAATGTGTGCATGCTTGCCACCATGGTACCCTTTGTATAGTATGAGGCATTGAAATTGTAGTTTATCAAATAAACTTGATATCTAATCACAGATAACTGTCTTACTTGCAGATCCTCAGGACATGAGATCCAGAATTGAACGAATTCTTTATGAGGACGGGGAATCTGCCTTGGCATCTTTGGACAGGAGCATCGTAAATGATCTCAACCAGTGTTCAAGCAAGGGGGTGATGAACGATTTGCTGTCTGATGGGTTACTGAAAACACCTGGAAAGAATTGTATATCGCTAATGACGATATCTGGGGCTAAGGGCAGTAAGGTGAGTTTGTGGTGACTCCTTTGATATGCACGGTGTTGTTGGTTGTTCAAGTACGCATTTGCAGTATCTAAAAGTGGGTTTGCAGCTTAAGTGTTCTTAGAACCCATCTTGTCTTCCTTCTGCAGATTATTATCTCATGCCAACTTTTCCAAACTAAAACTTTTAATTTTTTAGGGAAGGATAAAAACAAGCTGGTTTCCCAAAAGATAGATAGCTTATTCTTATCAATTTGATATAGATTTACTTTTGTTGTTTTTCCAATAGAGCCTATTATTGCTGAAAGTAAATTTTACAACTTCCTCTGCATTTAACTGGGTGGAGTTGGTGGCTCTAAACATTTAATATTGTAGGGATACAGTTTGTTTGACAGCAATTTACAATTTTTGGGAGGCTAAGCTTTATCTTTTCCTTCCCATGTTGTTGACTTTGAGCAGGTTAACTTCCAGCAAATCTCTTCACACCTTGGCCAGCAAGATTTAGAAGGAAAAAGAGTTCCACGAATGGTTTCTGGAAAGACATTACCTTGTTTCCATCCATGGGACTGGTCCCCTAGGGCTGGGGGATTTATTAGTGACAGATTCCTTAGTGGTCTTCGCCCCCAAGAATATTACTTCCATTGCATGGCTGGACGAGAAGGGTAACTAACACTTTTAACTCAACATATTATTCTAGTACATGAATCCTATGTTAATTACTTTTAAGAATAGTTTTTTATCTGAGACTCCAGATAGTGGATCAGTCAAGTTTTCTCTATTTGACTTTAAAAAGATGCAATGCATGCTATTCGTTGAGGGATGCTGTTGCATTTCCAATTATGTGTGGGCATTCATTTTGGTATAACTGGTTTCTGTGTTAAACTTTTACTAGGTTGAAGGTATTCTGTTGTAATCCCTATGATAATTCTGTTAAGAGTCGGTCAGCATCAGCTGGTTTGTCATCTTTATTCTGTCGCATTGTGAACATGTAAAACATTCTGGTCTGCAGGTTAGTTGATACTGCAGTGAAGACATCGCGTAGTGGGTATCTGCAAAGATGCTTGATGAAAAATCTTGAGAGCCTTAAAGTCAACTATGATTGTACTGTCCGGGATGCTGATGGGTCCATCATTCAGTTCCAATATGGTGAAGATGGTGTGGATGTTCATCGGTCTAGCTTCATTGGAAAGTTCAAAGAACTGACAGTGGTAAGCATTCCTGTTTGAGCGGTTTACCCTTTTCCTTATCTGCTCTTGGGAAACTTATGTCGTTATTTTAACTTACTCTGGTCCAGAATCAAGATATGGTCCTCCAAAGATGCAGTGAAGACATGCTATCTGGATCCAGTAGTTACATCAGTGATCTGCCTATTAGTCTTAAGAAGGAAGCTGAGAAGTTTGTAGAGGCAATGCCTATGAATGAACGTATTGCTTCTAAATTTGTGAGACAAGAAGAACTACTGAAGCTGGTGAAGTCAAAATTCTTTGCAAGTCTTGCCCAGCCAGGGGAGCCTGTAGGTGTACTTGCTGCCCAGTCTGTAGGAGAGCCATCAACACAGATGACGTGAGTTGTTTTCCTTTCTTATGTTGTGGTCTTGCTAATTCTTTCACCCTTACAAATAATCACATTGGTACTCAAATTTATAAATCTTAAATTTCTGAGGATGCGTGCAGCTTTTGCCTTTGCTTTTGCATCATTCATGAAATATTTGCTTATGAAATCCTTTGTTCTGTCAATTTACAGGTTGAATACTTTCCATCTTGCTGGACGTGGAGAGATGAATGTGACACTTGGAATTCCACGTTTGCAAGAGATTTTGATGACTGCTGCAGCAGACATTAAGACACCAATAATGACTTGCCCTTTGCTGAAGGGCAAGACAAAGTAAGTTGGTTTAGTTACGTTGGCTTTAACTACATGCTCGACCACTTCCATTGATAACATTAGAAAACACGAAAATTAATGGGTAGCTTCTCTTAGAATTGTTTTTTTTTTGTGATGATATATAGTATGAAAGTGTAAAAGTTTGGCCATTGGCTGTCAACATCTTGGAGATTTATGATCTGTCGTTTGTGCAGGGAGGATGCAAATGATATTACTGATAAGTTGAGGAAGATTACGGTGGCAGATATAATAAAGAGTATGGAACTTTCAGTTGTACCATATACGGTTTATGAGAATGAAGTTTGTAGTATTCACAAGCTTAAGATAAATCTCTACAAGCCAGAGCATTATCCGAAGCACACTGATATCACTGAAGAAGACTGGGAAGAGACGATGACGGTTGTGTTTTTGAGGAAGTTGGAGGACGCTATAGAGATTCACATGAAAATGCTCCATAGAATAAGGGGCATAAGCAATTTTGTGCAAGACACGGGTCCAAAAGCTGGAAATGAAACTGATAATGATGATTCTGTAAGTGGAAAGCAGACTGAAGATGATGGTGATGATGATGGTGAGGGTACAGAGGTTGATGATCTTGGTTCAGATGCACAGAAACAGAAGAGACAAGCAATTGATGAGATGGATTATGAGGAAAATTCTGAAGACGAGACGAATGAACCATCGTCAATTAGTGGAGTAGAGGACCCTGAGATGGATAGTGAGAATGAGGACGCAGAAGTTAGCAAGCAAGGTACTCCGGAACCGCATGAAGAGGCAGAATTTAGCAAGGAAGAGCCTCTGGAACTGGAAAAAGAGGTAAAAACGGTAAAGAATGTCAAAGAACAGAGCAAAAAAAAGAGACGGAAATTTGTTAAAGGTAATGAAGACAGACATATCTTCGTGAAAGGTGAAGGAGAGAAATTTGAGGTCCATTTCAAGTTTCCTACAAACGAGCCTCATATTTTACTTGCCCAGGTACCCTTTTGATAAAGCTATGTCTCTTATGACTTTGATTTGTGCAAAGCCCTCATTTAGAAGTGTAGTTTAAACTCTTATTGTTTTCCTTACAGATTGCTCAGAAAACAGCACAGAAGGTTTACATCCAGAATTCTGGGAAGATCGAACGATGCACAGTGGCGAATTGTGGTGATCCTCAAGTGATCTACCATGGAGACAATCCAAAGGAGAGAAGAGAAATCTCCAATGATGAAAAGAGAGCCTCACCAGCACTCCACGCATCAGGAGTTGATTTCCCTGCACTATGGGAATTCCAAGATAAACTTGACGTCAGGTACTTGTACAGCAACAGCATTCACGATATGCTCAACATTTTTGGAGTTGAAGCAGCAAGAGAAACTATAATCAGAGAAATAAACCATGTCTTCAAATCATACGGTATTTCTGTAAGCATCAGACACTTGAACCTCATTGCTGACTACATGACATTTTCCGGTGGGTACCGACCAATGAGTCGTATGGGAGGAATTGCAGAATCAACTTCACCATTTTGCAGAATGACATTTGAAACAGCCACTAAGTTCATCGTCCAAGCAGCTACTTATGGAGAAAAGGACACATTAGAAACTCCCTCTGCTAGGATCTGTCTCGGCTTGCCCGCGCTTTCAGGAACCGGATGCTTCGATTTGTTGCAGAGAGTAGAGCTCTGAGATACAGTACACATTCATTATGATTCACAGTTTCGGCTCTTCCTTTTAGATCGTGATTAAACAATCTCCGTACAATTACAAGACCCAAGATAGTGTGAGGTTTTGGGTTTTTTGTCATGAACAAGGGATATCACACTTTTGAGGTTGATTGGTCTGTCAAATCCTCAGGTGGAGCCTCTTGCTTGCTCAATTATCTCTAATATAATATTTGTAGTTTAAAATTTTCATTTTAGACTTTCTGTTTTCCTATAAGTGGATAGATGTATCTGCCGACATATTGAGAAAACGTTTGGAGGCAAGAGCTGCATTTTTGAGTGACGTTTTGATCTGATTTGATGTGTTTTACTTGAGATGTTTTATGCATTAATAACCATCATAAGTGGATCGAAGTCTTAATTTTGGAATTCGTGGTTATTAGTTGCACATGTGTGGTGACAATTACGTGTTTGCGAAAATCAAGTAATGTTTTTCAGCCTATATATTGTTTTGATGCTAACATAAACTCTTTGATTTTTTATTTTTTTTCAGTTTGTATTGAATGTCCTGATCAGATAGGAAATAGCTATTTTCTTAGTTTCCATTTGAAATTCTTATGGTGATAAGTTAAACATTTTCTAGTCTACAATATCAGCTGTGTCAAGTTCGAGTACTCTACAATTTGAACCTCTATCATGAAATAATCATTTGGAGTTCTTTATAAACTAGGATACAGACGCAAATGCATTACATTTTGTTTAATTGATTGTGGTCCTCATAATATCTATGCATTAAAAATAAAACTAGTAAGATGAAGAAATGAATATCTCAATTTTTTTGTTTTGACAGTGAATCATCTAAATTTAAGGTCTTTAAAATAGTACATAATAGAAGAAAATGTTTTCCTTCCACACATTCTGATTTGACAAAAAAGAGTACATCAATTATTTAAAACATAATTGATAAAGATGAATGAAAAAAATATAGGGAAGAGGATGTTTGGAGAAAAAACACAAAAACACATAACACAAAACACAAGAGTGGATGAAAACGACGACGTCTTGGCTCTTGAGACTGCCCCTCGTGCTGTCTCTTGAAAGACTGCCCCAAGTTGTAAATTTGGTCAACCCCTCCCGACACCTCTTTTATTACGTACTCTCCCTAGTTCTTTTCTTAAAAATATTGTCTACTTGATTCACTGCATTCTCATGATTGTTACTACTTATTTTTTTTATACAATTCTTTTGTTTCTACGTATACACAAATATAATCTTAATTAGTTGATCTAGCAGCAGTGGATGTTTTATTGTTTTTCACCACACTCAGATCGATGTCCACCATCGCTGCAAAAATGCTTGCATGTTTCACTAACATTTGCTCTTTCTTTCCCAAACCCAAGACTAATATTTTATGTGTTCCCTTCATTTTCACTATATAGTTTTAGTTAATTCCTATATGTATTTCTAAATTCGTGTATTAATATGTTCGTTTGTGGGTCTAGACATCACTAGCTCACCAATACATTGTTTTAGTATTAAGCAAGATTCAATAAATATTTTATTTGTCTTTCTATAATGGGTTTATTTATTATTCTCTAGATGATTAACTACTATGCATATATCTTTTTCACTTTGTTAGCTTTTTTTTAGTGGTAAATCGAGAGAAGTTTTTAGACCAAATCCTATACATCTCTCTGTCGAGAAATTGTTTAGAATCCTTTCTTTGGAAAGGCTGATGCTCACCACTAGCCCAACCCTTGATAAAAATCAATTTTTTTCTTGGACTAATAAAACAAATTTATCATATTATGGATTTTCCATTAATATGAATTTCAAACCAACCTAAACTGCTATTCTACAATATTATTACGAGAAATGAAGTAAAAGTTCATGTATATATATGCATAGTAAAATCTTCTATTTTTTGATGTCTTAAAAGGGTGTTTCAATGTGGAATGTTATCATACATGTTTGTAACCGACAAAAAAAAAACAAGTGAAAATACACAGAATTTCTACTTCAATCATTGGAGTTGTTAATTGAGTTTACAATTAGTTATTTAGCAATTCTTTATTTTTGTTAATGTATAGATCATTGGAGCAATTCTTTCTTGCTTTCTTGAATTTCACTAGCTAATTTTCTCGTATGTGTACCCACCAAACAAGAAAAGGTGGTCTAAAGATTTTATTTGAACTTTATTTGAATGCTGCACTCATTTTTTTCTTCCTTTTATTAAATATTCACCCTTTTGCTTTAAAGGAAAAAAGAAAGTTGGAAATTTGATAACATTGCTGCAACGTTTTTAGTTATGGAAATACGATTACATTAAATAATATGATAGTTTAAATGATAAAATGCGCTCCTATGCATCATAACAAATGATGAGAATAATAGAAAAAAAAAATGATGAGAATAACTACGAGATTGCCATGAGTGTTGTGTGTTTGCGATCGTGTATATGTATGTGTATGAGCATAATTATAAACAAAGAGTACGTGATATACACATTAGGTGAAGCCTACAGTTTATGGTACACTTCCTTTAAATTTGAATTGTCCAAAAAAATTAGTAGGTTACTATTTCTCTTCCACAATGCCCCACCAACATATTATATATATATTTTTTGTTTTTCTTATATTAATTGGCGCAGTTGTCTTAGAGATTGTATTTTTTATTTTATTTTTTATAATAGAAAGGGTTGTGCAGAACATAAAAACGGATTGAACGGAATAGAACAAACGTGGTTAATGACGAAATCAGAAAAAACGAAACAAATGGGTAAACTAAATGATTAAAAATAATTCTAACTCTAAGATTTAAACTTCACTTTTCAAAATTTTAATATATAATTATTTTACCCATAAACTAACTAATACATTTTTGTCATTTAAAAAGAATAAATCATCACATCCTTTATTTAGTAAACAGAATATTAGCACTTGGATCTCAAATTCGACACTCATAAAACAATTTGTTTTTGTTTTTTGTTCATATATGTTCAGTTTTCGCCGATGCAAATTTCACTATAATCTTTTTTTCTGAGGTTATATAACTTTTTTTTCTCGCTCTACAAAAAATGGAAAGAGCGATACACAATAAACAAAGAAGAACGCTATATGACAAGCAAGTACAAGTCTAAGATATCCAAAAGATTTTTATTAACACTTAGATATAAGTTGATCTCATCATCTGATATTCTGATCTAATCGTCGCATCTTCACGGCAGGGAAGATCCAAGATTAACGTGCGTTTCACAACTCAACAGATTATTTATTTTTACTGCACGTATATAGCGCAATATGTTATTTTTTAAAATAAAATAATGACTACATATGTATTTATTGCGGTTCTACCAGTTCAACTCAGCAAACAGAATCACTATTTAAACCTTTAGTCGTAGTATCGATAAAACTGTTTCAAATAAGAAACATCACATGCAATATAAATGTTCTATATAGAATTAATGATGTCATGACCCGACACATGGATTTACATTTTATCATATATACATAAAACGTCACATCCAAAATAAAACCTAAGCACAAAGAGGGACATAGAACCATGGTGATGGCTTCTCTCTCCTTCTCTATGCTTATATATAACACACATACAAATAGTCACAATGTGTGGCTTGTGAGGGCCCAGCCTCTTGTAGAAGGCCCGAAGTCTTATTGCGTTGAAATTCTAATCAATATGAGTTTTTACCTACTAAGACCCATATTATATCAATTCCAAAGAATGTTTCTCAAGTTATATACTAAGATATCCATTATTATTATATGTTCTAACATTAGGTCTTTTCCATTATCATATGTTCAACTATTACATCCAAGTATTTATTTTTTTGTTTTTATTTATGTATCTCTATTACCTCTACTCCAAAGAATGGTGGTCAATTAGTTGACGAAAGGCACGATCGGTTATCGTTTTAGATCGATCCATCAACATTCTTATAAACAGATATTGGTGGAATTTTCTACAATTTTTTTAGCGACGCCATTTTTAAAATTTAATTAACAGTGGAAAAAATTTACAACGGATTATTCAACCACTATACTATCAAGATATTGGCATATTCATCTTTAAAACACAAATATATCATTGGTCATGCTTCTGCACAGATAAATGCTGCAATCGATCAAGTTGTGATGTGAATGTGTTTCGCATAACTAACCGGTTGGTCGGATTAAAGATGAGGTCGAAATCCAATGTAGATGTTACTGGTGAAAATAGTACTCATGTTTATAACCTTCATATATTGCCAAAAAACGATATTACAATTGAAACAGTGAACATGAAATGTTCTTTGTGAACATGTGGTCCGTTTTGTGCATAAATAGTGTCATGATGGATATATAAAACCAAATTATGTCATCACAAAAAACACTATTGTGACAATAAATTTACGATCCTGATGTTTATTAATCTCGGAACTTAATTGCGTATGCCTAATCATCACAACTTTAATATTAGTAATTAAAATTGATAATGCCAACGCACATATCGATATAAATACGAATAATTTGAAGGTTTAGTGAGAATTAGATTGTAAATCTAAGTTTTAGTTTGAACTACGATATGTGGTAATGTGGGTCCATATATCTTTTGAGACCGAATCTAGAACATATATTATATCATCAACTGAACTTTGCATCATATATTTATCAAAAAAAAAAAAAAAAAAAAAAAACTTTGCATCATAATATGTGGTTTACCCAACAAACATGGATTATGGATAATTCACTCGGTGAGCAAAAAGTTTACGGTAGAGTTTGGGTCACCGTCAGAGAAAAATGATTTATGTTTTCACATATATCATCAAGTATTTATTTTTATGGAAGGAAAGCCTAGAATTTTCTAGTGAGACCTTTCCTAGTTAGAAGAAAATATATTTTACGTATTTTCTTCAAATTGATAAAATTGCATATCGTAGCTTAAAAACACAACACCGCATTTGTGTTTTTTCTTTTTCACCGACTATAATAAATAGTTTTCAGCCAAAACTAAATGTGTTCCGCATTTTTATTCGACCAATATTTCATTCTTCCATAGTTCATCGATTTGAATATACAATCGTATGCCATAACAAAAAAAAGGAATATATAATTGTTTGTTATGTATAATAGAATTATAGATATTGGGTAAAGTGGAGAAAAAAAAAAGAAAAGGAACAGTGAGGCAGGATCTGCGGTGGGGATTTGGACATTCAATGATCTTACCGTTTGAGGGAAAGCCGACCATTGATGCGCACACCAATGCAATTGCTTCCCTTTTTTTCTTATAAATATCTAATCGATTCAAACTCATAAAATAAAATGAAATTAACATAATAAGCAAAAACTAAATAATGTTTTTATTTGGTTCATCATACTAATAATGCATGTAAAATAATAATAGATCGACAATCAAATCCCCAAAAGCTTTTGCGAATACATTCCAGTTTTCTCTCGGGTCCTCGTACTTGATTAGCAATTTTATTAATTATTGAATTCCCATGTGTGTTTTCAACTCTTTTCCTTGTTTATTTTATAATTGTTTTTATGATGAAGACATCCATTATATATCAATCTCTATTCTATAAAAAAAAAACTGAAAACTAGCATAAATCTGGGACAATATTTCAAATTTAGCTCAAAACTCACAAATTCTTAGATCTCTATGTTATGATATATTTAGGGCAATTAAGAAAGAAAAATATTATTCATCTAAATTATTTTCTTAATTATCTATTTATTTTTTCATAATCAGAAACTGTCATAAATTTTAATGAATACACTATTTGGTATTGTCTATACCTTTGTAAATTTTTTCTTTTGTAAAGCTATCCAATAATATAATAATATTTATGTATTTTTTATTTTTAAAAAAAACAGAATTTTGTGGTAAAATCAGAGTTGTGTGCTAAATTTATGCCATTTTCAATTATCTTTATTTAATTAGCTCATGAGTCAGGGAAGACGTCACAATTTTATGCAATTTATTCATCCATATGTATATAGATATATTATTTTTCAAATTTACCCTGTTTTAAAACTATTTTTAAGTCTCAACCTGATAAGAAATGGCTTCTTCTTTATTTTATTTTTGTTTTTGAGAAAAGGCTTTTAAGATAAGAAAATTTGTTTGGGAATTGGGATGAGAGCCAATCTCCGAAAAGCAATGACATTATCTTTGTATGATGTATCTGAACCTCATATGCTTTATGTATTTTTTTTTTTTTTTTGGGTCAAATACGTTCATTTTTATATATTAATCCTGTTTCACTCATACTGGATATAAATAAATAAATTCCAATATTCCATACAGCCAATATAGTAAGGTCGAGTAGCTTTTCGTTTTGTCATATTGCCTAATTACTGTCTTTGGTATTTCAGCGTATTAATGTATATAGATACTCTTCAACCAAGCCCTAATCCTCAATGGCCCATTGATATTATCTTTACTTACATTTTAACCTAGTTATATGAAATGGCATCCACTAATTAATGCTTTTTATTAAGTACATAATCCATGCACAGATGTGAAATAATTTAGTACTTGAATGATTTAAATATGGTAATAGAAGTTCCTCTTTATATAATAAACACAATACTAGAGCCTGTTCAGCTGTTCTAATAGGCCTTACAAAATATTAGATGTTTATAGTTTTACTTACTTCGTTTTAGTCAAAAAATTGCCATTAAAAATCATCATATTCAAGCATAGTTTTACTCTCATTTTTCAACCATAGTCTGACTTGACTATGGCATTCGAACAACAATTATCCACATCATTAAATGGTATTGCATTCGTTATTATCCAGGTATATATAAGAGATATACAAATTGAATAAGAATCAAAAGTTATGGAAAATAAAAAATTAAATAATATGTTATGTTGGGGTTAGGATGTGCAGCTTTCAAACGCTCTGTTTAGTGGTGACACACGTAGTAACTCTCATCACACGAATTATGGAATAGTAGTTTGAAGTATGAGTATATATGAATTCACCCGAAAATTAAAACATCTTATAATCATAATAAAATCTAGATCTTAAGAAACTGAGGAACATAATTTGTAATTTACAATAACAAATTATTACATTTTGAAAACCTTTTTAATTTGATTAAAATATTATTCAGTTTTAATATTCATTCTAATATTATTCAATTTTAATATTCATATATTCTATATTTTTTACCAAAAAAATTACTCATAAAAAAATTACCCATAAAAGTTTATTGTTTAATATTCATGAATTCCAAATGTATACTGCCTACTCTATAAATGTTATCTTCAAAACACCTTAAACAGTCTTAACCGCACTGGTTTTTTTCTTTCTAAGCCATGCTTATTTTATCATAACCATCGTTTAAAGATTGTTTCAAAGTTTTTTTACAAAGAATAAGGACCTACATATCTGAATGAAATAATTACTTTGCGTAGACTAATATACATTCGTATTTGACCTGCTTTTTTAGTTAATTTTTTTTTTCGTTTTCGTTAAAGTCAGTTTTTAGTTTTCAGTCCATAATTAATAATCTCTCTCTCTTTGCAAAAAAAAAAAAAAAAAAAAAAACTCTCTATCTCTCTCTCTCCCCATCCCATCACAATCTCCATCTCCATCTCCATCTCCATCTTCATCTCTGTCTCTTGTATAAAGATAATCCCACAAGTCTTAAAACTATTCTCTTCTCTTTCTCTCTCACGCTTCACCATGACTGATCCTTATACCAATTTCTTCACAGACTGGTTCAAGTCCAATCCTTTTCACCATTATCCTAATTCCTCCACTAACCCTTCTCCTCAGCCTCCTCCTCTTCCTCTTCCTCCTCCCTCTTCCTTCTTCTTCTTCCCTCAATCCGGCGACCTCCGCCGTCCACCGCCGCCACCGCAGCCACCAACTCCTCCTCCTTCTCCTCCTCTCCGTGAAGCCCTCCCTCTCCTCAGCCTCAGCCCCGCCAACAAACAACAAGACCACCATCACAACCATGACCATAACCATGATCTAATTCAAGAACCATCTTCAACCTCCATGGATGTCGACTACGATCATCACCATCATCAAGATGATCATGACCTCGATGACGATGACCATGACGTCACCGTCGCTCTTCACATAGGCCTTCCAAGCCCTAGCGCTCAAGAGATGGCCTCTTTGCTCATGATGTCATCTTCTTCCTCTTCCTCGAGGACGACTCATCATCATGAGGACATGAATCACAAGAAAGATCTCGACCATGATTACAGTCACGGCGCTGCGGGAGGAGGAGAAGATGACGATGAAGATTCAGTCGGTGGAGACGGCGGCTGTAGAATCAGCAGACTCAACAAGGGTCAATATTGGATCCCTACACCTTCTCAGATTCTCATTGGCCCTACTCAGTTCTCATGTCCTGTTTGCTTCAAAACCTTCAACAGATACAACAACATGCAGGTTCTTAACTAATCATACTCTCACTAATCTAAATCTTTTACATATCTTCTGTATGCATATGTTTTGAAGAATTTCGTTTCCTTTTCCATGTAAATCGACTTTTTTTCTTCATTTTCCGAGTAAACCCAAAAGGTAAAATCCAAAGAAAATATGTTTGCTCACTAAATTTCCTCGAAAAATACAAAAACGTTTTCACCTTTAATCGGCAAATATAATATATATATATATACAAATACATACTGTTTTCAAATCAATCAAAGGACGTGTCTTTGCTCACTGATGCATGAAGAAATCATTGCATTACAAAGAACCGAGAGACTTGAGACTGTTAAGACTGAGACTGAGATTTAACAAGACAGTAAATGTTCTTTATGTCTTTAGTACTTTCAAGTCTCTGTGGTTTTGCTGCTTTTCTCTACAATTTTGGCAAGTGTGTCACCCTTTTTTGTGTAAGGGTCTTTAAATGTCTAACGTGTAAAATAACAGTAGTCATACGATTTCACATACCTATATTCAACTAATATACATAGTGTATGGCTTCATTTGCTCGATATATGAGCTTCATAAGATTTTGTATTGAACATAAACTAAGCATCTTGTTTTTTTTTAGTTTACGCTTGATTAATTTGTTTACCTAAGCATGCATATACATATCTTATTATCATTTTCTTATTTTTTTGTTTATGAAATCCATTTCTATAATTTAGCTACATTTCAGCATTTGTTGATCTTTGTTGGATAAAATCTTGTTATCTTTTTACATATGCTTCAAGGTTGATCTGCTAATTAATCTATGGATATATGCTGGTTAGAGTAATTATCATAACATTGATCTGCTAGTTAATATATGTATGCTGGCTAGAGTAATCATTACATCTTATAGAAGACACATGTAACTAAAATGGCTAATAGACATATCATAAGCTAAAGTTTCAAGACACACTTTATGAACTTTTCGAACATATATACTACTATAAGTTATTCAAACCCTACATGATCATATATACTTGCATGATTTTGTTTACAGATGCATATGTGGGGACATGGATCACAATACCGAAAAGGACCTGAATCTCTAAGGGGAACGCAGCCAACAGGAATGCTAAGGCTTCCGTGCTATTGCTGCGCACCAGGCTGTCGCAACAATATTGATCATCCAAGGGCAAAGCCTCTCAAAGACTTCAGAACACTTCAAACACATTACAAGAGGAAACATGGGATCAAACCTTTCATGTGTAGGAAATGTGGAAAGGCTTTTGCGGTCCGAGGGGACTGGAGAACACATGAGAAGAACTGTGGTAAGCTTTGGTATTGCATTTGCGGATCTGATTTTAAGCACAAGAGATCTCTCAAAGATCACATCAAGGCTTTTGGGAATGGCCATGGAGCGTATGGCATTGATGGGTTTGATGAAGAAGATGAGCCTGCCTCTGAGGTAGAACAATTAGACAATGATCATGAGTCAATGCAGTCCAAATAGCTTATATAAATTAGTATAAGTACTAAGTAAGTCGGTATATATATTAATTATAAGAAACCTTAATCTATGGACCAAGTTTTGATGAAGGTAGGGCTTTTCAAAGTAAAAGCTATATCATCTAATTGATCATAGGAAAAAAATGAATCAAGATCACTTGGAAATCTTTAAATTGTATCTCTAGCTTCCTAGTTAAATTTATTACAAAAAAAATGTAGCACTCTAACTAATGAGGTTTCAACTACTTCTATTTGTAGATTATAATTTTTGTCATTAGTTTCACCTTTTTGTTTTGAAGGAAATAAATTACAAACGTTTGAATTATATTTGTTACGATAGTAAAAGACTGGAAAATAGATGCTATACATAATTCATGCATGCATTATGTTAAGAATTTTCTCTAAATATACCATATTCTAGATCAAAATGAATATTTCCAATTTTTAATCTGAGTAATAATAGATTCTAGTTTTTTATTCCCAAAAGATATTTGTTTTCTGGTGGAGTTATCTTTGAAATTATTTGATAAGAATACTTATGATACTTAATTGTCTAGTGACATCATGGAGAATAATGAGAGAATGGACACTAGAGAATATTACTACTCAAGTGCAGACCTTTATTAGGAAGATATGTCAAATACCAATTTAATTATACACTGTCTTTCTTTGATAGTTGGTTGTTTTTAAACAATATGATGGTGCTACTACGTATACCATGTGTTGAGAATATTATAATACATAAAATTTATACATGCAGTATATGTGTTTTTTGTTAATGTTTTTATCAACAAATATAGAATTTAATTAAAATAATTCAAACCGGTAGTACATAATTTACGAAAAAAAATATCATTCGAATAGAGTTTAGCACTTTGCATGTGTTCGAAATATAAGAAAAAGAAAAAAAAATATTGATCTCACGAACTCATCCCGAGAAAACAAATGTGTTAATTAATGTCATTTTTACCAATTCATAGTAATTAGTTGCAAAAGCTACGTACTGTCTTCCGTCGGTTTTTCCTTTTTTAGTCAGATATGTATATGTTGCTCTAATAATCAACAGTTGAAACACTTCAACTTTTGTTTGTATCGTTTGCCAAATACCTTGTATTAGTTTTTTTTTTTAATTTATTTCTTTTGTGCAACATACCTTGTGTTGGTTATAATATTAACATGTTTTTTGAATGACTTACAAGTACTTGAAAAATCAAAAGTTTAAAATAATTTGCTTATTTTTTTTCAAAAACAACTGTTATTTGTAGAAGATTCTTAATTAATTTAAAGATTTTAATAATCAAATTTTAAGAATATAACGCATAAATAGTTGTGATATATATTATACTTTGTTCATTAAATTTTGTTGTTGGTTTCATTCTGATAAAATGTCCTATATATGTAGTGATGTTCAGACTAACTTCCGAATTAATAATCACCAAATGAATATTGCATTTGTTAACGCATACAGCCTATTAACGATTTCTTTCTCTAACAATATAAAACCAAAAAACAAAATTACCGGCCTACAAGTGATTGTCTCTTATTATTCTAGTTACAGTTTTTGTTGTGTGTCAGTTTGTTGGTAATGTAGAATTCAAGATCCAATTTGGATATGATTGTATAACTAAGATTACAGTTAAAGAGAGGCTTTTCTTCCTGCAAAGAGCTTTTCAATATGCTCCTATATATTTTTTCTCTTTTTTCCTTTTTGTTAGTGGACAGACATATTTGCTCGTTGAAGGAACATTACACCTCTTTATCTATATATAATTCACTTTTAAAATTCTATCTTAAAATACGAAATCAAATTATTATCTCTCGAGTCTCGACTTAGGCATATACACCATATATACACACATAGATATTGACCTAATTTTTGTGTACCTATAAAGGTATGCACAAACAGTGAATATTCTTTCAGTTCTTGTATTTTGCATACGTATGCATGCAGTCATGTATATACACGTGTATGTATGTATGTATGTACTTGACGATAATGATCAATGGGTGAAGAAGGGGCACAAAGTAATGTGAAGGAGAGTGATAAAAAAACAAAAGAGAAGAGAGTGGAGCCCTAAGGGTGTGATGGGTTGGGCAGATTTGGGAGCAAAGATTGATGGTATCAACAGTTCTCTATTGTATTTTATTTTCTCTTTCTCTCTCTCTCACTCACTGTTATTTGATTTGACATCTCATTTTTTCCTTTGACCATCTCTCTATCGTTCTCTCTCTACACACACTCTCACACAAATGACCCAACTTTCATCATCTCCTCCAATCAAAACCCACATGCTTGCCTCTTTTGTATTCCTTTCATATTCAAGTTTTCAAGGTTACACATATTTTTTTTTTAATGCATTTGAACCAAATCTAAATTGTTACATTAATTGTGTCCCTAATATTTACCGTATTTTAATACATAAACCACGTGCATTATCATCTTTTTTGTTCTAATTTTATTTTATTCTGGTTATTTGTTAAGGATGAAAATTTTGCATCAAATGCATGATTTTTTTTTGGAGAAACTTTAACAATATACTTAATATGGTGATGCACGAAGAAATTAAATTTGCACAAAGCCTGTTGTTTTAGTGAGGGATATACATACATATAATGTATGGATTGTTTTTACATTGGTCACAAGCTGAAATTAAACAGTAGAAAATCTGGAAAAGTTATGAACGCACATCTTTAAATTATGTAGGATTCAGACAACATTTATTGCCAATCAATATCCTACCCCTTTGTTGGGAGAAATAGACCATCCCTACCTCTCTTCCTTTGACCCCTCTCATCTTCCCAACACTTCTCCAGAAATTTCTACCGATATATATATATATATATTTTTTTTTTTTGGTATATTAATAAACACTTACGTGGTCCTATTGAATGTTAGATCATCTTTTATATGCGGTGAAATGTAAGTCATGCGTTGACAGATAACATGTAAGTAGCCAAAGTTTTTCACTAGTCGCTTAACTAACATTTTTTATATACGGTAGAAAACCTCTAGATTAACTTTTGTCACTTTATATTTTTTGATGTCTATGTGTTATAGCTTTATGATTAAGCTATAAAACAAGTCCAACAGTTTGTATATCACTTTGTAAAAGTTAAATTAAAAGGTGGTTAAAAGCAAGAAAAACACTTTTGTTTTAATACTATTATATAAATGAATCATAGAATTTAACATAGTAAGAGTTTGAATTTAATATTACAACTTAATTATGAACATTGCTATCTAAAACTCTCATTTATTTATAAATTTATATCCAGTTAAAGGTCTATAAGCACATGTTTGTTTACATTCATATTTAAATAGATAGATCACAAACAGAAACATAAAAATAAATGGAAAATTATCGATATATACTGTATTAGTTAAATTAAAGTTTTCGAATGTCGAAACTGAATTGTTCTCTGTGAGTGTGCATTTATCTAAAAGACATTTTCAAAATCCGAGCAATATATATTTGAAGTTTTCTACTGTTGCCGGAAAGAATTCGAACATTGGACTTCATTTTGTTTCGTAATTATTCTGTTACATTTATAAAACCTAAGTTTATACATTGGTTGTTTTAACGTAGACAATTTTTCTTGTCTGAGAAAATTTTAAATAAAAGGCCTTAATTCCTGCTTTTTAAAATCCCGAAGCTATATTCTAGATCCGTTAAACGAAAGTTTAATTATTTTACTATTTCCTATGCTCATGTCGAGAAATGCAAATGTGTAGTAACTCAATATATTTATTTATTTATTTTACTGTTCATATTCCAAGGCTGATCTGAAGGAGACAGCTTTGTCTGCCGTGGCTCAAATCTCCATCTCCCACATTTAATTTAATTTAATGGACACACACGTACGTACACTGTTTATATTAGTAGTATTTTTTAATGGAAGAAAATCTTCTTTTGACGTATTCGTTTTGTCTATACATATAAGTGAAAATGTAACGAAGTCGTAAATGAAAGAAAAATATAAATTTTGATTATGAAAATGATATTAAGTGGCACATAAAGAAGATTAATGTAGCTATCTATGATTTTCGACAACTTTGTTTGAAGGAGGACCCAACATGCAAAGATAAAGGGAGAAAGAGGCCAAATCGAGCTTGACTCATTATTAATCACGGGTACCTCAAAAGAGCAAACAAAAAAAATGAATAAATTAATTTCATACTTATTTTCAAAAGAATAATTGTGTAAACAACATATATCGACGTAAAAAACAACATATACATATATATATATATATATAATTATTAATTTTACAAGTATATCACGTTTAAATTAGTATGATACAATATTTCTCTATTAGATCCACAAGTAAAAATAAAATATGACATATAAGAGGGCAATATGTAGGTATATATGATGTGCCATATAAACTTTTAATCCAATTCTTAAAAACCAAAAAAAGGGGAACAGTGTTTATTGAGACTCAAATTATCGTACAAATTTTCATTCGTAAACTTTACTTTTACAGAATTATTCACAAACTTTGTAAGATAATGTTGTTTATATATGAATTACTTTAATGATTGTTTTAGTTTTTTTTCTTTTTTCAATTTTGTTTAATAATTGTTTTAGCTGTCAGTGTTTTTGTAATCCAATCGCAATTTTATAAAATTTCAAAGTTAACGTAATTAAATCATTTATTTCGGACCTTTTCATTTCTAGATTTCTATTTGACATAACACAAGAATCAGCTTGAATAAACTTATATTCAAAGCAGCTGTTCGCCTCCATTATAAGTCGATCGAGCGCTATCGAACGTGTGATGCGATTGACAAATATAATATAAATTTTATAAAAAATTATATATATAATCGATTTGGCGAAGTAATTATGGTAAATAATCCTAAAACAGTTATTTCTTGTGATACAAATAATATAGTATTATATAATCGTTAGAGATGAGGTTTCGTTAGCTCGTGATGATTGTTCGAGCGTGTTCTTTTGTCCATATTCTTTATTTGATCAACTTTATTTTTTCAACTCCTGTTAAAGCTATTTGATCATGATCATGCTTGTAGATTCTCCAAGTTGTATGTAGTGTTGGGTTTCTTTCACCAGCGAATATTACCCCAAGAAAATACAAAAGTTCAAGAAAACAATATTACAAAACACTTTTTCTGTCAAGCTTTATTTTGTAGTAATATTTGTCATTAAACAAAAACAAACAATATTAAATTTGAAACCTCATTAAGGCGGATCTTCGAAAACTAAGTTTTCATACATACTATATGATAATAGTGAAATGATAGTTTACACGAAGATCAAATGAGTTTAGATCTTATATTATCGATCATATTTTCTGTATGGTTCAATCTCAATGACACTTTTTTTCTTTTGGTTTTAAGGTTAATCCCAATGACACTTATTTTAAATAGAAAAAAAGTTTTCATATGTATCTCATCTATACACATATACATGGCTGTATGTATGCATATATATATATATATATGTATATGTGTGTGAAGCACTGAAGCTAGAGCGTGAGATCATCACAGAATTGAACGGAGGGGCAGATGATACCAGGAGAAAGAAATATAAACAAAAAAGGTGGAAGAAAATCAAATCTGATTTTATTGGTGCTTTTAGATAAGAGAAAAAAATATTTATTTATTTATTTAATATATATGATTGGACATGGCATCGACTTTTGTCTTTCCAATTACTTTGAGGAGAGATTCTATTTTGAGGTTAACATAACTCCGAAGAAATACCCACACTCTTTTCCCCCATTTCCCAATTTTACCCATCAACCTTTCCTACATTAACTACCGCTAAAAGTGTATACATACATCCATATATAATCTTTCCTATACAAGATATTTTAAAAATAATTTATCCACCCTCGAAATTATGACAAATTAACCACATTGCTAAACAAAATGGCTCCAAAAATATTAGTAATAATATAGATAAATTGATCTCTAGTTTACAATAAATAAACAAAGATTGGAAATACGAGTGATTATATAAATACGAGTAACGTAAGTATTCACTGTAAGTTTTGGAAATCGTTTGTTTTGAGACGACATTGCACTACTTAATTAGTTCACACTCCCACTTAAAGACATGATAAAACTTGATTCCTTAGACTCGATAGAGTAGTCGTACCGAATATCAAAATACTTTTGTTTCGACAATATATAAAAAATTTCATCAATTGAAACCTAACAAATCTATTTCACTTTGATGTTTAAATGCTTGATGCTTCATTGGACGATCACAATCAATTTCATCAAGTGGTTTGTTGGTCAACTAAGTAGTTTCACATTTTATAGTTCTAGTATTTTACTTCCATTTACAATATTGACAACAACAACAAAATGGACCACATAACATAAGTAAATTGTCATTCAGGTACTCTTTTCTTTATGAACAGTGGACTTTGATAAGAGCAGGTCTGTTATCCTCTCATCTCTCTCACATAATTATTTTTCCTATATTTTTCTTAATTTGCTCGTTTATTTTTCCTTTATTTTTGTCTTTTATTTTCAACCCTCTCTTTTTGTCTGCAACAATGTGCTTTAAGTGAAATGTGTCTTTATCTCCTTTCCCATACCTCCTTTGTTTTCTTTTTCGTTCAATTACTTTTCAGAAAACCAACAAAAATTAAAAGATGAATTTCTTACTGTTCTTTTAATAAAGAAGAACTACTTGATCATATTTTCTTTTTGTAAGGGGTTTTTGGTTATTTTCTGTTTTTATGATGAGGAGTATTTTAGAGAAACCCAAAGAAACGTACCACATCTGCGTGTTACTATGTAAGTTCGACTATGCTGAGATTGAAGATAGAATAAAGTTACCATTTGTTTTATAATATTTTATTTTTGTAAAGAGTACGTAGTGGTTTTCCATTAAGATTATCAACATTTATGCTTGTATTTTCTTTTAAAAATAACGATATTCAAATGTACTTAATCAGTAGTAAGAATAGATATGTCTACAAACTTGGTTGGATACTTTAAAAACTATTTTTTGTATAATATAATCTCTCTTTGTAATCTAATAGATTCGATCCTATCAATTCACAGATATAGAAATCGTTAAAAAATTCGCATATATAGAAATTACTCTCAAACGATTCACTTCTCACACGCTTTGCTATCATGAAAATTTCCATATCTTATTTAGTTATAAGCAAATGTATATCTCTAGATATGTGTGGTGATGAATATCTCTAGATATTTTGTAATAGTACTTTTACATCGGTAAAAATAAAATCATTAATTAAGAATTTTGGTCTCGGAACTCATAACAAAAGGGTACGTTCACGTTGGGACTAATGTGAAAGACAAAATACGAGAGGGATGGGTTTATGAATTATGAGGAACCCCATACTTACAAAAAAATTACCTTCCAAAGGGGAAGCAATCAGTTTGGAGATAAAGTGTATGTCCCATCTTCTAAACATTCCATCTTTAAAGTCAAAACCCTAAATTTCAGTTCCAAAATTGATCGTTTTCTCCCGATGCATGCACATGCAACACTTTAATTGCATTCACGTGTCATGGTGGATGGTGATCATCTATGTGTATGCCGAAAACAAGTTATTCATTGTGTAGTACCTTTTATAGAAAGTTTTCTTGAGCACACGATAACGCTAAAACTTGCAACATACAGTATTTGTGATGAATGTTTGATCAAATTGTTTACGAGAGATATTGTCAAAATATTCATGGTTACAACTTTTTCCGTTTATGCGGAATCTGAATTCATATCAAATTAATGACATAGAGCTTTGAAAACATTTTGAGGAATTTTTAATTTTATTATCCAAAGCAACATTTGAAATATCATATCTAGCTAACGACATCGATAATATAGCCCAAAAGATGACTTAATCTTGTAAAATTTATTTTGTTAATTGAACGACAAATCAAACAAAATAACAGGTCCCTTGTGCAAGTAAAATTGAGTCCCCATATAATTTCACAAGACATTATGTGATTCGGAAATCGAAGCTCCACTGGGCCCGAAGATTCGAGTTGTACAAGTCAATAGTCCAGCCCATATTCAGATAAAACAGAATTTGACTCTCTCTGGTCCATCCTCAGATGATGATCTGATACATCACTGACATAACGTCAGTAACAACACGTGTAGATCTTGATTCCAGTTCTTCGCTTAGGTACGCAACAACAGCAATATCTCCAAGCCACAAAGATTCAAGTGGACCTACATACAAGAATCTTCCACAATTTGGTTTCACTGTCGTAAACTTCTTAAACACGTCATTAGATTAGCCTATAATACATATTTCTCACTGGGTTAGTTGATTGACTCATACCGATTCAAGTTTCTTCTTCAAACTTCAAAATATGGAGAAAACTGTAACCTCAAAACTTGATCTACCTCTGTTACACTTCCCGAATTCTCGGAAACCCACTTCGATTCCGTCTCCGATTCTTCGATTCTCGAGCTTCAATCGTCATAAGAAACCTCCTGGTCTTGCATCTTCTTCGCGTCTAGGGTTCGAAACAGAGACCAAGACTGATTCGGAGAGCCATGGTGTGATAATGGAGAATAGTACCGTTGGAAGAAGATTGCTTGGTTTAGCCGCCGCCGTTGCAGTAGCGGTTTCTTCGTGTTGCGATTCTCCGGCACTAGCTGACTCTCTGACGATCGCTTTCCCTGTTTCACGTGCTCGTGAGGTGATCGAGCTTTTTCATTGAGCTCTGTTTCTCTGTTTTTAACGTCTCTGAGTAATAAAGGTTGGATTTTGATGTTTTGTTTAAGGTTACTACAGTACAGAGAACTCTTGTTGAAGCTTGGGGTTTGATTAGAGAAACATTCGTCGATCCAACTTTTAATCATCAGGGTAATGTTCAGATTTTTGGAGGAATTTGTAGAATGTTCTCTTGAGGAAAGTGTTTTGGTTTGGTAGATTGGGATTCTAAGTTGCAGCAGACAATGGTGGAAATGTTTCCTTTAAGATCAGCAGATGCTGCTTATGGAAAGATCAAAGCTATGCTCTCTACGCTTGGTGATCCTTTTACTCGACTCATTAGCCCAAAGGTATTTGCAAATTTTGGTTCCTCCATGAATGTGTTCTTTACTGTTTATGGATAGGTTTTGATGTTGGTTTTGCCTTGAGACACATCTTATGACTTGCAGGAGTACCAAAGTTTTAGAATTGGTAGCGATGGAAATCTCCAAGGTGTTGGCCTTTTCATAAACTCAGAACCAAGAACAGGTCACCTGGTTAGTGACCAAACATATCTTGAGACTTTTTTCAATACCTTTTTTTCATTTTCTAAGCATGAATTAGATAGATCTTGTTTCATGGTAGAGCCCAATGTAGGTTGTTATGTCTTGCATAGAAGGTAGCCCGGCAGATCGTGCTGGAATACATGAAGGCGAGGAATTAGTCGAGATAAATGGTACATTGGTCCTTATCCCTAGCTACTAGATTGCTGAACACTGGCTCTAATTCCGTGGTTTCTTTATGAGTTTCAGGTGAGAAAGTAGATGGTATTGATAGTGAAGCAGCAGCACAGAAGCTGAGAGGCCGAGTTGGAACATTTGTTACAGTCAAACTTAAGAATGTATATACTATCGTTCGTCTTCTCTATACATTTCTTCTGCAATCTCTTTGTTGAAAAGTTGGTATAATTGAGATCAAACTAAGTTTTTGTCATCTCTTGCAGGGCAATGGATCAGGGAAGGATTCCGGTTTGAGAGAGGTATTATTACCGGTGTTTATGTTAGATTCTTTCAGGTGAATTAATAGATAAGTTGCCCTTATATATGTAAAGGTCAAGTTACCTCGAGATTACATTAAGTTCTCTCCGATATCAAGTGCTATAATCCCGCATACGACACCCGATGGCCATTTAGAAAAAACCGGTTATGTCAAACTCATAGCATTTTCTCAGGTTAGTCTTGTGAAACCGAAAACAAATGAAGACGAGAATTGATATGTAAGTTCATTGATTCAAGCCTTCTGGCAGACTGCAGCGTCCGATATGGAAAATGCGGTACATGAGATGGAGAATCAGGATGTTCAGTCATACATTCTAGACCTAAGGAACAACCCGGTATATTTCAGGTTTTGGTTTTTACAGCGAGTTACTGTCTGTTTATTCATTTTGCGACACTTAGCTTTCGACATTTCCATTTCAGGGAGGTCTGGTTAAAGCTGGACTCGATGTTGCACAGTTATGGCTTGATGGAGATGAAACCCTTGTGTATACAATTGACCGAGAAGGGGTTACATCACCTATAAATATGATTGATGGACATGCTGTGACACATGATCCACTTGTCGTGCTTGTAAGTGTATATATAAGTTGGCTAGGTGAATAATCGATGCAAGGTTCGGTATTTTCGGTTGTTAGGTTAATTCGGTTTGGAGAATGATAAACCTAAATGTTTTTTGTTCACTGTCGAAAATTCAGTTCGGTTCGGTTTGGTTTATATGTCCACTCCCAGTTGTTATCTCTGATCAAATTGTAAACAGGTGAATGAAGGAAGTGCGAGTGCAAGTGAGATTTTGGCAGGTGCTTTACATGATCACGGTCGAGCTATACTTGTCGGTAATCGGACATTTGGGAAAGGGAAAATCCAGGTACGTATATACATTAGTCAGCTTTAAACACAAGTGCGGGCGATAGGCATGTGCGAGGAGTGCATTTGCACTGAGACTTTGTTAAACAAACATAAAAATAGTGTATTTAAAGGCCAAAAAAAAAAAATTCAAATTTTTTTATATGTAATTAGGGTCCATTTTTCAAAAATTGAACATGGACCATAGCTTTTTTTTTTTTTGCTATTTTGAGCCTGCCCTAATATACACCAAATTTATAAATCTTGATCTTATGATAAAGTATGTTTGTTTTGTGATTTTCCAAGAGCATAACGGAGCTAGACGATGGGTCGGCTTTGTTTGTGACAGTGGCCAAGTATTTGTCCCCGTCTCTACACGAAATTGATCAAGTAGGGATTGCACCTGATGTACAATGTACCACGGATATGATCCATTCTTTGACCGGTGAGATACTTAAGAAAATGAACAGTTCGGTTCAATTGCTTGAAGCAGACTCATGTGTTATGGTCGCTGAGCACGAACTTGAGACTCGGCGATCCAATGGAACAGCTTCTTGAGGGGTTTTATCGTGAATTAATAGAGGACAAGTTTATGGTGTATATATTGATAGTCCCATGTATAAATCTATTTGGCACTTACTTGTTGCCGTGTATACGTAAGATTACTGAACTAGATTAGTAAAAGAGTAAGGATCTTATTTTTCTTATATATTGTAACACTGATGTACATCCAATATTTTTAAAAGGGTCTAAGGATCCCCAAAAATACCGGACAAAAAGAAAAAAGGTCTTAGATGAAAATAATTTGATAATCGGATGGTAGATTACATGAGAAAACCAAATCAAACACCGTTAACACGGTTGAAATACGCAGAGTTGTCAGCTTCAGTGTGAGCGATCGATCTTTGTCTCTCCGCCATTATCTTTTCGGTGGATTTATAGTAGGTACCGTATAATATTAATTGAGCCAGCCCCAACAAACACCCAATCCCATTTGGTATAACCATAAATGGGTCGAAAGGCACAAGACCATAGATTGTCCAAACAGGCGTTTAGAAAACCAGCTAGAGATAGCAAAAACGGCATGAACTCAAAGCTTTTTGTTTTTATTACCATTTTCATGACAGACAATGGAGAAGCATACATCATAGTGTTCAAAACACAATATACAATACCAACGCTTATTGTCCGTTGTTCAGTAGTGTATTCGAGAGTTAAAACTAAAACAACGAGGATAGCTACAAACACAGCTTCAAACGCTAAAACAACGGATATTACCAACCACTGTTTTTGACGACCACATAATACAAACAATATGCTAAGGAAAACGATTTCGATCACGATACCTATACCACTGATTAATTGTAGCGACCAATGTTCTGTCAGGATGCACCACAGGGAGTCCGTAGAGTGCCCGAACCAAACAGATTATGAGAGTTGCCAAATACGGCATTGGTGAGTATTTCTCCACCGACTTCTTTTTCACTATGCGTACAAACGTTGGCGTTGGTGACATGTACATACATAGAGCGATGACATTTCCTATTACCCTCATAATCTTCCGAAAAAGATTCAACTGTGCAGACACCATATTGTGATGATGAAGAGGAGTCAAGTTAGAAGTTCTTGATTAAGTTTGATCTCTTTCGAGTTTGTCTTCTGCCCCAAGACCAAGAGTCCGAGACCTTATTATTAACGTTAAACTCTACGTGACAAATCTGTTATGAATAATATGTTTATTATATGGATATAGACCCATTAGAATGTTTTAAAAGTTCTTAAAGTGAAACCTAATTTATATCCTTTATATATATCTTCTTATTACTTATGAATAATAACAAGAACTATTCCTAATCTTTTTGTTCACAACAAATTATCAGCACCAAATCTAGCCACTTGAGCTAAGAGAATTTGTATTTATTTTGTTTATTTTTTTCCTAACGTTTACTTTCTTTCCTCACCAGTTCCCATTTTTGGGTCAAAATATCAACAAATGTCTGTTTAAAACTTTATATACAAACCAAATCAATGATTTCTTTGTTTATTTATAATTATAACATTTCAGTTTTTTTCTCGAACAAACAAATATACAGACAGATTTAATTAAGTATAAAATAATATAAATAAAAAAGCCACACGGTTCGTAAACGATCCAACGTCACTGCTTGCGTAATTAAATATTTTGTTTCCTTAATATTTTATATACTATCATATCAAATAAAGGATGGTCTTGTTGACAAAATAAAATAAAATAAAGGATGGTATTTTCATATAGAGGATATTGTGTACATTTGTTTTGCCATTTAATTTTTTTTTTTGTAATTGAATTGCTTGAAAAAGGTCAAGGGGGTGGTGATGCATAAGTTTACAATCTTTGGAATAAATGGGTCATGTTGCAGATCTATAAAACGTAATCATCTTTAAATGTAGCATTTGGAGGTTGTTAATATCGAAAATAACACTTTACTAATCATTAGACTTTTTAGATAGGTTTTGTGTAATTTAACACAAAATTTCTATGAATTAACCAACTACTGATGTCAAAAGGATTTTGCATTTGATCACCTTATATGTTTGTGGAAAAACTAAATTTTATCTTTCTGTGCCGAAATTGAAACTCATGTTTATGTAACAAGATTATACAAACAGAAATGCTAAAATAAAGCTAAGCCACAATATTGCAACTCTTTCCACCGTAATTATAGTTATATTTAACGGCTAGTACTTAGTTAATTTTGACCATCATAATTTGTTTTTTCTCTCCTAATGTTCCTTAAACTCTGTTATTTTTAGGTGAAGCAAAAGTAAATATTACTAAAAATAACACAAGCTCCACACATATAAATTCCCCATCAACACCATCCATATTCCTCAGACCTGCAAGAACATAAAAAAACACAAAAACACTAAATAAAAAGAAGAAAAAAAGCCTTTCAGGTCTCAACAATGGAGATGAAGAAGATTGCTTGCGGTGTGCTTTTCGCTGCTGCCTCCATGACCGCCGTCATGGCTGCGGAGGAAGTCGGAGCTCCGGCACCAGGACCCGCTGCATCCGCCGCCTCGGCTGCGTTGCCAGCTCTTGGCTCTTTGGTTGGGGCTTCCCTTGTATCCCTCTTCAGCTACTACTTGCACTAAGCTATCTTTCATTATATTATGTAATAAAAAAAAACTAATTATGTGATCTTATTCATTTCCTATCTATTTCCATTCACTTGTTTATTAATAAAACACAGAAAGTGATTCATTAATAAACTCTCTTCTTCATTTATTCCAAATCTGGCTTCCCTCCTGATGGAAAAATTGGACAAATACTAGAGCTTATAATAATGATTATGAAAATTCTTCAACATATTAATATGTAAATTAATCGTTGCATAGTGTTATCAAGTGAAAAAGTCTGATATTCACATTTGATATTTACCAAGAACAAATTAAGATGTAGTGTGCTTTTAAGAAACAAATGGAAAAGTATTTAGTTTAGTGGAAATTTTACGAGTGATTGATTTTGTTAATCTTGGAACGTTAATATAATAGAAGAATCTATTATATAACACTATGTTTCATGAGTTATTGTTGACTTTTTGCATAAGCTCCAATCATGTAAAGTGACCGCGTTGACTTGACTTGTTCTTGCATCTCCGACTCCTCTTTTCCTGCTTGCGTCCTTTTCCTCACAAGACAATCTTCATTCTTCAAACTCATTTTCTGGGTTTAGAGATGTTGCGTTTGTTCAGAAAAAAGAAGAAGCAGAAGAAAGAGGAGGAGATCAATTTCCAGAAGAATGGGAACTTATTGTTGGAAGAACTCATTGCAACTTCAGGAGGTATATACAATCCCATCCGTACGTTTTCTTCCCACCAAATCCTTCAAGCCACAAACCACTTTGACTGGAACTACGTAATCTCTGAAGACAGATTCGTGTGGTACAAAGGTATGATTGAAAACAGAAGCGTACTGATAAAGAAATTCCAAGACTGTTCCCTTTTCGACGCTGACAACTTTTACCGTGACATTGCGGTCTCATCTTTGATGAGTAGCCATAAGAACGTTCTCAAGATCTTGGGGTGTTGTCTAGAGTTTCTTCATCCAGTTCTCGTGTGTGAATACCCAGAAAATGGAGCTTTGAACTGTATAAGACGTGGAAAGGATGGCGTTCGGCCATTCCCTTGGAATGTAAGGTTGCGGATCGCTAAGGAGATTGCAGATGTTGTAACGTATCTTCATACCGAATTCCCCAGGACTATAATCCATAGGGATTTAAAGCTTGCAAATATTTTCTTGGACGAGAATTGGTCTGTCAAGCTCTCTTCTTTCAGCCTCAGCATACTGATTCCAGAAGGAGAATCGGGCGTAAATGACATGGTTTGCAGGACATCAAGCTATATCGAGCCCGATTACCTCAATACAGGATTGGTCACCGAGAATGTCGACATCTATAACCTTGGGATCATCATGCTAGTTCTTTTGAGAGGAAAGTCTGAATACACTTCGGAAGTTGCTGTTTATCTTCCTGCATTGCCTGTCTATGTTGGGAAGTTTCTGGAGCGAGGTTTGTTGACTGAACTGATAGACCCGTCAATGTTGGACAGCCCGAGTGATGACATTCCCGAGCATTCAAGACTGCAAATGGAAGCGTTCATTGAGCTTGCTTTGAGATGTGTAGGATTCAGACCAGGCGAGAACGTGCCCCGCATGATAGACGTTGCAAAAGAACTCAAGAAGATATAAAAATATACCTGACGCCGCAAACTTTTCTCGGGAGACTCAGACTCGAAACAAATCTATCTCTTATGCGGTCTTAGTAGTGAACAGTTGTTATGATCTTCACATTTTCGAGCTTTCTTTCACGATATCTCTTGTATTTAAGAATTTGAGTTTCTATATTTCATAATGCAAGGATTTTTTACTAGCTATACATAGTTAAAGCAAATGACAACTCTTCTTTTGGACCACCAAAGATGCTCCCATCTGCAGTCATGTTCTTGTGATGCCTACTCTGCGAAGACATCTCAAAGTCAAGTTCCTTGAGGATCTCTAGCTAGAATTTCTCAATGATGCTTCAATCCGCTTGAGTTCTTTAGCTACTTGGATCATCTTTGGTCTGGCTTCATCTCTCTCCTCGCAGCATCTCAAAGCAAGCACCACACACGCTTCCACTTGCAACCTTTGACCACTTGTGATATCTTTCATCAACAATGGATCTATTACTTCATCAAGCTTCCCATCATCACATAACCCTCTCACATAGCTAAGAATACCTTGGAGATCTCCATCGGAAATAGTGATAACAGCCGGTTTGCCAGTAAGAATAACCAGCAAACAGATTCCAAAGCTGTAGACATCGGTATATTCAGTCACAAAACTAGTGGTATGATATAATGGATCGAGATACCCAAATGTTCCCAGAATTCTTTCAGCTGCTATTCTTGATTTGCCCTCAGGGAGAGATATTGAGAAGGATAAATCTGACAACTTTGCGGTCCTGTTCTTGTCCAAGAAAACGTGCATCGGTTTAACATCTCTATGTATGATGATCTTAGGGAAAGCCATGTGAAGATAGCTCACAGCATTGGCAATCTCTTTACCAATCTTTAACCGTAAACTTAGGGGCAATAAAGATTCTTCCCCGTTAACCATAGTACCTCCTCGCTGATTCAATACTCCATGTTCTGCGACTTCAAACACTAGCACCGGAAAAGGAAACTCGAGACAACATCCTAACAGTTTGAGAAAGTTGTTGTGATTGCTCATCCGAGCAGACAAGACTATGTCGTTGTAAACCTCTTCAACTCTGTGTCCTGTAATTTCATCCTCGGAGAATCTCTTGATCATGTAAGATCTGTCTTCGATTTTACCTCTATACCACTTATAGTATACATCTTTCGAGACAAAACAAGTTGAATCGAAATCGTTGGTGGCTTTCAAGATCTGCTCAGGAGAAAAGCTGCGAATAGGAATGGATTTACCGTTACAATCAGCGATAAGTTCTGTTAAGAAGATGCTTCCGTTATCCAAGAACCACCTCTTCTTCTTGTCCTTTTCCGTCCTTGTCCCAGACCCAGATTTCAGATACTGCTTCTTCATTAATTTACTTTTATCAAATTACTAATTCTTTGGGGACAGAGATGATGGTTTCCACTCAGGAAGTATTACCCTTTTGTTGGTGAGATAACAAAGAAGACACCTTTCTTACCTAAAAGCTTTCGAAAGTCAAAAGTCTCTTCTTTTCTGATCCCAAACGTCGAGAATTTTAGCTGACATAAGAAAGAAAGAAACAATTCGTGAACTATAAAATTTGTATTGGGTCAAGTATAAGGGCCTATGCAAAAATAAAGCCCAACTAAAAGATCATAAGGTGGCAACAACAACACGCCAAACCAAAAGCTTTCTACGACAGACGATGGATAACAAATTTGTTTGGGATGTGATGAGTCCCTGTCAAAACCGTCAATGGTTGGAATTTGTTTCCTTTCTTCAAATCGGGAAGAGCTGCTCCATCTTGTATGCAATTCAGATATTATTAAGTCTTTCTTGTTCAAAGAGGAAAGCTGAAACAATAGTATTTGTTAAATGAAATCGATGGTGAAGAAGTTGAAGCAGAGTTTGAGATCTGGATCGTCAGAGAAAAGGAAGGAAAAAGAAAAAGACATTCAGGAAGAAAGGTGGTTCTTGGACAACGGATGCATCTTCTTGAAAGAACTGATCGCAGATTGTAATGGTAAGTCTATTCCTATACGCAGCTTTTCTTCTGACCAGATCTTGAAAGCTACCAGTAACTTCGATTCCAGTTGTTTTGTAACCGCAGAGGGGTTCTACGTATGGTACAAAGGTATCATCGAAGATAGATCTTACATGATCAAGAGATTCTCCGAGTATAAAGTTACACATTACAGAGTAGCAGAGGTTTACAACGAAATTGTCTTGTCTGCTCGGATGAGCAACCACAACTACTTTCTTAAACTATTAGGATTCTGTCTCCAGTTTAGTCTTCCGGTTCTTGTGTTTGAATATGCTGAACACGGAGTTATGAATCATCGAGGAGGTATCATGGTTAACGGTGAGGAATCTTTATTGCCGTTGAGTTTACGGTTGAAGATTGCAAAGGAGGTTGCAAATGCTGCGACTTATCTTCACATGGCGTTCCCCAAGATCCTCATACATAGACACATTAAGCCAAGGAATGTTTTTTTGGACAAGAATTGGACCGCAAAGTTGTCTGATTTCTCCATCTCCATAAACCTCCCTGAGGGAAAATCAAGAATAGAAGTTGAATGCGTTCAGGGAACAATCGGGTACCTCGATCCATTATATTATACTACGAAAGTGGTGACGGAATATACCGACGTGTACAGCTTTGGAGTCTTCTTAATGGTTATTCTCACTGGTAAACCAGCTCTCGCATCCACTAGCTCCGATGGGGACTACAAACATATTGCTAGCTACGTGAAAGGCTTTCATGAGAATGGGCAGCTCGATGGAGTAATAGATCCGAAGGTGATGGAAGACATTACAAGTGCTCAAAAAGTGCATGTGGAAGCGTGTGTGGTGTTGGCGCTGAGATGTTGCGAGCTGAGAGATGAAAACAGACCGAAGATGATCCAAATAGCTAAAGAACTCAAACAGATTGAGACATTATTTTGGAGATCCTAGCTAGAGATCCTCTCTGCTTTTGTACTATATAGCTAAGTTTGAAAAACATCTCTTAAAAAGTCAACGGTTTGAACGAATAGTCAACGGCGGGAATTTGAAAGGTGTTCATCTTGTGTTGTACTTGCGCTGAGATGCTGCGAGGAAAGAGACGAAGACAGACCAAAGATGATCCAAGTAGCTAAGGAAATCAAGCGGATTGAGACATCATTGAAAGAGTCTAGCTAAAGACCTCTTCTGTGTTCTTGGACTGTGAAGTCAAAAGTTTGAATAAAATTTCTTTCTGAAGTGTGGAACTCAGATTCGTACATATAGCAATAACTCAGAAAAGCTCGGAAAAACATATGACTTAACTTTGACCTTCTATGAGTGTAGTGTGTTTTTTCTATATATGCTTACACCATATAATACCTGAAAAGAAACATCTTCTACACTTACCTATATGTATCTGTTCATTTATGTATCCCATTGTTTTGGATTCTAAATGCAATTTCATGTTAAATTGAAGTGGTTCTTGTTTCCATGAAAGGTTATGTCTATGATATACCTGACCTGCAGGAAAACGCAGCTGGAAGTAGATGTGAAATTGGGCATTGTAAATCATCTTTGTAAGTTCTGTAACTAGTAATGCAGAGATAGCTTCGCAGTTTCAATATGTCGCCATCAGGGCTAAACTGAAATCTAGCCATCTAGGCTTATGTTACATATCAACACAAATACTAGAGAAATCTGAAAAACAGAGAAAGACCATATACAGGAAAGGCTTTTAGACAATTCTCTACACAGAGTGGACATTGTTTGGGTCAGACAAAGACGCTTTGACAAGTCTTTCTAATCCCTTAGGCTCTTTGGCATTCTTTAGGTCCGTAATCATATGCGTTCTAAACTTTAAAAAAGTAATGATTTTGAAACTTGGCTTTACAGTCTAAGAGCAGAAATGATCTATAGCTAGGATCTCAAAATTGATGTCTCAATCCGTTTCAGGTTTTTAGCTACCTGAATCATCTTTGGTCTGTCTTCATCCCTCTCCTCGCAGCATCTCAGTGCAAGTAAAACACAAGCTTCCACCTGCAATCTTTGAGCATCTGTAATGTCTTGCATCATCATAGGACATATTACATCACTGAGCTTCCCATTCTTAGACAAACCTTTCACATATGCAAGAATACCTACGGGATATCCGTCATGTCCGGTAAAGTAAACCGATCTGCCAGTCATAACAACCAACAAAAAGACTCCAAAGCTGTACACATCAGTATATTCCGTCACAAGTCTTGTTGCAAAGTACAATGGATCAAGGTACCCATATGTACGCAGCACGTCTTCAGCTTCTATCTGTGATTTTCCCTCGTCGAGCGATATTGAAAAAGATAAATCAGACAACTTTGCAGTTCAGTTCTTGTCCAAGAAAACATGCATTGGCTTAACATCTCTATGTATGATGATCTTAGGAAACGCCATGTGAAGATAAGCCAAGGCATTTGCAATCTCCTTCCCAATCTTCAACCTTAAACTCAAAGGCAATAAAGATTCCTCCCCGTTAATCATAACACCTCCTCGATGATTAAGAACTCCATGTTCTGCATATTCAAACACAAGAACAGGAAAAGGGAATACAAGACAACATCCTAATAGTTTAAGAAAATTGTTATGGTTACTCATCCGAGCAGACAAGACTATGTCTTTATAAACCTCTCCTACTCTGTAATCTGTAACTTTATACTCAGAGAATCTCTTGATCATGTACGATCTATCTTCGATTACACCTTTGTACCATATGTAGAACCCTTCTTCAGTGACAAAACAACTGGAATCGAAATTCTTGGTGGCTTTCAGGATCTGGGAAGAAGTAGAGCTGTGTATAGGAATGGATTTAACATTACAATCCACGATGAGCTCTTTCAGTTTGCGTCGCCCCTCAAATCCAGAGATCATGTTCATTTCTTGGTACATCCGATCCAAGTCATAAGTGCAAGCAGAATCAGAGAAGAGTTTATGTAGTGTTGAATCTGAGGCAATTGACGTTTCTGAAAGTCTGCAATTTTGAAACCCAAGTAGTAGTATAAAATGATCAATACAGAAATTTCATGAAGTTTCATCTTTGCAGCCTAATCCAGAAATTGGTTCTAAAAAGAAATCATTCAAGCAAAAGTTTCAAATAATGGAGGCTAAGAATCACACTCTTCCGTAGTTCAACACCAAGCTTCTACGGAAACTAAGAAAACATTCTACATGTTCTGTCTGCTTTTGGAACCTAAAAAAACAGTATAAGTTTATTCTTCAAATAATTCTTGAATAGAGCTTTACCCGGAAAGTAATGCAATAAAGAAATCCAGTGATACAGTCATACAGAAACTTATTATGAGCATGATCCCAATCTTGAATTTAAATTTCCTTGTCTACTTGCCCCATACTTGACCCATCTTCCAGCATCTCAGGCTTTAACAATCCAGATGTAGCATCTAGTTACTGTTCTATTCGCTCAATTTGCTGGAGTTCTTTAGCTACTTGGATCATCTTTGGTCTGTCTTCTTCTTTTCTCTCGCAGCATCTCAAAGCCAGCACCACACATGCTTCCACCTGTAATCGTTGGCTACTTGTGATGTCTTTTGCCATCATTGGATCTATAACTTCAGGAATATATTTGTTTTTGGAAGCTGGTTTGCCAGTGATAAAAACCAATAAACAAGCTCCAAAGCTGTACATATCGGTATATTCCGTCACAAAACCCGTGGTACAATATAATGGATCGAGGTACCCATATGTTCCTATTATTGGAGCTTCTATTCTTGTTTTTCCCTCAGGGAGCGTTATGGAGAGCGAGAAATCAGACAACTTTGCCGTCCAATTCCTGTCCAAGAATATATTGGTTGGCTTAACATCTCTATGTATGATGATCTTAGGGAAGGCTATGTGAAGATAAGTCACAGCTGTTGCAATCTCCTTCGCAATCTTCAACCGTACACTCCATGGCAATATAGATTCTTCCCCGTTAACCATGATACGTCCTCGCCAATTCATAACTCCTTGTTCTGCATATTCAAACACAAGAACCGGAAGACTAAACTGGAGACAAAATCCTAATAGTTTAAGAAAGTTGATGTGGTTGCTCATCCGAGCAGACAAGACAATGTCATTGTAAGTCTCTCTAACTTCACTGTGTCCTGTAATTCCATACTCGGAGAATCTCTTGATCAAGTAAGATATGTCTCCGATTTTACCTTTATACCACTTATACATCTTGCGAGACAAAACAACTTGAATCGAAATTGTTGGTGGCTTTCAAGATCTGGTCAGGAGAAAAGCTGCGAAGAGGAATGTATTTACCGTTACAATCAGCGATTAAGATGCCTCCGTTATCCAAGAACCACCTTTCCTTCTTGTCCTTTTCCTTCCTTTTCTCGGACGATTCAGATCTCAGACTCTGCTTCACCTGCTTCAACATCGATTTCATTTAAATAAATAACAAAACTCTGGACAAAGAGGTTCACAGTTTTCTTCCAAAAACAAGAAAGACGTAAAAGGTGCTTCTGAAAATGTCAACATTATGATAATTATTTATTAACAAAACAAACATTGTCATAATTTGTTCACTGGATACTGATTACAGTACGTCAATAACTTCTTCACGTTATTGTAATTTGCCTCAAGTTTTTCTCCCAAGAGTTTATGCATATTTCAGGAACCAAAACGGATCTATATAGTCCTTTTTACATCGGACCAGCACGTGTATCAACCAGTGATATCTCTATCCGTTTAAGCCCCTTGGCAACATCGATCATCTTCGGTCTCTTCTCCTCACTCTTCTCGCAGCATCTGAACGTTAGCTTCCAATCATAAGAATCATCAAAAAGATTCCAAAGCTGTAAACAATGTCTTCCAATCAGAAGAAGTGAAGAACCATCATAAAGATTCCAAAGCTATAAACATCAGCATACTCTGTAACAATACTCATATGGAGATACGAAGGATTCAAGTATCCGGGCCATCCCATCACTTGATCTTCCATTACTATTCTATGCTGTGGCTCATAGTAACTTATTTTCTAGTGCCAATGTTACAATGTAAGTTCTGGTATTAGCTAAAACATCAGTGATCTCCTTCTCGATCTTCAAACCGTATGCTCCAAGCCCAAGGTAATGGACAACCGTTTTTGTCCACCAGTTGTATAGATTTGTCCTCTGCATATGCACAAATCATTACCTTCTAGCCCATCTTCTAGGCCCAACAAACATATTCATAGATGATGGAACGATGGTCCTGCAGAAAACAAGAGCCAAACCAAGTTGACTTTGACTTGTTTCTATCGTCTCTTTCTTTATTTCTTGCGTCCTTTCCTTCCAAAGATGATGTTTAACCTCAATTCTGAATTAAAAGATGTTGTGTTCGTCAAGGAGGAAGAAGAAACAACAGAAGATCAATTTCCAGAAAAATGGGAAGTTATTGTTGGAGGAACTCATTGCATCGTCAGGAGGTAAATACAATCCCATCCGTACGTTTTCTTCCCACCAAATCCTTCAAGCTACAAACAACTTCGACTGGAGCTATGCAATTTGTGAAGACAAATTCGTGTGGTACAAAGGTACGATTGAAAACAGAGCCGTGCTGGTCAAGAACTATAAAGATGAACCCTTTAACTTTGACCCTGACAATTTTTACCGTGATATAGCAGTCTCATCGATGATGAGCAGCCATAAGAACGTTCTCAAGCTTCTAGGGTGTTGTCTAGAGTTTCCTCGTCCGGTTCTCGTGTGTGAATACCCGGAAAAGGGAGCTCTTACCTATATAGGAGGTGCGGGGGCGGGAATCAAGCCATTGGCTTGGAATGTAAGATTGAAGATCGCTAAGGAGATTGCAGACGCTGTAACGTATCTGCATACTGAATTCCCTAGGACTATAATCCATAGGGATTTAAAACTTGAAAATGTTTTCTTGGACGAGAATTGGACTGCTAAGCTCTCATCTTTCAGCCTCAGCATATCAATTCCAGAGGGAGACTCGGGTGTACAAGATATCGTTTGCGGGACAACAGGCTTTGTGGAGAGACAGTATGGCGAAACAGGTTTTGTCACTGAGAATGTTGACATCTATAACCTTGGATTCATCATGCTAAGTATTTTGACAGGAAAGCATGGATACTATGAAGAACCGGCTAATGGTGACAGTTATAACCTGATTATGTTACCTGATTTTGTTGAGAAGTGTTTGGGACGAGGACTGTTAGCTAAACTGATTGACCCATCGATGTTAAACAGTGCGGATGATGACATTCCTGATCATTCAAAACTGCAAATGGAAGCATTTGTTGAACTTGCTTTGAGATGTGTTAGATTCAGACCAGGAGAAACCAAGCCTCATATGATAGATGTTGCAAAAGAACTCAAGCAGATAGAAAACTAAACCTGACCGCAAACTTTTCTTCTCGTGAGACTGTTCAGATCTATCTATTATTATGCAGTTTTAGCAGTGAAAAGTTGTTATCTTCTTGTTTTTTGAGCTTCTTTACGATATATGTTGTATGTAAGAATCTGTGTTTCCATACTTCATAATGCAAGGATTGTTTACTTAGCTACACATAATCCAAGCAAATGTTATAGAACTTTTGTAGAGGCTATATCAGAACACAGGATCTCTAAAATGATGTCTGAATCCACTTGAGTTCCTTAGCTACTTCGATAGCATGTCTTCATCTTTCTTCTCACATCATCTCAGTGATAGTATAGCACACGCTTCCAGCTGCAATCTTTAACTAACAAAACCCATGGACAAAAACATTGAAATAACGTAAACAGGAGTCAGGAGGACGTTTCTGCTAACCTGGTAAAACAGGTTCATAAACATAGCAACATGTTTTGCCCATGTTGGATCTCTAAAACCATTGTGGGAGATATTGTAATTACATCCTCATTTACAAACACATCAGAGGTAAACACACAGTACAAATATGTTAAAGGTGAGGCTGAATCTGCAGCTATGTAACAAATTGATGATCTCTTCTTGTTTCCAAGCTTCTCTGCAATATTTGTTTTGATATGAAGCTGAGTTCCACACTCTGGAGTCTGGAGAGAAATGATTTCAAGCTTGGCTTTTAGTCCAAGAATAGAGAGGATCTCTAGCTTGGATCTTTCAATATGGTCTCAATCCGCTTGAGTTCTTTAGCTACTTGGATCATCTTCGGTCTGTCTCCATCCTTCAACTCGCAGCATCTCAGTGCGAGTACAAGACACGCTTCCACCTGCGATCTTTGACCACTTGTAATGTCTTTTGCCATCATTGGATCAATTACTTCATCGAGCTTTCCATTATCATATAAGCCTTTCACATAGCTTATAATACCTTCGTAACCCCCATCAAATCCCGTGGAGACGAGAGCTGGTCTGCTAGTGAGAACGACCATAAAAAAAACCCCGAAGCTGTACACATCGGTATATTCTGTGACGGAAATTGTAGCAAAGTATAATGGATCGATGTACCCGACAGTTCCCATCACTCTTTCAGCTTCTATTCTTGATTTTCCCTCAGGAAGAGAAATTGCATAGGATAAATCGGATAGCTTTGCAGTCCAGTTCTTGTCCAAGAAAACATGCATTGGTTTAACATCTCTATATATGATGATCTTGGGGAATGCCATGTGAAGATAAGTCACAGCATTTGCAATCTCCTTTACAATCTTCAACCTTGAACTCAAAGGTAACAAGGATTCTTGCCCGTTAACCATAACACCTCCTCGCTGGTTGAGAACTCCATGTTCTGCGAATTCAAACACAAGAACCGGAAAAGGGAACTCGAGACAACATCCTAATAGTTTAAGAAAGTTGCCGTGGTTGCTCATCCGAGCAGACAAGACAATGTCTTTATAAACCTCTCCTACTCTGTGTTCTTTAACTTTTCTCTCGGAGAACTTCTTGATCATGTAAGATCTATCTTCGATTACACCTTTGTACCATACATAGAACCCTTCTTCGGTGACGAGACAACATAAATCGAAGTTATTGGTGGCTTTCAGGATCTGGTGAGAAGAAAAGCTACGTAGAGGAATGGATTTACCATTACTATCAGCGATGAGCTCTTTTAAGAAGACGCTTCCGTTGTCCAAGAACCATCTTTCGTTCTTCATGCTTCTTTCCTTCTTTTTCACGGATCCAGATCTCAGATTTTGCTTCAATTTCTTCACAATCGATCCCATTGAACAAATAGTGAATTTCTGGGCGAAGATGTTTAAGTTTTCCCCCAAATCCAAAAAGATCTGATTTTTTCTGAAAAAATCAATCTTTAAACTTTCTGGGTGCATACAAAGAGTACATTTTCTCGGTTTGAAGAAGGAACCCATCGTTGAAAATTCCACAGAAGGAAACCATTTTTAATTGATGGAGAAATAGCGGATCAGTCCATCGAAATGATAAGACTCGACCATCTGGAACACAGGAACAGTGAGAGACAGTGACGTTGCAGTGACTCGCATTGAGATGGGATAGGTTTATGGTCGTAACGTTCTTTAAGATGATCGATTTGGTCAAAAATCTCAGGTCGATAAAGGGAGACTTGTCAAAGCGTGTCTTAAGTCCTCTCTAGTTATGTAACACTATCCCTGGATTTAAGTTTGCGTTTCAAATCCAGAGATCATGTTCACTTCTTGGCACATCCGAGTCATTGCAAGCAGAATCAGAAATGATCAACACAGAAATTTCATCAAGTCTCATCTTTGCAACCTAATCCAGAAATTGGTTCTAAAAAGTAATCATTCAAGCAAAAGTTTCAAATAATCGAGGCTAAGGATCACACTCTTCCGTAGTTCAACACCAAGATTCTACGGAAACTAAAAAACATTCTACATGTTCTGTCTGCTTTTGGAACCTAAAAACAGTATAAGTTTATTCTTCAAATAATTCTTGAATAGAGCTTTACCCGAAAAATAATGCAATAAAGAAATCCAGTGATACAGAAACTTATTATGAGCATGATCCCAATCTTGAATTTAAATTTCCTTGTCTACTTGACCCCATACTTGACCCATCTTCCAGCATCTCAGGCTTTAACAATCCAGATGTAGCATCTAGTCATGACTGTTATATTCGTTCAATCCGCTTGAGTTCTTTAGCTACTTGGATAATCTTTGGTCTGTCTTCATCTCTTTCACCTGCAATCTTTGACCACTTGTACTGATGTCCTTTGCCATCATTGGATCGATAACTTCATCGAGCTTCCTATTCTCGTATAGGCCTTTCGCATAGTCAGGAATATGTATGTTATTCTCATCATGTATAGAGGGGTCGGAAGCTGGTTTGCCAGTGATAGAAACCAACAAACAAGCTCCAACGCTGTACATATCGGTATATTCCGTCACAAAATCAACAAACAAGCTCCAAGTCTACTACTAAATCAAATTACTTTGCAAGTGTCTAAAACTAAAAGCCTCTCCTTGAAAAAATGTATTTCTTTGTTTTCAAATCTCTCTAGTATGTTCACTTCTTGGTATCTCAGCTCAGCGTCATAAGTGCCAGAAGAATTAGAGAAGAAACATGTTCACTTGATCTTGATGATCAGTTTTTGAATACAGACAAAAATAATAGCCATGTGTTTTCATGATTTTCCTCTCTTTACCCTTGCTTCTTCAAACCTTCATCTTCTTCCGACCAAATTAGCAAAATGTTTTTGCAATCTTTACATGTTATGTTAGGCGGTTTCCTATTTGTTAAAAACAAAACAATGTAGTGTTGAATATGAAGCAGAACGTATGCAATTTTGAAACCCATGCAGTATAAATGATCAACACAGAAATTTCATCTTTGCCGCCTAATATAGAAATCGGTTTTAAAAATAAATTATTCAAACCAAAATTTCAAATATATATGCTTCTAGGGTTTAAGCTTAGAATCACAACACTCCTTAATTCGACACCAAGCTTCTACGGAAACTTTAGAACCATTCTACATGTTCTGCCTGCTTTTGAAACCTAAAGGCAGATTCATTTACTCTTGAAAGAATTCCCAACTAAACCGAAGCTTTACCCGAAAAGTAATGCAATAAGAGATCCAGCGATACAGAAACTTAGAATGAGCATGATCTCAATCTTGATTCCGAAGTTCTTTGTACACTTGACCATACTTGACCCATCTTCCAGCATCTCAGGCCTTAAGAATCCAGATATAGTATCTAGTGACGGTTCTATTCGTTCAATCCGCTTGAGTTCCTTAGCTACTTGGATCATCTTTGGTCTGTCTTCATCTCTCTCCTTGCAGCATCTCAAAGCCAGCACCACACACGCTTCCACTTGCAATCGTTGGCCGCTTGTGATGTCTTTTGCCATCATTGGATCAATTACTTCATCGAGCTTCCCATTCTCATATAAGCCTTTCACACAGCCAGCGATATGTTTAATATCCCCATCAGATCTAGCGTGGTCGTAAGGCGGTCTGCCAGTGAGAAAAACCAACAAACAGACTCCAAAGCTGTATACATCGGTATATTCCGTCACAAATTTTGTGGTATAATGTAATGGATCAAGGTACCCGTAGGATCCCCCAATCCTTGTAGCTGCTATTCTTGATTTTCCCTCAGGGAGCGTTATGGAGAGCGAGAAATCAGATAACTTTGCAGTCAAATTCTTGTCCAGGAAAATATTCTTTGGCTTAATGTCTCTATGAATAGTGATCTTAGGGAATGCCATGTGAAGATAAGTCACTGCGTTTGCAATCTCCTTTCCTATATTCAACCGTACACTCCATGGCAATATAGATTCTTCCCCGTTAACCGTGACACATCCTCGCTGATTCAGAACTCCATGTTCTGCATATTCAAACACAAAAACCGGAAAACTAAACTCGAAGCAGCATCCAACTAGTTTCAAAAAGTTGCTGTGATTGCTCATCCGAGCAGACAAGACTATGTCTTTGTAAGGCTCTCTAACTTCGTTTTCTATAAATCTATCCTCGTGAAATCTCTTGATCAAGTAATATTTATCTTCGATGATACCTTTAAACCACTTGTAGATTGCGCCCTCAGAGACAAAACAACTGGAGTCGAAATTCTTGGTGGCTTTCAAGATCTGGGAAGAAGAAAAACCGCGTAAAGGAATGGATTTACCGTTACAATCAGCGATGAGCTCTTTTAAGAAGATGCTTCCGTTCTTCAAGAACCTCCTTTCTTCCTTCTTTCTTCTGGAAAACCCAAATCTCGGATTCTGCTTCAGCTTCTTCACCATCGATTCCATTAAACAAATAATCAATTTCTTGGCAAAGAGGTTTACAGTTTTCTTCCAAAAACAAGAAAGACCTAAAGGTGCTTCTGAAAGAATCAATTTAATTTTTCAAGCATACAAAGACAGTACTTTTCCCAGTTCCTTCGTTGAAAATTCCAACATTGGCTACATTTTGGGTCCCCATTTTGACCAGACTCATCAGTCATCACCAATTCGTGTCCACAGAACGTATTATTATTAACGTGAAACAAGAAACAATATTAATTCTGGTAACATAATTGTCGCCAATGTTACAAACTATTCATTAAGGACTAACAATCGTCAACATTGTGATAATTTGTTCACAGGGTATTGCCTCAAGCTTTTCAGATTTGCATTCTCCTCCATTGGAATACACATCACTACGAGAGATCTTAAACGCTACAACTCACCTCTAACGTCGCTTTTAAGGACTTATCGTATCAATATTTAAGATTTTCCCAAGAGTTTATGCATATTTCAGGAACCAAGTAGTCTTGTTTACCTCGGACCAGCAGGTGTATCAAGTAGTGATCTCTCTATCCGTTAAGCTCCTTGGCAACATCGATCATCTTCGGTCTCTTCTCCACACTCTTCTCGCAGCATCTAAACGTTAGCTCCACAAACTTGTCCACCTGACATCTTTCAGCCTCCACAATGTCTCTCACTCCGAACTTGAATATGGTCTCGATAAACTCGCCGTTCTCTTCTAAGCCTCATACATAGTTACGGATATCAATGAAGCGCACATCAGATCGAGGAGCCATACCATGTCTTCCAATCAGAAGAACCATCATAAAGATTCCAAAGCTATAAACATCAGCATACTCTGTAACGATACTGGTATGGAGATACGAAGGATCCAAGTATCCTGGCCATCCCATCACTTGATCTTCCATTTGGGATTTCCCCTCCTGAAGAGTTAGAGCAAGCGAGAAATCAGCCAGCTTAGCTGTCCAGTTCTCGTCCAAGAAAACATTCATGGGAGTTACATTTCTGTGTACAATGATCCTCGGGAACTCCGTGTGAAGATAAGTAACCGCATTGGCGATCTCCCTTGCTACCTTCAGTCTTACATCCCAAGGCAAGAACTTTGTATCCTTCGAACCAATACCTCCTTGGTGGCCTAGAGCTCCGTTTTCTGCGTGTTCAAATACCAGAACCGGGAAGGGGAACTCGAGACAGCATCCTAAGAGCTTGAGGAAATTAATATGATTGGTAACTCGAGCAGATATGACAATGTCGTTGTAAACAGCTCCAATTCCATCTCCATCTCCTCTGACTTTCTCCTCAGGAAACATCTTGATCATGTAAGATCTATCTTCAATGCTACCTGTGAACCAGGTGTAGTAAAGGTCACTCGTGACATAGCGGCTTGGATCAAAGCCATTTGTGGCCTTGAGGATCTGATCAGAAGAAAAGCTTCGGATAGGATTTGTTTTACCGTTGCATCCAGCAATGAGCTCTTTGAGAAAAGTGCTTCCATTGTCCAAGAACCACCGTTTCCTTCTCTCTTTGCCCTTGTTTCTCCTGAACTTCATGATCTTTTTTTAAGATCAATAAAGAAATGCTTTTGAAGTCTTAATGGTTGATGGTAGTCAAAGTTGCCTCCTCGTGATGATTAAACAGTATAATAATGTTCTAAAGTTTCAGAAAGTCAACAAGTTTGAAACTCACTCTTTTGCACATTAAGTCTGGCTGCATGATCAACACGGAACTTTCATGAGGCGTCAGCTTTGTAGCCTAATCCTGATAAACAATTTCAATAAGAATCATTTCAAGCAAGTTCTCCTTACTCCTTACTCCTTTAGTTCGAGACCGAGCTTCTCCGAAACCACAATCATCCTACATGTTCTGCCTGATTCCAAATCCTAAAGATATTTCTCTACTCTCTAAACTCTTTCCAAATCAAAATGAAGTCTTACCTGAAAATCATATAACTATTAAAAATAAGAAATCCGGTAACCATCCTTAGACCCATTTGCCAGCATCTCAGGCTTTAACAATCGAGTAATCCTTCTATTAGCTTAATCTCTTTTGCCACCAAGATCATCTTTGGCCTGTCTTCATTCCTCTCCTCGCAGCATCTCAGTGCCAGGCTGCCAGCTCAAGAAACATTTTCATCTGACCAGGCCTCATGTCGTTCAAATCATCCCCAAATTCAACACTTTCTCCTCTCTCTTGCACATCCTTAACATAATCAAGAATATTACAATGAACCCCACTTGATCCAGTAAAAACAGCTGGTTTCCCATCAGAAGAACCAACATAAAGATTCCAAAACTGAACACATCTGTGTATTCTGTCACTAAACCCGTGGTGTAATAAAGCGGATCCATGTAACCAAAAAGTTCCCATCAACTCATCTTCAATCCAAGACTTACCCTCAGGGAATGATACTGAAAACGTGAAATCAGTCAGCTTAGCCGTCCAATCTTTATCCAAGAAAACACGCGTCGGCTTGATATCTCTATGTATAAGAATCCTAGAGAAAGCGGTGTGAAGATAAGTCATAGCAATCGCAACCTCCTTCGCAATCTTCAATCTAACATTCCAAGACAACGATGGCCCATCCTCGCAACCAAAACCTCCTCGCTCGTTCAAAACTCCATTCTCCGGGTATTCAAACACCATAACCGGAAGGTGATATTCGAGAGAACAACCCAGAAGTTTGAGAAAACTACTTTGATTGCTTACTCGAGTAGATAAGACAATGTCGTTGTAAACCTCTCGCACTCTCGCTTTTGTAAACTCGGACTCTGTAAATTTCTTGATCGCGCAAGGTCTTCCTTCGATGACGCCCTTGTACCAGGTGAAGAGTCTATGACGAGAGAGGTTAAAATTGGGATCGAATCGATCCGTGGCCTTGAGGATTTGATCGGAAGAGAAGAATCGGATAGGGTCTGAGATACCATTAGAATCGGCGATGAGTTCCTGAAGAAAAGTGCTTCCAACCATTCGCTACGCTTGTCTTTCACATTCTTCTTCCTTCTCCAAGATGATCTCATCGTCGATTTAAGATCCTCAAACATAGAAAATTTTCAACTTTGATAAAGTTGACCCAGTAAAAACTAAAACTTTATACTGTTCTAAATAAAGCGGTCTTGGGACCAAAAGACAAGTTTTTTAATGTTTTGATTTGTATTTCTTTGACCTCAAATGTTGTGATCGAAAGAAAGAGAAAAAAAATCAATCATTACACTTTCTTTTGAACCTTCCACGGAAAAAAAAATATTCTTGGGGCGAGGCTTTGATACTGATCCATCTGTATATTGATGAATGAGATCAGAAGATGAGTTGTTGGAGTAAGAAGACGAAGAAGAAGAAGAAGAACTCAGAAGCAAATCAACGGCAAAGATTGTTCCAAGAGAACGGGAAGGTACTCTTAGAAGATCTCATCGAGCTTTGCAACGGCAAATCCAATCCAATCAAAACCTTCTCTGCTGAAGAAATCCTCGAAGCCACTAATAATTTCAGCGAGAGCAATCTCGTGATTCGATTCGAGTTTATGTACAGAGGTATGCTCCAAAACCGTCCTGTTCTAATCAAAAGAGCCATATGGAATTTATACAAATCTGATACATTAGAAAAGATCTGTCGTGACATAGCGGTCTCATCAATGGTGAGTGGTCACAAGAATTTCCTCAAATTGTTAGGATGCTGTCTTGAATTTGAGCATCCGGTCTTAGTTTGTGAGTATGCAGAACGTATACCTTACAATACTCCAAACCCGGAAATGTTGTTACCGTGGGGAATGAGGATAAAGATTGTGAAAGAGATTGCGATTGCGGTTTCTTACCTTCATACCGCGTTTTCAAGAACTATGATTCATACGGACATACAACCTTCTAACATTTTCTTGGATTCAAATGGGACTGCAATGTTAAGTGGGTTTTGTCTTTGTGTCTCAATTCCAGAAGGAGAGACATTTGTTAAGGTTCATGCTGATAGAGTAGAAGGAACATTAGATTATCTAGAGTATAACTATGCGGCGACCGGATTGATCACTGAGTATACCGATGTTTTTAGCTTTGGAGTGTTGCTGCAAAACTTTTTCACCAGAATGTATAGAGTGGTTGATTGTTGTTGCAGTGAAGATGAGAGTCTATTTGAAGAGTTTGAAGACAAACAAAATGTAATGAATATGAGGATTTCAGATAGGGTATCCAAATTTGTCGAAGAGGGAAGAGTCTTTGAGATGTTGGATCCAAATATGATGGAAAGCATAGGTGATGATGAAACCGAAGAACACAAGATACGGCGAATGGAAGCAGTCCTTATGCTCTCACTCAGATGCACTGGTCATAGAGGTGATGTTCCAAAGATGATGGAAGTTGCCAAGGAACTAAAAAAGATTGAGAGATTGACATAAGAGTGGATTTTACAAAATTTATTGGGTGTATTTGTAATAATAAAAAATCTTTGGATGAAATTGAATTATTATCTTTGGTCCGAAATAGCAATTTAAATAGAACTAATTGGTGGGCAACTGGGCATATATTAGCTAACTAGCTATTGTAATAGTAAAGAAGATGTGGAACAAATTGAAATGTCTAATTGAGGGTGTATATGTGATAATATAAATTTATTGGGTGAAATGTCTAATTGAGGGTGTATATATGATAATATAAATTTATTGGGTGAAGGTTTTAGTAAGTGAAAAGATATGGATCAAACTGAAATATCTAATTGTCGGAATTTGATCCAACAAAGATATGGATCAAACAAAGTGTGTGAAGTACAGAAATAAAACAAGGGTAAACTTCTCTACAATTTCTCTCTCTTTCTTTGTTGTTTTTGCAGATCGGATGTTTGTCCGATGATGAGCCGTCCCGAGTGTTTCGGGCCTTTGGCCGGTATCTTCCAGCTCCGGTAGTGAAGATAGCCGGTTTTTGTCCGGCAAATCTAGTTTCCATAAGAGGTTTGGCCGATTTTTTACCCTTCTTCGTTGTCGATGGGTTTATACCGATTTCTTTTAGTTTTTTCTTGGGTTTTCAATAAATTCTATGGATTTGAGTTGGTAATTAGTTTTTAGGTGATGTTTGCTTAAGATTAATCTCCAGCTTGTGTCTTTAGAAACCTTGATTTGCAAAAAATCGTTCAAGCGATTACGTCTCCGGTTAAAGGATTGAAGAATTTTCCGATGCTTATTAAGATACCCTTATGTCGTCTATTTTATTGGAGCTCCTTTCATATCTATTTCGGTGACAAACAAGGATTTTTCGTGCGTTGTTTCGGCGATGTTTTCCTCACCGGATTTGGTGTTCCTCAGCGACGAAGGTCGATGTCGGTTTCACTTCCGATGACTCATCAATCGTGTTGCAGTTGTATTCTCAAGTTGACACGTGTTTTAGATAGAGTCCACAAGTTAAAACTCCTTTTGGCTTTCGATGTAAAATTGGTGAACTCTATTGGGTTTCACTCTTTTCTTTCTGCAAAATTGTGGTGGGCTTTTAGGCTTTGTAACAAACTTTTGGTTTGTATAATATCATACTGTTGGGAAAAAAAGAAAAAGATATGGATCAAACTGAAACGATATTGACAAGAAGAAGAACAAATCAAGTTTGCTCCTTTGCAAAAGCCAAAGTTACGATTTTTCTCTGTCAGATTCATACTTTTGAATTTGTTTTCTCTACCTCTCTGCTACTATCAATCTAATGAGCAAGAACAACAAGAAGAAGAACAGATCGGATTTGAAGAACGGAGGGATTCTATTGGAGGAGCTAATCGCTTCGTTCGACGGCAAAACCAATCCGATTCGTTGCTTCTCCTCCGATAAAATCCTTAAAGCGACTGACAATTTCTCCGAGAGCCGAGTTATCTCCAGTTGGGGATATTTCATCTGGTACAGAGGCGTAATCGAAGACAGACCAGTTTCAATCAAGAAATGGTCGAGTCAAAATCTCTCAAGCTTCACCGAAGCTTATCGAGACATCTCTGTATCCTCTCAGATGAGTGGACACAAGAATGCTTTAAAGCTTTTAGGTTGTTGTTTGGAATTTGATCTTCCAGCTATAGTCTGTGAGTACACAGAACACGGACCGCTTAATAAAGACGGAGGAATCTCAAGTGGAGAGGTTTTGCCATGGGAAGTGAGATTGAAGATTGCTAAAGAGATAGCGAGTTCAGTGACTTATCTCCATACGGCGTTTCCAGAGACTATAATCCATCGGAATATAAATCCGACAAACATTTTCATTGATAAGAATTGGACGGCAAAGCTTTCTGATTTCTGGTTCTGTGTTGCAATACCAGAAGGAGAATTATATGTTAAAGATGATGTGAAGGGTGTGATTGGTTTTGTTGATCCAGATTATTACTGGACTACGAAAGTTACAGAGAAAGTTGATATCTATAGCTTTGGTGTTGTGATGCTGGTTTTGTTGTCTGGAAGAGCTGCTGTCTTTAATGGACCTGGTGAGACTCCTATGTCTCTTAACGATCATGTGTCTGAGGTAATGGAGAGAAATGGGTTTGAAGAGATTGTTGATAAAGAGATATGGAATGATTTGGGTGGTGGTGATGATTTGGTTCTGAGACGGTCACAGGTTGAAGCTTTTCTTAGGTTAGCTTTGAGGTGTGTAAGATACAAGAAAGAAGATCCAGTGAGTAGTATGCTTGAAGTTGCTAAAGAGCTCAAATTGATTGAGAAACTCTCTTAATTACTCTTCCTTCTCTTGTTAGATTCTTTATTCTTGAAAGAATGATAACCTCTGAGAAGTTTTGGTGATGTCTCAATGTGTTTTGAGTTCTTGTGTTACTAGTCTTTGTCTTGTTCTATCAAGAACCCATATGTCAAATACTGAGCTCATTTTTATTGATCGATTCCATTATCGAATAAAGACAGTATCTTGGCAAGCCAAAGAGAGTAACTTTGCTCTCCTAAGTGTGAACTTGTAGTGATGTGTCAATGTGTTTGAGTTCTTTCTTTTGTTTCTGTATTTCTCTATCAAGAAGTCAGATGTCAAATACTGAGCTCATTTTCTTTGATTGATTCACTATCAAATAGTTACATTAACTGGGCAAGCCAAAGATAGTAACTTTTGCCTCCAATCTGAAACAACAAAGTGTGAACACATTCAGTCTCATGTTAGCGCTTCTCAATGTCAACTCTTTTCTTTGGCCGACTACATGCTCGCTTTGGTTAGTGGACCATACCCACTTTTTTAGGGAATTAAATTATACCCTAATATATCCAATTTTGATATGGCTTCCTTCCTTCTCATATTCTGCAGCATTCATGGTGCTTTCGCTTCTGAGGTACGAATTCATTTTTGTAGACATTATTAGAGATTGGATTCCAGTTCTTGTCTACATATCTCCCTTATCAGTTTTGGTGTTCATTAGCTCATTGGTTGTGATATAACTCATCAACATCTATTAAAAAATTCTTAGTTCCAGTCTTGTTTTGCGAAATATAATCTACTTTTCTCCATTGCAATTCCAAGGATTTTAAGTATTCTCTCTTTACTTCAGCTGTTGAGAGTGGATCAATGGAGTTTCTATGGGAGGTTTTCACACCGATGAGCTTTTTTGTCTTCTTCTGCTCCAAAGGATAAACCTTGTAGAGTCTATAAGATGGATTGGTTGAGAACAAAAACAATCGGAGCCAAGACACGGCAGAGAAATGTCAAAGAGAATGGCGAGGTTGTTCTAAAACAGCTGGTTGAATGTTGCGATGGAAAAGGCAACCCTATCAAGAACTACTCTTACGATCAGATAATCAAAGCAACAGATAACTTCTCCCAAAGTAACCGTGCTTCCCGGATTGATGTTTATTACCGTTGCTATAAAGGCATGCTCGATGACCGCCCAGTGCTCATCAAGAAAGGGAAATACACACTTGATATGAAAGAGATTTGTCGCGACATAGCGATCTCATCGATGGTGAGTGGTCATAAGAACTTCCTCAAGCTATTGGGATGTTGTCTTGAGTTCACTCCTCCTGTCTTAGTTTTTGAGTATGCAGAGATTATAACTCTTGGTCCACTGCTTGCATCTCATCCGGGAAATCTGAGGAGGATAAAGATTGCAAGAGAGGTTGCAAACGCTTTGACTTATCTTCACACCGCATTCTCAAGGGCTTTCATCCATTTGAATTTAGATCCGTTCACCATTTTTTTCGATGGAAATGGGGTCGCAAAGCTCGGAAATTTCTGCAACTGTATCTCAATTCCAGAAGGAGAGACATTTGTTCATGATGATACATTACAGAAATACCATGAGTTTAGGCACAATACATTAAAGGGAACACATGGGCTTGGTGTATGTAACTTACCTGTGATTGATCCGGATTACAAGTCAACGGGAAAGGTCACGACAAAGACCGATATGCACAGCTTTGGAGCATTCATGCTAGCTCTTGTGCAGATAAAGGAAGTTGATGATGAGCTATCCCTATCCCTATCTTCGGATCTGCTGAGAGCATTAGCTGACTTGTTCATCATACCTTATGACGATGCTCGTTTCCCGCTTCACCATCATGTTTCTAAGATACTGAGGAAGTTTGGGTATGCAGAGGCTGTAGATTCAGATATGAGTGATGTAGCTGCTTGGCCGGTTAAAGCCTTTCTCAGATTAGCGTTGAGATGCATTGGATGCAACTTAGGAGACCCGTTGACTAGCATGATTCAAGTGGCTAAAGAGCTCAGGCTGATTGAGAAATCTGCAAATTGGCTTTGAGATGCATCAGATGAGCTCCATATGATGCACTAACGATTTCCTTTTGTAGCCATAGTTCAAAGCCAGGAATGCCATTGTAACTTCAGTCTGAAATATTAACATTCAGAAGATTAGCTAATTTCTGATACCTGCAGATAAGGTCACAGATTTACTACAAAAAGAGTGATAATCACAGATTTTCTTTTTCTCGTATAATCTGGTCTTTTTTTTTTACTTGGTTTACTTTTAACTTTTACCAACAGAAAGATAACTATAGTTCTTCTAAAGAGATAACTGTTTAACTATTAGTAGATTGGCGGGTTGAGCCAGGCCCGTGCAGTAGTGCAACGCATGGGCGACTCGCGAAAGCCCAGATAGCAAGCTATCTTGATGGGCTTTCTCCCTTAAAAAATAGAGTTAATATCGTGTGAGCCGATGGCCCACATATCAGATATTAAACTGATAAGAACAGATACTACACTTGATCTTAGCCAAAAGGCCGAGAAAGGTATGATTTGGAAGTAGGGCTTAGCTTCTTTTTTATACTACAAAGCTTATGACCAACGCTCTCTAACTTGTCGATGTGGGACTTTAGAAAAATACACTTTAGTCTTCTTCTCTTACGCATCTTTCTTCTTTAGTCAAACACATATGAAGACAAAACAATACTACAAATTCTCTTTCTACACATCTTTATTATCTCTGTGCGTTATTTGCTATTGATCACAGAACTATGTATAAACCCAGAGGAAGAAAGATGGAAAACTTACAAAAAACATCATCAAAGCAATATTGGAGGAGCTCTCTTGCTCAGGGAATTAAAATGCTGATTCTATTGAGCTCACTAAAATGATGCTTGAATTAGGCACTTTCCTAGTACAATCTGAGCTGCTATTATGTTTGCTTTTGAATCCTGGTGGGAAATTTATTTAGTCATAGCAGTTCCAAGATTTAGGTTTTGTTTCCATCGATTTATGCTTATTGCTTAGATTATGTTTATAGTTATATCCTTTTCTTGGTCTCAATTTGACATTATAGATTCAAACTCCAAGGTTACACCTTTTGTCTACCGTTGAGAGTTGTCAGAAGGAAAAAGTTAGTATCTTGATGGTTTTATTAACATATATGATATACTCTGTTAGATTTAAGTTTCCTTTAGCTTAAGTCTACAGATTGCAATCATGTATATATAAGACTATCTGTACATACATTTGAGAATGAATGAGAATAATGTTTCTTACTTAGAGTTAATAGGTTTCTTGAAGAGGAAAAACAACGATGAAACAGAAGAAAATTTCCAGGAAAAGAAGTAGCTAATTGCTAAATACAATTCTCTAGGAGCATATTGATCAAATACTTACGGCTACATGTAACTTCGACAAGACTTGGTTTGTTTCAGTAAATGGTAACAAAGGGCTTTCCCTAAAGACCTCGACATTTGGCTTCCAATCACTCACATAGACCACACTTCCCTAAGTAGCTCATATCTTGCATTTGTAACCACTGCACCTATTTGTTCAACTTGCTGCTTCACATTCTTGTTGTGTGGAAATTGGTGACAGCGATATGTTTTCAATGATGGATGCAAGAGGAGAAACTAATTCCTCCAGCTCTTCATCGCTCGAGTATCCTTTTCTTTGTATCATAGACGGCATTCCTCGACATTCTAGAGATGTCTCCTTCAACCTCTGCAACTTTCTCTGCTACATTAATTGATGATGGAGGAATGTATGAAACAGGAGAAGCCCCATAAGGGAAGCTAACTCCTGATAACTTCTGCTTCGAAATGCTCTGATGAGAAACAAACAAAAAAGTATAGTGAGTGCACATATAAGCAGAGAAAAAAAGATGGATTTGATTGTTACCTCTGCGTTAAGCTCTTCTAGGACAGCTCCAGGGACATCATCAGGTGTAAAGTTGCAGAGTATTTTTTTTATCAGCGGAAGTGTTATCAATGGGCATACCTATGCATCAGTCAAGAAATATGTTATGTGATCAAGAAAGCGTAATCAAGAACTTAAAGAGTGATAGAGATATCAAAACAAAACCTCTTCTCTAATGGATTGTTCCATTAACATATCTTTTGGAAGCATAAGTAGATCGCTAAGTTCGTTTAGCAAACTGAAGGATTTCTCGCTTTCTATGGGATCATTTTCTTCTACTGAATCTCTAGGATAGGATCAGAGAGGGGCTCCATGGGAATCTGATCCTCTGACTCACTCAAATTGCGTTAAACATGGCTGCATCAATTCAGGCTAAACACTTCTCCATCACCTGTTACATAGTATGGAGAGAATGTATATAAAATTTAAGATTCCAATAGCTTTTACATACTTTAAGATATTGTCTAGAGCTTTAAAATGTAGAATCTAAATACCATTTTAGCCAAGATAGGTAAGCAACCGCACTCGTTCCCTGATCCACGCATTGGACAGAACCGTGATAGAGCAACTTTGAAAGAGTTTTTCCATAGGCTAATTGAAAAGCTTCCTTGCTCATAATCTCCCAAGACAGGTCCCATTAGTTTCTCATTCGTTATACCGCCATTTTCGGGGGATTGCATGTGAGGAGTGAAAACCTGAGAACAGAGAACAAAAAAATTCAAAGAAGTATAATCTTTCTTAAAACTTCAATAAAAGATGGTCTTTTTTGAAATATCACCTGCCACCAAACAGATTCAACGATTCTAGAGAAAATCCAGAATTCGACTTTCTCTAATGCGGCAGTGAAGGTTTCCGTTTCCTGCCAATCTTCGGAAACCTGCTTGAAACCATTTGACTGTTTTTAAGTCCATTGGTTCTTCTTCCCCCTTAGCTTCCCTAAACCAATATGTTCACTCTCATTTGATGCAGAGGTCTCTGTGAAATGACTAGGAACACTAGTTTTACCAAATGCCTGCAAAATGATCTCTCTCAGAGCAGTGATGTTTGATAACCAGAAGGTCAACCTAGAACATAAGAACCAAGAAAATTCTGAGAAGATTAAGATACTAAAAGCTAATACACTCATAATTTTAATACACAGATTTACTTGTCTTATATTTTGGATGTTTTCGACTTGAAGTGACAGAGAATCCGACATCATGTATGAATCTTGTAATAATAGATCATTTCTTTCAGCATGTATATTTTACGTAGACAACATATGAATTTCTTTTGAGTTTTGATCCTATAGAAATCTTTATTGGTTCTACCTCCTATTTTTTATGAAGAAAATGAATCTTTTTATATTCAAGAACAGCCTTTAATTTAGAAAAGTTACTAACTTTAATTTGTGATAATTTGTTCAATGCAGACTTTGATGGGGATCAAATGGCTGTTCATGTGCCTTTATCTTTAGAGGCTCAAGCACGTAGACAACAAAGTGTCGGTAATATAGTTTCTGGCTCCGGGTATATGAGTTATTGTCATCCATGAGATGTATTCTTGGATACATATTTTATCGGTTGACATTTAAACCTTACCGACCAAAACTATTTTGAGTGACTGAGATTTGAAGTTTAACTATTAGATTGGCGGGTTGAGCCAGGCCCTTGCAGTAGTGCAACGCATGGGCGACTCGCGAAAGCCCAGATAGCAAGCTATCTTGATGGGCTTTCTCCCTTAAAAAATAGAGTTAATATCGTGTGAACCAATGGCCCACATATCAGATATTAAACTGATAAGAACAGATACTACACTTGATCTTAGCCAAAAGGCCGAGAAAGGTATGATTTGGAAGTAGGGCTTAGCTTCTTTTTTATACTACAAATCTTATGACCAACGCTCTCTAACTTGTCGATGTGGGACTCTTAGGAAAATACTCTTTAGTCTTCACTTACCATCTACGCAACAATACGATGAATTCTCTTTCTTCGCATCAAGAAGAAAGATGGAAACGTGAAATACGTTCTTTGCTCAGAGACTTAATTCTGATTCCATTGAGTTCACTAAAATGAGGCTTGAATTAGGGCACTCTCCTAGCATAGTCTGAGTCTGAGCTGTTCTTATGATTCATTGTGAATCCTGGTGGGAAATTTATGTAGTCAGAGCAGTTCCACAAGATATAGGTTTTGTTCTTTCTTCCTAGCTCCTCCAATGTGCTTCCATCTCTTTTGTAACTAACTTATTGGGTGTTTCCATCGATTTGGGCTTAGATTTTGGTTATAATTATATCCTTTTCTTGGTCTCAATTTAAAATTATAGATTCAAACTCCAATGTTACACCTTTTGTCTACCGTTGAGAGTTGTCAGCAGAAAAAACTTAGTATCTTGAAGAGGAAAAACAACAAAGAAACAGAAGAAAATTTCCAGGAAAAAGGTAGCTAATTGCTAAATACTTACTACTACATAAAACTTTGACAAAACTTAGTTTGTTTCAGTAGATAGTAACAAAGGGCGTCCCTATATAGCTCAACATTTGGCGTCCAATCACTCACATAGACCACACTTCCCTAAGTAGCTCATATCTTGCATTTGTAACCACTGCACCTATTTGCTCAGGCTGCTTCACATTACTGCTCTGATCGGAAATTGGTGACAGCGATACTTTTTCGATGATGGATGTAAGAGGAGAATCCAGTTCCTCCAGCTCCTCATCGCTCGTGTATCCTTTTCTTTGAATCATAGACACATTCCTCAACAATCTAGACATGTCTCCTCCTACCTCTGCAATTTTCTCTGCTACATTGATTGATGATGGAGGACTGTATGAAACAGGAGAAGCTGCATAAGGGAAGCTAACTCCTGATAACTTCTGCTTTGGAATGCTCTGATGAGAAACAAACAAACAAAAAAGTATAGTGAGTGCACGCTAAGCAAAGAACAAAAAAAATGAAGGATTTGAATTTGTTACCTCGTTATTAAGCTCTTCTAGAACAGCTCCAGGGACATCATCAGGACAGAACTCATCAGGTGTAAAATTGCAGAGTATTCTTTTGATCAACGGAAGACTTATCGATGGGCATACCTATCCATCATTCAAGAAAAATATTCTGTGATCAAGATAGCTTTATCAAGAACTTAAAGAGAGATAGAGATATCAAAAACAAAACCTCTCCTCTAATGGATTGTTCCATTAGCATGTCTTTAGGAAGCATAAGTAGATCGCTAAGTTCGTTTAGCAAACTGAAGGATTTCTCGCTATCTATGGGATCATTTTCTTCCACTGAATCTCTAGTGTTTATGGAGAACATTTCAGCGAGGCATCTAGACCAATTGCCAATCTACAAGCGAGGGATCACAACATTAAAGAACATTAGTACTTTCTCAGGTTAAGTGAATATAACAATCTGATTATGTTTCTTGATGTGGTACCGCGTTTTTAAGCTGTGCCCCGGATCCAAAGCTTAAGTCTCCTGCAAGGATAGGCAGAACTTTGGAATCTAGGATCGGATCAGAGACAGGATCAGTGGGAATCTGGTGCTCTGACTCACGCAGAATTGCGTTGAACATGGCTACATCAATTCGAGCTATACACTTCTCCATTACCTGTTACATAGTATGGAGAGCATGTATGTAAAAATAAGATTCCAATAGCTTTAACATAGTTTATATTATTGGCTTGAACTTTTGTATGTAGAATCTGACTACCAATTTAGCCAAGATAGGTAAGCAACCACACTCGTGCCCTGCTCCTCGCATAGGGCAGAGCCGCGATAGAGCAACTTTGAAAGCGTTTTTCCATAGGCTGATTGAATAGCTTCCTTGCTCATTGTCTCCCAAGAGACGTCCTATTAGTTTCTCATTCGTTTTACCGCCATTTTCCGGGGATTGCATGTGAGGAGTGAAAACCTGAGAACAGAGAACAGCAAAAAATTTCAAAGAAGGAATCTTTCTTAAAACTTCAATAAAAGATGGTCTTTTTTGAAATTTCACCTGCCACCAAACAGATTCAACGATTCTAGAGAAAATCCAGAATTCAACTTTCTCTAATGCGGCAATGAAGGTTTCCGTTTCGTGCCAGTCTTCGAAAACCTGCTTGAAACCATTTGACTGCTTAGTCCATTGGTTCTTCTTCCTTCCTAGCTTCCCTAAACCAATATGTTCACACCCATTTGATGCAGAGGTCTCTGTGAAATGACTCGGAACACTAGTTTTACCAAATGCCTGCAAAATGATCTCTCTCAGAGCAATGATGTTTGATAACCAGAAGGTCAACCTGAAACATAAGAACCAAGAAAAAGCTGAGAAGATCAATATCCTAAACGCTACTACACTCATAAATCATAATTTTAAATTGTGTTTTTGTTACCTCGAAACGTCATTTCCGCAAGATTTAGCAGCTAAAATGAGACCAGACACAGAGTTTCTAGCGACTGTTGCTCTCTTTCCTTGACTCCAATGTTTACAAGCATGGATATAGAGTCTTGAAATTCGCCGAGCAGGCGTGTGAAGCTTGTGAGCTGAGCTAGAGTGGTCTGGTACAACCGAATAGAGTGAAATCTCGAGCGCTGCAACTTCTCTTAGCTCTTCTTTAAGTTTCTTAATTCTTGTCTCCAAATTCTCAACCTTTTGTTTCAATACTTCTTCATCCTCACTATTCTCTTTGACAACCTCACCGGCTTCGTTCTCACTTCCACCACTAATGCCACCATATGAAGTATCTTCCCAATCTTCGACATCTTTTACCAAATGAACCGCTCTCTTATCGACATTGACACATTCACAAGTTTCCGAAAAGGACACAGAATCTGTCTTTCCATTAGCTATAGCATCAAACTCTTTGCTTTCTCCCTCATCATCATCTTTCACCAAAACACAAATAGAGCCATTTGCACTCTCGTCTTTCTTAGTTTCCTCTGCAATATTACTAGTCTCGGCCTCTTGATAATGATTTGACGACCCATTCACGACATCTTCATCATCCTTATTTGATTTTGTAGTTATAACACTTACTCCTTCTGAGTCTTTAGATTGCTCCTTGGCTTCCAAAGGCTTGAGTCTTTCTTGCTCTGAATTTTTTTTAGCACCGTTCATCTTCTGTGGCTTTTGATCTCTTTTCCCATTCTTGGTAGACCGATTCGTCTGTACAAAGTTGGTTGTTCTTCGCTTCATCATCAAACTCTTTTCAGTTTTTCTCCATTGCAGCCAAAGCGACAGTTAACAACTTTCAAGTAAAGCATGAAAAAGAACAGCTGTGAACAATAGTCTGAAACAGAGGAAAAAGACAAAAACTCAGTTGCGTATATTCCTGAAATCCAAGGCAAATTAGGATATAAGAAGGAAAACGACAATATTATCGGCACTTGTTTATGGTTTGTCTCAATCTACATAAAAAAAAAAAAAAAGAAGCAATCAATATGACTCTCACAATTTCCTAAGTTGCTAATAAAAATGAGTGCAGTCAGATGTATCTAGTGATTCACAAGAATGATTTTTGATCATTTAAATTTGAATAAACCCACGAATTTACCTTCAAAGAACACTATGATAATGTTTCAGTTTAAAAAAAAAAGAGAGAAGTTATATACTACAAAAGACTGAAATAGAGGAAAATTAAAAATGGAAAATTTACGAGTGACTGAGAATCTCGAGGAAGAAACAGAACAACACCAAGAAAACCGTTTTTTCACTTCGGGATCACCAAGAAATCCGTTTCTTTGTTCCTCAAATGAGTTTTTTCTATATTTGGAAACCGTAAAAAAGCCACTTTCTCTCTCTCTCTACGGCTCGCGAAAAATGAGTGCTGAGTGCAGGATTTAAATGAGGCATTAAAAACATGGATCGATAACGGTACGGACCGTGACGATCGGTCGTCGTGAATGATGCCGTTACATGTAAACCAGGAAGCTTTGTCGGTGGTTCAGTGTTTACCGGGAGTCGCCAGTCAGATTGTACTTTTGTCAGAGTAATGGTGACCGTGTTGTCACTTTCACTTTCGTCCTTCAGATCTTATTGCCTTCCACTTCTAAACACTAAACAGTAACTATGATTTAGATTCGTACCTCTTTTTTTGTTTTTACATCTAAAAAATGTGAAAAGGCAGAAGCAGAAGTTTTGCAATGACCATATGATGTGCAGTGATAGTAATAAAAAAAAGGATAGAAGCAGAACTCTTGTTTTTTTTGGGATGATTGTTATTTTATATGTGAACAAGCTGTCATCGTTTATTTAAGAGGTTTTAAAAGAAATTATTGAGTTTAGAAGGTTGTGGTTGTGGGTGGACCAGAGAAGAGAGAGTATGGCCAATGATAGTAGAGTAGATCAGAAGAGATATTATTAAGATACAGGTAGAAAATAATTTAAGCAAAAGTTTTGCTTGTTTGATATTTTATAAACATATAATATGAAACGACAAAAACCACTTAATGTGACTATACCGACATAATGCAAATGATGATTTTGGAACTAGATGCAAACAATTTATAAAAATATCAATGCAGATAGCAACAGCAATAAGTCCACCAGCCAGTTTTAGTGTTCACTATATTCATTAACAGCCAACAAACATTCAAATAAATCGATGCCCACTTTTTTCAGTTGCACAATTTGGTCAAATCATGGAAGTGTGGTAGGGATATCATATATGGATTTCGGTTTAGATTTTCCGGTTCTAGAATCGGTTTTTTTTGGGTTCGGTTTAGTTTGATTGGACATCTCAGATCCAAAGTAAAGAGTCCTACTGAGAGTGAAACAGAATAAGCAACCAAACAGCCAAAATGAGATGAAAAGATCAAGCTATACTAAGAATAGCCACCATGTTGATCAGTAGATTTAGGAATCCAACGCAGAACCTACTAGTTACCTAGAAACACAATGCATCAATAATCTTCAAAAATGGCAGTATATGTTTCTACATCTATTCATCTGAACTTATAGAGACATTAAAAATATATTGTTATGTTCTAAGACATCATCTACCTACATGAGTGTAATTCTCTTGCACCTTCCTCTCCTTGAACTTATCCAAGTATTTCATCAAAGACTTCACCAACCTAGTGTAATTGTCTTGCACCTTCCTCTCCCTGAACTTATCCAAGTATTTCATCAAAACCTCTTTTCCAAAACCCGATATCAACAACTCTCATGTTCTTTCACTTGGTATTAGTAAATGGCTCAATACACACTGCAACTCACATAATGGTTATAAACAGGAAGCATACTTTAGTAAATCATTCAAAGCTTCAATTAACCCCCAATACGTTTGGAAATAAAACAACAGGACCCAGTGAGTTACATCCTACAATTGCTCATCTGATTTCCTAACTCCATGAGTGTATACATGCTAAGCTATAGTAATGAACCTACCTTCTCGAGGCTTTCATAATTAGAAAACAAAGGATAAACTTTCCTTAACCAAAACTATACTTACACCTTCCGAATATTCCTAATGCGAAGTTGAAACCGGAATCTAGAATTCACAAATCAAATAAATCACACAATGTCAGCAAAACCAATTACTGTTAAACACTTTCTCCAAGTAATCTGAGAGACCATCAAGATAAACTGATAAATCGAAAAGTAATCAAGTTTGAGAAGTTATAAGCAAAAGGATTGGAGGCAGCAAAGTGCTTTGAAACATCATAAAAAATCTAAGGTGAGTTACAATAAAACCATCGTCCAAGAGTTAAAGATGGCTTATTTCATGAACATTTTATGAACACTAACGATTAAAAAGAAAGAGGAGAGGGGGAATCAAAACAAAACCCTAGGTCACAAGTATTCATGATCATCATCATAAACGGGAAAAATCTCCTCAAATCCCCAGAAGAAAAACACACACAAACACACATACCAGATAAAACCATCGAATCATATGAACAATCCCAAGATTAGAGATTAATCGGAGGAATCCCCAACAGACACGAGTTTCTCCATCTCGAAGCGCTCGAGAGCTTTCTGATGAGCCCAAGTCTCGATTGAAAGATCGGGTATGGCATTGAGTCCGACACCGAGGATAATAATCGTGAGGAAACTTGTGACGTAACAAGGCAACTCCCAATCTTCCCACTTGCGCGACTGTCCTGGAGGTGGCGGAGTCCGGTCAATGAAATATCATTTGGGTCGCTCTTCGTGTCCCGTTGTCGCCCACCTGCTTGGACCAGCAGATGTGGATCCGGATCAGAAATGGATCCGGTTTCAGAGGATCTTCGCTGCGACGATCAATGGCTTTGTCAACGCCATTTCTGTGATTCTGATTTCTTCTCTGAGCAAATTATACGAAAATGAGTAAAACAACAGAAAAAATGTCTAAAAAAGCGTCAACTTTCAAATTGTGAAAAAAAAAAACGTCAACTTCCGGAATGTCATTTAAATCTCAAAGTTTCTGCTGACTTTTTATAAAAATAGATAACTTATGTTGACTCAGCCGTTTGAGGCACGACGTTAAGTTGCTGTTAGAAAGACGATTATAGAGTTATCTTTCCGTTAGAAGTCTCCGTCTACTTTCTCCAAACAACCAAGCAATTGCTCTATAACCACACATAAGCTTTTTCAAATCCCAAATGGGACCTCGTTGCTCTAAGCTATTTCTCTGTTGGTGGCCGACCCATCTCAAATCAACTCACAACGAAGCTTCCGATATAGGTTATTTCTTTCTCTTACTTAAAGTCTCTACCTTTCTTTGCATTTTCACTCTCCCTCTCAGCTAACAAATTTGAGTTTTTTTTTTCTGATAGAGAACGGAGCTGACGATTTGCTGTCGTTTTTTTTTTTGTCAACTAAAAGACATTTGCGTCTGCCGGGAATCGAACCCGGGTCTATTGCTTGGGATTTGCTGTCGTTTATGGAGTTTAGTTTCGAACAACTAGGAGCTGCTACTTGTGGATTCTCTACGGACGAGTATTGTCTCCGAACACAGTGTTAAAGCTCCTAATGTTGTGTATAAAGGCAGATTTGAATATGACCGATGGATCGCTGTTGAACGCTTCAATAGATCCGCTTGTCCTGATACTCGTCAATTTCTTATACGAAATTTCATAAATTTGGTTCCTTTACTCATTTCCCTTGATGGGTTCTATCATTTACAGTTCCAAATCGATTTTAAAACCTTGCATTTGGTGGGGATATTGGTTTTTTGTTGTTCTTGTTGTTTACTGTTTCATTTGATAGGTCTTTAAGAGGAAGCAAAAGCTGTGGGGTAGTTGCAGAATGAGAGGTTAGGCGAATTTGATTGGATTATGTTGTGAAGGAGACGAGAGATTGCTCATTGCTGAGTTTATGCCTTCTAAAACTCTCTCTAAGCATCTCTTCCACTGTAAGGCTTTTCATCATTTTTAAGAGATTAGTTACTCTTTACTTGTTTGGTTTGATGCCTTAATTTAGTTCTCAGTTCTCATAGTGTTTAGGAAATTAAGTTGAAAATTTCTGCTTTTGGTTCTATCTTGTTGAACAAAAGACTAGGACTGAAATGCTCATATGTCATCTATGATAAAGAATCATCGTTTTCGTTAGTACTGGTGTGATATTTCCATATTTGGTTAAAACATTAGTTTGCAAACGAATGGTGGAACTTAATAATGTTTGATGATATGTAGGGGATAGCCAGCCTATGAAGTGGTCTCTGAGGGTGAGAGTGGCTTTGAATCTTGCACAAGCACTCGAGTATTGCAGCAGTAAAGGGCGCACCTTGTACCACAATCTTAATGAAGATCGTAGACGGTCATAGACCAATTGCTTGGTTGTTTGGAGAAAGTAGACGGTCATAGACCAATTGCTTGGTTGTTTGGAGAAAGTAAACGGAGACTTCTAACGGAAAGATAACCCCATAATCGTATTTCTAACAGCAACTTAACGTCGTGTCTCAAACGGCCGAGTCAACATAAGTTACCTATTTTCATAAAAAGTCAGTAGAAACTTTGAGATTTAAATGATATTTCGGAAGTTGACGCTTTTTTGTCCACAATTTGAAAGTTCATTCTTTTTTAGACATTTTTCCCGTAAAACAATGCGAGCGTGCAACCTACAATTACTTCTGAAATGACCTCGTTTGAGAAAAACTGGGGATCACAAAATGTTGCCGTGTAGGGGATACTAAACTAACAAGTTCACAAAAAAAATTTAGTAGTTCTTGTTCAGAATCCAAATCTCTACTAAACCAAACATAATTGTTCAAGCAATCTTGTGTTCACCAACCAAAACATAATCAAACTCAAACAATCTCATGTAAAAGACCAGAATTGAAACCAACAAACGAGACATTATTCACTGTGGAAGGTCTAAATTCGAGAGGAACATTTCAAGCAGAATTCAGATCATCAAATATAATGATTCAAGCAATTTTGTGTTCACCAACCAACAGGTAATCAAACTCAAACAATCTCGCGTAAGAGACCAGAATTGAAACCAACAAACGATATATTATTCATAGTGGAATGTCTAAATTCAAGAGGAACATTCCAAGCAGAATTCAAATCATCTGACCATTTCATGTCAACATTCTCGACGTTAAACCCGTTTACATGTTCCATTATGATCCCAGCCGTGGCGCTATGGTTCACGAGACCTTGACATCCAAGTCTATAATCCACAAGCCTTGCACTATAATTACTCCATCTTCTGACAGTAAGGTTCATGTTTTTGAACTCTATATCTGAGAGTAATCCGTTTGGTGAACCTGATAAAAAGACTCCGTTTTCGGAATTGATTGTTATGTTTACAAATAGGAGATTCGAGATTGAGCCTTCCTTTGCAGATGAGTCACGCGGGCAAGTTGTTATATATATATATATATATATATATATATATATTGGTTCTGCTTTTCCCCACCAAGAAGGATCGTAGTATCTTGTACTAATGTTTATGTTTGAGAATGTAATGTCACTCACACTTCCTGCAAAAGGACACATATTGAGGTTACATTACATAAGTTTACGTGTTGTATGCAGGGAAAGAAAAGAAGAAACTTTATACCTCCATCACGTATTTGCATGCCAAGGCCTCTGTGAGATTCAAAAATAGTGATGTTATCAAAGACAAGATCTTTGAAGTTGAACCAGCTCGCACTACCGAGTTTAATGGCTAAAGATTTGGTCCGGATCCAACAGTCTGTAGCGGTTAAGTTGTAAAGCGGACCAGTATAAGTCTTAGGACAGATTGCATCATCTCATGTAACAATATGACACCTTGTTATAACAGTGTTGTTCGAATCTTCAATGTCGATTCCATCGTTATTTGGAGTGTTGAAGTCCCCAAGGATGGATACATGATGAGCCATTTGTGGTCTACACTAGAAGGAAGACTCGTGCGACACAGGAGAATGAGAGTGAAGCAGAGGAGCACGTGAGCTGAAGCATAGGAGCACGTGTGAAGAAAACTATATAAATAATAGAAGTCTTTACTGGATTGTTATGCTTTTGTTGTTGTAAGTGACGTGTGAGTCATTAGAGAGAGAGAGAGAGAGAGTGATGATCTAGAGAGATGTTCTAGAGCTCTTCTCTGATAACAAACTGTATCAATTCTTTCGGTTAATAAAGATTACATATTCTTTCTTAACAATACATCGTGGACTGATGTGTTCTCGCACCTCACAATGTGCAAGCTGCAATGAGTGTGCATATAATCAAATCATAGGTTCATTCAATCTTAAGATTACTTCGAACTATTAAGCCTTGAGCAATCACAGAAGCCTAAATTCTCAGCTAGAGTTACTTATCTTGGATCTAAGATAGTGAAACAAAGTCAAATTTGTTCAGTTTGTTCTTGTGAAAAGCAAAATTTTCAAAACTAACCACCAATACGCAGGCTCACGTAGTGTGATGTTCCAGATCTCAACGTTTCTGGAATCAACGAATCCAACAAGCCTTGGTCTACACTCATCACCCAAGCAAGCTCCAGTCTGATTCCAGCTCACCATCACGTTCTTCTTCTCGTCGAATCTGACCACGAACTTCGATCCCTGGCCATCAATCGCTCCGCCGCCGGTGGTTCCAACGTCAGTTGCGTTGTTTGCCACCACCACGTACCAATCCGACGAAGTCTCCGCCGGATAATAATCCTTGATTCTCGGTCCCTCGAGAAGCACGGCGTTCTCCGTCACATCGAGAACAACACCAGATCGGAGATGGAGCTTGGCAGTCAAATAGGTGCCGTAAGGAAAAACGACGCGGCAGATGGAAGAAGAATATGTGTAGTGACGATTGCAGGCGTCAATAGTTGACTGTATGGCAGAGGAGTCGTAGTGGATACCATCGCCGACAGCACCGAAATCGGTAACGAAAAAGGTCAGAAAATCATCGGAAAATTGGATTTTCGAATATGACGTGTACGAATGTGATTGGACGAGAGAGATGAATAATAGAATCAATAATATGTTTCCCATAAGTAACGGAGTGGTTTTTTTAAGGTATAATCTTATCCAATATGGACTTTTATTATTCGGACTTCAATCTTACTTATCTTCTTTCAACTCTTCATTAATGGTAGAATCAAAGGTCCCAATCTCCATGAACACATGGAACCAGAGGGATGCATATATCTGCTGCACCCAATCAAAATCTTGATCTGAGTAAAACCTTGTCCATATTGTAAGAAAATGTTCAGCTTTTTTTTTGGCTTTCGCTTTCTCAAATTCTTTGTAAACAAAATAGATTAATTATAGTTCATAAACTGCATTTCAATATACTTATTTGTACCTAACTTTTATTGTTCATATCCTATATATAAACTAAATTCATAACTATTACATATAGATTAGTGGTTTGTCTTAATGTTGTCACTGTGTCATTATCCGGATTCAAATGCGCATCTCATTTTTTTTTATTTTTTTGTCAGTAATATGCATTATGCGCATTAAAGAAAAAAGTTTTATTTTTTAACAATCACCCGTTGATTCAGTTAACTTGTCAAAACAATATTTATATTTCGTTAATTTTAAGATAACGTGACCATCTAGAACCGATTGACCTAACTCAAACTGTGCCAATTAACTTAAACTTCGTGATCTTAGATACAAATTCAATAATGTTTTCTTGACACATGTCACTTCAACTTCTGCAAATCAAATGAAAATTAAAAAGGACTTTTAATTCGTTGACAAAAAAAATGAAACACAAAGTAAAAGATCTTCGAGTAAATAGAGATGAAGCTTGGAATATAAGAAATAGCTTGATCCAGTTGAGAAGCTTAGGAATATAAAGAACAAGATCCTGTTCTAGTATCTTGTACCAATAAACAAGAATATTCACTAAACTGGTAACTCTGTTTTGTTGAAAAATGTGACCGGTGTTATTGGACAATTTGATTTATCCAACCAAGGAGAAGTAATGCTTAGATTTATACTGTAAGTCTTATCCCATACCTTGTGTGAATTCAATAACCATATTTCGTCACAGTTGAATTTCTTTTCTGATACGCAAAGACGATTATTCAGATTGCATATCTTTGTTTCTCGATTAAATTGGAGAGTCAACCAACCAATGAAGTGATCCATCGAAATATACAGCAGATGAATGAATGCCATGTGTGGAGCCAGTCACATATCTCCAAGTATTAGTGCTAAAATCAAAAACCTCGCATGTTGTATGACCATCTAAGTCTTAGTTCTATCTAAAGAGTTATATAACCATACGATCTTGTACTTGCCTGTCATAGTGTCTTTACCGAATCCTGGAAATTTTGATGAGGAATAACCTATGAGAGAGTAAAAAACAAAAACAATTAATTAGGCAATAATAGTAAAATAATAGAAAACATAAAAAAATTTAAGTATACATATGTGAGCAAATTAATTAAGCAAAAGAATTAAAAAGTGAAACTTACTGTCTCTAGATTTCGTCTAATGCGGTTAATTTGTTGAATCTTAGGCTCAGGAAGAGATCGACACCATTTAGTGGCGGGATTGATGGTATATATCAATCTTTCAAAATCGAAGACGCAAACAAGACCATCACAGCTTCCGGTAATTACACAACATCCATAGGGTTTTGGCATAATATGAAACTTTTTCAATTCTGAAGATCCTAATTCCAATTTCTTTAGATAAGAGAATGGGTATGGTTCATTCCAAGCGCGGGCACCGGCGAGAAGGATACTCGGATCTCGTGACTGCGCTCGGATTAGATGTCTCGACGCAAGAGATTTTGATTTGATCATCGAGTTCCATTGCTTTGAAACGAATGTGAATCGTAGAAGAGATTCTACAATCTACACCATTTCTCTGAAAGATCTCTTCTATAAGAACATGGGGTAGTTGTTCCATACCATTCATTACTCTTCTCTTTTGCATCGCCTGCTCTTTTGCGTCTCTCTTTCGCTTTTCTTCTCATTTCCTTTGGTTTATATTAGACTTAGGGTTTGTTTGATAACGTGCTTTGCACTTATATTTTTAATTGCATCTCTGTTCTTATCGGATGAGTCAATTTAGGGTTTATTGTTTCCTAAACCATATCTACTTTGATTTTGTTGAAAACAAATGTAATTATTATATACCCTAAATATAATTTTTATCTCGATATATTACAAGTAACATATATAATGAGATAAAATGATCGTATTCTACTCATCTCGAGCACTGCAGAGACATATATTCTATAGATTCTACATTGTGGAAATCTGGTAAGAAATAAGAAATAATCATACCAGTTTTGTCTCTCTGAATCACATGGCCGACATTAACAGATATCTAATTCTTATACATTTATGATTATATATAGAGAGAAACGAGCTTATACGATATATATATATATATATATATATATACACATTCATGATCTACTGTTTTCCCAACTTACAGCTCCATTTTGACCTGATTTGGATGCAAATTAGCAGAACCTACCATTACATTTTCAGAAACCGCCATCAAATTGCTGTGATCACTGCCATGAGCTTGATCCTCTTCTCTTCCCCATATCGGTTGGTTCAAGCCGTCAAAAGGCCATTGTTGCGGTGGTGGTGGTTGCAGTTGTCGATGATGAAAGGACTGTTCGATCTCTATGGCTTGATGAGGCCAAGCAAGCTGCATTGCTGTACCATTGAAGCTCCCATCCATTAAAGAACCGTTCTGTGAAATAAAACCAAGCCAAAACCGGAAAAGATATCAGCTAAGGGATCATTCATAGAGATCTTGATCTAGTCAAAGAAGTCAACTGTTGTTGCTGTGCTATTATTATCCTAAAAGAACAAGTTTTAATGAGAGGGTCCCTGGCTATTTAATGGTGGTACAGGCTGAAGCTGTAAGAAGAAAGAGAGAAAGCATTTATTTACTTTGGTCCAAAATTTTTGATGAGAATCCACAGATGATCATGAAATAAGATAGGTCACTTTGAAACAACAAGATGCTGGAAGAGACCCACAGAAATTATTGAGAGACAATAAATTAAACAAAAAAAAAGTTCATCAAAGCTCATCAAATACACATCCGACATAAATCACAGAAGACACAGAAAGGTTTACAGAACAAAGGTGGTCCGAGTTTTGACCCACTAAGCTCTTTGTGTACTGTAATTTGCACGGTGTGTGTATGTGTTTGTGTATTTATTAACCCTGAGTTTCCTTCATGAGAGTAGACGTTGATCTTCCTACGCCTTACACTAAAATGGTCTAAATTAATGTTTGTATCAATAAATACCAAAAAGTTTCTCTTTTTGTAATAGAAACTAGAAGCTACTCAAAGAGGTATGGTTTACTTAAATGAGAAACACATGAAATGGTTAATTTTTCCTGAAGAAGAGTAAACAGAAAGACCTAAGTATTGTTTGAGATTTTGATACTTACTTCTGATGCCAATATGGTTTCGAGATTGAAGTCGATTCTGGGGTTTACCGCTGCAAGTCTCATTGATAGCATCTGTGGAAACACAAGTCACAATTTCTTGAGATTGTGGCACACAATTCTATTCATTTTCAAACTGTTTTGAGTTGACCTTTTGGTTGTGCCTAAGGCTATTTTACAATATAGGTATAAAGAACAAAAATTGGACCACGGAAAGTCTCACCTCCACTTGACGTTGTAATGACTGGACATGGTTAATGATTTCATCCAGTACCAGCGCGGTACCTTGAATCTGCATTTCAACGACTTTCTGATAAGCTTAGGATTCATATTAGGTAGATCTGCTTTCACACACCAAAAATAGTTCCTATGCACCTAGCTATTGTTAAGATTATCCAATATTTCAACCAGAAAACACCAAGATTCCAAGATACACAGTGAATGAAGCAGCACGAGAATGACGTGTTAATCTAAAGCTATTATAAGTGGTATCTACAATCACACGTAATCAGTATATTTTTAGGGGGTTAAAGGAACGGAACAATCAATCAAGTCCTCACAGCTCACCTAAAGAATCAAAAATTTTTACAAACACTGATGTTCCATATCATCATCTCCATCACACCAATAATTGCTGCTAACTTCTAACATCAGAGATGATTAATTAGTTGTCTGGGGGAGTGTCACATCATGTTTCCAACTAATTAGGTATGTGGGACTCAAAGCATATCAATTTTTGTAAAGGATCATTTGCTTTAATCGTCCTTCTAAAAGTCATTGTCTTTTTTTCCTTGATAGATAACGAACTTGTTAGAGACGATACTACCCCTTCCTCACCTTCCATAGAAAGTTTGCAACTTTTTTCCCACTTATCATCAAAAGATGGACCCCAAAACACATTTTGATATTGATCTTTCCACCAAAATCTGTCCCCTAAACCCAAAACCTTAATGACACATTACAGCTAGCACCCCCACTTCCTAAGGTCATTCTCGTCATTTATTGACTAATCTTCAAGCCCAATGAATACACTTTGAGAAGAGGAAAAAAAGAATTCGATAAAGCTAGGTCCTATCACTTCCGTGTGACTAAGTTAACATTAAAGCTAAGTGACCCGTGAGATATTTCTCCCCACACGGAAAAAAAATTAAGTTGAGATCTTTAAGGCATTACAAAATTACCCAACTGGCCACTTTGGCACACCAGAAACCACTTTTCTTAATAAAAAAGCAATTAAGTAATCCACTTTTTGGGGAAAAAAAAGTAGGTGTGAAGGATTAAGACCCTTGACAAACAACATCATCTAACTATATATTCTTAACTTTTTGGGTGAATCAATTAAAGAAATATTGTGTTGTTAAGCACAAATGAAGACGTAATGATTGATTAGCAAATTGATTACACGTCGATATCTAAGAGACAAACCTTATCACAGCCTGGGACCAGTTCCTGTAGCAGCTTCATTCGTGCATTTATCTTCTCCCTTCTTGCCTATAATCCAAAAATTAGTGATTAATCAACTTGATTAAGACCAAAAAAGAAAAATTTGTGAAAAATGTGAGATTGCAGATTACTCGTTCTGCTAAGCTATGGCTATCGGTTGCTTGACCACGACGAGCTCTAACGTGAACATATGGTAGCTTCTCGGTCTCTTCTGAGCTTTTGTTCTTCTTCGTCGAGCTTTTAACCTAGAAATTTAGGGATTCATCAATCTGATGAAACGAAGAATCCAATGTAAAAAGTAAAACCATTCGTCTCTCACCTTCTTCTCGAAATCTTTCCTCTTGCCAGATCGATTGTTCTGATTAGGGCAAGGGACTTGATTCTCCATAGCTGAATCGGTCTCAGCAGGCTCGGTCTTGACTCTATCGAGATTAGCGCTGGAATTCGAAGGTGCAGAGCTCGTCGGAGTATCCCCGGAGACATTACCGTTCTGTTGCTCAGTGGCAATCACCGAGAAACGAGCAGCTCGCTCCATGAGGACTGCGTTAGAAGGAAAAGTCAATGTCCCACCGAAAGAGTGAAGCGGTGGAGCAATCTCACCACCGATCCCTGTCGCGGCCGCTTGAGAAGACGAGGAATCAGTGAAATGGAGAAGCTCCACGGCTTGTGTAGCCGGAAGCTCAAGCAAAGCCGTGAAAGAGCCGCTGGCGTTCTCGGGAGGTAACGTCGTCACAAGTTGCCGAAATTCGTCGCCGAGATGAAGCGATTCAAGCCCTATTGATTCCCGGCAAGGTCCACCACCGCCGCCGCCGGATCTAGCTCCAAATCCTCCAGTTAGATCCATAAACGGAAGCTCACTGGAAAAATCTCCGAAAAACAACACCGTCTCACGCCAATAATAGAAACCAAAATCAGCAGCAACACATTCGATTTGAGTAATCAAATCTCACTAACTCCAGAAGAAGAGGAAGAAAAAGAAAAAAAAAACCCTAATCGAACCTCCAAAGAAAGAGATAAGAGGGACTTTGAGTAGAAGAAAATGGGACTTTTGTCAGTAAGCGAGCAAATTGCGGCGAAAACAGAGAGAGAAATTGAACGCAGAGAAGAAGGTGGTGCATCAATGGCGGTCAAAGAAGAGTTGTGTGAAATCCCAACTTCTCTCCCTCAGAGAACTTGCCGAAGAAGGATTAGTTCTTCTCTCTTCTCTATTCTCTCTCTCTCTCTCTCTCAAGCTCTTTTCTCCATAGGCGTATTTGGAGTAGGACGAAAGCAACGTTAGCTGTGGAGTGCGTCTGTTAAATAAAGGGGTCTTATAAAACCAGTTTTGGTTATTATATAAACTGTACAATTTTTATTTGCCGATGGATATTAGTTGGGCCTTTTGGGCTTTAACCGGTGACTTATAAGTTTTATTATCCTTTAAATTTGGTAAATTAAAATTTTACAAAATTATTTGATGGTATTATCATATGTATAAAATGGTTTTATTGGACGTACCAAAAAAACGGCACATATTTAATCCAATTGGTAGATTTGATTTATTCTTCCGCAGGACCAGCCTGCTGTCTCTGACCCCTTTTATTTTATGATTATTTTTTCAGTATAATAATGGATTTCGTATATGGATTATTATTATCAGCAGTTAATGCCATAAATAGGGATACATCAGGTTCTCTGACTTTTCACGGACTCCGATTCCGGTGTGAAAAAAATTACTATAATTTTGTTGACTTGTTATATCGAAAAGTTATATACCACATACATAGGCACATAGCACCATTTAAATTGTGATTATATTTTGGGGGAAAAGTTCTGTAACACAGAACGACCATTATGGACTAGTAATTTGACTAACTTCGCTGCCTTGATATTGTGGGCTTGTAATGAAAATGTTTTTAACTAAACCGGACACGATTTTATCCCAAAAAAAAAAACGGACATGAAATCGAACCAACCTAATTATTTATTTTTATTTTAAAACTTACAGTATGTATATATACAAATCTATTACTAATATTTAATATTTAACAATCACAATTCAAAATAATGAATATATTCTACAATTCTTTTCTAAAATTATTAAAAAGAAAAACAATTAATATTACTTCTGTAAAAGGGTGTTTCGGGGATAAGAGAGTTTAGGGACAAAAATAAACAGGTGGGTCCCGTTCGAGCCGTGGAATAATCTGTTTCACACAATGGGCCAAACGGAAAATCAACTTAATGCTTAATGAATTGAGCCCAAACCCAAATTCCATTTCATTGCAAAATCATCACTTAATTATGATTATTAACCAATTCTTCACGTTCACTCTCAAAAATGAAAACAAAATAAAAAGTTTGAAAACCTTTTCTTTTTGTAAAGGTATAAGTGGAATTTAAATGTGCTAAAATATCGGTTTCACTTTCAGATATTGGTGTGTAAGGTTTGGTGTAGTAGTAAAGTCTCAATCAAAGAGAGGAAGGTACAATCTTTTTTGGCATTTCCAATTTGGCAACGTTACTTACTCTCCCAACGTCCATTGCTTCTTTGGTGTTGAGATATTGATGTAGCCAATTCTTTAACCAACCAAATACCTACGTACATATGTTATACACTTTCATATATATACACTTTTATTCTAAATATAATGATTGTGAAGTTATACGGCTCTTTCCTGTTTTTATAAATTTGAATTAGATGTCAAACTGAGTATGAAATATGCAGAAGTCTTTAACAATAAGCTGATTTGGGCAGGGATTGATCAAAAAATTTAAAGTAATTATAGAAATCCATATTTCTCGATAATAATTATCCATGTATATGATTATGCAAATTATATAAGCTCAATTCCATATCAGATGATTTAACTTAACTTTCTAAAATTTGTTTTAGTGCGGAAGTTCCGGTCCATTTTTGGCCTCTCGTATATCTCCTACGACCGAAGCTAGCAGTTGAACCGACGTTCTTTAATGAATCGATACCCTCCCAAACAGTCTCGAACTCATGGGACTATACTTTTTATTATTTCACACATAAATTAAATCTTATAAAAAAGGATTATTTTCTATTATTGCTGAAGAAAGCTTTGAGGATTGTTTACACAATACTCATTAACGTATCAGATTGAGATCATGATGAATTTAAAAGATGGATATGGGCGAGACCACAAAGATTTTGGGATGTATATATCCGTGAAGAATGGAAAAACAAAAATGTGCGATGAATAAAGATATCCGTTTAAAATATCTGATAATTTCGTTTATAAGTGGGTCTGGATCCGCGTGATAACCACGTGACTCAGGCCTATTAAGCTTCTCTTCGTAGTGGATTGGTGTGGGAATTACATTCTTCCCATATTCAAATGTTTTGATAAATAAATGAATCTCAATAAAATAGCCATCTCTTCTTCTTGTTGTGTTTTAATGAAAAAAGTTTTTTTCTTTCTATGAAGCTTGCATTATTCGACAGCTGTTACAAGCCTGACATGCATGGGATCCACACAACAACACATATATCACTTATGACTTATGAGTTATTCCCAAATTGCCGAGCAAACGAGATCCTTAAGTAAAGTTAGAGTTGAAAAGTGCATAACAATTATGGTTGTCAAAACGTTATTGGTAAGTTGGTTTAGCTAATAATCAGAATAAAAGAAATAGATTGTCAATGTTAATATGGTTGTGAAAACATTTAATATTCAACCCCCCCAAAAGTAATATCTTAGGCGAATTTTGTTAAGTTCGACTATCTTTATGTAGTAAGAGTGTCCACATGCAATTCTCTTTTTAATACAATTGTTCAACGTTATGATGCATTGCTCGTTTTTACCGTTATTACATTTTCATTTCATCATATGATTGTTTGGATTTAGTGTATAATCGTATTTGCATATAAGTTCGTGAGAATATTTTAAACCGCTCATACCAAAATATATATATTTTTTAAACCGCGCGCATCAAACATCATGAATCCTAAACCAGAAGTCTAACTGTCTAAATCCAATGCTAAATTTGGTTAGGGGGTTGTAATGATTAGAAATCGTCAATAACATTGAACTATTGAAGTATATATATACTTAAATGATTACGAAGCATACGTCTCTAAATTTTCTACGTTATACGTTTACACATATAGAATTCGTCGTACATATAAATTACTAAGATACACGGACATCTCTATACATATTTGGCACAATGATCGATACTGATACAGTGATGTGTAAATCTCTATACATATTTGGCACAATGATCGATACTGATACAGTGATGTGTAATAGTAAATACGTTACATAGACTTATAGGTAATGAGTGATCCAAATCGAAACACTTCTATCGACCATTGTTCACATGTTAGTTGCGTTGGATTCAACCAATTTTCTCATAACTATCAACATTTCTATCGACACTTCTATCGACCATTGCGTTGGGTGTTAATACATCCACCTTTAAGATTGAAACTCTACTTTCAAATGCATTAATTGTAAGATAACTTTTTCTAGCATTAGCTTGATCATTTATATTTGCAAAGACACTTTATAGATCGATGGTCAGCAGAGTTTCCACCGTAGCGTATGACTTGTTATAATAACGTTAAAGATTCATTAAAACAAAACACCACGTTGTAACAATTAGATCATATAACTAGGAAATAGTGATGATATAAATAAGAGCTGACGATAACGTTATTAGACCATACAATGGAAGAAAATTGTGATGATATAAATAAGAGCTGATATCGACCGGAACATACGATGGGCCCAGAAGACAAGGACGAAACAATGTGGGCCAATAACATAAGGACCCAAAAAAGGACATGTGATAAAGTTGGGCCCACCCTCTAGAGTCGAGATAAAATCCCCTGTGAATACCCGAAGGCCACAATGATGGGGTCCCATAGAAGAACCAAGTTGCACGGCGAGTGGTGTGTTCTCTTGGGTCTAAATGGGCCGTGAAAACGATGGGCCCAACTCATTCATTGCTTTGCCAGAGTCCTTTGTGTTTGTTGTACCACAAACGGCAAGCTGTTCACGGTACGCTGACTGCAATGCTTTTGCCAGTTTCAGGAAAAGGTTTCTGACACAGACACACTTTTTGTTGGGTTTTCTATTCCAAGAATCAATATACTAATCTGGACGAACATAGAAATATTTTGATTTTAAAAGTTATTTTCTGAAGAAACCAGTTCAGTATTCTTATTAATAGGTTAACGCTACAATATTAAATATTTTACTTATGAAATATTTGTGAGAAACCATAGATTTCAACTTCAACCTAATTGGTAACGAGTAAATTGTATATTGTTTCTCTTTCTCTTATATATTATTTTAGACTTCTTTTAATTTCTAATGTGAAATTTTATCATGTTTTCTTCAGATGATGATTCTTATGGACGCATTTTGAATCGAAGCTATTCTAATATCAGTAAGGGATCATCCTATTTTGGTAAACAAATTGGCTCAAATAAGATATGAAGAATCATTAGCTTTCCACTCAAAACTACCTAACAATTAGTGGATTGATCCATGTTTTCTATATTAGTCATAGTCTCTTTGTTTATAGTGTGGGAACCTAATAATATAATTTTATAGTTTTAATTATCTGAATCTACAAAAGAATTACAAATGTGATCAATGAAGATTCACTAGTTTTAAACTATGTTGCATCGAAACGTAAGCAAACGTTTCGATGACGGAAACGATTTTTTTTTTTTAAAGAGGAAATGGATTTGTTTTGGAATTCATTTGCAGAGGTAAAATATATATGAGTGTGAGTGAATTTGTATGGATGATACATGTGATAGTGAAATGAGAATGATTACTTAAATACTAAAAGTACTTACATAACAAAGGTAAAGCTTTTGCGTTTCTTCTCGTCTATAATTGTTCAAGCTTTTCCCCATTCGTTGTTTGAATCTTATTCATAAACTATAGACTATAATGATCGCTTAAGATGTTCCAAAATCTTCTTGATTTATATCTCAATAATAATATAGTCTCGATCCTAGGGTAAATCCGTGAGTCCATATTTTTATAATTTATCTCACAAGCTCTAGTTAACAACTCTTGATCTATATTTGGACGGTTGTAACTTGCACGTCTACCAAAAAAAGATTCAAAGATCGGATACTATTGAGTTTTCGCCATAGTGAATATAAAGATGGAAGCCAATCCTTTGGGTAAAATAATAACGTATCAGCTTGCCACTGGAGTTAACATATATGGGATTAATTATATGAAACGCGTCCGGTGTAAATTGTGAAACAATAACATCTTTAGGCACATTCGTTGGAGTTGACCTATTCGGATATATGAACTAATGAAATCACTAACAATTGAATAAATATGTCAAATGACAGCAATTCAAAATCCGCTTAGTTTTTATATCATTTATAAATTTAATAAATTTGTATAAAATCCGTAGAAAAGAAAAAAAATCAATAATTTAAATTTATTTAAAAGCGTTATTTAAAATTTCAAATTAAATTTTTGAATGCTAAATCTACATAACGATACAACAACAAAATTAATTTTTGGAATTGCTAATGATTAAATAACTATGTCAAATAATATGATACAAAGTCCAGTTAGTTTTCATATCTATTTGTAAATATAGTATTAAAAACTTGTATGAAATCTGTAAAAAAGAAAAAGAAAATTAATAACTTTAAATTTATTTAAAAATGTTATTTACAATTTCAAATTAAAAATTTGAATACTAAATTTACATAACGATATGAAACAAATTGAACTTGTGGAATCGCTAACGATTAAATGACTATGTCAAATGACGGGATCCAAAATCCGATTAGTTTTCATATTGATTTGTAAATATAATATTTAAGAAAAACAAACACAAAAACTTGTATGAACTCCGTTGAAGAAAAAAAAAGTGAAAAGTTTAAAACTATTTGATTTTAAAAGGGGAAGACGATATTGACCTGAAATCGTAGTGGATTTGATAAAACAGGAGAGACTCTTTCCTTTAATGATATCTCTCGAAGTCCTTGGAGAGAAAGCCCTTTGTGTGAGAACTCAACAGCGAACCAAACTTTCTTCCATCTCGTCGTCAATTCCGACGTACGTGTCCTCTCATTCATCTCATGAACCATCACCGTAACATCTTCATCACCGTAACACTGATCTCTTATTCCCCATGCTGAATCCCACATTCACCTTTAAACATCATATTGCCCTCTCTAATTGTCGACTAAAACTTGGTCGGACGAACAGATACGAACCCAACGAATAATTCCCACAACGAGATTCATGACGGCTTCGAGATAACTTGCTCGAGAAGAAACTCAAGTTTTAAAAAGAAACTGCACTTTAGGTTTTTGCCCTCAGAAGAGGAGAACTTTTGATTCTTAAGGAAAAAACTAAGAAGAGATGAGTATATATATACTAGTGCTTTGACCCGTGCTTTTGCACGGTCTTTATATAATTTATGTTTTTTTTATAACATTTAGTTAATAATAAAAATATAATGACAAAAAAACAGTTTGAAAAAAAGAAAAAGAAAAAACTAAAATTTAAAAACATATGACAATCGTGAAAGTGTAAAAATTGGGACTTTTGCCACGTGGCAGAAAGAGAGAGTGAAAGTTGTCTGCAAAGTGACTTGTGAATTATATTATAAAAGATATATATAAGGGAAAGGTTATGACCATTATAGGTTTTTCAAGAAAAGAAAATCAATACAATAAAAACAAAATGTGTCTCTCCTGTGTTGACACATAAGAAATTTTGTCTTATGAGAAGCTGATACTTCGTTAAAAACCAAAACCAATCAAATTAAGACAATTAATACACATCACATTTGATTAACCACTAATAAACCAATATTTGTCCAGCTGTAATTTAATGAATAGAAAAATAAAATCCAAGACGCTCCCGCAATCACCCGTTTTCGTACGGTTGCGGTTGCTACCTTTTAACAACAATCACGCAAACTGCTCTATACTGCTACGAGTCGCTTAAAATCGGTAGATTTCAAAAGGTCATTTCCGCCAATGTTCACGGCAGATGGCGGTTGCTTCTGGTTCAAAATTTGTTTATTTTTCATTTTTTATCTATATTAGTAATAATAGTTTATTAGATAAATCAAAAATATAATAAAACAAAACTTTTATTTTTTTTGTTAAATACTATCGTAACAAATTCTTAAATATATATTAACTAAACGAAAATATATTTCTAATAAAATATTTTTCTAACCAGGATCGCTCCCACATCTGTAGCGTTCGTGATCGGCCTACTCAACTGGATTAAAATATTTATTGTATATAAAAAATATTCCAAATCTCTTAAAATAAATATTTTTATTAATTTAAGAATTTAAAATTTTTATTATAAATACACAGTTTTTTGTTTTTCCTATATAAATTAAATATTGTATATAATTTTGGTAGATTTTATGTTAAACTCTACTCTAAATTAGAAGTTTTTTTCTTACTCTTATATATATTAGTTTTCATTAACTTTTAACAATATATTGTTAGTAAACTTTCAACATACAAAAAAAATAACATATTTATTAAAAACCAATTAAAAACAATTAATTTGTACACAAAATAGTATATATATATATATATTAATATTGAATAAGTTTTATAAAAAAACAAAAAAATATTTAAAACATGTCACGCGTAGCGCGGGTATTAACCTAGTTTATTTTAAAAAGAAAATAAAAAACGAAAGGTTAAGTTTTTCCTTTTATATAATTGGACGCAGAAAAGGAAAATCTTTTAATTTATCACTTAGAAAAAGGAAATCACTCATATAAACTCTTATTAATAATTAACATGATTTTTGCAAAATATTCCAATTTGTCACCATTCGGCTCAGTCCACACATAAAACGGGTTATTAGGCCCAGTTATGCGGCTCAATGAAGCTAAATTCAGCGGATCCTTTAAAACGGTAGCGTTTAGTGATGAGATTGAGTAAAGCGATTGCACGGTGCGACGACAGTCGATGCTTCTCGCGTCTCTCGACTAGTTCCGTAAAGTTCGTTTCATTGCAGCGTCCCTAACCAAAAACAATTCGAGACGTTGCGCTACAACTAAAAAGTACAATTTCAGCTTTGTTTTATCCAATTCTCATCTCACAACGGTTTCTTGCTTTGTCGGAAAATCAGAGTGAGTACAATAAACACCCTTTCACAACATCGAGTGTTCTCTCTCGATGCTTCTCTGTATCGTTCCTTATACGTTTCTTCGCTTCTATAGGTTTGGATTTTGTGTTAATCTGTTATCTGATTGGATTCATTTCCTGGGAAACATTTCCTATATTCGAATTACCTATTGATTTTACTAAAGCATTCCTACAGATTCTCAGTTCGTGTGCTGAGATTATAGCTAGATTAGCTTGCTGTTTTTGGAATCATTGGAGCTATGTATGAAAGACTTAGAAATTGTGTTGTGATTTGTGTAGGTATCTGGAATCTCTCTTGAACATACATAGATTTACGAAAAATATATGATGATTTGTTACTCTCCAGTCACAACATGTTCTAGGAATGCTATCCATATCAAGAGGCATTTAGGCATTCACCTCCAAGGATCATATAAATTCTGCTGTTACAGTCTTTTCTCAGGACTTTCGAGAAAAGATTATACCGGTTTTGGTGTATCAGTCTCTAATAGACCTTCTAGTTGGCCGGATAAAGGACTTTTTGGGTCGGTATTGATCAATCGATCAACCGTTCGTCTTAAGGAAAAGCTTGAAGTTTCTTTCTTGTCCCCTGATGCCAAAATGAAATGCTCTGAGATTAAAAGCAACATGAGAAGTCTCTATTGGTATTCAAGATTTGCTTATACGGGCGTGGTTGTTAGCTTGCTTGTTTGTTATTGTTCGACTTCCCAATCAGCGTACGCAGATGCGTCAAGGGATAAAGATGCTAGCAACGTGCATAATAATTCGTCTGATGGTAAATTCCACAATGGGAAAAGAGTCTACACTGATTACTCTATCATTGGTAAGTGTTCTATGCCATCAGTTAGTCAGCCAATTAGATTGATGATCTTATTTTTATGTGTTGAATCAGTAAAATGGCAATGATTTGTAGGTATTCCTGGGGATGGTAGATGTTTGTTTCGTTCTGTAGCTCACGGATTTTGCTTACGCTCTGGAAAACTGGCTCCAGGCGAGAAGATACAGAGAGAACTCGCTGATGAATTACGTACAAGAGTAAGTGTCTGGTTAGAGTTTTTATCTGTCATACTTTGCTACCAAAAATCAAAATAACTGTTGAATTGGGACTCATATGGTATCGTTAGTACTTTTTTCCTCTGCTTCAACAAAGCCAAAGTCTTAATTACATCTATCAAAAATCCAATCCATGTGTTATCTTTGGATATGATAGGTTGCTGATGAGTTTATCAAAAGAAGACAGGAAACAGAATGGTGAGCTTTTCATGCTTTCAGACCAATTCAACTTCATTTGCTGGCTATAGACTACTCTTAAACTTAGTTGATCTCTTGTTTATTACGAACTACTAGCAGCTTTTTTTTGCATCTACTCATTCTGATGATTCTCATTAGGTTTGTGGAAGGAGATTTCGACACATACGTCAGACAAATTCGGGATCCACACGTGTGGGGAGGTGAACCTGAACTCTTCATGGCTTCACACGTTCTCCAGTAAATAACTTCATCACCTCTGTTTTTTGTTCCTTAACGTGCATGATTTCAGCTTCTCATACACAAGCTAGATTGAAATCTAACAAACTCCGCGAAACGAAAAATAATGAAGCAAAAGAGGTGTTTTTTTTTTGTGATCATAGGATGCCGATCACAGTGTATATGAAGGACGAGAAAGCTGGAGGACTGATAAGTATTGCAGAATATGGTCAAGAATACGGTAAAGACGATCCGATCCGAGTCCTATACCATGGCTTTGGTCATTACGATGCCCTCTTGATTCACGAGAGTAAAGCCTCAATTCCAAAATCTAAGCTTTAGCAAATTTCGCTTTGCATCTTTGAATTTTGTCAGGTGTTGATGATGTTTTTGTTTCCGACACAACCACAATCTATATGCCTTGTAGAATGTAACCTTTATTAACCTTTTAATTTGAATAAAATTTCAAATAATATGTTCGTTTGAAAATCTTAGCTTGTGGATAAATGCAAAGTTTCTTGTGGGTACTCGAAAAGAATAGATGTGGTCAGTGTGATATCATGCATATTGGTTGAAAATCTGAATAAAATGATTAAAAATGTTTCTAAACGATACAAAGTTCTGTTTCATAGAATGTGTGGATTACATCTTAGCGACATTGTAGCTAAGAAAAGTACAAAAAGTCCGACTAGTAGAAGTAATAGCCACCCTTGAGATCGTTGACGACGTCGTAAAAGGGATGGGAGTGAGAGTCTCCAAGGTCATACCTTCGACCATGAATTCTGATGGTAGCAAAACATCATTTTCATATTTAGTAAATGACTCAATTTTGTCATGATTAGAAATGAAAATGCCTTTCGCACATTGCAGAGCGCAATTAGAAAAGGTAAAGAGCCAAAACTAATATGAAATAGAGAATTCGGTGAACGCAACCTCATGGTGTTAATTATGTTAAAAATATGTTTCTTGTTCGTTTAATGAAAGTATTTGTTTTATATATATATATGAAGAAAGGAAGTGGTTGTTTTTGAACCGGAATGAGTATGAATTTACGAAATGCCCTCCGGTACGGTTGTTATTGGGGACATAAGTGGGATCTTCACATGCATCTTTGTATTGGTGAGTGACTTTTGTCAGGTGGTGATGATTTTTTGTTTCTGACACAACCACAATCTATAGTCATGTCTTATAAAATGTTACCTTTTATGTACCATACCTTTTAATTTGAATTAAATTTCAAATAATATGCTCGTTTCAAAATCAAATAAATCATAGCTTGTGTGCCACACATTGTCAAATCGTGATAATACAAAGTTCAGAATGTTTGTGGGCACCCAGAAGAATATGGTCAGTGTGATATAAGTATTGTTGGTCAGGCCATTGTGGTTGAAATGAAACGATTAAAAAGAATATAGACTGGATAAAGAATTAACACCGTATAAAAAATTACATAATTTCCCTAATTTGTTTAAGCGGTTAGAGAGATTCAAATATATTTTTATATATCTTTCTGTTTAACATAGAAGGTATCATTCTATCAATAGCTACCATTTCAGCTCATATAATTACTCTCAAGTTGATAAATTCTGTAATCATTGTGTGAAAACAAGTACAATTCTTTTTATATTGTTATTTCTTGTAAAAAAATTTTGGTATGATTGATAATTCAGTGCTTCACATTTTCATTAGTGGTAGCTTACACATCACCAAAAGTAGAACATATAGCAATCATTATCTATTCATATGTAAGCTTAATTCCTTAAATGGTAATAACTTACAAACACAAGCTAGTTTAAGGATTACAAAAACAGTAAATCTGCTGATTGTAGTTAATTTTTTGAAGTTAGCTGGCTTTAAAATGTGTGAAAATAATACTTCATCTCTTCCTAAAAGATTGATATTTAAGAATTTTTACGCAATTTAAAAAATAATGATTACTCCAAAAACATAATTATTTAATTGTGAACCAATAACAGCTCATAAGTTCAAATATTCCCACTGATTATTTCTTGAAATTAACAGATTATTAATTTTAATCAATTTAATTTATGGAAAAAAAATCCTAGAAAATCAATCTATCAAAAGCGGATGTAGTATTTTATTATTGTAATATTTTTAAAATTGTTTTTTTGCCAATCAAGGTAAAAAATGATGATTGTCGCTGTGTTGTTCGTTTTCCTGTCGCTAGCGACTATCGCTGGCCACTGTCGCTATGTTGTTCGTTTGACTGTCGCTGGTCGCTATGTTATTAAATAATTAATAAAATATTTTATTTACTTTTAATTTTATTAAATTTAATTTATTTTAATTAATTTAATTTAATTTAATTTAATTACATTTAATTCTATTTAATTTAATTTGATTTAATTTAATTTAATTAGATTATATTATATTTATTTAATTTAATTATATTTAATTTAATTTAATTTAGTATAGTTAATATAATTTTATTTAGATTATATTTAATTTGATTTATTTGAATCTAATTTAATTTAATTTTGTATAACTTTATTTAATTATATATAATTTAAATTAAGTTTAATTAGATTAAGTTTTGATTATATTTAATTTAATTTTTAATTATTTTAATTTAATTTAATTTATTTGTGGTTGCTATGTTGTTCGTTTGCATGTCGCTGGATTCAGAGACCAATCGCTGCTATTAATCGCTGCGATTGGTCGCTGAAAATTTTAGCGACTGAAAATTACGATCGCTGATCGCTGGCGACTGTCGCTGCGATTGGTCGCTGGATCCAGCGACAGACAAACGAACAACTTTTGGTCGCTGTCGCTGGTTCCAGTCGCCAGCAACAGGCAAACGAACATGGCCTAAATTTATTATGGCTCCATATAAAGAAAGCGTATCGGACATAGCGGATCAAACAGATTAGACGGATCAAGCAGAATAAAAGTGAATCAAACAAATTTGGTGGTGCAAATGCGGATCAAACGGTTCGAACGGTTCAAAATATATGTTTAAACGGTGAAAACGGATAAAATGTTGCAGAGCAAATACAAATCCAATTCAAAATCTTGTCGTGAGAGTCAGCTTCCAAGTAATAAAAAGCCTACTCATGTTCCATTTTCCAACAAAAATCAAAGATATTGATAAGAACAACCCACCTGCATCAGTCGATGGCTAAAAACTTTGGATATAACAATCCATAACTAAACTGTCAGACAGAGCAAAACACATTAGTATTTTTTTATTATTATTTCAAATATATATCCATCTCCAAAGCACATCTTCCAACACTTTTAAGCTCACAAGAATTCAAAAAACTTTCCCAAGTATACATATTACAACCACGTTGCTACATTGGAACCCACTACCCAGATCCTTCTCTTTCGTCTTCTTCTTCCCTCGTCTCTCTCTCCGCAACTCCTCGTTGCACCACTTTACATGAAACATAATCTTTAGATATTAAACAAGTTTTCCAAGATTCTGATTCTCTCGACAAAATGCAGTTTCTTCGACTTTTTTCCTTCTTCTTCTTCATCAGCTTCTCCTCGTCGCTAAATCCAGATGGTTTGTCTCTTCTTGCTCTCAAATCCGCAGTCTCGAAAGACCCGACCCGTGTGATGACATCCTGGTCCGAGTCCGACCCGACTCCATGTCACTGGCCTGGAATCATCTGCACTCACGGCCGAGTCACCTCACTCGTTCTCTCCGGAAGAAGACTATCGGGTTACATACCCTCCGAACTCGGACTACTCGACTCGCTCCTAAAACTCGACCTTGCTCGCAACAATTTCTCAAAACCCGTTCCGACTCGTCTCTTCAACGCCGTTAGTCTCCGTTACATCGACCTCTCTCACAACTCAATCTCCGGTCCAATTCCGGCCCAAATCCTATCCCTCAAGAATCTCACTCACCTTGATATCTCCTCCAATCTCCTCAACGGGTCACTCCCTGAGTCACTCACTCAACTCGGAAGCTTAGTCGGCACACTCAACCTCTCTTACAACCGATTCTCCGGCGAAATTCCTCCGACGTATGGACGGTTTCCTGTTTTCGTCAGCTTAGATCTCGGCCATAATAATCTCGCCGGGAAAATACCTCAGATTGGCTCTCTGTTAAACCAAGGACCAACCGCGTTCGCCGGAAATAATGATCTCTGTGGCTTTCCGCTACAGAAGCTGTGTAAAGACGAAGCTACGAATCCTAAGCTCGTCGCTCCAAAACCAGAAGGCTCGCAAATCCTCCCGAAGAAACCAAACCCTAGTTTCATCGACAAGGACGGAAGAAAGGATAAGCCGATCACCGGATCCGTAACGGTATCTCTCATCTCCGGAATCTCAATCGTAATCGGAGCTGTTTCTATCTCCGTATGGTTGATTCGGAGAAAATTGAGCTCCACCGAGAGCAAATCGGAGAAAAGGAACACGGCGGCGCCAATGGATTTTGATGCGGCGGAAGAGGAGGAGCAGGATGGTAAATTTGTGGTGATGGACGAAGGATTCGAGCTCGGGCTTGAGGATTTGCTGAGAGCATCGGCTTACGTAGTAGGAAAGAGCAGAAGCGGGATTGTGTACAGAGTAGTGGCCGGAATGGGATCAGGTACAGTGGCGGCCACGTTCTCGTCATCCACCGTCGTTGCTGTGAGAAGGCTTAGCGACGGAGACGCCACGTGGCGGCGGAAGGATTTCGAAAATGAAGTGGAGGCTATTGGTAGAGTCCAGCATCCAAGTATCGTACGGCTAAGAGCTTATTACTATGCTGAGGACGAGAGGCTCTTGATCACTGATTACATACGCAACGGGAGCTTGTACTCTGCTTTACATGGTAATTTACTAATTTTTATTAATCAACCACTAAGTATTAGGCTAATCTCAATTTTGTTTTGTGAATAATCTTGGGGTTGACTAAAAGAGACAAAAATTTGGGTTTGATTTGGGAGTTAGTGCTCTTGAACCAGTTGATTGATGGATCTATATTAGTTAGAGTTTTTGTCTATATTAGATATTGTATGATAATAGAAAATTTATTGGCGTCTTCTTCTTGTTCTTTTCTCATTCAAAATCTTTTGAATTCACATGTTTGGTAACTGTTATAGTCCCAGACAAACTTGGATTTTTCTTCTTGTCGAAAAGAACAACGTAAATTCGGTTTTTGCGATAGTTTTGAATTAGGAAAGAGCAATGTAGAAGGTGTGGTCCAACGATCCTGTTTGTTTTAACTTCATGAGAGAATATTGTTGGTTTAAGTGGTTAAGATTTTGGTATTAAGGTCAGTTTAAAGAGTGTTTAATGAGACAGAACAAGCAGAGGTCTGATTAAAGATCTGATGGATGTTTTAGTTTAATATCCATGCACCATTGCAATATTGGATTTGTGCATGGAGTTGAGATTTTTCCCATTTTTTCCAAGATTTGTTTGTTATGTATGTGTGATCATGGATTTGAGAAATGGCTTTTGATTTTTTTTTTTTTTAGGTGGACCGTCGAATACTCTGCCTTCACTCTCTTGGCCTGAAAGGTTACGTATTGCACAAGGAGCCGCTCGTGGCTTGATGTATATACACGAGTACAGCCCGAGAAAGTATGTTCATGGCAACCTAAAATCAACCAAAATCCTGCTCGATGATGAATTACAGCCTCGCATCTCAGGCTTCGGTCTCACACGTCTAGTCTCCGGGTACACCAAATTCACCGGTTCGCTATCCGCCAAACGGCAAAGCTTAGACCAAACGTACTTAACCTCTGCTACAACGGTGACAAGAACCACAGCTTCCTCTGTTGCTTACCTTGCACCCGAGGCTCGAGCTTCTTCGGGTTGCAAATTATCTCAGAAGTGCGATGTTTATTCGTTTGGGGTTGTCCTATTGGAGTTGTTGACTGGCCGTTTGCCCAATGCTTCCTATAAAAACAATGGCGCAGAACTCGTGCATGTTGTGAGGAACTGGATCAAGGAAGAGAAGCCGTTGGCTGAGATTTTAGACTCGGATATTCTGAACAAAGGTTACGCCGATAAGCAAGTTATTGCAGCCATTTATGTTGCCTTGAACTGCACGGAAATGGATCCAGAGGTTCGTCCGAGGATGAGATCAGTGTCTGAGAGTCTCGGCCGAATCAAATCGGACTGAGCTCGTTCGAGGAAACTCAGAATGTAAGTTAGGAATTTTGCAATTCCGTTAAGTGTAAAATGCATGCACCATCATGTTTTGCATCTCTATGAGTAGTATCTTTTTGGCATTTTGTAGGGTTTAGAGATCCTGATCATCATGTAGTCACTCTCTTTTGTTGTACATTTGTAATAGATGAAGGAAAGTACTTTATTTTTTGAAATACTATAGCATTTAATATGGTTTTTCCCAAGTGTCACTCGATCCAGCGATCTCTACGCTTTTGTCTGAAATCTTTACTGAGTTGAACTATTAAGCATTGACACTCTTTCTACAAAATATCAAATCAAGTCGCATTATGGACATTTTGAAACAAATTATAGTTTTTCGTTCATTCAGTATATGTATATATATTGACGAGTTACTCTTTCTATATATAATCCGAAACTGGGAAGACAAATTTAGACATGTGGGATTCATTTTTTCCAATGAATAGTGCTCCTTGTAAAAATATGTCTGTTGTGAGTCGTGACCATGTAATTAATTTCGAATTGATTAATAAATTAGATGTTAAAAAGAAACAAATTAAACAAAAGAGTTAATCTTTCTAAAACATACGCACTATAGGAAACGTTTAAATAAAAAAAATAGTTGTATAATGTTCGCTTTTATTTTAACATAACCTACAATTAGATCTTTACATGTAACATTAACAGTTATGTGTGTTTCAAGAGAATCCAAAACGGTTAGTAGATCATAAAACAGGTGAATACTAATGCTTTTTGTTTGTTTGTTTTCCTTTAGAAACCACCAAGATAGCCAATGTTATAAGTTAACGCACAGTCAGTTACAACTTAACATCGTCTAAAAAAATTCATTCACAATATATAAATATATGAATAGAAAACGAAATTCAAAGAAACATTCCAAACCATAAAAGCAAAAGTATAAAGATGGCTTCCCAACGAAAACTGATAATTCTTGTCATACTATCGTTGCTCCTGAAAGTAGCATTATCTCAAAACGGTGTAGTGATGGGTAAGGATATATACAAATGGAGTTTTTTACCGAAAATAACTGTATTCATCACAAACGATATCGGAGGTGGTTTGATGCTATATTCTAGTTGTCATAGTAACCTAAATGGGAATGATGCTCACCGAGAATTTTTACCGGCGCGTAGGACGGAATTCGCTGAATTCAGGAAAAGTTTCTGGGGACGAACTCGCCATGTTTGTGAATTTAAATTTGGTAGTGAAACACGTCGTTTTACTATTTATAGAGATAGCAGAGATAACATTGACAAATATCAGTGTAAATACTGTTTTTGGTCCATCAGAAGGAATGGAGCTTGTGCTCTTAATTCACATACTTCAAGATATGATATTTGTTATGCTTGGGATAGATAAACAAATTACATGTTTTGCTGTTTATCATGATATATGATGATTATAATTATATAATAATAAAAGTTACTTTCTGAACTCATTGTTCAATCTTATGATTATTAGCCAATGGTTTTTAGTGGATCTGTGATGTGGTGTGGGCTAAGAAGTTTTGCTAATACCACCCACTTCAAATTTAAAACATGATGTACATATAATATAACCTCTCTTAATTAATATTCGAGAAATCAATATATTTCCTAATTCCTGATTTCGGACCAATTAATATATAGATAAATTAATAAATATCATGGTTCTAATGTAAATAATTTATAAAAAATTTATTGTAAAAAGAATTTCACGACTAATTAGTAATGCTGAAGAAAATCTCATTGGCCATTTGAAAACTGTGTCAAAACTTTAGAAATCAGGTTAATAATATGTAGTAGTATATACTATTTCTAAAAAAAAAAATAAAAAATTATTATATATTTTGTGCTTTGATGTAAGTGTCGGCTTTCTATTAGAAACAATTCGTCCGCACGCGATAATTATTTGTCTTTAATTGGTAAGTAACGGTCAGATCTGAGTCCGTTGAACGGTAATGATCCGGTTGGATCGATGAGGCGTACAGAAACTCAGGTAAGCTCGTCCGCAGACAAATTTGACTCGATCAGTTGCATTAGGTTTTACAAGGGTAAAATTGTAATCTCGGAGACAAGGAGCCGATTTTGTTATGCGTTTATCCCGCCTGTGATGCGAAATTTTGAAATTTGTATTGGTTCACACATGTGATGTGAGAGAGAGCCTTTCTCTCTCGCACGTGCCACAGCCTTTGTTTGGATTTGTTTCCTCATTATAATCCCGCTCAGGAGACGACCTTCAAAGATTGCCCAGATCGTCACTCTCCCCAAGAAAAGCTCTCTCTCTTCTCTCTCTCATTGTCTGTGTGCAGTTGAAGAGACCGTTTTGGAGTTTATCAATAGCTTTATTGAAGATTCAAAGGTACAAATCCATGGCGTTTCTTCTATTTGATTGAGTTTATAGATGACTTTGGGGGGGGGGCCTTAACGGTGTTCTTGTGACTCGATTTGAATTGGAAACGGGTAGTTTGTGATACGATTTTGGGATTATTTATGAGAAATAAGATTTGTGTTCTCCGTTTCTTGAGATTTTTTTTTTTCTGTAATTCGGTTCTGGGAACGAGATGTGAGGCGGTTGATTTTAATGGTAAAAACCCTAGGGGTTTCTGGGGATTTGTGTTTTCTTCAGTCAGTTCTCTAATTGGTTCTATGTTCTTGTTTCAGTGACGTTATCATAATGCCAGAAGCAAGGTACCGAATCGAGAGGCCAGTGGATTACTCGGCCATATTTGCTGACAGACGCAGTCATGGTGTGTTACTTGACGAGCCAGATTCACAGCTCAGTTTAATTGAATCTCCAGTTCAGAGATTGCCATCGGATTCTCCAGAACCTGGGTTAATTGCCCGAGGATCTTTGGTTGGAACAGGCGGGCTTGTGAGAGGCAATTTCAGTACATGGAGGCCTGGTAATGGGAGAGGTCACGGTCCATTTAGATCGTCACCGGGAAGAGAGAATATGCCTATGGTGTCTGCTAGGCGTGGGAGAGGTCGTGCTTCACCCAGTGTGTTGCCTTCCTGGTACCCAAGAACACCTCTACGTGATATAACTCATGTTATTCTGGTAAATTCACCTGCTCTTTTGTGGTTTACCTGTTGAATTGTTCTGTAATATAATCAGTTTTGGTCTGGCATGGGTTTTGCTTTGCAGCTTGGTTAATTATTTGGGCTCTCTCTTGTTTGGGTAGCATATGGACAATGGTTTTGCTGAGTCTTAGTTTCCTCGTTGGTTTTTGTAGTCCTCTTTTTGAGCTCATTAAAGATTCTGCTACTGATAGGTTTGTTAAAGCGTTCCTGTTTCTTATTAATCATAGCAGGATTGCTTAGCCTATCTGATTAAGTTGAATCATAGATCTGTTGCCATAAGGCTTGCTTAGCCTGGCGATTTATTCTGTTTATACTCTTGAACTATAGGCTATTGAGAGAAGAAGAGGAGCTGGGATGGGAGTAGGCGATGGCCGAGATATTGAGATCCCAACTCATCAACAAGTTGGTGTTCTTGAATCTCCAGTACCACTGTCAGGAGAACACAAATGCTCAATGGTGACTCCTGGTCCATCTGTGGGATTCAAGCGTAGTTGCCCACCGTCAACTGCTAAAGTTCATAAGATGTTGCTTGACATCACTAAAGAGATAGCTGAGGAAGAAGCAGGCTTCATCACACCCGAGAAGAAGCTACTCAATTCTATTGACAAAGTAGAGAAGATTGTGATGAAGGAGATCCAGAAATTGAAGAGCACTCCTCAAGCAAAAAGGGAAGAGCGGGAGAAAAGGGTACGGACTTTAATGTCAATGCGATGATCCACACTTTGGAGGAGAGACCAGAGAGGTATCTGCTACAGGTGCCTGCACAGTGAGTACATCATCTTCTGATGATATCATAGAGGGATCTATAGATCATCAGACTGATGATATATCTTCGCAAGTTCGGTGATTTCTTAGACTTGGTATCATATTCTGATGATTTTACCTAGAAGCGTAGATCCTCTTTTGATGATTTTATAGGATATTCTTTTTGGAAAAATCATTGTTCTGATGATAGAATAGATCAGGAATCATCTGCTGATGATGATATCATAGGAGAGAATACTTTTGATAATTCACACATTTCATGTTTGGAGTCTTCACTTGTAGACGATTTTGGCTTGTAGACGAATTTCATTCTACAAGTCACTTTGAATAATTGAGCTGTATATAAGTATTGAATTTTGGTTTTAATGCTTGAAATTGGTAATATCCGTTTGCCTATCTATTTCTGTAGACTTGATCTCGTTCCTGAATCCCAAGTTCTGCAAAAAAAAAAAAATTCTGAAGTTTACAAACTCAGATTGTTAACAAAAAAAAGGCGAAAAGTTGGCAAACAATTTAATAACAAGCACGTAAACTCAAATGTCTAATACAGTCAGCATTGATGATAAGTATGATTTTGACTTGCAAGTGTTAAATCTAGTTTCATTTTCGGAATTTCTTTAGTTCTTGATTCACAAATAAGATTCGTAATTAGTTTTGGGAATGAAAACATAAGAATGAACTTGGTAGAATCTGGACAACACGCATAATGGACAAGAGAACGTAGTTATGTTTTATATAGAAGCAACACCAACTGAATCAGTACCAAGAATATTAACAGTTAAATAGAGAGAGGGTTTTCTTCGAAAATAAATAGATTCCAGTGTCTTTAGGTGCCAAAATGAGGAGATTTCAATCACCAGATGACATCTAAACACAATCACAATGACACAAGACGAGAAAATATTCAGAGTTTGTCATCAGTTTTGGTGTGTTCTCTTTTGAGGTTTTAGGCAATAGAAGGATACTGCTTGGACTGCAGCTTAACCCTTTTCTTGTACTCAACTGGATCCTGCACAATCACCAAAAGAAAGTCACAATCACTCGACTTAGTTCCTATGTTTCAGAACCTATCAAGTGTTTTTGAGTTTTGGTTTCGGTTTCAAAGTGTACCTGACAGAAGAGATGATAACCATCAGTCTGTGCAGGGTCAGCGGGATTAGGCGTGTCAAGTAAATCCTGAATACCAACAAGAATCTGCTTCACGGTGATGGCTGGTCTCCATCCCTATCGATATGCACATAACAAAAGCGAGCTTGAGGATAAAGCTGTCTTTGCTCAGGGAGAAACGCAAAGAAAGAAACAGAAGAGAGTACTTACGTAATCCTCATTAAGGATCGAGAGACAGACAGTTCCAGATGGATAGACATTAGGGTGGAAAAACCCTTGTGGGAATTTGCATTTCGGAGGTTTGCTCGGATAATCCTCACTGAAGTGCATCGTTAATGGGAAGAATCCACCTTCCCAATCAGTCTGCACCAGAGTCATGTGAAAACAGCTATGAATAATAGTAAAGATTGATATTAGCAATTGCTCTTGTACTAACACTCTAATTAGCCATGTCAAAAAGCCAAGTAAAATCAAAGTAAGATACACAACAGTGTCAACTGTCATCTTCAAAACCAAACATTTATGTACTAATTGAGAACATAAACAAGGAGATACACAACTACTCTTTCTACTAACATTCATATTAGCTAATCTTCCATGGTTCTGTGTATGAAAAAAAGAATAAAGAAACAAACAGAATCACAAACATAAGAAGGGAAGGAATTGGTGGTAGCTTCGAATTTGGATGATATAAGCATCAGAAGATTATAGAAAACACCCCAAAGATGCAAAACAGAGATTTTACAGTACAAACCAGAGATATAAGAAATCCCATAAACCCTAATTTCATTTTTTTGGTTGCTACTACTAATCAGAAGCAAAACAAGCAGAGTTATAAGTAAACTGATGAACCCTAATTTCACGATTGTTTAGGTGAAACTTACCCCAGCTTTACCAGGTATAGTGCAATGCCACACCATTAGATTCACAGCACCATCAGGCCCCGTCTCCGGCTTCGCCACAAAACCCTAAAATTCGCCATCAACAACAAGAAACCCAATCAGGAATCAGACACCAAAAACAATCAAAAGAAACCCATAAATCAAAATCACGAATTAGAGAAACAAAAACAAAAGCACGAACATGAGGATGATTCTTCCTCCACGATTTCCTCTCTTCAGCTAAACGACCACGAGCGATTCCACTAGCCATATCTATCTCTCTCTCTCTCTCCTTACTGATTTGTCTCTCTTCTCTCTCTCCAATCTCAATCTCTATTATATAACTCGAAGAAGACAGAGAGAAAGAGATTGGGGGAGGAGAAGGAATGTGAAGTTACAGATTTACCCCTATGTTAAAGCCCAAGAAGGGTAATCGGAGAATCGTACGGTCCAGATTTCGCGGCGAATAAATGTCCTCTCGTCCTACTTCCTCCACTTTAATGGATATTGACCGGTCAATTATTAATTTTTTACCAATTATCATTATTATTTATTATTATTATTATTATTATCATAAATATATTAAAAAAAGACGTAAAGAAAAAGTCAATGGATAAATGTGGCGTGAAACCTACGCGATGAAACCACAATAAAGCTACCAAAAGATTCTTTCTCTGCCATAACGTATCCCATTTGTCACGTGGCCCATTACCAAAATGGACCCATTATCTTTATCTTCTAACTCTTAAGCTTGCCTTCAATTATTCCTCTTCTTCTTTAATGGTGGGTGGGTGTAGAATAAGTATCTTATTTAGTCATATTAGTCATTACTAGTTGCAAAACATTTGTGAAATAAGATGGTCTGAAAAAAAAAAAAAAAAAAAAGAAAGAATTCATAGGTTTAAATGAAAATTTTGTGTTAGATTGTTCTAATCAACAAATGTTGCAGGAACAAACCAAACTCGTTTGACAGTCAGCCCTACTTGTTATATTCATTGTGCTTAGTTGTTTTTTACCCGTATTACATTTAGCCAACATATATTCCCAATATGATTGTTTTATTGGTTATAGTTAGCCAACATATATTCCCGATATAAGTTTTTTTTTTTTTTTTTTTTTTTTGACAAAAAAAAAAACTTATAACCAACTTTGGATGCATTAGAAAAATGGTTTTTTTTTTTGTCTTCAAACTTGTAATAAGTTTTTTGACCAAAAGACCAAACCATTATCAACCTCTACTCTCACCATCGCAACCAAACAATGGCACCAACTCTAAATTTCCAGTGATGAAAACAAAGAATCAGAGAGGCAGAGACTATGACGTACTAACCAGTAACCAGAGACAAGAACATCAAAACCACACAGATTCTTCTTTACTACTTTCAGACAAAAGTAACGTTTTCAAAAAAGTCTTAATAATGTTAAAAAGACAGACCAAGACATCATAATCATCTTCATCACCAAGAAAAGAGTCATCATGACATTTAAAACAAGAACAAACTAACAAGTCTGGACGAATTATCTTTCAGATTGGAAGCAGCTTTTCCAGAGGTCAGAGCATGCAATCAGTTCTTGCAGGAAGCCTCCTGAAGAAATTGAGAGGAACAGATGGTAGTTTGTATCTGAACCTCGGATGTCTCAGAACATAGATTCCAATCAGAAGAGCCACAACCTGGAAAGGTGTCACATAGAGAATAACTGCAGCAATCAAGCAGAATAAGACAAAGAGCGCGGTTGCACGCGGATCACGCCAGCTTAGCAAAGACTGTAGCCTCTCTCCTTGTGTTGCAAGATCACCAACCACTGTCTGAATCCTCCCAGCAATACTCCTCAACCTGTCATACCTCATCCTGACAATGTCAGATGGTCGGGAAGTAGGAAAAGTGTCGAACTCTTCATCAAGCTCGTCGGGGTGGGCTGAGTCAGCGTGAGAGAGACGTGTGTCCATGTGAGGAGGATGCCTCGGTCTCCAACGGTAATACCAGACACCGATGAGGAAGAGGTAGAGGAAGATGGTGGGCAAGATTAGTTCGGGATAGAGCACAAGGATGATGAACAAGAGATGGATCAAGACTGTTGTGATCGGATTCTTCCAGTTGCATATCTGTTCAAACCATTTTCCTACTGCAATTAAACCGCTCAAAACACCCATAATTCTGAAGAAGTTTGCTTTGCTTCTCCGCATACTCCACATGTGAGAACCCACATCAAGCATATACTCAACTACTTCTTTCCTTAGAGGCGGCTCTGCTCGGGTCAACCTCATCGACACGATCTGAGTCGCTTGATGCCTCAAGTTATCAAGCTGGCTAACCGTAAGAGGATGGATGTAATGCATCTTCGGTAAGAGAGGCAGTGAGTACATATACATCATGTTGAGCAATGAAGAGCAAGTGAATCTCACAGCCAAGTGAATTTCTCCCATTTTCTTGACTCCGTTAGGATGGAGCACCAAGAGAGGGTATGAATGTGTGTAAACTCGATCAGTCTCGAGAGTAGAAAGCCTGATTCTTACCTTCCCAATTCTTGAATCTTTTGCTCCTCCGTTTTTCTCAGCTCCATGGAGATGGCAGTTATCAAAAACTCCAACAGTAACAACAGTACACGGATCAAAAACCTCCCAAGTATATTGCTCGTTCCATCTTGGGGTAAAGCTGTCAATGATTGTCCGAGTTCGAATCCATTTCTGTCCGTACTTCGCCACACAATATGCATCTGTGGTTCCCCTACCGTCCTTGGTTTTCATAGGCATCAGACCAGTCGCATTTAGTATCCCCAATTCCAGCACACCAATGTTAGGCTTCCATAGTTGTTTCGCTGTTGGTCTAAGATCACTGCTGTAATGCGTAGACTCATCAAGAACGTGATACCCTCCTTCCAAACAAATTCTCATGTGAATCCTGCTAGCGAATTTGGTCTCCTTCTTCTCTCCTTCGACCAAAATATGCTTCTCGAGGTTATACCACCTGCTGTTCACCGGTTTGTGGTCAAATCTTTTGTCCAAATGCTGCAACAGGATCGCACATCTCCCCAAGACTTCGTCTTTGTTTGGAGCAACTCTGTCTTCCACGCTGAGGATCAAAGGTTCCTCAAATGGCTCTGCCGCTACAAACATCAAATCCTCATTCCACATCGGATTAATAGTCCTGCTTTGCGATACTCTAGTCCTCAACGCCTGGTTTCCCACTATAGCCTTCACATAAACCTCGGGATACCTCCCTTTATCGCTTGGTATCAAATCTTGAGCTTCAATAACATTAACCCTGAGGTACCAAAGCTTAGGAGAGAGATAAACCTTGGAGCGGATGTTGGCAAGAGCATCAGTTCCACTAACTGTTGCAGCATCTGAGTGCCAAGCTTCAGGGAAAGCTTCATCAGCTTGAGTACCAAACCAAACAGCCAACATAAGCTCTCCCTTGACTTTATCGCCTTTCCTGTCCTCAAGCCTATACCATTGTGGCGCCAAGGGACTATCGGGAGGAACTCTCTTAGGTACCTCATTCAAATCAAAGACAACCCGACCAATCAAATCATCTTTGACAACATCTTTGTCCTTGACAGTAGCTTCAAGGAAAGAAGCTTGAATCCTATCTTTGGAGAAGGCGAAAACTTGGTTCCACTCAGGATTGGATTTCTTCTCGAAATGCCTAGTGGTTCCTTTGTAGTTTCCAAGCTTAACCTCAACATAAGGGTCACAACTACCAGTCAGATCCTTGCCAGGTAACTCCTTTGCCTTAACCACACGGACATAAAGATACTGCATTTGCTCAACAAGGTCATAGGTGCTCGTAAGCTTATCTCCAGAGACTTTCCCTCCACCGAGATGAGGTCTCGTCTCCTTCAAGGAGAAATCTTCAGGAGGTGGTCGCTGCATCTTGCAGGCTTTGAGAAGACACTAAACAAAAGTTCCTACACAGTTGCAAAAATGATTTATTAAAATATTCACATTCAAAGATAGCAAAAAAAGGTAACAAAGATTAGACTTACAGATTAATGGGTTTTGTGAATTTGAGAAGACAGCTACTTCAAATCACTAGATCTGAAACAAACAAAAAAATACACAATTTCAAGGAGAGTTAAGTGAAAAAAAACCCAGGTTTTAGGTAGGTGAAGAAAAATGCAGAAAAATAAACAAAAAGGTGGGATTGAACTTGAAAAAGATTCTCGAATAAAGCATCGTATTATTTTTTCTAGATCTTAAACAAACAAAAAAAACCTCGTTAGTATCTCCGAGGCAGAATCTAACGGCACAAAATCATGAATCAAAGGAGGAAAAAAAAAAGTAGTAGAAAATAAAAAAAATTCATCGTTCAGAGTTCAACTTCATCGAGAGAAAACATACTTTTTTTTCTTCTTCTCGGAAACACAAACCAGAAACAATGACGCAACGCGAATTACGCTTTCAATTTTGGTTTCTCGATTGAATGAGAGACGACACCAAACACAGAAAACGACAGAGAGAAAATAAAGCTGAGAGCATGCGAGTTGGAGAAAACAGCCATTAGAGTAAAGTTCCAACCAAGGAAAAAAACAGAGAAACCACTACTCAATAATAATCTTAAAAATGCTCAAAATCCATAGAAAACAAAAATATGCAGAAAAAAACAGTTAGGTGTGAATATCATAAAAAAAAAGGTGAAATCTAAGAAGACAGACCTTAGATCTTCATAAAAGAAAAAACATATACAGAAGCAAGGATCAGAATAAACAACCCCAGAAACGATTTACACAGTCTCCTCCATAAATAAGAAAGAGTCTTCTTTCCTCTCTTCTTCCTCGTTTTTTTCAACACCCAATTAAATAAATAAAAAAAAAGAGAGAAGACAAAGTAGTAAAAAAAGCAGAGAGGATAGATAGATAGGCACTGGGGAAAGTTCTAGAGAGAATTAAAAAGAGTAGTAAAAAACATTGAAGAAGTAGAGAGAGAGAAAGAAAGTTTTTGTATTGCTGCTCTCTCTTGTTTTGTTGTCGTCTTCTTCTTCTTCCTCTTTCCCTTTGCTTTTTCTACAGTTTCCTCTCTTTTTTTTTACTCGGTGAATACAAAAACAAAAGAGACACGCAAGGCACTGTGGCATTACAGTTGGGGCCCACTTAAAGAATCACGCAATACATACTTAAAATCCCACACGTGTGGGATACGACGGTTCTGCGTAATCTTTCAACGCCGGTCATTTATAAACAAATAATAATCCTTACTATTAGTATTATGCAGTTTTAGCCAAAATATTTTGGTTATCCATTTTGTATTTGTGTATTTCAGTATTTGTATCAAGCACTGTGGAAGAAGATGTCATTGGATTCCTCGGGTGTGTTGTTGCGGTCTCCCGTTTTAGTGAAAGCATACGTACATTTATACCAAAAAAGCCGTATTTTGCTTTTTTTTTTTTGGCTGGACCCATTGGAGTAGTAAATAAGTTAGGGTCCCATTTCGTTTTATCTTGTTGTCTGTCTACATGGTTTTTGTTTTGTTTTTTATCTTTCAAAATTTGCCTTAGACGTCTAAATCTCAATCACGATCGTAATTGCAACATTTATGTGGTTTTATGTAGTCATGTGAATTGGCAAAAAAAAAAAAAATGTAGACATGTGCATGTTTTTGTTCTTGATATAGGATTTTTTCTCTGCTGCTATCCTAACAAACAAATAGGTGGATTTTTTCTTTGCTGCTTTTCATTCTTTACCAAATTATTGTTTTCCGTCTAAAATAAAAAACGTTTAGGTGACTGACAAGAAAATACTTGGGGTAAAATTCCAAATGTTTATATCTAGAGGTTTTTATAAGTACATTATTTCTATGGTCTTCGTCTGTTATTGGTACCTTTTTTTTTATATGGTGTAAATTTTATCTCCTAAGTCGTTTTTAAATGTCAAGAAATGTTCGGTCGTCGCATATTTTTCTTGCATGCGAGTTACCCGGATAAAGGTGGACTATGAGTTTAAAACACGTTAGCGAACTCTTCTTTAGGCTTCCGTATTTACTTTATTAGGTATAAATGGAAAATCATCAACGCTTTCGGAGCAATTGTGATAAAAATACGATTTATCTCTTTTTTTTTCTTTCTAACAACTAATTTCGAGTAAAAATAATTAGGTATTGGGACAAAATGTTTCCATTTGTCAGCAAATTTGTCATTATTATTTGATGAAACACGGAGTTGGATATAGATAGTAGTTAAATTGCATATGTTTTATAACTGTTGTATGTTCTAATAATTAGTATATTCATTTCTTAAACTAGAGAACAAGTACTATACTATTTCACTATCTGCTTATTAGTATATAATTATTCTGTAGTAACACAGTAGTCGAAATGGTCTTTGTGGTCGTGGAACCTTTCACTGCTAGGAGGCCGTCTTTTACTTTTTCGTTCTATCTTTATGATGTGCCACCGATTAAATTAAGCGAATGCTTCTGCTCCAAGTATTTGCAAATAATTTAATCAAAAGTATTTGCTACTTTTTCACGGGACAATTATCTAATTTTAAAAGGTGGGAGGAAAAAGAAATGAACATCTTGGTAGTCGTTTGCAAATGACACGTGTTGATCATGCTTCGACTTTGGAGACTTCAAATCCACCGTTTACCACCGACTACGATCATACATATATAATCATAACTAATGTATTTTGATATGTGTGTTATAAGAAGACAAATTTGCTAAAATAACACTTTGTAATATATCTTATCACATCTAAAAAATAATATAGTAGGCTATATATTGTAAGAGAGATATAAAGTGATTAACAACTCTTTTTATCTCTCATTAAAGATATATAGAAGGTGATTAATGCGTTTAACTTTCTAGGCAGTTGTCAAAGTATTCTCTTTCCCCAGAGGTCTAATATACAACGTTACGGTAATTGTTCCGTCGCTATTGTGTAACGAATCATGTCACCATTGACATTTGGACTGCAAGCATCTCAAACGTTCACGGTAATTGTGTTGTGCTTTACGGTTCGTGGCCTCGACGATTATCTTTTTTTTAATTTTATTTTAAATATTTTACATATAGATAAAAAGCTCCAAAATTTCCATGCTCGATAATACCCAGTTAGCTCACTAAATATGATTAACCCCAATAATCCGAAAGTTGATAGTGTTTTTAGAACATTTTTCTTAAACAAACAGAAACGATTGAATTGCAATGCGAGCGAGCTTTGATTTTTTTGTCACCTGGTCTGCCGAAGCTTCCCATTTTTATCTCTTTTCTTTCAACTAAACCACCAAACAATTTAATTAACAATGACAAGTTACAAGTTAGAACATACTAGTAATTGTGTATTTTGCGCCCTTAAAACCTGTTTATGAATTATGATTATCACCTTTTTTTCCTTCTTTTGACAATGTTTATCACCTAACTTATTGCAATAATGGCCTAACTAAAAAATTAAATGCGAATTGCATTCATTTCAACGGGGCCTCTTTATTTCACTTGTTATCACCGTTCATCTGACGGGTCATATCTCAGATCAAAAGTTAAATCTACTCGTGGATCCAACGACCATAAAAACTAGGCGTACGTTATTATCATACACGTGCACACACCATAACCATCTCTCTCTCTCTCCTCTTCTCCATCAATGAAATGATTCGTCACCCAAAGAAAGATCTGCAACTTCACCACCGGACCAGTCTCCTCTCTCTCTCTCTCTCTCCTCTCTCTCCTCTCTCTCTACCTCGCCCGACGAATCAATCATGACTGAAGAACAAGACCTCATCGACCAATCACCACCACCTTCAGCACCCGACCCTGAACCAAACCCGAACCCGAATCCGAATTCAGTAATCCATCCAAGGCGTGTGTCTTTCGAGCACGGACTCCTCCCGATCCAGAAACTCGTTTTTACCGACCCGATCCAAACCCTAGCTCCTGTCAAGCAGAAGCTAGCCGATGCCGCTTCGAATAACCGCGTTGGATCGGCTGCAATCGCCGACGTTCTCCAGATCTCCGGTGACCATGCGCGGCTCGTTCTCGAGACTCTCGGTTCCGTGCTTCATTCCGAGTCTGACCCTCTGGTTAAGGCGAAACCTGAGGAAGTTGATTCCGTCGGAGCTGATTTGCGGGATCTAATTTTGTTCTTGTACATTCAATCTTATAAGAAGTTGCTGCCTAGGACGCACAAGGACTCCGCAGCGGTGGCTGATGTATGGCCATCGACTTCAGCTTTTGATGGATACTTGTCTGCGTTGTCGCCAATTCAGGCAAGTTTCTTACTTTTTATGGCTCTCTAATTATAATGTGCGGTGCCTCAATTAATATCCAATGATTCAAGCGCGTTCGATCTGTTTGGTATGGAGATGGAGCTGTTGTACTGGAGTATGGAATTGGAACGTGGTAGCTCTATCAACAGACTTAGAGAATACCTTATTTCCATTTTGCATTGGATTTACTGTAACTAAAATTTTGCAATGCAAGTTAAAGTTGTCGGGGTCATTTGATTCACCTGACGCTAAGAGTTAAGGAAAGTTGGGAATTTGTGGTGGTTAATCGAATTTGATGGCGGGTATAGCTTCTGGATATATTTTCGTAATAGTTGTCAATGGAGAAGATGCTTGTTTTCATAACGGTTATTGACTTATTGATTAAAATATGATGAACCATTAGCCTTCTTGTGGTTGAGGTAATGCTGTAACGCCATTGTATTGGTAGCATGCTAAGTTAGTGTTGCTACTGTTTGAGAATCTTCTATGCAGCTCGTGGTGTTTGAAACACAGGCAGACGAACACATATTTTAATTAATATCTACATAATACACTTATCTTTGTTGAAAAGGCTTGGTTTGTTACGGCCTTTTGTTCCTTATTCTCCTAATTGGATTTTCAGTTCCCTTTCTTTGATTACTCCGGGGCAATGGTAAGTCTACAAACTGAAGTCAAACAGTCATCAACTTGCTTCGTTTGATAGTTTCAATTCTGATTCTTTTTTCGTGATCTCTTATTTTGGTAGTTCCTTCGACATGGTGTATTTGGTGATAATGTTAAGTGTGTTCTTTTATTTTGACTCAGTCTCCAGTCCTGTGATATTCTGATTCCTGTTTGCGGTATGGCTGGTCTATTGTGTCTTTTAGAAAACAGTCATCTAATCTTAAGCTTTTCAGTGTTTCAACAGTCATTGTTCTTTGGTATGCAATTCTTTCCCATCACATGGGTCTAAACAACTTTATTGGAGTTAAAAGTGATACTTATATTTCCTTTTCATCATTTTGGCAGCTTGTTCGCAGCAACAGCCGTCGGTTTATGCCATCACAAGCTGATGATGAAGCTCATCAATTGTCATATCTGCAAAAACATTTAGCAAACATTATTTCTCTCCTTGCAGAGCCTGTTGAGGGAGAAGGGGATGAATCATTGGTAAGTTCTAATCTTCTTTATTTACTCGGGGATTGTCACTGTCTCTACTATACAATAATATAATATCTGATGTTGGGTAATAATTTTGGAGGGAATGAAAGAGTACACAAGTCTCAAGCTAGATGCTTATTTCATGATGGTTCAAACTAGTTAATTGTTTTTCTTGTCCAATATCCTTCAGGTTCTCTCTATGGAGGCTTTTGAGCACCTGGGCTTTCTTGTTCAGTTTGGTGATAAGGGTTCTGATGTATCTCCATTGAGCCAAGCTACTCCTTTTTTTGCAAATTCTGATCCGGATATGCCCGCTGTTCCAGTCCCCGCTTCCCAAGTGCATGACTGGCTTCTGCAAAACATAGCTTCCGCGTTAGAAAGCATTACTGAGAAAATTTCTGGAAAAGAGAACGGGCCTTCTAACGCCTCTGATCAAGATGATACAATGTCAGATGTTTGTGCTGCTCCGAACAAGGTTGCACCTAGTACCAGAGGCCCGTGTTTAATCGAGGGAGTCTCCAAGACTTCACTTGTTAAGCAGGCCTCTGATCTAAGGGGTAGATCTGTGAAGGTCTGCTGTGAACAATTATCTTGCGTGTTAATATAGTTGGACTGTTCCTTGCTCCATTTTTCCTTCCAGTCATGTAGTCTCTGTGCCCCAATGTCAACTCTATGTTCTGTGTATTCTGCAGGTTGTCAATTGCCACGATTCTGTAATTTATCTTTTAGCACCATTGCGATATGCTACTGTGCATGGATGTTCTGATACTACTATAGTTCTGGGAGCTGTTGGCAAGGTATGGAAACAATGCTCCCTCCTTCTTTATCGGAGATAGTCAAGGCAACGTTTCACAAGTTATAATATCTGCCAACTTATACTAGAAGATGCAGCAACTCTATTTTTTAATTTATTTCCGCAGGCACTAAAAGTTGAGCACTGTGAGAGAGTTCATGTGATTGCAGCTGCCAAACGAGTGTGCATCGCCAATTGTCGTGAATGTGTATTCTTCTTGGGAGTCAATCAGCGACCACTTATAGTTGGTGATAACCACAAACTGCAGGTGAAGCTTCTCTCCCTAGATTGAGGGTTAATTTACAAGTTTTATGTCATGCTGCTTTTTGTTACTTGTTTGATATTAAGGTAAAATTTGTGAAGCGGCTAGACTTTTGAATTTATTCATTAGAGATACCTCTAGCCAGATGTATTTCTTCATGAAGGTTTCACTGTTTTTTATGAATAAAGAGTACGGGCATTGTCAGATATTGTTCTAGTGAATATGGGCTTCTGTTGTTTTAAAGTGCTGACATCAGTTTGACATTTTGACTTTGTTTTCAGGTCGCTCCATATAATACATTTTACTCTCATTTGGAGGAGCACATGAGTGAGGTGGGGGTTGAGCCAACTATCAACAAATGGGACAAACCGTTGGCGCTGGGAGCAGTGGATCCACATGACTCACTGTCACATCCTGCCGGTGTTGCTGATGCACAGGCTGAATCAGCTGCTTCTGTAGACCCTGACCAGTTTGTTAACTTTTTGGTACACTCTTTTTGTTGGTCTAACTTCTACTTCAATAACTGGAGATACTGTTCATGAAGCATCTAATGACGTGTTTATCTGTGGGATCAATGTCTATGGTGCAGATCCCAAACTGGTTTAGTGGCGAGGATATTGGTTCGACAAAAGACAATCCATTTCCATTGCCAGATGCTTATATGGCAGCTCAGCAGAGAAACGTATGTTTTTATTTCAGTATGAAACAATGTACTTGTTTGCTTTCGTCCATATATTAGCCGCTGATCTTGTAATTCCATTTTTTTTGCTTTCATCAGCTTAAGAACTTTGAAGAAACAAGACGGTCGCTAAAAGAAGCACCTCTGGAAGAAAACCGGAAACGAGAGCTATCAAGTGCACTCCATGTTTATTTCAAAGACTGGCTCTACGGTAGAACTTTCTCTAAATCGATATCCCTACTCTAGTTTTTGTGCATCATTCTTTAGGTTTTTGACTTGTTTCTGTGTTTCTACTGCGTATCTAACAGCATCTGGAAATATAAGGCAACTCTACTGCCTACAAGGTGACTGATATTGAATAATAAACCAAGTGGAAGATGTCTCGTTCCTGTAGAGCTCCCTCGATCATATTTGGCATATTGCTAGTGAAGAAACCCCCCCCAAGACAAAAAAAGAAGAAGAAAAAAAGAGAAACCAGCCTGATTTGTAGTTTGGAACCAATACGCACCACGTAACTTATCTGCACAGAATACTACTCCCTTAAAGATTTCCTTTAGATTATTATTTTCTGCTTTGGTCATGTTTAATTTTTGTTTCTTTTGACATTTCAATCCCTCGTTTTTGAAAATCTCGTCTTCAGATATAGCACGATGATTTGAATTGTTATAAGTTATAACTTGTAAGCAAAACTTTTTTGAAATTCTTGTTCGTCTTATTAGATTTAAGAGAACACAAGAGTTAGGCTACATGCTACATGTTAGAAGCATATTGGAGCTCAAACATTTCTCATATTTGCAGAAACTACAAATATGATTTTTATTGTAGAAACATGCAGACAATGACATGGAAAGTACAGAAGAATATGAACATCTGCAGATACAAAAAACATAAGGACATGGAACAGAGATATCAATGAGCTGATCATCTAAATATAATGAATCCTCGCTACTTTAGCCATTGTAATCTTTCCCCACAAGAATTTTTGTCACCATAAAAAAATATCAAGAATCCGCTTCAGCTTTTTTCTCGACGGTGTAAGGATAGTACTCTCTACCTGTGTCTACTCTCGTGGTCTGGCGACCAGAGTCGATCAAAGCAAAGGTGACGGCAGATATTGCGGTTGGGATGCTCAAAACCCGGGTTACAATGTCGTAAAAGCAAATGTTAAGTGTGAAGCTTTAGATCTCTACTCTTAACAATCTACTATAAATAACTAAAACCTCGATGGATATGCATATTCCATCTTTACACCAAGGACTATAACAAAGCTGTATTGTACTATATGAGTCAAGACTTCGCTATGGAGGTCCAAATTGTGTTTAGCACTCTTCCAGTGACAGATTCTTGGAACAATTGAGTTTGTATCGCTTCCAGGTGATGAAACTGAATGCTTCTAGTTACCTCCTAAAATGGAAATTGTTTGGTTTCAATGTATATCAGCTGAACTCCTAAAACCTGTGAACCACAGACGAATGCAGCAAGCCAGCAACGTCTACATTGAAACGTTAATCGATCTCAAATCGGTTCCTGAATTAGATTCAGATTCAGATTTGATAACAACAACGGTTCTATGTTGAATGAATCAGCACCACCTGGGAAGACGGTAGAGCTAGAGAAAGCCCAAAATAGTATTATTGGGCGGGCAAGTTAAAGCCCATTAGTTAATCTTTTCCTCTTCTTCTTATTTTTTTGGTCCTCTCCGCGTTGTCGCAAGCTCCGTCGGCAATGGCAGAATCGACGAGAAATCTGACTGGCCTTGGAGGAGAAGCAGCGAAAGAAGCAGAAGATGATGATGACTACATGGGAGACCTATCTCAGTTTATTCCACAGGAACTTACTCAGACCTCCAAAAGAAAGGTATTTTCACGACAGAAGTTTTCAACTTCTTAGATAAAAGCTGTCCGTAACTGTCAAGCTCATGAGTCCAAATCCGTCTAATTGATATGAATATCTGTAAAATTTCGTGTATTTTTTTGTGTGTGTTTAGTTTGATATGGCTGAGTGAGATTTCGTGATTATATATCAATTCATATACCTTAATTTGGATTTTAATTGAAAACCCAGTTCATGTGTTGATCATCTGAATGCTTTTCGCAGGAATCTGATAAGAAACCTGTAACCGTTGAACCATCTAGGAAGAAGTTAAAGAATCTCAATTGGCACGAGAGGCGAAGATTGGAGAAAGAGAGGAAACAAATTGAAGAGGATGAACAGACATTGGCTCGTATTGTAGACACTCCGATTGGAGAGTCTAACATAGGGTTTAAGCTATTGAAGCAAATGGGTTACAAGCCAGGTTCAGCTCTTGGTAAAGAAGGGTCAGGTAGGGCTGAGCCAGTGACTATGGATATTCGAAGAACGAGGGCTGGTGTAGGAAGAGAGGATCCACATAAGGAGAAGAGGAAAAAAGAGGAGATTGAGGCGGAGAATGAGAGTAGAAAGGTGGATGAACTGTTGGAGGATTTCGGGTCTCGGCAGAAGTCTCAGTGGCGTAATAAAAGAGTTGTCATCAACTTTAGGAAGGCCAAAGCGGCTCTTGATCAACTTGAGAATGTACAAGTTGTTCCGGAGAAGAAAAACGAGGAAGATGAGGATGGTAAGCCTGATGAAGAAGAGGAGGTGATCACCGAAGAGGTATCTTCTCTAGATACTCCTTTGGTGTTTCTGGTGTCTTTCACCTTTATGAGACTGACTGAGTAGAGTTTGAGGCTATCAGTTGACAATTTTAGAGTCAACGTTATTCTTTAGGTTGACAATTTAGTTTTACTGGTTGCAGGATTTGCAAGAGCTATTAATGAAACTGAGAGATGAACATCGGTATTGTACTTTTTGCGGGTTCCAGGTAATTGAATGCGTTCAAGTCTTCGTTTATCAATGTTTTTCTCAACGCTAAATGTTGAGTTTGTGTAATTATACTGACATAAAATTTCACAATATGTGTATCAGTATGAAACGGCTGAAGCTCTTCTATCCAGTTGTCCTGGCGTAAATGAGGATGATCATTAGATAAGTCAGAGTAGTATGGAAGCATACAAACAGAAGCTCAAGTGAGGTTGATAATTCCCTGATGTGGCTGAAGAGAGGCAAGATACAGAAGAAAGACTCTGTTTGCAGTTGCATAAGCAAGTAGGTGAAGAGGTACACACTCAAAGAATTTTTTAAGGACTTGCTAATTCTCAGATTACTCATGCTTTGATAGATAGTAGGATGATAAAAGCATGTGGAACTCTGATTTGATAAAACAAAATATATATTGATGGCGATATTGATGTTTCAATCTGATATCCAAATTAAGTAAACCTGTGTTTCTGTTGAATGTAAAATTGTAAACATAACAAAGAACCAATAGAAACAAAGGGCTTAAAGTTCAAAAGCCAAACTATTAAAATAACATCCAAGCTTGAAATCCATTATCCGACATCATTGCTTAGTTTTAAGTAGCACAGAATAGATAATTGATAATATTTTGAGACTATCAAGTCTTAGTAGCAACCTTCCACAGAGTAAGCTCTTGGTGGAGCTGAACAAGTTATACCAAAAGAAAGTCTTTATAGGGTGAAAGAGTTTAAAGACTCAAAGAGACCAATTGAAATGGTGAGGAGAAGAGTCATAAGCTCTTATGTTCTCAGGTTCCATGTATTGCCTCAGAACCTGCTGATGAAGAGATAACTCGGATCCATCCATTGTAGTGCCATTGCTTAGCTGGAAATCATCTGGCTCAGAGATTTGACTCGGTCCCAAAACAGGAGACATGTAATGCGAATTGCTCTTTTCGCCCGCCATGAATTCCAATGTTTGGTTCAGGTACTGATGATGGCTTGAAATGGGCAGTGGCTGTGCCATTGTAACCCTATCGACTATCATAGAGTCGAAACCTGAAGATGGTCGCCATATATTGGTTGGTGCCTGAAGTTGTTGTTGCTGCTGTTGAATCGGGTTTGAGTTTGACAGAAGAGAGAGAGCACAGCTTGAGTCTGTGCTATTGTTGTTCATCATCTCGGGACAAGTTATAGTAAAACTTGAGCTTTCTTGTGAGAAAACATTCATGAGTTGATGGCTTTCCTTTTCCGGGTTAATTTGCCAAGGTCCAGACCTTCGCATCACTGATCTTGCGGTTGACCACGCCGTAGGATCTCCCAAAACGCTTTTAATCATTGCAGCATTGGCGTTTCCTAATACACAAGAAAATCAAGAACTTGTTTTTGAAGCATATCGAGCTAATAAAAAAAAGCTGTGTAAAGGTATTAACCGTAAAGAGATGGAGCGATTCGAGTGTAACGAGAAGTGAAAAGAGTTGTGGGTTGTGGCTTTCTTCGTCGTTCGTTATGACAAGCGAGTCGTCTGCGACAACTTCGTTTCTCCAAGTCAAACTCAGAAAGCTGGTGAAACCTGAATTGATATAAAAGAGAAGAAAGCTTCAGCGAAAAGCAACATAAATAATGCATAAGATAAGACAAGAGACAAGACCACATAAAAACTAGCTGTAAAGTTTTATTAGACTCTTCAATGACGTTAAGAGCCAAAACCCAAAAAGCTCAAAAGGGACATAAAACCTGAAAAAAGCTTAAAGCTATGGTTCCCTTGTGACTCTTCCGATCACCGGGAATTGCAAAATGAGTAAATAAAAGAAGAAGAAAAATGTGTGAAACCTGCTGCATTGCTGACAAAACCGTTGATGAAGACCAGAGACAATGACTTTAGATGACTTGGAGTGAATGCAACAAACTTTGTGTCTTGAGTAGTAAGCCTTTACATTGCTTAGATCCATTTTACAACCTTCCACTTGGCACTTCGCCGTTGTCGTCGACGATTTACGACCTGTACCGACCCGGTTCTTGCTTCCGGATCCGGATCCATCCTCGAAGTAGATCTTCTGACCAAACCTGAGTCCACCACTGAGTGAAGATGACTCGGTGGAAGAAGAACCACCCGACTCGGCCTGACCCGAACCCATTAACAACTCCATTATGGTTTTTGGTTTCCTCTTACTCAGACAGAGAAAGAGAGGCTTCTGCTCATCTCTCTCTAAGTACTGGACTCTGGAAATAGAAAGGACGGAGGAGAAGTAAAGGAAAGAAAATGTGGTTTTTAAGTTGTTGCTATCTTTTAAAAGATCAGAGAGAGAGAGAGAGAGAAGAGAGAGAGAGAAGAGAGAGAGAGAGAGAGAAGCTGACAAAAGAAGAGACACTCAAGAGTGATTGACACTAGTCCACGACAGCTACGTGTTTTAGCGTTTGCGTTTTGGAGGTTTTTGTTGTGTTTTTTGTAATGAACAAATAAACACAAAAGGGATAAGAATATTTTCTTCTTTAACGTACAAAATGATATCCTTAAACGAGACCAGGGAACATAACTCCCATGTAAAATCTAGCTATTTATTCTAATAATTACATACTAGTTTTCTACTTAAAAATATAGCATAATGATGTTAAAATAACAATGACTGATCTTGATTGTAGGTAAATATGAATAGACCACAGACCTATAAATGGATGGTTGTCCTAAATATATTAGTTAACTATACTGTTTCTAATTAAAGAGCAACATCAACTTTATAAGTATTTTAAAAATACTAAAATAGAAAGAATTGAGAATTATGGGCAGAGACCAGAGTGTTGGAACTCAACTAGAAGGTTATATTGAACACTTTCAGAATCCAGTTCTATGTTTTGTCTAAAATTATTTTAATGTTTCTTTTACTTTTTTCTTTGCAATTAGATTTGTTCTTCTTCTTACAATATCCAATGCAATATCTTTCTTGATAATTGAAAAAACAAATATATATTTTTGCTAAAAAGAGGGTATGGGAAGTCATGTATGTATCCATCAGAATCTGTGTACTTGAGTTTTCATTGGGTTGTGTGTATCAGTTTTGATTTTATTCCTTATGCGTTTTGCTTTCTCTAGTACAACAATCTAAGTTACCTTTGTTTGATTTCCAAAATTCTAAAAAACTACAAACTGAAAAACGCCTAAAGCCCCCTAATCTCGCTTGACTAGTTTCACAAATCTTCTTACATATTTTCCAAGTCTATTGTTCTTCTTTACTATAAACCTTTTCTTTTTCACTTTTCACAACTCATAACTGTTGCATTTTTTCATAGCCGTTAAAAGAGCATTTTTAGGCTCTTCTTTGTTCAAAAGAGAGAATGAGTTTCAAAACGCCATGAAATCTAAGAAAGAAGAGCAATATCCGAAAAATCGAAATTCTGATTCCATGTAATGAAACCAAAACGCACCCGCATCAAACTTGGGTTTCTAACAACAAAAGTAACCAACAAAAGTAACATCAAAAAGGAGGTTTCAAAAGCATTTTATGAACCTCTTTTCAAACCCCATTACATTCAACAACAGCTTCAGCAGCTCGTCTTGGTTTGTTCTTCCTTCTGCTCCCATTCTGCCTAAACCCAATAGACAAGAATGATTTCATCGAATCATCTGTGCTTGATTTCGATCCTAATGTATTCTCTTCCTCGGTTATATTGCTCTCTTTAGACTCTACTGGTTTCTTCCTCTTCCTCCCATTCTCAGTCACATCTTCTTTACTTGTTACTGAACCATTTGTATCATCATCCTTCTCTTCTTCCTCTTCTGTCTTCTTCACTAGCTCTTCTTCTTCTTCTCCTTCAATTTCATCTTTCACCGGCTTCTGTGGCCTCCCTCTTCTCCTGTAAGCTGGAATCTTTTCTTCCTCACCGCTTCCTCGATCTTCTCTAGCAGTAGCGTTCTGCCTCTTGCCTTTTCCTCTACCTCTTCTCATAACTCTATTTAACTCCAGCAAACCAAAAGCCTCAAGCAACTAGACAAGAAACCTGCAAGTTGAAAGGTTGGTTTATTTAATCAATTTTAACTATCAGCAGTAGCCGAACATCAAGATGAACATTAGGTCACAACAACAGATACAACAACACAATGGAGGTGAACTAAACTCAAACAAGTACTAAAATTTGTTGAAGACAGCTAAGAAAATGTGAAGAGCAATTTCATTTTTTCGACATGCACAAAACTGGGAGATAATTTGTTTCGGATCACAGATAATAGGAGGAAACTATTGATTGAAGAATGAACACGGGTCAAGCGCAATCATCAACACGAAAGCAAGATTCCATTTGCAGGAATTATAAGTCAATAGAAGAGCTTATTGGACAACCAGGATCCAAATACAATTTCTTTCCAACAAGGTTTGAACAAAGACAAACATATAAGCAACACACTTGAGTCACTAGACAAAAAGACCTATCCTTTCGAGCTCAATAGAAACCAAAAAATAAGCAACAAGTAAGTTTAATCGATTATCTTCCACGAAAACTAATTGCATGAACAGTCCAAAGAGTAAAAACAAGCCCTAATTTACCTCTACTCTCTTGGAACATGTTTTCAAAACAGGCAACACATGATTCACTACCACCAAGAGAAAAGAGAGAGACAGAGACACACCTGTGAGAACCCATTGCTCAGAATGAGACAAAGACCTGTAAAGGGTTTCTCTTTATATTAAATTTTTATCTTGGGTATTTTCAATCGATCTAACTCACCAGTTTCTAAAACCAAACAATGTAAAGTTAGTAGAAGAGGAAAACCCAGATCAGAGGAAAGACAGAGATCCTCAAGTAGAGACTGATGAAACAAGACAGAGGAATCGAATCGAATCAAATCCAAAGGATAAGACTCAACTTAATAAGAAAGAGATCTAAGGGAAGAGGAAGGAAGAAAGAGCAACAACAACTAGTGTTAGTTGAAAGTGTCGTTGACAGATTAAAGTTGATTGCTTTCAAAAGGCTTCTTTTTTCCCCTACTAGCTAGCTTCTGTGAAACTATAGAAAACAAAAGACGTAAGAATGACGCTTTTTCGTCTCACTTGTTGTAACACCACCATCACTGACTGACTCCAATGGATCTTAGTTAAGCCCGTTGAAGATGGATACGGATTTCACCCACGCGCCCCATTCTGGCGCGTGCTTTCACATTCTACTCGTTTTCGAACTTACCGTACTTTACTGACTGGGTTTGGATAAGAGACAGCTCATAGCCGCGTTATAAGAAGATCAAAAGATTTCAAACACTTATCTTTTTTATCCCGGGCTTCTCCTTTTCCTTTAACTCTGGGCTTTGGCCCATTAGAGTTCACTTTATTTGTTATATACCCCATTTACCTTATTAGAACCCGATTCTATTTAGCATATATGATGAATATAGGCATGGTCTAGGCACACACCTTGTACTACAAGAGATTGATAAACCCTAATTTCTTCTATTGTAGAAGAAACTTTTCTTAGATTAGCTGGGAATCTTGTTGTTTTAGATTAGGAATCGAAGTTTATATGGGTATTGCTGCGATTATCTTCTTGGATCGATTGGGCTAAAGTTTTTGAAATTCGATTGTTTGGATATTGGAAGAGGAGGAGAACCCCTACAATGATCCTGACCTGGCTAACCGGAAGAAATAGTAAGGCTTATTATATACGTTTTGTAATAGACAAAGTAAACAAGGTATCATCCATCCGTTTTCATATATGTCTTCGATTTGACAAAAAATGATGTTTGGGACCTTTTAAGAGATTTATTGAGAACCCACCGTTTGCTTTTTATTATTATTATTGTATTCAAACCAATTATCATCTTGAGCTTACATTTTACTGGCTGTGAAATTGATATCAACTACTTTTCAATAGCAATCTAATCATTTAAGTGGTTTTATGGTCTCCAAGACAATTGAGACCTTGGAACGAGATAGGCAAGCTTACCTGGAGAAGGCTGCCATAAAGCTTGAGGAAGCAAAAAAGATATGTCCGGGAAAACGACATAGACGGTACGTCCAAATCTTCCCCTTTTTTTTCCGATGGTTCGATTTAATTACAACATGTGCTTTGTCATGCAGGTGCCAAACACTGATTGAGGATCAAGTTGCTACACCAGAAATCTGCTCAACGTTGAGAGGAATTACTGCTTTCTTCTTGTTTTCCTATATATGTCATTTATTATAAGTCTCTCCTATATAATCGTCTGCGACAATTGGATTTATTAACAGCTTCTTCTTTTTCTTTTAAAACAGTTGGGTCTTCTTGAAAGGCTGCGACTGTGTTTACAATGTCTTTAGCTTTTTGTTTGTTCCTTGAATTTAAACTTATTTTTTGTTTATCTAGCTTCTAATCGTCTAGAAGTTCCAAAGGGTCTAACTAAGTTTTACTGTGGTTATTCTCAAGCAACCATGGTTTACTTGGGTTTATCTCTCTAGTCTCTCTATCTATATACTAATACTATTCTATATGCCTTGGGATTTTTTATATATATATATTGAGATTTGGTCTAGGAGATGAGATCCATTGTCAAAATCATCACACTTAGTAATTTCACTTCATCAGCTATTCAAAGTGAAGTTACAATCTCTTCAAACTTCTTTTCAAAACATTCAACAAAGGATTTTGTCACCAGACTCACCACCAACAACAACAAAAAAAACAAAAAGAGAGAGACATAGACTCACCTGTGAACCTAGTCCATGGCAAATTAACCGAAATGAGATTGCACGCGTTTTGATCAAGAAAAGATTTGAAACACATATAATTCTTCCCGGGCTTCTACTTTTCCTAAACCCTTTGGGCTTATGCCCATTAGAGTTCACTTTTTTTTCTTGTCTTATAACCCATTTATTGAACCCGATTCTACATGAATATTGCATTAAACCATTTCGGTTTAGTGCTCGGTTATGATTCTTTGAGTAAGAAGGACAAAAAGGTCAAAGCAGAAAAATCATAACTTCTTCGGTCCTAAACCCTACTGCACAATTTAGAAACCCTAAGTTCTGTTCCGGTCGTTTTTTTTTGTTCATAGAATTAACAACAACAACAACAAAAAATTCAGTTCCAAACGAAAATTGATTTCATCAGTTGGATTTTTTATCAAACGCTCGAGCATCCGTACATGTGAGAAAGCAAAACCCAGATTTTGTTATTGATTTGGGTTTTTGACTGTGTTAAGAAAGATTAAGGAAGTTTTGCAAAAATGAGGAAGAAGGTAGACGAACGTATCAGGACTCTGATTGAAAACGGTGTCAAATTGAGACACCGTTCCATGTTTGTAATCATTGGTGACAAGTCTCGTGACCAGGTTAGGTGTTTTTGTTCTCCGAAGTTTTCTACTATTTAGTTTTGTTGGATACTAAATCTACAACCTTTTTTGTTTTTGTTTTTGTTTTTTTGTGTGTTTCTTTTCTAACAGATAGTGAACCTCCATCATATGTTGTCAAAGGCCGTGATTAAGTGTAATCCGAGTGTCTTGTGGTGCTACAAGGACAAACTTGACATTAGCAGGTTCTGTTCTTAATCCCAAATTCTCAAGGCGTTTGATGATTCTTTTTTAGCTCAAATCTAGTTAACCTTTATCTGGGAAAATTTTGTTTTTAGCCTTCCTCTGGAGAGTAGTGAGGACAGATACTTACACTGAGAATTGAATTGAGCACAACAAATGTAGAATGGAATGCGAATTTTTTATGGTCCTTAGTGATGAGAGCCTGTTCTTGTAATTAAATGACGAGAGCCTGTTCTTGTATTGATCTTTTATACATAGTAGAATTTTTCAGTGAGAGCTTTTGGATTCATCTTTTTGTTTGCAGTCATAAGAAAAAGCGTTCGAAACAGCTGAAGAGAATGAGGGAAAGAGGACAATTGGATCCAGACAAACTTGACGCCTTCTCGCGTTTGCTTGATGTGGGAAGAGTAACTCATTGCTTGTACAAAGATTCTGAACGAATTCTGGGAAATACTTTTGGCATGTGCATCTTACAGGTACTTGGTTTTCTTAATATTCATTTAAGATGACTGTCCCTGTTTCATTTTATGGGTAATAGTTACTATTTCTTCGTGCTACATTCAGGATTTTGAAGCTTTAACTCCAAATCTACTAGCAAGGACAATAGAGACTGTGGAAGGTGGTGGTTTGGTTGTATTAATATTACGATCACTTGCATCGCTTACTAGTCTATGCACTATGGTTATGGTATGAACCACGGTTTTCAAACTTTAATACCTTACTCTTGAGAAAGTGGGAGAAAAGCATTATCTTAGTGCTGTTACATTATTTTTTTCTTATTAGGATGTCCATGACAGATTCCGAACTGAATCGCATTCTGAGGCCGCCGGCCGTTTCAACGAACGTTTTCTGCTATCGCTTGCATCGTGCAAAGCATGTGTTGTCATGGATGATGAGTTGAATATATTGCCGCTTTCCTCGCATATCAGATCTATTACTCAAGTTCCAATGGAAAAGGTAATCTTTGTAGCAAAGTGAACTGGGTTCTGTTAGAAAATGATTTCCAGCTAGTATCAATAACATTTTAATGTTGTATGCTATTAAAGGATTCTGAGGGGCTCTCTGAGGCAGAACGTGACCTGAAGAGTTTGAAAGATGAACTAAGTGATGATTTTCCTGTTGGTCCTTTAATCAAGAAATGCTGTACATTGGATCAGGTTCAAAACTATCAATTGTTTGCTTACTTGTCTTGCTAATGTTTTTTCTTATTGGCATGGCTGATGTTAATTGAGTTTCTGTATTTTCTTTTTGTAGGGTAAAGCTGTTGTCACATTTTTCGATGCAATTCTGGATAAGGCTCTCCGCAGCATAGTTGCTTTGATTGCTAGTCGAGGGCGTGGAAAATCAGCTGCACTTGGTTTAGCTGTTGCTGGGGCTGTTGCCGCTGGGTAGATTACTTGAATTAGTTTTACTCCCATATGTTCCGTTACTCATCAGTATTGTTTTTCCTGGATGTTTGTTAAAGTTATTGATGTGTGATTTACTTCCGCTTAGATACTCAAATATTTACATAACTGCACCAAGCCCGGATAACTTGAAGACATTCTTTGAGTTTGTTTGCAAAGGCTTTGATGCACTTGAATATAAGGTAACACAAAGTTCTTTTCCTACAGATTATTTATATATAGTACTTGTTCCATTTCATTGAGAAGGACCTGCACGGTGAGAGACATATGTATATTTATTGAGATAATCATTGAATAGACCTACACTGCTCAAGGATAGAAGAAATCATTATTCCATTTTGCGATGTGGTCATTTATGTTTCTTAAATATCGTCCACTATCATTTTTATAGGAGCACCTTGATTATGATGTTGTGAAAAGTGCGAATCCTGACTTCAAAAAAGCTATTGTACGGATAAATATCTTCAAGCACCATAGACAAACTATCCAGGTTTGTTAATCCCTCAGTTAATTCATGGTCTTCAAGTTGTGATTTGAGTCCATCTCTGACGTGTTCCATGATCTTGATTTTTTCATGCAGTATATACAACCACACGAGCATGAGAAGCTCTCACAAGTAGAGCTGTTGGTTATTGATGAAGCTGCAGCTATTCCTTTGCCAGTTGTGAAGTCTTTGCTTGGTCCTTATCTAGTTTTCCTATCGTCAACTGTCAGTGGGTATGTGAAACAGGATTTGATGCTATTTCCATAATATTGGAAAGGTATATGCATGTTCTGGTTTTAATTCAGGGACAATCATGCTACTGAATTTTACCCTTTTGTAAAGCTATGAAGGCACTGGGAGATCTTTGTCTCTTAAACTCCTCCAACAATTAGATGAGCAAAGCCGGGTTCCTGCTACTGGTCTTGAAGGTTCTGTTTCAGGTATATAACTACTGCACCATGCTTTCATTCTTGGATATAAAAATTATTAGGGAAATTTTTAGAGACCCCTCTATTATCCTTAAGAGGATAGACTCATCTTTCTTAGAATCATCACTCAGATGCCCCTATGTACTGTCTAGGAAGGTAAAGTATAGTGCTTCCAACATTTGTTTATAATATTTCATTTCGTCTGCTCAGCAGTTATATCAATCGTAATGATCTAGGTGGCATAGGCATTACTATTCGCAGGGCCTGCATCCTGTGGCGGCTTTAGTTGATGTGAATAATTCCCCTGATATTCTCAAGTTTCTTCGGACAGGTTGTCTTTTCCAGAAGATAGAACTTAATGAGTCTATTAGATACGGTTCTGGAGATCCAATAGAATCCTGGCTTAACGGCCTACTTTGCCTTGATGTTGCTACTTGTCTGCCTAATCCTGCGCGGTATGAATATTTTACTAAAATTTTATAGTGTCTACTATCCTTTCTTGCGTTACTGATCGTCTAGAAATGTTTTTTTTTATTTGAGTTGTCTTGTCTTTCTTTTTTTTGTGTAGCCATCCTTCGCCAAGTCAGTGTGATCTCTATTATGTCAACCGAGACACACTCTTTTCTTATCACAAAGATAGTGAGTTGTTTCTACAGGTAAATGTGGTTGATTTATGGATCCGTCCATTATTTTGACAATAGACTGATATAAGTGCATCCTACAGAGAATGATGGCGCTTTGTGTCTCGTCTCACTACAAGAATTCTCCTAATGATCTTCAATTGCTGGCTGATGCTCCTGCTCATCATTTGTTTGTGCTACTTGGTATGCATGTTTTCCTTTTCCCCCACCTAATTTAATTTTCAGAACTATTCCTAACTGCTCTTAAACACAGGTCCTGTTGATGACTCCCAAAACAAGATTCCTGATATACTCTGTGTTATCCAGGTATATATTATTGCTCTGTGTGAAATTTATCACTAACTTGTTTTTTCTGTTGAACACCAAACAGTTAGAGTTTGATTAAGGTTCACATTGACCTAGAACAGCGATTCATCAGTCTTCATGAAAATGGACTTACAAAGATTAAATTATCAGCTATCAATCTGTTATAGATGCTTTTTTCCACATTTTGTGGAAAATCATAGTTTCTAGCTTGTGTCCTTTTTTTTTGTGTGATCTTAAGCATCATTGTAACTATTATATTCAGGTCTGTCTCGAAGGAAAGATATCTGAGAACTCAGCCCTTCAAAGTTTAAGGGATGGCCATTCACCATATGGAGACCAAATTCCATGGAAATTCTGTGAACAATTTCGGGACATTGAGTTTCCAGGTTTCTCTGGTGCTCGAATAGTACGCATAGCAGTCCACCCTAACGCCATGAAGGTAAGCTTTTGTGTCTGTTCATAGTTTTTACTTGCCCATTTCAGGTTTTGTGTGCATTTTAACAAGCTTCTGATTGCCCTTTTTGTAGATGGGATATGGTTCTACTGCAGTTGAACTCTTGACCAGGTAAATTCATGAAAATGTGCATACACGAGTTTGTTATCATGTGCATCTCATATATTACCTATATATCAATGTTATGTTTTGTGCTCGTAAATGACTTTGTACTCTTAATTAGGTGTAGTCATACTCTTACTAATATTGATTGATATTTGCAGATATTTTGAGGGTCAGATAGCTCCAATCTCAGAAGCAGATGATAAAGTTGATATGGAGCATGCACCCATTAGAGTTACTGAGGCTGCTGAGAAGGTTTCTGGTTTTTTCTATATATCTATGTGTGGGCTTTGGGTTTTCTTAGTGCAGAATCTGCTTCCTTTTTATGTTCACTAGCATTGTTTTGTCTCTGTTTTCCATTCTTAGCTGATTCCATTTTTGACAGGTCTCCATGCTCGAGGAGCAAGTAAAGCCTCGCACAAATCTTCCACCTCTATTGGTTCCACTTCATGATCGACGACCTGAGAAGCTCCACTACATTGGTGTTTCCTTTGGGCTTACTTTGGACCTCTTCCGGTTTTGGAGAAAACATAATTTTGCGCCTTTCTACGTTAGCCAAATCCCAGTTGAGAATATTTCTATTCGTTCTCCTTAATTGCTTATATGAATTTCATTTCTAGTAGTTGTTTGTAACACTGATTATTCCCTGTACTTGGATCAGAGTGCTGTGACTGGTGAGCACACATGTATGCTTCTAAAACCTTTGAAAAATGATGAACTAGAAGTCAACGAGTGCGATGAGTTGGGGTTCTTTACTCCCTTCTATAAAGGTTTGTTGATTCTTTGATCAAGAACTGAACTTTCTCCATCTTCCAAGTATTATCATAATTTTTGTTTGATGGTTTGACAACTTATTTTGCTTTGTTCAGATTTCAAGATAAGGTTCTCTAAGCTTTTGAGTGATAAATTCAAGAAGATGGACTATAAACTTGCAATGAGGTAAGCACTAACAATTTCTTGTCTTTATTTTGCGTTAATATCAGTTTCATAGAATTATTTATTTTTGTCATATCATTCTTTGTCCAGTGTCTTAAACCCAAAGATCAACTTCCCCGAGGTTGATTCTTCAGGGAATTCATCAGACGGATTTTTAAAGACACTCGACGGCATATTATCTCCATATGATATGGAGAGGTTCAGAGCATACACTAAAAATATGACTGACTTCAATCTGGTTAGATTTCTTTCCTGAGAATGGTTTTCTTTTGAAAATGTCTATGAACTAAATTGACATTTTAGTAACGATCTCTTGGAACCCAATCTATACCCAACACACATTGGACGTTGAAATGGTGCAGAAGTAAAAACAAATGTCTTTTGTGTAAACTTGTTAAATAGATTAGATCAGTACTAACTACTTTCAGTTCTTCTGTTTGTAAATTGTTTCTTTGTCTTATCGTTGAAAGGTTTATGACATCTGCAAAACACTGGCACATCTGTATTTTGAAGAGAAGCTCCCCGTATCACTATCATATGTTCAGGCATCTATATTGCTATGCTTGGGGTTGCAGGAGGCGGAATTTTCTAGCCTCGAGGTAACATGTTTTACTCTAATCTTGAAGATCACAGCCAGCTGCTTCATTATGTTTCAGCAGATCCATATTTAATAAACTTGCAAAACACATTTGAATGTTCAACTTTGCGCAGAGACAAATGCAGTTGGAGAGGGGACAAATACATTCTCTTATCCTGAAGGTTGCAAGGGAGTTGTACAAGTATCTCAATGGAGTTGCAGGAAAGGAGATCGAATCAGCCCTCCCTCGTTTGAAAGAGGTACCGCCATGTTATTTATTGCTTTGTAATTGATCCATAAACTATGATCATAAGAGTTTACATTTACGAAACCAAGAACAAAGTTTGAATCTTTGAATGTGTGCTGTGTGCAGAAACGTATAGTTCAAATTGAGCACTCCTGAGAGAATAAGAATAACTAAAAGTCTCTCAAGCTGTTCTCATAGTTTTGTGTTTGCAATTGAATAATGTCTTCTGTTTTGCTGGTTGCAGAGAGAGCGTGAACCTCACAATTTATCAGTTGACGGTGATATAAGGGAAGGCGCAAAACAAGTCGAGGTAATTCTCCTACCTCCCTGTGCTGTGTAAAAATATTATATTTGTGTTACTTTGGTTATAACACCGAATGAACTTGTACTTCTTTCGTCTTTAAAAGGAACAAATGATGAAGGAGAAAATTGAAGGATTAATGGATTCTGAGCTTCAACAATATGTAATTGGGGACAAAGAATCAGAGGATCTGCAACACTCAAAGATCCCTTCAAGTGGTATTATTAGTGTTAAGTCCACCAAATCGGAGAATGAGAACGGGTTTGACAAATCCACCAAAAAGAGAAGCAGTGATAAGCGTTCCTCTTCTTCCTCTAAATCCAAATCTTTAAAGAAGAGAAGAGCCTGAAGGAGTAATTTTTAAAATGATCAAATCAGTTTTGAGCATGAGCTATGAAATTTTTTGTTGAAATCAGAAATTTTGGTTATGTTTGTTGTAATTTTGATTTATAACGGTATGGCTGAAAAAATTAAAGGAAATCATAGATGTGTAATTTGATACTATGCGAGTCTTAAAAAAGAGCGATCAGCATAAAGAGATATATCAAGTGAAATTGCTCGAAATCTACAAAATTAGGCCTTTGTAATACAATATATAGATGTATGTGTAGATGTATGATGGCTTAGATCGAGTCAGAGAAGGTGGATACAATTGATGATGGTGGTAAGCATGTGCAAATGATTGAAATTTGGAAGTGATATGATGTAATGAAAGATGTTCAATGATTATGATCACTTTTATTTAATTTCTTCTATGACTTTACAAACTCTCTATCAATCTAACTTCTCTTAGTTATCAAAAACAATTATAGCTATATGTAACTTTGAGTGCATGACGGTATAATTTACTACCCACCATTTATATATAATGTCGCAATTTTAGATTCATATTATAAACTTTCTATTTGTATTCTTGAAGCATGGCCACTCCACGATTGGATTTCTAATTAAGTAATTATCGATAGCTTTTGTTAAATGATCCATGCACCAATTAAAAACCGAAGTGGCATTAACATTCACAAAATTATACTTAATCTATGATGCTTAATTGCCTTAATTTGATCCCCACGCTGAATTGATTACTCGGTCCCATAAAGATTAATGAGAGAGGAACATAGCTTAAACATCAAGAAAAGTCGGGCTATTTGTACTGACCCGTTGTTACATAGATAGTGTATCTTAATAACTATACCAATTCGAATATGTTGGTACTCAGTAACTCATATTTTGAGTACTTGCAGAAAAAATATGGTATTCACGAATATTTGTGCCCGATCTAAACTCCTTACAAAAAAATATTCCCTATACCAGAAACATGTATAATAGTTTATTATTAAACACACCCGAATTGGAAAGTTTTGGTCTCCAAAATCTTAGAACGGATTGAGATGGATACTGATCGGTTCCGATATGCCACCCTTAAGATTAATGCATTAATCATATGTTCACTTTCGTATATATATGTAATATAAACATGGAACCTGATTAACAAAAGGTAAACATGAATGATAGAAGAAGAGAGGAGTAGTTGCAAGTGGTTATAAGATTGATACCAACTCTTTCATCTCTGTGTCATCTATGGATCCTCCTCACGCGTTGCTGATGCATTTTGGAGACACCTCTTTCTTACCTTGCCTTCTTCTCCACTCTCTTCTTTCCTCCTTTATGTATAACACCTCTACTTTAAAAACTTATTCTGAAATTTGAAATGAGGTACTTAAATCGAAGTAAGTTAAAAATTAGTTAATTCATGCATGGATCTATAAGTTTCAATGAATATATGCATATAGGGATAGTCGAGTGATATATAATTATATCTTAAATTCGAATAAGACTGTATTATCTAATATATCTAGAACTTAGAACTATCACACACACATATATATATAAAGTCTAGGTTAACGATATTAACACAAAATATTAGGTAACATGCATGGCCAAATTTGATGCTTAAATTTTATGAACATTTAAAGTTAAAAACTGTTACTCAAAGAGCTAAGTTCGTCAATAGAAATTAATTTAGTATTTAATTTAATAAAAGATGATAGTAAGTTTCTTAGAAAATAAGTAGATCAGTTATTAGTTTTTTTTCTTCCACAAGTCCAAAATGAAAATCAGAAATTTACGCGAAAATTTGCATGAAAGTTACTTATACCGGCCGAATTAATAATATAAGTGTTGTTAAATGTCTTTCAGTATGCATTATTGTTAAAACATATACCCAACAACAATCCTACCCTAATCTACTAACTTGACCAATTGATAAAGAAAAGTCAATACAATAAACTTTTTGTAGTTAAAACGAAGGGTTTTAAGAGGTCTAAATCAAAATTGCGGTTTCTATCTCATTCTGCTTCAGAAATTTTGAATAAAGTTTGATTACAAAAACTAAAACTTCAAAATCTATTATTGCTACATGTATATATAGATAAAAAGTTTTATCTCTAGTTTTTTTGTTGCTGTTTTAGTTTTCACAAGATACTTATCAGATAAAAAAAAAATATATAAGTCATATTTGATATATATGCGGATATATAAAAATATAATACAGAGATGTGCTCTGCATGTGTATTTTGGTCTGTGTCTTTGTGTAAGATGAAATCCAAGAAAGACAAGAGCTCCAGAGATTCAGGTGGCCGATCAACTGGAAATCAGCCACTTTGATTTCTTGTCTAATTATATTTTCCAAGTCTCGAAAAATATTTAATCATCTGTCTAACATCTTAAAAAGTATGTATTATATTATATACTGTTATCTTTTAGACCAGGGCCACACTGGATATATTAAGTTAGCAATTAGTTTTGTTTTATATATCCTCGGTCTTTGAGGTTTTCAGCGAAGCTTAAGCCTTATGCGCCGTTCGCGGCTATTTAAAAAATGAATATATCAGACAAATAAATTATTTTATTATCCACAAACAAATAATGCTATATTTTATAGATAATTCAAATTACAGAAATCGTCTTACATTTTTTCATATACACATCTTTTTTCTTCCTTTTTATTTTTTATTTTTGTTAAAGGGTTGTCTTCATGTACCAGTAAAACATTTCATATTTACAAACAAAAGCTCCTATTCGAATTTTTTCCATATACATATAGTCAGTAGTCATACGCATCATACGTATACATACATGTGTTAAGAAAATTTGATTAAATATGGATGAACGCGTATTACCAAAATTAAGTTCTATTTCGAGATTAATATTGTGAGTGTAATTTTAATAATTATGATCACTAAGTAATAACAACATGCATACGTAATTAACGATATGAGTGTGTGTTGAAGACATGTGCTTATTGGGATTTGTTTGGCTTCAAGAACCCCTAAAAATTCCTGCAACTGGTCCAAGATTCCATGACGACAAGGACCTTTGGCCTAATTTGCATTGATCCGATTGCCTAAATTTAATCCCTTCGTAGATCCAAATGAACACCAGCCAACAAAAATAATCATTAATAATTTAATTCTCATCAAATACAACCATTAGTATTGTAAGAAAATAAATAAAGCATTTATATTTTTCTGGCTGATACACAAATGTAAGGCCTTACTTTGGCATCTGCCTCCAAAATTTAGCTTTCACATTTAAAATTTTTATTTTTATACACAGGTGACGTACATCAAATTTTTATACACAAATGTAAGGCCTTACTTTGGCATCTTTAAAGATCGAAGTTATTCAACTACTTGATTGCGGTACTGTTGACGTTAAATATATTTTTATATTTATTTTTATGTAATAATAATAGTTATCAATATATTTTCATAATGGTATATTGATGGATTTATCACTCTAAGTTGTGTTAACAATCTATATTACCAAATAATAACTAACTTCAAATTTATTACTAAAAAAATTGGTAACTAGCTGCACAATTTGAATGCTATCGAATTGATAAATTTCTGTCATGAAGTTTTGTTTATGTGTTCAGTCAAAAATAAAAGAGGAAATTTTGGTGAAAAACGAAAATGTTGGACATTCTATTATAATAAATCAATGTTGTTGATCCGATCTAAGTTTGGGAAATGTGGGAATTTGGTTGAAATTAAGAGTGTATAAATAAGGATTTAGGAGAAGTTATAGGGTGGAGTTTGGTCTTATTCAAATCACCAAACACACTCCACAAGCTCGCTTACCTATTATTTATTGATTTAACTATGTAATTACGTCCATACAATATTATAGATTCTTCAGAAGATTGTCTGGGTTTATAGTAAATTAACTTAAATTAAGAGAAGTGAAACATGAAGTGGCGAATCTGTAATTACAAAACAATATAAATATAACGACAAATAAAACATAGGAAGTGTTTGGTTTCTTTAACCTTACGCAATGTTTTAATTAGTTTGAACTCTTCCCGATACCTAATTGGGAGTTGAAAAATTCAGTCCTCAGCCAAACCCATTTGTGGCTCACTCGAATTCTTGTGTTGCGCCACACATACATAATCTTTTTTGGTTTCTAAAAATTATATGATAAAAGTACTCATATAATCTACCTCGAGAGATATATCATACAATTTTGTGAACATATGAAAACCACAAATTATATGAGTATTTATATCCTATATACAAAGAAGGCAGAACAATCTATGTTGTATCTATAAATAGATAACGTGTGTGTGTGCGCGCGCCAATATAATATGCTAATTGAAAAAATAAAAAGATGATTGTGGTTCACAATCTATTTTGTGTGTCTATCCTAATCGATAACTTAACACAAATCACACCTAAAACTAGCTTATCAAGACCCTTCTTCTTACTTATGTATGTACTTTCTTTTAAGTCTATAACAACATTTTCTCGATAGAAATAACACTGTAAATAACCAATTCATATGAATAACAACAATACTCCAATAAAAAGTTTCGTACTTTTAACTTCGTGGAAAATTCTACGTAAATTTACATTCGCATTACAAAAATATTTTAGACAAAAACTAAGACTATTCACAGTCAAGGACAATCATATTTGGAGAAAACCAAATTACAAAAATGCCCTCTAGTTCAAAACTTTAAGTCAGAAAATAACAAGGAGATGAGTGGCTAAAAAGTCAAGAAAATCCTTTATAAAGTCCCGCGAGTGTTGATCACTTTAATGCATAGAGAGAAAAAGAAAACACAAAATAAGTGTGAGAAAGAGAGAAAGAGTCTCTCTCTTGAGTCTTGAAGTCATGCAGCTCAAATCATCATCACCATCTTCATCATCATCTTCTTCTTCATCATCATCCATGAAACTCAAAACACTAATCCAAAATGTCCTCACACACCCTCTCTACCGTTTCCTAAGAGCTCTCGCGAGAGCCAAATCAATATTTCTAGAGATCTCAAAACACAACAACAACAAGAAACGAAAACTCATGATGTTTTTTCCAACAAAGGCTTCAAAGAATCAACGCAAGATCTTCTTCGGATCTTTCAGATTGCATTACAACTGGTGTTCTTCTCATGTCGTCCCTGTTCCTCAACCTTTTCCTTTTCCTGTCTCTGACGTCAAAGGTGAAGAACATGATGATTCTCAGCTATCTGGCTACCTCGAGTGGCTCGAACACAAGAAAGTCGAAGATGCCGAAGAAATCAGAGATGTTGCAGCTGATGATGAAGAAGAAGATGATATTGATCATTTGGCGGATATGTTCATCGCTAATTGCCACGAGAAGTTCTTGCTCGAGAAAGTCGAATCTTACAGGAGATTTCAAGAAATGTTAGAAAGGGGTTTGTGAATTATCAGAGGTGAAACATAGATTTTGACTCTTGTCTGATTAATTAATAATCATGTTGTAAAATCTTAGCTAGTTCGATTTGATAATATACCACAAGGTGGTGAAATGTGTATCTTGAAAGTTTTGGGGGTAATTGCGCGAAGTTGAAACTTTTGGGGGTAATAGTGAAACATTTGATATTGTAAAAACAATAATTATTGTTGTCCATCTAATTGGGCACATCTAGTTAAGTTGTGAGTTCTGATTAGTGTTTGGTAAATTACGTCCAACTTGCCTAATTTTTAATTACGCCCAATCTTGAGAAAGTTGAAATAAATTAATTAAACAAGAATTACCAAAAAGAAAATGAAAGACAAGAAAGTACCTCTACTGAAATTTCAAGAGTGGTAATTATAGTTATTTACATAACAGAAAAATTTAAACGTGATATTACTGAGGGAATAAATTTTACTATTAAGATATATATTTTAATTAAATAGTATCATACAGTTTCCTTAGGCAGTAAAAATGTGTATAGTAATGCATTTTTGTAATAAAGCTGTCATAATTTAGCAAAGTTTGGTTGTAACGTTCATAATTTTTATGTTGATTATGTAAATTTGCCATCTTGGATGGGAGAACACATTTGTTTTGACGGGAAAAAAAAGTAATGCCTTTTTGTATAAACATATATAGTTTTCTTTTTTGGCAACACATAAACATGTAACGCAGAGTCCGTAGACAAAATGATATGAAAAGCTAAATAACACCAATATTTGTATTATAAAGTGGAATTTATGACTTTTCAATCTTGTAAATATCTTTGATATATAATACTAGTATAAAGAAAAACATCGTGATCATAATAGCTAAAAGACACTAAAAGGATCGAACAAATCTCGAGAAAAATTATCTAAAGTACAATTTACTGTGCCTTCTCAACTACTAATAGATCCAATTTTCACCTAATTTTGGACTTTAGAGGACTTTATTGTGGTATCCTCGTGTAATTACAATAGTCATTTCTCCAAATGATTGTATATTTACCTATAATATATAAAAAAAAGACTCGGAGAATAAGTAACAGTTTTCCCATATAATGTAGAGAAATAAACACCAAACATCAAATCACTTATTCCGCTATTTTGTTTCTTCCAATATGAAATGCATTGTTTTAATTTTAAAATAATTTTCTTCAAAATTTCAAATATTAAAGTATCAGAATTTATGCGTTTAATTAAAACTTTGTTCTTATAATGAAAAACTTGTAATTATTTCTAAATATACATGATCTATGCTGGCCCGTCTCAATTATCGACTTCCCCCCTAGATATTGTTTCGTTGACCTTTGCAATTAATAACTTTATGTAGCATACTCGAGACCCAAAATTAATTTATTGGAGAATTTTACATATTAATATACGGAAATTAAAATATATGAATTTGACTATCGAAATTGAAAGCGTAATTTCCATAGGTTGAACACTATGCTGTTACATCAACGGATACTCATACCACTGGTGAAATGCAAAACTGATAAGGCATCTTGGGCTAACCCCATTTTCCCTTGTGGTATGCAATATACCAAAATCTATTCACTTTTAGTAAAATAATAATAAATAGACCCAAAAAAATAAGAAAATTATAATGTCACCATTTCTACATTAATATATTTGATCAAAGAATAGAAGTTTGAGAAATAGACTGCCATTATTTTACAATTCTAACTTCTTTTAATATAGTTTTAATCCAGCATCTAATGGATATTGAGTCCAATATATTAATTTGAAATGATTTCTTTACATACTTTTGATACTATACCAAGACCAGACTCCAATCCATTCGTTAATCAAGAAACGTGGATTGATTGGATATTGATACACCACTTCGTAAACTTGAAATTATATATATATATTCACGTTTAATTTACTCTCCTATTTGTTGACAAAATAAACAAATTAACTCTCCGAAAAAAACAGTTATTAAAGGAAACTACTGTTACACAATCCCTAACGTCTTTCACAAGTCTTATAAACTCGCGTCTTCCACAAATCTTCATGCTCTTCTCTTCTCTTCTCTTTCCATTCACCTCTGCAACAGATTCTTGCGCCAAAGATCGTTCGAATTTAGGGTTTTGCTTTAAACCACAGACTTCATCTCTCGAGGTTATTGATTCTCTCTCTAATGGCGGACCAGAAAGATCAAGGCACAAATCCTCCCGCCGGTACGTCTGTTCAAATACTTCCGATGAGGTTTTTCTATTGAATTCCCCCATAGACTTCTTGTAACATTACGATCACAGTCTTCAGGAACTAGGGTTTTCAAGTATGAATGATTAGATTGGGTTTATAGATTTCAAGGTTTCGGATTCCTCTGCTTTTCGTTTTCTTTCATCCATTGATGGCAACGGCTGCTGACAAAGAACTGTATTCTTGTCTTTGTACCGAGTGATCTTGATTCTGCTACTTCTCGTGACGCAGTAAAGCCAGCGTTTCTCCCTTTAAAGAAGAGAGCAATGGCTGAAAAATCACTCGTTGGGTATAACAGAGCACTCGAGTCTAATTCAGAGTCTGGCTCCATCAGCGATGGCAGTGACGATGGAGACGTGATGTGTTTATCCGAAGAAGATGACAACAAACAGACACTCCAAGAACTCCAGATAAAAGCTTTCTACTCTGTTCTCCAAGCTTTCACTTTAGAAACCTCGACAATGTCAAACGTAACAGTAACCTTTCTCTTGGTTAAATCTCTCTTCCTCTTTGCTAAATTCGTTCTGTTCCTGAGGGTTGTGGTGATGTCTTCTGTTTATCCAGAAGAGGACTCAGATCGTAGAAAAACTGATGAACGAGTGGGAGATTGCTGACGAAACTCACATCTCTTTTGCGGATAAGATCCAGAAGAATCTTGTGATCCTACAACAAATGTATGTATATCCTCTTATCAAAGCTTTATACTTCAAAGAATATAATCTCTTCCTTCCTTGTTTAAAACTCATTGTTGCTTTCTCAGGGTTGATTCATCTGTATCTGATGAGAAGGAAAAGCAGACAGTACCAGAGACGCCATCGACCAAACCTGTAAGGCAGAGAAATTGACAACTCTGTTTTGGCATTTCCGCAGAGTTTATCTTTCATTGTCTTTACCTTTTCTGTTTTAAGGCAACGCCGAGCTCGAGTTTTGTTCCTCATGCTGGCAAAAGCTGGGGCAGTGTTAATCCTGAGTCTCTTATTGGAAAATGGATCCGTATAAGACTGCCTGATGAAGCTGAGTTCTATGAATTCATCATCAAAGCGTATGATGCAAAAGAGGTACTAAACCCTCTCTTATTTCTCATGCCTTGTTCCATCAGACTCAAGCCGTTTTAAGAAATCTACTTCGCAATTTTCTCTCCAGGAAATGCATCACCTAGAGACCGCAGACTCGAATGCAATGGAGGTTGATGACCCGTATAGCTGGATTGATCTCAGAGAAGTAATACACAAACTCTTATCATCTCCTTTCATCAAATCAAAGTCTTTATATCAGAAGCTGAAATTTTTGATCTTAAGCTGACTGCAGATTTCTCCTGAAGATATCATGTGGGAAGGTGGAGAAAAGCCAAACTTTGATGCTCCCAACCAATCTGCAGCTACAGCTCGAGGAGCCCTTTTCTGATACTCTTTGACAATCACATTCTCAGCAAATCTTGACAAGGTAGCTTTACCAATGCAAACACACATTCTCAGCGAAACTCATTAATGGTTTGGCAGACATTTTACTAAGTGAAACTCTTGGTTTCAATGCAGGACAGTGCTGAGATTGATCAAGAGACCCTCTTTTGCATTTTGTTTGAGATCTTTAGTTACTTGTACAATCACATAACACAGACTTTTTTTGGTGTTGTTTGCTGGAATTAGAGAAGAAACGGGTCAGTGTAAACAGGATTCAAATACTTGCTTTTGTAAATGTTGGTTGCCTTATTAGTTATTACCTTGTTAGCTCATCTCATTCCCATCCCTTCTCTCATAAATAATATGTTAGTAGCGCGGTTAAAGCCTTAAAATATGTTCATTATTAAATCAAGGGAAGATAACTATAATAACCTATATATTGGCATTAATAGCCAAACTAACCTATATTTTATAAAAATAACTAGAGTGTTTATGTTTTTTTTAACCCCCAAAATATTCCATAACACATTTGTTAGAAAAAAATATATTACAGAAATGCCATTATTATTTTAATGCCACATTGGCAGAAGTTGCAGTTAATTACAAAAAAACCACAGATTTTCTTACTTTGTCGGCGTATTTCTAATAAATCTGTGGAAATAAGTCTGCCACAGTTTTTTAAATCGGCCACAGTTTTAAAAATCTGCCACAGATTTTTAAAACTGTTACAGGTTTTATAAATCTGCTACAGATTTGTTTACATAGTCATCACTGATTTATTGGTTCGCAGATTTGTTTTGAAGTACCGATTTTTTCTACAGATTTATTTTGATGAACCCACAGATTTACAAATCTGCCGCAGATTTGTTGTGGACCACAGATTTGTTCTAAAAATCTGCCACATATTTTTAGAAGACACCGCTGTTTTTCTGTGTTTCGCAGATTTGTTCATACAGACTTGTTTCGCATTACAGACTTATTCTAATAAGTCTGTAGGTTAGTTACTGCAGACTTTTATTTAGTTATCGCAGACTTATAATAAGTCTGCGTGTTGCTGCAGACTTGTTTTCAGAAAAGATAATTGCTAGAGTAACTCTTAATCACAGATTTATTCAACATGACTGCAGACTTATTTCTTAATGGCCACAGACTTATTTCTTAATGCGACAGACTTATTTCTTAATGGCCACAGACTTATTTCTTCATGGCCACAGACTTATTTATATATGGTCACAGACTTATTTCTTCATGGCCACAGACTTATTTCTTCATGGCCACAGACTTATTTATGTATGACCACAGACTTATTTCTTCATGGCCACAGACTTATTTCTGTATGGCCACAGACTTATTTCCAGATGCCACAGTTTTGTTTTCGCAGACTTTTTATACCAAGATGTAATCTTGACCGTTCGATTTAGGGTGTGTTCATTTCAATGTAATCACGAATTAAACATGTGATTCAGATCCGTACTTGTATCATCTTCTTCCTCCTCTCATTCGAGCAAATTTTCTTCCTCCGTTCATTTCTCAGCTCCTTCCTGCATCATTTTTCTCAGCTCTTTCCTACATCATTTTTCTCATCTCCTTCCTGCATCATTTTTTTTGTCTGCATATACTTTATAAAATGGAGAAGATAATTCTCGTATGTGGCAAATGGAATTTTGAAAGAAGCAGATGATTGTTTGTTGTAGATAATAAGCGAGGATCTCGATTGATATCAGCTGATGCTAGCACGCGTTATGAAGATTTCATTGATATGGTGTATGAGGATTTTTCGTTGGATAAGATACTTTCAGATGTGGAATTGAGCTATATGTTTCCTAAGAAGATTATGCAGAAATTACCACAAGACACCCCTCCTGTGTTTGTATCTAATTCTCGACAATTCCAAAGTTTTTTGGGAGAATCGAAAGCAGATATGGTTCGATTGTGTGTGGAAGTGACAGATAAAACTTCTGGTCAATCAAAACAAGAAAGTGAGGATGATTTCGTTGATTGTAATAGAAGAAGTAAACAAGAGGGTAACAATTTTAAGCAAGAAGATGATGATGATGAAGAGGATGATGGAAGCAGATTCGATTACTGTGATGATTCAGACGGAACAGATTCTGGTGATGAGAATTTTGCAACATATGGGATGGTTGTTGAAGGCGAGGTAGAGGAAGAAAAACCAAATGTGATGAGAGGTTCTCCAGTATATGTAAGTGAAAGAATTGATGATGTTGAATTGCAGAAATTAGAACTGAGTTCTATGCATATAGCTGTCGGTCAATGTTATGACACAAAACAGCATTTGGAAACAAGATTGAAAATTCTAACGGTGGTTCAAAAATTTGATTTCGATGTATACAAATCAATGCCATTCCTATTGTCTGTAAAGTGTTGGGTGAACGGATGTTCATGGAAGGTACGCGCAACACCCTTAGGAGATTATCCAAAATTTCATGTTCGAAAGTATGTCCCGGAGCATACTTGTTCAGTCACTGAGCGTTCTTCAAGATCCCGACAAGCATCGCATGAGATACTTGGGCTGCTATACAAGGATTTTGTTGGTGGAGTTGGACCAACCGTGTTGCCAATGCATGTAGCTGAGGCTATTAATAAACGATTTCAAATTAAGGTACTGTCTATTATCGCTGTTGTATTTGTTGTTTCATAGGTGGTAACTAAGAACTGGTAACTAAGAACTGGTAGTTGAGAACAAATATGTGGTAGCTAAGAACAAATCTGTGGTAACTAAAAAACAAATCTGTGGTAACTAAAAACAAATCTGTGGTAACTAAGAACTGGTAAGTAAGAACAAATCTGTGGTCAGTAAGAACAAATCTGTGGTAACTAAAAAGAAATCTGTGGTTTATAAAAACAGATTCTAAGCACTGGTAGTTAAGAACAAATTTGTGGTCAGTAAGAACAAATCTGTGGTCATTGAAAATAAAACTGTTGTCATTAAAAACAAATAGTTAGTTGTCGCATATTTATTTGCTATCATAGTTAGTTGTCGCAGATTTATTATCTGACCACAGTTTTTTTCTGCTGATTTTATGGTGTAGATTGAATATTGGAAGGCCTATCGAACATTAAGGCATGCTAGAACTCTGCTCACAGGCAGTCATGAAAGTGAATATGAGGTACTTCCTGCACACTTATACATGGTAAAGAGAGCAAATCCTGGAACACATACGCGACTTCAAGTTGATAAAAATCAAAGATTCAAATATTTGTTTCTAGCATTTAGTGCAAGCATCAACGGATTTGTATACATGCGAAAAGTGGTGGTCGTGGATGGTACATTTTTACAAGGAAAATACAAAGGGACACTCCTTACCGCTACAGCTCAAGACGGTAATTTTCAGATATTTTCTATTGCTTTTGCGGTGGTTGATACTGAAAACGATGACTCGTGGGAATGGTTCTTCAAGCAACTTAGTTGTATAATTCCCGACGACGAAGGCCTTGCCATTATTTCTGATAGGCACCAATCAATTGCAAAAGGTATTGCAACGGTATATCCGAAGTCTAAGCGTGGAATATGCACATACCATTTGTATAAAAATATATTGGTCCGTTTTAGAGGTCGGGAAGCATTTGGGCTCGTCAAAAAAGCAGCCTCAGCTTACAGACTTGTTGACTTTCAAACCACATTCGATCAGATTGAAGCGTTAAATCCTGCACTTCATACTTACCTTGTAAGAGCTGATGTACGCCTGTGGACACGTGTGCATTTTCCTGGAGATAGATACAACCTACTTACAAGCAACATTGCTGAGTCTATGAATAACGTTCTTTCTCAAGCTAGGAGTTTGCCTATCGTACAGCTGTTGGAAGTTGTGAGGTCGATGATGACAAGATGGTTTTCAGATCGAAGGACTGAAGCAATGAAGATGAGAACATCTCTTACCCGTGGAGTAGAAAAATTGCTAGAGGTCCACATTCTTAATGCAAATACTTCTTACTTACTGAGCTATCGTAGTCATTATGCTTACCGTAGTCAATGTTATTATTTTGGCAGAGTCGTGTACAATATGCGAAGATTCTTACAGTTCAAGATATTGATGCCTCTCAAGTGCAAGTGACAAGCGGATCATCCATGCATGTTGTCAATCTGAAAGAGAAAAAGTGTTCATGTCGGAGGTTTGACTTGGAGAAGTTGCCCTGTGCGCATGCAATAGCAGCGGCTGAAAGTAGGAAGATCTCCCTTATTGAAATTTGTGATCCTCATTTTCAGAAGAACAACTTGTACAACTCTTATTCAACCGCCATAATGCCGAGAGATTTTGCACTACCAATACCAGAAGATGTTGCGAGAAAGGTGTGTTTGCCACCTATTCCGAGGCAACAATCAGGTAGACCAAAAAAGAGAAGGATTAAATCAGTCCTTGAAACAACATTGGAAAAAAAAAGGCCTAGGAAACAACATACATGTACCAGTTGTAATGAAACTGGGCATAATCGTAAAACTTGTAAGATGACATAAACACGATTACTTGTATTTTCAGAACTTGAGTGTGTAATAAATCTGTATTGACCAAGAACAAAACCTGGAGTAACCACAAACAAGTCTGTCGAGTAAACGCTAACAACTCTGTGGTTACCACTAACAACTCCGTGGTTACAACAAACAAGTCTGTGGTTACCACAAACAAGTCTATAGTAACTTACCACAAGCAAGTCTCTGGTTACCACAAACTAATCCTGTAGTAACCGAGAATAAATCTGTAGTAAACTGAAAAAAGTCTGTGGTTACCACAAACTAATCTTGTGGCTACTACAAACAAGTCTGTAGTAACGGTGAATAAATCTGTAGTAACAGAGAATAAATCTGTAGTAAACTGAAAGAAGTCTGTGGTTACCACAAACAAGTCTGTGGTTACCACAAACAAGTCTGTAGTAATAGAGAATAAACAAGTCTGTGGTGACTACAAACAAGTCTGTAGTAACTGAGAACAAAAAAATTTGTGGTTACAACAAACAAGTCTGTAGTAACTGAGAACAAGTCTGTAGTAACTGAGAACAAACAAATCTGTGGTTACAACAGACAAGTCTGTGGTAACGGTGAATAAGTCTGTAGTAACTGAGAACAAACAAATCTGTGGTTACAACAAACAAGTCTGTGGTAACCACAAACAAGTCTGTGGTGACTACAGACATTAAATCTGTAGTAACCAAAAACAAGTCTGTAGTAACTGAGAACAAAAAAATCTGTGGTTACAACAGACAAGTCTGTGGTAACTGAGAACAAACAAATCTGTGGTTACAACAAACAAGTCTGTGGTTACAACAAACAAGTCTGTAGTAACGGTGAATAAGTCTGTAGTAACAGAGAATAAATCTGTAGTAAACAGAAAGAAGTCTGTGGTTACTAGAAATCTGAAGTAAACACAAATTAAGAGGAACTTTATTATTAACAAATATCTTCATTCATTAACGGAGAATAAATTCGTTGCACGTACATATATATATATATATATATATATACTCATAAATAACTACCTTCATTACCAATAAAAAAAGTAGAATGTACTCATAAGCAACTACCTAGAAATCATGAAACAAATTTTCAGACGGATAAATCTCTCAACTGAGGGACTTCTACCTCTGCACGACGAGAGAAGGGATTAGTCGAATCTCGTCTCTGGAACTTCCTCAAAAACCTCAGCTCCTAATCGCTCACGCAAGACCTGAATGTTGTCATCGCATAGCCCATCAAATTTTCATCCTAAGGCTAAACACTCTATGAACTTTAGCGTGTATACACCGCAATCCCCAGGGTTCTTGTTTATTGGAACACCAGTCTTCACCCTGTAAACATCAAATTGGACATTGCTCTGCTTCCGGTCTTTATCAGATACCATCACGTTAAGCAATCCAGGAATCATACGACGGAAAGGCTCACATGCCGACATGATTACCTTGTCCTTAGCATGACTAGGGATGGAGTCATAGACGTATATCTTCTTCCTTGGGAAGTTAATATCTAGAGCAATCCAATGGTCTCCCGTCACACACAGACAGGCGTACAAGTTGTCAATATCAAACCACCATCTTTTCCTTGTCGCCGAGGTCACAGGAGCATCACCATTAAAATTGTCCATATACGACTCTGTAAACAGGAACTTCTTCGGCTTGTAAAACTTGTAATCCAGGAGCATCGCACTCAAAAACCATTGATCCATGAAGCCTACCCTACTGCGGTAAGGTGATGGATTACGCATAGACTTTTTGCGAAAGAGAGTCATTCCAGCATCTATATGCTATAAAATCAAAACCAAATCTGCGGTCAGCATCTCTCTGGCCATTCAATAAAATAAATCTGTAAGTACTACTAAACAAATCTGTTGTCATTGAAAACAAATCTGTAATCATTGAAAATAAATCTGTGGCCATTGAAAAAATAAATCTGTCGTCATTGAAAATAGGTTGAAAATAAATCTGTGGCCATTGAAAACAAATCTGTGGCCTATGAAAATAAATCTGTGGCAATTGAAAACTATCTGTCACCTTTGAAAACTAACCGAATCTCGCAGCCAGCCGTAGTTCCTAGTAGGCCATCGAGGCCTAGGAAGGATAATCTCCTTGTAGAACTCCACATTTGAATTTTGGGTTCCAATATGTGTTTCCCTTCAAAATAAAACAGATAAATGATCAAATTAATCTCTGTAACAAAATGAAATATAAACAAAAAAAGGAAATTGCAAACATACTCATCAACGTAGATGTATTCCTTCAGTCGCCGGAGTTTAGTTTCTTCAACTACCGTCATAGGATCATAGTCGGCGGTTGAGGTTATAGCACCTGGGATGATGCGTTTTATAGTAGAGTTTCCAACGTATGGTAACTGCTGCAAAGACGCTAACTTTGGAACTCGTTTCTGCTCGGGTGGTAAGTCATCCTGGAGTTGATGTTGTATGATAGCCAAGACGTTCCCCACAGCTTTACTGGCAATGTCTTCCGCATCTTCTGTAGAACTTGATGCCATTGTATTGGCCTCTCGATAACATTGATCAGTGATATCTTCAATATCGCTTCCTAGCTCGACGATTGGTTTTTTTTCCTTCTTATTGTTTTTCTCGTCCAGCTTTTCTTTCTTAACCACAATGTTATCCCTTTCATTCGCTATTCTTCTCTTCCTACTCGAAGCATAAGTCTTGACAACTTGTTTGATAGGAATTTCATCCTCTGATGTCCTTTTCTCCACTACCATCCACGACTGCAAGTAAATGTTAACTAATTTATTAAACTGACACTTTTAATCTGTCGTAGCTAAAAACAAAACAAATATGTGGCTATTGGACATAAATCTGTGGCCATTGAAAATAAATCTGTGGGTATTGAAAACAAATCTGTGGTCATTGAAAACAAATCTGTGGCCATTGGAAATAAATCTGTGGCCATTGGAAATAAATCTGTGGTCATTGAAAATAAATCTGTGGTCATTGAAAACAAATCTGTGGTTATTGAAAACAAATCTGTGGCCAGTCGAAATAAATCTGTGGTCATTGAAAACAAATATTTGGTCATTGAAAATAAATCTATGGTAATTGAAAACAAAAACTGTGCCCATTGAAAACAAATCTGTGAAAACAAAAACTGTGCCCATTGAAAACAAATCTGTGAATATAAATCTGCCATAACTTACCGGAGTTTTGCTATTCACTTCATCAGCTTCACACCTCGCGTCTCGATCTTTAAGCTGCTTGATATCCTCTGCCATTGCAGCTAACTTCCCTTCCAATGTCTCCACTACCAAATCATTTTTTTTTCCATTATCCCTACTCTGTTCTCCAACCTATCCATTCTTTGGTTTAATTTTTCCACCATCGCTAGAATTCCAACCATGGCTTCCCTGGTTTCTCCAGAATCCTCGGTTTCTCCAGAATTCTATACACATTTAGAAGGTGTCATAACACAACTTCAAAACCCCTTATTTAGCAATTTAAATTTAGAGGAGAAGTAACCACTAACATCAGAATGTTGTTTTTTTTCTTTTGACCTTCTTCACCTTAGAAGTTGCACCTTCATCAGCAAGAAAAATCTCATTGTCTTCGCCGACATTCGCCAGCATCAGAAGTTTGTCCTCCTTCACTTTTTTTACTTCAGTCCAACCATTTGGATCCAACCGATCTTCAATGATATCTTCAATCAGGTTGTGAAGTTTTGGATCCCGTTTCTCTTCCTCATCACCCCAGTTAGGGTACATATTTTCCAATGAAACTGGAACCATATGCTTCACACGAACCTACAGTTATACAAGAAAACAAATCTGTAAACATTGCATAACACGTCTGTGAAAAGATGAAAACAAATCTGTGACTATATGAAAACAAGTCTGTGGTCACTAATATAAACCGAAAACAAATCTGGCAAATATACCTTTCCATATGCAGCCTCAGTGATTGCCTTCCTGTTGCCATACAATTCTCCTAATCCAGGTACGGATTCAAACACCCATATGAACAACACATGAACACATCCATGCAATGTGTAATTGTTCGACTTGTAGCTGACAGCTTTAATCGAGTCTACTAACCAAGAAAATCCCACCCTCCCCCACGGATATCTATCAAAACTATCTGGATCTAACACTCTTTTGGCAATACTCAACGGTATCCTGGATCCGTGATTAATGCCAAGTATCCCAACATGTAGGATAATTAACCTTCCTAACATCACCCTCTTCTCAGCACTCCAATCATTCTGTTCTGCAACATATAAACACGCTTTCAACTCATCCAAATTAGGTCCATCATTTGTAGGAACATTCATTTCTTTCCAAAACGCCTTGTGGTCAACATCGAACTCCTCTAACGGGTCAAATTCATCACAATTTAGACCTGTGATGTCCTCAAATTCATTGAGAGAAAATCTTATTGGCTGACAATCAATAACAGACCAAAACTCATGTGCGGCATCGACTGTCAACTGATTCGTGAGGAAATAATGTACCATCTGGGCTGACCATATATACTCTCAAACATCTTCAGAAATACCCCAAGAGATGATTCCTTCAATTGCACCCACACATCTGCTCCTATTTTCGTTTTGAGGATCTTAAAGTTACTCAAAAAACAACTATGGTTCATGCTTCTTTTTTGAATAGGAGATTTCCCTTCTTTATATTGTTGTGGTGGGTAAGAAGTCATTTCTACATCATACACAAAAATCTGTGAGTATACTATTAAGGAAAATAAATCTGTGACCACTACTCAACAAATCTAGGTACTTTTAAACAAATCTGTAAGCACTACTAAACAACATTGTGGTGAATAAACAAATCTGTGACAACTAAAAAACAAATCTGTGAGCACTACTAGAAACAAATAGGTCAATAAAACAAATCTGTAAGTACTACTAAACAAATCTGTGACAACTACTAAACAAATCTGTGAGCACTATTACACAACTCTGTGGTCAATAAACAAATCTGTTGACTATATGAAAACAAATCTGTTGACTATATGAAAACAAATCTGTTAGCAACTAGAAAACAAATATGTGACAACTACAAGGTCAATAAAACAAATATGTGACAACTAGAAAACAAATCTGTGGTCAATAAAACAAATCTGTAAGCACTACTCAACAAATCTGTGACAACTACAAGGTCAATATAAAACAAATCTTTGACAACTACAAAACAAATCTGTATAGTAACCAAAAAAAAAAATTTCAATCAAATCTGTAAACTCGAGAGTGAGTAAACGAATCGACGTAAGAGAAGTTACTAAACAAATTTGTGACAACTACAAGCTCAATAAAACAATTCTGTGACAACTAAAAAATAAATCTATAGTAACGAAAATCAATTTTACAAACAAATCTGTACACTTAGTAACTAAAACTGTTATAACAAACAAGTTAAATCTGTGACATATATGAATCCGGCGAACAAACAACAACAATCAAGCAAACTCGAGAGAGAGTAAACAAACTCGAGAGAGAGTAAACGAAACGAAACGAGAGAGAACTTACCTAGGTTTCAGAGAAGAACAGACACAAACTTCGTCAGGGGCGAAGACAAAAACCTAGCGAAACACGGAAATTTAGTACAGATTTACAAAACTGAAGCAATTTATAATGCGAATCAAAAGCCCACCTCCAAACTAATTACGCACAATGCGAACAAGGAGAAGCAGAAGAACTCGTCCTCGTAGAAGAAGAAGAAGAACTCGTCGTCGTAGAAGAAGAAGAAGAACTCGTCGTCGGAGAAGAACTCGTCGCCGGCGAGAAATAGTATCTAGGTTATTTTGTGAAATCGATGGAGAGAAACAAACTAAACAAATCGTGTAATTTAGTCTGTTTCGGTTACTAGAGTAAGAAATGTTTTTTTGTTTTCAAAAAATATTTCAAAATGGCAATTTTGATAATATGTGTTTAAATCTGGTTACCAAGTCTTTTTACAAAAGATATGGGTTATTCTAGTTAACCAAGTCCAGATAAAATCAATCTAGTCATTTTACAAAAGATGTGGGTCATTCTGAGTAATTTTCAGTTAAATCAATGCCGGCAAAAAGAAATGACAGTAACTATTTTCATTATTAAAATATGATCGTCTTAATTAAGTGAAATTAAAATGGAAAAAAATATATTTTCTTGAAGTTTTCTACTTTTTTTTTTTTTTAACAGCTTTCTTGAATTTTGCTACTATTATCCACAACCGTCAAGATTATAAGTCCGTACTAATCCAGTAACCGATCCAAACGGTAATGATGTTGAAACTAATCCCAACCGTAAATTTACTCTTCAATTGCTGACGTGTCGATACTTGATCAAGTATTCAAGAACTACCTTCTTTCACAAGCAGTATAGTTAGTTACACTATAAAACCTCCAAAAGCATATAAACCCCATAAAGAGAATCCAAAATCTCGTTACTTCTTCTCTCATCGACCCATGCAACGTTGTTGAAGATCCTTCGATTTCTAGGGCTTCGCACAAACTTTATCAACAAGACTCTTCTCTCCGATTCCTCTGTTCTCAACAATGTCGGACCAGAAAGATCAAGCCCCAAATTCTCTATCTCGTAAGTCTCTTCTTAACTTTCTCATGGGTTTTTGCGATTTTAGCAATCAGGGTTCTAGAGTTTTGGATTCCTCTGTGTCCTTCTTTCTCTGTTTTCTCTCCCACTGATGGAATTAGACTGATCGGTGGTGAAATTTTCTTGTGATCTTGATTTTACAGAGACTATGCGGAGCTATAGCATTGACGATGATATCCTGTTCAGTCCCATGGACAAGAAAGAGAAACTTAGCTCACTCCAGCAAAAGGCTTACTTTTATGTTCTCCATGCCTTCAGCGCAGAATCTCCTGCAATATCCAGCGTAACTAAATCGCTTCTTGTACAATATGCATTGATTCGCTTCTTGGAAGTTGTGTTCATGTCTTCTGTTCTTCAGTCTAGGATTATGATCGTGAAAGAATTGATGAAAGAATTGAAGATTAACCACAAAACTCATACTGATTTTGAGGATGCAATCAAAGCTGATCCAATGATCCAACAATTGAGGTATCTTAATCATGGCTTTTACTACTGCAACGATGTGATCTTCTCTCCCTGCTTCTTTAAGTTTGTGTCGTACCCTCTGTTTCTCAGGAATATTTCAATAGGGTCTGATGAGAAGGAAATGCAGAAACTTACTGCCGCTGAAGAACGCAGAATTACTGGCGTAGATGGTCAACCTCTGAAGATCCGTATCAAACCGAACAAGGACGACATGCTCAAAATTGTAGGTTTTAATATCATCTCTTTCCAACTCATAAAGCAGACAATTCAATCTGGCTTTAAATCCCCTCGTCTTTTCCTTTTCTGATTCTTAGCGAGACAGGATTTTAGCTCCTGCAAAGATACAAGATGGAAAGGTTATAGCTCCTGCAAATATACGAGACGGAGAGGCAAAACCGAGTTCTACTTCTGACGATTCACCTGTCCAAAGCTGGGGCCAGGTTTCTCCTGGGTCTCTTGTTGGAAGATGGGTCAATATACGAATGCCTGGCGAATACGAGCACATTGGATTCCTCATCAAAGAGTATGACGAGAAAACAGTAAGTCTCTTCATGTTTATTTGTCTGTTGTTCATCAGGTCAGGTCTCAGCTCTTCTAAGAAATATAGTTTCCAATCTACAGGAAACGCACCACCTGGTGAGTGCTTTCAGCGAAAAGGATTCTGAGGACCCGTGCAATTGGATTGATCTCAGACATGTAAAAACAAATTGTTATATCTCTTCTTCAAGATTTATATTCTTCCTCCTTTTCTCAGAAGCTGAAACCCCTGATCTCAAACTCATTGCAGATTCCGGCAGAATATATTATATGGAAAGAGGAACATCCCGGGTTACCAGTATTGAAATGCTCTCTTAAACCAGGCGAAACTCTCTTGCTCGAAACCAGTACAGCTCGAAATAAGAAGCAACTTCAGGAGGTATCTTACAAATAGCTCCAACAAATTTTCTTGTCATGCTAAACCTTTCACTGACACAATTTCTCAATAAAACCTATGTTAGGTTGGCAAAACTAGCACTGGGATTCCTATCATCAGAAAAGTTGATAAGGGAAAGTCTATCATGCAGTAGGATGCTGCGATGACAGATGCATGACTACATTCCAGACCGGAACACTCTTAGAACCTTGTTTGAGATCTTTGGCTCTTTCTACAATCTACTCAACTCATATTTTGCTGCTATCTGGAACTAGAGAAGTGTATAAACAATTCCAATACTCCTTTGTAAATGACTGTCTTGTAAACTTCTTAGAAAATTCTTGATCCTATAGAAGATAGTTCTATAACTCATCACCTCCTTGAACGCTTCTTCGGGCGAGCAGAAGAACCTGTTTCCTTTTCACTAGTTTCACTGTCCCGTTTTGCCATCAGTGGAGAAGACGAGGCAGTGCCTCTTTTAGAGGCGGCGACACCAGTGTTTTTCTTTGCAGGACTACCCTTTTCAACTGTTGGCTTCTTCCCAGTTAATCGTTTCTGACCAGGAGGTGGTTTTGCTGCATGGACTTTGTCATTCTTATTGTTACTTTTCCTCTGTTCAGCTCCTCTCTTTCCATTAGAGGAATCAGCCTTCACTGTCTCTACAACAGTTTCAGATGATGAAACCCCTTTCATTCTCTTAAGAAAAATAGCAGCACTTTGCTTTTTTGAGCCACCACTCGTGTTGTTACCCTTCTTTTCTTGAACACTTTTCTTCGGCACAGAGCTATCGTTTGAAGACCGGCCTTTACTAGAGATACCAGCATTCAAACTGGTCATAACGTTTCTGCTCCCTACTTTTTTAGCTGTTGAGGGTGCTCCCCCCCCTCTAGTCATCTTCTTAGAAACAATAGGTTCCTCATCTTTATCAGAGGTTTCATCTTCCTCCTCTTCTGAAACTGACTTCTCATCGACTGTTGGAACTATATTAGTCTTTTTCTTCAACGGTTCAGTGACTGACGCTGAAGATCTAACAGCCAAGGAACTACGTTTCCGACAAGCTATAATAGGCACTGAAAGTGTTGGTTTTAGAGAAGAGACTGTGACTTCCTCCTTAGACGTCACCAAGGATTCCTCTTTTGGTGGTGGTAAGGTTTGTTTAGGAATCTTGAGACTCATCTGTTTCTTGATGAGTTGGTAAAGCTGCTTTGCTGCATTAAACTCAGAAGATGGCTCGCCATAAAACACTCTCGCATTGTTGATTAGTAGCAGTAAATCCCGGAAAAACTTGCTCCTGGAGGTATTGTAGTAACCCTCTTCCACACGACTTCGAATCATCTCAAAGTCTATGTGCTGCCTTATGATCCTATCGTACTCGGGTGTTTCCTGCGAATTCACAATCAAATAAATAAGATTCAGGCTTTAAAACAAGCCGTATGAATATGATAATGAATAAATCATGCTACTAAAATAAAGACAGCAGAATATTTATCATTTAAAATTGTTTTATTGTCCGCATTTTATTATTAAAAAGGATTTGCATTTTACAGAATCGAACATATTCTATTTAATTGTTTTAAAAATATATATTTATATATATGAGAGATCATTTTAGATTGAAAAACATGAAATTTGAATTGCTGTTTTTAAAAAAGACAAATGGAATTTGAATTGTTAACAAAAATATAATATGGAATTTTTTTACCTGGCTCTCGAGCCGGCGCGAAAAGTGAGAGCCAATGGGGTGAGACTTAAGAATCTCGATGAATTCAATCAACGGCTGAGATTCAATGGGGTCCCTATTGACGGTCAGAGATTGATCTTCGTTATCCGGTTGGTCGTGTTCAACCGTCTCCTTCCTCGGTAAGCTCGCCGAGCTCTGCACGTCACTCGTTTCTTTCGCTTCTTCCTCTCCCTTCGACTCGTCCATTGACTCAACAAACTCGGGCGAGTCATTTTCCTCTCTTCCTGTGTCTTCTCTATCCGAGTTCGCCGCCGATTCCTTCGCCGCGCTCTCGCAACTTCCTCTACCCGAATCCTCTCTCACCGGCTTCTCGTCGTTGTCTTCACCGCCGACCCGGTTCGGTTCTTCGTCCACTAGTTCGGCGATTTTAACATCTCTTTTCGTGTTCTCCGATCCGGTTCCAAGACTATCGTCTTTTGGATCTGGAGAATTAACCGGCTCGGCGACCGGGACGCCGAAGTTGTCTTTCGTCTCGGCGATTTTATCTAGATCTGAATTCTCGGTTTCCATCTCCGTCTCTTTTAAGCTCTTCTCTCTCTCATCTTCCAATCTCTTCACCTTCAACTGCAATGACCTGTACTCACAAATCCACGATTCAAAAACCAAAGGTAATGCAAATCTGGAATCGAAACGAAAATTAGCAATGGTCCATTGAGAAATTACGAGATGGATAGATCGTAACGTTCGACTTCGCGACGAAGCTCATCGACACGGAGCTTTCTCAACTCCTCAAGCCATGGAACGGAAGAGATCTCGGCGGCGACAGTTTCTTCTCCCTCTGTAGATCCCGGCGAGGATAGTTTACGGGAGAATCGGCGCTTGAGATCGTTGTACTTGTGACGACAGTCGAAGGCGGTGAGGGTAGGAAAACTGGGGTTCTGTTTCTGGATTTCGGCGGCGACGGAGTCCCATGAATCAATACCGTGGCGATGAACGGCGCAGGCGAGGAGGAGCTCCTCCATGGTACTCCATGTTTGTTTCTCTGGAGAATTTTTGTCGTTTTCTGGTTTTGCCATTGATTGTATATAAAAAAAAGAAGAACAAAGTGGATTATGCTTATTGTCACTTCTCCAATTTGTAGAAACTGAAATAGAAACGATCGTCTTCTACAAATCGTTGCTCTTGGTCTCCACTAAGAAAAGAGACCTGGGACTGATTATTGTTATTTTTTTTTTTGTCTGTCGGACAAATAATTTATGTAAGGTTTCGTTGATAAATAAAATGTTCGTGTCCTCAAAAAAAAAAAAAAAAAAAAAAGTTCGTTCGTACAAAGTGCACCAATTGATAAAAATGTTGAACAACTTTGCTCGTTTTGTCGTACCACTTTAGTGGGCCCAAGCTTTACACCGGATCCATTACTGATTTGGAACCAAACGACCCAATCAAGAGAGTCCAATTTTGTTTATCATACATATTAAATTGGGTTGTACGGAAGATTAATTTAATCTAAATTAAGATTTTAAAAGATGTGGACAATTCCTTCATTCAGATTTTATGTACTGTACATTGAGTTGTACGAAATATATACACCATACTGACATTGACCATAACCATAGGATGGAAGAGCATCGAGATCTTGCGGAGGACTACCTCATGACTGATATCAACGACTATGTCTTCCCAGGAGAATGAATACTGAGATGTCCTAACCCGTCTATCTAGTTCACTTGGCCATTGACGAGCTGAGAGATGCACCACAGCGGAATAGAAAGTTATGAGAATCAAAAGATTAACCTGAAATATTCCAAACTCAATCAAACCTTTCTTCTTAAGCTATGTCAGAGTTATATATACATCAATTGATTCCTCTGTTCTTTTGTTATTCGATTCTTTTACTCTATCCCAATTGTCGATATTGGTATATAGGGATCGGAATGCATAACCTGAGGTTGGAATCCTACTGAAAAAAGATTATAGTAGCCGCTACTTAGAGAGAGAGAGAAGCAAACTCTCCTAGCAAACTCTTATCGATTCAAAATCCCTAGATGATTCTTCTAGTTCAACCACACTTGCCAATGCCCTTATATAAGAAGATGTTCAAAATACATTTAAGAAAAAGAATCACCATCAAGCTTATACATTGATGGATATAATACTGGTTCAAATAAACTCAACATGCTTATCAGTTCGATAAAGAGTTCAAAAGCATAATCTCATATAAAACTCTCAAGATTCTATCAAAAGATCCAAAACAAGTTCTGCAAATCTTGAAAAGTCTAGAAATTTTCAACGCATATATATATACAAAAGCCACAGCTGATTGATTAAAAGTCGACGAATGTAGTTGCAATCCGAATAAAGCCTGCGATTACCAATACCATAGAAGCATCAAGCAGCTCCTTTCAAGGCTTTCTTCAGCTCCTCTGCTACGTCACCCTCTTCCTTGCTTTTCTTCCCGCTGTAATCCGACGTCGTCGTTCTCTCGCTGCTCCACCGATCGGCTCTCGATCTCCCGCCATTGTTGCTCCTCTCGGGTTCGCGGTACTTAGAGTGTGATCCGTAATCTATAGTCGCCGGCGAGAATGGACGGGCGTTTGAAATCACTTCCCGGAGATCGTCGACGGCTCTCTTTAACTGTTTGTTCTCCGATCGAAGCTCTTCCATCTGCCGATTCACAGCTAAACACACCTCCGCCACATCACCACTTGTTGTGGATAGACCCGGACCCGAGATTTTACCCGTATCGTTCGTGGACTTGGTCACTTTAGCATCTGAGCCGTCCACGTGTTCGATTCCGATTTTATTCATCACAAGAAAAGGGAATCTCCTCAGCGAAATCGCAGCCGTTGGATCGAAATCGCGTCTGATCTCCGTAGGAACCCTAACGCCCCACCGGAAATTCAAAACGGCGCGTCCTCTCACAGGCAAAGACGTCCTCGCCGCGACCTCAACGCCGGAGAGCAATCCAGCGATATCTCCGGCTGAAGTTGACGGCAGAACCGTGACTTTTCTAAATCCACCGCCGCATCCGTTGACCGCCGGAGTATCAACCACCTCAATCGAAGAATCCTCTTCCGAAACGGATCCATTCATCGATTTGATCAGATTCCTCTCGAATCCAGACGACGAATGAGACTTTTTGATTGAGAAATCGCCGAATTGAGGTTTGAAGTGAAGCATAAAGCTAGGGTTTCCTTTACCTAGGAGATTGAATTCAGCACTCATGAGCATAGAGCTTGAAATCGGCGAACCGAAAGATCCCGATCCGGTTTTGACGATGAGGGAGAAAGGGTTCCACGAGTCGTTTGGACGGTAAGCGACCTTGAGAGAAGGTCCAGATTCGAAGAAGGTGGAGAGATTGAGGCTGAGCTCTTTCGATTCTCCGGCGACGATTCCAGATTGAAACGGTAAACCTAAGATACTTAAAGGAACCTTAGCCCTAAATAGAGGCTTTTGCTCTTCACGAAACTTCATCGATGCCTTCATCTTCTTCTGCGCACAAATCCCCCAACAATCAAAATCGAATTCAACAAGTAACTAACTAGGGAGAGTACAGTGATCGAGTATAAGGATTTATAAGAGTTTTTTTTTATATAGTTTTAAAGGAAAATTTCCATTTTTCTTAAGAACTGGGAAAATTTTCCTAAAGATTCTGGTTGGAGATGAGGATAGAGAGGCTCCAGAAGTATTTTCCCGATCTTACCCTCGTGTTATATGAATAATAACGGATAATGCATACTGGTCTATGCTGTAATTTACGTGGAAGTCCAAGGCGAAAAGATAAGCCGGTTAATGCTTTAAAATGAAAGGTAGACAAAGCCCTGGTGTTTTTGCTTCATCTGCTCAAACATAAAGCCCGTAAACATACATGAGTATATTTGGGCCAAAGGGCCCATTAGTACTAAGGACTGATTACTAACGAAGTAATGAGGCCTGTACGCTGGGCCCATTTGTTTGGGTTTTTTATCAACGATACCAAAGAGGTGAGTGAACAATCGCAAGAGCGTACAAAGGCGAAAACTGAAAACTACTCTTCACCGGTGGCTGATATAGAATCCGTGGGGATTTATTTTTCCGTATTTAATTAGTCCTTGAGCTGATACAATAGTTTTGTATCAGTCTTCAAACATACAACTTTTTAATGAAAATAAAGTGTTATGCAGAAGAATTGGAATCTTTATCAAAGGCTGTCCAAAACAGATATTATTATATTTAAATCTCACGGTTTATAGCAGAATTTACTAATTTACAAACAGACGACTTTGCAATATATTCACGATATCAAACACAAATATTATTACCTTTAAATAATAAATCATAATAAATTTGTTGAAAAATATGTTTTTATGTGGGGGTCCATATTCCAGCTAGCTAAGCTAGAGATGTACAAGAAGTTGTGAAACTGGGAACCACGTCAAACACATATGTGGAGAGGACCACAATCTCTACGGCTTAGGCATGGACACGTGTCTAACATCCAGTGGTTTAGTTGCACGCATGTGGGCCGAATCTAGAAGAGAGCACAAGACTCGTGTGTTCGACTCTGAGTCTCTGACGCACGCATTTGTACAAAAGCTCTAGCTACAAACCAAATCCTTTCCGTTGAGTTTCAGCTTTTGTATCTCTATCTTTTTTTTTCCTAGCCGTTAGATCTCTTTCATATCTCTACTCTTAATCTCACGGCCTTCATCCATTGTATCTTATCTTATTATAGTGATCGAATCATTCACCATTGTGTCTATAATTTCCGCGTGAATATAGCTTAGCTGATATAATGTACTTTAGTTGGAAAATATGCTCTGAGGCACAATAATTAGATTGTGCAACAAAAACCTAGGGTTTTTTCTAATGTTTAATTTTTTTATTAAGGATGATCGGCACACGTATATGTTCTTTAATTAATTAAACTAGATTTATTCGCCCGCGTTTAAATTAATTAATTTCTTAGCAAAAAAAAAAAAAATGTTCTCTAGTTAACGTTTTGTTGTTAACGTATTTTAATTAGTTAGCGTAGATATATAGCTACGACGCTAGTTGTCTTTGTTAACTTATTTTCTTGCAAAGTTGTCATAGAGATATTAACAATGATAATATAGTACATATAGCTATGCATATTGGTATATTCTTTTCTTATATTCGTGGTTGATCACTAATATTTATGGGAGATTGTTGTATACAGATTTTGATTTGTTTTAGATTATGCATATATGTGTTGGATGTGCCGAAAAGTTATACATAGAAGTATATTAATATATGTAAGCTTATTTTTACTTTAATTATAAAATGAAAGAAAAAATAGTGAACGATAGAGTATAGACGTCAGGAAGTGAAACTGCCTCGTGCATTTAGAGATAAAAGGACGTGATCAGACGACTAAAGGTAAAAGGTAAGTGAAAGTCACCGCAGAGTCATGCCATCTCCATGTCTTCACATTCTACTTTTCCTTATTATTATCACTTACCTCCAACTTTTGTATTAACTATTTTCTTTTGCTCTAAAATCATTTTTGTTTGTTAAAGATGTTTTAAGATCCTTTAACTGCTTCGGTAATATGAACTCATGTGAATAATTAGTATATGCATGTGTATAAGCTAGTTAGTACGTATGAACTCGCTTGCAGTTAAACAAATTAACAATGCATGCAATTTTAAAAATTTTGCGGCTATATGTATGTGTGTTTTTTTTGGCTGATACTTGTAGACCGAACATGAAACTGATGTATCCAAATCAGTCTATACAAAAATTGATCTCTAGCTAGCTATCATCAACAAAACATAATAATATAAACGAATATTGTATTGTTGGAAACAAAAACCAATCATAAGTTTGTTGAGTTTGTGTGCATTACATGGGGCCAAGTTTGCGAAATCCTACTTAACTATACCACTTGCATTTATCTATTATACACAAGCACACACAGACACATGAACATAAAAAATGCCAATATCACGTTAGATATTAAAGAAATTACAACATGAAAGATTAGTTTGGTTAGTGGGAGGGGACCAATGTGCTTCTTCTTCCTCTATTCCATGTCTTAGAAGCTAGCATACTAACACATCTTTCTCATAAGAGCTACATGTAATTAACTAATTCAACTAGTTTTTTTATGATAAATTTTTTATTCCAACTATAGTTTCTCCAATAAATGTAAATCAACAAGACCAGAGATCCATTTGTTTAAAAATATATTTTCCTTACTATTATAGAATTTATTTACATTATGGCTATAAATTTATAAATTTAGAGATGTGTTTTGAGTAGAATTATCATGTAGAACAACTGGACCATTAAATTATTTCCCTATCACTATTTATAAGGAAATAAGTTTCTTACTTATCAACTATTTTCCTCCTATATAACCTTCAAATATCTTCACTTACGATCAAATTCACCAACTCTCTTCCCTCTCTCTCTCTCTCTCTCTCTCTCTCTCTCTCTCTCTCTCTCTCTCTATATATATATATATATATATACAATTAATAAACCCTCTATATTGATATCTCTACAATAAACCCTACTTATTCTAGAAATGGAGGCCACGATCTTCGAGAAACAAAGAAGCTCATCATCAAGCATATCGATGCACAAACAGTCATACTCGATAACCAAATCAAAGCCAAAGATCCGTATAATTCACATATTTGCTCCTGAGATCATCAAGACCGACGTTGCCAACTTCCGAGAGCTTGTCCAAAGTCTCACCGGCAAACCAGACGACCAGAAAACTTCCAAAACAAAACCTAGAAGAGATATGCATCGTCTTCATCGGCAAGTCCAAGACATGATCAACACGGAGAAACTAAGAGAACCCGAGCACTGTGATCAAGGGTTCTGCTTAAACTCAGAGGAGATCTCGATGACTTGGAACGGTAATAATGGCGTTGGTGAAAGCTCCGGAGGGTTCTTGAATGGTTTGGGAGATTTCGAAGGGTTTATTCAAGAACTTGGTGAATTTCCGTATTTGCCCTTGGCCTCCATGGACGCTTCTGCTTCTTCTAATTCCTCTTTTTCCTCTCATTTACATGGTGGATCAGTTTTCTCAGATTCTCACCACCAATTTGCGTAACTTAATTTGTCTCTCAAACGATATGTAACTTTTTTTTTTAAGTGTTGTCTTATATTTTGTTTATTAGGTTTTTGTGGAAGCGAATTTAATTTATTACTTTTTTTGTCTACTATATATGAACAAGCTAATTGAATTGATTTTGATTAAAAGCTTAGACTACTTTTATTTCTCCGTTAAGGTCTTATGATTTGTTCAACATGCGAATGTGATTTACACTGATTTATGTTTTATGTCTAACGTCTGCCTTCTTATACGTCGTCCTCTAAGCGATTGACTCGGAAGATTTTATAAATATCATATTGGAAGGCTGATTTGTAAACTTTTCGTTTTGCAAAGTGATAAATTGACGAATGATGATGATTGTAAACACCCATAAGATGGAAGCCCACAACACAAACATTTAATTCAAAATATGAAAATATAGTCACTATTGAAAGTAACAAAGACAGTTTTTAGCGATCGAATGAGACAAAGGACAAAGTAGACTAAAAAAAGAGGTCTTAGTGAGTCCGGAAATATACGGTGTTCGAGGTCGGTAAGTTGTATTCACTTTTTGTTTTTACATTTACAGACAGAAATAGAGTTACATAAGGACCTTTGTTTAACTGTTGTATTCAAGATTCTCTACAATGCTCGATGAAGACGATGTTTCCACCCTCGTTAGAACTTCAGGCACTCCTGCGGTATCTCTTACAATCTACACAACAACAACAAAATTAAGACTCGTTTTATAATATCCTGTTGGCTTCAACTTCTATGAACATAACATTTTGGGAACTTACAAGTATCTCGTCGTCTAGATAAGATATCATGAAGAATCTTTGGTATGTTCCACCTGAAAGTCAATAACAACAACACTACGTGGTTACAATGTTACATGTGAGGAGGGGAAAATGTGAAAATGTTGCTTATGGCTTACCAAGGGGAATTCTTAGACCATTGGCTAGAGTAACCTTGATAGGTTCAGGAAGCTGCTGCAACGTGGTAGAAGCTTGACCCAATAAACCTCTTAGCTGGTCAGGTACTGCTTCTTCAATAACCGTTGGCGACTCGAGCTTTCCCTCTAAATACTCTTCTTTCATCCTTAAAGGCCCTTCTATTGTCAATTTCGAAGACAGGATGATTTTGTTTTCTATCTGCATTATTTTCAACAGAAACAAAGAAACTCTTTTTGAGTCTGGTGATCCATCCATAATTCTTATCCAGAAAAAAAAGTATATGTACCGAGTTTAGGAGTTTGATGTTTGCGGTTGCCTTTGTGTTATTATCCTTAATGACTATGTCCATAGTGGATAGACTCACCAATGTCGAAGGAAACCTCCTGCCACCATACCAAACAGATATAGGAATGCTTAAAACTCTCAAGATATAAACCGAATGTTACTGTGCTTATCGATGAGCAAGATTGTACGAACACTAACTCGAATATAACCCGAGCAGCAAGAGAACCAGGAGTGTTGGATCCAAACCACTCAAAACTCCATCTGCCTTCAAGATAAGGAGACCTGAAAAGCTATTAGGAAGCAGTTAAAAAGGCATTGGTACTTCAAATAACACATTAAAACATAAAACTTGAAGCTCAAAATCGAGCAACCTACGTGGTTGGTCTAGGAGTTGGATTAAGCCGCTCAAGAGTTGTTATCCTCTCATTCACATCAATCCTTTGCAAATCAGTGATCTTCCCTGTAGCTAGAGCCTCAAACCCTCCAGCATCATTGAACTGTAATAAAAAATGGTTGCAGAACTCAAACAGAGAGCAAACAAAAACACATATCTCACTAAGAACGTTCCATAATTGCAACCTGTGAACCCAACAAAGCTATCTAAGAATTCCCAATACCAAATACTAAATTCAACCTAATTCTCAACCAATTTCTAAAAAGTTATAGTTGAAAGTTTCAATTTTTAAGAAATTCGAAGATCTAAAGAGGAGAAATTACAGCGAGAATCAGCGATTCCTTAGCAGAGAGACGCTCCATTTCCCTGGCGTAAACCGAAGGAATCCCTTGAACCGCCTCTTGAACCATAGCTCTGCATATCATTCCCCGGCAACAACTCTTCCTCCAACCCTTCTTCTCCGGCTGAGAATTGAGAGAAACCCTTGTCGTCAGCGGAGGAGAAGACGCCGGTGGTGATGCTAAGGATGAGAAGCTCAATTGAACCGCAGAGGTCCCAGAAGCCGAACCATGTTGTATCAATGCCATTGGAGAAGGAGGTAGGAAGGGGAAAAATGTCAAAGATTGGTTTTTTATTTCGCTGCGTAGAAGTCTGTCTATAGGAGTAGTAGTAAGTAGAAGAAGACGAGAGAGCTGAGTCCTTTATTTACTCTTTTTTTTTCCCTCTCTCAAACTAGTTTTTTTTTTTTTTTTTTGGAAAAACATGAGAGAAAAATTAAAATTGAAAAAGTCATAATTGAACATAACAAAAATAATATTAGAACATACTAAAGGTTTAATAAAAATTGTAAATTTCTTTTTTTAATTCGTGTAAAATGCAACAATTTTTTTTTTTTGTTGTAAAACAACAAGAGTACAAAAATACTAAACGAACACCCATGATATAAAATAGCTATAAGAATTTGCCTCCACACTATGATTTTGTGCATTTATTTCCCTATGATTCGCTACTTAAAAGATATTAGATCAAATGTCTAAAATTTTTACTCCGTCTTCTATTGTCAAAAGTCTAAATTTTTAGGAAAACAAATATTAACAAAAAAAAAAAACTTTTAGGAGAACAAGAACAAAAGAGTCAAAAGCTTATTGAACAAACAAAAAAAGCACGAGGAGTAAAAGGAAAAATGAAGGAGGAGGAAGTAGAGAAAAGGAAAACTTTGCCATTATAATTAGTTAAACTTAGTAGTAATTAATGATACTCGTGCTTTATAACGAGTTAATTGAGGTTTTAACATACATTTATTTCCATTAACTCGTTTTCTTGGGGGGAAAAGGAAACAGCCTATAAAGGACGATACTCATATCTAACTTCATAAAATAGACATTGCAGTGAACCTTCCTTTTCCGTGTCGCGTCAATTGGGAATTCGAGTATATATTAAGGTGAGACTTGTCTATGCAAAACCCTAAGTTAATATTTTCTTGGAGTTTCCTCCATTAAAGATTTAAAATCAAGATCGTTTTCCTGTTGTTATAGGTTGTAAAGAAGATGATGAAGTCTTGTTCCTCACCGAAGATGATGATGATGAAATTCGTGACCGCTTGTCTAATTTTAACCCTTTTGATCATTTCGGTAGCCGCAAGAGGTGGTCGTGGTCACGGTGGTGGCGGTGGCCATGGTGGTATATTTTTCTTTGGCGGTGGCTCTCATCATCACAAGCATCATCGTAACAGCGCTTCCGTTGACAGTTCAAATATGGGTCTAACGATGACATGCTTGGTGTCTTCTGTTTTGTGCATGTTGTTCCAAAGATTCTGAACTTTTGAGAAAGTGATGAACTTATCATATTTATAGCTTTTTCTCTTAATAGTTTTTTCATAAGATATAGACACTTAAAGATATTTTTTCTTTTTTTGCGTGCAAGTCACGACATATATCAATCATATTTTATCAAACATTTTAATTAGGGTTGCCAGTTCGGTAAACCAAAACATATAATTAGTTTGTGTTCGTATGATATTTTGGATCTCTTGTTCGTTTGATTTGAAACATGAGTTACCCTTAGGGGAAACACGAAATCTCTCGTTTGCGAGAGAGGTTTTTTCATGTTTCATGTTTTATTAACTAAACATATGTGTTTAGCCTTTTTAGCAATTGAATTGGGCTTTGAAGAGATATTAGGCCTTATTCTTGAGGCTCAAGTTGGGCTTCTTCTCCGTTTTCATGCTTTTAGATGTAACAGTTTAATGATTACCGAAACTAAAAAATCCTCGAAATGTTGGTTTAGACTGTTAGACACTAAACCGGTTCGATCTCTTCGCCGCCGGAGATGATCGCCGCCATAAGAGCAGCGATTCTCAAGCCACAAGGCTATTTTTCTCACCTGGAAGCTGCTTTTTTCCATTCTACTCCTACCTTACAACGCAAACATCAATCCGTAACTCTCTCTCTCTCTCTCTCTCTCTCTCTCTCTCTCTCTCTCTCTCTCTCTCTCTCTCTCTCTCTCTCTCTCTTTTGTGTTTTCCTTAAATAATTGTTATGCATTACGGAGCAATCTGAACCTATGGACAAATCTCGTTTTTGATTTACGCCTTTTGACATCTGATAGAATTCAAAAGCTCGAAGCAAAAGGTTCGGGAGAAAGAAGGCAAAGCAAGATTTGCGTCGTAATGTGAATGCTTTTGCACAACACTTATTTGGGGTAATGTCAAGTGTGTGAATTTGTTTTGTCGGAATGAACATTTTTCAATGTGAAAGCTCTCACTTTGATGCAATTTCGTAATTGGTTTCCCAGATATGGAGTGATGGGTTTGATTACTCTGGTAAGCACACCTCTTGGTTTCAGAAACAATACTCTAGGGTCTCCAAAAGGAATCGGAATGGTAGACACATCCCTCAAAATTTGGATAAAAGTAAGTAAGACAACTCTTCTTTTGCCTTTGCTTTCTCTTCAATGACTGATCTATATATAGGGATGTAATTTGGTAACTGTTTCTACAATGAAGGTCTGTCTATAGACTGTGTTTAGCTACTAATGCTAGTGCTAGAGTTTATGTTGAGTAAAAGGCAGTCGAGTGAATCTAAAATGTGTTTGTTTTGTTGGTTTCAATATTGGATGTACATATTAGTCTCCAACAATGCTTTCTTTTATGTAGGATGTTTTGATTTTAGTGAAGTTGATGAGGGATCTGAAATTGACTACTTTTTACGGACTGCATTGGGTGGATCCCGGGGTTTCTCTTGGTCAAACTCTCGTCAAGAGGGGGGAGCTCGCTCAGGGAAGTATTCTAACAACTTTAGAAAATCTTGGGGCTCGAGATATCGATTAGACGAAGACGAAGAAGACGATTATTCTTCAACAGAATTGGGCGACACAGAGCCAAACCAGGAGTCTCATAGACAAGCACTTGGTTTGAGTTCCTCAGGTCCCTTAAACCTTGAAGATGTCAAAACTGCGTAAGTAAAAATTATTCACTTCGTCTCATCAGAGGGAAGCAATAGTTACATAGATCATGTTCTTTTGATCTTTCACAATTCTTGCCTGACAACTTTTTCCTCAGATACCGAGCTTGTGCATTAAAATGGCATCCAGATCGTCACCACACCTCTACAAAGGTAACTGATACAATATCTTCCTCTATATTCACCACTTTATTCTGTTTTTGGCAACTTAATGCGTAGAGCCTTGTACGTGTTCCTTGACACTGGTATGATGAAAAACAGAATGCAGCCGAGGAAAAATTCAAGCACTGCACTGTGGCATATCAATCTTTATGCGAAAAGCTAGCGACAAACTAATAGGGTAATTTTTATCACCTTGGGTTTAAAATGGACACATTGATAGGAAATTGATAGGCAATTAGCTCAGAGATCTCTCATAACCTTTAGCTCAAGCAAAGTACCACAGGTGGGGGTGGTGTATTTATCTCACTTTGTGAGACTGCAAGATCTTACTCGGACCACTCCACAGATTTTTGATTGACTCTGTGTTTGAAACCGGCTGCGTTGGTCAGAATGAATCATATTTAAACCCTGTTTTGCTCCAGTTTGTTGATAGCTACATGCTGTTTTAAGGATCTAGTTTTGAAATAAGATCATATTTTTGGCTGGCACTTGGGTGCATATAATACTCAGGGCAATGCAGATGATCTTGAGCTCATCATGTAACAGATTGGTGAAGACATGCACTATGGATCAATAAAGACCATATTCTTCGATTTCTTATCGATGTAGAAAATGTATAACCTTGTATTAAAAGGAATAATATAGGAAGTTTAAGCATCTAAACAAGGGTTTTCAAACCGAAAAACCAAGGACAACAAATGAGTTTTGGTATGCATTTATAGAAACCATTAGGTATCTTTCAACTTTTCGTCCTTGTTATCATTATAATCACTTTTTTAATTAAAGAGGTTGCACTTGCACATAAGCTTCTTCTTCTTTCTCTAATCAGAAAAACAAACTCGACTCGAAAAAAAAAAAAATGATTCTAAAATTCCCTAGCCGTCCGATCAGAAAAGAAGGTGATCATCGCGTGGAACTTTAGACCCATCCTTTGCCTAAACCGGAGCGTACCAGATTCTCGTCTCCTCTATCTCTCTCTGCTTAGAGAGGTTTGGGTTCCCCACTTAAGCCAAATTGGACAAGATTTGGACGTTTGTGTATCTCTAAAAGCACCCAATAAAAAAAAAAGGGCGATTTTTTCCATGGCGTTGTCGGAGTTTCAGCTAGCTCTGAGCTTGGTGTTGTTGTTCTAGCTGATTGATCAACCCATGGTCTTACGATTTTACACGACCTAATCCAAAGTCCAGGTCTTTGATTGATTCTTCTTTCTCTCTCTCTCTCTCTCTCTCTCTCTCTCTCCAGCTTCAAATCTTTCTGACTCCTTTTGGTTATCATTATTTTTTGTAAGATTTGTATCGGTTTTTGGGTTTAGCTAAGCTGATTTTTGCTGGATCGAGAGTGGACGAACTTGGGTTTTCTTCAATCTGGGTTTATTTTTTTCTTCTATAGAAAGGTTGTGGATTTCTCAGGTGTGGGATTTGAGAATTAGGGTTTTCTGATTGGGGGCTTTCTTGTTGATGGTATCGCCAAATTGTTTTTGGGGATCTAGGATTGTGGTTCAGTAATGGAATAATGGCTAGTCTCTTGTCATCTGTATTTGTAATTAGCATCTTGTTCGTCCCGAGACTATTCTTTTCTTCGTTAATCCATCGCCAGCTATTGAATCTGAAGCAAATCTGAGAATCTACAAAACTCTCACGCCTGTATATTACTTACACGGTAATTACCTCTTCTTCTGATTTTGCTTTTGTTGGAGTTGAATTGAGGATTGAATCAGCTCTTTTTTTATTGCAAAGTTCGAAATTTTGCTACATCTTTGCTTCTCCATTGTAAATTCACGATCTCGTAGCTTTTCAAGTTTGGAGTTAGTTGTAGTTGTGCAATCATAATAGCTGGTTTTTTGCAGAGCGCATTTAGACTTTGTGTTCATGTTCCTGATGTATTTGACTTTTTGTATGCTTTTTAACTGGTTGATAGATAATTATACTTCATACTAATAGTTTCATTTTAACATTGTGTTTCTTGTATGTCTGGTTTAGATTGAAAACTGTGTCCGTGCAAAGAAACCTATTTGATATTGATTTGTTTGTTTCCCTTTTCGAAGTTTCATCAAAACAACTTGTGAACCGCATAAGCTTATATTGGGTTATTGTTTCCCTTCCCCACAGAATTATAAAGATCACACGGAGTACATATTGTTCTCCGCAAGTGAAAGCAAGAGCATTTTTGTTTATTGATGGGTGAGGAGTTAGCCGACACAATGAACCTGGATTTGAATCTAGGGCCTGGTCCTGAGTCAGATCTCCAACCGGCACCAAATGAGACTGTGAATTTGGCTGATTGGACTAATGACCCGTCTGAGAGATCTTCGGAAGCTGTGACAAGGATAAGGACTCGGCATAGGACGCGATTCAGACAGCTTAATCTCCCGATCCCTGTTCTATCTGAAACCCATACCATGGCTATAGAACTGAACCAGTTGATGGGAACTTCTGTGAATGGAGCTGCTATGCAGACCGGTGAGGGTAGTGAAAGAGGCAATGATGATCTGAAAATGTGTGAGAATGGCGACGGAGCCATAGGGGACGGTGTATCGGAGAAGAAAGCCGATGTCGAGAAAAGCAGTGGCTGTGACGGTAACTTTTTCGATTGTAATATATGTTTGGATTTGTCGAAGGAGCCAGTTCTCACCTGTTGTGGCCATCTTTACTGTTGGCCTTGTCTTTACCAATGGTTACAAATTTCGGATGCAAAGGAGTGTCCGGTTTGCAAAGGAGAGGTGACCCCTAAAACCGTGACACCAATCTATGGGCGCGGAAACCATAAAAGAGAAATTGAAGAGAGTTTAGATACTAAGATCCCCATGAGACCACACGCCAGACGCATCGAGAGCTTGAGGAATACAATTCAAAGGTCGCCTTTTACAATACCGATGGAAGAAATGATTAGACGTATACAGAATAGGTTTGACAGGGATTCAACCCCGGTCCCTGATTTTAGTAACCGCGAGGCATCAGAAAGAGCGAACGATCGAGCCAATTCGATTCTTAACCGGTTGATGACATCTAGGGGAGTTAGATCAGAGCAGAACCAGGCTAGTGCTGCAGCAGCAGCCATTGTCGCAGCAACAGAGGATATCGATCTAAATCCAAACATTGCTCCCGATCTCGAAGGAGAAACCACCACGAGATTCCATCCTCTGTTGATCAGGAGACAGTTACAGTCACATCGAGTTGCAAGGATCTCGACCTTCACTTCTGCATTGAGTTCTGCTGAGAGGCTTGTAGATGCGTATTTTAGAACTCATCCACTGGGGAGGAACCACCAAGAGCAAAACCATCATACTCCTGTTGTGGTTGATGATAGAGACTCATTCTCAAGCATTGCAGCTGTTATAAACTCTGAGAGTCAAGTGGATACTGCAGTTGAGATTGATTCTATGGTCACTCTCTCGACATCTTCGTCGAGGAGAAGGAATGAGAATGGATCTAGGGTTTCTGATGTAGACAGTGCAGATTCTCGTCCGCCTAGGAGAAGGAGATTTACTTGAGAAACAACAATAAAAGGAAGCTTTCAACCTGGAAGCTGATGATGATGATGAAGAAGAAGAAGAAGAAGATATGTAACTTTATTTTTCTTGTGTTGCTTGTTGGTTTGTTGTAATTTGTTTTGTATTTTTCTCAATAGGGATGGTTTTTTTAATCGAAATTTTTTTTTCATCCTTTTCTGGAATATATCTATTTTAATTGAACCTGGCCAGTCTCTCAATCCTTTGAATGCAATATGAATTGTGTTCATGATAACCCATACACATAAAACACCATAATTTAGAATTTGTAATCTTGCAATTATTAACCCATTTTCAAAATCATAATTTGATAAGATAAAAATACTAATGGGGTGTTATTAAGGAACGTAATATTTTTCAACTTTTTGAGAGGAACAACTATATATATTATGTTTTTTCAGAATATTTCCAACAAGTCGCTTTGGCCGAGTGGTTAAGGCGTTTGCCTGCTAAGTAAATGGGGTTTCCCCGCGAGAGTTCGAATCTCTCAGGCGACGAAATTTTTAAAATTTTTTTACCTTTTTAACATTACTCTTCCAAATTCTTATTTTCTTAACTTATGAGTGCTTTTTGTGTGGGGAGGAACAAATTTGTTACAAAACAATGTTTTTACATGGTTCTAAAAAAATCCAAAATGCCTCTGAGCAGAGTACATGTCACATGCGCACAGCGACGTCCGACACGTCTATTACTCTGTTGAATTATCTCACTTCATATGGTTTTTTCTTCCAATTATTTCACTTCTGATTATTTTATACTATTATGATATTCTGTTTTTCTATTTTCTTGGCAATATAAAAGCACCGCATGAATACATTCACACGAGGGGTAAAACAAAATAAACCCCACAAAAACAGACATCTTCCACCATTTTCAGGCTTTCATCATTTATAAATTATAAAGATTCTTGGATTCTTGTAACTTAATTATAAGCTGAAACATGCTGCCAAAGTATATCAGCTTATATATATAATGATCTGTCTTAATTGAATTAACCTTACATCTCATTGGAAAATGATTGACAAAATTCTAAAAATCAAATTTTTTTGTCAACGGCAGGTAAATAAACGGTTAATAAAGCTATGGCACAAAAAAAAAAAAAAAACCAAAATTTTTAAAAAGAGAAAGAAAAAGAAATTAAAAACTCAAATGATGTGTGCGGGAAACGAGCGTCGTCTCGTAATACGATGCACGAAGTCGAGCCAATAAGATATTTTTAGTTTTAAATGGTTATTAGATCTTTTCTTAATATAAATTGACTTTTGCCGGAGATGAAACTATTATTTCAAAGTCTTTACCTGCTAATTTACTAGTACATCTTTTGTTATTTTACTCATAAGTCACAAAAGACTCACAAACGTAAAAATTGTAATTGCGTAAATGAATTTAATATAGGAAAACATATGTCCTTTTTAGTTTTCTTCTCTTTTTACAAAAAAAGTAAATATATCTGAAAATAATATAAAAAGAAGGAAATCGAGCGTTGTAACGCACCATAATTGAGAAAAATGGTAATAATTATGAAGATAGTACAAAATTTGTGATGAATATAGTAAAATAATTGTAATTAAGGTGAGATTAAATTTATTTAAAAAAAAAAAAAAAAAAAAGAGGAACCACCTTCGTGAATTGTGATTCGGTGTTTTTTTAAAAAAGTGGGAATAAAGACAAAACAGAGACCACCACCATTAATGGCTTTCTTCACCGATACGAACAAGACAGGACACAACTCAACCCAGCCTCCTCTTCCTCCTCCTCCTCCGTCTCTTTTCGTTTCTGAGTAATCCCCAATTTTTTTTCAAAATCAACATCTCTATTTCTTCTCTTGATTTGAATCTGAAGCAAACACGCGAACGCCAAGTCTGGAAATTTTCTTCCGGGTAATTAAAAAAAAAAAGCTTCGTCTCCTTCTTTTGAATTTGGGGTATTTTAATTTTGAAATCGGGAACAAGAGATCGAGAATCACCGGATTCCGAAATTGGGTTTCGGGTTGGTGATTGAGGGCATCGTGTGACGAATCTAGCTTTGCTTTGTTTTGGGAAATTTATCTCCAAAGGTCAAATTTTTTTGGGAAAAACTCTCTCTTTATTTTGTTGTCTTTGAATCGTTTTGGTTAATGAATGGATTGTGTTGAAATTGTTTCATAGGTTAATAAAGAGACAAAGATAATGTTGAGATTTTATGATATTGGGGTTTGCATTCTTCTACAACACCGTGTCTCTATAGATTCCTGCTTAAACCTGGTTTAAATTATAACTTTTCTTTTTGATTGCACAATTGTGAAACCTTGCTTGCACGATCTTTGTTTAGCTGTCATAGGTTAGATTCGTTGATTATTGTTCTAGTTAGATCTATTTTCATGTTTCTCTCTGTTTAGTTAGATTGAAAAGAGAAGAGGTTTTTATTTGTTCTCTTGGAATTTTTTCTCTTTTGATGTTTGATAGTCCTGTGATTGATTACTGTTTACTGTTAAAGTCATTGGAATGTGCAAAGGTCTAAGCTTTTAGCATTGTTCATAGCTTAAGGCCTATTGCTTTGTTACCTATCTGAAAGTGCATTTAATGTTTTGCTTCAAATGTTTGTTTTCTTTTAAAATATCTTATTTTATTCTATTCTTTGTTGCTTAGGAAGCTATAACAGATCCCAGAAATAATAAGTAAAAGACTTGATCAGTTGAACTAAGTATCTGTCCTTAATCTACTTTTATTTTCTTCTCTATCAACAGTGTGTATAAGCCTTTTATTTGATATGACTGTTAAAATTTGACATGTCAATCATAGAAGCTTTATATTGGTCATGGTTCTTTTTTTCCCCTGCAGAATAACAAATAGATCCAGAAGGGAGTAAATCATCGGATTCAAGTGAGAAACAAGGGCGTTCCATTTGATTGAATTAGGGACACCATGGCTCCTGGAGGCAGTGCTTTGAAAGAAGTCCTGGAATCTAATTCGACGGGAATGGATTACGAGGTTAAAACGGCAAAAGTGGAAGTTAATAACAACAAACCTACAAAACCAGGTAGTGCAGGGATTGGAAAATATGGGATCCATTCTAACAATGGTGTTTATGAGCTTCTTGAATGTCCCGTGTGTACAAATTTAATGTACCCTCCAATTCATCAGGTCAGAAACATAAGAGCTTTAAAGGATTTGTAATTTCAATGTTACATGTTCTTAACGTTGATTAATTCTACAGTGCCCAAATGGCCACACGTTATGTTCAAACTGCAAAGTGAGAGTGCAGAACACATGCCCTACATGTCGCTATGAGCTTGGTAACATAAGATGCTTAGCTCTTGAGAAAGTTGCAGAGTCTTTGGAAGTTCCATGCCGGTACCAAAATTTGGGGTGTCATGACATTTTCCCGTACTACAGCAAGCTTAAGCACGAGCAGCATTGCAGGTTTAGGCCTTACACTTGTCCTTATGCTGGTTCTGAGTGTTCGGTTACAGGTGATATCCCCACACTTGTTGTTCATCTCAAAGATGATCATAAAGTCGATATGCATGACGGGTGCACTTTCAACCACCGTTATGTAAAGTCCAATCCACATGAAGTTGAAAATGCTACATGGATGCTTACGGTAAAATTTTCTTGTTTCAATATGTTTCTTCTTTTTCGAAACGTCCGAAGTTTAAAGTCTGATTCAAGTTCTCTCTTTCAAATTAAGTTTTTACATAGGTTGTGGTTTTATATCTTCATATGACTAAGGTTCACATTCAACTTCTTTCACTTTCATTATCCTCAACCATGAACTTTCCCCAGCTTTAGCTTTCTTCTTCATAGGAACTGTTGGAATATCCAGCTTCGTAAGATATTTGTGTTATTCTTAGTTTGCCTAAGGTTCCACTAAATTTAAATTTTGTCAATCCGCTGCCACAAGCGGAAGGCCTAGGTTCATATTCCTGCACGGTTAGCATAGGCAAACTCCCTTATTAGCTGTTTTGCCGGTTCCTGTTTTGCTCTTCTTTGTGAGTCCAATTTTATCCCAATTTACTTTGATTCTACTGGCTCATTAGCACCATAGGGTTTCTCAGTCTCATTTTCATCCTAGCCAATATATATTGCTCTACGCTTTAACTCGTATCTTGATGTCTTAAATTTTGTTTCCAGGTGTTCAACTGTTTTGGGAGACAGTTTTGTTTACATTTTGAGGCATTCCAGCTGGGAATGGCTCCAGTGTACATGGCATTCCTTCGCTTCATGGGAGATGAGAACGAGGCGAAGAAGTTCAGTTATAGCTTGGAAGTAGGAGCTCACGGACGTAAACTAACATGGCAAGGGATTCCTAGAAGCATCCGTGACAGTCACAGGAAAGTCCGGGACAGTCAAGACGGACTCATCATCCCAAGAAACCTCGCACTTTACTTCTCTGGAGGTGATAGGCAAGAACTCAAGTTGAGAGTGACCGGTCGAATCTGGAAAGAGGAGTAATCAAAACGAAGAAAAGAAGGAATTGATTGGAAAATGATGTACATAAGAAGAAGCCTCATGGAGAGCTAATGATCAAGGAAGATTTGAAATTTGTTGTCTGGTTTAGTATGTTATAATGGAGTCTTCTCGAATGGGGATAAAGATGAGATGATGATGATAATCTTCTATGATGAATCAGTTTGGAGGGAGCCATTGTTTCTATTTTGTGGCTGCAAGAATGATATCATCTCTGTAATTTTTGGTTTTTTTGGTTGGGTTTCTGTGCTTTCAGACAGGGAATGTAGGAAAAAGTAAGACATGATTTTGGCTATGTTCTTGTTGTAAACCAGGTTCCAAACAGATGGGTGCAATTTTTTCTTTAGAATGGTGATTTTGATTCGGTTTAGACTTTAGTCTTTATGGGGAGGCCTGGAACAACATTGCTTGTTTATAAGCACTTCATTTTCACTACTCCATCTTGCATATAACAACATAGTTAGAAAATAGGAATCTAGCATGTAAGTCGTCATCGTCGGTGATGGTAAACCAAGCTTCTTCAGATAAATCAGCAGAAACAAAACCGTGATGATTAGATGCTCCACCTGTATGTTCATTATATAGTTCTTTTGTGTGATTCTTGCTTGTCCAATATAAAGTAGAGATGCAATCTGGGTGGAATATATGCAAGATGGAGTAGAATCATAGAAGATGATGTGAGGCGCTCTTGAAACAAGTGCGATCATGTCAGGTGGTAATGAGTCGTGAGCATTCAGCATTTCTCAGTTCCATTTGATGACATATTTTTCAGTCTCAGGGATCAGAAGTGTGGAAATAAAGAGAGTATCGCATCAAATATAAAAGAGTTTAGTTTCCAAAAAATCTAAACACAAGTAATTTTCAAATTTATAAACCTAAAGAAGATACTTATATCCCTAAATTTTGTATTTTTAACAGAATGCTATGACAATTGGCAAATGATTTTCATGTTTTAAATCCAAATTTCATATATCCCACAATTTCAAACTTGATTATTTTTTAATGGCATCCTACCAAATTTAAACAATGGATCATGATACATTGAAAACACTAATACAAAGCACTAAACTTTTAGTTTTATATTTCTTTAATAGTTACTTTTTGAAATCTAAATTTATATAGAAAAAGTATATGCAAATATACATTTTTTTGTTTGTCAACAACTCATACATAGTTTACTAAATTTAAATCCGTATAGTCACATGATAGTATCACATATAAGTATTAATACATTAATAGTATAATTATTTGGTCTTCATATTAAATAGTAAACAAAAAATGTTAGCCATTACAGCATGATGACAACACCATACCCACACACACACATATTCATTAGAGGAAAGGTAACAAACAAACATCTCGAATGAAAACCAAGCAAAAGATATACATATATCTGCTTTTTTCCCCCAAAATATATTTTGTTAAAAAAACAAAAAATCTGTAGTTTTTTATATTGTGCAAATTATATTACCTAAATGTTAGAAAAAGCCAAAAAAATAACAATAAAAAAAAAATGATATCATAAATTTGTTGCTCATTTTAACCGCTCCCTCTAATTAATTTTTATTTTTCTACCAAAGCCAAAGCCAAAGGCAAAGCCAGAGCCCAGAGCAGCCTCCTTTATATAAGTTACAATCTCATCTCTCTCTAGAATATATTGACGCAGCCGCGAATCTCATCGTCACCGTCATCGTCATCGTCATCGACCTGAAGGGAACCCTGATTTGCGGCTTTTCTCCCCAAATTCAATCCCAATTCGATTCGTTCTTCTTTCTGTTAAGGATCTGAGATTTTCCCGGGAAACTTCATAATCAGAGAGACTCTCTCTTTCTCTCTCTATTTTTCAGAATCCCGATTCATCGCGATCGATTGTTTTTTTTTTTGTATTTTCCGATTGGATTTGGTGTTTTTGTAGTCCGATTTTACGGAATTGAATCGGAATAGGATTGGTTTCTGATTTGGTCAGTCTGGGACCGTAGCGAAAATGAAAACATTGGTTGATGAATACAAGAGACTGTAAATGATGCCTGGTTTAGCGCAGAGGAATGACCAATACTCTTTTGGCTTCTGGTCAAAGGAAATCGATGGAGTCAGCTACAATCAGCTGCAAAAGGTAACCTTATCCCTTTGTTTTTTCTTGAGATTGGTTTCTCGCTATTTCTCGACGTTCAATTAGCTCAGATTGGATCTTTGCCTCTGATTTATGCTATAATTGGTGTTTAGATGTCTATGGCAGGTGTTTTATTAGCTAGACATGTTTTGCTTTGATTGTATCAATCCAAGTTTTAGTTCAGATCTTAGTTTTATTTGTTTTTGGTCGCTAGACAATCCCATTTCTATGTTTTGGCGTATTCTCAACGCACATTGCTCTGAACTTGTGTGCAGTTCTGGAGTGAGCTGTCGCCGAAAGCTAGGCAGGAACTCCTCAAGATTGACAAACAGACTCTGTTTGAACAAGCTCGCAAGAACATGTACTGTTCCAGATGCAATGGCCTACTTCTCGAAGGTTTCTTGCAGATTGTTATGCATGGGAAGTCCTTGCATCCGGAGGGATCAATAGGGAATTCTCCTTGCAACAAATCAGGGGGCTCGAAATATCAAAATGACTGTAACTCAGCTGTCAGTAACGGATGCGCGGATGAGATGCAGGATCCGTCTGTTCATCCGTGGGGAGGTCTCACCACGACGCGTGATGGGTCACTCACACTTCTTGATTGCTATTTGTACGCAAAGTCTCTCAAAGGACTTCAAAATGTAAGTTCATGCTAGGTTTACCTATTTGCAGTCCCTCCAGTTCAACTAGTTAATCTATTGGTTCTAGCAGGTATTTGACAGCGCCCCTGCTCGAGAAAGGGAACGTGAGTTGCTTTATCCCGATGCTTGTGGTGGTGGAGGCCGAGGCTGGATAAGTCAAGGAATGCCTAGCTATGGTAGAGGGCATGGAACAAGAGAAACGTGTGCTCTACATACTGCAAGGCTTTCTTGTGATACATTGGTGGATTTCTGGTCCGCGCTCAGCGAGGAAACTCGACAATCTCTTTTGAGGATGAAGGAAGAGGATTTCATGGAGAGACTGAGGTACAGGTATGTCATTAGCTGATTTGATATTCCTTGATGTTCGATGACAAATTGATTTGAGAAGTTTTGGACACATCTGGTCATGGGTAACAGGAAATGTTACCACTCTAGTCATCTCATTCTGAATTGCAAGATGACTTGGCATTTCAATGTCTGGACTATGAGGATGTGCCTACCAAGTCATGCAATACAACAGTCTTCTTTGTCTGGTCCTGTGGAGACTTTTTTCTCTCGACCTTAATAACAAATGGACCTTTCAAATTACAGATTCGACAGCAAGCGGTTTTGTAGAGACTGCAGACGAAATGTTATCCGGGAGTTTAAAGAGCTCAAGGAACTGAAACGAATGCGGAGAGAACCTCGGTGTACCACCTGGTTTTGTGTTGCCGATACAGCTTTCCAGTATGAGGTAATTTATCTATGTTCCTGTAGTCCAGAATTCTTGTTTTCGAAAAGTGTATTACTATATTTCTAGAAAGGATTATATTGCAAGACGGGATCACACATGTAATTGCAATATTACAGGTATCCATTGATTCGGTGCAAGCAGATTGGCGGGAAACTTTTGCTGAGAACGCTGGAATTTACCATCACTTTGAGTGGGCCATTGGGACTGGAGAAGGAAAATGTGATATCCTCAAATTTGAAAATGTTGGGATGAATGGGAGAGTTCAAGTCAATGGCTTAGACCTTCGTGGTATGAATTCATGCTACATTACCCTTAGAGCTTATAAATTAGATGGCCGCTGGTCTGAGGTGTCCGTCAAAGCCCACGCATTAAAAGGTCAAAATTGCGTGCACGGTAGGCTAGTTGTTGGGGATGGCTTTGTTTCAATCAAGAGAGGGGAAAGCATCCGAAGGTTTTTTGAGCATGCTGAAGAGGCCGAGGAGGAAGAGGTAGATTCCAGATTCATAAACTTGTTAACTCATAGTTCTCAAATGTTTATGATTCCAAAAGTATTATTCTTTTCTCTTCTTAAACGATATCACTGTGTTTCCTATGTTATAAAAGGATGAAGACATGATGGACAAAGATGGGAATGAGCTTGATGGAGAATGCTCCCGTCCACAAAAGCATGCAAAAAGTCCAGAACTTGCTCGTGAGTTTCTTCTAGATGCTGCAACAGTTATTTTTAAAGAACAGGTTTGTTAGTTATAGGTTTCCTCAAAGTCACATTTTATTATTATTATTTTGTTCTCTATTAAGTTTCTCATTTCTATCTGTTATCGATTATATCTTAGGTTGAAAAAGCATTTAGGGAAGGAACCGCTCGGCAAAATGCACATAGTATCTTTGTATGTCTTACATTGAAACTATTAGAACAACGTGTACATGTTGCCTGCAAGGAAATTATTACCTTGGAGAAACAGGTAGGCATTCTGTCCTAAGGTTCGCAAAGCAATTTCATCAAGATTATGTCCAACAATTGCATTGTCTTAACTCCTGCAGGTGAAACTTCTTGAGGAAGAAGAGAAGGAAAAGCGTGAAGAAGAGGAGCGGAAGGAGAAGAAAAGATCCAAAGAAAGGGAGAAAAAACTTCGCAGAAAGGAGAGACTGAAGGAAAAGGAAAAAGGCAAGGAGAAGAAAAACCCTGAATCTAGCGATAAAGACATGCTGCTGAATTCATCAAGGGAAGAAGAAGATCTTCCAAACCTTGATGATGAGACAAACAATACCATAAACTGCGAGGAGTCAGAAATTGAAACGGCGGATGCAGATTTGTCTCCACCTGGTTCTCCCGATGTTCAAGAAAGACAGTGTTTGGATGGTTGCCCTTCTCCAAGAACGGAAAACCACTACTGTAACAGCCCTGACAGAGAAATTACAGATCTTGAAGATGAGAACGGGTACTTTACCAATGATCATCAAAAACCTGTTCACCACCAAAATGCAAGATATTGGAAAGAAGTGCAGTCTGATAATATATTGAGGTGGTCAGATAAACGCAGATTTACGGATAATGCTTCTTTTGTCAGTAGGTCAGAGGCAAGATTCCGTAATGATAGATCAGAATTGCCTTCAAGGGGATTCAATGGGTCAAACAGACAGTTAAGAGTGAAAGCTTTAAAGACTGGTGGCCTAAATGGTATCAAGTCTCATGAGAAGTTTCAATGTTGCGACAACAGGATCAGTGAGAGGTTTGACTTTAATTCTTTCAGTTGCAAACCGAGTAGTGAATACCGGGCAAAAGTAGAACCTAACATCTCTGCAACCAGAAGCATACGAGAACCAAAAACTGTATCCAATTCGGAGTCTGCTCCTGATGTCTCCAAGCCAGTGTTCCGAGGCAACAGGTATACTCAACCAGACTATACTCGTGAGTTAAGACTTAAAAGTAAGGTGGGAGTTTGTCCCAATCCTTCTACTACCAGAGATTCACTACATTCAAAAAAAGTTTGGGAGCCCATGGAGCCAAAAAAGTATCCACGAAGCAACTCTGACTCTGAAGTAACAATTAGATGTTCAACATTTAAGGCTGAAGAGATAGAAGACACTATCGTTGCTGAGAATTCATCTGACCTTTTGTCTCAATGTAAGGCTACAGAGAAGTTGGATAATATCAAGCTTAAAGATAACAACAGCATGGAGTCTGGGGAAACAAAGAATGGGTGGCATTTGAAAGATCCTATGATGAGTAGTACATCAAGTTCAGACAATTGCTCGTCATGCCTGAGTGAGGGAGAGAGCAATACGGTTTCTTCAATCAACGGAAACACTGAATCCTCCTCCACATCTGATTCTGAAGACGCCAGTCAGCAATCTGAAGGAAGAGAGAATATAGTTGTTGGTACACAGAACGATATCCTCATACCAGATACTACTGGGAAGAGTAAACTTTTGGAAAATCCTATCGTAGTAACTGGGAACAACACGGATAATAACAGTAACAATAACATGGCACATAGTGTTGTTGATGTGAAACCACAAGGAGGCATGTTTCCTCATTTGCTAAACCAGAATCTACAGTTTCCGGTTTTCCAGACTGCTTCACCAATGAGCTACTTCCATCAAGCACCACCAGTCTCTTGGCCCACAGCTCCAGCCAACGGATTAATAACGTTCCCGCACCCTAATCCTTATCTATACACAGGTCCGCTCGGATATAGTATGAACGGAGATTCCTCGCTGTGCTTGCAGTATGGTAACCCACTGAATCATGCGGCAACTCCCTTCTTCAATCCCAGGCCAGTTCCAGTTTTCCATCCATTTTCCAAAACCAACACCGAGGACCAAGCTCAGAATCTTGAGCCGCCACTGGAACTTAACGGTTTGGCTCCACTGGAAACACAGACCGTAAGTGAAGACAGCTTCTCCTTATTCCATTTCAGCGGACCTGTGGGTCTTTCCACTGGAAGTAAGTCGAAGCCTGCTCATTCCAAAGACGGGGTTTTGCGCGACCTTGGAAATAGCAATACGAAAGCGAAAGAGAGCAAAGAGGTTGAAGAGTATAACTTATTCGCAACGAGCAATGGCCTGAGGTTTTCGTTATTCTAAATTAACGGTTTTGGGTTTGCTGTTGATTTAAACTGTGGAGTGTGAGGGGTTTCATGACTTTGTATCATCCGGAACGTTATTATTCGTCTGGAAAACAAAACAAAAAAATCTTTCAGTTTCAAACTTTTTATTATAGCTTCCTTTTTTCTCCTTACAGTTTACACTTTTCTCTCACGTTTGGATATGTACTCTTTGTTTATTTTTTATATTCTTGCTTCATTGTTTCATTTGATGTAGAGCAATGTTAAGATCTGCGAGATTTTTAGTGTTCTCACTGAATAAATTCTTGTTATTCAATATATACAACATGAGTCTCTTATGATAAATGAAAATTTCTGTAAAAGCAAGGAATGCCACATTGAATTTGATTGGTATGTTTAAAATGTGGAAATGATTACATGTTATGATAACTTTTTTTTTAATGAAATTAATATTTTTAGTTTTTTTCATAAATTAATTTGTGAACTATAAATGCAAAATCCGATGTAATCGGAAGAATTGCAAAAAGATTTTACAAAAAAAAAAATGTTCTAATTTGTAACAATGTGTAAACGCAAACTCAAACATAATATTTGCGTTTAAAACAATCTAATATAGCATGATATAACCATAAAATCTGATAGCAACGTTTTATGAGTTGAAGAAAAAGAGAAAGTAAATGTAAAAATATTCATTAAAGCAAAAATTCAATAGGAAAAGATAAAACTCATACTGCAATGCATCAAGCTGCAGAGGTCACATAGTACAATGTATTAAAGAAGCAACAAAAAAAAAAAGAAGCAGTTACACATACAGTTATATATGCATATAATTTTCATAAATCGTTGGGGATTGTAGAAAGGACAGAGTGTTCAGGCTTGTGATGACACTCAAAATCCAGATGAACAAAAGCTCTTTCTACCTCTGGAAGTTCTTCGAGCTTTATTTGCAATGTCTCACCAATTGCATGAGCTTCCTTCAATGGCAAATCCTCTGGCAGTTCTATATCCACCTGCCAACACACATATATATAACAATAATTTAACCTAACTAAATAGTTAGTTTTATAAATCTTATCGAGTGTAAGCATCTAGTAAAAATCTATCTTCGATCTCTATTAGTTACAATTTTCTAATCACATGATCAACAAATGTTTTGTGATGACTTATGCAATGATCAAGTGTAATGATTTCCAACTTCTTTGATATGAGTTTTTTAACAATATGATTGCGACATTAATATATATATACCTCGACAAAATAAAGAACACCAAAGGTATAAGCACGAACAGTATCCACATGTTTGATGTTATCGCCGCCTTGTCTCAGCACTAGGTACGTCAGCTTTTGTAGTACTTCTGGAGGAGCTGATTGTCCGATCAATGAAACTACATAGACAAAATCATAGTGAACTTCTCTATTAATATCATTGTGACTAGATCGAACAATACAACAACTTTTAATTACAAGTTTACCTGCATTTTCCATGACGGTCCCGGACCAGTTGACAATAGTGTAGATGGCTAAGAGAATAGCACCAGACGGATCGAGCCACCAATAAAAGGCATTAGCAAGAACAGCCGCGACCAATCCAAGAACATTTGTTACTACATCAAAGTGATGATCCTATACGAAACCTCATCAATTAGTCCCCATTTTTACATGAAATTATAAGAATATATGCACATAAATCTACCTTTGCGTATGCACGAACGATATGATTTCTTGAGCTTTTGCAGTAGATCCATAAGACGAGTTTAATAGCGGTTGCGCTTAGCATGATTGAATATAACCAAACCAATTGGACATGATTCATTTTCTCTGAAGGTTCATTCGAAATCAATTGCTCAGCTGCCACAAGCAGCACTTGGAACCCTACACATTGATATATGGTTAATTTAGCATTACATCTTCATTAAAAGCAATTATAACGTATAGTTTAGAGTTTTATAAATTTCGGAAAAAGGGTATATATATATATATATATATATACCAAGAGTGGCCATAACTGCGGCGAAAATGATGATTCCAACAGGTTGCACCCTAAGCTTTCCTATGGGGTATTTGTAGATATTGACGTTCTTCATTGACAAATGTGTGAACCAAAGTATTCCTCCCGCCATAAGGTCAAGCAAAGAGTCGAGTGTCGATGCTGCAATCGCTATGGATCCACTCTTTACCGTAGCATATATCTACACATTGTAGACATTTGATAAATAGACATCATCAAAACAATGTTATAAATGTTTCAAAAGATCAAGTCACACCTTGAGAGCAAGTAAAAAGATGTTAGCCCAATTGGATATTTGCATGGCAAGCTCTTGTGCAGCCCTCTCAGCTCGATCTTCCTCTTCTTCTTTTTCATCCATGATGTAATCATCTGTTCGAGCTATGAAACTTTCTACTTCCTCAAAGGATTTTATCGTTGCCAATTGTCTTTCGTAGTACTCCTTTTCATCTTTAAAAATGTGATATTTAAACAACATATCTGGTTTAGTAGTTGTGAGTCTTGTGACAATTATTATCTAACTTATAAAGTAAAACATACCTCCTTTGAGGCCTGCGGCTTTGGAGACATCAAGTTGAAAAGGGTTCTCCGGATCGATTTTGGATCGAAGTTTTTGAGGCAAATCCGTGAAGAAATTCGATTTCATTGAAGAAACCATACCGGTTAACTTTGGTTTGTGATCAACAGCCTCATGATCGTTTGACGAAAGCAACGGTGTTTCCATACAATTGACTTCCATTTCTGGAAAATTATTAAACAAATCATCGTAAAAAGGCATGGATAGATAAATAAAGAACTATTTAATGGAAAAAAAATATATGTACCAGATGATATCCAGAGGAATTTTTATGGTTACAGATGATGAACAAAGAAAAAGATAAAGGATCGTACACAGGGATTGGTTTTTATAGATAATTATAAAGATATTATATGTGTGTTCATTGAATTTTTGGGGTTAATTAGTAAATTATTGTCTGGAATAAGAAAATGGTGATGATGATGACAGAGACAGCCTTGGTACTTGCCCACATGCATAAGCATCAACAATGCTTGTCTGATCCATGCCTTAATCAGGAGCTTCTTGTTCCGTGACGATTTTGTCTTTTGGATACATGACAATCCCAATTTTTATTTGGAAAACGACACGTGTAATTTACAAAGTTGTAATTGCAAAGCACAAATGATCAACTCTCGGAACCCTAATTTTAAATTATGCTCACATGAGTGTTTCGACAAGAAACAAAATTAATTAGACTTTAGATACAATTAATTAAAACCTATTAATAATCATTAAACATTTGAAACCTTTTCTACTTGATAAGGAGTAATAATATTAAGTAAGAGCAATCCAAATAAAAATACAAACCAAAATTTGACATATGAGCGTTTGAAAATAGAAGAGCCCAAGGAAAAACAATATGTGATAAAAATATTAAGTCAACATCCTTTAATTAGATATATATATATATATATATATCAAACTAAATAGATCTAAATTAATAGATGAACAGTTGTATGATAACACATTGAGATCTATGAAAATCTATTATTAAAAATTATTTTGCAGACATCACATATAAACAATACCCACATATATAAAACTTATTCACTACAAATCACATATCAAAATATCTTATTCATGTTTGACTGGTATTACACACAACACATATATATATATATAGCTAATATAAACGTTCGACAATATATATTACCTGACGTGAACTGCCAAAAACTTCTTTGATTTGAAACTTCTTCAATACAAAAGGAGTCGAAAATTTAAGTCATAACTGTGGGTTATAAAACTCTGTGAATCCTTGGAAAATCAACAAAGAAAGGGGAAAAAACAGAAAACCCCAATTTGAGTAAGTACGAAGAATTTTAATTTTTTGGAGTTTATTCTATTTCTATTAAAAAAAAAATTATAGAAAATCTTTTTCCAAATTTACTTAAAACAGTCTATGAATTATTGGTAGATTTATTTGTTTATATAGAGTAAAATTATATAAAAAGAATTTATAGATTGTTTCCAAATTTACAGCTACCAACGCTCTATGACTTATTGGAGCATTTCTTTATTTTGTATAGATTAAAATTTCTATAGAAAAAAAATCTTTATAGATTTATTTATTTTTTCATAGAACTTTTTGAAAAAGGTTTTTAGAAGCTTTCCCCCAATTTAAAGTTACAAATGCTCTCTATGACTTATTGGTAGATTTCTAGAGTTAAACGCTCTATGACCTATTGATAGATTTCTTTATATTTATAGTATCCCACGTTTTTATAAATTAGAAAACACTTCATTGAAAAGTTTACAACCACGCTTGAGTTTTGAACCACGAGTTGGTGCAACAATCTCTACCAAGAGTATTTGATTGTTACGCACCCTTATTCAACTATTGATCAAATTAAATTATATCCCATCAGGAGACTTTAGGAACATTCCCGGAAGCTTAACGATTTCGAATCATGATTTCTTTGACTTTCTTAACAACAATTAGAATCATGCAGGTTGAAACTTATTCACTATTTTATTCTCAAGGTTATATTGTATATATTGTGTGTCTCTAAAAGGACATATTGGCTAACATCATCATTTATATTATTTGTATTATATTTTTCCATTGGTTTTCTCTAAATTGATATCACGGCTACCACTTTCAAAGATTAATATTAATCTTATCACTAATAGATTTCAATTCTGAATCCGGTTCATCTGTATCTATACGTGGATTAATTCTTAAAGTGATTTGGTTCAAAGTTTAAACAGCTATAAACAATGGGACTCTGGGACAAAATTAGTCATGAGTCTAGTAATACGACAATAAATAGCTTCCGTATACAGGATTGCAAAACCTGAAAGATGTATTCATATACTTCACTTAGAGAATTCTACAACAATACAAAATTTAATCTTGTATGCGTTACAGAAGATAGTTTCTTAATTACTTGTAATCCGATTTGTCACCATCATTTAGGTAAATGCAGTATAACTTTGATTTCTTTATCTCAAAGATTTAAAACATGATTAATTTAATCAACTTAAGTCTGGAATCATGATGATGCGAGAGTGATTCATCATCCTTGATCGATAATATGTACGGATGATATACTTTATAGAAATGAACCTCATAAATTGACAAAGCCCTATCATAGATAAATACTAAACTATCAACTCTGCCCAAAAGTCCAATCTTCTGTTTTGAAAATAAATAGTTGAAAAACGGTCGACCGTTTATTAAGAACTTACATATGAGCCGTGCATAATAAATCTTAATATAATTAAAAGAGAAATACATTTTAAACACTGTCTAAAATTAATAATTTATTTACTTCAATTACCATTGAAATTATGAGTAAAATATGTTTAATTGCAATTAAAAAGGGTAATTTTAGAATTGAAATAATTGAAATCAAAATCATTTTTTTAAGAAAATATTAAATTTCTCTCCTCTAATTTTGTCAACAAAATTATTATTTTTAATTAATTTAGAGATATTCTGAAGATATTATTTAAAAATTTCCTCTCATCTTTGTTTGATCATATTTAAAAAAACTTTAAATTAATACATATTTTATATAATAAATAAATATCTATATTTTTCTGCATATGTTGTGATTTTAAAAATTTTGTTGTAAAAAATGAAGTATCATGAAGATTTTAAAAATATTTAAGAAAATTTTCTCACCAAACATTAATGGAACATAAAAATCAGCGAGTTGGTGAAATTCGAAATCAGGGTATATGATTAATTTTTTGTATTATGATACATAAATTAATTATGTTACTATGAAATTAATTATTAATTAAAATATTATAGTTCAATTATAATCTAATATTTTTATTAAATTTAGAATAAGTTAAATAAAATATCTCCAATATATAGATATAATAATAAATTGAATATATACACATTCGATTATAATATAAGTGGACTAACATATTTTAAAAAATTAACGATTGACAGACTGAAAATAATAGAGATTGAAAATATGACAAAAACACAACATACGAACAACATACGATAATCATATATCTTATACGATAAATAGTTATATAACATTAAAATCAAAAATAAAATATTTTAACAGAAAAATACAACAACCGAACAATGATATTTATAACATTTAACTATGTTACCTATAATAAAAATTCAAAAAATAAGAAACATATTTCTTCTTTGAATCAGAATTTTAAAATTTTATAAATAATAAACTATTATATACAGAATAATAAATTAAATTTTTGTTCCGCGGTATACTGCGGGTTAAATCATAATATTGAAATAAAACACCAAACTAAAATCAATGGATTTGAGCCGATTACATTGTAGTCACAAATGGCTAAGGCAATCGGTGAATGTTTGTCTGCACCCAATAGTCCATACTTCAATGGGTTCAAATTTCATTAAATCTTCGAATTACGATGTCTAGTCTGCCAAAAATCTCTTCTCGATAATGTTTTAAAATGTTGTAATGTGTGCCATTGATTTTTTATTAGAGTTTTTTTTACTTTAAAAATATAAATTCAATATACAGTTTGTTGTCAATCTAAATTCCACATGATTTTAATCGCGGAAACAACAAAATCCATGAATATAACTTGAAATATTTTAAATTTTGTGAATGCTAGAGTTTGAGCAAATGAAAATCTCGATTTATAAGTATTACATGGTTGTGATGACGGATACAATCACCAAAAAATAACTATTTCAAATTGATAACTAATGATCGCCTGATAATGAATACAATATAAAGTTTTCTATTTTAATCTAAAGGTATTGTAAATGAAAATTTAGGAAATGATGTTTGTCGCATATTCGAAAAGTTTAAGTTATACAAAAGTAGCAGATAATCCTACTTTCATACAAACTGAAATTGTTTTAATTTGCAGCATAAAGTTTAAACCCATTAAAGTTCGATCTATCAAATTTTGTTATTCATACAGTTAATTAAAAAAGTGGGTGTGTGTTTCGTATAGTTTACAAAGTGTAAGGAGTTTTGTGAAATTTTCGCAAAACATCAGTAGAGAAGAGACAAAAGGATAGAAAAAGTTATTTTGTAATAAATAGCATAAGACAAAATTAGAAGATACAATGGTTCGATTCGAATCGATCCAACTTAATGCCTTCATCATCGATGCAGAAGCCACTCCCTTCGATCATAAAAGATGACCTATGAATATATTTTTGTTTTCTTTCTCAATAAGTTATTTTATTATTATTAAGAACACCGAGCGGGATTGCTAAACCAATTCGGGACAGAAATGCTTCGTTGTGACACGTAAAACTTATAGTAAATAACATAATTCATGGGCAAATATAGTAGATTAAGCACCATAATTTCGTGTTATTGGTCAAGGGTTTCCTATCAAATCCGATAAATGCATATAATTGATCACCAGAAAATATTGGTATGTTGATCATGGAATCGAACATAACATGTACATGTTCTTAAAAAAAAAGCGTTTTTACTCGTTAAAGTAACATTAGCTCCAAAATTGTTTTAAAATCGTGAACCGGTGTTAACTTGAACCGGATAAAATCAGATAGTTTGTTTGTTTGGTTCGTATTTTTTGTGTTCTTGAGTTGTAAGCCTGGGCACTAATACTTGTTACCCGTATTCGATCCGTTACTCGACTCGTACTCATTTCGAAAAAATAATATCCGTAATTTTAGGGTCAAGTGAAGGGTATAATAATTATATTACTCGTGGATAAGGATCGAGTGAAGGATATTAATTTATTTTTTAATACCCGTTCCGTTACCCGCTTTATTACTCGACTCGTAAATATCCGCTAATATTTTATAATATTACTAATAGTTTATAAATATATTCTATAATGAAATTACAAGTTTTTATTTTTGAAGTTTGTAATTTTATATTTTTTTAGAAACTATATGTTGCACATTTATAAATTCTTCTTTTTTTGGAATATGAAATTATTATTCGGTTACGGAAAGCTTTTTTACGCATAAATTATCAATAAATATACGGGTAAGGGTAAATGGTCGGGTATGTAAAGGGTTAACTATTTTTACCGAGTATTCGTTTTTCTGGGTACCCGTTATTTGCGGGTCGAGTACGAGTAGTTTTTTTCTATTACCCGTAAAGATCGGATCGAATAAAAGGTTTCTAAAAATTCAAGGGTATCCGTCTCGTGACCAGTCCTACTGAGTTGGGTAGGCCCAAATAGGAAAACAGAACAATTTAAATGGGCTTTTATGGGCCTACTTGAGGTTTTTATTATTAAGCCGGTTAGCACGACTTCAGTCTTCAGAGTTTGGCAAGGGACGGCGACGGTAAATTTGGTTTAACTTGGTTGCAGTTTTATGTGGATATATTTCTTATTGGAGTCATCGCTTGGAACTTCTCAGGACACACTGCTGTCGATATTAAACATGTTACTAGAGCCTTCCCCATCATCTCAATCCAAGGAACTTTTTGGATCACAGGCCATTTTTATGAAACCACTAGGTGTATAATCTATGAATTTCACATTTTATGGGAACGCACAATGTATGTAATCATAAATTTATGTTTTCTTCAGCTCTATCATATTAGACCACCTGTTTCTCATCCGATTGTTCCTTTAATTTATATGTGGAGACCATGTCATTTAACTTGAAGATGTAGGGGAAAAAGGTGGTGAAGGAACTGCTGGCTCTCTCTGAAATGGAATATTGTATAGACTATCGAAAACTCTGGATTTGGATCCATGGTTCTTCCTTCAGTGAGAGAGATTGACGCGTAGAGTTCTTTTTTCTGGTTTCATGTGTGTTAATTCAGATGAACGAGATATGTGTCTCAGTTGATTGCTTTTCACTCAAGGTGTCAACTTGAGATTCTTGGTCCAAAAGCATCTCATCTACTTCATAAGATCCGACATCCTGATACAAGGTGAGTCATCTGAGCGAGTAGAGAATGTTGCAAGAAGCTAATTAGAACACAAGGAAAATTATCTCACATTATATTGTCTTTGCACTAGTTCATGGAGTCCCTCTGTTTTGAGAAAGTGTTCGATGGAAAATACTTAACTTTGTTGATCCCTACAACGAGGACAACATATCTTCTTGCGCTATTAAGGCGCATGATGATAGTACAATGTTACCTGAAGCAACCAAAACTGAGCCTACTGAGTCACTTTGAGCCACAACCGAATTTAAGCCAGACACGTTTCCAGATGTTTTCAAGGGCTTGTGGGATGCAAATACTGAACAAAACCTCCCAGAAGAAGAGAACATACTGTGCTGGAGAAAACATAAGTGTTGTTTGAATTCTTTTTGCCTTGATAATCCAGCATTTCTTATGTTTTGGATTTTAAATGTAAACTGACTTGCTAAACTGTTTTAGCTTGGTATTTCCTATCCTGTAAGCTGGTTCTGCTATGGTTGGTTTGCTTAGGGCTGTCCATTTTCTCAATGCTTCTAGCAACCTCACAGGATTCTCTCATTGTTATCTATCTTTTATCTATCTTTTATCTTAAGGCCCTGCATCGGTTTAAAGCGTCAAAAGTGACTCTCTTTTCTTGTAGGGAAATGCTCTTTCCCCTAGTTCCGAGTATGTAATTTTGGTTTGCATAATTTTGCTGTTTGTCCTTGTTTGTTCAACAGTGTCTTGTATTGAGTTTCTTTGCTTCTCATCTCTTTCTTTTACTCATAGGTACACCAAGTGCAAGGAGTGTTGTATGAGTTAAAGATGGTCTTCTTAGCCTCATTCACGTTTTCTTGTGTAAGAAACATTTACGATGGATACGATCATGCTTTAAAACGTCCGGAAGCTTCAGATTTATGATTATTATTTGTCATGTTCTGGTAAATAATAAGGCCTTTGATAGAGAAACTGACTTTTTCCATTGAATTTGAATTTTGCTGCTCATCTTCACTTTTGGTAATATAATTGAATAGCCATGTTCTCTTTTTCACAATTTTACTATTAATACAAATTAAGGTCTGCCATATACTGTAGAACTACACCTGATAGGTAAATTAGTCGCATTAATATTACATTTCCCACCGGATTCATTAATTTTGTGTCTCTGTTTATACATCATGCGAGATCTTCCTTTTGATGGTGGTTGTTTTGTATTAGCTGTGCTAGTGTTACATCATGTAACTTACATGTGTGTTTTCGTTTTCTGTAGACGTCTGCCACTTCTCAGAAATCACCTTAACTCTCTCTGTATATGGAGGTTGGTAGGTTAGGGACTTCCAAAGCTTTCCCAACTAACAATCAGCTCATATCAATGCCTCCTCAGTTGCTTCTCAATAATGGACGTTTCTGCTGGCTAGTCATGTCAACGAGGCACACACCTTTTTTGAACTCAGAAAGATTAGCTTAAGTAAAGTCATGCAGTTGCTAAGTAAACAATAATATATATATATAGATATATATATATATATATATATTTATTTATTTATTTATATCTGCATTCCTTTCGCAGCATAATGGTGGGTATCGATATCCAGCTTGCAATGATTTCAAGATCATAGATCTCTTTTTCTTTATGTATCATAACTCCATTGTCTCTGACACTGTGTCTTTACCTTGTTCAAGGCTTTGCTGCAATTGTTTGATACACTAAAGTATCTTCGTGGGCCAAGTTAAAATCAGTCATGAGCCTGGGTAGCTACCTTTACCTACATGTTCAGCTATGGCTATTACGGTTGCTAATTTATTCTACAGTCTGATATAACCTTTTACAAATGATGTAATATCACCAAAAGATGAGCATAAAAAGAAAGGATACAAAGCATGGAGATGTTGAAACTTAGGAATCAGAAGGAAACAGTCATCTCAATTATCCAACCACATGATCTTTGCTTTAACCTTTAACTTTACTACCCAAACCGTCAGTTAGTGCTCTGAGATGTGTACTGTTCGAACTATCATCCTCAGTTTGCAACTTTTTCCCTAGGGGTATGGGCCACTGTTCTTCAGTCTCTACCAAGTTCTTTGCACATCTTAAAAAAAACATCTGAGCACAAAAGTGGTCCTCTAAGATTCATGCAATGTCTTTACTTTACCACCTTGTACACTCATCACATGCTTGCTTCTTAATTGCAGTAATTGGTAGGTCCCCTTTTTGCTGCTACTGATTTTAACTCTTTTGACAGTTTTTCCTTAAACTTACTACTATCTGATAAAAAATACTCCTAGCTGTAATTCTCAACTAGTACTGTTTCTAGCTGAGGAACTGTTCCGGGAGGGCAGATACGTCTTTTCATATTTTCTGTATTTTTGTTTTGTTACTACTCTTGGTGACAATTGAAACATCCTTGTTGCAATATTTATGTTGAAACGTGTCTATATAATTTATCTGAAAAACCTTATCACTTCCCTTTTGATCTACAGGCTGAAGTTGCACCATCTGGTCCCTTCCCTGTTAAACTGATGGAAACTGTTCCGCGACTTAAGTCTTCAGGTCAGGAATGTCGCTTTCTGCAGCCTCTCAAACTTATCTATAGCTTTAGGATGGTGTCATTGATATTGCATGTGTATTGCTAGTGTTAGTTTATCTTAGCCATCATGCTACAATGTTTAAAGACATATAAAATTGGTTAGAGAAAAGGTACAAGGAAGAGTTTTTGCGATGTTGCATCTACCTGCATTTTCCCTGTAGAGTGTCCAAAGATGTCGTTTTGGCATATCCTTTTCCATTTCCTTTCCTAGGAGACTTGATTGAATCAGATTAGCTTACTTCTAAAAGAAAGCATATATGTAACCATCACGAGTTGTTGCATATTGCATTATACTGGTGGTGGGTGTGAATCAATGCTTCTATTATTAAAGTCTTGCCAAATATGGAAACTCTTATGCTCTTCTGGATCATTTGGCCTAAACAAAATTCTAGCTACGTTGTCATCTATATTAATGTTTTGATTTGATAGTTTAACATAACAAAACTACATGGTTAATTAGGTACAAGGATTTTCCCATGTTTTTTGTCACAAAAACCATTTCGGGTCATTGCCATTCTTTGATATCATTATATTCATCAGTAATTTTGTATCTTTTTGAATGCAACAGGACCAACCCATCACACTCATTCACGTTGGCATCTGTTATGTGGCGTCTACGATATGTGAATCACAACTTTTTCAAGTTCATTAATTGCTATATACATATAGAGGTTGTTAGTTCCTTTGGATTGCCTAAAAGAAAAGATAAGAAATAAACACAAAAGTAGAAAACTTGAGGAATTTTGCTTTGCTTTAGCTTCTTCTTTATGTTTTTTACTGGAAATTGCAAGTTAAGAGAATGGTAATATTAAGGACAGATGAGATAGCTCTATCGCAAACTCTACATTTGTGTGTTTATGGACCACTTCACTCACTTTGTTTCTGTCTACCCTTTTGTCTTGTCCATTGTCTTCACTTACCCATGCACACGCACCAAATCATCATCATCATCATCTATATTACCCATCTTGAGTTTTATTTGTTTCCAGGACATGGCGATGAGTCCAGTGTCCAATAGATTCGTTTCAAATCTAGTAAAAGATTTGTACTCAAGAGGTTTAATTTTTTTTTGTATTTGTTACTTGTTAGATTCGTACAATAAAGATCCTATGGTTTTATCGTTGAAATTCTATCTGACTCACTGTGTGAGATGATTTGTTTATAAAAAAAAAAAAAAAATTAAAATCACACAGTGATTTTAATTAAATACTCAGTAGTAACTAGTACATACCATACTACTATGACTGACAGTTTCCCTGAAACAATAGTGTTCGAAGCTTATGCTTCAAAGCTATAATAAATGTGGACATTAAAATGATAAATTCCTTTCCTTCATTGAAAGCACGTGTAGGAAAAAAAAAAACAAAAAGATCGATGAACATTAAACGAAATAAATTATTATAGAAACATCGTGCCGTTCTTCTTTAGAAACATAAACACCGTGTAGTTTTTTTCTTTCACTAAGTTACAAAACACTCAATAAAGGAAGGGTAAGGAATAGGTTATAAGAAGTCTTAAAAGTTTTATTTTTGTGTTCGAATCGTTAAAGATGAAGATCGAGACTCACATGATCTTGCACATTAGGACTCATCAAGCCGTACGGGTAAGACGACGTTCGGTTCTGAGCTGCGGAGCCACCCACCTGTAATGGTGGTTGCGCCTGAGAACCGGCCAACAACGATAAATTTGAGTTAGAAGAAGAAGAAAAGTCACGACTAGTAAACGCTGCGTTTGAGTTATAAATGCCTTGAAGGCCAGAGGAAGAAGGCCGTGGTACACGCCATAGTCCTAAAGGACTCCCATAGCTCGGTCGTGTGTAATACGCCGACGACTGAGGACCAGAAAAGTGTCCTCCATAGGACCTAGCCGCCGTTAATGGACTGCTGGTCCACGAAGGGTAATGACGGTAACCGTAAAGGCTAGTGTCATGATGATGAAAGTAAGAGGAAACACCGCGTTTGGCAAGCTGGCGTTCGCGTTTGTGAGCGTTTTGGTGTCCACCTAGGGCTTGTGAAGTAGGGAAGTTTCTAAAGCAATAGTGACACTCGAATCTCCTGTTGTTGCTGATGCTATTATTGTCCTTACCGTTATCTCCGGTTTGGTCTTCTTCTTCTTCTTCTTCTTTGTTTTTGGTCTGGGAGGGATCGGAGTAGACTTCTTGACCGGTAGCGCCGGAAAAATCTCCGCCGGTGAAATCTTTACCGAAGACACGAATGGGTTTAGGGTTCTTATCTTTAGGACGGCGAATGAATGGAAGCTGAGAGAAGGACTCGACGTTCATGAAATCTTGAGTTTCTGTTTCTCCAGTAGCTTCGTCCATAGGGAGAGAGAGAGAGAGAGAGAGAGAGAGAGAGAGAGAGAGAGAGAGAGAGAGAGAGAATAATGAGTGATATAGAGCTATGAAGCTGACTATTTCAGAGAGATAGCCAACGTTATATAAAACTGGTTGGTTCCCATTTTTTATGGCAATTCATTAATTTTCTATTTGTTGTCTGTCAGAAGGTTGATATAACTTCTAATTATCAAAGCCGGCCAAAGAACGGTTGATAGCTTAGCCATGTTATCTTAAGAGCGATGAACGGATTGTATACATGTAAAAGTCGCAATTTTAGTAATTAACGATGTGCAATAAGTTGTGTTAGATGTTCGATGAAGATTAGATCTATGGTGCATGATGATCCAGGATCAACTTGGAGTGAATGTGCAATAGCCGGATGGTAGGACATAGGCAAGATTGGAGAAAGAAATAGTGACATCGATTATATATACATGATATTACAGCTTAATATTAAAAAAATATACATTCGATAATTTACTTTTCATAATAGTAACTAGATTTTGACCCGCACTTACGTGAGACGAAATGTTTATAGAAATTTCTTAAATAAATTTTAAAGTAGTATATTAGTTTGTTGTATTAGTAAATTATATAATAGTATATATATTATAAAGTTAGTATAATGATCATAAAATTGTGTTTTGTGTTTTATAAATAGTTTGGTGCATAAGTTTTTTTTTGTTGGATAAATTTAGTGTCTTATAGTTATAAGTTTAGAATATAAAGTTGAGTTTGAAAATTAATTTAAAAAAACAAAACGTAACTCGACTATGGTTTTTTTTATCTATTATAACTATTATAAAACATTTTTTTAAATTATAATAACAAAATTCATAACTATTATTAGTTTTATTTTTTTATTTATTTAAAATCTAAAATCGGACCCGCACGTACATGCAGGATTATGTTTTTATTTGCTATAACATTCATAACCTGAATTCATACCAGTTAGATATTTTGTTTGTATAGACAGAAAGAGTTATCTGAATTTTTTATATATCAATACAGAAAAATACATAAAAATAAAATGAGAGAAAGTAGGCATGTCCATTTTGGACATCCTCTATACGTCTCACGAATAATATATCTTCTTATAATCGTTCATTTTTAAATAAATACATGTTTGAAAACGTTTATTTTACTTCAATGGGTATTCTATTTTTCAAAATTCTATATTTTAATTCAAAAATACCTAAATTTCCCAAAACAATTATTTCAAAGTAGACCCTTACCCGTCATGATATTAACTATTACCTAAATTAGTGGGATTTTGGGAATTGAGTTTAGCTACCCGAAATTTTTTGATCCCACCCCGTTACCCGTAATTCATGTCTTGTATTTTTTAGGAAGAATAGTTCGATAGTATTTTTCATTATTCAAAATCCGAACTATCCGTTCCCGTCCTGTATATGATATTTCTAGTCCAGAAATACGAAATGGACAGACTTAAGAGAAAGGGAAGGGAAAGTTTTCGTTCACAATCGATGATTGTTCATCTTTTGGTAAAAACATTTATCTTTTACAGAAAACTTTTGGTGTAATCAATTACCGGACTTAGAGCTTTAGTTTTGATTTTTTTTTCATCTTTTTCAACAACGCTTATTAGATACAACTCGAATTTGATCTTCTTCGTTTATGCAAGATTCATAAACTTTATCTAATATTAAATTAGGGCTCTTCTATTCACAGCCCATTATGGTTATCCTAGTCGAATAATAAAAAATTATCATCGTCGACTAATTTTGATGATGAGAAGAGCAATTTTGTCAACATAACCTCAATTACTCTCTAGGTTCTTAACCCGTGGTATCCGCAAAATACATATATATTTTTTTTGAAAATTGAATTGAATTGGTGGTATCCGCAAATCACGGTTTTTTATGGTAAAAGAAATAATCGAATATATGGTTAATCGCATATACAATATGTACGAAACAAAAATTATGAGGAGTAAATATTATTTTCAAAATTAATGGTATTCTCTTATTGGTTCAAATCATTTATTTCGCCACAATTTTCTCTGTGGAAGTTTAGCAAATTTATTTAAATAATTAAATTCTAAAAACTTTTAAAAAGTAAATAAATATTGAGAACAATCATACTAAAATTTATTTAAAACACTCTGATTTTAATTTTTTATCTAATAATGTTTTTCAGTTTACTTATTGCTTATTCTGATTAAAATGTCTAATATTTTTGTTTTCTATTATTTTATTTTATTTTATTTATAGATTTTGTATTTTTTTTTGAAAACAATAAATAATATATAGAATAAAAAAAATTTTACATATCAATTATTGATTAACAATCACGTATGTTTGTATTTAAAAATAATATTAATATATTTTCTAATTATTAAAAAATTGAAGTTTTAAGACAATTTTATTTTTGAAATTGTGTTTGGTTGTTAGGATAATAGAAAATGAATTGTGAGGATTGTTTGGATATACTAATATAAGTTAAAAAGAACTTAGTCATTTTTATAAAATGTTTAAATATTATTAATATTTTTTACTTTTTATAAATTTAAATATTATTGGTTCAATAATATTTATAAATTTCTTTTATTCGGTAAAATTATTGGTTCAACTAAACAACCAGAATAAACCAAATAAAACTTTTAAATTTGGACGTCTGATAAGTCAAGTTTCTTGCTTATTCGGTTTTTGAATCGTTTTGGTCATATTTATAATATGACTCTGAAGAATTGTTAAATTTTTTAGCAGATGTGGAATATTGAACATACATTTGTTTCTTCATAAATTGAGTTATATATGTCTGTTTTTAAAAATTCGATTCACAATATATGTCGAATTTTTGTTTTCATTTATATTAATATTTGTATTATATGATCATTCAAAATAATTTAAAAATAAGATTAAATAAATATGATAGGAAAATCATAATTTTAAATCTTAACAAAAAATTTCAAATATAATAACTAAAATAAAATATGGTATAATTAGATATCAAATCTTTTTATTTCAATTTTGATGGGTTAACAATTTAAAAAATTTAATTTCCAAATTTTCGTTCATAACTAATAAGAGAGAGAAATGAGTTTAATTTTTGAAAACTAATAATTATTCAAAAGAATTTTGATTTTTTAATTTAATTATATCAATTTTTTAGATTACTATTACACTTTTAATAAATTTGTTTAAAATACTTTAAATCAATGACATTATATGTAAATTCTCACACTTTTAAAATCTTTTAATATTTAATGTTTCCCGATTAACAGTATAGATTATTACTATTTGAAATATTAGTTTTCTCAAAATACTGTACGTTTTTTATTTAGTAATAGCACTAAATAACCATACTTTAGTTTTTTTTTTTTGCATGACGGATGAGATCGCTGTAAATATGGTGGTTCACTTTGTGTATCTGATGACATGCTATAGAATATCATATTTAAAAAAAAATGCACGATTTAATATCATTTATTTACGAAAATGCCACGGTGCTTTTTTCTAATATTGGTTACCTAGGAAGTAAGCCCTTGAATGTAAATACAATAAATTAGCTTTACTATATATTCATTTCCCCAACAAACAAAACTTTTCTTCAAAACCATTTGTTCCGCCTCCCGGTTCCTGTGATATCTACTTTTGTTTCTTATTAATTTCTCACAAGTGTTTCTCCAAATGGTGGACTTTGGAGTTTAGACTACGAATATTCAATTCCAATTTCATTTAGATTTTCAATTTTTTTATTTTAAAAGAAAAGCTACTGCTTTTAAACCGTATCTAGGACATAATAATTGTTTTGGTACAATTTTCTTTTCGATATTGATTTGAGTGTTTGATCAAACATATTTTTTTTTAAAAAAAATCTTTTCTTTTTGGTAAATTTAAGAATTTATGTTTTAAATAGTTTTTTTTTTTTGGATAAATTCAATTTTTTTTTTCACATACAATATGAATTAGTTTTTTGAAAGATTTATAAAGTACAGCTATCTTAACCAAATTACAACTCCATTTGATTTTCAAAATCAGTTCAAATATAATCGCTTCAGCTTTTCCAGATTGAACATCGTTACTTAAACTAACAATAACTCAATAAGCATCCAAATTAGTATTGGAGGAAACAGATACAACATTATGGAGCATAAATGGGGTCATGATAAGTAACTAAAAAGGTATAAAACTAGGTGAAAGTTTTTAGGTTAATAAATTCGTCTATTACGAACGTACGTGAAGCTAGGTGTGTACTCTTTGATCACATATTTGCTTATATTATATGTACGCCGGATGTTACTATTCATAGTTCGACGAGAATTATCTCTCAAGGACCATCTTTTACTTCTTTCATCTTTCTCTCTCTCTCTATCTCATGCAAAGATGTTCAGTAGTGCCTCGATAGTAGAGACAGAATGAGAGAAGTGGTCCAAACATGCTATTCATTCAGTATTGCTAATCAACTTGTTGATGTCATCAATAAAATTGAAAGCCTGTGTTGTAATCATTATGTATTAAAATCATCAAATATTTTCATGATTTAAAAAATATATATATATATATATGTGCATGATACTTCTAGCTATATTCTATACAAATTTAAAAAGTTAAAACTTATCTGAGTTGGTAAGTTTCCGTACGAACCATTTTATGATTTGGGAAAACATATGGAAAAGAGAGCAACTTCGACTTTAATAATACGTAATCAACTGTAAAACAAATTTACGTTTCGGTTTGAATATTCAGTATAACTAAACAATTTCGGTCTTTGGTTGTCTACATCATTCAATTACATAACTAATCAAAATATATAAAACAAATGCGCCAATTCGGTCTACATCGAGAGCACAAGCATGAAGACAATAATATAGGAAGTCTAGCAAACCACATCAAAGTAATTAATTATGTATGTTTAATAAAATAGCAAGAGAACAAAGCAAACTTGTGCAACAGCACAATTTGCTTGCATTGATTTGATAGATTGTGTTCCATGTATTAGCTGCCCGTATAGAAAGTATCTCGGTGGACTTTAGCTGATGAACAAAACCGTAAATAACAGTGTTCCAGATAATGTGAGGTAGACTAAGATGACAAGTGTTGGTGAGGGGAGATTGAATAAGGTTTTAGTCTAGAGCTTTTTAAGGATCGATTTTATATACGATGGCATTATAATCAAACTGAAATCTCTCCCATAGCAAAATCTTAGACATTGTATAATCCCAATTATGTACTTTTTAGTTTAGCAAAAAAAAAAAATTATGTACTTTTTAAGAATTTGTTGGGGGATGATCATCTAGAAGTTTGTTTAGTTTTTCTATATATTATAATTTTTCGCATTATATTAGTAATTTTAGCCATTAAACTTCATACTTTAATATGTATTTTCGCGCATGGCTCGGACCAGCATTTGTAAATTAGGCTATAATAAATATAGTAAACTATTGGAACACCATACTTTTTGACAAACCGACAGGGAAAAAAATCTAAATTTACAAATCACATAAAAGGTAGGCCCCGTGAAAGGAATTGAAACCCCACAAGGCCTTAAAAGCCCACAAAGTCTAAGAAACCCTAACAGCAAACACTTGGTTACAAACACCTTTGCTTTGTCATTAAAGTCATAGTCATACTCATATGCTTCAGAGATTGAATGGCTTTTGGTGAAGGGACCATTACCTCTCACTTTCTCTGCTTCATCTCCTCCTTTTCTTAGATGCAACTCTTCCATAAGGACCACTTCTCTTCTATCATCCATGCATCTAGCTATCTATCTATACGTTTTCATACATTACTCGTCCTTTTAACTTCTTTTAAAATAAAATAAACAAAAGACATGCTTTTAAGTAGAGATGAAATTTGAGTTTGCCATATTCCATGCAAAAAAAAATATCTATGGTATCAAAATGGTATAGTCCTATTCATACAAGATTGTAGCTCATATCCAAAAACTTAAACATTACTTTAAAAAAACAGTTCGTATAGATGCAATCTAATCAGATAAGTAAATTGTATGTAATGCAAACCCCGTCTGCATGACCAGCTATCATGAACGGACCGGACTAGGTTAGCTTATAATTGCAATACATTAAATAATTCATAAGTAACAGTTCTGTATTGTACGTACATGAAAGAAGAATTGAAGAAGATTTAGATTTTGATTTTGATAGGCAAACATTTCTTGTCCCTTTCATAGCATGTAACCTCACAAGCTATAATACAGATTAATTTATGGTGCTAAATAATTTTTTAGCAGATTAAAAACAGAAACTATTTATTAATATAACAAATGCAAGTGAAGTTAAGGAACATGAGCCCACCAATGTCCTTTCGAGTTAAACACTCTAGATTCTAACTCTGTATGTACAGTTACACACAATCAATGTCAATTTAAGAATCTTTTAAGAGACCATTTTAGAAAACCAGACTTAGACCCAAATATAACGTATACTTTTATTGATAAACCATCGATATTTACCAAACTTCCTATTCACTCGTGGGATCCGGGCGGTCCCGGGGGACTATCACAATGTTTTAGAATTTTAGAAAATGATGCTTATAAAATTTTAACTTTCACTTGAACAAATCATTCTTCTATCATTTTATTGTGTTGAAGATTATATTTATAATTGTCTGAAAGCTAGATGGGTTTCATTTTATGAAAACATTTCGTATGGACCACGATTTATATAATTATTATAAATGGAGGGAGCATCTTTTCAGATATTGCATTAACGATGTTACATCTATCACGTATGTGGGGGAGCTTTCTCTAGATATTATGATGTCATACATGTTTCCCGACGTCTTGTCAAATTTCATTTTCTTTTTTTCTTTTTTTCTCATCCCCTAGCTTGTATATCCTTTCGTCTCTTGTTGGTTTTAAATTTTGTTAAGAAAAAAATTAAAAATAATAATAGTAGAGATAGATTACGGTTAACCACAGTTTTTTATAACGTATAAAAGTAAAAACTATTTTAAACCATGGATGGGTTTACTGGTGTGATCGACCATAACCCAAAGATTTTATTAGATTTAGATAAGCTTATCTATTGAGATCCGCTATTTTATTAGTAAAATTCAATGTAATATAAACAGTGATTAATATCACCAACCACAAAACCGAGTAATCCGTCGAATTCGATTCAGAAGCGTTCCCCAAGACATGTAGCGTTGCCTTAAATTTTGGTAAATGGGCTTTAAATATATCAGAATCATATTGGGCTTACGCCCAACCAAATTAAATGATTATCCACATCTTAAGATTCCCACAATGTCACTCGCCACTCGGTCAAAGGTTCATCAATAGTACAATTGTTCACTTGGGTTAAAAGAAAAAACATCTTGTTTGGGATGAGTAATTTTCCCACTATGCCACGTGTTTTTTACTTCTCCTACTATACTATTTATCAAATGTGTATCTATTTAGATGCTTACGCATATATATTTCTTATTATTATTGGTTTTCAAATTTAGTTTTCGTGACATGTGTCAAGTCTATCGATCAGATATTAACACGTGTCAAAATTTTTTAATATTTTTCTTTAACAAAATAGAAAATCTAATTTAAAAAATATATTTATATATAACTTACATATCTATATTTAAAATTTTTTAGTTTTTCGTTTCCTAAACGAAAAAGGAAAACTAACAAAACCAAATATATTTTTGCATATGTTAATTTTACATATGTTGTCAATTATATTTTGACATGTATAAAAAAATAATTCATTTAACATGTATATTAACCAATAAACAATGAATAATGAAGTTCAAAATAACAATATAAGTTATTTGAAATTAATTTAATTGGATAAAAATTGTATTTATCGTTGTAATATAGTTTTTTTAATTCGTGAGTAAAAACACGAAAAAACTTGGAAAAATAATGAGCTTATAAGAATGAATTTTTGAATACTTAATGAGAATATTAGTATAGATATATATTTTTTATTTATATATTTTGATGCATGTAATCATAAGTAAAAATACAAAAAATCTTTTTTTTTAAAAATTAGTCTATAAGAATGAGTTTTCGATTATTTGATGAAAATATTAGTATATTTTTTCTTATGTTTTATTTTATAAATTCTAACTTATTTAAAATTAGTTTGACATGAGGTAAATTATTACTTATGAGATAATGACATATAGAAAAATAATATTTAGGAAAACATTGTATTTCCAAAACAATTAGTGGATTTTTTATTTTATTTTTACTCATTATGTTTTATTAAAATTTTAACTATTTTTAATACTAACTAATATATAGATTTGATATGATGCATATATATTTTTGATATGAAATTTTAATTTAAAATTTACTGTTATTGAAAACATTTTGATGATTGGATTTTTAACGACTTTGAGAGATTTTAGAGGACTTTTTTTAGTAAAAAATACAGAAAAATTAAATCTCATGTTTAAAGTGTGATTTGGGAGGATTTTATAATAAATTATAATAACTCCCCTAAAATGATCAAAATCCTATTAAACTTTTAAAACTCAAATCATTTAAAATATTTGATTGAATACATCCCGTGAGTTTATATAAGAATGAATCTTTGATTATTTGATGAAAATATTTGTATATCTTTATTTATGTTATATTTTATAAATTTTAAATTATTAAAATTTAGTTTGACAAGAGATAAAATTATGATTTATGAGATTACGACATATTTTAAACAATGTTGGTTTTCCATAATTGTTTTGGTGATTATTATTATTTTTTTTTGCTAACTATGTTTTGTTAATTTTTTACTATTTTTAATTTTAAGTAAGATATAGATTTGATATGATGTATATTTTGTGTTTCATATAACTTTTTATCTCTAATCCATTAAGATGAAATGCATAAAAAATAAAATATAGTTTATTATGATGGTATAAATAGTTAAATTGTATTGAAAAATAGAATATATGAGATCCAAATCTAGTTTAAAAAAATTATCTAATAAAATCTAAATATATTGTATAGAATATCAGTTATATTTCAAATGTTATTGATGAAATTTTATATTTATTTTTTAATCCGCGTATTTACGCGAGTCTTATCTATTATATATATAAACTCACGACAATACCAAATATAATGTGTCACATTTTCATCCATTTTTTTCTCGGTACCATAATTTCTTACAAGAAAATAACATTAAAATCACAATATCAATCCGAAAACAAAAACACATTTATTTCACCATCTTTTTATTGCTTGTTGTATTCAACCCAAAATGTCACCTTTTCACGTAAAAATAGAAAAGCACTAAAGAAGTCAATAATTAGTGCCAAATGTAGACATTATACTCGACCACAGCATTTCCACTGGTAATATTGAACGTAAAAGTCTTGGCCTGTGCATATCCTCTTCCAAACCTGAAAGCTCCCGTACCTCCGATGATCGGCATCTCTCTCACCTTTGACATTATCGGATTCCGGCCATACATCGCGACGGAACTGCCGGAAAATTCACCCTTCGTGAAAACTAAGTTAAAAGCCATAAGCAGACTAAACTTTTTCTGGTCGGCCGATGCAAACAGTCCTTGCGCTCTCCCAACTTCTTCTGAGGTTACTTCAGGCCCCACCGTCAATATGTCGTCAACGACTGCAACCATACCGAAAGCGGTTGCGGAGGAGTTTGTGGTCGGACCCGTAGTGACTACGACGGAGGTTGGTTTGTCTGCGGAGACAATGTCGTGGAGGTAGAAGTGGAAGTGGGTTAGCTTCTCCGGTTTATGTCCTGGATATGGTGCCTTCACTGTTCTTGAGAAAGCTTCAGATTCTGTAATGGTGGCGGTGAGAAGAAGAGCTGAGAACAGAGGAAGAAGAAGGCTAGCCATAGCGAAGATGGTCCTTGCTCTACAAAGTCAATTGATCTTTCAGGCTAAGTGTGAAACATGTGTTTGCGTTTTTGTGGAAGTAATTTGCATAATTTATACACAAAACAGGATTATTGATTGACAGCACAAATGAACAGAATAATAGATTTGCTTGGTTAACCATACAGCTAGCGATGCGACGTGCTAACAAATAAATCCCCATTGATGTGGGCATAATCTTGGAATTATTCGCTTAAAGGTTTAAAATATTTGAAGTAAACATAAAAATAAATTGAAAATAATCAAGACAGATAGATATATGTTTTACGACTTTATCTTAAAAAGGGAAACTCAGAGACACGTTTGTTGCATCTTGAAAATTAAACTATTTAAAGCAAAAGTCGTTTATAGCATTTTTGTAGTTATCATACATACACGTAAGGTATCTAATAGGGATCTAGTGTTTGTACTAATCCCTCATGATTTCAGACTTTCAGTCGTCTAATATATTCAAGTGATGAAATTTTCCAAAGACTGTTCAAGTGTTTCCAATTTTAAGGCATAAAAATGTAACCTTTTTTTCTTTCTATCTTGCTTCACCATATTCACTCTGTCTCGTGTTTTGGCGTGCGTCCATAAGTTTGGGCATGTGTTTTGTCAATTCTTGATGATCCACATTGACCTCAGACTCAGAGGGACAGTAACATCCAAAGGTAGAAGTACCACTTCTAGCTCACACCACACCAGTCAACATCCAAAGGTTAAAACAATGTTTTTTATTTCACAATAATAATGTATTACAACGAGACTTATTATAAAACGGAGTAGTAATGTTTTAGATAATACATCAAAAATGTTACCAAAAAATAATATTATCAGTTGATCATTTTTGAGTAAAGAAAACAATAAATTCTGTTCTCAGAAAGAAAAAAACATCACACAAAACAAAAATTTATAACAATAAATTACACCAAAAAATCATAATATCAATTCGACAAAAAAAAAAACCATTTATTCCACCAGTTTTTATTTATTTTGATTTTCAACAAAGGTGGTGATCTCCACTGGTACCAGTGGTGAATAATTAATGCCAAATACGGACATTATACTCGACCACAGCATCTCCACTGGTAGTATTGAACGTAAAAGTCTTGGCTTGTGCATATCCACTTCCGAACCTAAAAGCTCCCGTACCTCCGATGATCGGCATCTCTCTCACCTTCGACAATATCGGGTTCCGGCCATACATAGAGATGGTGCTCCCGGAAAATTCACCCTTTGTGAAAACAAAGTTAAAAGTCATAAGCAGACCAAAGTTGTTCTGGTCGGCCGATGCATACATCCCTTGGGCTCTCCCAATTTCCTCTGATGTTGTTTCAGGCCCCACCGTCAATGGATCGTCAGCGATGGCAACCAAACCGAAGTTGGTTGCAGAGGAATTTGTTGTAGGACCAGTAGCGACTACCACAGCGGTTGGTTTGTTTCCGGAGACAATGTCGTGGAAGTAGAAGCGGAGGTGGGTTAGCTTCTCTGGTTTATGTCCTGGATATGGTGCCTTAACTGTTGTTGAGAAAGCTTCAGATTCTGTAATGGTGGCGGCAAAAAGAAGAGCTGAGAACAGAGAAAGAAGAAGAAGAAGATGAAGGCTAGCCATGGTGAAGATAGTCGTTGCGCTACAAACTCTACTGATCTTTCAGGCTATGTGTGAAAATGTGCTTGCGTTTTTGTGGAAGTGCTTGCATCATTTATACACAAAACAGAGTTATAATTTGAAATCACGAACATATAAATAATTGATTTGCTTGACGAATCACAATGCCGAGTCGTGCTAACAAGCAACAAAATCTACATCGACCATGGAATGAGTCTTTTAAGGTTTAAGATAATTAAGTGAAAGATAAACTTTTTTATTGAAAAGAGTCAAGACAGAGATATGTTGTATATGAAATAGGGAAAGTTGGAGACACGTATATGTTAAACTCAGTTTGAAAATATGAGTATTAAAAACGACACGTTCTTCATCTACTAAAATTGGTTTTAGCATTTGTGATAATTGTACAAAAAAAAGTTTCTTATCTCTAATGTATCTACTATTCCATGATTCCACTAGTACATACTAGTCTTCAAATATATTCAGGCGATGATATTTTCAAAAGACTATTCAAAAATCTGTTTCCAAATTTAAGGCATAAGAGTGTAACCTCTTGGTACTGCTTCACCATATTCACTCTGCGCAATAAGCCAGCCCTTTCGTGTTGAAGTTCTTGGTCTCGGGTTGTGGCGTGTGTCCATAAGTTTGAGCCTGCATTTGTCGATTCTTGATGATCTGCAATGAGATTGACCTCAGAGGGACAGTAACATCCAAAGGCAGAAGAACCTCTTCTAGCTCAGACCAGTCAAGATCTTCAGAATCCCCATCTTCATATTCAACTCTGTACCACCCAGATTGTTTGTCGAACTTTGTCACCAAACCAGAATAGTACTGACCCAAGAAAAACTTCCGAACTTCTCTACCCTCAAGCCATTCGCCGCTTCCTACAGTGCCGCTTGATGATATTGGTTCGTCTTTGGCAATCATACAATCTGTTTGAGGTTCATCAGGCACACCATTGATAACAACCGCAGGCTCTCCCGGAATCTCGAAGATCCGTGGAGGAAGAGACGGTGCTTCTTGCTTAATGCTCCCAGTGTTGTCCATTTTTGAGCTATCTTCTGCAAGAACGTATATGGAAGACAGCTTACAGAGTTAACCAGCAGAAGTCAAGATTCAAAAGGTAATGAAACCATTAGCTCAATCACTGATCTCTTAAAAAAGTGCGCCTTTCATAGTTCAATAGATTTCAGAAGCAACAAACATGGTGATCAATCAAGAATTTGGAGAAACCCGAACATAAACAGAACCAAAATCAAGGGAAATCATTCATAACAGATACGAGAATTGGATCCAAAATTGAACGAAAGGAGACGGTTTCTCTTACGAATCCCTAAATCTTATACGAGAATGATGAAATTTTCCTCAACATTAAGCATTTGATTAGCAGTCAGAAACCCCAATTCCCGAACGTCGGCGGTTCCAGTTAACTCATGAACTACGCATCGAAAGACGAGAAGAGGCTCACCCGTATTATCAGCCGGATATAAGAGTCTCTCGGCGAAGAAGATGGAACTGATTTGGCAACCGTCGAGTTTACGGCGGCGACGGGAGGCGGGAGGCGGGAGGTTTTACAGGAGACAAAGCCAGACACTTTTGTTTGGCAATGCGAACAACTTTATTCGGGATCGGCTAAATCCCTAATTTTATTTTCCTCATCTAGTTTTAATTTGAACTGTAAATCAATAATTTCAAAATATTATAGCTAATAAAAAGACAAGTACAGATTTTCTATAAGAAATTGAATATGAAATTAATATCTAAGTATCATTTTTATTTCAGATTTACAAGTGTTTCGGAAAGGAAAATAATATTTCAATTGCCACTAATTGAGGCAAATTGCATTATGCTTTGTTACACTCACAAAAGAAAAGCCAAAGTTTTGTTTTTAATTAACCCATTAAATAGAAGTAGAAGCCACACCTGTTCCTTCTTCAACATGAATACTAATGATACCCATTCAAAAAACCTCAGCAATGAAGGATTCACTCATGTTCTTGCTCTTGCTCTTCTTCCTTCTGTTTTTTTTTTTTTTTTTTCTCTTGCATAAGATTCAAGCGTCGACGCCGGAAAAAAAAAAAGGTAAAAGTAGCTTTGTAATCATTGAGGGGTAAGTGTATTTTTTTTTTAGATATAAAGTTTTGGTTTTCATCGACTCCAATTCTAAGTTAATAAAACCACCCTATCTATCATCCGCTTAGTCTCGTCTGCTTTCTTCCTGCATCTTTCTAATTTTCAATCCGTTTAATACATGTATGATCCCTCCAAAAGTCCATTCCACGGTAGGATCTATCTCTATCTCCATCTCTTCCTCGAAATTGTTTATTGCAATTACACGTGCGTGTTTTGATTCGTTTATTGTATTCTCCTTGCAGCTTTATATATATATATATATTTTTTTTTGTTTATCGATGATATCTGTGATTAAAAACTAGATTAGATCTCATGATGATTAAGTGTTCACCAGTTTTAGATTTTTGGGTATTTCATCTGATCGTAAATTAGCGGATCTAATCAATTGTATTCATGATATCAAGTTTTCAGTCGTTTTTGTCATAATTGCTTACGCACTACAAGAAAACATGTGAATTTCCGATCACCATTTCAGACAAAATTATTGGTCGGAAAAATACCGACAAATTTCCGATTAATTTCCGATGAAAAATCATTAGTCGGAAGTTGATCGGAAATTAGTCGGAATACTTTGTCGGAAACTCCATGTTCGTCAAAAATTTTAATTTTTTTAATTTTTGGATTTTTATTTTTTATTTTAAAAAGGTGGTCGGAAATTCATTGGAAATTTCCGATGAATTTCCGACAAATTTTTTTTAAAAAAAATATTTTAATTTTTTTTCTTTCTAAATGTCGTTGGAAATTCGTCGGAAATTTCCTACGAATTTCCGACAAATAATAATTTTTTTTAGTTATTTTTTAAATGTCGTCGAAAATTTCTGACGTCTTTTCGATATATATATATATATATATATTTTATTTTTTTTTAATTGTCGTCGTAAATTTTACACGATCGTCGAAAATTCGTCAGAAATTTTATGGGTTTTAATGTTCTCGCGTTTGTAAATTCAAATCAACCGCGTTTTGCGGTTTGCGATGAATTTCCGACAAAACTTTCGTCAGAAACATTTTATATATATACCAAATGAATATTCACCCATTTCACAATTCAAAACACAACAAACTCAATTTCTAATAACATCTTTTTCTCTCTACTTCAAAACACAACAAACTCAATTTTCCTTCTATTTTTAATTAATAATCTTAATTTATGAATATATATTAATTCATTTTTAACTAATTGAATTTTAATTTTAATTTTTAGATAATAAATATTTTTAATTTTTAACTATAATTATTTTCTTTTAATTTTTATATTTTTTATTTATTTTTTATTTTTTTTAAAAAATAATAAAAATCGTAAGAAATTCTTCGGAAATATTTATTTTATTTTTTATTTTAATTATAATTGTGGTCGGAAATTCGTTGGAAATTTCCGACGAAATTCTGACAAATATTTCGACCAATATTTTTTGTCATTAATTTCCGACGACTATTGATTTCCGACCAAAGAATGCCGATAAATTTGATTTTGTCGAAAATTCGTCGGAAATGGCATATTCCGACGAATTTTCGACCAATACCGTCGTCGAAAATTGGCATGTTTTCTTATAATGACGCGTTTTCTGTTTTATAAAACTTGGCAGGGGCTGAAACATTTTTCATTTGGGAATTCGAGGAATGCCCGATCCCTGTTGGCATCAGTTGTGCTAATGTCGCAGTGAACATCTCAAGGGCCATTAAGGATATGGGTTATTATGGTCCGGTAACCTTGAGGGCTTATGGTGACCTCTATGGTGTGCAGAGGGAATTTTCTGGATTTCATATCTTTTATTCACCCTCAGGTTAATTCCTAACACACTTTTTCTCTTCTTCTTCTTCTTTTTACTAACATGTCTGTATCCTTACTTGGGTTTATATATGGTTTCCGGTACTAAAGACAGGAGACGTAACAAGATTTTAGTGGACTTACTTGGCCTCGCAATTAATAGAGATCGTACTAGACCACTTAATTTGATGCTGATACTCGGACACATCTAAAGACACACAGGGTTATTGAGGGCTATTCGCGTTTTGGTTTCGGAAGGAAAGTGCAATGTTATCTTCACAGCCCCAAACGGCAGGACAGCTACCTGATGGTGTTGATACAGTATGGCTTTGGGAAAGCCTATCAGCTCAAGCAAGGATGGTGAGTAGGGATAATGGCGTCACGACATTACTACCAGTGGCAATCGAGGAGCTATTTCCCAAAGCGGTGACTAGGGATGATCAAGTCATGCAATTTTTTTGAAAGAAAACGTATTGACATTGCCACCTTAAGAGCAAGGCGGCCACCCCGGTAATTAGTAAAAAGAAGGTCTATAAGTAGAAAAATGTACCGACGATGTTTGCTTTTATGACACTACCACAAGTTGGAAGCAGGATATAAAATTAGGAAAATGTAATGCTGGAGCGTTAGCTTGTAATTGTATTGTGTGATTGCTTGGTTTTAAAATTTTATATAAATAGTTTTTAGCCAAATTAATTATATGCCAGTTGAACCTAGGAAATCTCTAACGATTAAAGACATGTTCGGTTCACAATCATTGAATCCGGCAATCAAATAATCCTTACTGAGCGACCCAAAAAAATAAACTGTAGCTATAAGTTATTTGAGACCCAAGTATGTATATATATCACTATAGTCAATTTAGGTTAAAGTAGATTTCCAGTTAAGCCGCCTAGGCCTAATTTATCCCCTCCTTTCTCTTTCGTATCTCTTGTATCTACTGATTTCTATGGATGATGAGCGATACCAAACGGCAATTAAAGACGGCCGTCTTCTGGGACATGGAGGATTGCCAAATCCCCGATGGTCTCAATGCTGTTGAGGTTTTGCAGAACATTAGATCGGCCCTTGAGAATATGAATTATCTTGGTACGGCGTCCATCTATGCTTATGGCGATACGAATCAGATCCAGGCTGGCCTTAAAAAAACAAGATTCGTGGTCAAACAACACAAACCCGCAGGTGAATTACCTTATACTCTCTAAGACTCTTTCTCTTTTACTTATGTCTTCTGTATCCTTGATCTGCGGTTATATATCGGTTCCCTAGAAAAAGCGCATATGAAGTATCTTGGTACAGCACACACCTGTTGTGCTTACGGCGATACGAATCAGATCCAAGATGACCTTGAATCACCCGCAATCGTGATCAATCACAGACCCTCAGTTGAATTCCTTTAAAACTATGTAGCACTCTTTCTCTTTTACTTTATATGTCCGGTATCTTAATCTGCGGTTTTATATATATGGTTTCAGGAGATAAATATACCAGACTTGAGAAGGTTATAATAGACTCTTTTTGCTGGGCACTTGACAGTCCTAAACCAGCAATTGTGATGTTAATCCTGGGAGATATCTCAAGCCACAGGGAGTTCATAAGTGTTTTTTACAATTTTTATGCGGCCCATTACTGAGTTCTTTTAGCACAGCCTGGAATCGCATCAAGTCCTCATCCTGTACGACAAAATGGCTTTGGGAAAGCCTATCAGCTGGAGGAGAACCTGTCGATGATGACCAAACCGAAAGCGATGATGGCCAATTTGAAAGCGATATAGACCAATTGGAGAGCGATGATGACCAAATCGAAAGCTCACAACGTGTTGACAATACATCTGTGGGTAGCCGAATCCCAAAACCGCTTATTTGCTGCTGGAATAATAGTTTGTACTTTGATTGACCATACTGCTGCGGGTAGCCGAATCCCACGTTGCCTTCTTGCTGCTGGATCATTAGTTTGTACTGTGGTTGCTTTCTCCTGGACAGTTAGTCTTTTGTTGCCAAGGCTGTCTCTGCTCAGCCTAACTAGTTTGTATTTGAAAAATGTAATGCTGCAGCATTAGCTTTGTAATTGTATTTGTGATTGCTTGGTTTAAAAAAATTATATATATATTTTGGCCAATTATATGCCAATTGAACCTAGGAAATCTCTAACGATTAAGGAGCATTGAATCTATTAACCAATTATGGTTGATGATATTACATCATTATATGTTCGTTGCCAAAAAGAGATATCACTACAAATTCCCATAGAAGCAATCAAAACATGTTGAATCACTCAGTGGGATGGATTATAAAAAAATCAAAATGGCAGACAAAAAAAAATTAGATATTAGGCTTATCTTCAAAGGTAAACAGGGAGAGATCAAAATAGTATCCTTCTCATGCGTGTGAGCCTAAAGATGACGAATTATCCGTGTCATTGTCAATAAGCTGCCGAAACCGATGAAGGTCACGAACCAACTGCTGGAAATCCGTCTGCCACCACGGCTCATATCTGCTTGTCCTGCATCCATTGAAGTGTCATCCGCCACTCGACCATTGTTCACTCCCTTACTGCACATCATGAGAGTATTGTTGAGTTACATAAGAATACAGAACAAATTAGATAAGTTATAGACGTGAATCATCAGTGAACAAAGCAACACAGAGAATCCCAGAAGTAAAAACCAAAGACATCCATTCATGTATTGAACATTCTAAGAACCAAATCCATTCTCCATGGAAACGAATGAAGTAACTTCATTCTTACCAAAACAAGATTAGCTCTTATTAAGGAAACTGATTTTGGAGAATTCAAATCACCAAACCATCTTTTCATATCGATCTAAATAGCTCAAAGATAGTTTGAAATTGATTACCTCGAAGGGTATTTGCAAGTTCCCTGACCTGAAAACACACACATTGGGGGGAAATTACTTCAACAAGATGCACAAATGTATCAAATCTGAATCTAAAACTTAAAATTTCACAAGAAGAGATCATCATTATAATCCTGATTCCACTACCCTAACAGATATAAGATTTCGATTTCAATTTCAATTTCAGAAGAAGGCTTTTACTGGGATTGAGTGAAGTAAGAGCAGCGTTGTTGTTGAAATTGCAAGCCTCGTCAGCCTCGCCGTTCTTCAGATAGTAATTGTTGAAAACAAACGACGCCATTTTCTGAACATCCGTCGGGTCGTTACAAGGTCCACCTTGCTGAATCGGACCACAATCAGCGCCGCCTTGACCACAAGCCCACTCAATCGCAGTCTGGAGCGACGAATCTTCCGCGTTGTTCTTCGCAACGCACCATAACTCCACTTGCAACACTTGACCGCCGATCTGTGCAGTCGTAACCACCATTAACATCGCCGCCGTTGCGGCGAGGAGAGAGAGACGCAGATGAGAACACTGAGGGAGAGACATAATCAAATCCGCAGAGTGAGGAAAGATCAAGCAAAGGAGTGTTGCGAAGAAGGTTTTAGGGTTTTTTTGTTGTTGTAACCGATGATTAATTTTGCAGTGAGCACCAGAAAGTTACCGTTAAAGGTATCGGGGAAAATGGAAGATCTAACAGCATTGACGCGATGAGAGAGAGAGAGAGAGAGAGAGAGAGAGAATCTGAAGAGACTGGAGACTATTTTGGACTTTTTCGTGAAAAAGAGAAAGATTCGGGTGTACTCTGTAAATTTTGGATTTTAGCATTCAATTGGGCCTATCTGTCGGCCCATGAGTGTTTGTTGGGGGCAAGGCTCTTTAATACCGGCCGAATGTTAATTAGGTGCTCGGATTGATGACGTGTCTCTTTGTGATTGGTTAGTTTTATTTTCCAGAAAGGCTTTGATTGAAGCTTTGGTCCTCGCGACCGTCAAATTGACTCCAGTTTAGCTTTTCCGAGGAAAGAAAGAATCAGTCCCATGGCTTCTCCTCCGTCAGATCCCACCGATCCAGATGCGGAAGCGGCTCTTTCTCGGAGCCCTAGTTTAATTGAGAAACCTAGCGTAGTAGAGGAAGCAAGTGTTTCATTGGAGAATGCGAATTCCGTAGCTGACAAAGCCCCAAATCTAGAATCAACACAGGACGAAGAAACGCAGAATTTGCAGGATCCGGAGGAGTCAGACGCCAGAGATCAGCAACTAGAGGCGTCGATTGAGGAAAGCAGGAACGAAGAGGACGATATGGACGCAACGCAAGCCGTAAGCTCTTCTTTTTACCGCCGTGGAGGTGGGCCGAAGCGGAAGAAAGTGAATCAGAAGAAACGAAAACAGCAAGAGAAGTCAAAAGAGAAGCTTGAGGTACTTTTGAAAACCTTGAAGCCTATTGCTTTCGTTCCATGTAAAACCCTAGATTTTGCTCGGCATGAGAGGCTATTGAAGACGTTAGGTCTGTGGGATTTTGTGCATTTGGAGTTTGATCAAAATATCCGTCAGGATCTAGTGGCGAACCTTGTCGCGTATTATAATTCAGAGGGTAGATGCAGCTATGTAAATGGGCTAAGGATTAACGTCAGCCGTGCCGATTTGGCTCGAGCGTTGAAATTGCCTAAGAAGAAAGACCTTGTTATCACAGAGGAGGAGAAAGAACTTCTGGAAAACGATGAATCAGTTAGGTTTATTGATGAGATTCTTTCTACTTGGGTTCTACTGCAAAGAGATGATATGTGGATTATGCCTGCAGAGGTAGTTGAATGGGGAAGAGATATAAAGCAGAAGCATTTGGAAAAGTTAGATTGGCCTTTTCTGCTCTGGGTTATGGTTGAGAAAGAACTCAAAGCAGATCCCCCACTCGGTGATTGTTTTTTTGCTTCTCATCTGCAGCTGTTGATCAAAACACAGAAAGAAGAGTTACTAAGGGAAAAATGTAAAGTGGATGAGAATGATGATGATGATGACGATGATGATGTAAAGGAGGTTGATTTTTTGGTAAAATCTCCGAAAGGAGATTGTTTGGAGGTTAAGGAGGATGATGTTGGTGCTGCAGATTCAGGAAGGGATGATGGTGCCACCGACTCAAAACAAGACAAGTATGTGGACGAACATATGATCGAATTGAATCTCGGGCAAGATACTGTGTCAGAAATGGTCTCTGAGGAGGAGAGAGGTCCTGTTGAGGGACATCCAATGGATGTTGAGGAGAATACGAAAGAAGTGGATGAAAGGTGGGCATGGAATGAAGACACTCATGCTGGTTCTCATTTCCTTCGCCGTTGCAATCTTAGTAGTGCTAGGGAGGGAGACGAAGAGAATCATATAGAAGGATCCATGGAAATGGGAGAAGATGAACCAATTGAAGATGTCGGGGAAGAGGAAACTGAGGAAGATAAAGAAAAGCATGAAGGGGGGTTTCCTTTTTTTCCAAATGGTGTTTCCCTTCATGGAGTTGGCCAAGAGAATCTCATGTTGGGAGATGCATCTCCGTTAGGTTATAACTCCGGGTTACAAATTCATGGCAATTCAATTGGTGGTGATTTCCTTGCTTCTAGGGTTGACATGCATATGGCTATGGGTTCAGGTAGTTCTTCTCTGTTCGGGAATGGGAATAACAAGAGAGAGATTGAGCACGAGAATGATACTACTTATCACTCTCATAACCCCGGCAGTAAGAGGTTGAGGACCGAAGAACCCTCTTGGGATGAAAAACCCGCAGGTGACATGTGCTTGGATCAGATGGCATACTGGATGGAAAAAGCTAGGTTGTCGTTTGCTGAAAAAGATCGAGAGCGTGAACAATCTGTTATGAACCAGCAGTATCTGATGAACGAACTTCAAAGCAAGGCAGCAATGATTCAGGAATTGGAAAGAACCAAGTTTGAGGAGCAACAGAGAAAAGATATAATGATCTATAAGCTTGAGAGTGAGCTTCGTATGATGGCAAGTGTAGTAGAGGGTTATAGGAAGGCTTTGAAAGTTACACAAAAGGCATCAAGAGAGCACAGAAAACGTTGCCCTTTGCGTGATGATAAACCGGTCTACAAGGATGTCAAAGGTTCTGGAGGTTTAGTGTTGAGCACTACTGAAATTGAAAAGCTGAGATTGAAGCAAGAAGAGGAAGACAGGATGACACGAGCTCTAGTAGAGAGACAGATTGAGGAGTTTGAAAGTCACTGGCTTAAAGAATTTGAAGAACACATGGAAACGCTAGAATCGCTAAATGAGAAATTCATCGAGATTGAAAATGAAGTGAAGATCTTGAGAGAAACACTTTTAGAAAGCAAGAATCATGAGACATCTGAAGTTGCTGCTGCTACAGAAGAAGAAACTTAAGATGCTCTCAAGTCTCAAGGTACTTTACTCTCCTTTACCGAAAATTCCAGCATAACTTTACCCTCTTTCGTTGAATTGGTGACTAGAACGTGTTATTCGCTTCCTATATTCATTATATACAGTATCCATGAGATTCTAAATATCTCAAGATATTCTCATTGTTGATCTCAGTGTCATTATAATATCCACCAATACTTAGTTATCTTTCTTCTTTCTCCACTATGGCTTATTGGATATAATTTCTTTTGTTACTATTATATAGCTGATTTTTGTCTCAATATTTTTTTCCCTGTAGGTTTCTGCAAATCGGTGAAGCTTTTGAAGCTCATTTGAACAAACATCAGTGTAGCATCCTCATTTTGTTTGATAGACAATGATGATCGAATCGAAACTCTTCTTTTATCTCTTTCTAGGAAATGTAATGTAACCAACGGTTGTGATCAATGCCAAGTCTTAATTAGCACTAAACATTCAATCATCTTTGAGATTCGTTAACATACTGTGATCAAACAGACTCCCTGGTATTTCGGAGTGCGTGTCCGGTCTGTAGACATAATCGAGGTCAAATTGATTTAATCTATAGACTTTTGACGAATGGTCTGGGTCGGTCTGATATAACTGGTAATGGTTCTATACATAATAATGGGAAGAATACTGGAGGAAAAGGTTAATTTTATTTCTTTATAGTATTAGTATATATATAGTTTATAGTATATAGTATATACATTTGTCCTAAAAATCTCTACCTATCTTCGATTATTCTCCACTCATTCTATCAGTCACTATTTTCCGCCTAATTCGATTACTCTTCACCTAATTTTGCATACCCCGATTATTTTTAAATTGCAAGTATAAAACAATTTTTTTTTGTTATTCAGAGTTTGTGATGTTTTACAAAAATTAATATTCAAATTTTTAATAAAAATCATAGAATAAAACAATATTATATAAAATTTAATTATAATAAATTAATATATTTTAAAAATGTTAAAATATTTATAAAACTAGCCTTTGATTTAAATTCAAATTTTCGCCTAAGTGCCAATCCATTCTTTATACTAGTATAAAGATGTATTTAAGGCCCAATGAGAGGAGCGAATTGGTATTGGCACTGACATAGGTTAAAAACAATGAAACTGACAAGTATCTCGCTTTCATACATATCCCAATAGGGCCAACACAAGACCACTAACCTCTTGTCTTTATATTAATTTATCCTCTTCAATATTCTTTTTATAATCCTCTTAAATTAACCGTGCTACAAAGACCACTACTTTGTAGCTTTCCTCTGTAACTTTATTCTTTCCTCCATTTTAACTTTGACCGTCTCATTCAACTTTCAAAACAAATTAAAAGATCAATTGTTTTGATTAAACAATATTTACTATTGTTATAGAGAATAAATTTAAAAAGAAGAGGAAACAAAGCCAATCATGTAGCAAGACCGTAGTGGTCCAGCCCAAGGAACATAGCACGTGAACTTACAGCTTAGCCTTCAGATGTCTCCACGTTCTCCCTTTTTTCCCTTTTTTCACCCCACATTTTCAGATTTTGACCCACTTTGACCCTAATTTCTCATAAAGGTTTTTGATTCATAAAAAAAATGCTCAGTAATCCTTTTTCTTTTTGTAATTCTGCAATTTATAGTACCATCTTGTGTATGATTATATATATATATATATATATATATACCATCTTGTAGATTCTATGTGACATCATCTTAATGTCCAGGCCCTACGTAAGGAAAAGGCAACATTGGCTAGTAACATCTTGCATTTTCACTTTTATTTTTTCAAAAATAAATGAAAGAAACTGATTGAACATATTAATAAATCATCATAATTAATTGGTTTTTTTCTTAACAACAAAATAATTTCGTAGGAGTTTTTAAGGAATGAGAAATCGCTTTCAGTCACTTCACATATAAATCTTGAAACTATATGTGTTAACATTTCATGGTTCGAAAATATTGTTCTTTTTGTCAATAGAAACAAGTATCAATTATTACATATTTCTTTTATTATATGGATGGATGGCACACATCAAAATTTGAACCATGTAAAAAAGGGAATCTTTAACTTTTCGATTACCCTAAATTTGACAATAAAATGATGAAAAAAACTCTTCGGGAAAAATATCAATTAGTACACAATGCTTAGACACTCCAACAAAAAATTGAATAAAACAACAAATCAGCTAAATTCTTTTTACATATCATTCCCACTTTTCCCCCTCCCACTCCATAAGAAAACGAAAAAAATCAGATACATCAAAAGCAAATTCATCACAACTTAAAAAAATGTGATTGGATTAAATAAAAAAAAGTCCTCTTCTTTGATAAATTAATTTCTTGACACAAAGAGGTATTATAGTCAAGAATCTTTTCGCCATGAAGAGATAAGATCTTAATGAATGAACAGCTTTAGACGTTGAGGAGCTGCTCTTTCTCAACGGACGGTTTGATATCGGCCGGAGATTGATCGGAGACATTATTCTCCATCTTCTTGATGCTTTGTTGATGATATACTTGTCGAAGTCTCTCTATTTCTCTCTTCAATGCTTCTTGATGAGCTGAAAATATTAAATTTAATTACTTGTCAATAAACCTAAATATTCAATGAGAAGTCACATGTTTCATGTTAATATCTATACTTATGTCATATGTGCACATGGACAGTTGTTCTAGCTTATTACTTAGACTTATCTAGTGATCTTGTGATTCATGATTACTAGCTAGCCCCAAATTATATAAATAATTACTAGAGATATATATAAATTAAACCTTTAAAACAGGAAACAATATCTACTAAAATTATTCAATGAAACAATATAAATTGATGTAAATTTTGTAATTATATGAATCATGAAGCATGCATTGCCGCAAGTACTTCCTTGTATAGTTTTATATTCCTAAAGAATAATTATTTGGTCGAGCCTATATATATTGTCAGTGATTATTAAATACATGGAGTGAAAATCATGACAATAATAGTAAAAAAGAAAATAACAAATTTCTATAATTTGATACTATCCCTGACGAATATATTCAGAAGAATTTAACATAACTACGGAAAATTGAAGTAAAAAATGTTCAGAATATAATAGAAACTTGCCGTCTTTGAAAATCTTATCTTGGGCTAAAGCGGCGATTCGTTGCTTGATAGCACTATTGTCGACGTTGAGAAGCAATCGCTGGTGATCCAAAAACGCAACTCTTGGCGATAACACTGATACTTCAGTCTATATTCCACAATTTTAAATGATTTACTTATTAGTATTTTATATAATTTTGATTACTAATACATCAACAAACACACATATATATATATAAATATATATATATATATATATATTTGTGTGTAAATTACCTGCAATGAAGTAACGCTCCGTTCAAGCTCTGATATGTATTGCAGTTTCCTCACCCTTGATCTCTGTGCTGATTGCCTATTTGCTAAAATTCTTTAGAAAATTTCAGCAAAAACAAAAAATTAGATTTTATCGATGTGACACTAATTTAACTATATTTTTAAAACCGGTAATATCGAATTATCAAATATCATAACTGTACGTGCATGCATGACCTTCCTTGGGGTTTTTGGAAATAGTAAATAAAATGTTCAATTACCTTTTTACCCTCTTGGGATCGTGAATTCGATTACCGGAGCTTCCACCTGAGTTTTGATTCGCCGACGGACCGTCCTGTGGCTCCGTCTTGCACTGGCTTTGGACCTCGTCCGATTCGTTGTAATTGTTACCGGCGGCGTTGTTTTGATTGGCTATGTTATTGTCCATGTGGTGATCATGATCGGACGGTGGTGCTTCTTTGTTGTTGTCGTCGTCGCTAATGCTATTGTGATCGGACGGCGTAGAGGTGTTAGAGGAGGAACGTGTGGCACCCACATTGCCGTTGAGGTTGTTGTTGTGATGGTGATGATAATTGTGGTTATTGTTGTGTACGTCGTCGTTAAACATGGACATGAATTGCTCGTCGTCGAACCTGTCGAAGTGGTGGTTTCCGACGCCGGAGGAAGGTGGTTCAAGGAACGCGATGGAGTCGCTTATTGAACGACGGTGAGTCCCACGGCGAGTCACGGAGAAGTCAAGAAACTCATCCATCCATGAAGGGTTTTGTTGTTGTGGTCCGGCGGTTGCGGCGGCTGCCGCGGTTGCGGCGATGGATGGGAGTTTCTGGGAGGAGAAGTCAGGCCAATTTGGCGTCGTCATGGTTGGGATTTTTGGAGGGAGTTGTGCCATTAATGAGATTTAATGGCACACCAGTTTTTGTTTTAAATCAAGAATTGAAGAAAAAAAGAAAGGAAAGGATCAAGATTTGAGGATCAAGAGGAATTGGAATTTAGATCATCAAAGTTTTAAAAACAGAGGAAGAACCATTAGAGAGAGAGAGAGAGAGAGAGAGAGAGAAGGGATGAGAAACAAACTAGAGTAACTAAAATGGCTATGTATAACAAAGAGTAGTTATACAAAACAGAAGTAAGAGATATAGAGAGAGATGAGATAAGATAAATTTTATAATAGGAAAAAAAGCTAAATAAATTATATAAATGGATTCGATCTCAAAGGGTTATATCTCTGAGTGGGGTCACATGGGGGAGAGAGAGATCGGACAGCTATGAAACAGCTGTTTCGGAAGAAAAAAAAAAAAAGCTTCGAGGTCTTAAGAGCAAATGGAGAATCAGGCAGCACGTGCTCTTAGTGAACCCCTCTCCCTTAATTTGTTTTGCTAAATTATTTAGAGACTTTTTCTTTTAAGACAATGTATAGTATTATTATATTAATTTATCCTTTGGAAACATTCTTATGTTTCTCTCTTCCACATGCTCCCGCTTTTCTCTCCTCCTTTCTCCGCCGTTTGATCATTTCCTCCGCCTTGTTTTCTGGCCGTCCGACGAGCCGATACTTGGCCAAATGCTACGGAATGGTCGCTCGCATTTGCTCTCTTTAAATATATGGAAAAATCATATGAATTTAATATGAATGCTATGTCTACCACGAAGCGATTGAGGAAACACTTGGTAAGTCTAGTTTCAAACTTTTTAAGACTTAATATATATTAGTTTCGTCGATGACTTGTTATGGAGGTGAGCAAATCTTTTGGTTAAAATGTTATCATTTGTCTTTGTATAGTAACCACAACTTTCTATTGTTGTTTAGTTTAACTCACAATTACACCTAAATGCATGCATAGATTATCATACAAAGGTTATATAACGCAGTGTGTATGGACATTAATGAGTTGATAGCATAAGAGTGGCCACTTTATCAAATGACAAAGAAGAATAGTTCAATACAATTAATACACTTCTCTTTCTGTCCTTCACATGTACAATTTAGTTTATAGAGAAGCTTGTGTATATATAAACAATCAAACTTTAACTTCCTCTATACTATAAACAATCAAATAATAAGAAAATCAATCATCGGTTGTAACTTGTAACATATATATAGAAATTTATGACAATGCAATGCTAATTTAAGGGGAAAAGCATTATAAAATACAAAGGAAAGAGAAGAATGAATTTAGTGGGAGGCTGAGAGTAGTGGAAGAGTGGAGAGATAGAGAGAAATGAGCTGTTGAAAGAAAAGGAGAAGTGAAGAAGGAACCATGTTCATGTGTCAGAACATGTGCTTTGTTTTTATTTTGTATAATATTTTGTGACTTGTGAGACCTCTCCCTCTCTATTTTTGCTTTGTCCCCAAACCAAAGCCCTATGTAGGCCAATCCATTTGATTATTTGTTTATAAAACAGAAGATCTTTTATTGGATCGAATTCCATATGTATATATATATATATATCGATAATGATTTTCTATAGATGATAAAAATGGAAATTTAAAAATGTATAAAATTTTATAAAATAGATGGCTAATGAGATAACAAAAAAAAATGTAAGAAGAACTTGATTCGGTTAAGAATATATTGCTAGTATGTATGTGTTCAAATATAAGTTGTTAAAACAAAATTGTATGCATCTAGGAAATATTTTAAACGTTATGAAATTATCTCCTCCCTCTCCTAGTTCTAGTTTTTCCATGTTCCAACTGTCTATTGTTTCACTATACATATGATATATACAATTCAATTTAAATGTTTTTAATACACTCTTTACTCCAAACAATCCAAACATCAATGGTGGTCCTCTAACAAAGTACTCTAAGAATATTCTCTTTAATTTTCTACATAAGACCAAACTACATAATTTCTACAACAAGCCCGGCAAAAACAAATTTAAAAGCTACGAGGAAAATGGAATTCGACGATAATTTGTAGAATCAGAAATGACAGTTTAATCAAAGTATTGGACGAAGAATGGTTTGCAGGCAGCTTTGGCCAACGAAAATAAAACTTTTAAAAATGAAAATAAAATATAATTATCAATTAGTGGAAAACTGCAGCATATACGGCATTGGCGAATCATATGATTAGTTAAAGAGAGATAATTAAGTGTATTATCAAATCTAATACTATTAAAATGATTATATTACAGATAAAAATGAAAAAGCTAATATAAATCGGATGCCATTAATTTAAAAGATACAAAATATTTTAACAATAAAATCTAAACAATAAATTTGATATAAATTAAGATATTAATTTTTTAAAACAATCTAAATATGTAAACATAATTGAAAAAATCAGACTAATTCATTGTTTCAGTAATTATTCTATGTGTATATTATCGCAATTAATTAATATTTAAATTTACTTTTACTCAAAATCGTAGATTATTATATATTTACCTAAACTACTAACCAAATCTTTCTCAGTAATTGCAGAAACTATAACTACCAAGAAGATATCTTTCAAACAAACAAAAATACTCTCACCTTATAAATCTCACATTATAACGATGTTAATACAACAACTATTTCTAATTGATTAAATTCCAAACAAAAATAATTAATTTATATATACATCAAACAAACAAAAATATATTGACCTTCTAAATATTTCTATATTATTCTGCAAAACGAAACAAATTTAAAAATTTATATATTATGCAAAATACAAATTAAGCATAAATGTTACAAAATTTAAGTTCTAAATTATATAATATATTAAGAAAAATATTATCATATCATATCCTAGTTAAAATTAAGTTAAAAGGTGAAAAATGAAAAACAAATAAAAAGAAAAGTCAAGTGTTGGTTAACTGAACAATATAGAAAATTGTTTTCTTTTTCAGGGTATACCGGAATTCAAGTTCCACTTGAAGAGGAAACTTCGTATCAAAAGACAATGTCTGATCCGGAGTAGTAATGAAATTCATAAAGTAAAAAGTACACAATAAAAGAAATAATCTAGTAGGGGTAGTAATGTTTATCTTATTTCTCGACGAACTAATTCTAAACCGAATAGGTTGGCATGCAATATACATGTATATCGATATTTTATGTCGTATATAAACAATACTTTTCCGACTTAACTCATTTGGACCAACCAAAATAATTTAAAATATATATTGATTAAAAAAAGTAGTAATGTTTGATTTACCAAAAACAAAAAAGGAGTGGTAATAATGTTTGCAAATCAGCCATTATATAAAACTGAAAGTGGTTGCCTATGAATACAAAAATGTTCATGCAAGTGTGCTTCCATGTGCTTCTCCTCTCATTCTCAATCCACTCAATTCTGCTTCACATGTGCATATATATATGTACACTGTGGTCCGTAACGTTTTGTATAATATTATTATTATTGTTTACAATTTACAAATACTTATTTTTGCTTTTTTGATAACACACATTAATTTAATTGTCAATAAAATAAAATAAAAAATATATTACGTAATATATGAGCTAATTGAGAAAAATCAAGAAAATGGACCATTTTGTGTAGATTTTAGGGCGAGAAATTTAAGTCTCAGGGTTAAGGTTTAAGAATCAGGGGATGGTTTATTTTTGAAATCTTACTTTGAGTTTGATTTTGCAGGGTTTATGAAGAAATAGAGATACTTAAAGGTTTATAATTTAGAGTTTAGATTTAGACTAATTTTATTCTTTTAATTTTACTCTTACTAATTTTATTATTTTTAGTTTTACTCTTACTAATTATTATTCATAAAATTTAAACTATTTTCTTAATTTGGATATTACATTTATATGATTTTCATAATTTTCTCAGCTATGATCCTAGGAAGATCCTATGTTTTAAAATGAAAATTTTAATATCTCCATGAATCTTTAATCAATCAAGTGAATTATTTTTACAACCAATATAAACTAAATCCATTTAAAAGAAACACCTCAAATGTATGGATAAAAGATGGGTTTATCTCCAAGTATTATGGAGAAATGGAAATATAAGTGCACAAATTTCAAAAATGCATTTAACTTAGTAATATTTTCAGACCAGCAAAATGATTGCATTGAGAATCGGAATATTTGACAAGACCAATCAAATGTGACAGATTATTCGATAATATTTTTTCGGTTTTAGTTTAGTTATGGTTTTAAGATTTAAATTTTGTTTCATAACAGTTGTTGTTTTAAATTTTCTATGCAAATGTTTGGTAACAAATTTAATTTTTTCTAATAATTTTTAATATTTTGACCAATAAAAAATTAAAGAATAGATTAGAAAATAATAAAATAAAAAATTTAAATATTTTTTTAATTTATGTGAAAAAACTTTAAACGACAAGTAATTTGAAACGGAAAGAATATAAGTTATATAACTAGTAATTAATATAGGTTTAATGCTTCATGACACCAAATTGTTACAAAACCAATCTCAATAACTCGTTTTTAGATTTTCCGTTGAAGCAAAAATACGTTCTAGCGAATCTTTCATCTAAAATGATACTAACAAGTAACATATGATCAGAAGCAAACCAATACAATAAAATAACATAAAATTGTAATTTATAAGAATGTGGAAATCAATTCCAGCCCATAAAATTGGAAAACAAAAAAACATATGGAATCTTCCGTAACGATTCGTACATGTTTTCACTGTCATATAAGGTCACAAATCACAAGACTGCATGTTTCCCGATCCAATTCCTATTTAATTACTACCAAATCACAAATTCTATAATACTATAGTGATTATATGGATCACGCTTTTATTTTCTGCGATGTAATACATCTGACATCAACAAAGATACATGGTAAAACCTATTGGAAAACAACTAATTTTTTTTAAAGTGTTTTGGTTGATCGTACCATTTGTTTTCGTGATACCAACATATATAATATTTTTATTTAAATCGTAGTTATTTCTTAACTGATGATTAACACGGAAGTTACGCGTTCACAACCATATATAATATAAAAAGAGTAGAAAAGCATCGAATTTTAATATAGTTCAACTTGTGACTAATCATTATGCATGTTACTGTGTTTTGGTGAATTGGAAAAAGCTTGATCTAAAAGAATAATAATAAAAGGCAGTTTGTATATGATAGATATAACAGTATATAATAAGGTGGGAGCATAAGTAACGTGAAGGCAGTTTGATCTGTCGGGGAAATTTTTATACTTATATGGCTGTGACCTAGCGAGGGAGTGGTCGATGGTTATCAGCGATGGCCGAACAAGCACAAACGGATGGTCACGATCGAACGTGTGTGAGTGAACGATCATGATCGAACGGATGCCAACGAACGGGTACAATTGAAAGTGTACATGTGAACGTCCGAACGGGTGCATATGGACGGCCATGATCGAAAGGGGACGAATGAACGGATGGACCGAACGGGTACTTTTTAGGAAAAAATAGCGTCCGACCACACACTATAAATAGCGTGCATTCGCCTCCATTTCGAGAGAACAGGAAAAAGGTAAAACTCTAGAATCTCAGAGACAATTTCGGGAGAAAAGAAGGAGAATCTTTGCTGATCGAAAAGAGGATTGGTGACGCGGTTAAGTGATTGGCGGGTAAGATTGGGTGGCAAATGTGAGTGCAAAACCGTGTCTCTATGAGCTGATGATACGGCTAAGGCCAAACGATTGGTTTAAGGGTTTCGGGTAGATCGTTTATTATAAATAAGCATCATATCTATCATCTTGTATCGTTTGTCTATTGCTTGTTCGGATCGGAATGGGATGTTTGAAGGAGAATAACGTGGCCGGGCGAGTTCTTAGGGATCAGAGCGAAACCGCTAAGACTCGACGGAACCAGTAACGTTCTCCTTGGCCGATCCTTGTACCAAGACGAGACAATCGTTACTGTTGAGATCGGACGCGTGGTTCGGCGAAAAAAATGGATGCAGCTCGGCGGAGGATCGAAGGATCGAGTGGGATCCCTCGTGAATCGGCCGAACTGATGCGCATACTTTCTCCTTCCGAACAACGTCCGTACCAAACCGAACGGATCTTAGGAAAACTTGCATGAGCATCATATTCACTAAGTAAAACGATTACTTATGTCTCGTGTGGCCTTCAGGGAAAGAAGTGGATCGTGGAAAGGATTTGGCTTAGGACAAAGACTCATGGCCGAGAAAATGTGTGATGATACGATCCGGGTAGATAGGTTTGATATCGCGACTTATAATAGCCTAGTGGCAAAACTCATAAGTTGTATCGAATCCTTTATACATCAATGAATTATTTCACTGTTTTATTTTATCTTAACATATTGTTCGATGATTAAATGTCAACGATTATTGTTTAAAGAATGGGTCCTAAAATTCAGATAAAAGTCAGATCATTTAGTGATTTGTTCGGGTGAACCTCTCCAGACTTAGGTAGTCCGGGAGAGGGTCTCACAAGTAATCAGGATCCGACTCTCGGACGGCTAAGTAGAACGTTACTGGTTCCGTTGAGTCTTAGCAGATTCACTCCGATCCCTAAGAACTCGCTCGACCACGTTCTTCCCCTTCAACCATCCCGTTCCGATCCGAACAAGCAATAGACAAACGATACAAGATGAGAGATATGATGCTTATGTATAATAAACGATATACCTGAAACCCTAAACCAACCGTTCAGCCTTAGCCGTATCATCCGCTCATAGAGACATGGTTTTGCACTCACCTTTGCCACCCGATCTTACCCGCTGATCACTTAACCGCGGCATTAGTCCTCTCTTCGATCCGAAAAGGTTCTCATTCTTTTCTCTCGAAGTTGTCTACGAGATGATCCGGTGATCGACGTACCACCCGAGTTGCGAGTAAATTTGACGGTGGAACCAGGCCAGGTCGAATCACCGATCGAATAGAAAAGAGAACTCGGAGGAACAAGATCTACATGGTAAATGTTTCGTAGAACTGTGGTGGTCGTGAGGAAACTACTTGGGAAACCGAAAATAAGATGAAAGTCAATTTTTCTAAGTGGTTTAAGGCGATGGGTGAAGATCAACTTGAGGATGATTCGGGGACGAATCCCATTCAAGGGGGGGGGGAGACTTGTAACACCCACGATCACTAATTGGATCGTCGAGGAGGCTTTGCTGCTAGTGGAAGGTGGGAAACTCTACCTAAATCCAAAGGGAAGCGGATGGAATAGATTCCAAGGGGAAATGAGCTAAAAAAGAGCTGAAGTGAGCTGGAAGCAACGAGCTAACCAGTTGGGTCAGCTGGATCAGCTACTCGGTGATCTCAAATCAGCTGGACAGAGGGAAGGTCAGCTGGTCGAGTGACACTTTAGCTAGGTCAGCTGGTCGGGCGGTGACCTAGTGAGGGAGTAGTCGTTGGTTATCAGCGATGGCCAAACAAGCACGAAAAGACGGTCACGACCGAATGTGTGGGAGTGAACGATCATGACCGAACGGATGCCAACGCACTGGTACGATTGAAAGTGTGCATGTGGACGCCTGAACGGGTGCATGTGGACGCCTGAACGGGTGCATGTGGACAACCATGACCGAAAGGGTACGAATGAACGGGTGGACCAAATGGGTACCTTTTGGGAAAGGAATGGTATCCGACCACAAACTATAAATTGTGGGCCTTCGTCTCCACTTTGAAAGAACACGCAAAGAGGTAAAACTCTAGAATCTCGGAGACGACTTCGGGAGAAAAGAAGGAGAATCTTTGCGGATTGAAGAGAGGATTGGTGCCGCAGTTAAGTGATCGGCGGGTAAGATCGGGTGGCAATGGTGAGTGCAAAACCGTGTCTCTATGAGCGGATGATACGGCTAAGGCCAAACGGTTGGTTCAAGGGTTTTGGGTAGATCGTTTATTATACATAAGCATCATATCTATCATCTTGTATCATTTGTCTATTACTTGTTCGGATCGGAACGGGATGTTTGAAGGGGAAGAACGTGGCTGAGCAAGTTCTTTGGGATGCGGGTAAATCCGCTAAGACTCAACGGAACCAGTAACGTTCTCCTTAGCCGATCCCTGTACTGAGACGAGACAACCGTTGCAGTTGGGATCAGACGCGTGGTTCGACAAAGAAAGGGGATGCGGTTCGGCGGAGGATCGAATGGGATCGCTTGTGAATCAGCTGAACTGATGCGCATACTTCCTCCTTCCGAACAACGTCCGTCCCAAACCGAACGGGTCTTAGGAAGCCTTGCATGAGCATCGCATTCACTAAGTAAAACGATAACTTATGCCTCATGTGGCTTTCAAGGAAAGAAGCGGATCATGGAAAATATTTGGCTTAGGACCGAGACTCATGGCTGAGGAAATGTGTGGTAATACGATCCGGGTAGTTAGGATCGATATCGCGACTTATAATAGCCTAGTGGCAAAACTCATAAGTTATATCGAATCCTTTATACATCAATGAAGTATTCCAGAGTTTTCTTTTATCTTAGCATATTGTTCGACGATTAAATGTCAACGAATATTGTTTTAAGAATGGGTCCTAAAAATCGGATAAAGGTCGGATGATTTAGTGTTTCGTTCGGGTGAACCTCTCCGAACTTAGGCAGTCCGATGGAACCTGCCCGTTTTCCTGTCGCTGGATTCAGCGACAGCGACCAGCGACATCATATGTTATTCATTTGTCTGTAACTGACGACTGTCGCTGCGACCAATTGCCATATTTTAAAAAAAAATTTAAATATTATTTTCTGATCATTTATATTTTCTAATAAAAATGTAAATTACATATACAATATATCATTACGAAAACTAAATTAAAAATATTTTTTAAAAAATAATTAGTAAAATGTTTTATTTATATTTATTTATTTAATTTCTTTAATTTTATTAAATTTAATTTAGTATAATTAATTTAATTTATTTAGATTTAATTTAATTTAATTAGATTTGATTTAAATAAATTATATTTAATTTAATTTAATTTAATTTAATTTATTTTAATTATATTTAATTTTAGTTTAGTTATATTTAATTTAATTTAGTATAGTTAATATAATTCATTTATATTATATTTAATTTGATTTATTTAAATCTAATTTTATTTAATTTTGTATAACTTTATTTAATTATACTTTATTTAATTAAGTTTAATTAGATTTAGTTTTGATTATATTTAATTTAATTTAATTTGTTTTTTTTAAATTTAAATATTTTTAGTCGCTATGTTGTTCTTTTGCCTGTCGCTCGATTTTTGAGCGATTGGATTTGAAAACGCGGCGACTGCCTCTAAAAGAGTAACTCAATTACCAAAGTACCCTTATTATTTTTGAGAAATCACAAATAATCCTAAACCTAGATCCCTAATTCTCATCTCTTCTCTTCTTCGATCTTACACGATTCTACTCTTCTCTGATTCTTCTTTTTTTCTCTTCTTCGATCTTACATGATTCTCTTCTCTTCTTCGATTCCTCTTCTCTTCTCTTCTTCGATTCTTCTTTGATTCCTCTTCTCTTACACGATTATTTTACTTGCATCAGGTTTGTACCCATCAGACTTTGTTCTTATGAGATTGATAATTTACGAGTTGGGTTCTATTCTCTTCTCTTTTGATCTTTTTGTTTCTGGATTTTTGTTTAATTGAGTTTGTTGAATTGACTTTGGAAATTTTGCGATGAAGGTGGTCTTGATGTTCCTGCTTTCACCTCGGACTTTATGAGCAGTTCTCCTCCCGGAAGCCCCGCTCGATCTCCGTCTCCTTTCTTATTTGCTCCTCAGGTTTCCTTCTCTCTCTCTCTCTATGTGTATCGTTGAATTTGATGATTTAGTTTTGGATGTTAGTTTTGAGATGTTTAGCTTTGCGTTTGTGGTTTGTGTTAAAGTGTTGTTCTGGGTTTGTGGTAGATTCTCCTTGTATTCAATCAGTGAATTTGATAACATGTTTTAAGCTACAACATGGGTTTTGCATTGTCAAAAAAATAAAAGCGTAGAATCTAACAAATTATAGAACCTGACATACACATGAATACGTTCATACAACATGGGTTTTTATTTTACCATTTTAGTCTTTTAGTTGTTTTGTCTTTGTTTTTTTCTTTGTTTTTTTCTTACTTATGAAACATGTTTTGAGACAGACATATCTAAATGTTATGGGTTTTGAGTCTTAATTAACTCTAGCACCTTCTCTCATTTCTGATCGCGTTCTTAGATGTCATGAAATCAATAGTATTTGGACATTGTAGTTATAAGATTACAAAGTTTTATAGTTTAACAAGAGTTGTGAATGGTTGTCGAATCGATTGCTTGAGAAAACTCAGATCTCTTTTGAACTACATTTCAAGAGAGTAGAAAAGATCTCTGAAAGAGAGAGAAAGAGAAAGAGAGCGTGTGTATGATTTTGTGTGTTTTTGTGATTTGACAGTGCCCATGTTTCTATATATTGGATAAGGATAGGGATGTCAAATGGGCTTGACGACTATGGGCTGTCCACATCCAAACTATAATGGTCCGGTTATGGTCACGCCCAAAATCGAAGCGGTCTATATGGGCTCAAAACCATTTTAGTCCGCAAATAAATGGAGTGGACTCATCTGGACAGGGGCTGTCCAATAATTTTAAAAAACTAGGGTTCTTAATTTTGGGGAAAAAATTTCTTCCTCATTTCTCATTTCTCATCGCTTCTTCGACGGCTCGACTCCTCTCTCTCTCGGTCTGAGACGATCTTTCTCGCAACTTACTTTTTTTTTTTCCTATATAAACAAATGTTTGTAAACAATAACAACATTCACAACTTCAATTACAAAGAAAATCTCTCTCCCTTTCTCTTATGTTATTCAATATTCCCATCTTTGAACATGTATAAATTTTCCATATTATTTATAACACCCATTTATTTATTGGACTTTCCCGTGGGTTGCAAATACAAGCACTTGTCGTTTTTTTGACGTGGGAACGAAACGCCGTGTCGTTTTTTTCCGTTAGCCGTTTCTCATCAATGGGGATATACGAAATCAAGCAGGACCCATCGGACAAGAACATGATCTAAAGCTACAAATTTTACAATGGGCCTCATATTAAAGCCCGTTTGAATCCGTTGTATCGGAGATTGACTTTTGTCAACTACGTCTCTATGACGTGTAATATTCTTATTGGTTAAGATACACTGTGTTAAAATAGTCCCGAGTATAGAGCACAATCTCCATAAAAAAACCTTAACATTGACTCTTATATACACAAGTTTTCCTGTATTTGCCGCCGCTTCCCCTCTCCCGCAGGCTTCTCTATTCTCCAGTTCCGGCCAAGCCGTACAGGTACGTCCTGGTTACCTTTAAAACGCACTTTATTATAAAGGATCACATAGGAGAATTCAACAGTCTTGTGCGTAAATTTTGATTTTAACATTTGCGATTTGTGTTTGGAGTCTAGTCTTAGATTGTGTTAGGTTCATAAGCAACTTGTGAAATTCATTTATTCTTATTAATACAATCATCTTTCTTCGACGAAGATCCAACAAACAGAAATGACCTGACTCGATAATCTGGGCTGCAGTTGGGCCATGAAAGCCCAAATAATTTCGTAAGCAAAATTCTCCGTCTACAGCGATCAGTTCCTTCCTCATTCTCGCCGTCATCAAGGTCTTACCTTTTCACCTCAGCTTTGGTAGATGTTCTCTTCGTTTGTCTTGTTGTTTCAGTCTCTGATTTTCCTTAGCTTGATCCTTGTAAATGTGAGAATGTTTTTGGTCTGTTTATCTTCAATATGGACTTATGATTCTGGAAATTGGGCAAACAAGTGTTATTTTTATCTGATTATCAATTCTCCAGTTCGAATTATCTTATCTACTGGAGCTTGAATGCTTACAAAGTTCGAAACTTTTTGTTATTTTGTTTGCTCTGTTCATCCTTTAGGTTGAACAAGTCTCTGATCTGCTCAGACGAAATGAGTTAAATCCACTTATACATTAGCTATATGTTCTGCAAACCCACATTGATTTTAACCTGAATATGCTGAATTTTTTTTTATTGATTCTTATGGTGTCAGATGGCATGGCTTGTGGTTTCTCTTTCTCTGTTTGTAATCTGGGTGGCTTCTTTATGCAAAATTTTCTTCGGAGCAACATCTAGCTCCCGAGCTGCTATTCTTGATCATGGCAAGTAGGCGGAAGCCAGTTTCAATGCTTACTTTTATGCAGAATTTGATATCTCATTGTCTTTGGACTTCAGGTACAACCCCTCAAAAGAGAAATGTGATGTTCGTTATCGCGCATCCTGATGATGAGTCAATGTAAGATTCGAGATTGTATCTCTCCGGATGTTGATTGATTCGAAATGTCAAGATTAGTTTCTTATGTTTTGCTGATAGATGAGTCTTTGACATTCTTGACAGGTTCTTTTCTCCAACAATAAACTACTTAACTTCCAATGCATACAATCTTCACATATTATGCTTGTCCACTGGTAATATGCCTTATCATACTTTTTAAGTTGGTGTTTTACTTTCCTTTTCAAATTTGTGGAATCGGTATAAGGATTATCAAAATTTCCATACCAACCATAAGTCCTTTTGTGCCACAACATAATCACATATACATCCAAAAAGAGGTCTGAGGAATTTTTAGTTTCACTGAATAAAAGAGTGGGATACTACTGAAATGCAGTTTGGAATTCATTTTGGACACTAACGATGAATCTATATGTTTCAGGTAACGCTGATGGTATGGGAAGCATTAGAAAAGATGAGCTGCATCAAGCATGTGCAGTGCTCAAGGTAATCCAATTTGACAAAGAAGAGATCTGTGATATGTTTCTTGTCAGTTAAAAACCTGTTTGCTAGTATATATATCGAATGTGATGTAGGTTCCGCTTCAACAGTTGAAGATTCTGGACCATCCAAATTTACTGGTCAGTATTATTATATCTCCCCAGGATATGTGTATATTTCAATCTCATTTGACGGCACTGAGATATTATATTCTCTCTCTCAGGATGGTTTTGGGCAAGTATGGAGCCACGATTTGCTAACTAAAATCATCGAAGAAGAAGTCACTAATCACAATATTCATACGGTATGACTTTGGCTCTTAAAGCCTAGGTAAAGATACTCATCAGAATATACACTTAAGAAATTTATCTGCACCTGATTCTCTATGTGCTGCTTTCAGATCATAACATTCGATAACTATGGTGTTTCGGGTCATTGCAACCACCGCGATGTGCACCGTGGAATATTGTATGTGAAGACTTCTTTTAATCCCTGAGTCATGAAACCGCATAATCCTTCCTCATCACAGTGTTGTACATGCAGAAAGTTCTTGCAGACTAATTCAGGAATAAATATCAAAGCCTGGGAACTCGTAAGTCATTTCTTTCTTGGAACTAAAAAGTATCTGCAAGCTCCTCTCGATTGTGAACTTGATTCAGCTTGCACGGTTTTGTATGTCAGGTAAGCCTTAATATCTTTCGCAAGTACTGTGGACCTGTCGACATTTGGCTTTCAATTTTATCTGCCAAAAAGCATCCGAGTATGGTAATAATCATAAACGAGCAGCCTCGGAAAAGCTACAAAGCAATGGCACAACATTTAAGTCAATGGGTTTGGTATGTCTCCTTCACCAAATATGATCCATGTTCTTATATCTCTGACCATGATGAATATATGATTAGAACTGGTGAATTATGTGAAGGGTTAAAGTTTCTGTGTTTGTTTGTGATTTGTGCAGGTTTCGAAAGCTTTTTGTTTCGTTTTCAAGCTATACATACGCAAATACACTTAATAGAATCAACCCTTGATTCATATTTTTGAGGCAACCAGCTAACGATCTCTGGTCTGAGGCAAAGGAGAAATAATTTTGAACAAAAGTTGTAGCTTGTAATCTTTGATCATTGAGACAATTCATTGATTTGGCATTTTGCATAAATATTATTTTATTGTGTAAAATTACTTTGCTAAAAACTATTCAGATGTAAACACCGTTGCAAAAATTTGCGAGGTTCGAGCATAAAACATGGACACCTTACTTTTCTTCCTTTAGAATAACAAAAAAACCAATGTACATATATTTTATTCGAGGGTAATGTAATTCTGCCAGAAGCAAATAATTTTTATTTAGGAATTACAATGTCAAACTTGAAATGCTCATCATCGTCTCTGCAACACAACTCTACTTTCCAAAAATCTCACCTTAGTTCGACATTTAGCTTCCTCTGCACCTCATCCCGCACTTTACTCTGCATTCGATAAATCACCATTTCAAAACATTTTAACACTAACTACATATAACAACCCATGCTATCTTCCTATTACGATTTGGAAAGCGTCATTTTGGCTACAAAAGGTTTTGACTTCCTTACTCGTGAACAACTTTATTTTTGTACCTTTCAATGGCGAAAGCAGAAGCAAATTACCTGCAGATTATTGACCTCCTCGTCCGTAAGAGAACGCTCCATGGAACGGAACACGATTCTGTAACAATGACTCGTCATCCCTTTCTTATTGGTAAAACTATCAATTAACTTCACCTGTGCATCGATAATAAAGGCTATATAACCAATCGCTCTGAAAAACGTGATGATCCAAGTAAAGCTGAATAAAATCTGATTCCTGTAAAGGTTGTATTCTCTCCCAACCAATCAAAGATAAGGAATGATCGTACCTCTTCAACAAGATCCCCAGCAATTCCTCTAACAACTTCACAAAAGTTGTTCTCTGTGAATGATTCACTTATCCAGAAACTGATGTCCTTGTAACAAGGAGGATACTGCAAAACAAGATTTTGTTTGCCATCATTAAAACTTACAAGACAAATAGTTCTTGAACTAAAATTTATGTCTATGAGACATGGACATGAAGAAGGAAAGTAATATTTAACCTTTGAATATGACTTGAATTTGACTCCAAGCTGTCCTTTTCCAAACTGCATGTAACATCAAATTCAGACGATTAATCTCATCGTTCCAATATTTTAAGTTGTCACCAAAGTAATCACCTGGGACGTGAATCGTTCATCGGATGACCAGAAAAGTCTTATATCAGGGATGTCAAACAAAACCATAGCAAGTCTCTCAAGTCCAAGTCCGAAGGCCCAAGCAACATTATTTTCTAATCCACTTTGTTTCAAAATTACTTGCTCGGTCACCCCACAGCCCAAAACCTCCAACCAGTCTTCCTGAACCGATAACCAGATAAAGCTTGTGTTAGATGAGAAAATGAAGTTTGAAGTTTGTGTTAGATGCTATAATTTCTAGCCAATAACACCTTTATGTTTTTGGGAAAAGGAGACCACACCAAAATAGCAGTATGTCTCTTTAAAGCAAAGCAAGCAAAGGTATGCAATAGATCAGATAGGAAACGAAAGAGTACCTTGAAATATATCTCAAGCTCAAAAGATGGATTGGTAAATGGGAAATATGTATCAACCCATCTCATCTCCACAGAACCTGGCAGCCAAAAAAAGAAGTTCATATGAAACTGTTTCATGTAAATTTCCACACCTTCTTTTGAAGTTAATAGATAATAGAATTCCTAAACAACTCTTAATAAACCATCTTCCATGTAATTTACAAATTCCGAAGAATTTAGATTGTATAATGGATCTTAATGTACCAAATAAGTGGCGTGCCAATCCCTCGAGACATTTCTTCAAATCCTCAGCGGCATACAAAGTTGGATCCATGCCAGACTCTTTCCAGTCTTCAGGAGAGAAAACACAAAAACCTTCCATCTGTATTAGATTAAAAAAACATAAGCATCTAGTATAAGAAAGGCAAGATATTGAGCAAAACAGCCAAAGTAATAAATAGAAAACACAGGGACCTCAAGAATAGAACACCTGATGGAAAACCGGATAATGAGTAGAATCAATAGAATCTCTACGGTAAACATCCCCGGTAACAAGGAAACGACTATGACCTTTCCTCAACAGCTCAGCTTGGTGAGCACTTGTATGGCATCTCAAAACAGTTTGCGAGTCAACATAGTACGTGTCATTAAGGCTTCTGCTTACATGATCAGCAGGGACAAGCACATCATCAAAGTTCTGGTACCAAAAAAAAACGACGAATAATTACATTGAAAACAAAGTGATATTTCCAGAAATAATACAAACTTTTGAGTATTGAAAACTTACTTGCTTTGTGGTAACAATTGGGGAGAGGTCTTCGAACTTGTCAAACTTTTTAGCGTAATTGGAATCAAAGTAGTCGTATATAGCATTTTTTAGGATCCCAATTGGATGCTTCTCTCTTCTGTGTAGCTGCATTCCCAGTTTAGAGAAAATCGAGTCTGGTACATTGTTTGTTGGATCATCATCTCTTACCACATCTGTAAATTCAATAAGTGTACATTGAACACATCATTAGAGTATTAAAAAAAAAAAGTGAAATTTAACTTCTTTTTAGAGCAAGTCTGATGCTTTATGGTCCTTCTTGTTCACTATAACAATCCCAGAAACGAGCTGCCACTAAAATGAAATCACTTTAAAAAATCAAATCTAAGAACAAACCATTTCTAGCGATTGTGACGCCACCAATATCAACAGCAGAGACGATAGGGTACCTCCGCTTCTTCATTTTGGGGAGTGGTGGAGAATAAACGGCGGAGGAAGAAAACGAAGAAGCGAAAGAGAGCCGTTTCAAGCCATTGCTAGAGAGAAGAACGAAGGAAGCTCGACTGAAAATAGTGGAGTGAACTGAGAAAATGGTCATTGCGACTCGAATTCGATAGACGTAACCAAATCCTGAGAGTTTAACAGCCGTCGATGAAGAGCAGAGGAGACAAGTCTCCGATGATGAAAATCGCGGCGGCGATTGGCGGCTGTAAAGAGAAGAGGAGAAAATCTCCGATTAGGGGGAGAAGATGACGTGTCTCGCAAATAGCAGTAGGGTTGGAATTTTTGATGGATTGGATCCTGTGATTTTACTAGTATACCCCTCCCCTACATAGAGTTGGGAAATTGAACTCTTTTGTTTTTCATAAATCAGGTATTGCACCTTGATGTTTTTTCAATACCTAAATTTTATACTTTTGCCATATCGTTTTGTTTTCTTCTTTAACAGGCGAAAATGTCAAAAGATTGAAATGAAGTTATTGATCAAGTCAAAATCAGGAACAACCTTTCAATGTAAGAAGACGGTTTATGAGATAATGGTCTCGAAGTCTAAACGAACACAAATCTCCTTCTCTTCTGCTGTTACCTATCTGTTTATATCGAAAACTATCTACAAGTAAAGCTAAAAAGCTTTGCAAAGATACAGACCATCTTTGAGGCTTTTGTTTTTTTTTAGCTCTGCTACTTTATTTTCTATGCAGCACTCTGACGACAACACATATAGTTGAAGAGCCAAGCTAATCCCCTTGGCTTAGGAACCTCTTCATTAAGCGGCTTAGAAAGCTCTTCATGAAGCACGCAGCATCTTTGTTCAATCTCTTCGATTTCGTTCTCCATCTTCTCATGTTTCCGTCTGAATTCCTGGTAAACAAATATAAGCACAGAGAGAGACCTTTCAAGAGTTTGTAAGCAAGATATGTGGAAAATCCCAAACAGATGCAATTAGAGCCATAGTTAACATGTGTGTGAATAGAAGAGCTCACCGCTAGTTCTTGTTGTCGTTTCTCTTCTTTTTTCGCTTCTCCTCTGGCATTTCTCTGCACCTCATAGACAAGAGCCGCCCCTGCAACCTAAGGAGAAGGAGAAGAAGACGTGTTTGTCTATTTCAGAACCAACTGAATTTGATGAAAACAAGTTGAATTAAGACGAGCAAGTCATCTTATTGATGTAATGACTTCAGTTGCAGGGATCTTGCAGATGAAGTTCATTGAAAGAGAATTCGAAGATCTATGGCTATAAAAATATCTCCTTTGAGTCCTTAAGCAATCAAAAATCTATGAAAAGACATGAGATTTAAGATACCGAGAAGGCGAAGAGTTCCCCTAGAAGATCTGCAGCGGCTTGAACAGCTCGCTCTTCGTTTAAAGGGCGAATAACTGCATCAGTTACCCGACCAGAAGCACGTCTTTGTAACTTTGTTGTAAATCTGTGATTCGCCTGTCAAAATTATATCAATTTAGAAGCTTTTCATAAACCCTTGATTCAAAAATCAGGAATTTGGCTGTCTCCAACAATATCCAGAGATCAGATCAAACAAACACACGAGTACTCGTTTCCAGGGATGATCATAATCAAAGATCGGACATTGTTAACGAGAGTTTTCTTTTTTTTTTTTAATATACCTGTGCAATGTTGATGATGAATTGACGGAATTTGGGATTAACTCCAGCTTCTTTCTTAAGGCGATTAGCGATGGGTTTGCAGATAGTTCGAAGAGCTAGGGTTCCTAGCTTCAGAAGAGGCAGGACCATGGTCTGCTGCACCAGAGACTTCGGCTTGCTCATGAGAGAAGAAAAGAACAAGGTTTTAGCCTGAGGTTTTTAGGCTTTTTTAAAGCCTTTAAGACCTAATCAGACCTTGCCCGGCAAGGAAATTTTTATATATATAATTTCTTGAAAAATGATACATTTTCAGATTCGAATCCTGGGTCGGGTTTTCTTGACGGGTCGGGTTAAATTCCGGGACTTTAAGGTGATGAGGGATACTGGTGTTTTTGCTCCTTTCAGCTAAAAATGGGAGGGAAAGAGAGAGACAATGGCGACCACAGGAATGGCGAAATCGAAGGGGAGTTTCTGCGTCACTCTCTGCAGAAATCGATCACACGCCATGAGAAACAAAATTCATTTCTCGCTTTTGCATTTGAACCCAGAAGAAGAAGACGAAGCCGATCACGTCCATGAAATTCGAGCCTCCACGGGTTCTCGAAAGGTCTTATAGCTCCGTCGTCCGAATTGCTGAAGTTTTACCCGTTTCTTAAAGCGATTGAGGGATCTACATCCACAGGTGGTCGTGGGCTTTTTGCTTTTGTGTTAGATTTATCGCCGCTGTGTAGTTACATTTCGAGGATGGTTTTTCGATCTTTGGTGATAATTGTGAAGAGATTTTTGAGAAAGAGTCGATTTTATAACTCTTTTCAAGTCTTGGATTCCATAGTTTGATTATGTGTTGGTGTCTTTTAGAATGGTAGCTCTGTACGTATAGATGTGAAAAAGAATGAACATGTGTATATTATGACTTACTATTCGCTGAAAGCTTGTGGTGTTTGCTGAAATGCTAGGAAGATTTACGGGATGGCTGAAAACATAATGGTGGATTCTCATGTTTGGGTGGAAGACCCAGAAAGAGCATGGATTGATGGAGTTGTACTTAATATAAAGGGAGACGAAGCAGAGATTAAAACCAATGATGGCAGAGAGGTGAAACACTTTTTTTCTCCAGTTATCTGATGCTCTTGTAGCTCATAGTGCTTCTATTTGTTTAGGATTCATCACTTGGTGATCGTCAAGGAAAGTTGATTTGCAGTCCTTTGTCATGTTAGAGAAATGGTCAAGGGATTATATATTATCCTGCCCTATAGAGTTTTTTTTCCCTCCAGAAATGAATGTATTACATATTGAATATCTAATTATTTTTATCATGAATACATCCTTTAAGACGTATAATAAATGTTGGTATTGCTTTCATTCGTTTGATACAAAAATCAATAACTGAAGCTTCATAAACAACTCTCTGCTTTACTTTGTTTCTAATGCCATTTCAAGCTTTTACTGGTGCTGTTTTGCTTTTTCTTCTCCTGATTCACATTTCCTTTTACTGGTCAGGTTATTGCTAACTTATCAAAGCTCTATCCAAAAGACACTGAAGCTCCTTCAGAGGGAGTAGAGGACATGACAAGATTATCTTATCTGCATGAACCTGCAGTTCTCGACAACTTGGCAACCAGATATGAGCTCAATGAAATTTATGTAAGAATATTTCATTTCTGGTTGTAAACCAAATTCTTTCACCAATTGGTCCTTAGTAAAACCATGAGTTAATGCAGTGATAGGCGAGTCTGTTATAATATTTTGACATCATGACAGACTTATACAGGAAACATTCTTATTGCCGTCAATCCCTTTCAAGGACTCCCCCATCTCTATGATGCTGAGGTTATGGAAAAGTACAAGGAAGCCTCATCTAGAGAGCTCAGTCCTCATGTTTTTGCAATTGGTGGCATTGCATATAGGTGATTATTTGTTCAATTTTATTATTGTTTTCTATAAAAGTGGCAGAAGTGGGTTTTATTTATTAGTTTGAGAAAATTTGCAACAGGGAAATGATAAATGAGGGCAGGAATAAATGTATTTTGGTCAGTGGTGAAAGTGGGTCTGGAAAGACAGAAACGACTAAGATGCTCATGCGTTACCTTGCATACTTTGGAGGGCATACTGCAGCTGAAGGAAGGACAGTTGAAAACCAAGTTTTAGAAGTAAGTTGTGATGATCTAATTTAGTATTTAAAATTACAGAGTCGCCTCGAGTGTAGGCTACGTCGAAGACTTTCTATCCCTTTTATCTGCTTCTCAAACAAGACGTTTTTGTTTGTTAAGCTTTCTTGCGTATATAGTCTGGGGATGTATCTGCCTTGACATCCTTAGATTGGAGCTTGCTCATTATGTGATACCACTTGTGCCTCTCGTTTTGGTTTTGGGTCTAATTCTTTATGCCAATTGGGTTATGTTACAGTCAAATCCAGTTCTCGAGGCGTTTGGAAATGCGAAGACTGTTAAGAACAACAATTCCAGGTAAACTTACAGCTTTTATTATCGAGTGCGTCCATTTCTCCTTCCTTTGCTAGTCCTCCTGTCTCTTTTACCTTCTGTTAATGAGATTTATTACTGATGTCAATAAATATGAATGCTTTTTCTTGTTACAGTCGTTTTGGAAAATTTGTGGAGATTCAATTTGATGACGTGGGCCGAATATCAGGGGCAGCCATCAGAACTTACCTTTTGGAGAGGTCACGTGTTTGCCAAGTTTCAGATCCTGAACGTAACTATCACTGCTTTTATCTCCTGTGTGCTGCTCCTCCTGAGGTTGATTTTCTAAGTTGTCCACACCTTTTATCGGATGAATCTTTGAACTGATAGATGATATTATAATTTGCAGGATGTTGAGAGGTTTAAGTTGGGAGATCCTAAGTCATTTCGCTATCTTAACCAGTCTAGCTGCTACGAACTTGATGGTGTAAATGATGCAGAGGAGTATCTTGCTACTAGAAGGGCTATGGATGTAGTTGGAATAAGTGAACAAGAACAGGTTTGCAATTTCTTCTTTGCAATATGCCTATCACCTATTGACTTCTAATAGGAACGACTTATCCTCTTCTTTTTGTCTCTTCAGGATGCAATTTTCAGAGTTGTGGCTGCCATCCTCCATCTTGGAAATATTGAATTTTCGAAGGGAGAAGACGCTGATTCATCATCTCTAAAAGATGAACAGTCAATGTTTCATCTCCGAATGACATCAGAACTGCTCATGTATTTTACTGCTCTTCTACTTTTCCAACTAAATACTGATTCTTGTACTGCGTGTAATTACAACTTGTTATTTTAGGTGTGATCCCCATTCCTTAGAAGATGCTTTGTGTAAGCGTATGATGGTCACCCCAGAAGAAGTTATCAAGAGAAGTCTTGATCCTCTTGGCGCTGCCGTTAGCAGGGATGGTTTAGCAAAAACAATATACTCTAGACTCTTTGATTGGTAAATTTCTATGTCAATGTTCAAACATTCTTTTTTCCATATGCCACTGAGGGTGACCTCTGCTAAGTCAGTACATATTATTATTTTCCAGGTTGGTAAACAAAATAAATATCTCTATTGGGCAAGATTCTCACTCTAGGCGCTTGATCGGAGTCCTTGACATTTATGGTTTTGAGAGCTTCAAAACCAACAGGTAATGGCGGGGAGCATGCATGGCTCACTGTACAAGCATATGCTTGGGGTGATATCTTAATTATTAAAACACACCCAGTGTCCTATCGTCTAATAGATAAATTTTAAATTCATCTTTCCCCTTGACGTTAGTATGAAATGTACATTGTATAGAAACCTTTACTCTGAGCTGAGATATGATAAACATATTATTTAGCTCTGATATTCCATAAAATTGTTATGTAAGGAAATATTATCTTTTTATAAGTTTCCAGGACTAAAAAGATATCAATAATATCACCTAATCAAACCTCTGCTTCAGTTGTTCACTAACTTGTTAATATTTTCTGTGCAGTTTTGAGCAATTCTGTATTAATTACACGAATGAAAAGCTGCAACAGCATTTCAACCAGGTATGAGGTCAGTCATAGGTTATGGCTGCTGATTTGGCTCAAGAGTCTGTTAATTAATCTGAACTCATTGTACAGCATGTATTTAAAATGGAACAAGGTGAATATCAGAAAGAAGAAATAGATTGGAGCTATGTGGAGTTTGTTGATAATCAAGATGTCGTGGATCTGATTGAAAAGGTTTGTTTTATCCAATTATCTGTTTTTCTCCCCGTATAAAGACAGATTCATGGCTTAATATTTGCGACCAATTTGGGTAATTCAAACACTGGACAGTAGAAATTCTCTTTAGAGAGCATTGTGACATCATCTGAAATACATTATCCTACAGCTCAACCTAGTGTTTACAGAAAATGCTTGCACCTGTAGCCTATAATCCATGTTAGATATCTTTCCTAGATAAAATATAAGAAACCCTGAAATATTTATGAAAGCATGCTCTATTGTCCTGGCTCACTATGCATTGTTCTGACTTGACAACACATGGAGTAGCGGGTCTTTTTTTATTCATGGAACAGTCTGTTGTTTCGATTACTTCATGCTGCGTTTTTTTCCCCTGAATAGATGATTTCAATCTTTTGCAGAAACCGGGTGGTATCATTGCTCTTCTAGATGAAGCATGGTATAGTAAAATTTTCTTCACCTGCAGCTATACCTTGGTGTTTTCTTACACAGTAACTATTTTCTCCAAGCACCATTATTATGTGTTATACACGTTTATTCTCTCTGCAGCATGCTACCAAAATCAACTCATGAAACATTTTCTGAGAAGCTGTATCACACATTCAAGGATCATAAGCGCTTCATGAAACCAAAATTGACTCGATCAGATTTTACATTAGTTCATTATGCAGGGGATGTAAGTTGCATTGCACACTCTGTTGCTTTCACAATTAGATGTAGATAGGGTTATGACTTTTAAGGTCTCTTTCCCAATTTATTCTTTTCAGGTTCAATACCAGTCCGATCAATTTTTAGACAAAAACAAAGACTATGTTGTTGCCGAGCATCAGGATTTGTTATATGCTTCCAAATGTTCTTTTGTGTCAGGCCTCTTTCCTCCTCTTCCTAAAGAGAGTAGCAAATCTAAATTTTCCTCAATTGGCACTCGTTTCAAGGTGACTTGCCTGCATATCCATTAAGATTTTGAACTACTAGATAGGACTGGATAATTGGACCACACATAGGATTTTGTTGAAATTTTGATGCCACACTCATCATCTGTACGGGCTGACTTGTTCAAGTAATTGGTGCAGCTACAATTGCAACAGTTGATGGAGACACTAAACTTTACAGAACCCCACTACATCAGATGTGTTAAGCCAAACAATTTGTTGCAGCCAACAGTGTTTGACAATGCCAATGTCTTGCATCAATTACGATCTGGGGTCAGTGTTTCTGCTGAATTGTTCATATTAACATGTTTGATGTCTTGAGGTGTTATATGATCTTTGTCTTATGCAGGGTGTACTTGAGGCCATCAGAGTGAAATGTGCTGGATATCCAACAAATAGGACTTTCATTGAATTCTTAAATCGATTTGTCATTCTAGCACCGGAAATTCTGAAAGGAGAGTATGTATCAGTTCTACCCGTTAAGCTTGAACTTTCTTCGTCTCTTGTCTGCTTTATTGCTCGTTGAGTCTGTTTATTGCAGTTTCCTTACCTTACACTGTAATCAGGTACGAAGCAGATGTTGCATGCAAGTGGATTTTGGAGAAAAAGGGGCTTACAGGTTACCAGGTAAGGTTCCTAGGAAGTTCACTAAATGCAAAAGGAATCCCAGTTTTTCATGAGTTGAATACGTATAGAATTTTCATTATTCTAAGAAATTTGAGTTTCTTAGATAGCATAACTCCCCTTAATGCGTGTTGATATAAAATCTAATTTGCAGATTGGAAAAAGTAAAGTATTCCTGAGAGCTGGTCAGATGGCTGAGCTAGATGCACACAGAACAAGAGTGCTTGGCGAATCAGCGAGGATGATTCAGGGGCAAGTTAGAACTCGTCTGACAAGAGAACGATTTGTTCTCATGCGGAGGGCTTCAGTTCATATACAGGCTAATTGGAGAGGTGAGTGTCTTATATTTTCTTTTGGCGTTATGGTTTCTTCATTGATATGCAGAGGAAATTAGGAATGCTGATAAAGTCTCATTTCATATTTTAGGAAATCTTGCACGAAAGATATCTAAGGAAATGAGAAGGGAGGAAGCTGCCATCAAAATACAGAAAAACTTACGTAGACAGATTGCAAAGAAAGATTACGGGAAGACCAAATCTTCCGCACTCACCTTGCAAAGTGGAGTCCGCACAATGGCTGCACGTCATGAATTCCGCTGTAAATTAACGACTAGGGCAGCAACTGTAATTCAGGTCCTTTACTCATTACCCTTTTCGTACTTAACAAATTCTCATGGAATCATTCTATCTCAAGAACTAGAAATGACTTTCATTCAACTCTAATTAACTTGCAGGCATATTGGCGTGGTTACAGTGCTATATCTGACTACAAGAAATTGAAAAGAGCTTCTCTTGTCTATCAAAGCAAACTCAGAGGAAGAATTGCCAGAAAACAGTTGGGGCAGTTAAAGCAGGTATTGCAAACCAATCCATGCACGTTGTTTGAGTATCAAGTGTTTTATATTTATATAGTATGTAGAGATACATAGAACGAAGTATTTGGTTTTAATTGATGTAAAATCATGGGTATAGGCTGACAGAAAAGAAGAGACAGAAAATGAAAGAAAGGTGGAACTTTCCAATAGAGCAGAAGAGGCAGTTGATATGTCCTTTGTACTGCATTCAGAGCACAGTGATGATGCAGAGATTGGACATGAAGGAAATGCACAACATTCCATCGAATCAGAAGATGGAATTGAGAAGTCCTTTGTAATGCATTCAGATCAAAGTGATGATGACGAGATAGGACATGAAAGAAAGACAAAACATTCCATCGAAGCAGAAGATGGAATTGAGAAGTCCTTTCTAATGCATTCAGATCAAAGTGATGATGAAGAGATAGGACATGAAACAAAGACAAAATATTCCATCGAAACAGAAGATGGAATTGGGAAGTCCTTTGTAATACATTCAGATCAAAGTGATGATGAAGAGATAGGACATGAAAGAAAGACAAAACATTCTATCCACGCAGAAGATGGAATTGAGAAGTCCTTTGTAATGCATTCAGATCAAAGTGATGATGAAGAGATAGGACATATAAAAAAGACAAAACATTCCATCAAAGCAGAAGATGGAATTGAGAAGTCCTTTGTTCTCGATTCAGAGAAGCCTTACAACACTTTTTCTGTTGTTAGCCAACTAACGGAACCTATTCGTGATACAGAAATTGAATCCCTCACTGCAGAAGTTGAGATGCTGAAGGTAATGTTTCTATATCCACCAACATTGTGAACAGATTTTAGAAACGGCATGCTAATTATCTCCTGATTTTCAAGCTGTTCACTGATTTATTTACCTGATATGCAACCCTATATCGTGAACAATATATATTGCCGCTATCATCTTGATCAAATACATTGAATATTTCTTGTACTCTTCAGGCCTTGTTGCAAGTTGAGAAACAAAGAGCTGACATTTCCGAAAGAAAATGTGCTGAAGCCCGAGAACTTGGGGAGAGAAGACGTAAAAGATTAGAAGAAACAGAAAGAAGAGTTTACCAACTACAAGACTCTTTGAACAGGTATTATTGATTCGTAATTTTAACAACCATAGATTTTCATAGATTTATCTTCCTTCAGACAATTTTGACTGCTTAGTTAAAAACTTTAATCTTTAAATCTAGTACATTTACTGATGATAAGTCTTGTTTAGTGTATTCCAGATTGTTATATTCTATGTCGGACCAATTCTCGCAACTGAAGTCCATCTTGAGATCTCCTTCTATGTCAACTTCAACAATGGCCTCAGCGCCAGTTGTGCGTGATGATCTTGCTGACAGCTCTGAGAATTCTGAAGCTTCATCAAGTGATTCCGATTTCACTTTTCCTGCTCCATCTCCTTCCCCAGACAGTTTTTCGACTTTTAACCCGAATCAGCTGCAAGTCATTGTTCAGGATCTATCGACCACAGAAGCCAAAGGTCAGTGGTAATAGCACTAAAATCCCATGAAAGATTGCAAGTCATTTGTCTATGAAACAAAAAAAATGGACTAGTTTTTCAAGTCATTTCTTTTTTTCCTCTAAATCCATTTTACATAAAACATTTTGCACAAGGTATACATTGTTAATGTAATCATCCTTCTTCTCATCTTGTAGAACAATAATATTGCAGGAACAGAGAATTATGACAGTGATAAGGAAGGGGGCTTTGAAGATTACTTTTGATGATGAAGCTCCGATTTGATCTCTTCACCAGATATTTGGAGTGCTGATAATCTCTTACCTCCATTGTTGTGCCACAGGGCAAATGTTTTAGTGTTTACACTTAGTTCAAACTTCAATTTGTAGTTTCCTCAGGAGTAGATGCTGCAATAACTATGTAGGGTCATCAAAGATATGTCAGGTTCCATGTGGTTAATGCATTTACACAAGCCATATTTGTTACTTCAACTAATACGATTGTTGCTCAATTTCAGAATTACTAATTTGCTTTCTTTCAGTCCTCGTTGCTGTATTTGAGTTTGATTCCCTGTGTTAATTTACTAAGTTCTTCTTCCTGCAATTTAGATCCACAAATAAATTATCCTTGTTTGATCGCAATTGCGGATGAGAAAGTATCGGATAGATGGCTTTTAAACGAGCTAATAAACAACAAGCACCAGTGGTCTAGTGGTAGAATAGTACCCTGCCACGGTACAGACCCGGGTTCGATTCCCGGCTGGTGCATCAAAGTGTAATCAATATGCTAAATTTTATTTAGGTTCTTTAGATTGCTACTGTTTGCTCCAAAATCTGAACCATCGCTATATACATAAACTAAGGGAGTAAAACGCTCTATAAAATCCATCATATGAAACTTTTTTTATAAGTTTTATGAAATTTGTGTCCACATCCCAAGCACTAGATCACACAATAACAGCGGAGGCATACATTCATTACACTGATGGGGGATAATTAGATCGTAGGAGCCAACAGAGAGAGACTGGAAATATCATGAGATCATGGATGGATCATAATTCAGGAATACTCCGGGTTTGCCAATTTTACCTAGTAAGATAGTATATGACTAGAAATAAACCCACAAACGATGCCACGAGCGTCAGCATTCTTCGGCTTGATTTTGTCTCAAACACCTACAAGGATTCAATTCAACATATCAAAGACACTTTGAAACACATAATGAAGCTAGGCTAAGGGTCTGAGAGAGTATCTCTACTCTGATTTACCGTTTTAAAACGGTCCATGGTTCCTGAGAGAAATCCCCTTGATGAATCCATATCATTGCCCTACATAGAAACCTTGCAAAATGTTCAGTAACAATGGCGTCTGTGAGAAAAAGAAGAAAAAACAAGTATCACAAATAGTTGGGAAATACCATTCTGTCAAGCATGCGGTTATGAGTATCGACCTCTTCATTTATATCGCCAGACAGCTGTTCATGAAAAAAGAAACAAATCAGAAATGTGAAACTATGTTACGGTTTCCATACTACAACTATGGGCAGTACGTAGTATAGAGACAAACTCGTTTGTGACTGGTTACTGTTTCAAATGTATTGCAAGAGTATGTTCTTAAACGTTTATGGAGTAATGTCTCTTATTTCATGCTTGATGTGATGCTATGCTTGCCATCTGACAAGTATGAAGAATGACAGAAGAATCAGAGGCAGGCAGGCAGGCTTACTCGTTTTAAGAGAATGACTCTGTCTTGCAATCCTTCCAAGGCACGCTCATTCTCATGTTCATTGATTTCATGAGAGTAAGAAGAAGCAGCTCTGATTCCTCCCTCTTCGATGCCATCAAAGAGAGAACTTCGACCACCACGCGGCTCCCTGAAAACCAAATTAGACCTCAGCAAGGAAACAGTGCCATTTTTCACTCGATCATCATGATTCGATAAAGAACACAAATCAGCTAATGTGTGGAGTTTAATGGCACCGTACATCGATTTAGCCAATTTCAGATCCCGAGTTTGAAGCTAAGAAGCGAAATCTAAATTATATTATTTGAAACTGATCTACATCTACCAGAATACAGAGCAACAGTCCTATTCTATCTATATTCACTGCTTCTTCAGATCCGCCTGATGAACCCTAATCTACAAATTAGCAAAACTCATGGAAACGCATCTAATCATCAGATTCCGCCAGATCTTTACCTCCAAAAATACTAAACAAAGTTTTGGAAAAAGTAGCGATTTGAATTCATTCATGGAGCTAACCTTCTAGGATTCATCGATCAATCGGATAAACGAGCTAATCCTCCTCGCTTCTCAATTTCGCTTCAAAGTTCCTCAGAATTCACACACTCGATCTAATGGTTTCAGAACGCAAATTGAGCAAGGAAACGGTTGATATGTCGCAAGAGAAGCGAATCAACAACAACACACGTGTCTACCGCTAAGTAATGATAGATATTAGAAACTATGGGGTCAAATTACAAACTGTAAGATTATCATGGGGCAAATAGTATATTTCGTTATTTGCAGAATTGGTCCCGCGTTTTACCTCTTTTTCACGAATCAGATTCTCTCCCTCTTTGTTTGTATGTATACAAAAACCCTAGTCATCGTCGCCTCTGTTACTCCGTCTCGGAAACCCAGATTTTTTTGAAACGCCGACGAAACTGATTTAGTGAAGATGGATTCTTGTGGATCAGTTTCATCGACGGTTAACTTGGAGAAGTTTCTCTGCGAGCGATTGGTTGACCAGTCGCAACCAATCTCGGAGAGATTTAGAGCTCTCTTCTCTCTTCGCAACTTGAAAGGCCCGGGACCTCGCAACGCTCTAATCCTCGGTTTGTTTTTAATCTCTGTTGCCCAAAATCTTCTCTTTTCTTGTTTCAATTTCGTTTGTACTAAAACAAAAATTGTTACTTTAGGAAGAACATTTGAATTTGCAAAAAAAAACTCGTACTTGTATCCTTATTGAGAAACATCTTGGCGCTTGATGAATGTGTCAAATGTGAAAACTTTGATTCTTTTATTTGTGTGCTTCTGTATAAGGCTAAATTGAAAGTCTTTGCTGTGTACTTTTTTTATAGCTATTCGCTTGATGTATCTAAAACTACAAGTTTCCGCATTTGCCATGGACAGAACTTCTTCAAGCTTCCCTGTGTGGTTGATATGGTTTGTTCTGCTTGTGTTAACCTTTAGATTAGTTATGTATTCAAGTTTTGGTTCGTCAGGATGTGGTTGCCATGTTTTGATTTTTGCGATACCGGTCTTGTTACTACTGATTGTTTCTTGTTTGCTATCTGACATTTAAACAGTTGATTTTCTCATCAGATTCTGTAAATGTTTATTTAGTTTTAGTAGGGAAGATTTCTGTCTATCATTGAAGCTGGCATTAACTTCTCGTTTATCTTTTTTCCTTCTCCTGCAGCATCTAGAGACTCATCTAATTTGTTAGCACATGAAGCTGCATTTGCATTGGGTCAGATGCAAGATGCTGAAGCAATTCCTGCTCTGGAGTCAGCTCTTAATGATATGTCTTTGCATCCGATAGTACGACATGAGTTGAGTATAAATTGATCATGTGGTGGATTTAATCTCAGATAATCCTTATTTCCTCTGTATCTAGTATACACTGTTTGATCCTTTCAAAATGCTGATTCGCTGTTAATATAACAGGCAGCAGAAGCTCTTGGAGCCATTGGTTTAGCGGGTAACGTTGACGTTTTAAAGAAAAGCTTGGGTTCGGATCCAGCTCAGGAGGTTCGGGAAACATGTGAATTAGCTCTCAAAAGGATTGAAGAGTTGAGCAATGTTGATGCCCAGAACCAGTCATCCACAACGGAGAAATCACCTTTCATGTCAGTTGACCCAGCAGGCCCAGCTGCTTCTTTCTCTTCTGTCCACCAACTGAGGTTTTTTCCACTCTTGACCTACTCAAAATCCTTTAGATTATTTACCTGTTTGTAACAGATCATTGAACTATAGGCAAATTCTTCTGGATGAAACAAAATGCATGTATGAAAGATATGCTGCACTTTTTGCCCTACGGAATCATGGTGGAGAGGAAGCGGTTTCTGCCATAGTTGATTCTTTGGGTGCTAATAGTGCCCTTCTACGTCACGAGGTTTGTCAAGTTTCCTTCATTAAGTAACTTTCAGTTTGATCATTGTTTCCTAGTGAGACTTTACGCTTTGAAGATGTTCATGAACTTGAATGAGTTATTTTTTTAAGATCTTTTACCTTGAATCTCTGCTTTCTTGTTCTGCAACCTTCAACTGTATAAGTGCTGCTTTGTAATTGATGCAATTTTCTTAGGTTGCTTATGTCTTGGGCCAATTGCAAAATAAAACTGCTTTAGCTACTCTAAGCAAAGTACTGAGGGATGTGAACGAGCACCCAATGGTTAGACACGAGGCTGCAGAAGCGCTTGGTTCTATTGCAGGTATCTTTCCTAAAATACAATTCATTGCTTGAACTACCACAATTCGACTGTCTTTACTTAATTCTTCACATTGCTCGGTTCAATCCAGATGAGCAGAGCATTGCATTGCTACAAGAATTCTCAAGTGACCCTGAGCCTATTGTTGCACAAAGTTGTGAAGTTGCATTGAGTATGTTGGAATTTGAAAATTCAGGAAAATCGTTTGAGGTAATTGATCTCAAACTCTTGCCCTCTCATATAAAATGTTGAATGCCTCATATGGAAACCTTTTTGCAGTTCTTTTTCACCCAAGACCCGCTTGTTACCTAAGAATGCCTTAAGGATCTGAACCATTCTTGTTCGACTATTTACCAACAAAGGAACACAAACTTTAGCAGAAAGCAAACATTTTCTACAGAGGGAGAAGAAACTGCTACTTAACATCTCATTATGTACCATGATTATAATTCTCGTCAATTTGAGTTGAAGGTTAAGATACACTCTCTGGTGAGTATATGGATATAGTTAAAAAAAGGGGACTAGAATTGCGAGATACTCGACTTATTTGCACAAGCATACTTATCAATGTTTGTTGTGCCTCTGATATTGTCAACCAAGTCAAAACAAAATTTTGTTTAGCAACATTGGTCAAAATTTTAACTATCATTTTCTTTATGTATGTTAATAAGTCTACGTATAGTTGAATTAGAGCTGAGAAGATTATGAATGGAATGTACAAAATCCTTGGGTTAGATAAAATGTTGTTTAGCAACATTGGTCAAACGAAAATCAAAGCACGATCATTAGTTAATTTGAGTTAAAACTTAAAAATACTTTTTGTAAAGTGGGCAAACTTTAATTAGCTTATAATTAGGCCATTCGATCAAAATATACGTAGACTTCCATTCAAAATTACATAGCATTAGCATCTGTCGGTAAACCTTTAACCGGCACTTTCCGGTTTACCCGGTCCTCCAGAACACGACAAGCGGCAACATTTCCAACGTCCGGCGTTCGGCGGTATAAGTCAAAGATAAAAACACTAAATTCTGTTTCGTGAGGAGAGAAACCAATTAATTATAGTATAAAAAAACATTTAGCTTATCAATCGGCCGTATACATCGAGAGACGGAGAACTGGAAATCGTCGATTGAGATGAAAAAGTTGAAATATAGAAATTAAGAAGATCTAATTTTAAAAAGATTTAAAAATTATTGATAAATATTAATATATTTAGTTAAGATATTTATTATTATTTTTAAATATATTATTTACATTAATATTTGTTTTAGATTTAGAAAACTGAGATATACTCATTTCTATATAAGAGAATAGTCTGACAATAATTTTTTTAAAACATTTTTGTGTTTTTACTCTCATGGTTTTAGAATCTTATCTAAATCTTTTCGATTAGGGTTTGTTTCTGCAATTATAACCAAAGAAAAAAAAAAATGTCTTCCTCTATTGTTTCTTCCTTTAACGCTGAAGATTTTTTTCTTGTCTTGCAATTATGAGTGGTGAGCTTTCTCCTAAATCCATCGATTGTTTACTATTAAAAAAAAAAAGGGTGAAAGAGAGATGAAGATGGATTGACGTGCCGTTGATACAGTCCGGCGAAGAAGATGATCACCGTGCACATGATTGTGTTTTTCTTAAACCACTATTGGTGGCTTATTTTATTGATTCGACCAATGATTGGCAAATCGATATTTGTTTTTGCTAGCAAAGTTGCTAATTTTTTTAAGAACAAGGCACCGGATTATGAACATGAATCTATGGGGTTCCTTCGATGATGGTGATGCTTAAACCACGGCTCATCACATATATCCATGGTGTTGAAGACTGACGGTGATGATGTTTCACCAAGTTGATGCTTATGATTGGTTTGTTGCTTAATCGAGAACAAGTTAAGGAATTGATCCTACGATTTGACCCTCCCACCGGGTATAAACGTCGATTAATGATCCGACGGGCGGATGTTGCAGTGGTTTTGACTTCATGACCGAGTATAAACGTCGATAATGATCCAATGGACGGATATCAAGCCGTTATTTTGAAGAATTGTCCAATCTCATATGTATTATCACGTATGAATTTACCGAAAAATATTGGGAGATGGAGAACTGAAAAGCGATGGTCGATATGAGAAGACCAAGAAGTTAATGATTTTAAAAAGATCTCAAAGTTATTGATAAATATTAATATATTTAGTTAGGAAATTTACCATTATTTCTAAATATATTATTTATATTGATATTTATCTTAGATTTAGGAAACTGAGACATACTTATCTCTATATAAAAAAATGTAATTATAACTTTATTTTTATGAAAATCTAATAATAATTTTTACTAAATATTTTTGTGTTTTTACTCTTATTAATTTATCAGTTTAAGTTATTAACTAGTTGTCTAACAGTTTGACTAGAATTTAGTCGACTAATCATTAAACCATTAAACAAAAACAAGTTTATCAAAATCAGGATAATTTGCTACAATTTATCAGATGATTGAGTTTTAGAACATCATACTGATAAAAGACCAAAGACCGGCTCATTAATGGTTAACACTTAGACTAGTCATTTGTTTTCCTGGTACAAAAAATTTGTTAGAAAAAATACTTTTGACATCATTTTTTTTTTTGTCAACAGCTTTAATAGATATAATTAGAAGAAAAAGTTGGACTAAATATCAATAGAAAAAAAAAAACAAAATACATATTGTGTAATGTTGTATTGCCCACTATTGATGTCTCTGTAGAACCCTGCACGATGACCTTGCATTGTCAACCATTCGCACCCTTTGGTTCACTCAAAAGTGTATGACATTAAATGCACATTTTTCTTCAAGTCAAAGAAATCAAATCTCATTTTGGCAAACTTATTATTAGTAATAATACTCTATATATGTATGTAACAAGTTTAAGTATATTAATCCTAAAATTTTCAGTACAGTTTGATATAGAAAATAAATCTAATGATCATTCTAGGATTTTCTGTATCGACCAAATTAAATTAGATCTTAGAATGGATAGATTAAATTATCTTAACGATTGTGTGTTGATCATAAAACAAGATCTCATAATTCTTAAAACAACATCGTTATAAATAGTACGACAAAACGTAAAAAAAAAAAAAAACACTAAACAAATCGTCGATTTCGTAGCCTACCAAAATCCCAATCAGTCGGTCACTTAATTTTGTTTTATGAACCCCAAGTTCAATGAACACGGCAATGAGATATACTCCAGTAAACTCGATTTACGTCATAAGAAGACTATATTATCTTATTCGAATAATACGACTGTTTCATCATATACTATTTATGGACTAAAAGACAAAATAGGATTCAAGTTCTAGTGATGATACTCATTTAAAACAATAATAATCTATAGGGGTAAAGGTAACGCAAATGGTAGACAAACAAAAGAAAAACTAATTGATAACATTATCATATAATATAGTACAATTCTACATATATAAGTAAAATTTATAAGGAATCAAACCAAACTACCAAATACACCAACAACTGCCACCATCGTATCTTGTTTTGCTCTACTTCTCAATCTTTTAATATAAACCATTCCGAGTTTGTTCGTGTACATTTCTTACGATCCCAATCTTAAATCGATCGTTTCAATACCATCCATAAAGAGTCAATAATAGAATACATATACAGAATAAAACAGAGGCAATCTTTTTGTACTAAAAGGAAACTTATTTTTTTGTAACTCTGAATAAAAACACTGTTCCGATGGCATCTAACGGTACCGGAATTGGTTCGCCATGCGGCGCATGCAAGTTTCTGAGGAGAAAATGCGTGTTCGGTTGCGTATTTGCACCGTACTTCTCATCGGAAGAAAGTCCCGCGAGATTTTCAGCCATTCACAAGGTGTTCGGAGCAAGTAACGTTTCTAAGATCTTGCTCCAAGTTCCCATCCAAGACCGGTATGAGGTTGTCGTCACCATGGCCTACCAAGCTGAAGCTCGTCTCCATGATCCTGTCTATGGTTGTGTCTCTCATGTCTTCGCCCTTCAACAACAGGTAAAAATCCGTTTAATGCATTAATCTATATATAATCTAGAGATATTCGTAGCGTACCAGTCTTTTTCCCCGATTTAGTTAGACTGTTGGACATTTCTGTTTACGCTTTCACATTAGGTTATTAAACATATGTGCTGTATAGGTGGCATTCTTACAAGCACAACTGATGCAACTAAAAGCGAACCTCGCCAACCAGACAATCTCCATGGTCTCTGGAGATGTGAGAAACAGATTGGAAATGACGTGGCCACAAACAAGTGGTTTTACGGTACCGTGCAAGCCATACAGTCACGAAAACCCTAATAAACCGGTGTCACTACAGAGCTCAATCGAATCGTTGGATTACAGCCACACGAGTAGTGAATTCATGACCAGCGTGCAAGATATTCAAACTGGTCGGCTTGGGTTTCACCAGGACGGTTATCCAAACAAGAAGAGATCGGTTAGTTACTGTAATAGCGATCTCGGAGAGCTTCAAGCGTTGGCTCATAGGATGATGAGAAACTGATGTAATTACTAAGACATAGAGAAAAATATATCTTGTGCTTATTATTCTTCTTCTGAATCAAGATGCAATGCTATAACAGAAAATTTATATATATTTAAATGATATGCCAAATCTTTAAACATCGAATATTATGAAATGAAAGAGTTTTAAATTTTTGTTTACAACAATAAAACTAATGTTTGCCTATTAGTGTAAGAGAAAGTGAAGAAAAAAAAATTATATTTGACATGGCAACTACATACTCAAAAAATTAGTTTAGTTTCTTTATAGATTTTGGGCTTTTAGGTTCGGATTTTAGTTATTTGGAAAATTTCAATTATATAGATTGAACTAATATTGAAACTGGATTGAACGATATTAATTCTTTTTGGTTTTATTACGTTGATTATCGAACTATCAATCGCCAAAACTTTTTCAGTGATAATACAAAAATAAATAAGTGATGCAACAACATAGGCACAAAATTAAATGTCCTATAATGTTTTTGAGTATTAGCAAATTATATATTACTGTTGAATTGTGTAGTCTTATCTTTTAGACCTGTTGTTCAACTCAACGATTGGAGATTCAGTCTGTGTTCGTATAGTTTAATTAGTATCTACTCGTTTGTCGTAAGGTTTTTATTTACTTTTTGACACCATTTTTCGTAGAGCCAAAAAAAGAGAGTTTGAAGTCAACGTAGTTCTCACTTAAAAGATGATCATTATTAATCAAGTGTTTAAATTTTTTCTTGTTTTTAATATTTTTTTAAGAATCGAACTGTTATATATTAAAAAATAACATATATATAGAAAAAGACATCCAAGGAATGAATGTTAATAATTGTCTTTCGAAGAAGTGAGAAGCAAATAAATAAAAAAAATGAATCTTTATTCATGTCTAAATTTAATCATAAGAGGACCACACTTTAATACAACGTTAGAAAAGATTAAACATGTTTGCCTAACTATAATTAAGAAATGTCTTAATTAATTATAGTGATGTGGGTATTTTTTGACAAAATGTCCCCTAAATAGGATGCAACTTAACTACTTTGCAACTTAATACTTTGTTCTTTGTCACTTCTAAATGCTTTAATTATCTTTAAATCACTCATTGGTTTTGCTTAAGCTAACTTTAATTAGTCTCATCTAATCCAATTTGGAATTTCCCACCAAGAAGCTTCTTTAGTTGATCATTCATCAGATTTCCCAACTGATTAGTGACACCAATGGAACACGAACTCTTGTCCTCTTCTCGGATCTTACATTATATTTTTCTAAAAAAATTCTAAACAAAAAGAACAAAGAAGCGTTTGACCAAGGTAAAAAGAAGAAGAAGAAGAACACAAAAGGGTAGCGAAACGGCTGGAGTCGACTTACGTAGGGCCTTAACTTTGCAATTTTGCATTTTTGCACGATCAGCGGCTTTAACAGTGGGACCCCCAAAGGTTATTTTAAATTTTAATTATTATTAACGATATAAACATTTTTTTTTTAACTACGAAATAGGATTTACTCTGGTCGAATTAAATATTAGATTTTACACATTCGGAAGAAAAACTTCACTCTTAAAATAACCTCTCATGTTACTGACATTAGAGAAGAAAGTCCAATTGCACATATATTATGGGCCTAATAAACCCTACCTAATGGGCTTAATGTTTTTCTACTCTATTCGTATGGATTAATCATTGAGAGTTTGAGACCATATGATATATATTTTTTACATGGTGAGTTAGCTTATAGATATTTCCAAATATAGGTTACTAGCTAGTAAGCTAGACCATAAGAAAATAAAAGGATACACACACACAAATTAAGTTTTCGTGATGTCTGACTATATATATATGGGATAATTAAAATAATTTTTTTGGTAAAGCGTATATGAGATGAATTTTCTTTCGATTTTTTTTGTTTGTATTGTAAATCTACTACCGATAAAACACTTTCCAGTGATATTCTAAACTAGTTGATATATAAAAAGTTCGTGGCAAAATAATATATTGGGGTTGTACTTTAAATTCAATTTTTTTCTGTCAAGTAGTTCAAACTAGTTGTTAAGTGGATTGTATGCTCATATATTACTTTTCAACAAAATATATATTGTATGTCCGGGTTTAGTGAATGTGATCATGTAGATGAACCCTAAATCCATATCCAGATATTAGCTACTCGTACAAAATAAGAAGTATGGGTCTCATATATATAGTCCTATATCCAGTGATCTTTTTAGCGTTTAAATACAAGTAGACAAATCTACGTACTATATTATCTCTGAAAATGTACTTACATCTTTATGTTTGGAGATCAATATAATTAGCTAATTCTAGAATCGCGTTTTACGTAAATGATATATCAATGAACAAAATAAATATTTTAAAATAAACCTATCGCAACAACCAAACGACCAATTAAATTAGCAGAACAATTATTGTTAGGATCAAAATATTTTTATAGAACTCTTTAAACAAAGAAAAAACTCTTATCAGATGAGAAGTGTTATTTAATAAATTGAATTCGCAATAATTATGAAAAGGGAGTTAACCAATATTGATAAGCGGTGTCTACAAACTTGATAATGATGAAAACATCTAATAAATCGATGAATATGTATTCGAACAACAACAACACATATATATTAAGCACTTCTTGATAAAGGTCTGGCAGTCCAATCGATCATGAGAATTAATCATATCGAGAATTAATATCTATATATATATATAATACATTTAAAGAGAATTACATATAGAACACATTTCATTTGAATATTAAAAAAATATGAACTGGCTGATACAATTAAGAGCATGTGATGGGGCTTAGACTCTTAGAGTACTTTTCCGTATGCCCAAGACTGTAAATTTTCGAACATGATATAAATAATCCAAGATCATAATTTACCTAAAAGTGATCCAAAATCCGCTTTTCCAATATTGAGGGAAACACAACCAGGTCGATCGGGTGTACCAGACTGTACGTACGTACGTAATAGCAGAATCTAAAAAATCAGGACAGGCAGAGTTTAACGAGCTAGGGAATTGTGTCGTTTTAGATTCAGATCGTAACAAAATTGGGACGCTATATATGGAAAAGAAAATTAAGCATGATTATTGTGCAAATATAACACGCAAAAATTGAAAAATACTCTAAACAGATCTTGAGGATATTACTATATATTTCTAGGGCATCTAGTACTTTTTATTTATGAATACAAAGCCGGTTCTTTGAGCTAGGCAACATCATCAATCGCTACTAAAACCATCAAAAAGTCTTGAAACATATATAAGCTATATATATATATATATATACTATGTAGATCGGATATTGATAATTAGAAGAATCAACCCATGTCTTGATATAACCATATCACGAGAAGGAGATATAGCCAAAAGTTGCTGACTGAAGCTGTTTGAGATGATCTTGATTGAAAGTGTTCAAGTGTTGTTCCAAGTCAGAGTAGATGGAGAATTCTCCGATGCCTGAGGAGGTTTCGTTGTGGTAACTATTCTCCGTGGCATCCCTGTGGTGAACCGTCCCAGAACTTCCGGTTTGGTAAACCAAATGGGTCTGATCATGATGATATTGATGATGATGATGATAAATATTTTGATGGTCTTGATGATCATGATGATAAGGAGTCTTTGTAGTGTCTCCATAGTAACTATTAGGGTTTTCTGATGTTGGTGAATCAGCAAAAATCATGCTTTGTGCTGCCTGTTGCTTTAGAATCTCAAGTTGTGCTTGTAGATTCACAACCTATATCCCAATAAAAAACACATATTACAAAAATTTCGCCAGGCGAAATATTCTTATAGCTAGTTATTAAATATGTTTATGTTGATATATATAGTTTTGTGAAAGAATCATGATTAGGGTTTTGAAAGGAAATACCTGTTGCTGGAGAGCAAAGATGTGAGAAACGCAGCCATAGATGGGATCTTGAAGCCTAGCTTGAGCTTCATAAGAGATTGTAACAGCGGCTTCACAGCGATCGCTAATGGGAAGATGAGAGAGCAACTTAGAAGCATTGCTAGCTCCAAAGACCTTGTGAATGGCTGCAAAGTGTGAAGCTCCTTGTTCATGACAAAAGTATGGAGCAAACACACATCCCTTTGCACATTTCCTCCTAAGGAACTTACAAGCACCGCAAGGAGAGCCAGAGCCAGAGCTAGAGCTGGAGCTACTCATGATGATGGTATTGTGACGATTCTTGATATTAATTAGAGGTCGAATTTAATTTTTTGATTAATTGTGTGTGTATTGCTATATATTGTAATTAGGTTTTGATCTAACCTTGAGTATAGCTTTAAGGAGAGAGATTTTATAAACAAGGCAAAGGTGAAGATGGTGGGTTACATATAATTACAATTGTTTAATTACATCTTGTCTGCTTAATGGTCTACACTTCTCATTATTTATTTTTATTCATTCCTTTTGCATTAGTACAATTTTGTTTTTCTTGTTAAAGAAATTGACAATCCTTTTGGATTTTTGTATGCATAAAACGAGAGATTTAGTTGTTGTTGTTTTTTTAGGAGAAAAACAGGCTTGGAGTTTTTAGAAAAATACAAAAATAGATATTGCATAGTAGAATGGACGTGTACATCTCTACTAATTAAACCAATTTGATTAACCGAAATATAAAGAATAAAATAATTACAATAGACCTTAGATTTTTTTTTTTTTTGGTTCCACACAATTACTAGACCTTCTAACCTACCCTTCCAACATTTGAGAAAATCTATTTACTTTGAAGGAATTGTTTGAGTTGATTGGCAATGAAAATATGCAACGTAAATATCTATTTTATGTGTTTATCATAAATTCATGATATATTTTTAGTTTTTTACCATTTAAAATGACAATCTCATCACTGATTCTGTCTCACATTACTAATAAATTGATGATAAAAAAATTCATCACAAATCAGTTGCGAAAAAACATTTACCACTAATTTTGATAGGTTTAAATGATAATTAAGTTAATGTCATAGCATTAATTAATTTTTATAGTAAAATCAACCACAAACACACATATAAGATGGTAGGATCACTTTCAAATCCTCAAAGAATTCTAAGACACCTTATGTAACTATTAAAAAAATAAGGACACTAGGTGCCAAGTAAATAGTGATCGAATTCAAGTAAACTTTACTCATTCGTTGGTTCTTAAAATGTTTTATAATAAAGTAAAATAAGTACAGTCTCACATTCATTTTAAATCCTTTCACACATTGATTTAAGCAAGAAATACATCAACAAATTGTGTTCATCTTTCATGAAAATAACAACTATTTACACATCTGCTAGAACTTCTAGTGTATCTCAGCCTGCAGCTTAATTGATGTGAACACCTTTTTGGCAATTTTATCTACTTATTACTGTATAAACCGTCTAGAACAGTTAGTTAGCAGTTTAGACAAGATAAATAATTATTCCATCTACGTAAATTCTATGATAATATTCTATTTTAAGAATAATGAGTGTTACTGTTAATTTTAAAATTTTCTCCATACTCCATCAGTGGTGGTATAGTGGTTGGAGCGCCCAATATTCTAAGGACTCAATACTGCAATTCTTCAAGAGGCTTATTGTAATCTTGAAAAAAATATAACTTTTCTCCATTACCAATAAGGGATCCATTAGTGAAGAATATAGTATTTTATGTGTATATTACATATACTCTAATTGTGGACCTGCTCATATCTACCCACATTCTAACATATAATATTAATATATATTGGTTATTCCTCAGTCCTATCGATCTAGATACGATCCCTTAATTTTTCTAGGGATCCATTAACTATTAAGACCTAGGCTAGATCATACCTACACACATGCATGCGTTAAACACTCGTGTAAATATAGTATCTAATATGAACCAACATATCTTGTATCAAAATAAATCGTATCTAACTATGTTTTCCAATTTCTTTGTTGATCTATCATTTTTTTGTTGTAGCGCAACTGATCTATTACTTTAACTTTACAAACCATGCTCTCGTAAAATTCGATTCTTTGTTAATCCATGTATACATTTAAGCATTTTGAATTTCAGATAAGAGAATATTAAAAAAAACACAATACATGTTAAAAAAAAATGTACTGTTAATTAGGCCTTTAACTTGTAATAAGATATCAAAGAAAATGTGCCAACGAAAGAGACAATGGACACAACGTCTGGTATATGATATATCTGAACAGTAGGGTCAGGGTTGTCGAGCAATATTGAGAATTATAATCTTATATAATATAATTAATTTATAATAAAAATTGATCTGTTATTAAGTAAATGCTTCAATATATTTATTTGTGTCACGCATAGAAACCAACATGTAGACCCTTTCTCAGGTGGCAAATTGATCAGTTCTCACACCCAAGAGCTCCAATAATGACACTCTTAATCCCATAAATCTCCCTTGTCCTACCACTACTCTCAAGTTACTAGATAATAATAATAATAATACACGAGGAACAAAAATGAACCAAGCGTAGTGATCAAACGGTCGAGAACTCGTCTTGCTAATCAAGATCAACGATTATATAATCTCTATTTTGAATTCATCTTGGTAATTCTATACGGATTAATAAATAGCAGAAAACTTAAATCTTAGTTTTTGAGATTAAACAGGGCTTGGTTTTAAATCACCTGGTTATAAAAAATGTTTTAGAAGAAAACGGACGTGTCTAAAAAGAAACAGAAAATATTATCAGTAGTTTTATTTATTTTTTAAGCTTCTAACCTTGTTAGTTGTTGTAATTGCGAACAAAAATAGTGTATATATATACAATATGTAACCAAACGTGGGTGGGGATGTGGATTAAAAAAGTTGGTTAGGTCGATTAATCTTATAATAGACTCTTTCTATAATTTATTAAAAATACGTGGATATGTATGTTTTTCCATACTTTTAAATTTTTTTTGTATAAATATAAAATTTTATTCATAAAAAAAATTATGGTACATTATATATATCGTTTAAATAAATATTTTAAATAATGAAAGAATGGCGGAGCTTGAAAAAATTTAAATGTAAATATAGGAGGATTGATGGTCGATAATGCAAACTGTCTTCACATCTTTGTCCTAAACCATTCACTTAGTCCATCGTTGAGTTTGCCCTGACGTAGCAGCGTTAATAAGCGGTTCTGGATTGTACCATCAATGTCCTTAATGAGTCGGAACCGGTTTTTCGGTAATTCACTGTGTCGTCTCTGGTTTCGCCCTCGACATAGCGTGTAGATGGTGACCTGAAAAGCGTATCGCATAATGAATCGATGGGTACTACTGATGCTCGAGTTTGAAATTGCAGTGAGGTTGTCATCAAACTATGTGGTGTGTCTCTGCTGGGATATCCCATGAGTAAGCTTGTACCAGATCATAGACGTGAAATTACAGGAGAAAAAAAGATGATCGCAATATTCTAAAGCATGATTACTGAAAACACAATTCGTGTTCCCTCCTCCATCCCATTCCATCATTCTATCTCCCGTTGAGAATCTATTATCTGTTGCAAGCCATACAATAAAAGCATACTTTGGTGTTGCGTAAGGGAACCACACACCTTTGTACCACTCTTTAGGTTGCTGCATATCTCTTATTTAATTCCAGGTGTCCCTTGAAGAGAATTTTTTTTTGAACTTAGTCTCCTTGGAACGCCGTAAAGCTACATCAGGATCAGTGTAACCACAATCCCTTAATTTAGCGATCTCCTCTTCAACACTGTTTAGTAAACCAACACGATGTCGTCTCGGTCTGTGGGTAGCAAAAACATCTGCTAATGAAGCAGAAGAGTGGATTCCCAAGTCAATGCATCCCATGTCTCCTAACACAACATGAATCGACCATAAGAAGACCAATCATCAAACCAAATGGACGTATCAGCTCCACATCTCACCTCGACCTTATGTAAGCCCTTTGCCTGGTCTCTGTACTTAATCAATTTCTGCCACATCCAAGATCCAACAGTTGAATTCAGTTTGATTGACCAGATAGATCCAGACCGTATTAGATTCTTTTTTACCCAATTGACCCACAATGATGATTTTGCTGACATTAAACGTCATATCAACTTGTAACAACTCACCTTATTTGCATCTTCTATCGATTTTCTACCCATACCTCCTTCTTTTTTCGGTTTACAGACTTCCCGCCAAGCGACCTTTGCTTTCCTCGGGTTTAAATATGGTTCCGACCATAAAAAAACAGAGCTTAATTTCTTTGATGCATGCACTAGGAAGTCTAAAAACGGAGATCCAAAAATTTATTAAACTTGCAATGACCGAGGAGAGTAATTGAAGTCTACCAGCAAAAGAAAGAAAACGGTTTTTTCAAGAGTCTATACGGCTTCAGATCTTCTCTATTAGTGGCTGAAAGTCAGCTTTGGACATTCTTCTTGTCATCAGCGGTAAACCTAAGTAACGTACAGGGAGAATTCCAAGAGCAAAAAGAAACCGTGAAGCTATTGTTGACCTTCTAGTTGAGGTGATCACTGCTGCAAATAAAGTAGTTTTTTCCAAACTAATTGTCAAGCCTGAGTAACGAGCAAACTCATTAAAAACTGCAAGAATTCCTTCTATGGATCGGTTTGTACCATCTGTAAATACCATTATGTCGTCTGCAAAGCACAAATGATTTATTTTCAAACTATGACAGCCCGGATGGTACCCAAACTTTCCCTCCACTGCTTTATCCAACATCATTGACAAAACGCTCATGCATATGACAAACAAATATGGTGAAAGGGAACAGCCTTGTCTCAACCCTCTCTCACTTGTAAAGAATCCTGCGAGTTCACCATTTACTTGAACCGAGAAAGATAGAGTTGTTACACATAGAATAATCCAGTGAATAAAAGTGGGCGGGAGCTGCAGAACTGTGAGAGTATTTAATAAAAAACTCCATTGAACTGAGTCAAACGCTTTTGAGATATCAATTTTCATAGCACATCTAGGTGTTATCTCCTCTCTATGATAATCCTTGACCAATTCGGATGCAAAGAGAAGATTTTCCATCAGGTAGTGGTCTTTAATGAAGGCTGATTGATTTGGCGCTATAAACCCAGGGAGGATTCGTTTGAGGCGATTAGTAAGAATTTTCGAAATGACTTTATATAAGACGTTGCAACAAGATATAGGGCGGTAATCTTTCATTACCGTTGCTTCTATCTTCTTTGGAATGAGGGCCAAGATTGTGGTATTGAGTCCTTTAGGAGAAACCCGTAAATAAAGAAAAACTTAACAGCAGCCGTAAAGTCTTTCCCAAGTATAGACTAAGCTTCTTTGAAAAACTTCACTGTGTAACCATCCAGCCCATACGATTTATTTGAAGGCATCGCGAACAAAACCTTCTGTATTTCCTCATCTGTCACCGTCGAAATTAATTTCTCCTTATCTTGCTCTGAACATCTAAAGTTTAATAAGCCCCCCAACTCTGCCTCCATCATTCCCGAGTATTCTTGTGGTTTATGAGTAAATAGCTCAGTAAAAAACCGTACTGCCTTTGATTTGATATCATCTCTGCTTGTAAGCTGCTCACCACTCGGATTCATAATCTCCCTAATAGAGTTTCGAGCTTGTTTTTCCTTCACCGCATTATGGAAATACCTATTGTTTTTGTCACCCATCTCCAACCAGTGTAGTTTAGCTCGTTGACTCAAAAAATTCTCTTCAAGTCCAACAACATTTTCCCATCTATCATATGCCAAAGCTTCCCTTGTTACGTCCAGAGGGTCAGCCTGAGCAAGAGTTGCATTTTGGCACTCACAAAGATTAGCATATGCTTCTTCAACCTGTTGAGACAGTTGATGAACCTTCTGATGGCTCACATTTTTTTATCAAATGCTTAAACAACTTAAATTTCTTGGAGGATCGAAATAGAGCAGAGGTAGAAGGGTACAGAGCCACTGAATTTGCCTAGTACATCTCAACAGTCGGCTTGAACTCTTCCATTCTTGGAATAGCATTAGTAAATTTGAAAGGACATTTGGGTTTATGCAAAGTACCTTGCAGGTGGATGTGTCCACGTCCACGCAAGTGGTCCGAGCATCCCCCAGCTTCGAAACAGCATATGAGTTTGGATTACTTTGCATCCAATCATTGTTGATAAGTACCCTATCCAACTTATTACAAACTAATCCATCATCCCGTTTATTACACCAAGTGAAAAGGGGACTATGATAAGCTATATCCGTAAAATAATAGTGCCTCACCATATCTTGAAACTCACTCATACCATGCAGTGTTGGTGAAGAGCAAATGCCAGAATGCTCTTCAATATCAAAGATTTCATTGAAGTTACCAAGACAAATTTATAGTTTCCTTCGGAATTGTGCAGAATCTTAAATATTTTTAAGATATTTCCATAGATCTTTTCATACTTTAATTTTTCTTAGAAGTATCTTCATTTTGTGAAAAAATTAGATCACATAATTTTTCTTTTACTCAGTTCACACAAATTCTCATATTTTCGATTTGTCTATTCTTATTTTTCATATAATGTCATATTATATATAGGATTCCTTACATATATGATATAAAAATGTCAATATGGGTTATTGCAACAGGTGGGAATAGGTTAATTGTTTTATAGCGGGACTTGGCGCATCGACAACAGACTTATAATCAAAATTTTCTATTTAAAAGAATCAAGTTGAAGAAAGGGATGGTGGCGCTCCCGAAACCACCGGCTAATACGTGAAGATCTTGAGGTGGAACTGTTAGGGGATAGGGGCGGACCTGACAAAGGATTATTTGAAGGATATTTGGAAGTTGAACAAGCCAGATCTTTTATTTTTATCAGAAACTAAAAGATGTCATTCTTATTTACAAAAATTGCAATCTAATTTTGGTTATAATAAAGTGTTCTCAGTGGATCCACGAGGATATAGTGGCGGATTAGCCTTATTTTACAATGATGAAATAAATTTAGAGGTTCTTTATGAGAGTAATCGGACTATTGATGTAAAAGCTTTATTTGGAAAACAAATTGTTTTTATGACGTTTGTTTATGGAGATCCTATTCCTAAATTTAGAGATAATGTGTGGAAAAAATTAATACAATTAGGCTCTAATAGGAAAGCTCCATGGTTAATGGTGGGTGATTTTAATGAGCTCATTGGAAACCATGAAAAAACAGGTGGGAAAATGATATTAGCATTTACGTTTGTCTCATTTAATTTAATGATTCGACATTGTGGAATGCTAGAATTTCCCTGTTATGGAGATCAACTGTCATGGAGGGGCTATAGAGGAAATAATCAAATCGTTCGATGTAGGCTAGATCGGGGTTTAGGGAATGAAGATTGGCATGGTTTATTCCCTAACTCAAAAGTGAACTATTTGGACATGATTGGCTCTGATCATAGACCGATTTTAGTAAATTGCGCTAAATCGTCGGAGAAAAGATATAGGCAATTTCGTTTTGATAAGAGATGGTTGGTAAAGATGATCTTAAAGAAGCAATAGATTCTGGATGGAATAGAACAAAAAATTTTAGGATACCGGGTTTTGTGGATAAGATAAAAAACTGTAGAAATTCTATATCATGGTGGAGAAAAAATAATGTTCCACCGGGTCAGACAAATATCTCGGCTCTCAAGTTGGCTTTGGAAGAAGTTAAAAAGGATGATTTAATCCCACAAGAGGAAATCAAAAACATCGAAAAAAAATTAAAAGAGGCTTCTAATGAGGAGGAGATATATTGGAAACAAAAAAGTAGAAATTTTTGGTTAAAAGTCGAGGATAAAAATACAAAATATTTCCATGCATCTACAAAACAAAGAAGGGTGAAAAATAAAATAGCAGGATTGTATGGACCCGATAATTCTTGGGAGGAGTCAGTGGAAAAAATGGAGGATATAGCTACAAGATATTTTAGGGATCTCTTCAAAGAATCTGGTACGAATGGTTTAATGGAGATGGTACAAGACGTTTCTCCGACGATTACGGAGAATATGAATAAGGAATTAACAAGAGAAGTTACAGAATCAGAAGTTCGAAATGCTTTATTTCCTATGCATCCGGAAAAAACACCAGTACCCGATGAAATGACGGCATTGTTCTACCAAAGGTTTTGGCATTCTTTAAAAGACGATTTGGTAACTTTGGTAAAGAAATTTTTCCACACTGGATATTTTGATCATAGAATAAATGAAACAAATATTTGCCTAATCCCAAAAACGGTAAAACCGGAAAGGATGGCAGAGTTTAAACCAATAAGTCTTTGCAATGTGAGTTACAAGATTATATCCAAAATTCTCTGCCTCAGGCTTAAGAAAATTTTACCAAGGTTGATTTCAGAAACACAATCGGCGATTGTTGCTGGCAGACTTATCACAGATAACATCTTGGTAGCTCAAGAAATGTTTCATGGCCTACGTACGAATAAGGCATGTAGATCAGATTTTCTGGCTATTAAAACAGATATGAGTAAAGCTTATGACAGGATGGAATAGACATTCTTAAAAGCGGTCTTGACTCAGTTAGGCTTTAATACAAAATAGATTTCGTGATCATGTGGAGCGTTAGTTCAGTTTCATATCAAGTGCTATTGAATGGACAACCCCGAAGACATATTATATCTCAACGAGGTCTTCGGCAGGGAGATCCACTATCACCCTATTTATTTGTTTTGTGTACTGAGGTTTTGATTGCTAATATTAAAAAAGCAGAGAGGGAAAAAAAACTGACCGGAATAAAAGTAGCTCAGAAATGTCCTACCATATCACATTTGCTCTTTGCAGATGATAGTCTTTTCTTCTGCAAAACATAAGAAGAACAATGCAAAACTGTTATGGATATTATTGGGAAATATGGAAAAGCGTCAGGACAAGAGATAAATTTTAATAAATCATCTGTCCAGTTTGGTAAAAACATATCACCTCAAACTAAAGTAAAACTAAAAATTATACTGGGTATTACAAAGAAAGGAGGGATGGATTCTTATTTGGGCATTCTAGAGAGCCTTGGAGGCTCAAAAAGTAAAATCTTTAATTATGTTCGTGAGAGACTTAATGATCGGATTAATGGCTGGTCAGCGAAATATTTATCGAAAGGAGGGAAAGAGACGCTGATCAAATCAGTGGCTTTGGCCCTTCCAATATATGTCATGTCGTGTTTTAAACTTCCTCACGTGTTAATATCCAAACTCACAAGTGCCATTTCAAATTATTGGTGGAGTTCTAATGGGAAAGACCGTGGCCTCCATTGGATAGCTTGGGAAAGATGTGTAAGGCTAAAAATGAAGGTCGAATAGGTTTTCGGTCTCTTGGAATATTTAATGATGCAATGCTGGTCAAGCAATATTGGCGAATAATCCAATATCCGGATTCGTTAATAGCTCGAGTGTTTAAGGGTAGGTATTACAGAAATAGTCACTTTTTACGAGCAAAAAAACCATACTCACCATCCTTTGGATGGAAAAGTATTTTTTCGACCAAAACACTCGTGGAAAGAGGAGCAAGATGGTCCCTAGGATCAGGCAATAGTTTGTCAGTTTGGCAAGATCCGTGGATACCTGATACTAAACCACGTTCAGCAATTGGTAGGAGAAAATTACTTCACCCAAATCTGATGGTGAATCACTTAATTAACCCGTTTACAAAGGATTGGCAGTTACCTATTTTAGAAGAGTTTTTCGAACAGGAAGATATACGGATTATTAGGAGTATGAGTATAAGTTCCGTTTATAAACCGGATAGGTTAATCTGGCACTACTCAAAATCAGGAAAATATACAGTCAAATCGGGTTATTCGCTTACTCAGGAGATGATGGGAGAAGTAGAATGGGGTCCAAGTTGTAAAATTTTAAAAGCACAAGCCTGGAAAATAAATGCTCCGCCAAAAATAAAACACTTTTTATGGCAAATTGTTACGGGATCATTACCAGTTACTTCTTGTTTAGCACATCGCGGGATTCAATGTGATATCATGTGTCAACGATGTCAGGCAGCTGAGGAAACAATTAATCATGTCCTTTTTGATTGCCCTCATTCTCGACGAACATGGGAATTGTCCTCCACTCCAATATTACCAGGATTGTTTCCAAGTGATTCAGTGTATTCAAATCTGGATTACTTATTTAATAGACTACCATCTCACCAAGATGACCAAGATAATCAGCAGTGTTACCCTTGGATTTTATGGTTTATATAGAAAGATAGGAATAAAAAGTTTTCAAAGGAATACAATCAGATCCTGTAGACTTACTAAATCAGGCGATAAGTAAACAATTGCTATGAAAAAAAAACTCAATCAAATCACTTGGATACGACTGAATTTAGTGCATCACCGGGAAATTACTCACAAACATTAAAATGTCGAGTGGACGGCTCGTGGAAGCATTCAGATCTTTCCTCAAGACTAGGATGGTGGTGCTTTCAAGGAGAAACCCAGACAATATTACTTGTGGCAAAATGTCATAGAAAGAGTGCATCCTCCCTACACACGGAGATGGAAGCTTTATTATGGGCAATGAAGAATATCTTTACAAGAAAGATTGACTGTCAGGAGTTTGAAACAGATAGTTCGTAACTAGTTGCGATGGTGCGATCTCCAGACGAATGGCATGCGTTCTCCAATCTCCTAGACAAGTTTGGTTTGCTCCGTGTTTACTTTCTTTTTTTCTCTTTATCTTTTATTCTTCGTTCATGTAATATCAAAACGGATTGCCTAACTAGATCATCCAGATTATTTTCGTCTGAGATTTTTTTTGTAAACTCTCTTCCTCCATATTAGGCAACCAATCATGAAATTGCATTTTAATAAATATTTGGTTGACAAAAAAAAAATCAAAATTAAGTATTAATGTCGAAAATCAATTTTTTTATACATAACAGAAAATATCTTTAACTACAATTAATACTGTTAAAAAACTAATCATAAAAATTATAAAATTTAGAATTTAACTATAACTTTCTTATCAAACTTTTTTTCAACTATTAACCTATATTTTATTAATTTTTAACTAAAATATTCACCGCCATTCACAACGAAGTCAGCTAGCCAAAATCCTATTTATTTAGGCTATCATATTTGCGGTTTTAATTAACCTTTCAATAGTGATGAGGTCTTGGTACAATCTGCAAGTTTTTAAATCATACTTCAAACTCCTACATATGAATAATAAAAAGAGTGGTGATTACGTAAAGATGAGTATAATTAAAAATACTTGCACGCCAAATTTCAGTAAGAGCAAATAAATAATACTTGATTAGTAGTTTTTGCGTATATAATTATATATACGTGTGGTGACTAGTGAGGCCTCTTGGTGCAACGAAAGGACTTACTTTTGTTTTTTCCTTCGATCATTTTGTACGTAACTTTGTTTAAAACTAAAAAAACAATTAGACAGAACAAAAACCTGATTAAGTCATCTTCCATTTTAATTAAGACAGCAAATGAGCTTTTGTCAGCATTATATGTGTAAGCAGACAACTTTTCATGTTCTCGCGCAACATTTTCTTTCACCTTCGCTACTCTTTCTCCACCAATATTAACTATATGTTTTTTAAAAAAGAAATTATTTTATTATCTTATTTTGATTAAGTTAATGATCATCTGCAAAATTTGTTTCTTAGTTAAATATTAAATATCTAACCAACTTGAAATCGATCAAGTACTAATCTTTGGTGATTAATTATTGGCAAAAGGGATTCATATTCGAGCCATTCTCTGCTTAATATATGTTCTAAGGGATTAACAGGGAAAAACCTTGAATATCCTAGCTAGTAAATCCAAAATAATGGGATTATATTACATGTTTGTGTTTGCGAATGCAAATTTTGAACTTCTTAGAATTGCAAGGCACTAGCTAGTACGTTGAATAGTCGATAACTATCTACTGTAATATCATTAAATAGTGTCTAGGCTATCTAATTGGGAAATCTCAAAGTTTAAAATATTGGTCCTAGCTCCAATCATATTAAAACTGGCCCCGTGTGTGTGTGTGTATACGCTACGAATACCTCTTCTCTAAATAACCACCGGACCTTTTTCGCATATTATTGGGTAACTTGGTAATGTATCGAATATGTAAATGTCGGTGAATTAAAAATCATGTATGAAATAGTTCGAAGAAAATCAGGTGCTCCATACGTAATTGTATATATAACATGGTTTAAGTGCCCAATTTTGAGGAAATTTGATGGTTTGTTTTCTTAACAGTGAATATTCTAATGTTGAAAGAACAGGTTAGATCTCCACCTAATAAATCGTGTTGTGAATTATTTGTGAAAATTAGAGTTTTCTCAGTGTCATGCATCCAATTAGCTAATATCTTTTCTAAAAATCTCCGCTTAACTCCGATTACTCCCTGCCTAATTGCTAGGCCCACCCTATTCGCTTCGATTAATGATTAATCCTTTAAAAAAATCGCTCCGATTAATAACTAATCCTTTAAAAAATAATCACCCGATTACTCTCCGCCTAATCCGATTATTCTCCGTCTAATCCGATTATTCTCCGCCTAATCCGATTATTTCCAGTCTAATCTTGCATACTTCAATTATTTTTAGATTGCAAGTATAAAACAATTTTTATTTTGTTATTTAGACATTTAGATTAGGAGCTTGTGATGTTTTATCAATAACTTATATTTAAAATTTTATCTTAAAAATACGTTTTCATGTGTTTACAACAATTTTGAAAACAATATTATATAAAAATTAAATTATAATGGATTAATATGTTTTTAAAACATTAAAATACTATAAAACTAGTGTCCGATTAATTTTCGTTTCTCCGATTTTTTTTACTAGGCGCTAGGCCCATCCCGAACGCTCGATTAACGTCTAGCGATTTTTTAACATGGACTAATATCATCCAATTTTTATGAAACTGAACACACTTATCGACCCAAAACTTTATAGTTTCAAGATACTACTAGACGTAGTTCCCGTCCCTCACATGTGATTGCCTTTAGAAATTGCACTGTAAAATTAGAGTACATGTAGTTTAAAAAAAAAACACAGGATTTAGTTCAAGATATCTATTTATTTTAGTTTCACAAAAAAAGTATAAATACAATTCAATGTCTATATATCACTGAACTTGAATTGTTCACAAAAAAAGTAGTCACACATAATAGTTGTAGCATATAAAACCACAGACCGTAAAGTTAATAAATATTAAGAAAACGAGAAAGGCCAAACATATCGCCGCACGGGTGAACAGTTCTTTATATATTGGTCTTTCACGAGTGGATCCTACTTTGACCATCCGTCCACGTCATGCGCTTTCTCTTAACAACGTGTTTTCCATCCAATTTTCACTTTATAATCATCATTATTACTCAATTATTTATGCGTTAAATAAATCATTATTGGTCTTGATTAAATCTCAATCTAATCATAGATTGATTTGATCCCTAATATAATCAGAGATTTGATGACAAAAACAGAGATATATGCTATGTAAATTCTGAATTTTAATCATCAAAAGTTCAAAACGATCAGAACTACTCGTAAAGTTTAGTTAGTGTTTGAGGAGTTTTAACATTAGTTTTTAAATTTAATATTGTCTTGATGAAAAACCTAACCATAAGCAATAAAAATGTATACGACGACTAGTCATTGTTCAATTTGACGTTAATTAAGAAAATAGTCATTATTCAATTTCTATGGTAGCTTCACATTCCACATTGAGATACAGCTAATGATACAAATAAAGTATGAATTATTCTTAACCTCATTATATACATAATACAAAGAGCGTTCACTCGTTTGAGCTTAATATACATATGATATGCCTTGTTGGTAAGATTAATTTTAGACTAAATATTTTTGTTTTGAGTATAGAAATAAAATGTTGGAAAATGATGCTGACCTATCTGACCCTGACGAGGGTCAACCCGACAACATATGACCTCACGTGGGTCCATCACACGTGTCTGGAATTTAAATGATTTATATACTATTGAGACTTCAAATTTAAATTACGACATGCCAGCGAGATTAAACACACATAAATCCACACGTATTCATTGTATAATAGATAAGTTATGGATATTGTACATTTATAGTTGGCACATAGTATGATCTCTACTATCTTTGTGGGATCGTTTGAAAACAATCATCATACGTGCAGGTACTTGAGCATATACATATTGTAAAAAAAAATATCTTTATTTGATAAAACTTTATATATATATATATATATAATTGTTTTTCCCCAGCTACGTTCTAATCAGGAAAACTAAAGTCCAACAAACAAGAAACGATGAGCTTAATGAATATTTTTTTTAAGTAGATGATACTTTTTACAAAAACACTAGAGACAATTGCAATAACGATAATTAAACCGCAAAATGTTCTAAAATCTCCAATAACAGTAGTTTTAGTCTAAGATTAAGTTAAAAACGGATATAAATATGTACTTTGACGAAAAGGAAATAATTCAAAGTCTAAACCACAATATAAGGAGATGGTTTACTCAAATCAATTAAGTTAGCGATAGTGTGACAAACAAAGTTGTCTTTTAAGAGATAAACTAGTGATGATCAGTTTTGTATTTTTGTGTGAAAATAATCGGTGCACTTGATATATACCTTCCGAATTATAATTAAGAACCAAAGATATACAAAACAATAGAAGATTGTTTTTCTTTAATAGAAGAGTATATAAACCTATGTCTGTATAAGCATGAACCATGAGGATATATCTTAAATAAAAATTTTGTTTGTCAATAATAAACGTAAGCATCAAACGCGAATAGAAAAAAGTATTTGTATTTGGCGTCGATTTGGACTTTGCAAAAATAATTAGGAAAAAGTTATTTGGCTGAATAACACTTTTTTCTATTTCTATGTGTTATGATCCCTTTCGAACATATGATTCAAAAAAAAAAAAAAGATAATTATGTTTGCAGTTCCACTTTGCAAAAATAATTAGAAAAGGGAAAATTTTGATTAAATAACACATATTCTGTTTCTATATATACGTGTTAAGATCACTTTCGGAAATATGTTTTTTTTTATAAAAAAAAACACAAACACACGAATTGTATTAACGTTTGAAACAAATTTTGACAATCTAAAGCATACGGTAGGTTCAAACTTTAAATAAAGTATCGTGAGATAAATATAGGTGGGTCTATATATAGGCAGAGGCAAAAAGAGAAAAGAAAAAACCAATCATCCGGAATTTGGAAAGGAAACAGTAAAAGATGATTATAAACCCGTATTAAAAAAGATGATAATAAACACGAGACAAAATGCGGCTAGGAAAAGACAAGTTTGTAACTACTAAAAGATGAAACTAATTTGGGAATATCGTTCGTCCAATATTAAAAGTTTACATCCCAGTTCAAATGTAATACAGTATTACGCTAAATGTTATCATGAAGTGTCAATTCGAACCAATATTCAAAATTGATAGTTACTAGTCTGAGAAACTAGGAGTATAAAACATGTAAGTTTTGAGTTTTCTAGATCAGTGTTATCGGATTTTGGCTAACTTTTAGGCTAGTAACATTTTGTTTGTTCATGAAAAAAATTTATGCATATTTTTTGTTTGTTTGTTTGTTTTGTTTTAGTATTTTAAATTTCCAAGATATTTTGACCATGCTTGAACTAATCCTAAACACTTTCAGCCCATATATACATGAATCAAAAGAAATCAATATAAATAAAATTTTAGCTCAAATCGATGGTTCGACGTTCACCCCCGACTTACACACCTAAACACTACAGATTACATATTTGAATATTGTATGAAATATCAATGCTTTTTGTGGAACTGCATAAGAGATAACACAACGACCATACAAACAAAAATTATTGTGATTTGTGCAATCATCTATATTGTGTATGGTGTGTTACAAATAATTTTTTTTTTATTCAACCGTTACAAGTTGATTAAGTCCGAAATTTTCTTAAGTAAAATAAGAAGATCACTATAATTAATCGTACTCTTTTCTAATCGATAAAAATGTAAATGAACACAAAGAGGTTGTTTTTCTTTGGGTCTATGTAATTGCATGCTTTCTAGTTTTTAGTTTGGTATTTGGATGATATAATAAAACTCCACTCTAGTTGAGACTGCGAGCTATAACCCTACTACAACTAGCGCTATCAATCAGTGAATTTAAACCACTTTTCATCAAATCATTAATTTCACTTTCTAATTCCCAGGTACAACCACGTATCACAAATAGACAAAACAAATGTGTTCCTTTCAACTATTAATATTAACATTAAAATTTACAAACAAAGTTAGGTAAAAGTAAAACAAATACAACTTTTTTTTGTGAATGGTCTGAAGAAAATTCTTTGAAGTTATTTAAAATACTTAGAAACCGATTACAAGCGAACTCGTCTTGAACGAGTCGATACAGTTAAATCCTCCCTCAAGAGTACATTAACATCATTCGGAATTGAAAGCCAAGAATGAAAGCCTAATGGTAAAGAAAATGCATAGTTAGCTAACCCATCAGCTAGACGGTTAGCTTCTCTATGCACATGTGCAATCCGGACTATCCAGTCCCTTGATAGAAAGTCATGGCACAATCGTACCAGGAATGACAGCTGATGAGAATCGCAAATCCCTGTCTTAAGAAACGTAACAACCATCTCTAAGTCCACCTCCAATTCTAGTCTCGTGATCCTCGTCTCCTATGCGATATAAAGGCCATAATACACTCTCCATAGCTTTTGCAATAGGGTTGTGCACCTCCCAATGTTAACCACAAAACCTCCACCCCAGCTACCATCACTATTCCGCAAAACACCACCCGCTGTAGCCAGCCCTGAGTTTCCCCTTATTGCACCATCACTGTTGAGTTTCATCCAACCCGTGCTTGGAACAGTCCACCCAATCATTCTTTCCACCCTTTGGGTCATCGCCACACGATATGTATTTACTGAATTCGCCAAGTTGATTTCTTTTGACCACTCTTTAATAAACCGCACTCTATCTTTCCATAAACCATTCCCTCCAAAAACTACTTCGCATCTCCATTTCCAAGCCCACCAAATGGTGATCGTAAAAGTCGTAGCCCAAGGCCCATCTGTTGTCTCCATTCCGTCTTCCAAATTTTCGTATACCCATTCCAACAAAGATTTGGCAAAAAACGCATGTCTCCTCCTTGGGGGTACGATACGAGTCCAAATCCCTGCTATCGCTGGGCAATTTCGAAGAACATGTATGATAGACTCCACTCCCCCCTTGCATACTTGGCAAATCTCCGTGTCTCCAACATGTCTTTGAAACCTCTCTTGGTTTGTCATTATCACTTGATTCCCATCACTCTCTCTCTAGTACCATCACTCTCCACGGCCGTTGGAAAAATTAGCCCATATCTTGTCTCTGCCTTTCATTCCTTGTCAGCAAAGCGTAACCTGACTTCACCGTAAACTTTCCATCGGGAGTCCCTCCCCATGATAATCTATCTTTAGCTTCGGTTACACTATCTACCACTACTGCCGAAAGTTCTAATCTGTGAGTATCCGTTACATAGGGCAGTATACGTGAGAAATCCCAGCCTCTCCCATTAGTCCATAATTCCTTAGCCTTCAACTGCGCCGTTCCCTCAGGAAGCTCCCCTACAATCAGGTCGATCAAAGGTTTCTCAAGTAACCACTTATCAGTCCAGAAGTTGATCTCCTTCCCATCCCCAATTACCCACCTCTGTCCTTTGTGTACCACCTCTCGCATCCCTACGCCTACACTCCGCCAAGTAGACGACCAAGTACTCTTCGAAACTGTTCAAGTACAGTCATGTATATCTCCAACTTTATATTTGCTTCTCACTACTCGCGCCCAGAGACTAGACTGATCGTGCATTACCCTCCAACCAACCTTGGCTAGCAGCGCCTTGTTCATATCGCTCGATATCCTTATCCCTAAACCGCCTTCTCTCTTTGTTAGACAAACCCGATCCCATGCAATTAAATGTTGCTTCTTCTTCTCTATTGTAGATCCCCATACAAAGTCTCTTGACAATTTATCAAGCTTACCCAACATGTCTTCTGACAATTTGATTGTGCTCATGGGATGCACCGGAATCGAAGATGAAACGGCTTTGGTGAGTGTAATCCTTCTCGCAAAGCTAAGCATACGACTCTTCCATCCTGATAGCCGTGACGAAACGTTTTCCAACACGTCCCCAAACATCTCTTTGTTGATCCTTTTCTGAAAAATCGGTATTCCCAAGTATTTACCTAAGTCTCGTGTTACCTTTATTCCACTCTCATCACTAATCATCTTCCCCAACTCACGAGACACATTCTCCAAGAAAAATATTTTCGATTTCTCCAGGCTCACCTTTTGTCCTGAAGCTAGGCAAAATGTCTCTAGCACCCTCTTTATCACCCTAATTTGGGAGACAGAAGCTTCTGCAAACAAAATAAGGTCATCCGCAAAACAGATGTGTGATAGCTTCGGTCCTCCTCTATATAGTGTAATCGGCTTCCATCTCTTTTTTCTCAATGGTTTCCTCAATCAAATGGTATAATCTCTCCATACATAATACAAAGGGTCTCCCTGACGAAGTCCCCTCAACGGTTTAAAAGACTCAGTCTTCTCTCCATTCTATAGCAGACTCATAGATGGTCCTGACACACACTGCATTATCCATCTAACCCAGCCATATAAAGAGAGTCCTCTAGAAAATCCTACCTGATTCGATCATATGTTTTTTCCAAATCCAACTTCAGTAACATCCAACCTTTCCTACCCTTCTTCCTTCTCATAAAATGAACAACCTCTTGCACCACTACTATATTATCCGTGCTTAACCTTCCCGGGATAAAACTAGATTGTGCAGGCCATATCAACTTCGTCATAACTCCTTTAAGTCTTCCCACCATCGTCTTAGTAATTATTTTAAACAAGATATTACACAAGCTAATCGGTCTAAACTGCTTAATCTTTTCCGGGTTCGCCACCTTCCTAATAACCACAACAATGGCATCATTTGTGTCTTGAGGCAAGTTCCCTGACCAAAAGAATTCCAATACAAACCTCGTAACTGATTCTCCAACCTCCTGCCAACAATGTTGATAAAAGACTGGTTGAAAACCATCCGGTCCTGAAGCCTTAAACTTCCCCATACTCCTTACTGCTTTCTCAACTTCTGCTTCAGCAAATGGTTTACTCAACTCCATATTGTCTTCTCTTGAAAGACTCACAACTCCTCTCCTCGGCAGCTTCTCAACAACCGGATCTACATCATCGAGAGAGTATAGCATTTTGTAGTACTCCATAGCCAACGTCTCAAGCTCATGCGCAGTTGAAATCCATGCACCCTCCTCATTCTTTAGCATCTCAATCCGATTTCTCCTCCTCCTAATAATAGTAGATGTGTGAAAGAATTTAGTGTTTCGATCTCCATGAACCACCCATTTCTCTCTAGATTTCTAAAACCATATGGTTTCCTCTTGTTCCAACACAACATCAAACTCTTTGAGCAGCGTTTCCTCCTTTCTCAGAAGCTCATCACTCTGGTTTTGATCAAACAATGCTTGTACACTTCCTATTTCTTTTGCCAACTTATCCTTTCGGGCCTGAACATCACCAAAGACTTCCTTGTTCCACTTCTTCAAGACTGTTTGCAACCTCTTTAAAGCCTCTCTTGTATTAATTGTGCTATCCCATGACGTCGATAATAAGTCTTTGAACTCAGAATAAGCCAACCAAACCGCTTCAAATCGAAATGCTCTTCTACCAGCATTTCCCTTCGATGTCGGAGAAAGTTGTACATATAACAGTGCGTGATCTGAAGCTAAAAAAAGGTGGATAACAGAAAATTCTTGCCATCTCAATCTCGTCTTGGCACAACACAAGACCCGATCCAGTCTTTTAGCAACAAAAGAGCTTTCCACTCTACCCCGCTTCCACGTAAACTGATTCCCTCGGAACCCCATATCAATCAACGAGAGATCATTAATCCAACCACCAAACTCTAAAGAATCTGGAGAAAGACGTCCATTCCTACCAGTCTTCTCATCTAGCCTAACAATTGTGTTAAAGTCTCCACCAATCAGAAGCGGGCCAACCGCATTCTGAACCACATCCTTTAACCGACTTCGTAAGCCATGTCTCCGACTTACTGATGGTGCGGCATAGACAACAATTACATTCATGACACCTGCTTCTTTCGTCACTCTTGCGTGTATAAATTGGTCTGACGACTCAATAATCTCCACATACCCTATCTCCGTCCGCCACAACAGCCATAGACCTCCACTCTGCCCAACTGCATCAACCTGAAACGAGTTACCGAATCCCAACTCTTGACAAATACGACTTGCTCTATCCCCACCAGCGTGTGTCTCGAACACTACAAGCACATTTGTGGGAAATTTCTTTAAGAGATAGAAAATTGAACAGCAAAAATTAGGTTTATTTGCGCCTCGACAATTTCACATTAGACAATTCATCATCATTCTGCAATACACAATAGAACCACCGGGGAAACTTGTTATGCTTCCAGATTTTCTGTCTCTCCTTGCGACGGATCAACTCGCATAACCAAATCAACGCTGCATGAACCTTCCCTCGAAACCAGATGATTCGTCTGGCTATCATCTTTACAGGTCTGCTCTGAACCTTCATCAATCGTGTCTCCTGCTCTTGCCGTTACGAAAACTCCACCTGGTCTCCCGATATTCACATCCTCCATTCTCAGTCGCTTACCATTCGTCGATAGTCCAACCTCACCTCTGATTGGACCGAAAACCAGCCCTCTCATAGACCTAGTTTGAGGTAATAAACAAATACAACTTTATATAAGGGTATTTTTATTTTTCTTTATTTAATTATTTTGGTTTTATGAAAATATAATTAATTTAGTTTTAATTCAATATATAATTAACTTGACGAAATACTTAACATTATCAAATGTTCAAATGTTAGTTGATTTTTTTTTTCATATTGGTGATACTTAATTTACCAAAAAAAAACTAAATTTGTTTGATTCAGTTTTCTAATTACTTTTCGACATGGATATGTGAGAATATGAGTTTTTAACTCAAAACTTAATAATGAGCGAACTATATTTTTGTTAATTTTCAATGTGATGTTCTAACACGCCTAATCGAGATAATAGCTTTCATCTGTCTTTCTTAAACCAAATTCCACTTAGAACTAATCGATGATTACATTCTACTTAGTTCATCTTAGTTGGATCAACAAACCATGCTTTAATACCATGTGGGAATGATGAATTTTCAATTTAAAAGAAATTCACAATAAGTAGGTTAGTCTATATCTATTATGTGAAATAATAATATAATCATTTCCAAACATATCCATTTAACCATATCTTTAACACATCTGAATTTTTTAATTGTTCATAACTCAAATATACATAATACTGGATTTGAATCAGATTACGTATAACATAACAATGATACTAATACAAATCAATAAACTATAAATGTGATTATGTGAGTCAAATACTTTTCGATTTTTTGGGTGGGAAAAAAGAGGATAACATTAATAAATTATATGTGACTATTAACTAAGCCCGACAAATAAGAGAATTGTGGCTAGAAAGAAAAACTTTGTAATATATATTACAAAGACACACTTAATAATGTCTGATAAAAGAAAACGACTTTATGTTATGTGATGCACACAAGTTGGGAATTTTTTCTTAAAATATAGATTTATATGGGACATAATGCATAACAGTTAGTTAACACAAATCAACATGATTAATATGTTTATGTTTCTTTGAAAAGAAGAACCAATATCCAAGGCAACTTATAATTAATATTTTTATATATTTTCCTTTACAGAAACTATAATGATGTTTAATTAATTAATTACGATTGGATGAGTGTTGGTGGTAAATTAGATTAGGTTTGAAAACCCTAAGGTAATTTTTTGCTGTTCTAACAATTCATAACTCTAGAAGTGTCGACTGAAAAAAATCAACCTCGAAGAAAGCAGCTTAACCTCCATTGACCTTATCTCGAGGGATGTTCCTAGAACATATAAATTTTGAGACAATGTAACACATGTAAACGGTTTCACCTTAGTTTACAATTGTTTTCAAAAACTTAAGAGCAATTTTCTGCAAACAGGAACCCAAAAATCCCTTTCTTTTAATCACCAAAAAGTTTTGAGCTTGGAGTGAAGAAAAAGAACAGAAAAATAGTCTCCTCCCTTAAACCGAGGTTCGAACTTGTGACCTTGAGACGCACTCCTTATACTCTCAATTTTCTAGCTTATTCCTCTGAAAACACTAGCCAATGGTTGATATCGAATTCTTGACGATAGAGTTTCCCTCCAAACCCAGATTATTTGGAAAGCGTTAATTACAATTTGGATCACCATTATAACACTAACCCCAAAAAAAAACAAGAGTGAAAAGCACATTGTCGGCCCGTACTTAAAAGGATTCATGGTTAGAAACTTCTGGACTTAGTTGGGCTCATTTTTCGGCCCATAAAACTTCGATAAACCGAAAGAAACAATTGGGTATTTACGTCTTTTCAATGAGGAAACCCCAAAGAACCCTAATTTTATCGTTCGTCTGTAATTGTGTATATATATATTCTCCAAGTCAATCTTGTCATCTCAGAACTTACATTCTCGCCGTCTCTGTTTCAGTACCCATTGATATTTTCGATTCAAAGTTTTCTATTTTGTTCGTTTGGTTATTTTGTTCTTAGATTCTCTGTTTTCTGAAAGATTTGGGGTTTTAGAAGGATCGATTTTTTTTTTTGAGATTATGTTTGAAGAGAATTAAAGAAGAAGATGAAGAAGAAGAAGAGATATGATGATGGAATTAGATTTCCCTATTGGTTTGATAGCCGATATGATGGCATCTTACGTATTAGCTCTATCTGATCTTTTCTTCTTCTTCTCCTATTTTTCCTGTTATACATTAAAAAAAAAAACTCTGCTTTTATTTCGATGATTTTGAGTCATAGAAGAAAGAAAGAGAAGAGAATGGAATGATGAATGAACATTGTTTCCCTATTGGTTTGATCGCCGATATGATGGCATCTTACGTATTAGCTCTATCTGATCATTCTCTTCACTCGTATCTGTTTTTAAAAAAAAATTGAGATGTTGATTAAACAGAGTGATTAGTATCGGATTCGTGCTTCCTATCTCTATATATTACTGGAGAGAGACGACCATATGAAAAGTCTTTATCTTGATGTAGTCACTATTAATTCATCAGAAGTATTAGTGTCGATGCAGCGACTATGGAGAGTGCATATTTTCTGTTTATTATAGCTATATTGACATGAACCAACACAATCTATACTTGAAATATGAGAAATCGAAGCATAAATAATTGAATATTGTAACCACTGCGAAAAATATACTCAGTTTACAAGTTAAGCTTGATTTATAACTGGAAATTAAATGGTACACCATCAAATGTACTAATGTTGATTTAGTGTCTTGGATGGTACTCTTAATTAGCTCCTGAGTTTGTATGAGACCTCATATGGATTTAACATTCACAAACTAGTTATTTACAATTCTCGCTAGCTTCCTCTGAGGACTCTAATTTTGAAACCTAGACAATGAACACAGAACAAACATAACAGAACCTAAGTCTTAAAAGAACGGCAGCCAACAACACTTTTTTTTTTTTCTCTTTCTGAGCACTTCTGCTGAAATGCCTTCAATTCTTCTCTAATTCTTGCATCCCCGGACTTACATCTATTATCCCTGACTCCTTTGGGATAGGCTGCAAGCAAGCATTAAACTTAAAAAATATTGGGATGTGTTCATTCATGTTTGACGAACTGAATTAGAGAATAGTTATTTTCTTACCATTTGCAAGAACCGACCCCAAATATATCAGAAAAGACCCTGTCGGATTGCAAAGATGAGAAATTTTTAATCACGAACTTATCAGCTTCTTTCCCCATTTAAGACTACTCTGCAATCGAACAGTTGGAATATGTAGAGGGCGTGGAACCCTAGAACCCAAGTGGCACCCAAATATAGTAACCAAAACACAAGTGTGGAAAGCACACTGCACCAAGACTAAACCAGATGCATAAGCTTTGTAGAGTGGCTAAGTAATGCATCCTTTGCTTTAGTGACGAAATAACCTTCTCTTATGAGATAATGAAAGGATATATCGATTTTCTTTATGAGGTTTGAAGAGAATTAAAGAGTTATGATAATGGAAACTGGTTTCCCTATTGATTTGATAGCTGAAAATGAATGCATCGACCTTTATACAGTATTAGCCATTCCTCTCCAAGGTCTCTCTGATACAAAACTTTATTTTTAGCCATAAACCAAATACAAAAAAAAAAAACAGACCAATAGGTCTCTCTAGCTTCCTATATAAGTTTTAAAAGGACTCTAGTTTCGAAACCTAGACTCAAACGAACGAACAAACGAACAAACAAACAAACACCAGAACATGCCAAAGTCATTATATAACATCATCCAATGTTAGAGAAGCTCTAGCGGCCAACACCTTTGCCTTCTCTTTCTCCAGCATAGCTTCAATCTCTAAGCACTGCTGCTTAAAATCCTTCAATTCCTCCTCTAATTCTTGAATCCGAGTCTCACCAATTTCCTCTTCATCCTTCTTTTCCTTTACTTCCTCTAGCTTTTTCTCCAACCAATCCACTTTAAAGCCGGAAAATTTCAAGTATGTTAGTGCATTGTCTGCCTCCACGAGATCTTCATTGGAGAGCTTCTGAGGTGGTTGGCACAATGTCTCGATTAGGCTGAGCAAGAAAGTCATGCATGCTTTCCTCAGATGTGGGTTCTTTGGACGGAACTCTATTGCAATTTCTGGATGTTTTTCGAAAATACGCTTCATAAAATCCACCTGCGAGTGAATTTAAAAAAGGATGAATAAAGTATATATACACATATCGAGAGAAGATACTGATAACTCTCCTGAGGTTAAAATTTCTACAAAGTTTTCTTCTTTCTTAAGTTTTTTTACCTGGGAAGGAAGAACTTGAAAACCATTGACGTCCATGAGTTCACTAGCTGGTGGAGTCTCGTTGAGCAAATCATTAGACTCCACACTATCATAATCTACCTTTACCTTTTTCAGAGGTTGTGACTCTGTGTTGACTATGTACGATGTTACAGATTCCTCTGATACATCTAGTTTGCCAGTAACTTCAAGAACATCTATCTCAGCAACAATCTTGAGTTCATTGTTCACAAGAAATCCACCATCTTTGGCATAAAGTTTGGAAAGGGGAAGCATTGCTGACAAACCCCAACCTGGAATCTTTTGATCAAACCACTTACTTGCTTCTGTAAAATCACAAAAACAGAATTCATCTAATCAGTTCATTTAACTATGCTCCTGTGGATTAAAACAACAATGTTCACAACATGGCACAAAACTTTAAACAAATCTAAAACCACCCAACACAAAACCCTTAGCCACATAACTAACTCCAAGTCCAAAAAAGCCTCACACGACATCAATACAACAAGACCCAAAACTTAAGACTCGTAACTGATTTATCTGATATTGTCAACATCTGTCTAACTAATTTGTTATGTTGTAATGAGGGGAAAGATATAATCACCATTTCGTTTGGAGCTTTTATCAGAATGTTGATTAACAATAGTGAGGAGATAACGTGCATGTCTTTTCCATCCAGGTGGCAATGATTTATAATCAGCCACTTCCAGAAACAGAGATAAGTGATCAGACTTATTAAATCCTTGGGGATAGGCAAGAAGACGCCTGCTTAGGAAAGACACGAACCATCACCAAAACAAAGGAGAAAAATCTAAATTGAACGAAAAACATAAGAAGACGATAGTTTATCATCATACCATCTGCAGCCACCGGTTACGAATTGATCAGAAGAAACGACCCTAGATTGCGAAGAGGAGAAGTTTTGAATCACCCATGTGAACTTGTTATCAACTAGATTCCCCATTGAAGCCTCCTCTGCAATCAAACTACCTCAAACTTGAAGAGGGCGTGAAACCCTAGAACTTGAGTGGCTCTAACAACCACCACAAATCCAAATTTGTAAATTAAATCCCCGCCTCTCCATATATGGGTTTCACTTATGCACTTAGGCCCAATTTATTATTTCGGCCCATGATCTGCTTTGTCTTTGAATCCTTTGTAACCTACCGTAGAGGTGACGCTACTGTTATTACATTTCTCTGCTTCTCAAGAGAATCAAAGAAGAAGAAGAAGAGATATAATGATGAATCACATTATACCAAACCTGAATAATTCAGGCTGAATTGGGAGAAAAAATAATAATAGTCTTCTTACCATCTGCAGCCACCGATCAAGAACGGAACACAATGGATATACGCAGATTGCAAAGACGAAAAATTCTTTATCACCCAGTTGAACTTCTTATTAGCTTCATTCGTCATTCCCCATTGATTGAGAGCTGAAACCTTAGAACCGAGTGATAGTGAGAGTGGTTTGCAAATCAAACCACTCTGCTCCATATATATATGAGTTTGTGTTGCCGCTGGTCTTCATTTCTGGACTTCGGCCCAATCAACTCTATCGGGCCAATTTTTCTGCTTTGTCTCTGAGCCCCTTCGTTAGGTAATCTGAAAACTATATACAATAAATTAGCACTTTGCCGGAGAGTACATGTTTCATATACTTAAATGAGACATAAAGACCTTGCTTTTTCTTTTTGTATGAATGTAAAATTAGATTCAACAAAAACTGTTTTACAATAAATGCAACATATAGGAAAAAAGTTTACAAATACAAAACAAGAGTAACTCCATTAGAGTAGTTCATAAGCTATTGGAACGTGTTTGAAACCAGAATCGCAAACCTCCTTGGAATTTTGAGTGGTATAGGCGTTGAAGTGTGCAGAATTTATTGCGGATGTTTTTATCAATGATCTTAGAGAGGTTTGAAGCTGGAAGAGCTTGTTCTCCGTGTCGTCTCCCATTACGTTCTCTCCAAATGCTATAAATCGAAGCTTGAAAGGCATATCGCATTGTAAAAAGATGAAGACCGGACTTGTTGTGATCGAGGAGAAGGGGGGCGATCGAGGTCCAAGTCGAAGTGTAGTCATTTGAAAGTAAGCCCCTGGAAAGAGTTGCCCATATCTGAGAGGAGTAGGGACAAGCGAAGAAAAGATGATCCCTCGTCTCCAAAGCTTCGCTACAGAACACACATCCCACCCTAGCTGCGTTGTTCCATTTACTTAGGCGATCTCCAGTAGCAAGTCGGTTGTGGAAAGCTAGCCAAGTGAGAAAAGAGTACCGAAGAGTGGATAGCGGAAACCATAGTGCTCGATACCATTGATTAATCGGATTTGTTGGTCTGATATGATTCCAAGTTAAGGACGACGAGAAAGTAGACTTGTAATTGTCTTTGGCACCTTTCCATAAAGAGCGATCAGGTTCAGAACTTCGATTGAGCTTAGCCAGCTCGAGCTGAATCTCAATCTGATTTAACAGGTCCATTCGATGCCGTCGCCTCCGATGAGAATCCATCACTTCTGATACTGTAGCATGTAGAGCAATTCCCATGTCTATGGTACCGCGAGGGCCAACTTTTTCAGCAAGATGACCAATAGAGCACCAATCATCAAACCAAAACGATGTAGAATTCCCAGATCTTACCTCCATCTTGTGAAGCAATCGTGCTTTGTCTCTATATTTTAGGATTTTTTTCCATAGCCAAGACCCTAAAGTAGATGTCTCCTTCAACGACCATAGGGTTTTGTGGCGGAGGAGATTCATGTTAACCCATTTGACCCACAGTGAGTCTTTCACTGAGACGAGTCGCCAAATTAACTTCATAATGCTGGTCGTGTTAACTTCCTTTAGGGACTGAATACCCAATCCCCCTTCTTTTTTCGGTTTGCATACCATACTCCAAGCTATTTTCGCCTTATTTGTGTTTAACTCGGGACCCGACCACAGAAAGGCTGCAAATAGCTTCTCAATCTCCGCAATACAAGCACTTGGAAGTCTGAAAACTGAGAGCCAAAAGTTTGTAATTCCTGATAAAACCGATTTGATCAATTGCAATCTGCCCGTAAACGACAAAAATCGATTTGACCAAGTAGATATGCGAGTACGGATTCGTTCTAGAAGAGGAAGATAGTCTCCGGACGTCATTCTTCTAGTAAGCAGAGGAAGGCCAAGATACCTTACCGGTAAGGAGCCCTGAGCGAATGGAAACTGTTGATGAATGGTTGAGCTTGTGGCTAACGACACACCTCCCATGAATAAAGTAGATTTCTCCAGACTTATTTGTAAACCGGACATTTTTTCAAGATCCTGAAACGTTTTGAGTATACCCTCAACAGATGTAGTTGTTCCCGTCGAGAACACCATTAGGTCATCAGCAAAACACAAGTGGGTAAGAGATAAATTTCGACAGCAAGGGTGATATCCGAATCGGCCTGCCATAGCTTCTCTGTTAAGCATGCATGAGAGGATATTCATACAGATGACAAAAAGATATGGGGAGAGGGGACACCCTTGACGCAAACCTCTTTCGCTGCGGAAGAACCCAGCGAGTTCCCCATTTACCTGGATCGAGAATGAAGCAGAACTAATACATAAGTGAATCCAATGGATGAATGTGCTGGGTAGATTTATTGCCGCCAAAATGTTGAGCAAGAAAGACCATTGCACTGAGTCAAAGGCCTTAGATATGTCGATTTTCATGGCGCATCGGCTGGAGATTGAATCCTTGTGGTAATCTTTGACTAACTCCGTAGCCAACAACATATTTTCCATCATAAGTCTGTCTTTAATAAAAGCAGATTGGTTTGGTGCAATGGAGCCAGGGAGAATCGCTTGCAGTCTATTAGCCAAGATTTTGGAGATAACCTTATAAATCACATTACAGCAAGAGATAGGGCGGTAATCTTGCATACCTGACACTTCAGTCTTCTTTGGGATTAATGCAAGGATGGTTGTGTTGAGTCCTTTTGGGAGAAATCCGGTCATGAAGAAAGATTGGATTGCAGTGACAAAATCCTTTCCAATAATTGCCCAGGTTGATTTAAAAAACTCCACGGTGTAACCATCTGGCCCCGGTGATTTAAGATTTGGCATTGAAAATAACACTTTCCTAATCTCCTCTTCGGATACCTCCTTCACCAGTTTGATGTTGTCCGCTTCTGTAGTTTTATATTGTACCAAATCTTGGATGTATTCTGAGCTTGGACACTGCAGGTCATCTTGTTTTTTCTGGAGTAAGCTTTGAAAAAACCTTACAGCCTCATCCTTAATGGTGTCTGGAGTCACACAAACCCTTCCATCAGGACATTTTATTTCTCTGATTGAATTTCTTGCAGTTGTTGCATTGACACTATTGTGGAAATACTTATTATTTTTATCTCCCACCTGCAGCCAATGCAACTTTGATTTTTGTTGCAAAAATCTCTCCTCTAAATCTGCCAGCTTGTCCCAAACCTTGTGGGCCTGATTTTTCTCCACAATAGCCTCAGGTGAAGGGTCCTGGAAAGTTAGTGTCTGCTTCTCACACAGAGTTATGTAAGCTGCAGCAACTCTAGAGGATAGATTGCTTAAACTACCTCTGCTTAGCGATTTAAGAATAGGTTTAAGTGCTTTGAGCTTTTTCGAAAACCGGAAAAGGGCTGAGGTGGAATGGAAGATCACAGGTGTGGTAATCCAAAAATCGTGAACCATAGTCAAAAACTCAGGTAATGTGATTAAAACATTCGAGAATTTAAAGGGTCCCCTTGGCTTAGAAATAGAATTACCAATGTGAAAGCGACATCGTAAGTGATCTGAACACCCTCCAGCTTCAAAAATACCATAGGCTGATGGGAATCTTCTATTCCATTTTTCATTTACCAAAATCCTGTCAAGCTTTTTACTAATGAGACCCGTTTCTCTTTTGTTTGTCCACGTGAACAAAGGTCCTTGAAAACTCATATCAGCAAGAGAGCTATATCTGACCGTAGCTTGAAACTCCCTCATACCCTGTGGAATAGCCGGCGATTGAGAAAACAGAGAGTGTTCGTCTGGATCCAAAATTTCATTAAAATCACCCTGAATGAGCCATCCCTTAGCGCGAAATAATGGCATATTGTAATGGTGACCAATATCGTTCCACAATGTTTTTCTTTCCTCCACTGAATTAGATGCATACACAAAAGAAACAAAGAACTCGTCTGCATACCCTTCCAATAGAACAGAACATGTTATCATTTGGGCACTTTTGAAAACCGGAGTAAGTCGAACATCATTCCTCCAAATCACCCAAATTTTTCCTAACCGGTCGTGTTCATAATTAGACATGAAAAACCAGTTCCGAAATACCTTGGAGAAGATCTTATTTGCTCAAATTTCCTTTACTCTTGTTTCCAACAAACAACCAAATGAGAGAGACTCCTTTTGTATCCATTCACGAACCACATAATGTTTATTTGATTTATTGAATCCGCGCACATTCCAGAAGAACCCCGTCATTTAATGATGCTTTTTGGAGTTTCTTGTGTTCGAATTACGTTTGACAGTGCCCTTTGTTTGGTGAGTAGAAATCGCCGAGAGGATTTTGTGTGCACTTTTAGAAGAGCGCGGGGGATTAGTTCTTAGCAGGCCTGTGTCGACCTCGTCTAAACTTGTGGGAACAATATCTGTGTTTTGAATTTGGACTATGGTTGAAATTTCGTCCTGACCATTCGCTTGACCGCCCTCGGGTTCGGCATTTGTTTCAAATGTCTCCTCTTGCCCACTCAAGACAGAAAAACGAGAAGAGGCCAAAATCTGAACCTGACCATATTCCAGGGGTGTGCCTTGTTGCTTCCCCTGAGGTTTATTTCCCTTTCCTGGGGAAACATGAGACCACCCTGCTTCTGTCAGTGGGGCTGAAGGAAGGATAGTATCCACGGTATCCGATGGTGGTAGCTGAGGTTGGGCATTGTTGGCTTGAGTACTCTCTCTGTTTTCAGTCTCTGTTCCGATCTCTGAAGCTAAAACTGGCGAAATATCCTGTGTCGAGTTGCTAGGCCCAGCCAGCAGAATCTCACCCTCTTCCAAAGCAATCGATTTCCCTTGCAGTACAGAGTTTTCTTTAGTCACACATACCTCGACTAGATGGCCCCATTTACCGCAGCAGGAATATTTTGGAGGCAGCCATGGATAGACAAAGTCAACAGTGACATCCTCTTCCCCAACCATCTGTAAGCGAAAGCTCTTTGGGACTTCCGAAGAAAGGTTAACCTCCACAAAAACCTTGGCTTCATCAAACTTTGTACATAGCTCAGTGTCGGGATGCAGACGGAGTGGGTGACCCACAGGACTTGTGAGGAAGCTCAGACCATCCCAAGAAAACAGAGAATGAGGGACGTTCTGAACGGTAACCCACAGCGGCATCGTTGTGAGTTCCGGTTGGGCATCTTCTTTGATTGGAGACCATTTGGCAACAATCATTGGCAGGCCTGCGATGTTCCACATACCTCGGCGTATAATTCTTGAACGTGTAACAGGATCACGGATCCGAAATTTAACAGAAGTAGAATCAATCTCGAAGACATCCACCTTAATTGATTTATCACCATGAGTCCAGATCTTATTAACAATCACATGGATCTTAGCAACATGAGGTGCTCGAACCGGGAATCGACCCACCAGAAAATCCTCCCAAAGGGGGGCAGAGTTCGTGGAAAGTTCTTTCGGCACAGCTAAGGTCGGGACACCTTCTTTCACCAACACTTCATAGTCGAATTTTTTCATAGCGGGACGTTTACTGACAATTGCTGCATAAGATCTTTGCTGAACAGATCCAGGAGAGAGACAAGCTTGGTCCGCCGGAGAGGCGGAGATCGCCGGAGAGGCGGAGATCGCCGGCTCCGTCATGGGAACGGCAGAAACCAGCCCGGAGAAAAGCCATGAACCTTGTTGCCAAAATCGCCTTCTTTTTCGTCACGTAATTTGGTACGACGAGAGATCTTCAAAAGACCTTGCTTTTTCGTTACTAACTAACAGCATGCCTTACAATATCCTACCGAGTCATCTTTACAAAATGTGAAAACTTGATTTCGACATGGGTCTCTCTACCTTCCTAAGTTAAAGAGGACTATAATTACGAAACCTAGAGACTCAAACGAACACAGACAAGAACACACGAAGCAGAACACAAGTCATCAGACAAAATCATCCAATGTTAGAGAAGCTCTGGCGGCCAACACTTTTGCCTTCTCTTTCTCCAACAGAGCTTCTAAATCTGAGCACTTCTGCTTAAAGTCTTTCAATTCTTCCTCTAATTCTTGCATCCTAATCTCACCAATCTTCTCTTCCTTCTTCTTCTCCTTTACTTCCTCCAGCTTATTCTCCAACCAATCCACCTTAAAGCCCGCATCCTTCACGTATGCTAGTGCATTGTCTGCTTCCACCATATCTTCATTGGAGAGCTCCTGTGGTGACTGGCACAGTGTCTTGATTAGGCTGAGGAGGACATTCATGCATGCTGTCCTCAGATGTTGGCTCTTTGCACGGAATTCTAATGCAGTGTCTGGATATTTTTTAAAAATACGGCTCACAAATTTCACCTACGAATGGAAAAAGGATGAATTAAGTAAAGGGAATTTTAAGATATTTTCTCTGTATTTAGAAGTGTGCTACTTCTGATAAATTCAAAGATAGAAAAAAACACCTCCTGTCCCAAAATCAACCAAAAAACGAAACAAGGATCTTTTTGTGAACTTCTTACCTGTGAGGGAAGGACGTGAAACCCATGGACATTCATGGTTTCCTTCCCTTGTTGAGCCTCGTTGTGTAAATCGCTAGGCACTGCACCACCAGCATTTAGCTTAGTCTTTTTCAGAGGACTGCTTGCCTCTTCCGAGTCATCTTTAGATTCCCCTTTGGATTCCTCATCAGATTCATCTTCAGATTGCTCGTCGAATTTCTCTTCAGATTCATCTTTAGATTCCACTAATACAACATCAGCTTTGCCAACAACAACTGTGACCACAATCTTGACTTCTCCATTTACCAGAAACCCACTATCTTTGCTATCAAGGTACGAACGGGGAATCATGGCTTCTAAACCCACTGAGGGAGTCTCCTGATCAAGCCACTTGTATTTTGCTGTAAATTTACAACTCTAGTCAAAAGAAAGCATTGCACAACACATAAATAGAATCATATAAATCTGAACTTTCCGCCTTACTAAACAAAAAGAAACAAAACACAAGTGTAGTGTGATAGTGAGTGTAGAAAGAATTCACCTTTCTCTTGGGAGAGTTCTTTTGAAAGTTGATTTACAACACTTACGTGCAAAAATGTGTGTCTTCTGCATCCACAAGGCAAATGTTTAGTATCAGCAAGTTCCAGATACAGAGCCATATGGTTTCTATTCCATTTCTTATTTCCCATTGGATATGCCATAAGACGCCGGTTTTGAAAACAATGGATATATGTGTGTCACATCAACCCTAAACCCTAAATTTTACAGAAAACATCACAAGTTTATCTTCTTACCATTTACAGCCACCGATCACAAATTTCTCAGAATATATTATCTCCGATCGGCGGGAGAAGTAATCCTTAATGACCAAAGTGAACTTGTTATTAACTTGATTCTTGAACTTCGCAAGTGAGCTACGAGCCCAATTATAAGATTCATTTCGACAAACTTGATTCTCCATCTGAAACCCTAGAACAGGAGTGAGAGTGGCACACCACCCAAATTATCTTTTCTTCTCCTCCTCCATATGAGTTTATGTTTCTGGTCTTCAATCTAAACTTCTACCCAATCTATTATTTAGGCCCAATTTCATTTTTTGCCCAAGATCTTAATAGACTTTGTTCGACTATAATAAGGATTCTTTCAGATTCTGTAAAATTCGTAGCCACTGAACGTTAAAAAAAAGTACTCAATGTTGTTGATACAGTGACCTAGAAACAGAGTGCTTATCTCAAGTTTTAACTAGCTAATTGCCATGAAAACGAAATTAGTGGACCACGAGATAATCTTATTATTTACTTGATTAGCTTTTAATAATGAAAATACAAAACTTTATTTATATAAAAAAAAGTTTGTTAGAACATTTTATAAATTAGAAGAGATGACGTACGTGGTTAATATAAATTTCCTTTTGCGATTGACATCCGACTAATTCTGAATAAGAAACTCTTAATCAGAGAAGAACATACCAAGAAATTAAACTTTTGAAGTTAAAGTAACAAAGATCTGGTCTTTTATTCAATCATCCCTGTAATTAGATGACGCCACATATGCTTAAGTACGTACGTAAGAAGAAACCTAAGAACGTTAGGCTTCATGACTACTGACTTCATTCAAACAACATCCTCGAAACCAAGTCGAGCACTGTCGGAAACAGCTTCGTTCTCTTCATTCTTCAGTTCGGTTTCAAGAGCCCACAAAACCCGCCTCTGTTCCACGATCATTCCATCTAGTTCTCTCATCCGAGCCCCACGTGCTTCCATTTTCTTCTTCTTCACGAAAAGCTCCTCCAGCTTCTTCTTCAACCAATCCAACTTGAAACCTACCTCTACCAGTTCCAAAAGCGTGTTCTCTGCATCTCTTAGTTCCTCCTCTGTTAGCTCCTGAGGAGCTAAGCATATTATGTCAATGAGGTCGAGGAGGTTGTTCATGTAAGCATTCTTCACCATTTGGTTCTTTGGACGAATATTCATTGCGGTTTCTGGGTGTTTTTCAAAGATTCTCCTCACACAATCCACCTGAGAACAAGATTTTTTTTTTTAAACTACAAACCAGATTTGATATGAATAGATCAGAGTTGAAATGAGGTATTTTTTTGCTTACCTCTGAATAGAAAACTCGAAAGCCATTGACGTCCACGGTTCCATCACCATTCCACATTGATACGATCAGAGTTTTTCGTGATACAGAGAAGTTGTACTTACGGATTTTGGCAAAGGGAGTTTTGTGTATTTGAGGAGTTTCTTCCAGTAACTGATATATAAATGAAGAAGATGCATGAATCTCAAATTAGCGTGAGCTAATCGTAACTTAAATAAAACTGTCATAATTAATAACATATGAATATTAATAGCGTCACACGTCAAGCTACTCGTTTGGGCAAAGACTATATACTCTGGTCATACACCCAAAGACATTTACTTTTTGATCAAGAAACATACAGTGCTATTAAAGAGACCTAAAGATTACTCAACCACAAAATATCTTCATTTTGTATACTATATGTATTAGGCTAAGGATAGATACGTGCATATATTTAACCTAGATTTAATCTTATCGTGTTAAGGAAACATACTTGTATAAATACCTCTTGTATTCTATAAATACAAAAGCAGACTTTTACGTCATATTTCATGGTATCAGAGCGGCAAACTCTTGAGACCTAATTTCTTCACAAATCGCCGCCGCTACTGTTCTTCTTCTTCTTCTCTTTTACATCTTCTACCTTGCTCGTCATAACCACCATGGCTGATCAACAAGTTGCCGTCCCAGCAGACACTACGAACAAAAACCCATACTTCCTCACTCCATCTGACAACCCTGGTGCCTTGATCTCTTCTGTTATCTTGAAAGAAGATAATTACTCAGAATGGGCAACAGAATTAAAGAATTCTCTTCAGGCAAAACAAAAGCTCGGTTTCATTGATGGCTCTACTCCAAAACCAGCCGCTGATCCATAATTGAGTATGTGGCTCGCCGCAAACTCAATGATCGTTGGCTGGATACGTACTTCAATTGATCCCAAGATTCGCTCCACCGTCTCCTTTGTCTCCGAAGCTGCAACGTTGTGGGAAAGCCTTCGAGTTCGATTCTCTGTAGGAAACGGAGTCCGCAAACAAGTTCTAAAAGATGAGATCTCTGCATGTAAACAAGATGGGCGTTCGGTTCTAGAGTACTATGGTCGATTAACAAAGCTCTGGGAGGAGCTCCAAAACTACAAAACAAGTCGTACTTGTACGTGTGCTGCTGCCCCTGACATCGCCAAAGATCGTGAAGACGACAAAGTCCATCAGTTCCTCTTTGGACTTGATCTTCCTCGCTTCACAAACATTCGTTCTACCATCACTGGTGAAGATCCTTTGCCCAATCTCAACCAAGTGTATTCGCGTGTAATTCGCGAGGAACAAAATCTCAATGTTGCTGCTTCAAAAGAAACCAACAAAACAGAGGCGATAGGATTCTCGGTACAAACGGAGTCGTCCTCACAAGTCGCAGTCTCGGGTCAGAGATTTCGTGATCGATCCTTACTTACCTGCACACACTGTCGTCGACAAGGCCACGATGTCACAGAGTGTTTTCTTCTCCATGGATTTCCTGATTGGTACCACGAGATGAAAGGAATCAACGCCAACAGAGGTGGTAACAACGCGACTCCGCAACGTGGAGGTCGTACATCCAGAGGCCGTGGTCGAGGCAGAGTTAATAATGCTCGAGCTCCAGCTACCTCAGCCATAGGAACAGATCAAATCAACCAGCTCATCAATCTCCTTCAAAGCCAACGTCCACAAACATCTACTGAAAAGTTGTCGGGTAAAACTTATCTTACTGATGTGATTATTGATACAGGAGCCTCACATCATATGACTGGAGATTGTTCTATCTTAGTCAAAGTCGTTGACATTGTCCCATCCTCTGTCACATTCCCAGACGGTCGCGCTTCACGTGCTACTAAACGTGGCTCTCTTCAATTAAGCTCGGCTTATTTACTCACTGATGTGCTTTTTGTTCCGGATTTTGATTGCACATTGATCTCCGTCTCCAAACTTTTGAAACAAACTGGCTCCATTGCTATCTTTACTGACACATTGTGTTTCTTACAGGACCGTTTTTCGAGGACTTTGATTGGAGCAGGTGAAGAGCGTGAGGGGGTGTACTATTTTACCGGTGTCTTAGCGGCGCGTGTCAACACAACAACAGCAGAGACTTCTTCTCCTGCAGCCTTGTGGCACCGTAGACTAGGACATCTTTCTACCAGTGTTTTGCTTTCTTTACCAGAATGTGTTCAGTCTCCCAAAGATATTGGCGCGATAAAAAGTTGTGATATTTGTTTTCGTTCTAAACAAACAAGAGAGGTGTTTCATGATAGTACTAATAAAGCTTTGGATTGTTTTTCTCTCGTGCATTGTGACGTTTGGGGACCTTACCGAACCCCTTCTACAAGTGGAGCTAAATATTTTCTAACCTTAGTTGATGATTACTCTCGATCGGTGTGGACTTATCTAATGAATTCCAAAGCTGAAGTCCCTAATTTGATCCAAAACTTTTGTGCAATGGCTGAACGTCAATTCGGCAAACCAGTTAAGGCATTTCGAAGTGACAATGGCACCGAGTTCATGTGCCTCACTTCATACTTTCAACAAAATGGTATTCTACATCAGACTTCTTGCGTTGATACTCCACAACAAAACGGCCGCGTCGAACGTAAACATCGTCACATCTTGAACGTTGCTCGCGCATGTCTATTTCAAAGTCACTTACCCATTAAGTTTTGGGGTGAGAGCATTCTCACAGCAACACACCTTATTAATCGCACACCATCATCTGTTCTACACGGTAAAACTCCATACGAGCTACTCTTTGGCACCCGTCCTTCATACGATATGTTACGCACCTTTGGATGTCTATGTTATGCTCATACACGACCTCACGAAAAAGACAAATTCAGTTCTAGAAGTCGCCACTGTATTCTCGTCGGGTACCCATTTGGGAAAAAAGCTTGGCGTCTTTATGATCTTGAAAGTGAAGAATTCTTTACAAGTAGAGACGTCCAATTTCAAGAGGATGTGTTTCCCTTCTCCACCATGGAACCAACATCACAGCCCGCTCCACAAACCACCTCACAAACCAACGATGACTGGTTCTTACCGATTGTTGCAACTCCATCATCACCACCGGTTAGCGCTCTTTTGCTTACACCATCTCCTATCAATACTATCTCTCCATCCGATGCTGTCGACATCAACACTACTACTACTAATCCTTCTCTAGAACCCGTGGTGATTTCACCACCGGTTTTATCTCCGCCATTACCTGATCATTCACCGTCTTCTCCTTCTACATTGTTGTCTCCGCTTCCGCATGTACCAGCCATCGTTGATAATACTCCGCCTTCTCCGGGTCTTCCGGAACTATTAGGTAGGGGACACCGAGAGAAGAAACCTTCCGTCTTGCTTAAAGACTACGTTACTCGCCATACACCCTCCTCATCTACTTCTCCCGCTCTCTCCTCTACTTTCTCTGAATCAAATTCCTCGTCAACGGTCTCGGGTAAGATTCTATACCCTCTAGCTGATTACATGACTAATTCAGGTTTTTCTGCAAACCACATTGCCTTTATGGCAGCGATTCTTGACAGCACAGAGCCGAAACATTTTAAAGATGCAGTTCTTATCAAAGAATGGTGTGACGCAATGCAAAAAGAAATTGATGCATTGGAAGCAAATCACACTTGGGATATCACAGACCTACCTCCCAGAAAGAACGCAATATGCAGTAAATGGGTATATAAATTAAAATTCAATTCGGATGGAACTCTAGAACGATACAAAGCTCGGCTGGTGGTAATGGGAAATCGTCAAAAAGAAGGAACTGACTACACCGAAACATTTGCCCCCGTTGCTAAAATGACTACAGTTCGCACTCTTCTTGGTGTTGCAGCCGCTAAGGATTGGGAAGTTCACCAAATGGATGTTCACAATGCCTTCCTCCACGGTGACTTAGAGGAAGAAGTGTATATGAAACTCCCCCCCGGTTTCAAATGTTCGGATCCCAGCAAAGTATGTCGACTTCGCAAGTCCTTATACGGGTTAAAACAAGCTCCTCGGTGTTGGTTCTCCAAACTTTCTACAGCTCTCCGCGAACTTGGTTTCACTCAAAGCTATCAGGACTATTCTTTATTCTCTTTAATCAATGGAGATCGTGTTGTCCACGTTTTAGTGTACGTTGATGATTTCATTGTTGCAGGCAATGATCTTCACGCTATTAACAAGTTCAAGATTCAGCTTAATAAATGCTTCCATATGAAAGACTTAGGCAAGCTCAAATATTTTTTGGGTATTGAAGTTTCTCGTGGTCCAGATGGTTTTTGTCTTTCTCAACGCAAGTACGCACTAGATATCATCAACAAAGCTGGGCTCTTAGGCGGTAAACCATCCCCGACACCAATGGAGCTGAATCACAAACTCGCTTCTGTGACAGGACCAGAGTTTGACGATCCCGAACAATATCGCCGCTTAGTTGGCCGGTTTATCTAGTTAACCATTACGAGACCAGATTTGACCTATGCCGTACACATTCTCTCTCAATTCATGAAGACTCCTCTTGTAGCTCATTGGGAAGCAGCTCTCCGTCTTGTTCGCTACTTGAAAGGTTCTCCGGCTCAGGGAATACTTCTACGCTCCGACAGCACCCTCAGTGTCACTGCGTATTGCGACTCTGACCACGCCGCGTGCCCATTGACGCGTCGTTCGCTTTCTGCTTATATCGTCTACTTAGGTGACTCTCCTATTTCTTGGAAAACAAAGAAACAAGACACAGTTTCTTCTTCTTCTGCTGAAGCCGAGTATCGCGCAATGGCTTACACACTTAAAGAGCTCAAATGGCTGAAGGCACTTCTACAGGACTTGGGCTGTGACCATCCTCACCCGATTGCTCTCCACTGTGATAGTCAGGCCGCCATTCACATTGCTGCAAATCCGGTCTTCCATGAACGAACAAAGCATATCGAACGTGATTGTCATCAAGTCCGAGACGCAGTTCACGACAAACTCATTTCTACGATTCATATTTCTACCAAGGATCAAGTAGCGGACTTGCTCACAAAAGCTCTACCAAGACCAACGTTCGAACGGTTATTGTCCACGCTTGGTGTTCAGAATTTCGTACCACCAACGTGAGGGGGGGTATTAGGCTAAGGATAGATACGTGCATATATTTAACCTAGATTTAATCTTATCGTGTTAAGGAAACATACTTGTATAAATACCTCTTGTATTCTATGAATACAAAAGCAGACTTTTACGTCATATTTCAATATGCCTCCATAGTCCATCTCATCATTAAGGTTTTCTCTCTGATCTCGCATTCTCGCCATATTTTTTTCAGTCGCCATTGGTTATTTAGAATTTAGGATCGGTGCCGAGATGATGCCATCTTACGTATCAGCCCTATCTGATCATTCTCTTCACTCTTCTCTCTTTTTTATTACACATAAAGTATCTGTTCAGTGTCGGATTGGTGCTTCCTATCTCAAAACTGGACCTAGACATAAGCTTTTCTGCAACTTCAAAATCGGTCACGAGATCATCAATAGTACTAATATGGATGCAGTGTCTTGGAACAGAGCGCATATCATATATGATCAAAACATTGATTGCACGATACATGACTAGAATCTCCCATGAGTACATCAATGACAAGTAGGATCATCAAAAACGAACTTTCATTTGTCTTCTTATTATTGATAAAACAAGAATTAATGAGCTGAGACACCAATTCAAGACATTAATGATTGTTTACTTTTCCATAAAGAAACACACGGTGCAATAGAGAAAAACTAGAGAGACCTCACCTCAACAACAAACAGACCAAAACACCTAGAGTCATCAGAAAACATCATCCAATGTTAAAATCAAAGTGTCCGATTTTCAAAAGCAGAGCGTGTGTCCCTTAACAAGGAAAAGGGCACGTATATTGTAATAACAAAATAAAACAAAACCAAGCACATTCCTAACGAAACTAGAAAAACAAAACCAAGTTTGAAAAGGAAAACACATAATAACAATATGAGTTGCCAACACGTTTGCCTTCAAATTTCTCCTTCTCCTTCTTTCTCCTTCTTTTGAGTCACCTCATCTAGCATCTTCTCCACCCAATCAACCTTAAGTCCAGCATTTCTGATGAACACCAGTGTATCACGTGCATCGACCAAATAAGGCCTTGAGATTTCTTGATGCGGCTTTTGCAGAGTCTCAATCATGATTAGGGCAAATATTCAGCATCAGCAACCGCCAGAGACAGAGACAAAGAGGCAGTAAATTTATTTCCCTTGGAAGTGGCCACAACACACTTGCAAGCAAAAACCATTGAAACGTTAATGGATCTGTCACAATGACGAATCTTTGACAAACATTGCAACACTGCAAGCACGCAGGGTTGCCGGGAACTGAATCCCAATGACTAATCTTCGCGAAGTTTGACAGGAGGAGAATGGCCAAGGTCTCAGAAAGCCTTGTTTAGCCTACGTTCATGGACTGTTTTCGTTGGTTCTAGTAGTAACATATTTTAATGTAACTTGTATGTGTTATTACAACCAACTAGTGTATACCCGGTGCTACGAACCGCAAAAGAATTCTTAGAATTTGGATTTGATAGTATTACTGTAGTTAAGCCAATCTTTTGTTTTATTAAAATTCAGTTGATGGTGTAAATTTACTCCATTAAATAAAAATGAACACGATAAAATAATTGTATTAATATAATTAATAGTGATTTCTTGTATTTGCCGGCCAATTATAATTATATTTAGAAGTAAGAAACATATTTATTTGCTACAGAATCTGAGTTTATTTACATCAAGCATGTCCATCTCTTTCTTAATATACATGCTTTTTAAAAAAAAATCTTAATACATGCTCTTTGGTATTCTGATTATTGTTTTCTTTTTTTGATAAAAAACTATCTTTATTGTAGTTTGTTTCATCTACCCTCTTTTTGTTGGCATCTTCTTATAATTAAAAGAGAAATACAAATAGAAAAATGTCAAAAATTTGTTAGTTAATTACTCAAATTGTCATTGAATTAGTTGTATTCAAGACACTTAATTGAAATTAAAGAGGGTATAATTGTATTGCCAAAAAATTATAAAAAACCCAATACTAAGATCCGCGCATGTATGCTAATGGATCAGATCCTTAACCAATTTTGTGTCATGGGTCAAAAGAGAATCCATTTGTCTCATTGGTTAGTTTTAAGTCATAAATGTTAAATTAAAGCCTATTAATTCAATCGAATATTCAAATACATCAACTAACAATAGGAATATTCTCTATATACTCCATAATAAAAATATTGCCTAAACAAAATAATCTAGAACCTTCTACCGTATATATATGTTAAAAAGAATATCTATATTGTTACGTCAAAATTTTGTAATCTTCCCTTAATCATGTTTATCATTAATTGTGGTTGTTCGATTTTTTTTTTTTGATTAAACAATCATATCTTAGATTTTTACTTCCTTTCCAAAATATTCTGAAACCGATTCAACCAAAAACCCTAGACAAGTAACTCCTCTATAAATAAGAAAGTATAGTTGAACGATTTATACATCCAAAAAATAAAAAGTTATAGTTGAAGCAAACTTAATTTCAGCAATTTACTCGGATGATTGCATGTGAGAAATTACGTAATCCTCTTCTGAATTTATTGTGTTGTCTTTGTTATTTGAGTTAGTGCTCAATAAAATGATAAGTGTATCTGCTTCATATTGTAGTGGTACTTAGATTCCTATTGAATTTTATTTGTAAAATGAAAAAGCTCTCTACTCCTCCAGCTAAATTCTAATTGGAATAAGAGAGATGTAAAAGAAGATAGCGGATGAGAGTTTTGGAGAAGATGATGTTCAACATAATCATCACAGGATGAGCTTTCTTCTGTGTTTGTAGATTAGAAGGTAAATCTAAATTTTTTTTCATAGCCTGTTGTTTGTAAGTTTTTTTTGTTCGGTCTAATTGATACGGTTTGATTATCCATATATGATTTATTTTTTATAAACGTTGTGTTTTGATCCGCGGGACAAAATTCTTAGATTTATATTTGAAGTTGTTTGCACTCTTAAAAAAAAAACTTTTTTTTATCAAGTAAAAAGCAAAGATAAAACTTTTGTGTATTTTTGTACAATTGGAATACATCATAATATAAACAAATTTGTAAACAAAAAATAAGATAGACAACTTTCAATTGTGATTTGTATTTTACTTTTTTCTTTTCTTTTTTTTAGTATAAGGACGGGTTAGCCTATTTAGCTTACCTTTTTATATTTTCTTAAAAAATTTAATTAAATGATCATGTTAAATATATTTATTGATATGATGTCAAAATATAGACGGGTTAGCCTATATATTGACAAGATTACCGGTTTGTCATATTGATGAGATACATTTTTTCACTATTACAACTATTAATTTATACTAATCAAATTTCACATAATATAAAATTAAATTGCACATAAAACAAATACACCACAACATCAATGATCATTTAACTCATATATTTAAAATAAATCATTAAAAACTGAAATTATATAATTTTAATAATAAATTTAAAACAATAAAAATGTAAAATAGAAACTTGTGATAGAATATATTTTGTAAATTAGAAAATTGATACCGTTAAAACAAAATTAGAACAAGTGATTTATTAAAATATATGCATGTTATGTGAACTCAAGTGGTGTGGATGCGGGCATACTATATACTTAAACCCCTTGTGGAACGGGTTTAGCATGACGGTTTGAACTATTAAACCAACACTTATTTCATATATTATAGATTTGTAATTAATTAACTTACAATTTATATCCATATTTATTATATGAACTACAAAATATTATATATATATATATATTAACACCTTCTTACTATTAAAACAACTACTTTATTTGATAAATTTCCAAACAAAAATATTTAATTTGTATATATGTCAAACAAACAAAAATACATGAACTTACCATATACGTCGTACAAATGTATTAAAATATATCATTATATATCTACTACACCTACAAATGTCTTAAAAACAACCAATACCATCTTGTGACTGCAAATGCAACATCCAAGTAATGATATTTTTAAAAAATTACCAATATTAACTAACAAAAATAAAATACAAATTACAAACAAATTTTTAAAGAAGCAAAAATATAAAATAAATTAATAAATAATATATAAAAAAAATAAATATATTTTCCCGCGGTGTACCGCGGGTTAAAACCTAGTTCGTAAATAAAAAACACGTAATAGTGTACTATGTATAGATGATCTAAATAGAAATGTAAATTAAACTCTACGATCTTTTATGTATAGATGATCTGAGATTCTATGAGCATACATCAAATATGTTAAGTAAACCAATAATAACCAATAACCAGTAATAAAGAAAATCTAATAATTAATTTTCTAATCAAATATGTTAAGTAAACCAAGACATGACGTAACCTTCTTATCAGTTGTAGTGTCTTCTCCAATCCCTTAGTTATTTAGTTCTCTTTGTGTTTCATCTTCCATCTTTGTGTACCAGTTTCTCTAACACCCTCTTAAGTCTTAACAATTGCTGCATCGATGCAGAAGCGGATCTCTAAGAGAGAAAATGAGATGAGATGCTGAAATACAAAATAAATGAAATCCATTAGGAAAAAAATAGATATGCACATATAGACTTTAAAAGAAGCAGTATGTACATTTCATAGGTTATGATTTAACCTTTTTGATGAGATAATACTTTTTTTGTTCTGATTTCATGGTCATGGTGTCTTAACGAACAGTATCCGCGTATATGTTGACATCAGTATCCAATTCACGTACAACTTAGACATCTTTGTTTTCACCGCGCCAAATGTTGTTGATGCCTTGATGGTTATTCTGGAACCACGTATACCGGTTGTAAGCCATGTTGAATCCTCATATCCGTACCTCCTAATAAAATTAATCCCAACATGAGAAAATCTTAGGGATAAAAGACTCACACAAATGAATAAAGTGTGAAGAAATACATGTGCAACGACACTAACTGTTGTGTGTTTCATTAGTGTTTTATAGTTTAAAAAAGAAATACATGTGCTCGACAGAGGAGGAAGAGATGGGGATCGTGAGTTGAGGATGGAAACAGTTTTTTTTTTTGTTTCAATTTTTGTTTTGTTGATGTAGATGTGAGAAGTTAATTAGAAAGTAATTTATCGTGTAGAAAAAAATGCTTCATTTTTTCTCTATCTGAACGTGGTATTGTAATATATTTTTCAAGTGTTTTTTGATATTTTAAAACTTTGAAACATAAATTACGTGGCATATTTTAATTGGTCAGGTGATTAAGAGAAGAGAATGAGATGGAATGGAAATGATGAATGCTGAACTTTGTTTCCTTGTTAGTTTGATTGCCGATCGTTCTCTTCTCTTCGACTCTTTTTTGATTCGTTCCCACTAGAACACCAATAGTATTAATGTGGATGTTCTGCTCTTTGAAACAGAGCACATATATGATCAATTTTCTGTAAAATCAGTAAGACAGAACTATAGTCAAAACAAAGCATTAACTGCGCAAAGCATAACTAGAATATAGCAGTCAGCACGCATGTCCCATGAGTCCATGACGATTGGAATCATAAAAAAAAAAAAAAAAAAGAACTTTCCATGAGTTTAGACACCCAAGACATTTATTTTTTCATCAAGAAACACATTGCAATTAAAGAAAACCTAGACAATCATCAACCACAAAATACTTTCTTAAAAATGTGGCAACCTCTAACTGACATATAAGTCTATTTAGCTTCTTAAGTTAAAGCAGATGACTCTTATTAACGAACATAAAGACCAGAACACCAAAGAAAAAACACAAAACCAAAACTTCAAGTTCCTAAGAACACGAGTCATCAAATAACATCAATGAAAGATAGATCAGGAGCTGCGGCCTTCTTAGTGTCTGCCCTCTCCTTTTCCAGCTGTTTACTTACGTCTGTGCACTTATTCATCAAGTCTAGCAGCTGTTGCTCCAATTCAGTCACCCGGGCACATTTCTTCTTGTTCTCTTTTACTTCATAAAGTTTCTTCTCCAACCAATCCAACTTAAACCCAACACTTTTCATGTATGTCAGAGTACCTTCTATATCAGACATATCATAATCGAAGTGTTCCTGAGGAACTTTGAAGAACATCTTGGTTAGATCGAGGAGGACATTCTTGTGAAATCTTCTCATATCTTGGTTCTTTGTACTATAATTTAATGCAGTCTCTGGGTGTAATTCAAAGATACGCCTCGCAAAAACCACCTGCTTAGTGAAAAAGGGATGAGTAGAGTAAAACTCATATCTATATATAACCAGAAGCGGAAGGGTATAGTGAGTGACTTTTAAATATTGAATTTTCATTCTCTGTATTTAGAAGTGTTTTACTGCTATATCATAAGTAGTTTCCAACGAAACAAAACCACATCTTGTCCCAAATTCAACAAAAAGCAGCAATGATGAAAGTTACGCGAAGTTTGCATCTTCCTTAGTTTCTTACCTCTGAAGGAAGAACTTGAAACCCATTGACATCCACCAAATCTGGTTTGCTGGCCTTTACAGATTCACTAAGAACATCTATTACGGCAACAATCTTGAGTTCATTGTTCACAAGAAATCCACCATCTTTTGCATGAAGTTTGGTAAGGGGAATCATAGATATAGCCCAGCCTGGAGTTTGACTCCCATCAAACCAGTGGTTTTCTGCTGTAAAGTCACAAAACATACAACTTTAGTCAAAAACAAAGCATTGCACACACACACACTACACATAAAATAGTATTATCTCGCAGCGCAAGCAACCACCTTTTACTTGTGAGTGTATCTGAGAAAGTTGATTTACTACAGTTAAGGTAAATCGTACGGCCTTTCTACATCCATAGCCAGAACACCAGGCGGATTCACAGTCAGGATCTCCCAGATACAAATACAAACAGTTAACATCTCTATCTCTACCGAAATAGGCCACAAGATGCCTGCAAACAAAAAACTATTAAAAAAAAAAAAAAAAACTATGGATGTCCTTGTAAACTTAAATTGAACGAAAACATTAGATAACAAGATTATCATCATACCATTTGCAGCCACCGATCACGAAATGATCAGACCAAACTTTATCGGATCGCCAAGTACAGTAATCCTTAATCACCCAAGTGAACATGTTATCAACTAGATTCCCCATTGAAGCCTCCTCAGCAATCAAACTACCTGAACAGGTTCGTAGACGAGAACTGAAACCCTAGGACCCGCGCGAGTGGCACACACCAAAATTTTAAATAGAACGATCCAACAAAAATCCCGACGAATAAAACCAGAAAAAAGATCACTCGAAGCCTCTACAAGTTCGAGCAACACTCGACATAACGAAGGGCTCTTAGCTAGGGCTAATCTACAATTTAAACGAATCCTCCTAAAATTGGTTCTATTAATCCGGATACGTCAACCAACCTGATTATAGACTTGATTTAGCAATTAATTATATTTTTGATTTATGTATAATTTAATCACACAGATTAATGAATAATCGTTTAAATTTTAAAAAACAATAATTGTCTTCTTTTTTTTTGATAATACCAAAAGGAACGAACAGCTGGTCGAAGCTAAATGGTTTCTAATTAAAGCCTAAAATCAAATTATCTTTAAATAAATTTGATTTTAGAGTAAATTTGGAAAAATATCCTCTTTTAGTTTACACTTTTGAAAAATACCCTATCTTGATTTTCCTTTTAAAAATTACTTTTAAATATGTAAAATTACAAAAAATAACATTACTTAGAATTAATATCAAATCAATTTCTTGGTTTAATTCAATATTTAATTTTTATAAAATTGTTATATAACTACAATTCCAAATATTTATTATCCTAAATATTTTTTAAAAATAATAATGAATAACAGCATTCTACCGATGTTAAATAATAATTTTTGTTAAGTCATGTGTTATTGTCATGATGTAAGTTTTGATGATTCATTATTATTGAAACACATTCAAAGAGAAATCGTTGAATTGAAGCAAATTTATTGATATGTTGAGTTGAACAATTTAATTAGAGCGTTGGAGATTTTTTTTATATAATATAACAAATATTAAGCGATAGTATTTAATATTTTTAGATATTATTTTGTTAAATTTTAATATATAAAATCAATAAACCATCTTTGTGTTAACAAAAATATATAATTATAATTAATATTATTTCGAATTTTTTTTTTCTAAATTTCGAATTTAGTTTTTGATTTACTAAAAATATAGGTTTAAATTTAAATCTGGAAAGTTTTTTAATTTTATATATAAAAATTGTAGTTTTCATTAAAAATAGAAAAAGAGGTATTTTTCAAAGTATAACTCAAACATGGTAGTTTTCAAAATGACCCTTTGATTTATTTGTTTGATATATCGTTCATTGATGTACATATGAGTATGTGTATACATGACCTAGTGATGTTACAACTATGAGATATTCAAAGATATTTTTACACAAGAATCCCTAATATTTCTAGTAGCCGTTCTGTAGAAAAAGAGAAGTTGAGAATTCAGTCAATATTGCACAGTAAAATGATAAATTAATAAAACCTAAAAAAAAAGCCTTGGCTCCTCGTGAAATAATTAATGGCATCAAAGACTTATCATTTGCCGAGTACATTACTTTTTCATCAAGAAACTCAATGGTTTAAAGACACCTTGAGAACCCTTGACCACAGAAAAAAACTTCTATACGAAATGTGGAAACATGAAGTCTCTTTGATTATCTTCTTAACTTTAGGAGGGAAAGCAAGGGAACAGGCCAGACCACCCCCTAGCACTAGCAGAACCTAAATCTCTAATTGCCTCCTTGAAAAAAGGGTCAAGGAAATTTGTTCTATTAATCCGGATAAATTAATTGATCCATTTGTTAATATAGGTTTGTTTAAGCAATTAATTATTTGATTTTATCCTTTAATCAGTCGATTTAATGAATAATCATTTTAACAATATCGAATTATTTTTAAGTAAGTTCGATTTATCAATTAATTAATTGCTTAATTTCGATTGAATATATGTAATTCTTTTTTCTCTCGTTCAGTGATGTACAAATGAGTCATGTACACACATGAACGATGTTTCGAAAAGATAATATTTCAGTATATTTACACAACAATCCCTAATATTTCTATTTCTAATAGCCATGCATGTAGAAAAAGAGAAGTTGAGAATTCACTGTCAGTGTTGCACAATAAAAGGATATAAAAGAAAAAAACTTCCCAATAAGATCACAACTTAAACCCTACATCTTCCAGGTCGAAAAGCGTATTGTCTGCATCCTCTAGGTCTTCATTAGTTAGCTCATGAGGCGATGGACAAAAAATCCCAATAATATCAAGGAGGACATCAATGTAAGCTGTTTTGAGCTGTTGTTTCTTTGGACGAAATTCTGATGCAGTGCCTGGGTATCTTTCGAATATTTGCCTTACCCATTTGACCTATAATCAAAAACGCTATGAAACAAGAATCAGTTCTCTCTTCCCTTAGATTAGAAGCATAAACTGCAGTAATCACGAACTGATGCAGGTTTGCTATTTTCACTTCACAGGTCAGTGTTTGCTTGGACTGGTGCAAAACTCTTATATCAGCAGGATCCTTCCACACAATTATGATTCGGCCATTATCATCAGACACATGGTTAGAGGTATATCTCCAACCTAGGCAGACCTTAGACATTATCTGGTTCAAGTTTAGAACTTTTATATAAATTTCCAAAATTGCTCCAAAAAGTGGCTGGGTACTATTAAGCCAATGACAAAAAGGTTGATGCTTGTACGAGTCATTTAGACCACGGACATTCCAAAAAAAGTGTTTCGTATTCATAGGAAAGAAGAGAGAGAGGAGGGGGGGGGGTCTCCAGGGGGAGAGAACCAACAAAAGAATCCATAGGATCAGTAAGGGGTTGAGCAGAAACTGGAAGGGTAAGAGGGATTGATTCAGATGCAATTTGAAGAGTAATAAAGTTTGTTTCAGGCTTTGTTACAGGAATAGGGCCAACAAAAGGAGGAAATGTTTCAAAAGAGGAAGGAAAACAAGAATTTAAAGAGGGATGAGACCTGGACCTTTTAAAAAGGTAATGACTTTTCGGCTTTCTGGTGGTGGGTTATGAGGATAAGGTACACTTGAGGGAGTTATAGTGGCTGGTAAGGCAACGGTTATAGGTAGAGAAAGTAAGGAGGGAGAGGTGGAGGACGAGGAGGTAAGGAAGAAACTGGTAATGGTTGAGTAGAGGTGGTATTTGGATTTGCTATGGCAGGAGAGGAAGAAGGCAATTGATGCGGTTGAATTGGAGCAGAAGAAGGGTTAGAGGAGGAGGCAGAAGTCTTAGTAACCTCAGAAACAGAAGGAGGTTGCGCTCTTTATCAACTGATTTAGTAACTTTTTCAACAGCTTGTGCGACTGATTTTCCTTTCTGTTTATCTTTGATACTCGATCCATACGTGAAAGTAACCCATCTCTTTACTTAATAGAAAAGAGAAAGAGATACTTCCTAAAGGAAATTTAAGTAAACCAAACTCTAACGAGTCCAGGAACCACATTAGACAAATGCATTAAAGAATCCTAACGACTCATTAAGAACCACGAAGTACTTCTTTACAAGATTCGGAAACATCCAACCTAAGCCACTTATCTTCCAGAGTTTCAAGACGACTCAAAAACCACACAAAACTATAGGAACTCGAGAATCTAAGCCATTAAACAACATCATCGAACAATAGAGGAACTCTGGCTACAGACACATCTGCTTTCTCCTTCTCCAGCTGAGCTTCCAGGTTTGAGCACTTCAGCTTCAATTCCTTCAACTCTTCCTCTATTTCTTGCATCCGAGTCTCACCAGCTTCCTCGTTCTCCTTCTTTTCTGACACTTCTTTCAGTTTCTCTACCAACCAATTTAGATTCAACCCTGCGTCTGTCAAGTGTGCAAGAGCAGCATATGCGTCTTCCAGATCATCCTTGGAAAGTTCTTGAGTCGACTGGCACATCGTCTTGATTAGGCTGAGGAGGACATTCATGTAAGCTGACCTCAGATGCTGATTCTTTGGACGGAACTCTGATGCTATGTCAGGGTGTCTTTCAAATATACAGCTCACAGATTCAACCTGAAAGTGATAAGAAGATGAATAAAGTAGAAACCCCCATATTGAGGGTGCAGTTATCAGACACCTGAACAACATCAGAACAGACCACAACATCCTTTCCCTCATATTCTGCAACTCATACAGACATGTATTAAGAAATTTTTACGATTTCCTTTCTGATCGTCACTGAATTTATAAGTGCTCTCTGCATGCTACTTCAGAAACAATTCACAAAACAGAGAAGCATAAACAGAACATATGTCTCTAGTGATCGAAATTTTTAAGAAATAATTACACCATTCTTGATTTCATACCTGTGAAGGAAGAACTCGAAAGCCATTGACATCCATGCTTTCCTTTACTGATGAAGCTTCCTTGAGCAAATCATTAGACTCTGCAGCATCATTTTCCTCTAACTTGCTCAGAGCTTTGGTTGTCTCGTCACATTCCTCAGGTACGTCTAATTTGCCAATAACTTCAAGAACAGCTACCTCGACAACAATCTTGAGCTCTCCATTAACCAGGAATCCACTATCTTTGTCATCAAGTTTGTTAAGGGGAAACATTGATGTAAAACCAAAGTCGCAATCACGCACATCAAACCAGTGTTTTGTTGCTGTAAAAAAACGAAATAAATTCCAATTCTATCATTGACTTCACATCAAATAAAGACATACATGAGCTATGCTCTAACTGACTGAACATTTCTGTTAACAATACTTGGAACGAAACTTTGACACTAGTAATAAACAACCCCAACTAAAACAACATAGAAGAACAGTTGCAATAATTCGCCAACGCATATCAAGAAACGAGCAGTGTGTAGAAACAATCACCTCTACTTTGAGAGAGTTCTTCAGAGAGTTGATTCACTACACTTAAGTTAAAATCTGCATGCCTTCTCCATCCATCAGGCAAAAATTCACTACCAGCAACGTCCAGATACAGCGACAAATACTCAACACTATTTCCTTTAGGAAAAGCCAGAAGACGCCTGCAAGTAAATTTTGGTCAATCCGCAATTTCACGGAAAACCTAAATGGATGAAATCATTAGAAAATAAGTTCACTACTTACCACTTGCAGCCACCAGCGACGAATTCATCTGAATAAAATTTTCTGGATTGTAGAGAGCAGAAATTCTTAATCACCCAAGTGAACTTGTTGTAATCAACTTCTTTCCCCATTGTTATCTGCAATCAAACTACCAGAACACAAAGAGAAGTAAGAAAGAAAAAAAAAACCCTAGGATCAGCAATTTCGAGCAACATAACCTAAACAGAGATTCAAACACTTGGTAGGTACAACACTCTTAAAACATCAGACAAAAGTAACATAATCGACGTAACGAAACAGAGTTTACGAAATCAAAAGAGTAGAAAGATTTTACCTTCTGAGGGAAAAGCGTGGAAATGGGAACCGGAGACGAAGACAGATTCCGTAAGAAACTGAATAGTCGCAGTCCAATGCGTGAGAGAATAAACCCTAAAGGAAATTTCTTTGATACGACGAACACTGACTTCTTTGACTGAAGGCATCATTTTCTAGTCATACACTTGGGCCGAAAAGTCAAAGCCCAGGAGAAAATCTAAAATCTCTTAAGCGTTCACGTTTTGTTATACCGACACGTTGTTTAACAAACGAAGCACGAAACGGCACGCGGTGTGTATTTGAAAAGTTAGAAACGGTATCAACCTTGCTAAATCCCCCATCGGTTATGACAAAAGAGGATACAATGAAAACTCCGTATAAGACTATTTACAACAGTTTAATGTCTCTAATCACGTGTTGAATGAGTGATGAAAAGTTATGTGAATTCTTGAGTGTTGAAAGTATTTAATATGTTGAAAAAATATGAGAAAATTTCATCTTGCCAAAATCATATTTTTTAAACCTTGCTAAATCCCCCATTTAGTCATACACTTGAGCCGAAAAGTCAAAGCCCAGTAGAAAATTTCATCTTGCCAAGATGTTGAAAGTATTTAATATTCATATTGGTTCTTCGAAAAAAATTCGTAATGGATTTAAGAGAGAAAATGATGTTGAGAAATTTTTTTTCCATCTACATTATTTTATTTAATTATTGTATATTAAATTATGTATTTTATAAAAAAAATTATATCAAAATTTATCATTTTTTTATACTCTATAAATAAAGATTTGTTTCATTAGATTTGGCCACAGGAAAAAAACTATCTTTTGAACAATAATTTTCTACTTAGCCTGAGACACCTCCGAACCGGGTATCTTACCAAATCATAGATCATCCTCCTCTCCTCGCCATGATTCCACGTTCTCGTTTTTTTTTCCTACAACAAAACAAAGAGTTGTGTAAGTATTACCAAAAATACTTAGTGAGACGATCCTTCCATCTACGAGCTATACACACAAGCAAGAGATACGATAACCAAACCACGCAACCATGCGCCAACTCACGCAATGCAACCATGGGTAAACCCAACAACCATGGACAACCCAAACAACCGTTGAACCAACAACAGTGGAACGATCACTCCGTAACTGCTGGTGTCGCTCGACACAAGCACACGCTCCAACTGAGCAACAACCCACAGGTCCTGGTGTCGGTCGACACCAACCTCCTGTGTCGCTCGACACCGAGCTTAACCCACAACCGGGGAAATGCTTGTGTCGATCGACACCCACCACTTGTATCAATCGCACTACAATAAATAGTGAATATTATTACGATTATTGTCGTCACAATATATGAATATTTATTCAGAAAAATTTTATTGTGACGAAAATGACACGAATTTTAGTATGTCACAATAAAATCGTCACAAATTCATGTAAGTCTCAAAAAAGTCACAAAATTTGGTGACGATTTCCACCGGTAACAATACGTCACCATTTGTGACGACATTCAAATGGTCGCAGAAAAGTCACAATTCGTGACGGACAATAGTGTTACAAATATGCCACAGAATATGACAAAAGAAATGTCACATATTTGTCACAGATTATTACCATATCTAAGTCACTGATCCGTTACATTTTGGGACCAAAGTATTATCACAAATCCGACACAATTAGTGACTTGATTATAGTCACACAATTGTCACAATTTGATTTTTATTTGTGACCTTTTATTCTTACGGAACTCCTTGATAAATTGTTACAAAATTAAGAATGTGAAAACCCATAAATGTTTAGTCACAAACTATTACCATTTTTTCTTAATTAATTGCTGTCACCATTTAAACAAAAAATATAATTATACAATTAAACATTAAAAATTAAAAATAACCAGCAAACGATAATATTTACTTAACAAACTAACATCCAAAACAAAGTTAATCCACAAACATATTTTACAGAAAATACAAACTAAACAATACTAAAGATAAATAGAAACCATAATAATTAGATAAGGTGAGCGATCTTGGTGGAGTTGGATCTAGGCATTTTGACTTGCAAAAGACTCGACAAGTTTTTCCATAGCTTCAAGTCTTTTCTGAATTTGTAGATTTTCTTCAAGGCTTCTTTTTAGATCAGTTTCCATCTCTTGCATCCGATTTGTTATCGTCTCTACTTCTTCTGAAGTTTGTGGTGCGCTTGAAGAAGTACCAACAGATGGTAAAGCCTCACTTAATGCTCCAAGTCCAAAGATATGGCCTTGTTTAGATAATCCAGCAGCCTATAGAACGAAAGACCAAAATACATGAGCACAAACACTACAAGATGACTAAATAAGATAAGTTAAGACTACACATCACAAGAAACACAATTAATGTAAAACCAAATGTTATTCCTTACCTTTCTAAGAAACCAAGAACTATATGTTTGATTTTAAACTAAACTCTAATCTACAAACACGTAATTCACACCAAACCAATTCACAACACACCGTAAATCCACAAAAATTATTCTCAATGCACAAACATTATTTTTAATGCATGACCGAGTAAAAAATATTATACAGAGCTTGATGTTTTCCTATAGTTAAAATAATCAATTGTAGATATTTAATCTCAAAAGAATCCTAAAGTAGTATAAAGTTTAGAAATATTACCTTGATATAAATTTCATTTTTCTTGGCTGTCAAATTTAATAATTTAACGTAATGATGCTGAATATTCATAACGGAAAATTATACTATATAGTGAAAAGTTGCAAATACTTTCATGGATTTGATTCAACTTCATCGATTGTAGTGTTAGTAATTTAGTTAATGATATGTCTAAACCAGCGAAAGTCACGGGTTTTAATGGTTAATAGTCCCTAAAGAAACCAAGAACGTTCTTTGATGGTTAATAGTCTTGGTTTGGAATAATTCACGTCAATAATTCTTTTATTTGGACAATTTCTGCAGTTTTTATTTTATTTAAAGCTAAATAACCAGCCCCTTTGTTTTATGCCCCTGCATCTGTATTCATCTGTTTGTTTTTTCTAGGATTAGAACTTTTTATCCATATAATAATCTTTTTTATTTTTTATTTTGTAGGTGTTAGCTTATTTTTCCGGGACATATGCACAAGAACTATACACGACGATGGTGTTGCAATGTTGAAAAAAAATATTTCTATGGTTCTTTGTAACCTGGAGAAAATATTTTCTCCTTCTTTTTTTGATGTCATAGAGCACTTGGTAATTCACTTGCCACACGAAGCTAGTCTTGGAGGACCTGTAAAGTTTAGATGGATGTATTTTTTTGAACGATACATGGGCCATCTAAAGAAAAAGGTGAAAAATAAGGCGAAAGTAGAAGGTTCGATTGTTGAACAATACATCAATGAAGAAATTTTTACTTTTTGTACTTATTACTTTGAATGACACATCAAGACAAAAAACCGAACAGGAGATCGACACTATAATGGAGGTAATCAAGAAGATACACATGAGTTTGATGGAATTCCAGATATATTTTCTCAGGCAGGGAGGAGTAGTGGGAAAGAAAAAGAGATATGGCTCCAAGATAAAGACCACCATATCGCATATACATATATTTTGAGGAACTGCGATCAATTAAGACCATTTGAAAGGTATGAAAATTTAATATGCATGCACATATATACTTTAATTTATATTTTGATAGCATGAGTATAAGACATCATAATTACTCTTCATGTGTTTATATATATATATAGGTTATTTGATGAGAATGATTGCAGCTAATCCTGGGATAAGTCAAAATAATCTAATTGAGCTTAGAGAAAATCAATATTCACGCTGGTTACAAAAACATGTAAGATTTTTTTTTTTTTTAATATGTGATAAATCCTTGATAAGCTTATAATATAGTATGTGCTGTATATATGAAATCAGGTGGAGGATACTTGGAAGGATAATTCATATCCAAAGTGGTTGCTGAGTCTCGTTCATGGTCCAATGGTTCAAGTTACTTGTTGGCCAATGTATTTTTGTCGTGGATACATATTTCATACATATGATCATGGAAAGGACAAAAAGAATGCCAATTATGGAGTTTGTGTCAAAGGTACAACATCTTCTAGCTCAAATGAAGAAGCTGATTTCTATGGAATACTGAGAGAGATTTATGAGCTTCATTATCCTGGACCAGTTGATCTTAAAGTCATGGTCTTCAAATGTGAATGGTATGATTCAACCATTGGGAGAGGTATACGAAGAAACAAGTCGATTATTGATATTAATGCTAAAAGGCATTATGAAAAGTACGATCCTTTTGTTTTAGTTTCATAAGCAGATCAAGTATGTTATATTCCATATCCACAGATGACTCAGCCGAAAAAGATCAACAAATGGGAAATAGCAATTATGATACCGCCGAGAGGCAAAGTATTGGTCAACCAAAATTTGGATTTCACTGCAATGCAACATGATAAAGATGATTCTATTGTTCAGTCTGATTCATTGCACGTCGAGACACTATCATATCTAGATGGCCAACCAGGAGATCTTGATGATCCAGTAGTAGAAGCAGAAGTTGGATCTGACGCTGAAGATGGAAATTCTGATATCGAATTAACTACTGACGAATCTGAGTAATAATTTTAAAATTGTATTATGTCATTTGTACTCTTTTCAAAAGTTTTATGTATTTTTAGATTTTTTTTTGTTTTCAAAATTGAAGCTATTTTCTTATTTAATTTTTAGTTCACAAGTTTTTATTTTTGTCACAAAAATGGTAACAATTATGTCATAATCTATGACCAAACGCAAATGTCACTAAAACAGTGACTAATTATGCCAAGGTAGTTACAAAATATTTGTAACTAGACGTGACGTAAGTTTAGTCACAAAAATCGTATAATTTAGTTACCATGTTTGGTCGCAAATCCGTACTTATATTTGTGACTATATATTTTGTAACAAATTTGACATAATTAGTGACAGAATTCGGTTACCTTCAATTCGGTCACAATATTATGACCAAGTAGTAACATTTATATGACCAAATAAATACGTCACGGTTTTGTATGTAAATCGTCACAATATTCTGACGAAAAAAATTGTTACAGTTTTCCGTCATGATATCTAATTTTTTTTGTAGTGTCGACACCAAGCTCTGCAACGCGAACCCAACAACACAACCTTGCCGAACAACCACATCCAACCTTCCTTGGATTCCTCGCTTCCCATAATTGATCACTTCCCTGCACACACAACACACCAAGGAAGGAACCCAAGCAACACAATCCACAGATTTCTCCCAATCCAAACCACACAATCACAAATCAAGCCACATAACCTCAAAAGCTTAGATAAACTCAATGGTCACACACTCACCTTAGAAATCGGAAGGATTACAGACTGGAAACGGCACCACAAGGCCAACACCTGAGCCTAGCAACGAGCCCTTTCTCCACGACCGCAACCGATCTCCCTCTCTTCCGAACCTCAAGCTTCCTTTTACCTCCTTAATCCTCCAAGGAACCAAACCCACTCTTCCTCCCTTCTATTCTCTCCCCAAACTCTCTCTCTCTCTCTGGAAGGATCCGAACCCTCCAGAAGAAGAAGAAGAAGAAGAACGAGTTCAGACGCCGCACGAAGAGAAGAAGAAGAGATTCGCGATATAAGGTAGGTAGAACCGGAGAAAACTAAACCGACCCTCTGTCGAATTAGCTGGTGTCGATCGACACCCACCCTTGGTGTCGCTCAACACCTCCTCCACGAGCCAAGGCTGCTCAACACAACACGCTGGTGTCGATCGATACCACTCCTTGGTGTCGCTCAACACTGAGCCCTCAAGCCAAGCCTGCTCGACAACACTTCCAGGATCGATCGGTCCACGCCCCGGATCGATCGGTCCCCTCCACCATTTTCCCTGCAAATGATCCCCCGGTCCCAAACACAACAAAGTACTCCACACAATAGTACTTTCCGGGACACGTGCATTACATAGCCTTTCATAAACTCTCGTTTCTATCTGTTTCTATCTTCTTTGAGGAAATTGATCTTAGCAATAACCTTTCTAATAATAGCCAAAATTCTTCTAATTATCCTTTCAACTATCCAAATCCCAACAACTATCCGTTTCAAAATCAATCTTCCAACCCACCCCAAAACATACCAAATTATGGTTTTCACCAAGTTTCTTCATACCGTCAGCTATTCCAAACTATCATCCATATTACGGTTCGACGATGTCATATTCATCTCAACCACCCGCTTATTCTTCTACTCCGACGGATAATGAAATTGTTCCAGATGTTGGAGCAAATGAATTTCCCGGATTTTCTACACAAATGGCTCTTAGTGGTGTTAATGAAGCCGCTCCAAGTGTAGACGATTCAACCCCTGCTCCCCGGAAAAGCGCCAAATGGACCACTAAGCAAAATTTGGTGCTACTAAGTGGGTGGATCAAATATAGAACATACATCGTTGTTGGTATAAACCAAAAGAGCGAATCATTTTGGGGTAAAATTGCTGAGTATTGTAATGAGCATTGCTCATTTGATCCACCGCGTGGGGGGGAGTTTTGTGCAGAAATCATTACAATTACATGAACCAAAAATTGGAAAAATGGATGGCGCTTACGATAACGCTAAGCGTATGCAATAAAGCGGGTGGTCGGAGTAAGATGTATTGGCGAAAGTGCAAGAAATATATTCAGGTGGTGGTAACGGAAATTTCAATTTAATGAAAGAATGGATCACTGCCCGTGATTGATGTAGTCTAGATTCAAGTACCCCAATTAATATTATCGAACCACAGGGAGCAATGAACCAACACACTAGGAATGCACAAGTTCACTTAATCTAAGCAAAATAAAAGGGTTTTAGTTTCCTAAATATTACTAACAAAGCAAATCAAACTAAATAATACAAATCAAAGCAAAAGAAAGTAAAATACAAAAGACTAACAACAATCAAACATAAACAATGCGGGAAAACGACTAACGTGTCTAAATAAAGACTTAAAGACGAATTCTTGGGTCAAGGTAATCGAATAGGAATAACTTTAAGGATGGGTTAAGAAGCTTAAACTATCTTCTAACAAGTGTGACCCTTAGGCCATAGAACACTAAGAAAGACTAACGCATTTCCATGCTATTAGACCCTTTACTAATCACCAATCATCATCAACTTCCGTTCGCAATTAAAATGATCAGTAAGCATTTAAACAAGTCTATCTAGCCACAATTCACCCTAGTCAACATTCTTCCGACGGTAAGGAACGAAAAGCACTTAAAGATTTTGGTTCGAGAATTTCATGAAACACCTTCTGGGCGTGAAATTCCTAAGTTCTAAATCAACATGACATGTGTTGATTTAGCCTTATAAACAACCAATAAGCAAGGATTCTATGAAATCTAGTCCTAAACTCCATAACTCAATCTCTAGTTCATCCTAATCTACCAAGACCCAAAAACTGTAAAAGACTACTACTCACACATGCTCAAATCATAAAAGTAAACCATACAAAAGATAGATATTGAAGACATAATGAAGATTCTCTAAAAATATTTATAAGAAAATAAGTGACATAAGTTTAGATGATGAATCTATAAACATAAAACAAGGAAAAACTCTCAAGAACAAGAGAGAGAGTTTTGTTTCTAAAATAAAGCTTAGATATTTTCTTTACAACAAAACAAGGTATTTATAGTGGAGGAGAGAGCACTTAGAATGAGAAAAACATTAAAATTTGTCGGCAGCGACTTGCTCGATCGGTTGCAAACCGATCGTGACGTTTTGTCCGTGAAATCGATTATTTGCCGAGCGACTTTGACGATCGGTTGCAAACCGATCGGATCATAACTTTTGACTCATAGCTTGGATTGGCCTGATGTCACCACCATTAGAAAGCTACGGAAATGTCCTACAACTTTGATGCAGAGCTTGAAAGCTAATTCTCACGGTAAGACCTTCATATAAGTTGATCTTTAAAACGTGATTTGTCGCTCGGTTGCCTCGATCGGTTGCAGACCGATCGGATCATAACTTTTGACTCATAGCTCGGATTACCCTGATTTTAAGCCCATTGGAACGATACTTCAATGATATATAACTTTCATGAAGGAATCCAAAGCTAAATCACAAGCAAAAATCTTCATATGACGTGATCTTTCAGGTACTTTAGATGGGTTCTGGATCATCATTTCTTCAGTTGGCTTGATCGCATGCCCATCTCTTCCTTTTTTGCTTCAATTCTATTCCATTTGCACTCTCCTTCTTGGCTCTTGATCTCCATATCTTGAAGCACCTCTTTTTGATGTCCTTTTTGCTCCATAAGGCTCTAAAACTTCATGTTCCTCCGTATACCTAAATAAACTCAAATGCAATGCAAATATGCAACTAAAGACCTAAACAATCAATGTAATATGCATGAAAACAAAGAGAAATAAAGCACTAAAAGTGCTAAAAACACGTGATATCAGTGATCAACCACGTTATGGTAGTCAGGTAGGAGAAAATACTAGCTTTGGAAGCAGTGGATCTAATAGAGCCCACGAGAGTGATGCTAGTGACTCCAACTCTGTAGGATCTAGATCTCATCTAATGAGGAGGGATGCAGCTAAGAAAAAGCTAAAAAGAAAGGTAAGGGCGCTGTCTTGGAAGTGGTCAACGAAGATTTTAATGAATTCATGAAAATCAAAGCACAAGAGACGGAACGCTTGGAAAAACTAGCCATGTTTCAAGAGGAGGCAAACCTAAGGCGAAAGGAGGCAACCCAAAGGCAAGAGGAGGCAAACCAATTGATGAAAGAAAAGACTCAGGCTAAGAAGATGAAGATGTGGCTGAAGCTAAGTGAAAAGAAACATCTCAATGACCAGAGCAGAGAGCTACTCCAACAGTTGAGCCACAAATTATTTAGAAATTAATTGTAGTCACAAGTGGCTGTCTGTATCATATCACTCCATGCTTGTCTGTATCATGTCACTCTATGCTTTCATAATGTTTGTTTGTCATTTTCTTTTTTAATAATGTTCATTGCCACTTGATGCTTTAATAATGTTAGATTGTCACGTTATGCTTTAATAATAGAAAATCTTACCCTCCAACCACTCAACATGCTTTAATAATGATGTCAAGTGTCCCTGACTTTTTCGTCAATGTAATCCGTGAATTTTGGCTTTTAATGGTAGAATATTATCTTCCAACCACTCAACATGCTTTCATAATGATATCAGTAGCCGTGACTTTTTCTTCAATGTAAACCGTGACTTTTTCGTCAATTTAATCCGTGAATTTCAGCTTTTAATGGCAAAATCGTATCCTCCAACCACTCAGTCTATTGGTTCCATTTTCTTATAAATGGGGACTCATTCTTCCATTGATGTACCAATACCACAAATCTCACCTTACTAAAAAAATCTCAATGGATCCATCAGGATTTCTTTTTGATATCAAAGCTTACAAAAGGCAGTCTGAAATGGAAGAGAGGTTTATCCCTCAACCATTTTAAGGAGCGTCGAAAAAAAATAAAGGAAGACTATCCACCTCGTAGCAAGAAAAAATACCATAGGAGAGATCATGCAACGGTAAATCAAAGACTGATTGACGACTACTTTGCCAATCAACCTACATATGATGATGCAATATTTCGTCGGGGATTTTGGATGCGAAAACATGTTTTCCTCCGGATCGTTGGGGACCTATCAAGTAGTGACGACTACTTCACCCAACGATTTGACGCAACCAATAAGAAGGTATATCTCCATTAGCGAAATATACCACGGCCATGCGAATGTTAGCATATGGTGTGGCGGCCGACGCTGTGGATGAATACATCAAAATTGGAGGTACTACATCTTTGGAGTGCTTGCATAGGTTCTGTAAGGGAATCATACAAGGGTACGAGCAAGTGTATCTCAAAGCTCCAACTGAAGATGACCTGCAAAGAATTTTGCATGTTAGTGAAATGTGAGGGTTCGTGGAGATGATTGGGAGTATTGATTGCATGAACTGTGAATAAAAAAATTGTCCTAAAGCGTGGGAAGGATAATTTACTCGAGGAGATAAGGGAACCACCACTATTATTTTTGAAGCGGTCGCATCCCATGATCTATGGATTTGGCATGCTTTTTTTGGATGTCCAGATACATTGAACGATATAAACGTTCTAGATCCTTCACCAGCGTTCGATGATGTTGAACAGGGAAATATTCCAAGAGTGAACTTCTTCGTGAACAAACATCCGTATAATATGGCTTACTATCTAGCTGACGGTATCTATCTTTCTTATCCTACTTTCATCAAATCGATTAGGCTTCCTCAAAGTAAACTGGACAAGTTATTTACACAAGTTCAGGAAGGATGTCGGAAGGACATTGAACGTGCATTCGGAGTGTTGCAGGCTCGATCTAAAATCATTCGCGAACCAGCTCGCATATGGGACATTTCCGATTTGGCTATCATAATGAGATCATGTATCATATTGCATAATATGATTGTTGAGGATGAACGAGATACATATGCTCAACACTGGACCGACTATGATCAATATGAGGTAAGTGGGTCTAATGCACCACAACCATTCTTGACCGAAGTGCTACTTGCTTTTGCAAATCATGTATGTGCTAGATCCGAATTGCGTGATTTAAATGTACATCACGAATTGCAAGTAGATCTAGTCAAACACATATGGTTAAAATTCGGAATGTTCCGTGGTTAAAGAGATTTTTAAGTTTGTGAGTTGAGTTTATTGTATTAATTAAGTTATGTGTGTTTTATTATTTGTGTCGTAGACTTATTTATGTATTTAATTATATTTTAAGTTTTCATATTTTTATTTTCTTTTAATAATATCTTTCTTTATTTTTCGTCTTTAATAATTGATTTTTTATTAAAATTATAAAATAATACAGAAAACAAAAATTATTTAAAACATTTATTTAATTCTTAAGTATTGTAATTTAATTTCAATCAATAATTATTATTAATATGTAATCACAAAAACAAAAACAAAGAAGAAAATAAAAATATGAAAATAAAAATGGTAGAGTAGGGTGTTGAATTTTATTAAATAAACCATTGTAAAGTATAAAAAATAAATAGATGTTAAATTATTAGATGGAAGAGAGAGAATATGATGTAGAAGAGAGAGAATATAATGTGAAGGGTGGTGTGTGCTGAAACCATTTTCTTCTAAAAAGAACTCGACTCACACTATCGATAAGAAGACGAGATCCTATGTCATTGACTATTATTTGGTCAAAATCCAGCACTTTTCATAGACTTTAACCTTTTAAATAAAAAAAATTTAAAATTTAGCCTAACATTTTTTCTTGAAAATGTTCTTTTTAGGACTCCACAATTATATTATAAATTTTTGATTAGTCCTTTTGAATATACAACTGTCATAACAGTTTCATCATCACTAAGTCTGCTTTCTTCTACATTGGAAATTTGATAATTTTTGTTTGTATTCAAAACCGCACGCGGATTAAGACGAATTAGCAGAGACATTACTTAGTTGAGGATGGATTAGGAACACATTATACTCGTTTCTTAACTCTACCTAAAAGTAAGTTATTAAAATAAGGAAAGCGATTAATAGAAAGACTACAAGTATAAAACACTATTCCAAATTAAATAATGGAGAAGACTCAAAATTAAGAAGCACAACTTCATCTTAACATTTCAATCAAACAACATCAATGAACCCGAAGCTACAGCTTTCTCTTTCTCCAGGTCGGCTTCAAGTTCTGCCAATGCCAGCTTTCGCTTCTGGACCTGTTTCTCGAGTTCTCTGACCCGTGTGTCGTACTCAACCTGTTTTTCCAAAGCCTGATCCAACTTCTTACGCAACCAATCCAAATTCAAGCCTGATTTTATCAGATCAGTAAGCGTATTGTCTGCTTTGTTCAGGTCTTCCACGGTGAGCTCCTTAGAAGATTTGCACAGTGTCTTGTTTAGGTCAAGAAGAGCATACATGTAAGCATTCTTGATATGTTGATTCTTTAAACTGAAATCCCATGCGAGATCTGGATGTTTCTCAAAGATTGCCTTCACCTGATCAACCTGTGATGATGATGTTTAACAAGTAAAAAAAGGTCAAATTCAGTTTATCTCAAATATTGAAACAAGAGGTGAATAACTTGTCAAGCTTTATTATTATTACCTGCGAATCAAGAACCTGAAAGCCGTTGACTTCAATAGTTACATCGGGCATGTTCGTCTATTAATCGCTGCGACAGCGATAGCGACTCCGACTAAAGCAAAAAATATAACAGAGATACAAAAACACTCGCTCGATATGGACGCCGGCGTCGTCACTAGTGAAGATGTTGAGTCGCTGTTATTTTTAGCGACACGTGTATATACCTTATACGTCGCTGCTATTAGTATCGAGCGACTCCTCTCTACGCAATTCTCAACAGACTCTCTACATCTTGTGTGTTAAACAACTGTTTTTTTGTCGCTAGATCTAATCGCAGCGTTTGGAAAAAAAACAGGGCCATCATCTTTGTTTTGCAAATCTTCAGATGAAGAGGAATCATCATGAGCTCTCTGTTCACTATTATAACTAATCTCCTCAACTTGTGATGTACTTAATGTGTCAATAACTTCAAGAAATTTTACTTCAGCAATAATCGCAAGCTCCCCATTCAACAAGAATCCACCATTTAGGGCATTAAGGCTGATTACGGGAATCATGTCTCTGAAACCCCAAATCTTAGTCTTCTTATCAAACCAGCGCCATCCTTTTGTAATAACATTTCAACATAACAATATGTTATTATTCCGTCACTATTTATCTGACACAGCCAGTCATGATCACAACCATTGTGCATATATATGATTTACTTTTTATGTACGGAATGTGTCTCAGAAAGGTGATTGACTATAGTGAAGCGATAGTCCGCGTATCTTCTCCATCCAATAGGCAATAATTCCATACCAACTTCCAGAAACAGAGAAAAGTAACCAGCATGGTTTCCGTTGGGATAAGCAACAAAAGACGCCTACCAGAAATCAGAATAACCAAAAACTATACAGTATAATGGACCAAAAACACTTGAAAACAAATAACAAAAGAAACTATGTTTTTACCATTTAGAGTCACCAATTAGGATTGGAACAGAGCAACACCACTCACATTGCAAGTCTTTTATCACCCAACCAAACCTCCTAAAACCTTGATCTGCCATTGAAGTGATGAAGATTCTACTAGATACAATAAATGATGAAAACCCTTTTAAAAACTCAAATTCAAAACCCTAATCACACGCACTAAAAAAGAATGGAGACAAATAAGCTCTTTTTTTTTTTTTTATATACGGAAGATACGGCTGTGCGTGGGACGATCATGCAGAGGAGGTTATCATTTTTCTAGTGTGTTTATTTTCTCTCATCGTCAAAAACATACAAATCCAAGAGAGAGAGAGAGAGTGATTATGAGTCAATATATCAGCTTCTTCCATCTGGCGTAACCAAGGGTGGCCATGAAAAGCACAATGCAAAGCGCAATGACACTCCACTCAGAGACGCCAAGTGTACTGTTGTACATTGGACTTGGTTTTGTTCATTAACAAAACAACAATGTATATGTTGGATTAAGCTTGAAGTAATCCTAAATAGTTTAGGATTAAGAATATGTTTAGGAGATATCTAAACATATTGAGAAAAGGAAATTGTTCTTAATTAGAAATAGGAAATTGGTGTTCTGTCGAGTTTATAAAAGGAGTTGCTAAGCTGTGGCATCCCTGTGTGAATTAAGAGAGAAAGATTGTGAGAGCTTTAGTTTTTGAGAGATTGTTTCTAAGGATAATAATAAGAGAGATATTCTTATTAATCTTGTGTTCTTATTTTCCTACATATTTTCCTGCATATTTTCTATATTTGGTAGCAGAGCCAATAAGGAAACACGATGGCAGACGGTGTTGGTGCTATTGTAGTAGCGAAACCTAAGGAAGGAGGAGGATCCTCTTCCATCACGTGTCCTATGTTGACCTCTACCAATTATACAGTTTGGGCAATGCGAATGAAAGCTACTCTTAAAGTTCACAAAGTCTGGGAAGCTATTGAAGCAGAGAAAATTGATGGAGAAAAGAACGACATGGTTATTGCGTTATTATTCCAATCAATCCCCGAGACTTTAATTCTACAAGTAGGAGAACTTGATACAGCCAAAAAGGTATGGGAAGCTATCAAAACTCGGTATGTAGGAGCTGAGCGAGTTCGAGAGGCTAGGTTACAAACATTGATGACTGGTTTTGATCGCTTAAAGATGAAAGACTCAGAGACTATTGATGAATTCGTTGGAAGAATATCAGAAATCTCTTCAAAATCAGCTGCCCTAGGAACAATCATTGAAGAACCTAAATTGGTTAAGAAATTTCTTAAGAGTCTTCCTCGGAGAAAGTATATACATATAGTTGCTTCCTTAGAGCAGGTATTAGACCTTAATACCACGAGCTTTGAAGATATCGTTGGACGTCTTAAAGCTTATGAAGAAAGAATTCTCGAAGAAGAAGAACCACAAGAAGAACAAAGCAAACTAATGTATGCTAACTCAGATGGACAAAATTATTCAAATCAGCAAGAATACAATGGAAACTACAGAGGAAGAGGAAGAGGAGGAAGATTTACTTACCGAGGAAGAGGTCGTGGACGCAACGTAGGAAGAGATATCTCACAGATCATGTGTTTTAGATGTGATAAGATGGGTCACTATGCAAGTAACTGTCCAGATCGCCTACTTAAGCTACAAGAAGCCCAAGAAACAGAGAAAGATACATAGAATGAAGATGAGCTCATGATGCATGAAGTTGTTTTTCTTAATGAAAAACATTGTGTACCCAGCAAATTCGAAACAAACATCAATGGAGAGAATGTTTGGTATCTTGACAACGGAGTTAGCAATCATATGACTGGAGACAGAAGATACTTTGACACACTTGATTCAATAGTTACAGGAAAGGTAATATTTGGAGATGATTCACGCATTGACATTAAAGGAAAAGGGACTATTGCCTTCATAGATCTAAATGGAAAAACAAGAAAGATGATTGATGTTTACTACATTTTGGGTCTAAAAAGCAACATTGTTAGCCTTGGTCAAGCCACAGAAGCTGGATGTGATATTAGACTAAGAGAATGACATTTGACAATGCGGGATCGTGATGGAAAGCTTCTTGTCAAAACAGAAAGGTCTCCAAATCGGCTATACAAGGTTAGAATGGGCTTAAAAGATAACACATGTCTATATCTAACAGATATAAGTGAATCAAGCATGTGGCATGCAAGGATGGGTCATGTGAATTTCGCTACTTTAAACTCCATGATTGAAAAAAAACTTGTCTATGGAGCTCCAAATGACACGCTTGAAAAGGAACTCTGCAGTTCATGTTTGCTTGGTAAACAAACACGACGAGTCTTTCCACAGGAAACCACATATCGGGCAACAACGAAGCTTGAGCTTATACATGGCGACCTCTGCGGACCAATTACACCAAGCACAATTGCTGGAAATTGATACATCTTTGTTCTCATAGATGACTATTCACGATATATGTGGACGATCCTATTAAAAGACAAAGGAGATGCTTTTCAGAAATTCAGAAGTTTTAAAACAATGGTAGAGAAAGAAACAGAAGGAAAAATACAAACCCTGAGAACAAACAGAGGAGGAGAGTTTATGTCCATTGAATTTAATTCCTTCTGCGAAAATAACGGCATTAAGAGACATCTTACGGCGCCTTATACCCCACAACAAAATGGAGTAGTGGAGAGACGAAACAGAACATTAATGGAGATGGCGAGAAGTATCTTGAATCACATGTACATGCCGAATTATTTGTGGGGAGAAGCTGTGAGACACTCAACCTATGTTCTAAATAGAGTGGCAACTCGAGCTCTTAAAGATAAGACTCCATATGAGATGTTTCGAGACAAAAGGCCAAACATTGAACACATCCGTGTTTTTGGGTGTATTGGATACGCAAAGGTAGACACTCCACATCTAAAGAAGCTAGATGACAGAACACGTATACTTGTTCATCTAGGAACGGAACCTGGATCTAAAGCTTATCGACTATTTGACCCTCAGACAAGGAAAATTGTTGTCAGCAGAGATGTTATCTTTGACGAGACAAAAGGTTGGAACTGGAAAGGTGATAATACCAAGAGAGATGGTAATGAAAGCTTTAAGATTATGTTTGATGTTTTCGGAAATCATGGACTTGATGAAAACGATGAAGATGTTGGGACATGACAACTCATTGAGAATGGAGAAGCATCAGAAGATGCTGGAAATAACGAAGAATATGAAGAGATAAATGAACAGGATCTCATACCAATAGATACATCTCCAGTCGCATTAAGAAGATCACAAAGAGAAACTCATATGCCGAAATACCTTGAAGACTATGTACTACTTGCTGAAGAAGAATGAGAGATGTTACTGTTATGTTTAAACAATGAGCCGAGAAGTTTTTCTGAAGCAAAAGAGTCTAAAGAATGGATACATGCTTGTGAAGAAGAAGTTGGCTCAATCGAAAAAATTGAGAACACGGGATCTTGTTGATTTACCTACTGGAGCAAAACCAATTGGTCTTAAATGGGTTTTCAAGCTAAAAAGGAATTCAGACGGGAGTATCAATAAATACAAAGCAAGGCTTATTGCAAAGGGATATGTGCAACAGTATGGTGTAGATTTTGAGGAGGTTTTTGCTCCAGTTGCAAGAATTAAAACAATTAGACTTCTCATTGATCTTGCAGCTGCATATGGATGGGAAATTCATCACCTTGATGTTAAAACAGCCTTCCTTCATGGAGAGCTTAAAGAAACTGTCTATGTTTCACGACCAGAAGATTTTCAAAAGGCTGGAAGTGAAGATAAAGTTTACAAACTCAATAAAGATTTGTATGGATTACGACAAGCACCGAAGAGCTTGGAATAACAAATTAAATCGAATTCTCTTAGAATTACGGTTTGTAAAGTGCTCGAAAGAACCATCCGTGTATCGTAAGGAGGTTGGAGAACATTTGTTAATTATTGGCGTTTATGTCGATGATCTGTTTGTCACAGGCACAAAATTGGAAGCTATTAATGAGTTCAAGAAGGAGATGGCATCAAAGTTTGAGATGAGTGACGTTGGTAGATTGACATATTATCTGGGAATTGAAGTAGATCAGCATCAAGGAGGGATAACACTGAATCAAACTCGTTATGCTCAGAAAATTCTTCAAGAAGCTGCAATGAAAGACTGTAATTTAGTGCATACGCCAATGGATATTGGACTGAAACTATCTAAAGCTGAGAATGAGAAAGCGATCGATGCAACAACTTTCAGAAAGCATGTAGGATGCCTCTGTTATCTGCTTTACACACGACTAGACCTATCTTATTGCGTGGGAGTGCTGAGCAGGTACATGCAAAGTCCAAGGGAATCCCATGGAGTAGCAATGAAACAATGTCTGAGGTACTTAAAGGGAACTACAGCTCTCGGTTTAGCTTTCGGAAGAACAAGGATACCAAAACTCTTAGGTTATAGCGACAGCAGCCACAATGTTGATCCGGATGATGGTAAAAGCACCTCTGGGCATATCTTCTATCTAGGAGAGAGTCCGATAACGTGGTGTTCACAAAAGCAAGATGTTGTAGCTTTATCTTCATGTGAGGCTGAGTTCATGGCTGGGACAGAGGCTGCAAAGCAAGCGATCTGGTTACAAGATTTGTTATGTGAGATCACCGGAGCTTCATGTGAAAAGGTCACAATACGAATTGATAATCAGTCTGCAATTGCTTTGACAAAAAATCCAGTGTTTCATGGTCGAAGTAAACACATACAAAGGCGGTATCATTTTATAAGGGAATGTGTTGAGAATGGACAAATTGAGGTAGAACATGTTCCCGGGAAGGAACAAAAAGCGGACATATTGACAAAGGCACTCGGAAGGATTAAGTTCAAAGAGATGAGAGATCTCATTGGTGTTCAAGACTTGGAGAAGAACGAGTTCAAGCGTAAAGAGGAGAATGTTGGATTAAGCTTGTAGTAATCCTAAATAGTTTAGGATTAAGAATATGTTTAGGAGATATCTAAACATATTGAGAAAAGGAAATTGTTCTTAATTAGAAATAGGAAATTGGTGTTCTGTCGAGTTTATAAAAGGAGTTGCTAAGCTGTGGCATCCCTGTGTGAATTAAGAGAGAAAGATTGTGAGAGCTTTAGTTTTTGAGAGATTGTTTCTAAGGCTAATAATAAGAGAGATATTCTTATTAATCTTGTGTTCTTATTTTCCTGCATATTTTCCTGCATATTTTCTATAGTATATGCAGCTATAAATAGTGATGTAATTATGTAAACCAGAAAAGCTACCTTCCACATTGAAAAAATGAGAGTTTTAAATCAAAACAAAAATGGGGAAATTTTAGCATCCAAAACCGCAGAACCCCGAGGGCGATTTACCAGTTACTTAGTTCAGGAAGTTCCGAACGAAGAGTTTTAATCTTACGAGTACATTATATTAGCGTACGTCACAAGCTATTTGTTTCTCCAAAGCCTTATACAACTTCTTACGCAACCAATCTAACATGAAGCCTGCGTTTGTCAGATCGGAAAGTGTACTGTCTGCGAAGTTTAAGTCGTTCTCAGTGAGTTCCTTAGGCGACTTGCTCAATGTCTTGATTAAGTCAAGAAGACAACCCATGTAAACATTCTTGAGATTTTGATTCTTTAAATTCATATTCGATGCGAGATCTGGATGTTTCTCAAAAATTTCCTTCACTTGATTAACCTGTGAAGATGGTGAAAACAATAAACAAAGGCCATATCATTGTATCTCAAATATTGAAACAAGAGTTAAATCATTGTCAAGCTTTATATATTACCTGTGAATCAAGAACATGAAAGCCATTGACTACAACAGTTACATCATCCTTGAACTCTTCAGATGAAGAGTAATAATCAAGAATTGTCCATTCACTATCATCACTAATCGCTGCAATTTGTGGTGTGCCAATAGCTTCAAAAGTTTCTACTTCAGCAACAATCATGAGCTCTCCGTTCACCAAGAACCCACTATTTATATCGTTAAGTTTGGTTAGAGGAATCATGTCTTCCCAACCCCATTGCGGCGCTTTCTTATCAAACCACTGTCGTCCTTCTGCAACATTTTTACCCCATTATTTGGTTAATCAACATAGAATAGTTAAATCACTACTACATCAACTAAAATCCTGCCTGTGGATTGCTACTAAAATGACATTAGTGATGAATAGTGTTTCACTTATTCACTTTAAAAACATGTTGCCGCTGTTTCTACCATTCATCAAATTTTCACTTTTTCACATGCATAACACTCATCAAAAGCTAGATAGATTTACCTCTCTTTACGGAGATATGCTCGGAAAGTTGATTAACTACAGTTAAGCGAAATTGTGTGTATTGTCTCCAACTCCATCCACAAGGCATTGATTCAAAATCAACTTCGAGATACAGAGACAAGTTATCACCATTATTTTCCTCAGGATAGGCAAAAAGACGCCTACCAGGAAAAAAAAAAGAAAAAAAAACCCAAAAGAAAATAATCACCAAAACTTTATATATATGATGATAAATATTGCATTAATTAAAATGGAAAGAATATTAAAAAGATATTGTCTTTTTACCATCTGACGTCACGGATCAGAACTGGATCAGAAACATAACAATCTTGTAATTGCAAAGAGGAAAAATTCTTTATAATCCAAACAAACTTCTTATCACATGGGTTCGTTATTGATGTCATGAAGATTCCTCGTTCGCAAGAAGGCAAAACTTTTCCTGAAATCAAATTTATAAACCAAACCCTTATCACATACGTTTCGACGTAGAAGAGAAAATTATAAACTAAGATTCCACTCCAAGAAATTTTGAAAATCGACCACAATTCTTTTAATAGTTACGACGATATGAACTGGAATTAGACTAAGTCTAAAGGGTTTTGTAGAAAGGAGACGAAGAAGCTATAAAAACAAACTTTTTAAGCGTAACCTAATGTAAAAATATATATATCTAGCTTTTTTTTTCTTTTTCTTTTTTTTTGTAAGAGATATTGTTAGATAGACTTGAGACATTTTCCAACAAACTAAATTCAACATTTAGATTTTCTAGGGAGATTTTCTTAGCGTCTAAGTCGGAATAAATCTTGAAGAAATAAATAAAAATACATTGAACTTATTTTTTACATAGTAGTAACCTATGTGAAAGCATGTATTGACTTCCCATCGCTTAGGTTTACTTCCAATCGCTCTGTTTCTTCTTATTTGTTTTTTGGGCTCAAATACTCTGTTTCTGATTTGTTATGTAAAAAATGTATTTGCACTTGACTTTAGACGTAGCCACTTTCTCTTTAAAGAAGACATGCTTTATTAAAGAGAGTTAAAACAACACAAGAAACAGAGGAACTTCACCTAAAACCATCAATTAGTGATATCAAACGGAGTTTCAAACGACATCGCTGAAATCAAACGGAGTTTCAGCAGCCAAACTCTTAGCTTTCTGTTTCTTCAGATCAGATTCTAAATCCGACAAATTCACCTTTCTCTTCTTGACTTGTTCCTCAAGTTCTCTGATCCGTGCCCCATTGGCCCGTTTTTTCTCCTTCTTCAAGAAAGCTTCGTCCAGTTTCTGACGCAACCAGTGCAACTTCAAGCCAGCTTTTGTCAGATCCAGAACCGTGCGGTCTGCTTTGTTTAGTTCGTCCATCATGAGATCCTTAGGCGATCGACACAGTGTCATAATTAGGTCGAGAAGAACACCCATGTACGCATTTTTGAGCTGTTGGTTCTTTATATTGAAATCTGATGCAATGTCTGGATGTTTTTCAAAGATTGCCTTCACCTGGCTTACCTGTGAAACAAGAAACGTCAAATCGTTTTCTTACACTCGAATTGAAATTAGAGTTTTATTTGTAAAATGTCATGCTTTATTACTTGCGAATCGAGAATCTGAAACCCATTGACTTCAACAATTTCATTAACATCGTCCGAGGACTCCGACCATTCTTCAGATGAAGTCGAGTATCTTTGTTCATCATCGCTAGATTCACTACTCTCTGTCTTCCTCACCATTGATTACAAAGAGACTATCTCAATCTCAAAACTGTAGATAGATAGCTGAGGATTAATTAATCTTCAGTGTTGCAGCAAGGAATGGAGACTAGAGAGGATATTTATATTTGCAGAGTTAAGATAGTGATATTAAGAAAGTGCATGCATTTGTGACTTGATACTCTTGTCATATATATTACATATTTAATAAAATGGTAAAATCAAACAACCAATGGATACTAATACTGTCCATCCAATCGAGCCACATTTTTTTTTGCCGTGTGCCACACTCAGACATTATTTTTACAGCAAGAAACTTAATGCTTACCTAGAGGAGAGTAATCAACCATCCCAAAAACACTCTATACGACGTAAGCATCCATACGTTATAATTCTATACCAAAATCAAACAAAATCAAATTCAACCGCATTTATAATTTCATGGAATTCAATTTTTGAGAAAGTGAAATTCGATTTGTATTTTTTACCATAAAAGTTCATGAAATCGAATACAAATAGATTTGCTGCGTAAGACCATCTCCAATGTATTTCTCTTTTATTCCCTCTAATATAGAGGACCTCTATAAAAATATTTTTTATTTATTTCGATTTTAATTATAAAATTTTAAAACTTAAAAAATTCTTTTATATTATTAATTATTAAAATATTAATTATATTTATTTTAATCATAAATAAAAAAAGAAAGTTAAATGACTACTTTGCAAATAAAAAATTTCAATTCTATTTTTTTTTGTCAACATTTTTAATTCTATTATAGAGGAAGAAAAAAGTTCCTCGATATATGGAGCAAAAACTAGCCATCTCTATTTTAGAGGTGAAAATAGAGTTTAGAAGAGAAAATAGAGGTGGGTTGAAGATGCTCTTAAATCTTCAAAAACGTGTTCATTAATGTGTGTAAGTCTTATAACATGTGTCCTAAATGGTCAGAAGTTGCCGCAGTCACAATTAACCCCTATTAATATGGATCTCAGGTTGACAAACAAACAAAATTTGGAGATCTCATCGAACAGTGTCAAGAAAAGGGTAAATCTCATACCTAAAGTTACAACTCCCACTCACAACTCTCCCTCCTTCTTTACCATTGCAGCATTTAGGAAGCTCCCCAATAATCTTATCCAAACACGTCTTACAAACCGTAAACCATAAGTCCCGCGTACACTGCACCATTCCGTACAGCTTCATCTTCCCGAGATTCATCTCCCCCTTCTCGTACAACAATAACTTATCTGATCTACGAGTAGCTTTCGTGGTCAGGTCAGTGAGTAGAGCCTTTGTCTTCGCATTGAACGACGCCGGATCGCTTACTTTCTTCGTGCTGTACATATAGAACTTGTTCTTGTCATCGATCTTCTCGAAGAAAGCGGTCGGAGAAATCTTGAGAAGACATTTGTCAAACCATATTATCCCTGCCTTGTTCATCGGACATCTTCTACGTAGCTGTCATATACGTACATAACAATATATACCACAGATAAAATGAAATTAATATTGCAAATGCCTATAATATTAGTTCATTTAATAAACTGATTGTGGAAATTCATCAGATATCTACTAATAATTGTATTTAGAAACATTTCAAAAATTACTAGGCTTTTTTTTTCTTTTTTGAAAAATACTTAAAAATATTTCTAAACTATTAAAAGCTTTCGAAAATCAGTTTACCTAAAAATTGTGGCATTTTTGGGAAAAGTTTGTGTTATTTTTGGAAAATAAAAACATTAATTGACGTGTGCGTGACGTTACCTCGGAGGTGGCGGTGGTGAGGCAGGAACCACACTTGGAGCCGTAGGAGTCACCGCGGCATTGGAGCAAGATGTAGACGGTATTGGGATCGTCGCCATGATAGGCATAGACGAAACCTCTTACAAAAGTGTCTTTATACATGTCATTGATGAGAAAGTTAAGGTTTCCTTCGTACGGGCTCTTCGGCTTGTATTTCCCTTCAGTCTCGGAGCATTTGTGGTATAGATATGCGTTGGTCTTGGTCATGGACGAAACACTGCGTATAAGGAAGACTTGTATGGCTACCACGGCCAAGTTAAGGACCAAATCGATGCGTTTTGATATGGACGATGAAGACATTGTTTTTGATTCTTGATCTTCTTTTTTTACGCAGAAGAATGCTTTATTACAAAGTGGTAGACTCGAGGGAATTTGTAGCTGATTTGGCTTTCATTAGTTACTTCGATGAGATGATTATGTCAAAACGACTTTTTTGTGTGTTTACCTTACAAAAATTCGGTTGATTTAAAAGAGCTGTTTTTTGGTTTTGTAACGGACACGAGAGAAGAGTTAGGAGTTGTGACTTGGTATATGCGGCGAGTGAAGGGCCGATGAAAAAGTCAAAATTTAAAGGTTTGACCGAATTAAAACTTTTATAAATTATAAATAGTAAGGTGACATCGCTATATAAAGATTTTGGATCTGTTTTTCAGTATTAACATACTATAAATAGCGTCTAAAAAGAGACTTCTCATTACCAATATTTTTACTCAAATCCACAAGAATGGTTTGTTCTTGTCATCATGTAGACAGAGTTTGACTTGGCAACTAAATACCGATTCTAACATTTAAGCATTTGGATATCTCTGTATGATATGCAAAAATAATAGTGTTGCCAAATATTTAAGCTGTTTCAGTTCCACTACTTAGCACCTAGATCAGGATCTTGCAAATCAGCAAACAACATTTTTTTTTTTTGAATAGAATGTAAAATTTATTCAGAAAAAACGTTATTACATCAAGTGCGTCTGAATTTCGAAAGTTTTAATATACATTTTGCCTATCCTGTAGACAAAAATTAAAAAAAGCCTCGTCTTTATCTCGTTTTAAACCAAGTCGCCATATAGGCCGCATGTCTTCCGTCGCCTTGTTCGCTTATGGTTGATAAGCGATTTCGAACTTCCTTGTCAAGTCGTTTGAGTAGTAGGAGCTGGGTAGTTGGGGTTTCTCCATGTCTCCTCCTGTTTCGTTCTCTCCACAACGTGTACACTAGTAGCTGAAATGTATATCTCAAGAGGAATAGATGAGCTTTACCTAACGATTTGTTCATGAGGAGCTTTAGGATAATGTCCAATCTGTAGAGATCTGACGATCAAGAAATTTTGAAGTAAGACCTGACCAGACTTCCTTCGAATATAGACATATGAAAAACAGATGGTTTCTTGTTTCCATTGGCTCTTGACAAAACACACAAGATGAATTAAATCCAAACAAACAACATCTTTGAACGAGAGAGGAGCTCTCGCAGCCAACACTTTTGCCTTTTCCTTCTGCAACTGTTCCTCCATTGTTCGTAGCCGGGCCACACTACTCTGCTCCATCTTCTTCTTTTCAGGACCTCATTCAGTTTCGTCTTCAGCCAATCCAATTTAAAGCCAACATCAATCAGATCAACAAGTGTCTCATCAGCATTACTCAAATCATCATCAGAAAGCTTCTCTGGAGACTGGCACAGTGTCTCAATGAGCCTAAGGAGTGCATCCATGTATGCTTTCCTGATCTGTTGGTTCTTAGGACGGAAACCTAATGCTGTATCCGGGTGTCTTTTGAAGATATGGCTCACTGATTGTACCTGCAAGCAAGAACAACATACACTATATCGGAACCAAGACTGTGAGGTTAAAACCTGAAAACAAACAAGATACATACCATCCTGGTTACTTATTTAGAAGTTTTCTTTAGAAAAAATATAGAACATGCGTTAACACTCAGTTTTCAAGTTAGATTTTTTTAGAAGAATAGACGTTGGATTGTGTTCTTACCTGTGAAGTAAAAACTTTAAAACCATTGACATCCATGGTTTCCTTTTCTGGTTGAATCTTTTTTAGCAAATTATTCAACGTCTCAAAAGCAGATGTCTTATTGTTACACCCTGTACCACCATTTTCTACTGTCGGCGAGGTGTCCATCATGGACTTCAATATGTGGAGGGATGATGAAGCATCATCATCCGGATTCTCTTCAACTGTACTATCCTCATAAGGATCATCTTTCGGTGCATTATCATTGGAAACTGCCACATTGTTACAATTCATACCACGATTTCCTACTGCATGAGAAGCGTTTTTCCAGGCATTCGGTTGGTTCAAAGGACATATGTCCTGACCTGCATCATTAGAAACAGGAGATGAAGCATCATCATCATCATCATCCAAATTCTCCTCACATGCCTCATCATCATCTGAACCCTCTTCAGATGCATCAGTAGCTTGATTTCCTTCTTTGCAGCTCAGAGGTTCAGTTATCTTCACAGTATGCTCTGGTACACCAATAGCTGGAAGAGTCTGTACCTCAGCGACAATAATGAGTTTGTTTCTCACCAGAAACCCATTAATTACCTCTAGCATGAAGTTTATTAAGGGGCAAAAACTCTTTAAAACCCCAACCATAATCATTTGCATCGAGCCAACCTTGCCCTTCTGCCATGTCCACAAACAGCAAAGGAAGTCTCATCAAGTGATTGTAACCATAAATATTAAAATTTTGCATCAAAATCTACAGATAGAATCAAACAACGAGTGTATAAGGAAAAAAACAATCACCTAACACTCTGGTCGATTGTTTATGAATCTTATTCACAAGAGTGAGTCGACATTTCACTTCTTTTCTCCATCTTGATGGCAAAGATGCAGGACCCGTAAGTTCCAGATACAAGGACCAGTAACCATTCCTATCTCTATTGGAACGAGCAAGAAGACGCCTGTACAAAAAAACCAAAGTCGCATCTTTTACCAAATTCCACCAACAAAAAGAAAAAAGACGAAAGTGTTTGTAATCGTTTCTGTATTCACCAGTTGCAGCCAGCGACCACGAAGGTGCGAGAGTAGTAGCAATCGTTATATTGCAAAGAAGATAAATTTTTTAAAACCTAACCGAATCTTTTCTCCTTTTGCTTGCTCATTATCCTTGATGAACCGTCGGAGCACAAAAGAAATCTGACTCGGATAAGCAGTTCCGCAATCCAACAGATCAACGCAGTCTCCCGGTAACAGATTCACATACGATTATTCAAGGGTTTAAGTTGAATCATACTGAACCCAAACTTAACCAAAATGGTATTAACTGAATCAAACCATGTCAAACCGAAATTAATCCAGATTGGTAAATTCTCTCGTACCAAACTAAACTGATATTGAACCAGACTTGATTCTTAACCAGAATTTCACACCGGTTAGAGAGAGGAGAGAAGGGTTTTTAGCCAGAACCGTTCTTTTCATTGAACCAAACCGGCAGATTCTAGTGTCTTACTAAAGAAATTAAGAAAAATGTGGGCTTGTATGATGAAACTCAGACCAAACAGATTGCCGGTTTACGGTGTCACCGGTTTATAGAAATAAAAATCATGAACACCAAAAATGCGTATAAAGTGAAGTGAAGTGATCAAACAACATCATCGAACTTTAGAGGAGCTCCAATGGACAAAACCTCTGCCTTCTTCGTCTCGCACTTGTGCATCAAGTCGTGAAGCTGTTGCTCTATTCCTTGGAGTATGACCAAACCAGACTGTTCTTTCTCCTTCTTTTCTTTTACTTGGTCCAGCTTCTTCTCCAACCAATCCACCTTAAACCCCGCATCTTTCAAGTATGTCAGCGCAATGTCTACTTCCACAAGATCTTCATTGGAGAGCTCCTGAAGAGATTGGCACAGTGTCTCGATTACGTTGACCAGGAAATTCATGAATGTTTCCTCAGATGTTGGTTCTTTACTTGGAATCCTACTGCAATGTCTGGGTGTTTTTCAAAAATACGTCTCACGGATTCCACCTGCGAGTGTAAATACAGATGTACGAAGCATATAAGAGAGAGCATTCTTTGGAGATCTGGAAACACACGAAAACATTGATCTCACCATTAATTCTTAAGTTTCTTTACCTGTGAAGGAAGAACTTGAAACCCATTAACATCAATGCTTTCCTTCACTTCTTGAGCTTCTTGAGTCTTGTTGAGTAAATCATTAGAATGTACAGATTCCTCTGATTCATCTAATGTGCCAATAACTTCAAGAACTTCTACCTCAGCAACAATCATGACTTCTCCATTTACCAAAAATCCACCATCTTTGGCATTAAGTTTGGTAAGTGGAAGCATGTCTGCAAAACCCCATCCGGGAGCATTCTGATCAAACCAGCGCTGCGTTTCTGCAACATTTCACAATCATTAGTTAATCAACCACAAATAAACCACTGCATGAACTAAGAAACTCTTTACAATTGGAATAATTAGCACACAAACACCCTGCTTTACCAACATATATAAAACTCTCTAGTCAAAACAAGAATTGCACAACAGATCATTACAATCGGAATAATTAGCATTCCTAGCGTCAAAATGAATATCATTATGCACATAATACTGACACTGACAGTAACCAAGACGAATCAACTAGTGATGAGCAGTAAGAAGCACCTTGTTGTACTGAGAGTTCTTGCGAAAGTTGATTTACTATACTTATGCGAAATTTGGCATATCTTCTCCATCCAGAAGGCAATGATTGAAAATCAGCAACTTCTAGATACAAAGACAAGTACTCCGCTTTATATCCCTTTGGAAAGGCCAACAGACGCCTGCAAGAAAACTCAAAGAAAAGAATCATCAAACTCAAATATTTCCTAAATCTAAATCGACTAACAAACTTGAAAACGAGACGATTCTTTGCTACCATTTGCGGTCACCGATCACCACTGGAACAGAGTAACACCTCTCAGAGTTCAAAGAGGAGAAATTCTTGATCTCCCAACAAAACTTCTTATCAACTGACTTCGCCATCTATGTCTGATTAAAGATTCCTTTGCAATCAAACTACCAGAACCTGGAGAGAAGAAAACCCCATTTAACTGACAGTCACACATCCAAATTCATAATTGAATTTACCCCTATGAACTCTCGTAAATACAAAAATCAGACCAATATTCACTGCAAGCAATTTTCGAGAATGATTTCCTCGCGATCAAACTAAAAGAAGACAAAGTGAAGAAAAGAGAAAACCCTAGAACTTGAATGGCGCACACACACCCAATAGGCCAATATTTGTAAATCGAAGATTCAATCAACAAGTAATAAAAATCTCGATCAACAAAAACTAACGTACATCTCCAAAATCACCATGGAATCGAACAAAGTCGAGGGAATCATAAATAAAGGATTTACCTCTTGAAAGTTTGTTAGCGAGTCGCTAGGGTTACTGTTCGTGCATAGAGGGTAAAACGTAAAAATATATATTTTAGCTTTTAATTTTTGTACCGCATTATATATGGAGGATCTATTAAATTATGAAATTTGTCAAACACGAAAATAAAAAGTTTTCAATTTTAAGATAAGTACTACGCGTTCAAAAAAAAAACAGCTTTGATTAATTAATTAAGATGCTTAGATAATTCAAAACTTATCTGATACTTGATTAACAAGTAACCAAGAAAACTAAAAGTCTCCAACCGAAAGGAAATGCTGAAAGAAGGAAAGCTAAAAAAAAAAACACTAGTGACTTCATTCAAACAACATCGCTGAATCCAATTCGAGACTCAGCAGCCAAAGCCGCAGCTTTCTCTTTCTTAATGTCAGATTCCAAATCGGACAAAGTCAGCTTTCGCTTCCTGACCTGTTCCTCGAGTTCTATGATCCGGGCCCCAGTAACTCTCTGTTTCTCCTTCTTCAAGTAAGCTACGTCCCACTTCTGTCGCAACCAACCCACATTCAAGCCTGCTCTAGTAAAATCAAATATCGTCCTCTGTTGTCGACTTGCACAGCGTCTCGATTAGGTCGAGGAGGACATCCATAAAAGCATTCTTGAGCTGCTGATTCTTAAAATTGAAATTTGAAGTGAGATCTGGATGTCTTTTAAACATTTCCTTCACCTGTTTTTCCTGTGAACCAGAAAAACGCAAACTGAAAAGGTCAAATCGAATTATCTTCATTAATATTAGAGAATATGAACAAAGGCTATCACATTTAATTTTCATGTTCTGTTAGAGAACAGATAATTGAACATTGTCGTGCTTACTTGTGAAACAAGAACCTGAAACCCATTGACGTCAACAGTTTCTTCACCTTCCAAAGACGAATCTTGAGACCAAGACAAATCATCGTCTTTGCTATCACCAGGCACATAACTATTTTTTTCCTCAGACATTTTTACGATGAGAATTCACTTTAGTGTAGGATGAAGCAGAGAAGAAGCCAGATGATCACATATATAAATAAAATTCTGGCATTCTTAGTACCATAATTATGAACCTTGACTCATCGTGACTTGATATTCTTTGGCATAACTGTGAATAAAGTAATATTGGAAAACAGCGATAGATATTAAACTGCATACATCATCTGACTTGAAACGCTTGTTTGGTAGCGACTCTTCGTGTGACTATGTTAAGACATTACTTTATCATCAAGGCATCGGAGCATTCGATATGCAAGTCATCCTGTGGAATTTTTTTTGAGTAAATATTGATTCTATACTTTATAATCAATCCTTTACAGAAATCAAGAGAATTACATTTTACAGCATTTGTGGATATTTCCAAGACATGGGTCTCTTTTATCTTCCTAAGTTTTAAGAGGACTCATTAGTAAGAACAGCCCACAACACCAAGTAGAACCAAACTCCAAGTGCCTTAATTAATAACACAAGTGCCATTAAACAATATCATCGAATGAGACAGGAGCTTTTACAGCGGACACTTTTGCCTTCTCCTTCTCCACCAGAGCTTCGATGTCTGAACACTTCTGCTTCAAGACCTTCAACTCTTCCTCCATTTCTTGCAGCCCAGTCTCATTAGCCTCCTCATTCTCCTTCTTTTCTGACACTTCATAAAGTTTTTTCTCCAACCAATCCAGTTTAAATCCAGCATCTCTCATGGATCCCAGTGCAGCATAAGCATCCAAAAGATCATCCTTGGACATTTCCTGAGGTAAGTGGCTCACAGTCTCAATCAAACTGAGTAGCAGACACATGTAACCCGTTTTGAGATTTGGGTTCTTTGGACGGAAATCAGATGCAATCTCTGGATGTCTTTCAAACATACGTCTCACAGACTTTGCCTGTGATTTTGAGAAAAGCGTGAAAAGAGTAGAATGCATATTAAAGGAGAAGTTTCCGGAGACACCACAAAAGCACCATATCATAGAAAACATCATACTATCTCTCGTGGCTGAAATTTCTACACACAAAATTATGTTATTATTCTTAATTTTCTTACCTGTGAAGGAAGAAGTTGAAAGCCATTAACATCCACGATTTCCGTTACTGTTGAAGTTTCCTCTGTTACATCTACTTTGCCAATAGTTTCAAGAACCTCTATCTCGACAACAACTTTAAGCTCCCCGTTTAATAGAAATCCGCTATCTTTAGCGTGAATTTCATTTAGGGGACACATGGATGGAAGACCCCAATTGGAAGTATTCTCATCAAACCAGTGTTCTAGTTCTGTAAAATCACACCAAAAGAATTCATCTATTCAATTCATTTACTTTGAATAAAGCACTAAATGAACTATGCACCTGTGGATTGAACAACAATGCTCCCAACTTGGCAAAAAAAAAAACTTTTAAACTAATCTAAAACCACCCAACACAAACACCAGTTCCAGTCCCAAAACGAGTCTAACAAGACATCAAATATAAAATCTCGTAAAACAACAAGACCAAAAACTGGAAATTGGTAAATTAATATAAACTATTCTTTCTTCTGAATTATAAGATCAGATGGGATGAAAAGGATTATCTCGGATTGTTACTTCCTATCTAACTGATTTTTTGGGTTTATAATACTGTCAATGACAATAATTAGAGACGGGAACTCTTAAAGCTAGCCGTGGGAAGAAGTAATTACCAAGTTTTGACTGAGAGAGTTTATCTGATAATTGATTTACTATAGTCAGACGATATTTAGCGTGTCTTCTCCATCCAGAAGGCAAAGAAGTAGAATTATGAACACCCAGAAACAGGGACAACCAATTAGCATTTTTATATCCCTTGGGATAGGCCTGTAGATGCCTGAACAAAAAACAAAGAAAACAAAGGACGACATCACGCAAACCCAAAATAGACGAAAAACATTAGAAAAGTTCTTACCATTTGCAGCCACCGACGACAAAATGATCAGAATAAATAACGTCGGCTGGTAAAGAGGAAAATTTTTTAATGGTCCAAGTGATCTTCTTTTTATCAAATTGCTTCCCCATTAATCTTGATGAATTGAGTCCTCTGCAAACAAACTAGCAGAACACTATAAAAAAAAAAAAACAAAAGCAAATCAAAACTAGCAGAACATGAAGAGAAGAAAAACCCTAGAATCCAAGCTGAGAATCAAATAACAATCTCAAGCAGCATATCAAAAATTGAAAGTAAGAATTCCTATATATATGGTATCAAAGCCTATAAAAGTTTGAGTGCTACGTTAAAGTTAATGAAATGTCAATCGTTTAGTTTACGTACACGAGGAATACGAATCACTTGCGCTCCTCTTAGGGTTACTTGGTGCATGGGCATTCTGGATTCTATCTCTGGGTCCTAGGGTTAACTCTTGCTCGATTCTTCTTTCTCCTCCTTTCCATCTCAATGAGATCCTTCTTCTCTCTCTTTCTTATATCGACCAGATTCTTCAGACTTCCTCTCAGCTACTTCTTTCTTTCCCTTTCTTCTCCTCTTGACGGTCTAATACGTTTAACTTCTCTTTTCATTCTCATCAGTTTATACAATTTTAATTAGTCTTTTTATAAGTATAGCAAGATAGGCCCAAACTGTAGTCCAGAGTTTTGTATCCGTGTTGTTATCGTGTCACTACTTTTCAAATTCGAACATGTATGCACAATGCACGTTGTTGTAATTTTTGCTCATTCTAAATTTCTAATTTTTCATCTTTTGACACAAAATAACAAACATGATCTCATGCTTACCTTCGAATAAGGAGCCTTAAATCCATTGACGTTTACCGTCCTTTCACCTTCCCACTCCCTTTCATATGCATAGCAATGATCACTCTGGTCTTCTACCATTATGATCCAATTTCTTTTCACAGGCATGAAAAGGACAAAAAGTTAATATGTTCCCCATAACAAATTTGGGATTCATAACATTCATTTGGAAAATGAAGAAGAGAATAAGAAAATCAGTACATCGTTTAGAAATTAACCCTAGGAAATCTTTTCTTTAGTGAATTTACTCTCTGCAACAGATGAAGAAAATGTATGTCTTTCAACTCTTCCAGTCGTAACAGTGACTCAGCTTTTAACATTTTGTATTAAACCTAAAGTCAAGAGAAATTTTTTTTGCTGAAACAGTGATAGCTGAATAGAAAATGTTCCAATCAATTATAAGGTGATATAACGTAGCAAAGTATCTCGACAACATCACAAAATGGTTACCAATTGAAGCAAGTCTGCAAACGAACAGACCAGTCACCAAGCAGAAGGAAAACTCTAGATGCCTATCAACTCAAAAATATTAAAACACATCAGCGAATGATAGAGGAGCTTTTGCAGCTAAAACCTCTGCTTTCTCCTTCTCCAGCTGAGCTTCCAGGTCTAAGCATTTCTGTTTCAAACCTTTCAGCTCTTCTTTGATTTCTTGCATCCGAGTTTCACCAGCCTCCTCTTTCTCCTTCTTTTCCGACAGCTCAACAAGTTTCTTCTCCAACCAATCAACCTTAAATCCAGCATCAGTCATGGATCTGAGTGCAACATATGCCTCGGCTAGATCAGCCTTGTGGAGCTCGTTAGGCGACTGGCGCACAGTATCAATCAGACTCAGTAGCAAACTCATGTAACCTGTCCTAAGATTTGGGTTCTTTAAACGGAATTCAGATGCAATTTCTGGATGCCTTTCAAAGATATGGCTCACAAATTCCACCTGAGAGTAAAAACAAAAGTATAAAATATAATCCATATTGAGAGAGCAGTTTTTGGAGACAATATAAAGTATAAATATTGTCTCTTGTTGCTGAATGTTCTACACAAAAAGTTAGTAGCATTATTAACTTCTTACCTGTGAGGGAAGAAGTTGAAAGCCATTAAAATCCATGGTTTCCATAATTGTTGAAGTTTCCTCTGATACATCAGATTTTCCAATAACTTCAAGAACCTCTATCTCAGCGACAATTCTGAGTTCTCCATTCACCAGAAATCCGCTATCTTTGGCACGAATTTCATTTAGGGAAAACATGGATAGACGACCCCAGCGGGGAGATCGCACATCAAACCACTTTTGTTCTTCTGTAAAATCACAAGTATAATTTATATAGTCAGTTCATTTACATTTAATAAAGCACTACATGAACTATGCTTCTGTGGATTGAAACAACAATGCTCACAACTCGGTAAAACATCTTAGAACTATTCTAAAACCACCCAACACAAACACCTTTGAGCATCATACAATTCTAGACTTCTAGTCCAAAACGAGTCTATACGATAGCAATATAAAATGTCGAAAAACTAAATAAGATTTAGGACTAAAAGAGTAACAGTTGAACTATACTATTTCTTAGTAATAAGAAGTGAATGTCCAAACTATATTGTGTTATAGTCAGGAGACAAGAGTACTGGGAAGAAATAAGCACCATTTTGTTTGGAACGTTTTACGGAATTTTGATTTACTACATTCAGATGATATCGAGCGTATCTTCTCCATCCAGGTGACAATGATCCATAATCAGCCACTTCCAAATACAGAAACAAATAATCAACGTTATTTCCCTTGAGATAGACAACTAAACGCCTGCAGGAAACATGAAGAAAAGAATCAGCAACACTGTGGAGGATAACACCTAATTAAATCTACATGGACGCGCGGAAACACTTGAAAACCTAACCATTTGCATCCACCGACGATAAATTGTTCAGAATAAATTTCACCAGTTTGTATAGAGGAGAAATTCTTAATCGCCCAAGTGATCTTCTTAGCAAGTTGTTTCCCCATTGATCTTAACGAAATTTCTAAGCAATCAAACTAGTAGGAACGTGAAGAAAAGAAAAAAAACCCTAGAACCCGAGTGGTACACACACAACATCTTTTGAATCGAAGAATCAAATTAACAACAATCTTGAACAGAAAACCAACATAGTCTAAGAAATCAAAGACTAAAACACTGCATACTACGAGTTTGAAACTAGAATCGCTTTTTTTTTTCACGTATTGGAAACTGCGAGCAGCTTTGACTCTGACTCCTACTCCTAGGGTTTATAACACTTATAAGTGCATGCTCCTCTCTGGATTAAATTAGGAAATCCCTAGAAAAAAAAAAAAAGTAAAAAACTGATTTAATTTGATTTTGACTAACGTGGAATCATTTTGGAGAAAACTAAAAAAAGCATGTTCCATAAAAAAATTAATTTAGTATTTAAAATAAAATATAATTTATTTTTTCTTAGCACGTTTTTTTGCTTCTTTTTTAAAAAAAAAAAAATTAAAGTTTAAGCTCGTTGAATGTTGAGTTATTTGATTATTTCACAAAAAAAAAAAGCATTTTTTTGTTTATTAAGGAGGTGATTGGTGGAGACTGTAGAGGCTGTAAAGAAAATTCACGGATTAAGAGAGTCTTCAAGAAGACATCAAACGAGAAAAGATGTTTGGCAGCCGAATCCTCTGCCTTGGCATAGGCAAGTTTTAATCTTGGAGACCTGAAAACAGACCATGGCCATAACATACTTCAGATACAGAGCAATTACTTTTGTCTTATCCACCACACTCTGTTCAAATACACAGAGCAATTACTTTGTCGAGATCATCATCAGAGAGCTCCTCAAGTAACTGGCACAACGTCTTAATTAGTCCTAGGAGGACATTCATGTATGTTGACTTCAGGTGCCGATTCTTTGGACGGAATTTTGATGCAAAGTCTGGGTGTCTTTCAAATATACATTTCACAGATTCTACCTGCGATTGAAGTTTAAAGATGAATAAACCAAGTCATAGAAGTTTTTAGAGACATAAACACATACTATGACATACTGTTTTGTCCAACAATTTTTTGATAAATCCAAAAGCCGAAGAACTTCTACAATCTGGTTATTCAAGTTCTCTGAATTTAATACTATCTTTATAAGTGATTTTCTGATATTTGAGAGACTATTTTTCAGAACGAAACAGCCACACCTTGTCTCGGAAATCAGAGACAAACACTCTAATGTATAACACATATGATCAAGACTTTTGTATTCTCTTTGAGATTTCTAGAAATGATACAGAGTTGAGTACTAATCGTAAGTTTTCTTACCTGTGATGGAAGAACTTGAAACCCGTTGACATCAATGCTTTCCTTTACTGGTGGAGTCTCGTTGAGCAAATCGATAGACACTGCATCATGATTGTCATCTAGCTTAATCTTTTTCAGAGGTTGGTTTGCCTCATCAGATTCTTCTGATACATCTAATTTTCGAATAACTTCAAGAACATCTATCTCCACAACAATCTTGACTTCTCCGTTCACAAGAAATCCACCATTTTTGGCATGAAGGTTGGAAAGGGGGATCATGGATGTAAACCCCGATCCAAGATTTCTCTGATTAAACCAAATATTGTTTCTCTGTTCACGAAAGATATAGAACTCTAGTTAAAAAAGAAGCAATAACTGCACAATGCATAACAAGAATCTTGTAGTAGCAGCACAAGTCACATGAGTCCATGACAAGTAGAATCATAAAATAAAAACTTACATTCATCCGCGGATGTAGAAAGAATCACCTCCTCGTTGGGAAAGTTATTCGGCAAGTTGATTTCCTACAGATAAGGAGAATTGTGCATATCTTCTCCATCCAGAAGGCAATGCTCTAGAATCATCAACCACCAGATACAGAGACAAACTATTATTAAATTAATTTCCCTTGGGATTGGCCAGAAGATGCCTGCAAACAAAAAACAATTGAGAAAGGGTGGATGCCCTGTAGAGAAACCTCAATAGTGCTTAACACTAGCCCAAGACCGTTAATGCCCCGAGAACTTCGAAAGAACCAAAAAAAAAAAAACCTTCTAAGTATGATAGAAAATTTGGAAGAACAATTGGAGAATACTTGAAAAACTTTAGAGAAACTTAGAGAACTTATGAAGAACACTCTTTACTTAAACTCTCTTTTTATTTCACTTCTTCAAGTTCTTGTACATGTTACAAATGAGGGGGTGATGAGGTATTTATAGCCTCCAAAGATAGTTTACAAATGTTTCTAGATTATTCTACCATCATCTTTATAACTACTAAAATATCTAGATTTTTTCTTACAAACTTCTACATTATTCTACACAAATATCTAAGTGTTTATGTAATAGAATTCTCTAGAACACTTAAGAGGAGGTGATGATGAATCTTATGAATCTTCTAGAGAAATGTAGAGCTTAACTTTGGGTTTAGTAAACTCATAACTAAGAGTAACCCAAAATCAAGTTTAACTTCAATATGCCCTCCTCGTAAACCTAAATTGGACTAAAACAGTTAGAAAACAAGTTTTACTTTATCTTACCATTTGCAGCCACCAATCACGAATGGATCAGAATAGATTTTCTCATATTGCAAAGAGGAGAAATTCTTAGTCACCCAAGTGAACTTGTTATCAACAACTTCTTCACTCCCCATTAAAGACTCCTCGCAACCAAACTACCATTGTTATCATGTATGTTGTCCTAAGACATGGTTTCTTTGAACGAACTTCTGATGCAATGTCTGGGTATCTTTCAAATATACGTTTCACAGACTTTACCTGTGAAAGAAGAAGGAGAAAAAAGGGTATTATAGAAGCTTCAGGAGCCCTGAATACATACAGAAACCTCTACAAGAAAACAACATGAAATCCTACCAAATTTTCTACCAAAATTTTGGTAGGAAACATTTCCTACCAAATACCTACGATTTTTCTACGAAAAACAGTTGTCGTAGAAAATTGGTAGAAAATTTTCTACGAAATATAATCGTAAGAAAGTCGTAGGAAATTTTCTACGAAATTCCTACACACCGTTGAGTCGTAGGAAAATTCGTAGGAAAATGGAAGGAATTTGATGGGAAATGATGCGGTAGGAATTTGGTAGGAAAATTTCCTACGAATTTCCTACGACAACTGTACAAAATGAATTTCGTAGGAATTTGGTAGGAAAAGTTCCTACGAATTTCCTACGATAACTGTACAGAATGAATTTCGTAGAAATTTGGTAGAAAAATTTCTTACAATTTCCCTACGGTAACTGCACAGTACGAATTTCGTAGGAATTTGGTAAGAAAAGTTCCTACTAAATTCCTACGAAAATGTAAATTTTATTATTATTTATTAAACCTACTAAATTCCTACCAAAATGTTTTATTAAACCTACTAAATTCCTACCAAAATGTTAAACCTAGAACAAATAAATTTATCTCCCTTTACGCTTGAAGCCGCAACAACCTAGATCTACCTAAAACACTTCTTCTCCGACAACTCTCCACTTCTCTTCTCACGAAACCCTTCAATTTGCAGCTCCTACACCATAGTATCTTGTTTGTATCTTCTCTCCCCTTCTCTTCTCTTCCCGTCTCACGAATCCACAATCTCCAAAGGTTCCACCGTCGCGAACCGCTCTCACCTCCATCGTCGCAAACCAACACTCGACTCCACCGTCCCATACCATCTCTGGCCTCCACCATCCACCATCGCCAGAAGCTCAATCTAACGAGATTCGAAAAATGTCGCGTAAGAAGACTCACTCAACCCCATCCAATTTCGAGTTATCCCCACCGATACTTCCTAATTTCACGGTAATTTCTGACCACAACTTTATCTTCTAATTTCACTTTCAATTCTTTGGTATTGGCTAATTTATGATAGCATGTTTGGTGTGAGAAGTGTGATTTCGTTGGTTTCATGATCTTCTGTTCTTTGTGATATGTTGGTGTTTTATTAATGGTTTTGACTTTTCACTGCAAGCTAACTTATAAGAACTTTTAAACATGAATTAGAAAATCTCAAACTTTTTTGTGTCTGATTAAGAACCCGAATTGTTTTGATGTATTAATCTGATGTTACGGTCATAGAATTGAATTTGTGTTTACTGCTTAAATCTCAATAAGTTCATATGAGGGTGAAGATGTTGAAATCAAATTATAAGGATGATTCTGTTTTGCTGGTTCTATAATCGTATACTTCTTGTTGTAAACTATCTGAAGTTTGGATAAGGATTATTCCATCGTTGACTGGATTAAAGTTTTTGTTTCATTGGTCTAAGAGACTTCATGTTGTTTACCTTCTCATTCAAATCTTAATATATTAGTCTTTAAGTTATCAGTAGTACTAATTGGCTGAAACCTTTAGGTGCTTGATTTTTTAGACGAAATCTTAATATAAGAGTGTTTCACTAATGAACGGGACACAATTCTATTCGCTAAGACTATATCTTTTATGTTTACAACTTCTTTTGCTTGGTCTATGTTCTATGGACTTGTAAATTGTGTCTCAGATATTCATGGCTAAGAGAATTGGTACAGTCACTTTATGTTACTTATAAATCCTTAAGAAGAATTGTTCTATTCCATCATTGTGGTTTCGTGATATGTATTGTGATTAAGGGTTTCTTGATTCTGTTGAAGAAGAGAAAATTCATAAGAGTGAAACAGGTCATGATTAGAATTTGTTATGTTTTGAGTCCAGCCATGTATGTTTGTAATTCGAATTTGACTTTAAGCTTTAGAACTGCATGTTTGGAGTATTGCATTTGGTCTTAGAATTCTTGATTAATTCATGTGAGACTTCTCTTTGATTTGTGGCATTTTTTCTTAACTGGTATGTTATTAATTAGAAGTCTTGAATTGTTAACTTGACTTAATTGATGTTTTATCATACTGCATCTTGACTCATCTCTTAACTATTTATATGTTGTGATTGATTATCAGGAGAATACACGTGAGAATTATGAAAAGTTCATGTCACAGGAGAGGCGCGGGTATGATAGCTCCACACCGAGCTACTCATTGAACGACATAACCCGGTTTCAAATGGGACGAGACGCAACCTTAGAGGAGACGCAACCATAGACTTTTATAATTGTTTTTTTTTTAAACTAAATTTAATTTTGCTTGTAATAACTACTTTGCTTTTGTAAAAAAATTTTGATTATATATAATCGTTTTCTTTTATTATAAATTTTTGTTTTAGGATTAATTAATAGAAAAGAAACAAATTTAATTATATATAATTTAATTATTTTTGAGAGAATTTCGTAGGTAATTGGAAGGAGATGTTGGTAGGAAAACTGTAGGAATGTACAATTTCGTAGGAAATTTGAAGGAGACCGTTGGTAGGAAATTCGAAGGAAATATTTGGTAGGAAAATAGTTGGAAACATTTGGTAGGAAATTCGTAGAAACATGTTTCCTACGAAAGTTTGGTAGGATAATGGTGAAAATGTTCCTTCCAATTTCCTACGAAATTTCTTACGAATTTTCCTACGAACTTATTTGGTAGGAAATTTCCTACGAATTTCCTACCAAATTCAATTTCCTACGGGACATTTTCTACAAGCTATTTTCGTAGGAAAATGGTAGGAAACGCCTGTTTCCTACGAAATTCCTACCATTTTTGCCGTAGGAAATCCGAAGATTTCTTGTAGTGAACATACTACATCAGAGATTATTGATTATTACAAAACAGAAATTCTCCTCTAAGAAGTATACTCTAGTTGAGAAGCTAATCTTAAGTTTCTTACTCGTAAAGGAAGAATTTGAAATCCATTGAGATCATTAGACTTGGCTCCATCATTGTCCGATTCACCTGATGTGCCAATAACTCGAAGAGCAACAACCTCAATAACAATTGTTACTTCTCAGCAAACCAGAAACCCGGCATCTCTTGCAAGAAGGTTGGAAGGGGGTGGTACTGTTGGATAATGACTAGTGGGAGGATTCTCATCAAAGTAGAGTTCTGACTCTGTAGCATCACGAGAAGTATTGCATTCTTTTTTTTTGTATGAATGTTAAATTTATTCAAAACAAAAACCATTCGGTACAATAAATGCAACCGTTACAAAAAATTACGAACAACGTAAGGAGGAGAAATGGTTGAGTAATAGCTTAAACCCGCGTACTAAACCAAACGCTAAAACAATCTTCAAGTTCAGTTGGGTAGATCGATTTTATTGATCACAAGAAAGCCGAGCACAATCGCTCAATCTCTTTGATACAGGAGCTGGGGAGTCGGAATGCGGAGATCCAGAAGGTGGTTAGGCTGGCTATGACTGATTTGAGGAGTTGTAGTCTTCCGGCGTAAGATAAATAGCGCGTTGACCATGAAGTGATCCTTGATCGAATTTTTTCAAGTAGAGGGAGATAGTCAACGCTGGTCATTCTTCGAGTTAAGAGAGGTAAACCCAGATACCTTACAGGAAGAACACCAGAAGAGAGAGGTAGTTGGGCCAATATTGTGTTTCGAACATCCAGAGGGATACCAGCCATAAATATTGTTGACTTGTCCAGACTAATGTGCAGCCCTCAGCAACTACCAAATTGGTCAAAAACCTCAAGAGTACGTATAACTTGAATGAGTACGTATAACTTGAATGGAACATTAAAATATATAAACTCCTCTTAGCAAAAAAAATATGTAAACTCCTGGTGATTAAACATCAATGTCACAGCTTCGCAAGAACCATCATAAAAGTTAAAACTTAAAAAAAAAATCATCCTATAGCAACATACAGGCTTTGCAAAATGTATAAATAGGAACGTTTTTCACAATGGAACGTTTTTCAGAGATTCCATTTACTATCGTTAAGCGAAGCTTAACATGTCTTCTCCATGTGGAAGTCAGTGATTGACAACAATCAGCAACTCCCAGATACTGATAGAAGAACTCAAAGTTAGTTTCCTTGGGAAAGGCTAGAAGACGCCTACATAGAGAAAAGCCAAAAAAAAAAAAAAACGTCGGTAAAAAGATGCCCAAACCATGAAAACTTCGAGTTTCAGAAAGTGTTGTTGGTTCTGGCCAGGATTGAATCGCCGAAACTTTACTAGGATCGACGGCCAAACCTTATGCTGAGACGATGTAACCAAGAAAGTGTACTTTCGGAGACCCAAATTCACACTTCTTGAGCGTTGCAAACAATTTGTCTCGTCGTAGAACTAGGAGAACTTCACGTAAATGTAGAAGATGATCTTCTAACGTAAAACTGAAAACCAATATATCGTCAAAGTACACCACCACGAATTTGCCGATAAATGGTCGTAAAGCCTGATTCATGACACGCATGAATGTACTAGGTGCATTAGACAAACCAAAAGACATAACAAGCCACTCAAAAAGACCTTCACGGGTTTTGAAAGCTGTCTTCCACTCATCTCCTGGACGTATGCGAATTTGGTGGTAGCCGCTCTTTAAGTCCAATTTAGAGAACACTTTCGCCGTACCAATTTGATCAAGTAAATCATCAAGACGAGGGATAGGGAAACGATAGCGTACCGTTATCTTATTAATAGCACGGCTATCGACACACATTCGCCACGAACCATCTTTCTTTGGGATTAATAGAGCCGGAACCGCACAGGGACTCAAGATTTCACGTAAAAAACCCTTGGTAACCAACTCTTCGACTTGTCGACGGAGTTCTGCATGTTCACTAGGACTCATGCGGTAATGGGATTTGTTGGGAAGGGCCGCATCAGGAACGAAATCAATGCGATGTTGAATATCTCGCAACGGAGGTATCCCAGCCGGAAGATCATCAGGAAAAACATCCGCAAAGTCTTTAAGAAGCTCTGAGAACTCAACCGGTGAGCTGGTCGTTGTAGATAGTGTTGCTGGAGATGTTATGAGGACAAAGACTCTTCCTTCTTCACGCAAAGCGACTTCAAAGGGTGCTCGTTGAAGCAATAATGTGGGAGATAGTGAATTCTTCGACGTAGGTGGGAAAGAAGGTTGTAAAGTGAAACTGCGATTCCGATGCTTAAAACTATATGTGTTGAGAAACCCGTCATGAATAACCTTACGATCAAATTCCCAAGGACGTCCAAGAAGTAAATGACAAGCATCCATCGGAGCAATATCACAGATAATCTCGTCGTTGTAAGCATTCCCAATCGAAAAAGACACCAACGTACGTTGTGAAATAAAAACGTCTTTATCTTGTTGTAACCAAGACAACTTATAAGGTGCAGGATGTGGTTCTGCTTTCAAACCCAGCTTGTGCACTGCGTGTTCGGCAATAACGTTTTCTGAACTACCAAAATCAATAATCAGAGAGCATACTTTCCCTTGAATCGTACATCGAGAATGAAATAAATTGTGACGTTGAGGAAACTCCACTGATTGGCGCGGTGCTAGACATGACCGACGCAACATCAAAATCGGACCTGAATCTGCAACTAAACACTCTAGATCCTCTGTTTCAGCCTCATCAGAAATAACCTCCACATCATGACCTGCTGTATCGAGTAACAAACCACGACGGTTGCGAGTTGGACATGCTGATTGACGATGGCCCACTTCTCCACAAGCAAAACAATGGAGGTTGCTTTGTCTTGCGGCTCTAGCTGCATCAACAGGTACAATTGCAGTTTCAGTGGTTGGTGGTGTCGCTTCCACCGTAACTGGGGTCGGAGTTAATTGACGAGATGGTCGAGAGGAACTCCATCCAGAAAAATTTCCTTTAGTTTGTACTTCAATGGTGAGAGCTTGTTGATGAGCCTCAGCCAAGGAAAGTGGATTAAATAAATTGAGTGTATGATGAATGTTCTGTCGTAAACCACCAACAAAACGTGCAATTCGTTGCTTCTCTGAGTCTTGTAAATCAATCCGGTTAAGCAATAAGAAAAATTCTGTAGCGTAGTCTTTGACAGAGCGACTCCCTTGTCTTAAGTTCTGAAGTTTCTGAAACAGAATTCGCTCATAATTGAACGGCAAAAAAATTTTCTTCAATTGCTTCTGCAACTTATCCCATGTAACAATTGGCTGTTTCCCAGCACGAACACGTGATTTTTTAAGCTGTGACCACCAAGCAGCAGCTCTTCCTCGAAAACGGGTGGCGATTAACGGGACACAACGATCTAGTGGAACTCGTTTAAATTCCAAAGTCTCTTCCACCGTAACAATCCAATTAAGCAAATCTTCTGCAGCTGAAGAACCAAAAAATTCTGGGATTTCAAGTCTGAAATTTGACTCCCAGCGTGGAACAACGGTGTTATGACCCACCTGATTGTCATCATCATAAGCGAAAGGGTTCTCATCACCATCATGAGCAACGTCTCGCTGATTACGACCATGGGGAGCCACATGCTGTACATTCAACGCTTGAAGAGATGCAGTCAACGCAGCCATCTGTTGTTGAAGCTCTTGTATAGACTGCCTCATATCGTTGCCGTCGGCAACAGGTTGATTATGTCGAGGACGGAGTGCACGAACCATAGCGAGGAGCGTAGCAAAGCTCTGATACCAACCTGGCGCAGCGTACCGATGTGAAACCTAGCTCAACCGAGAGATTCAGGTATTGAATCTCACAGGAACCGCTTCTTGTTTATAAAACTCACGAGAATTTTAAGAACAAGGCAAAGAACAATAGCTCTTAATTAAAACTCAATAAAATCTGTCCCTCCAATAAAGAATACAACGCCTTTATATAGGCAATTCCTTAAAAACTAAAAAGGAAAACATCTAAAACACAATTCAATTGAAAACAAGAAAGAATTAAAAGAAATGAAAATAGCAAAAAGGCAATAAGGTTTGCGTGTTGGAAAAGCTATGATGCTGCTGCATCAGAAAACATGGTGAAGAATCGTTGAGAGCTTTGACCTCTTTTTGCTGCTTTAGTATATTTGATCATATTCATCACGTTGGGGTCATGCAGAACCTCTCTTAGGCTATGTTTATATCCAGAGTTTGTGTGAACCAGAATTATACGTGATTTGTTCTCAATAATAGGTCTTAACTGTCTTCTTTCTGTTTCCAACAATAAGTGACGATGAAACTGATCCTTTGTAAACCCGGGACTTGCGATCACTGCACCGCGAACCACACTGAAGTCAATGTGTTTCACAAAGGCCTGCACAACATTCTCATAAAATTTCTCTAACACAGACTCGTAACCAGCCATTGCAGCTCCATGCTTCCAAGGAATCGATGTTTTTTCAACTCAAGCTCCAAAGTATGGAATGCACCAATCTTTACGTGCTCGTTCTCCATGATATTCGTCCCACGTATGCGCATAACATCCCCGTCTTTGTCATAGTCCACCTCCTCAACTTGTACTTCCAGCTTCAGTCTAACACGTTCAGAGTCTCTTCCCCCATCAGGCACCTCTCTATGAACCTTTCTGAAAGTGATAGCCATTACACTATCCCCCGGGACAATCAGGTTATAAATATACCAGAGATCATCCGAGTCCTCTGGCACCATCTTAACGCTTCCGGGACCATTACGAACAAAATCCTTGCGGATGATTTTCATCTTTCAGGCTTATTTGAAGGTATATATATGACTAACAGAATCTGAAAAAGAAACTGTCGTAATTTGTGGTAGAGAAGGTATATATGTATATGACTATATCGCTCTCACACGAAGAGAAGAAAACCTAAACTCTTAATGTAAAGTTTTGCTTAAAGCTGCTATTGTTGTTATTGATATGAATGAATAAACTTGTTCTCGTGAGCATACATGTATTTATAGCTAAAGCTTAACATAATTCTTCTAGGAAAATGTATTTCCTTTTCTTAATTGTTAATTTCCTTTACGTATTTTTGTTACTGCTAATTAAGTCCAAGTCATGGAATATTCATCAACTCTTGAGATCTTTTCAGCTTAATTGGATATTTCATATTTCCTTAATATCCGCACAATCTTTTTTATTTCGAATATCTTGCAATCTTCTTTTATTCGTGTGGTTCGCTGCATTCTCAAGATCGTCGTTAGTGCATATCGATCAATCTTTCTGCTTGTTGAGGATCTAAAATCTGAGCAAAGCTCTTTGTCTCCCGCAAGAAGAAGGTGGTGATGATGATGATGCCAAGAATATGGCGAGTTTATGACACAGAGTTCATGGAATCCTCTGACCAAAGCATTTCTCTTATTCACCACACTCTGTCCAGATACAGAGCAATTACTTTTTCATCAAGTAACCTAGTTTAAAACTATTTGTTTACCAAAACCAAGGGACTCACTCCATCACAAAAATACAACAAGAAAATTAGACATACAATAATTAATCATCCAGAGTTTAAAGACGAGTCATCACTTCTGAACCAAGACACAACAAGAACACCAACTCACCAAGTTTAGAATCAAACACAAAGTTTTTGAGAACATAAGAACATCAAACAACATCATCAAACGAGAGAGGAACATTGGCGGCCGAAAAATCTGCATGCTCCTTCTCTAGAAGATCTTTCAGATCAACCCTTTTCTGATTGAGTTTCTGCAACTCTTCCTCAATTTGTTGCAACCGAGCCTTAGCAGTGGCCACTTTCTTCTTTTTTTTCCTTTACTTTCTCGAGCCTCTTCTCTAACAAATCCACTATAAAGCCTCCCTTTGCGGCATTTGACACTACAACAGATGCTTCTTCTAGATCATCATCAGAGATATTCCGAGGAAACTGGCACAACGTCTCAATTTGTCCGAGGACGGCATTCATGTATGTTGTCCTCCGACATTGTTTCGTCTGACGAACTATTGATGCAATATCAGGGTGTTTTTTAAATATAGGCTTCACAGATCCTACCTTTGAATGACAAAAGGTGAACAGACCATATCACAGATCCTACCTGTGAAGGAAAGACTTGAAACCCATTAACATCAACGCTTTTGTTCAATTGTTCAGTAGCTTTGTAATCATGACTAAACTTAACAACAACCTTTAGTTTCCCATTTTTAAGAAATCCGCCATCTTCTGCAAGAAGGTTGGAACGGAGGAGTACGATTGGATAACGACAAGTGGGGGAATTCTCATCAACACAAAGCTCTGAATCTGCAGCATCTCAAAATACATTGCATCCCATTTTTACTATGAATCAAGAATATATCGGTAGCACCAAAATGAAGTAACGAGTAAGCAGGTTGTATAAATATATAATCACCTTTCACTATGGAATGATTTTCATAACGTCGATTGACTATAGTGAAGCGAAGATGTACATTGCTTGTCCATCTAGAACGCAGGGAGTTAGGGTCAGCAACGCCTAAATAATGACAGGAGAACTCAAAGTTATTTCCCTTGGGTGTGCGAAGTACACGCCTGCAGCCATCAAAGAGTACACTCCTCAGCAACCTAAGGAGTATTGTTCTCTTTTTACCATTTGCAGCCATCAATTAGAAGAACTGTATCAGAACAATACTCCTTAGGTTGCTGAGGAGAGAGAATATTTATCACCCACGAGTGCCACTCTACGTTTTTTCCCCATTGATGTGATTAAGGCTAAAAGAGCATGAATAAATTTCCACTATGAAATCTAAAACCGCAATATTATATAAGTTCTAACCAAACACTTCAAACAACTTAAACTAGTTACCATAAAAGAGAAAATCAACGTATGTTTCTTAGATATTACTTATAGTCTGTAGAAAGAGAGACACAAACTGTAATAAAACACTGCAGTACTAGTTTATAACATGGAAGAGAGAGAGAAAGGAACGAAAAACGTTTTTGTTACGTCGACGTAGAAAGTTATAACGCTTGGGGAAGATAAAGTTATAAAGCTATAGTAACTATTTGTGCATGCAAGCTAATACATATAAATGATCAATACTTTCCCGAACCGTCACGATTCATCACCAGGTATGATTAATCGTAAGTAGGTGAAACAACTTTAATTGGAATACGGCTACTTATTTTTCTTGCACTCAATTTTCATATATATAGTGATAAAACATATTTACGACCAAATAACATTAAACATAGAAATTTCTTGATAAGGTTAATATAAAAATAGACATAAACAGAGAATGGAGGAGAAACATAATGATATAGCACAATCGAAAACAGAGTACTCTGTTTCTCACCCAATCCTTCACCATCACTCCATTTCCTTGTCTTAACTCCTTCCTCATGTTTTTGCAGCAGCATTATTCAAGCCTTAAATCTCATGACAGAAGAGAAATATGAAGTTATGATCAAAAGCTTAGTGATTTCCCACTTACTCAAGAAAAAGCCATGTTTTTGGAAATGATGGCGAGATTGTGTGAAGATCATTGCAACGTTCTTGCAGCATCTGCTTTAAAGTTATTGTTGACCGATTCTACCTACTCGACTAAACGATGTAAACTAAGTGGAAACATGATAGTGAGATTAGTCAAGCAACTTAAAATCTTTATGGCTTTCGAGCCATTTGCTTTGGCGGTGACTAGTCTTGTAACTCACAAAGCACATTACTTTAACAGCAAGAAACTCCGTCTTTTATAGAAACCTAGGGATTCCTCTAGACAACATTGTGGAAAATTTCCAAGACATGAGTTTTTTTTTATCTTCCCTAAGTTTTAAGAGGACGTTCATTGTGAAAACAAAACTACAAACGAACTGACCAGTACAGTAAGCAGAACCAACATCCAAGTATCCGAAGAACCCAAGAACATTAAACAAGATCATCGAATGAGAGAGGAGCTTTCGCAGCCGACACCTTCGCTTTCTCTTTCTCCACTAGAGCTTCCATTTCCGAACACATCAGCTTCATGTCCTTCAACTTTTCCTCCATTTCTTGTATCCGAGTCTCACCAGCTTCCTCATTATCCTTCTTTTCTGACACCTCATAAAGTTTCTTCTCCAACCAATCCAACTTAAACCCTACATCTGTCATAGATCCAATTGCAATATATACGTCACACAAATCATCCTTGGAGAGTTCTTGAGGTGACTGGCATAAAGTCTCAATCAGACTGAGTAGCAAACTCATGTAACCAGTCCTAAGTCTTGGGTTCTTTGGACGGAATTCAGATGCAATCTCTGGGTGTCTTTCAAACATATGATTACCAGATTTTGCCTGCCAAATGAAAACAGAAGTAAAATTTGAATCCGTATTCAGAGACAGTTTTGGGAGACACCTCAAAAGCACCATATAATAGAACACATCATGTTGTCTCTCGTGGCTGAACTATCTACAAACGAAGTCTGTAACATTCTTAAATTCTTGTTTACCTGTGAAGGAAGAAGTTGAAAGCCATTAACATCTATGGTTTCCATTACTGTTGAAATTTCTTCCGATACATCTAAGTCTCCAATAACTTCAAGGACATCTATCTCGGCAACAATTTTGAGTTCCCCATTTACGAGAAATCCACTATCTTTGGCATAGATTTCATTTAGGGGAAACATGGATGAAGAACGCCATTTGGTCGAGTCGTCAAACCACTGATGTGCTTCTACAAAATCACAAAATAGAACCATATAATCAGTTCATTTACATCTAATAAACCACACTACATGAACTATGCTCATGTGGCATTGTTACCGTCTAACTGGTTATCTTGTGTTTATAATACTGTCATTACAAATAAATATGGTGACAGGAGCTCTAGTGGGAAGAAATAATCACCTCTTTCTTGAAAGCTTTTTTTCGGATTTTGATTTACTACAGTTAGGATATATCGTGCGTGTCTTCTCCATCCAAAAGGCAATGATCCACAGTCGGCGACGTCCAGATACAGAGGCAAGTAACCAGTAAAGTCATATCTCTTAGGAATAGGATAAGCAGTTAGACACCTGCAGGAAACACACCTTTTTAAAAGAATCAGCAAAACTAAAGAAGAATATCCCCTAAACCTAAATCTTCTTACCATTTGCAGCCACCGACGACAAAAGGATCAGAATAAATAATCTCAGCTGGTAAAGAGGACAAGTTTTTAATCGTCCAAGTGATCTTCTTCTTATTAAATTGCTTCCCCATTGATACTTGATGAAGGCTTCCTCTGCAATCAAACTAGCAAGAACATGAAAGATAAGATAAACCCTAAAACCCGAGTGGTCACACCCTATTCTTTTGGCTTGGAGAATCAAACAATAATCACGAGCCGCATAACCAAATAAGAAATTAAGATTCCAATATGGAACCGAAGCCTCTATAAGTTCGAACCACACTAAAGCCTTTACACAAGGGACGCGAGTCGCTTTCGCTCCTCCTATTTTTGTCAAAGTATATTAGAGGATACCATAACCGATTTTGGTAGATCCTTGTATAGATAGATATAAATATATTCTACCCTATATTTTCTCGTTTTTAATCAAGATATAGAATATAAAGATTGCTCATTCACTCAACATGTTTATGTAGGTGCAACTGATTACAATCCATAGTAACGTTCTTGCATCATGCCAAAAAGACTAAATTCAATTCTCGAGACAGTTTTCAAATGTTTTTTAAAGAAAGAAATACTTTTCAAGTCAGTCTACTCACTACCTCTGACTTGACAAAAGACTTGTTGTTCTGAGACATCAAAAGACAAGGATTCATCTACAAGAGTCCTCGCAAATCAGCAGACAATATCGTTAAACGAAAGAGGAGTTCTCGCGGCCAAAGCCTCCGCCTTTTCCTTCTGTAAAAGAGTTTCAAGATCCAAGAACATCAGCTTCAGCTTTTGCAACTGTTGCTCCATTGTTCGTAGCCGTGCCCCACTACCTTGCTCCATCTTCTTCTTTTCGGAGACCTCATTCAGCTTTGTCTTCAGCCAATCCAATTTAAACCCGACATCAATCAGATCAACAAGTGTCTCATCAGCATTTCTCAGATCATCGTCGGAGAGCTTCTCCGGTGACTGGCACAACATCTCAATGAGGCTAAGGAGTTCATTCATGTAAGCTCTTCTAATCTGTTGGTTCTTTGGGACGGAAAGCTAATGATATATCCGGGTGTCTTTTAAAGATATGGCTCACCGAATCTGCCTGCAAACAAGATCAACGTAAACTATATTGGAACAAGATTGCAAGACAAAAAATTTGAACAAATCAGAAATACTCGCCTAGTATTAAACAGTGGTTTCCGTTCCAGTTTCAGGCAAGTTCTTTCTAAAAAGAATAGAAGATTGATTCATTCTTTACCTGTGAAGGAAAAACCTGAAAACCATTAACATTCATTGTTTCCTTTACTGGTTGAATCTCCTTGAGCAAATCAGTGGAAGTCTCAGTAACAGATTCCACATTGGTACATCCTGTATTACCATTTTCTACTGTCTGATCGGCGTCTACCATGGACTTCACTTTGTTTAGCATATTACTATCTCTCGAAACAAGGAATAAAGCATCATCATCACCCTGATCATCTTTAAATGTAACATCATGGGAATCCCCTTGAGGTGTATCATCAATATCCACATTGGAAACCTCAGTCTCAGATGCCATATTGTTACACCTCATACCACGGTTTCCTACTGTAAGAGATCCGTCCTTCAAGGCATTTGATTGGTTCAAGCGACTTTTTTCCCTACCTCCATCATCAGAAATGGGAGATGAAGCATCATCATCATTTGGACCCTCTTCAGATGTATCATCATCATCTGAGCCCTCTTCAGATGCATCATCATAATCATCATCTGAACCCTCTTCAGATGAGCCATCATCTGAGTCCTCTTCAGATGCGCCATCATCATCATCATCATCTGAGCCCTCTTTAGATGCATCATCACCATCCAAAACCTCTTGAGATATATGGACACAGGGATTCTTTTGAGAGTCTACATTCTCTTGAGATGCAGCATTCTCAGTTTTTTGCACCACTTGACATGAAGAGTGTTCCTGAGATCTGTTAGCAGAGTCTCCCACGAGTCTCAGAGATTCAATAATCTTCACAGTTTCCTCTGGGGTAATTGGGACAACATGTAGTTCGGCGACAATAATGAGTTTGTCACCCACCAGAAATCCATCATCTTTAAAACGGGGCAAGAACTCACGAAAACCCCAAGTGTGTTTATGTGCATCGAACCACTGTTGCCCATCTGTCATGTCCACCAGAAATAGAACAGATGAAAATGTAATCCCATCAAGTGATCTTAACCATAAAAGAGAACTACATGAATTGCAAGAAAGCAAACAGAGACACAATCAAGTAATGAGGATATACGAAGAGACTCACCTAATACTTTGGTATCATTATTCGAAATCGTATTCACTACAGTGATGCGAAGTTTCACTTGTCTTCTCCATCCTGATGGCAAAGATTCAGGATTTTCGAGACCTATATACAAAGACAAGTGTCCCTCGTTCTTGGGAGAAGCAATAATACGCCTGCAAAAGAACCATACCCAAACAAACCACACCAAAAACTCAAATCCCAAAATTCAAGAAAGAATGAACGAAATTGCTTGTAAATTTGTGATAATCGTTTCTCTCAATACCACATCCAGCCGGCGAACACGAAGGGGCGAGAGAGGTAAAACTCGTCTTTCAAAGTCGAGAATTTTTTCAAAACCCATAGAAATCGCTTCTCCACTTGCTCGCCCATTAAGATACGATGAAAGAGCTAGGGCTCGCAATCGAACTGTGAGAGCACGAGAAAACAACTAAACCCTAGATCAATCGACACAACAGTCGTAGTCAAAACAAAAGATGAATTTGAAAACTTTCAAAACAAGTAAAAGAACCGTAATCCGAGCCAGACAAAATAAAAGCAAACCGGTCTCGACCATATTAAACCATGAGTTGGTTTCGCACCTTACAAGAAGACTCCTATCTTCTTGATACAAAAAACAAAAAGCGACAAAAATACCAAAAAGGCCTAATAATCAAACGGCTTCATCAAATGAAAGCTTCCAGGTCTGATCACTTCTGCAACAATGTCTCTAAACTAGAAAATTATTTTTCTTACAGTCAAGAGTTTCGTTACAAAGTTACTTTTTTTTTTTTTTTTTTGGGTTTAAACAAACAAAGTTACTTTATAATTTTCATCAAGATAACCTAGCTTAAACCATTTGTTTAACGAGAAACTAAGGGATTAGATAACAAAAAAAAAAAAAAAAAAAAAAAAAAATCTTTCAGGTCGAGAAAAAACTTTTTTCTCATGAAGTACTCAAGACGCCTGCAAGCCAAAACCAAAGAAAACAATCATCACGTACACCTTCAAAAGGACGAAAATATTAAATAACAATTTCTCTTTTTACCATTTGCAACGACCGATGACGAATTCAGAAGAGAGCCTTGTACACACGTGAATTTGGTACCATCTTGATTCTCCACTGGACTTTAATGAAGATACTCACAAATAAACTACCAGAATATGAAGAGAAATGAAATCCAGAGTCAATCTCAGAGCTGCAAACACCCAAATCGGTAGATAGAACTATGACGTCTGGAACTAGTTATAGAAGTTAGAATCGTTTTGGGCTTCTCGTAGCTCCATAGGTGATAGGGTAATTACTAATTATTGATGCATGCACATCTCTGGAATGGAATCCACTCGCAGCACTACACCTATATGGCTGCATAATATAGAGCCATGATTTGACTAAAGGACTATCATGATTTTGAAAGAGATATATGGAGACTCTAAGTATGGATATCTTTCAAATTATGTGCCAGCATTTAACTAAAAATATAAAATAACATTTACTATGAAACGGTATGTTATAAAACTATAAAATATTTAAATATCAGTTCCATGGCCACTACAAAAATTAGCAACATATACGTAGAATTGTTCTTTTTTGAATGACTTTGGCTTTTGGAGTATATAATAATTGTTACAGCTTATACCAAGATTTCCTACCGTATGAGAAGCGTCCTCCAAGGCATTCGGTTGGTTCAAAAGACTTATGTCCCTACCTCCATCTTCTGAAACAGTAGATGAAGCATTATCATGATCCAGATCCTCTTTGGATGTATCATCATCATCTGGACCCTCTTCAGATGCATCATCATCATCTAAATTCTCGCTAGATGCATTCTCAGTTTTTTGCGCAACTTGACAAGAAGAGTCCCCCTAAGATCTGCTGACCGATGCATCAGAAGCTTGATATCCATTTTTGCAACTCAGAGATGCAATAATCTTCACATGTTCCTCTGGTACAACAGTAGCTGGAAAAACATGCACTTCAGCGACGATAGTGAGACTGTTATCCACCAGAGATCCTCCATGAAGTTTGAAAAGGGGCAAGAACTCTTCAAAACCCCAACTGTTATCCTCGGCATCGAAACAGCCTTGCCCTTCTGACATGTCCAAAAAAAAACAGAAAAGCGGAAACTTTTTGTCCCATCAAGTTATCTTAACCATAAAAATCCTAACTTTGCATAAAAATTTAGTAAACAAATATCATAAGGTAAGCGATAATGGAAGACGAGCAGATTCATAGAGCATATAATTTCCTAGTTCTTAGAAACCAAATGATAAGAAGGAATCAACACGCATAGCACAATCACTATCCCAAGAATCTGTTTTGCTTATACGAAACAATCACTTAATACTTTGTTGAACTTACCCCAACTCTGATTCAGAAGAGTGAGGCGAAATTTCACGTTTCTTCTCCATCCATCCTGGTGGCAAAGACCCAGGCGCAAGATCCAGATACACAGACAAGTAAGCACAACTCCTATCACCTTTGGGATAAGCAATAAGACGCCTGTACAAAAAAAAAGTCCCATCTAAAACTCAAATTCCACAAAAATGGACGAAATTGTTTGTAATCTTTTACCAATCGCAGCCGGCGAGAGTGAAGGGGTGAGAGTAGCAACACTACTCTTTCAAAGATGAGATATTTCCCAAATCCCAAGTGAATTTCTTCCCCATTTGCTCGTAAACCAGTATACGTATCGCAACTATGTGCTTCCAAATCCAGTATCGTTGGGTTTCTGGTCTGTGTCATCGTTGTAATGATGGCCAGTAGGCATTGACCCGAGAAAGACCATATCATACCAAACCCTATTTTAATCTAATTCAAACCGAAATTAAGTCGGTTTTTCCCCTGTAAGTTGAAATAAATCAACCAATCTTAAAAATTTGAACCAAACTAAACCGAACCACGATCTATTAAAAATAAGTTCGTTTTGGTCAATTTCTCTCAACCAAACGAAATATAGTAATTGAGCTTCCCTCCACTGTGAATAGACAATTGTCCATGTTGCAGCAAGACACGTATCCATGATACATGTGATGTGTCAATCCAAAATACATCTTAAACATCTGTTTACACTCTCCATCTTCCACCTACTCAATACACACGTGTGCACACTAGCTTTACGTAACACACGATACGCATATGTATAGTATACATATCATGACAAAGTGCAGTGGCTAGAACCGAACAAAAAACCATACGGTAAAGAAAAAAACGCACGGACAAAAGATGGAGACTTACGTTGATGCGATTGGCGTGGTGGACACAGCAGACACAATGACGGAGACGGCGGCGACAAGGAACAAGAAGAAGTTGAAAGTGATGGTTGCGATTGATGAAAGCAAGAACAGCTTCGATGCGTTGGAATGGGCAGTGGAACATCTCAGAGATGTTATTAGCGCCGAACCGGAAACCGGTCAAGAAGGCGGTTTACTTACGTTGGTTCATGTTCACCCTACGTACCTTCAACATATTTACCCTTCTGGTGGAACTGGTGAAGAATAAACGCTTCTCTCTTTGTTTCGTTTATTCTCTATGCGTATAATAGATGGGAAATGATTATATACAATATAAATATTGAGAGAGTTTGAAAATTCTTAGCTTCGGCGGTGTATACTACAGATTCAGTGCCCGAACCAATGAGAAAAGCACGAGAAGAGACTACGACCAACTTATTCACCCGGGCATTGGAGATATGCCGAGGCAAAATGGTGCGTGATGTGTATTAGTGTATATACGTGTGAAAAAATATCCTTAAAATATCATAAATATACATGTTTTAGTTACAACATAGTTCAATGTTGGAAAATTTTTAAAAATACCACGAGTTTAAGATTAAGGAAGATTATTTTCAGTGTAGGTTTAAGAAGGATTCATAAGAGTTTAGGAAAGGTTTCTAATTCATCTAGGATCATTTCCTAATCTTTACACAACTTAAATTTTGTGGTATTTTAAAATTTTACGATTTTGGTATTAATTTTTAAAATAAAACACAAAGTGTAGTATTTTAGAATTGTCTTTTATCTCTTTTGAGTTTTTGGTGTATGTTGTAGGTGAAGACAGAAACTATGATATTGGAAGGAGATCCTAAGGAAATGATATGCCAAGCGGTCGAGCAAACCCACGTTGATCTTCTTCTTGTTGGTAGCCGTGGACTAGGCATGATCAAAAGGTTACAACATTCATTTTGATCTAAGGTCTAAGCAAAAAGTGAAATTTCAGGTTGTGACTATTCCACAAATTTGTGGTGTTTGGGACATGCAGGGCGTTTTTAGGGAGTGTAAGTGACTACTGTGCCCAACATGCGAAATGTCCAATTCTCATTGTGCGACCGCCTAGAGAAACCTCAACTACTAGCACGAAGGAACACAAGAGCAAGTGAGAAAGGAAACCATGTAATGATCACTTCTATTTCATTCCGTTTGTACTTTGTATAGAAAAAAAGTGTGCCCATAAACAATAATCGAACGGTGTACTTCGGGATCTTGTAAGAGTTTTCTGAAAATAGGTAGAGATCTTGCAACAAAAATTAAATTTAATCTTTTGTTTGTATAGATTCTAAACCGGAAAACCGGTTTAATCGTCTGTTTAAAGACCTTAAAGAAAGGAAAACAGACGCTATACAGTTTCTAAATGCAAGTAAAAGATGGAACGAGAAACAACCGTTACAATACACACCGGACTAGTGCTTTGCAAGTTGGTGTTGTTAAGCCTGCAAGTTAGATCACAATGACTTCTTTGTGACTAGTGACCAAACTAAAAAGGTATTAAAACATAGGATTCTCGTTTGGACAAGTTTATACCTGTTGGCTCATTAGGATCTCCACTGCTACGGTGAGATCATAGTCGGCAGCAGCAAGTGCCACTTCCACTTGTGTCTGAAGCAAACCCAGAGACTTTAAGACATCTTTTCACTATTGTTTTTGTTAAGGTTGGTATGAATCAAGAAACGTACCCTATCGAAGCCCATGGCAACGAGTTTCTGGATTTGTTCTTCTGGAGCAGCAACACGACCCTGTGTCTTAACAGCTCAATGAGAGAAAAGCTTTTAGAAGCCTTACAAGGTTTGGGTCTTAGATGAATATCCAATAGAAGGAACTAACCTGGGATTGGGGCACGACTGCTGCATTAGCTATTGGCACCTGTCTGCACACGGTGAGATATGAGGTTGAGGTTGACAGAAGGTGCATATAAAGCTGATAATCTAGACATTAAATACCTTGGCTCTATCATGGTGGTGACAGTTGCATCAGAAAGACGGTCTGGGGTGCTGCTATCTTCCAGCAGTCTAGTGTGAAGGTTTGGGTCTGTTTCTCCAGCTGGAGCAGTTGGATCACGGGCAGTGCTAAGAGTTCTACCTCTTCCCGGAAATCTACTGTCCTCAGAAGACTGCATGTAAAGTAGTATGGCTAGATGTGAATGCATACACTAAGGCAAGGAAAAGAAACTGACAAGATTAGCATGGACGTACCTGATTAGATGCTTCCCTCTGTGGCAACCATGAAGACAAGGATCTCCAAGCATTTCCTGTAGAGAAGCCACTGTTCAAGGAAATATGTCATTTGGATGTTCTCTACAAAAATAGTTCAGTCTTTCATATGTTCTTAGGAAATCACACCTGGATGTTGTGTTTTGTGCAGAGTAAGTGGGAATGTAGCTGGAAGGATTCCCACCAGTACACATGATGAACTTGGGCCGCCTTATAAAACTAGACTGAAAAAGGACATAGAATCTGGATGAGCTATGATTAATGCAGAGAGCAATATGTCTAGTGCACCACTCACAGCCTCATATCAAAATAACAGCAAAACTAGAAAGTGGTTGACAATTAACATTGTAGTAAGTAGCTGTGCATAAAGCAGTACAACTTTTGGATCTTGATGGCTTCTCAATTAACAAAGGAAAGGAAACATCAAGAAGCCAGATCTTCTGAAGTACTTACCATCCAGGAGGCTGACTCAATGGTGGTAAAAAATGAAGAGCCAGGCATCAAGAAATTGAAGAGACCATAAGAATCTGAAATCCAAAGCGACTAACAAATTAGCTGCCCATGAAAATGAAGGTTTAGAAAGCAGATGGCAATGAGACAGGTCAAAAATCATACATGAAAATCCAGACAGGATGCCGCATAGGTGCCCAAGCAGTGAAACATTTGTCATGAGAAGCTGGAATATTATTAATAAGATCCACGGATACCTATACATTGATACAAATTTTTACATCATATGAGCAACAAGAAATGCAGGTGGACATTAAGATGCCAACAAGCAAGACAATGAGCTTACAGTTTAGCTGGCACGTTGAAGAGACCAAACACACTGCACAGAGAAAGAAAGTAGCAAATGAAGATATATGAGATGCCTCGTGAATACAAAGGATTGGTTGAAAATTCTTACCTCCTAGAGGTAACTCCACTGAGACTTGTCTCTATGACAATCATAGAAAACAAGATTCCAGAAAATCCAATCGCGCATTCATACATGAGATGATCATATTGATAGAAGGGATTATATCCTGCCAAGGATGCTATAAGAAGATGCAATATGGCATTGGTCGTTGCCAGCAAAAATGTCAGGTAGAGCAAACGGACGGATCCCATGATTCTCTCCAGCTCGGAGCCCATAGGAACCAAGGCCATCATGTTGAACAGGACATGAAGCAGTGATCCATGAAAAATAATGGCTGTATAGAACCTATAAACTGCACAACAGATGACAGGAATAGGATGAACAAGAGAAAAATTAATCAGGGGATTTCAGGCATCTCATTTAAATGCAATGAATTTACTTAAACCAGTTTACAAGACGATGGGAACATCAATAACATGGATAATTAGTTTGTTTCAAGAACATAAATTAGCAAAGCTAAGAATCTCTTCTACATGAAAATGAAATGCAACCCTCAATAATCTGAGAACATACCTTGGAACCGCGAGATAATCGCTGAGGGTAAGAAGCATACTTCATAGAAAGTGTCATATCCAGTTAAGAGGCATATCAAGTAAATGACCCCACAAACTACCACCACCGATGACGTGAGGAACGGTATGGCATTCCACCATTGTCCAACTCTAGTTTGAACCCCAGCCTATGACGAAATAAGAAATCCATAACTAATCGCAAACAACCCGATACAAGACCTTTGCTAGTTTATAACTAAACAGTGTGCCAATATCTACTTGGCCAGACATAGAAACCTGATAATATAGTCCAAGAACAGTAACAATAAATATATTTAACCTTTAGATTCAATTCAGAAATCTTCAAAAGGAGGTCACAAGGGGGATTTACAATAGTATGATCCAGAGTCACGGTTTTATAACTCGAAGAACTAATGAGACAACACAACGAAGATGAGTGTTTCTACAACTAACGATTGGCCATCTGAAGCTATGCCGAATTGAACTGCTAATTGGTTAAGTCTACCGAATTAAAAGAAACGCGTACTGATTTCTGCTACCAGCCATAGCTCCTTCTCACTAGGAGTTTTCTCGGTAATCAAATTATGTAAAAACCTCGGCAATTTCTGGTTAGGATCCAGGAAAATAAGCAAGCAGAGCGGAAAATCGAACAGATCTCACCTCGGTAACAATGTTAGGCCTCATTATCGAAGTCGCGAGTTAGTCCTCCTCTGATGCTTGCGTGTATTTGAATTTCAATGACCATGGAAGAAGAACAACTCTCCTTTCTCTCCCACCGTAAAAGACTCTTCTCGAGATCTTAACTTCCTCGCCCGGTTTAGCACTTTGATTCTGGTAAAGTTTATCGAACCGGGTAGGACCAGTTTTTCTTTTTTCTACAGTTTTTAAATTATGAAAAAGGAGACCAGCTTTCTGTTTTTTTTTTTTCTTTGTCGAAAGAAACCATATAAAGTTGATCAATGGAGTCTACGCAAATTGTACTAATACGTGTTCATAACAAATTATAAATCTGTATATTAATCATTTGTTGTGGTTTTGGTATGCTACGGATTGGATCAATCTGTTTATTAATAGCTAATTCCGCTCATCATGAAACAGTACATCATTTTGGTAAATATGTTCAGATTTGATAATGTAAAGTATACCAAAAATCATAACTTTAGCTTCACCAAAACTTTTACTTCAGATATGCGGTTGCAACCAGATACACAACAGAACAGAGAACAATTGAACACAGTGAGATTACCAAGAGTACAGTTATGGAAAAAACATCCAAGACCAGAGATCTGAGAGATGGGATGAGACGGAGGCACCCCACATGACATGAGCCTTCCCCGCCACAAACCTTCCTCCAGTGCAAGAGGATGATGGGCTTGAAATGCCGAAAACCTGAGATCGGTTAAGCCGCTCATAGTCATTAGAAATTAATAGATGTATAAGAACAACAATACAGGAAGACATGAAAGCGCGAAATTGCTTTAAGTCTCTTACAGACAAGGAATCACATTGTTTCTTGTGATCATAAGGATAAAAGAACCATCACTGGTTTACTAAAGAACAGTCAAAGACTTAAGAGAAGCAACTTACAAGTAAGTCAACAAAGATGTTAGATGAAAAGATGGACAACTCACAACTAACTGTCTTCTTCCAAGCCTCCTAATCTGGTACCTGGATCATAACTTAGAAACAGCCGGAATTCGTTTCCGAGTTTGCTAGAGTGATGAGGCTTAAACACACAAGGTCGAACACCCAATAGCTCAGCTGCATGTTCTCTTTGCACCTCTCCTGCAAGACGTGAAATATCGCCCACTTAATAAATCATAAGATCCAATGGAATTGACTTTAAAAAAACAGAAGTCGTCGTAGTACCTGTGAGAAGAAGCAACAATGAATCTACCGGGCTTGCGAGGAACGAAATTGTTTGACTAACTCTTTCCAGACATTCCCTACTCTGCCAAGCATAAACGAATCAAGATCATTAAAACGCTAACTAGAAGGTACTCAAAGACATTTTATGCTTTGAAGAACAGCAAGCAATAAAGCATACAAAAACATCACAGATTAATGTGGTCCTCACGAGTCACAAATACTCTATCTGGGAAATATTTTGGATGATAACCAAAACGCAGCATAGAACCACAAAGTATTCATCTTAAAGAAGTGAGAATTAAGCCATGACCATAACTAACTGATAAAACTCCAGTTGTAGGAGTTTAGCAAAAGCTTAGACTTTTACTTTCATCTTGTTCTGCCTTTGAACTTTCTACTATCGAACTCCACGATAGAAGATTTGAGAGGTCAATAAACGGTATTGTATTTATATGCATCTAATCCTATCTATCAAGTGGCAGCTTAAAGACTTCCAAAATTCCCATGAAAGAACTGCACCGGAAAAAGTAAAGAACTTGAAGAAATTTTACCAGATAGGGAGGATCTGCAACGATTATATGGAAGCAATGTTTCAGCTGAAGCGGGAGATCTTCTGGTTCATTGTAATCATAAAACGTGAACTCACTTCCATATCTCTCGAATCTCATATCGTACTCTAGCAATTGCACATGGAGACTCGGATCCCTTTTCTGAACTCATCACAAATCAAAAGCCGGAACACAGAAATGTAGTATCAACAACAACAAAAAGTATCGATTTTTAGCAAAACGGATTCGATACAAATTAAGGGTACTTAACAAAACTGATCAAATAGTACCTTGAGATAAACATAGAGAGTAGGGCAAGCAATGCAAGCGACTCTGCAGCCTGAGAATCTTTGAGAGAGAGTGATAACTTCCTCTGCTACAGTCTCTGCGGTTTCAGGTTCGTACCAGAACTGGCTGAGTCTCCAATCCTCTGTAACCAGCTCCACTTTATCGGATTCATCACCTCCGGCGACGGAAGATGCCGGCGGCGTGCTCGCGACAGTCTTGTTCTGGTCGGCTAGAAATTCCTGGAGCGCCGCCAATGCTTGAGAGCTCAACACTAGCGGATCGTCATCTTCTACATCTCCGTCTCGTGGAGCTGAAACTTGGCCGTTTAGCTGCTGGAGCTCATCTTCCTTTTCCATTGAGCTTGCGTCGAAGTAAAGTCAGATTCCTCGGAAAGAAGAGAACTTAACGGACACAGCCAATTGAATGTTTAGGCCTTTAGGGATTAGGGCATTTGTTTCTGCTTGCGTTTATAGAGAAATTTCATAAAGTTCATCAACTTTTGAAAGTTTTCTATTAAAGACATGAACTTTTTTTCTGGGTAGTAATATCACTATTATTCTATTATTGATTGATCTCTTTTTCTTGTTTTTACTATTTCGTAATCGTTAACCGCTCTTCGATTTTTGATTGGCTCTCTGTAGAAGAAAATTTATTTCCGATAATTTAATAAAATGGTGTTTGGTTAAAAAAAAAAAATCGTTAACCATTCTTTTTTATAGTTTGTAAAAAAATTTCATTTAATTATTTTGTATTAGTTATCTATTCAAACAAAAACATATACATGTTGGAGTTGTTTTTAATATATAAATTAAATCGAAAATCTATATTTTATTTGAAACAACACTTGTAAAAAGTATACAAATTAGACTTGTAAATATTTAGTTTACAAAATTTAACAATTTTTCAGTTTAATTTGAAAGCACAGTGATGTTGCTATGTATTTGATCAAGATAACATATATTAATTTGGTGTAAGTTTTTATTTTTGTTTTTAATGGTCTTTTATGGAAAATTTTTAAAAGTTAGATCATTTTTCTTATAAATTCTTATTTTTTCTCGGGTCAAAATACTAATTTTGAATTTTTAGAGGGACTTAGTTGTAAAAGCAAAAATTTTGTTTATATTTCCATAACATTGACGCCAAAATTAGGAAAAAACTGATGAGGAGCCAACAAAAAAATTACAGTGCGATCGTGAAAGCTCTCTCTCTCTCTCTCTCTCTCTCTCTCTCTCTCTCTAATCTCTATGTTTAGGAGTTCATAGAAAGAAGAAAAAAAACAGAGGATTCTAATTTCTCCACCGCCAATGGAACACAATGGCATTGATAGATTGAGATTTCATGAGAATCTCTTAGATCAGAAATGGCCGCCATTATCGTTCTCTCTCACGTTCCCATCTAATCCTAGACAACAAAGACCTCTATTCAAAACCTCATCATTTCCTTTTTGGCTCTGTTATTTTCTTCCATTAAAGAATCTCTTCTGTCTCATGGGTTTTGTTTGACTTCCAGGTCTGCTTCTTCTTCTTGACCCTTTGTTTGTTTCTCTCTCCTGAAATACAAGAACTTAGGAATTCTCCTACTTGTGGGTCAATGTTACTTGATTCGTGCATAAATTTCTTGTTTTTGGTGATTAAAAAGGGCGAAGCATGAAAATTTAGAAACAAGATGGTGAAAATTTGAGTGCGTGTATGTGTTTGCTTGGTGACCGTATTGTGCTTGATGTAATGTCTCAATGATGGTATTTGAATATTTGGACATTTTCAGGGTCGTATTAAGGAACTGTTTGAATCTGGTTTCGAGTGAATATGGGTTAGTATTCGAGACTCAATTTGCTTTTGGCTGGTTAATAAGGGAGCCAACAACATTTGATTTCGTATACATTTTCATTTGTCTTTGGTTCTGCAGAAATGAAGACCATTCTTCGATCAATCAGTTTTAATGGCAATGACTCGGATTCAACCATCACTGAATCACCTGAAACTAGAAAGACGCTATACAACAGATCCCTTAGCGGTAAAGGGACACAACGATCAAGAATCTCTCCAGCAGATGTGGAGAACAATTTCTCTGTAAAGCCTTTAACTTTTATGAAAGAAGATGACAGATTTAAAATGCGAAGATGGAAACCTGTTTCCGAAAACGATCATGCAAAAGAATTTTTAGCTTTGTTATTAGGTGACGGAAGATATCAAGCTGCATTGAAGTTACAGAAGTTTTATAGAAGCTTTCGAACCAGAAGAAGGCTAGCTGATTGTGCTGTAGTCGTTGAGCAAAGATGGTTCGTAAGCTATAATTGTTGGCATTTGTATGTATATACACAGAGAGAGAAACTTATCTGTTTAGTATGGAATTTGCAGGTGGAAGGTACTTGACTTTGCTGAACTTAAAAGAAGTTCTATATCTTTTTTCGAAATTGAGAAACAAGAGACTGCAGTTTCACGCTGGTCTAGAGCTAGAACAAGAGCCGCTAAGGTAACACTAAGCCCATCAAACATGTTGGTTTGATGCACCCATTTTCTCCCTGTGTACTAATCTTTAATTAATTATTTGAAAATCTTATCGCTTAGGTGGGTAAAGGCTTGTCAAAAGACGAGAAAGCTAGGAAATTGGCTTTGCAGCACTGGCTTGAGGCAGTAAGAATATTCTTGTACAATTTGTCTTTCTCTGTGGCTATAAGTTTTGTGTAAAGCCATGTTATCTTAATTTTCTAGCTTAACAGATTGATCCTCGACATCGGTATGGCCACAATCTGCAATTCTATTATCATGCTTGGCTCCACTGTGACAGTAAACAACCCTTTTTCTATTGGTAAGCTTGCTATTACACAATCAAAAGTATGACAGTATCCAGAGTAGATACGATTTACGAGCTAACGTCCAACTTTGGACATGTAGGCTTGACATAGGACAAGGAAAAGAATTGAACCACGAAAGATGTCCAAGATCAAAACTTTACCAACAAAGCATCAAGTATCTTGGTCCGGTGAGTTTTACCCTCTAGTTTCTGTGCTTGGTAGACCAATTCTGATGAACCTTAAATTATTATCAGCAAAACTTGGTAGACCAATATTATTGACATGCTTGTTAGATACCTTTTTGTAATGCTTTATTCTTTCTTACGAACAGACCGAAAGGGAGGCATATGAAGTTGTAATTGAGAATGGGAAACTAATGTATAAGCAAAGTGGGATAGTTCTCGACACAAAAGAAGGTCCTCCTGATGCAAAGTGGATCTTTGTCCTAAGCGTATCTAGGATATTGTATGTTGGAATGAAGAAAAAGGGTAACTTTCAACACTCGAGTTTTCTAGCCGGGGGAGCTACATTATCTGCTGGAAGAATTGTGGTTGAATATGGTGTTCTTAAGGTGAAAGAAAGAATTTTTCCTTGGGCTGTTCCTCGTTTATTCTTATGCAAAAGAAGAGAAGTACTTTGTTAAAACTTTGCGTGTTAAGTTTGAGTTGTTTGGATGACCTTTTCAGGCAGTTTGGCCTCACAGTGGACACTATCTTCCAACAGAAGAGAATTTTCAGGCTTTCATGTCATTTCTTAGAGAGAACAATGTAGACCTCACCAGTGTAAAGGTAAGTCCATTCTGGTCTGAGTTTTAAGCCATCAAATATTTTATAGTTTTGGCTGTGGTTTGTGTTTAGGCTATGATTTACGCAATTACAGACTTTCTATTTCATATTCTGTAGAAGAATCCAGATGAAGAAGATGGAGAAGCTCTTCCCAAGGTCAAGAGGATGCCTTCAAGAATCAAAGAGACCGAAGAAGAACATTGTGACTTTGTGGATGCTGAGACTGGTGAAAGTCCGAACACTAAATCCAATAATCATCCAGAACTACAAACATTAACAAGGCTCCATTCAAAACTTTCAAGACCGGAGATTCCCAACAAAGAAGACAACATAATTGAAGATGATCAGGATGACGAAGAAGAACCTGAAACACCTTCAGAACAAGGATATGAGACAGCAGAAGAGACATTCATAGCTGAGGAAGAGTTCACATACCCAAAATCAAATCTGTTCGATGAAGACATTGAAGAATACGAGAAACCTGTCCTGAAGGAGAAGATAATGAAGCGGATAGATTCACACAAAGGAATTAAATCTTACCAGTTAGCTGAGCGGCTACATTCAAGATGGAGTACAGGTGCAGGCCCTAGAATCAGTTGTATGAGAGATTACCCTTCAGAGCTTCAATTTAGGGTTCTTGAGCAAGCTCATTTATCTCCAAGAGCATCAAGCGCTTCTAACCCATCTCCTTTTGCCCCGGTTAGATCACGAGGAACAAGTCTTGGGAGAAGTCCTTTGGCTGAAGAACTTGAGAAGCTTTAGGTCGATATACATATATATGTGAAACAAATGCTCAGGTGATGAAGTGATCGGCTTGAATATTTTTATTTTTGTTACGCAAGATACAAAACTAGGGATTAATTGAAGAATGGTCTTCTTATGTGTGTGCCTTGTTTTTCAAGTCACCTATTCATTAGTCTTTTCTTGTTGTAGTAACGTCTGCAACTCTGCATAATTGGGAGAAACAGAAAAATTAATTGTTTTCGTAATTACTTTGTAATCCACTGGATCATATAAACTCGATGATGGCCCGTTAATGATTTTAATCTTCACTAATTTAATTGTCCACAAAAATATTAATCCAGAGGTATGTCAAACCAATCCGGTCTTTAATCCGGTTTTATTGTCGTTTCCTTGTCTTGGAAACCAAATTATCTTGTGATTGATCTGAAATCTGAATATCGTATAAAAAGTCGATATTACCCATAAGTCCAAAACTAATGCCGTATATACAGGGGTAGAGTAGGAATTTAACAAGAGCTGATCCTCCTAATAAAAGAAAGCAAAAGCCCTTACAAATAAATACTTCCGCCGTCTGGCTTTTTGGGATTTAATCCTTTGCCTTACGGTCTCGCTCGCTTCTCACGGAATTTGGTAGATTCAGGTCTCGAATTCTCTTAGTTTTTTTTGTGTGTTTGGTGTTGATTGAGATTAGAATTTGCACTCAATAGCTTAATTGGTTTTTCCTGAAATAATATGTTCGGTTTCGGATCTATGTTATTACTGGATTACTGATTTCTGAGCGTGTATCATAATTCTATGATTATCAAAATCTCTGCTTGATTGAAAAAAAAATAAAATTGAAATTTCTTTTACTCTGTTTTCATTAAAACTCTAGGGTGGTTACTTCTCTTTGATTTTCTAGATTAGGTTTATCGTCGTTAATTACATTGATTCGGATATTGTTTTGATTGGTTTTATGTTGGATTTGTGTCAAAGGTTATAGCTTCTTCCTCTGAATTTGTAGTACCATGTTGTTGTTAGCATGTGGAACTTATAAGATCATCGGATCATTTTAGCTTTGGTAGATGTTGTCATGTGACGAATACTTGACCTCTTAGGTATAGATGAAAAAGTTTTTTTTTTTTTTTTAATGTTTATTTATAGGTTTAATCGGTTGAATCAGGTCCTGTCCTGTTTAGAAGTCATTGGATTAGTACATTGTATTTTTCGAAATTACTTTTTATTATTTCAGCTAGCTTATTTTTGCAGTGTCTTTTTGTGGAATGCAGGTTCTCATTGCTTCCATTGCCTAACGTTTACCTCTTCTGCTAAGAAAGATGTCCAAGTTCTTTGCTGCTCAGGTTTCCCCTCCAACCTTTTATACCGATAACTTCTTTAGTGTGGTCTATTGGCTTTACTTACTTCAATTTCTTATTGTACCTTTTTCACCAGAGTGGAAGTGATAGTGAAGTTGAGAGTGACATCGAGGATGAGTTGGATGAGGTTCAAGATACCAATGGTGGTGGTGCCTCACGTTACCTCCGTGATACCAGTAGTGATGACGAAGATCTCCATAAACGTGTTGTTCAGCCAGCCAAAGACAAGCGTTTTGAAGAGATGGTCAGTACCTCAGAGAAGATGAAGAATGCCATGAATATCAATGACTGGGTTAGTCTACAAGAGAACTTTGATAAGATTAATAAGCAGTTGGAAAAAGTTATGAGGATTACAGAGGCTGTGAAGGCTCCAATCTTGTACATTAAAATGCTCGTGATGTTGGAGGATTTCCTAAATGAAACTCTAGCAAACAAGGAAGAAAAGAAAAAGATGAGCACTAGCAATTCCAAAGCCTTGAATTCAATGAAGCAGAGATTGAAGAAAAATAATAAGCTGTATGAAGAAGAAATTAATAAATATAGGGAGTCTCCAGAAACCGAGGAAGTGAAGGAATCAGAGGATGAAGATGCGGAAGATGAAGACGAGGAGGATGAATTTGAGGATGACGTTAATGTGGAGGCTGAGTCTGAAGATGAGAAAGCCAACGATAAAGGTGATCCCTCTTGGGAGAAGATGCTAAGCAAGAAAGATAGGCTTATGGAGAAGTTGTATGGTAAAGACCCAAAAGAGATCACATGGGACTGGGTCAACCAAAAGTTCAAAGAAGTTGTGGCTGCCCGTGGCAGGAAGGGAACTGCACGATTTGAACTCGTTGATCAGCTTACACACCTGACAAGGATTGCCAAAACTCCCGCACAGAAACTTGAAATCTTGTTTAGTGTTATTTCTGCACAGTTTGATGTGAATCCTGGTCTCAGCGGACACATGCCTATCAATGTCTGGAAGAAGTGTGTGAATAACATGCTTACAATACTGGACATTCTTATCAAATATGATAACATCGTTGTTGATGACACGATTGAGCCTGATGAGAATGAAACTTCGAAACCAGAAGATTTTGATGGAACAATCCGGGTCTGGGGAAACCTTGTTGCATTCGTGGAGAGGATAGACACTGAATTCTTCAAGAGTTTGCAGTGCATAGATCCTCATACACGTGAGTATGTGGAGAGATTGAGAGATGAGCCGATGTTCTTAGCTCTTGCTCAAAACATCCAGGACTACTTTGAGCGGTCTGGTGACTATAAAGCTGCTGCAAAGGTGGCCTTAAGACGAGTAGAGTTAATTTACTACAAGCCTCAGGAAGTTTATGATGCTATGAGGAAACTGGCTGAGCTGGTGGTGGAAGAAGAAGAAGAAGATAGTGAGGAGCCCAAAGAGGAAGCTGGACCTCCTGCTTCATTCATTGTTGTTCCAGAGGTTGTTCCTCGTAAGCCTACCTTCCCAGAGAGTAGTCGAGCTCTGATGGATGTTCTCGTCTCCCTTATTTACAAATATGGAGATGAACGGACTAAAGCCCGTGCAATGTTATGTGATATCTATCACCATGCTTTAGTGGACGAGTTTGTGTCTGCTAGGGATTTGTTGCTGATGAGTCATCTGCAGGACAATATTCAGCACATGGACATCTCAACCCAGATCCTCTTTAACAGGTCTATGGCACAGCTTGGTCTCTGCGCGTTCCGAGTTGGAATGATTACCGAGGCTCACAGCTGCCTCTCTGAACTGTACTCTGGTCAAAGGGTGCGGGAGTTGCTTGCTCAAGGTGTCTCGCAAAGCCGATACCATGAGAAGACTCCCGAGCAGGTACATATTTTTGTTTGTATTGCATAGTATCTTCTTTTGCATCTCAGGTTCTTAGAACTTGTTTTCATCTTCTGTAGAACTCGTTTCCATCTTGTGTAATTGGGTTCTTGATGTTCATGGTGTTTTCATTAGTCTATTTATATTGAAAATGGAGCTAACTGTTTGTAACCTTTTGGTCCCACCAGGAAAGATTGGAGAGGAGACGACAGATGCCATATCACATGCACATAAACCTTGAGCTTCTCGAAGCTGTTCATCTCATCTGTGCCATGCTACTAGAGGTCCCTAACATGGCAGCCAATTCTCATGATGTCAAACGCAAGGTGATTAGCAAGAATTTCCGTCGCCTGCTCGAGATCAGCGAGAGGCAAGCATTCACTGCTCCACCTGAGAACGTTCGTGACCATGCCATGGCAGCAACCCGAGCTCTCACCAAAGGAGACTTCCAAAAGGCTTTTGAAGTTGTGAACTCTCTTGATGTCTGGAGACTGTTCAAGAATCGGGAAACCATCCTTGATATGGTGAAGGATAGGCTAAAAGAAGAGGCTTTGAGAACTTACCTCTTCACATACTCGGCCTCTTACGAGTCACTAAGTCTAGATCAGCTTGCCAAGATGTTTGATCTCTCTGAGAACCAAGTCCACAGCATCGTGAGCAAGATGATGATCAATGAAGAACTCCATGCAAGCTGGGACCAGCCTACACGTTGCATCATCTTCCACGATGTCCAGCACAACAGGTTGCAAACCTTGGCTTTCCAGTTAACCGAGAAGCTTGCTATTCTTGTGGAGAGTAACGAAAGAGCAATGGAGGCTAGGACCGGTGGTGGTGGTCTGGATCTAAGTTCCAGAAGAAGAGACAACAATCAAGACTATGCAGGAGGAGCAGGTGGTGGAAAGTGGCAAGACAACATGTCTTACACACAAGGAAGACAAGGTTACAATGGTGGTGGTAGTAGATCTGGTTATGGTGGTAACAGATCATCTGGGCATGGTGGTCAGAACCGAGGGTATGCAGGCAGAGGTGGAACAGGGAACAGAGGAATGCAGATGGATGGGACGAGCCGTATGGTAAGTCTTAACCGAGGTTTTCGTGCATAGAGTTATTTGGCTACATTCAAAATATAAAACAATCCAAAGAAGGAGAGATCGTAAGACTTTGTTGTTCTCTCCCTTGTTTTGTTCTGTTTAGCTTTTCCGGATTCCTTTTTTTGGCTTTGTTGTTGACTCGCATTTTTTAAAAATATTTTGGTAGAACTATAATATTTACTGAAATTTATCCAGATTAACACAAATCTTTACAAAAATAACTAGAATAACACTCCATCGAAATGGATACCTACTAACCCAAGTTTTTTGATTAAAGACCAATTAACCTGTATTGGACACTAATAATAACAATTATGCTATTTTTAATTATATTGAAAATGAAAAAACAATAATAATAACAATAATGTAGAAATAGGCCAAAAAAAAAAAAGCGTTGTATTCCAATTTTTTTATTTCTCACTTCCCGTTTTTCTTCGCCAACGATTTCTCACCAAAATCTTAGTCTTCTCTGTTTGTCACCGCTATCTCGAGGAGATTAGCCACAAACGATTTCTCACCAAAACTTTAGTCTTCTATGTTTGCCACCGCTATCTCGAGGAGATTAGCCACAAACGATGGTGATGCATGTCTACAAATTCCGCTGCCGTTGAGTTTATGTGGGTCATCGATTTCGATTGTTTTATGAGGTGACTCTTTCTCTTCTCCGTTGATTCATCGATTTTCCGACGTTATTGTCTTTGACTTCTATTCATCGGTCAATCAAAATATGTGACAAAAATCTTGTTACAATTTTGTCACAAACAAATCAACCACAACATGACAAAAATACGTCAGTCACTACACGAATATATTAAGTGTGTCGTAAATTGATTATGCATCTTCAAAACAAATATGACAATAAAAAGTCTGTAAGAATTGAAAAAAGTTATTTTAGTTAGAAAAAAACAGCCACCACCAAAAAAACAATAAGTCTATCATAATATGATTCAAAAAAACAAATATGTCATAACATAAAACAAATATGTTTTCACTTTTTTTTTTTTGTCAGCATGTTTTCACTTATATAGGTCATTCTAGCAATTTCTTTTTCTCTTTAACAAATCTACTAGCAAACGCTAGATTTTTGGTAACCTAAAACAAATCTATCATAACATAAAACAAATATGTTCTCATTATATGTCATTCTAGCAATTTCTTTTTGAAAAATACTCTAAAATAGCACTAAAACAAGTTTTGTGAACATTTATAGTACACACTCCACAAACTTCCAAAAATAGCATTAAAACAATTTAAAATTTTGGGTTTAGGGTTTAGGATTTAGGGTTTAAGAGTTATTTTTAGACGATTTTGACATTTTGTTAAATCACCCCCAAAATTATAGATATTTTAATATTAATTTTGTGCTATTTTTGGAATTTTGAAGATGATGTGCTAAATTTGGAAACAACAATTATTTTGTGCTATTTGTGAGAATTACCCTTTCTTTTTTTTCTATAACAAACATGCTATCAAACGCCAGATTTTTGGTAACCTAAAACAAATCTGTCATTACCTAAAACAAATTTGTTATTTCTAGACGTCATTCTAGTAATAATTTTTCCATTAATAAATCTGCTACAAGACGCCTGATTTCTCTTGATAATTATAAGTTTGAAACCACTGAAAAAATAAATTAGCGAAAAAATAGCCACACATTACAATAAGTGTGTCACAAATTATGAAATTTTGTGGTGTCGTCATAAAATAAGTTTGTCGAGGAAAATAAATCTGGTACAAATTATAAATCTGTCGTAACTATATTCAAATATAAGTATGTGGACCAAATAAGTTTGGAGAAGAAAATCTGTCATAGACAAATAAGTCTATTGTACAAAACAAATTTGCCGCAATTACACCCACATATTTTTGGTAAACAAGGATTGGTTTTTTAGTAATTAAATATAATTTTTTGCTACGCTACAATTAATTAGACATAAAATTAAACTCAACTAACCCTTAAATATTATGAGATACTCTAGTAATTAAACACTTAATTTGGGTTATTTTAGTTATTTTCCCTATTAAATTTATGATTAATTTTGAAAATAAACGTTTTAGTTATCTTCACCACACTAATCGTTTGTTTAATTTGTGTCTTCTACGTTTCATTTTTAACATTTTTTCGTTTCATCAAAAAATTTTAAAAATATATATTTAAGAAAAAACGAAACTTTTGGTAGCAGAAAATCAATAAAATGGCAATCACAATCAAAAAGCAAAAAGCAAAAAAAAAAAAAGTTCAAGGAAATTGACGAAATGGAGCGTTGACTAAAGTCACGCAAACGCACACGTAGAGCTCACTTTCAAAAAGTGCTGGATCAAAACTGGTGGCTATGGATTTTTTCCGACTAACTCGGTCTCAAATCTTTTATAATCAAAATATATATTTATTCTGCTCTTTCTCTCTGCCAGCGAACATCCATTGGAGCTCCTCACTGTACGCCTCAGGAGGGAGGAAGAGATAGAGATCCTAATTTCCAACTGTCGTCTAATTCTCTCTTCTTAGGTTTTTTTGACCTTTTGAAACCCAGAAAAATCAACCAACTGCCTCAAATTTTATTACTCAATTCTCTCTCCTCTTTCTTGAAAACGGGAAAGAGGGAGGGGAGAAGAAGGTTCTAGAAAGATCAAATGGAAGGCTCAGGCTCAGGCTCAGGGGCATGGCAAGGCTTGATCCTCGTTGGTATTGTCATATGGATCTGTGCTTCTTCTTATCTGAATTTGACCCATAAATTTAGATGTCTCATACAACCATGGGTCGCTCGTCAAGTCGTCGGTGGTGTTCCTCTCGTTCTCAAAATCCAGGTGCCTAATTAGCCAAATAGCAATCAGCTTTTAATTTTACAATCGCAAGTAGTAGTAGTAGTAGAATTGAAAGCTGAATTTGCCTTGACTTTGAATTGCGGATCAATTAAGTTTCTTTCCATTTTTTTTTGGGTAATTGCGTTTTGCAGACATGCCAGAATGGAGTTTTGGATGCTTTCTTCTCAGGACTATCATGTGTTGTCTCTGTGCCCTTTTACACTGCTTTCTTGCCTTTGCTCTTCTGGGTAACATTCCAAACTTCTTCTTCTTGTACATAAAAGTTGAAATCTTTTGTCTTATACATATATATATATATATATATATGGCTTTTTATGTGGATATGATTGCAACTACTAAATTACTAACCAATGAGTGTAACTGCAGAGTGGACATGGTAGATTGGCTAGGCAAATGACTCTATTGACAGCCTTCTGTGATTACTTGGGAAACTGCATCAAGGTATCATTAACTATTCCGTGTTCTATTACACATTCTATTAGTTTCAAAGAAGGAACTGTTGGTTTTATACGGTCTTCTGTATTTAGGATGTGGTATCAGCTCCTCGTCCCAGCTGCCCACCCGTTAGAAGGATTACTGCCACAAAAGATGAGGAAGACAATGCAATGGAATATGGCTTGCCTTCTTCCCATACTCTTAACACAGTTTGTTTATCTGGGTATGTTGTCCGCAAACTCTTTACCCTATTTGTTGTAGAATCTCATAGTTGTAGAAACTCTTTACCTAGCTAGTAATGTCTTCTCTCGGTATTTCAATGCCGGTGATAAGATAATCGACCCAATGCTGTAATCGGAATGCTATAGAATCCCATAGTTGACAATGGATCAACTGATGCTTACTGATAGTTGTTTATTCGGATAACTGTAATGTGAAGCATTTAGTGTTATCTGTTTTCTTTGTTGTGGACAATACACCACTCTCTCGTAAAGCAAATATTGTTGTGGGTATAGAGGTTTTAACTCTTGTCTCCTTATTGGTTGGTGTTTCAGATATCTACTCCATTATGTGTTATCCTCCTTGGACCACGAAAATGTGTCTATCCAATACTGTGGATTTGCCCTTGCTTGTTTATTGGTAGCCCTAATCGCCTTCGGTAAGATCCAAACTCATACCCAATAAACACACACTCCTTGGAAGGGTTTGATTCCTCAGTTGACATTATTGTTTTCTTCCTAGGAAGGATATACTTGGGTATGCACAGTGTCGTCGATATCATCAGTGGTCTTGCCATAGGAGTCCTAATTCTAGGTCTTTGGCTTACCGTCAACGAAAAAATTGATGATTTCATTACCTCAAAACAGAATGGTAAGCACCGTGCTCATCATAGTTTGACAAATGCTTCTTACTTGCAAACATTAAATAACAGAAAGCTATAACTCTGGACTTCCAGTTAGCTCCTTCTGGACCGCGTTGAGTTTCTTATTGCTCTTTGCATATCCGACCCCTGAGCACCCAACTCCTAGCTACGAGTACCACACGGCCTTCAATGGGGTTACCCTAGGCATTGTAAGCATTGGAAGATTTTCAGACAATAGTATATGCATTAGTGTTATGGTTCATTTAGACAATGACCTTAATCGATGATTTTACTTGTCTTAGGTTACCGGAGTTCAGCAAACGTATAGCCAATTCCACCACGAAGCAGCTCCACGAATCTTCTCACCAGAGCTCCCGATTTCATCCTACCTTGGTAGAGTCATGGTGGGGATACCGACAATACTCTTAGTGAAGTTCTGCAGTAAATCTCTTGCAAAATGGACTTTACCAACAGTATCCAACGCACTTGGGATTCCAATAAGATCCAGCATGTACATTACCAAGCTCAGGGTCAACAAGGGGTATGCAAGTGGGAAGAAGACGGATGAACCCAAGAACTCAGTTGGATATTTGCAGAAACTATGCGAGTTCTTGAGCCAGGACTCGTTTGATATTGATACTGGTATAAGGTTCTTCCAATACGCAGGCCTTGCCTGGTCAGTTGTTGATCTTGTTCCTTCGCTATTCTCTTACATTAACTTGTAGTAACAGCTCCATTGTGTGGTTCTATAAAATCAATGCTTTTACATGACATTGTTCATCACTCGTAATCAGTTAACCATAGTCTCCAATCCTTCATTATTGAGGCTTTAAAGAACTTTATATTGAATATGTTTCAAACGAATGAGTGCAAAACCAGAAATATGGAACAAGGGAAGAATTACGTGAAATAAATCGAAATAATATCTCACAATAAACAGAAGGGAGCTAAATAAGTTCAGCCAAACACAAATGTTCATGAGAGGTTTTTAAGTTCATTGACCTCTTTGCCTATATTACACTATTCCAAGGGAGAGGGCTAAATTGATTTTAAAGAGAAGCAACCTGGAACACAAATGCGTTTGAACCAAATGGAATAAGCAGAGATCTTCAAAAACCAACAACCGGACATTGCAGCTGAGGGAGGAGCTGAGTGTCTTCAAAGGAAGTAGTCAGGTGTCCTTCGGGTCACATCTGGCTCTCCTCTCCTCGGTGCTGGTTCAAACTGTTTCATGATTTAGTCTCTCTGTTAGTTTTCTTTCCCCAGAAAATAAGTTAAAACGAAGATTTTAGGACATAGGGTGGGCAAAGACCTGAATGAACGTGTGGTTCCTGCAGTCATCGACCTCAAGAATCGAGGCCATGTTTCCACAGCGATAGCAATAGTTTGGTGCACTGAATATAGTAACCACCTTTTGTTCCTGTCAACGGGAATATATTTATACATAGTGAGCTAAGAATCTTAGGTTTGGCTAATCTATGCAGGGAAGAGGAGTTTGATTGTATTACGTGTGCCCAGTTGAATCCATCCATAACCAGCTGATGCGCTCGGGCAATCAGTTTTAAGTTGTTAGTGTGATTGAATTGTTCGGAAATGTCCTATGGAAACAAAAATGAAAATATAAAGTCAATTACACAATTATTTGGAACAACAAAAATGGAGATTCAGGACAGCTTCTGAAACAAAGGCTTCGTAAATCAATACCTGACCAAATGTATATCCAGCACCACGAGGAGAGATTCCCCAGCCACACCTGTCATCAGGATCAGACCATAATAAGTCACACATAGGCCCTTCATGCGGAACTTCTTGAACTCGATCAAAGTTCCTAATGTTGTCAAGGGTCTCGATAGATGGTGACAATCCACCATGAAGGCAGAAAATTTCCGACTCCACCTGTATAAAAGGATATAAGACATGAGATGAACAACCTCGTTATCTTTCGGAATTAAAACTCTTAAGAAACCATCAGTTCAATCAGACAAGTTATACTTATGAGATCGTTCACTCTTATTCACAGCACTTAAGAATACAAACCATTTCAAATTGAAGTGAAAATTGCCAACCAAATTTGCTAACACAAGCACAAGCATGCATCAAAGCATTCAATTTTCAGAATGTACTGAAAACCGAGGGAGCCAAAACAGATAATGGGTCATCTAAATTATAGGAGTAAGATACCAGATTGAACTTCTGTAAGTCCCAGCTTCATAAAACTGGAAAAAAACGATGCAGCGTATGTACTAAGTACTAACCAAGGCTGTCAGTGGGAAATAGTCAAAGAGGTCTGTAAATATTTTCCAAACATTTGCATTGCCATACCTGCAAGTAGAAGCAAGCTTTGTTAAGCAAATTGCAAATGTATAACCAAAAAACCTTTTCCTACAGGCGTAGAAGGAGACATGTCTTATCAAATTCACATTTGATTAGCACTAACTTACAACAACTAAAGTATAAAAAAATACCACAAGAAGAGTCAAATGAGCAAAGCAATATTAATTCGGAAGATCAATACAAACTAGCCAGGACTAGAAAGAAGAAAGACAGGAAAATTGATATTCTCCCATCAACAAAAAATGAGTAGCAACAACAACCATAAGCCATGCAGGGTATTAGCTAAAGAAGATGTATCATGACATGAACAAAGGGAGTTAGCAGCTTATACAACATAAGGATGTTCGCGAGGAGACTCACTTTCGCAGGCATTCATCATAAAATCCATAAACCTGAGTAATCTGCCAGAGCCAAAAAAAAGTGTATTAAACCATGAGTCAGATAAAAGCTTGGGAGGACAGAAAGTTGCAAACAAAATATAGGAAAACCTTAATTCACTTGTACATGTATATAGCATAGACATGAAAAAAAAAAAATTGTAATTATAAAAGGGTCTCATCTAAAATTTCAATGACAGAAAACAGAAAAACTATGTCAATAGACTCAATACCGTATATCTCAGAAGGTGAACGTACAAGTAGAGAAAAAGGTTAGTTTACCTGACGACTTTCATGGTTTCCTCTAAGAATAGTGATTCGCTGCGGATACCGTACTTTCAAGCCAACTAACAGCTGGAAATGGAATTAAAAAGAAAGAAAGAGGATCAGCATTGTAAATCTAACAAACATACATAAAAGTGAAGAAGAGAAAACATCCAGTATGGACACAGTATATTTGATTTAACAATATGACAAGACCAAAGATGTATTTATACTTGGAAATCAGATAATTGAACAAAAAGTCAAAAAAGAATTATGTGGATGGTATAAACTTGGTACCGTAACAGTTTCGACAGAATAATATCCACGGTCGACATAGTCTCCCATAAACAAATAGTTGGTATCAGGGCACTGCAAAAAAGTGTAAGATGAACATACATCAGGTTTTGTAAAAGCTGATGGTAGATGGACAACAAAACTTAGAACCCACTTTCAAATATAACCCCTGAGAAAAGGCTCCAAATAGTTCTGATAATTCAGTGAGCATCCACTCAGACTTTGAATTCCCCTTCCCCAGCCAGAACTAATTATTGCTAGAAAAGATAGGTACTGGATAAAAAACAAAACTTGCATCTTTATGTCCATTGTGCATCTCAGTAAGTGTTATAGATGTTACCTTTCCCCCTATACGGAAAAGCTCTGCAAGATCATGGAACTGTCCATGAATATCACCGCAGATTGTCACAGGGCTTTTAACAGGCTGCATACAGGAAAAATATAAAAATTAACTCTACCTAAACCAAAACAAAATGAATGTGTCGTTAAATGAATTCGGGCTAGTTACACAATCTATCAGATGAGAATTATAACAAGAACTGACCTGAACGTTACTTTCATCCATCAGGATCTCCTTAGCTTTCTCGCATAATGCTCTAACCTAAAGAAAATATAACAACACTGCACATGATAAATTCATCTTTCCCCTATTTTACTTCATAAAAAGTTGCAAGACTAATAAAATGTCAAATTAGAGACACCAATTTGACTCAAGTAGCAAAGAGAAAGATCATTTTTACAGCTATTGATCAGTAATCCCTCGATATTAGCTCTAGAAGGTCTTTTATCAAGTTGCAACCTCTCTCACACATCAGTAAAAGCTATTATCATTTTAGATGTTCTTACCCAATTGAAAATCCGGTAACGCATCTAACTGATGAGAATCTATCTTGTCAATTACCTATTCGAAATGATAATTTTGGCTGTGGGTCAGACAAACACTCAATACAAGGCATGTCGAAATGCGAGATAAATTTACCCAAAATCCATCTTGAAGCGATAAAATGAAATCCAATTTCTTTAACCCATAAAACTGACGTGAAAATGAACACCCGTGAAATAATACACATACGTCGAGCTCTACCTATTCCAGACGACCCTTCTCGACAAATCAGACATCAAATTAGATCATCACATACTCACAGACATACCCACCCTTCCATTTGAAACAAAATCTGAGATCCAATCATCGAAACAGCCCAAGCTCACCCGAAAAAACTAAAATTTTAGATCCAATTTAAACAGAGAAAAAACGAAAAGGTGTGAGGAAAGCTATAATCTAACACAATCTCAGGCACCTGTTGCTCGGAGAGAGGCTTGCACTGCATGAGCTGCGAGATCTGCTCATCTAGATCGAGGGTTGCATCCGTCGGAAGCGAATTCGCGCCCATCTTTTTGGATCCGGAGAACAGATCAGGAACCTGGACAAGGTTTCCAGATTAGGGGCAGCCCTAACCCTAAATTGGATGGATTCTGCGTTTTCTTCGCTTTTTTTTCTCTCTCTCTCTCGCTTCGTGTGCAGAAGAGTGAGAGGAAATCGAAATGAGAGGGGCGCGTGAGGGAAAGGGGCGAGTGGGTTTGTAGCTTTCGAGCCGTGTCTTGAAGTTACGATAATACCCTTTTTCTTTTGAGATCTAAATGACAAGATGACAGGAAAAAACCCTCTATTTATAAAATGTTCAAATAGTTCCTAAAATATTTGTAATATCGTTTTATTCCTCAATAAAACCAAAAACTATTAAAATATAACCACTAACCTTTTGAAAAAAAAGTGTTCATTTTTAACATTATAAACTTTTTCTCCTCAAAAAACTGAGTCATCTTACATTGTTGTCAACTTTAAAAATGGTTGTAGCTATGGGGAAATACATCATTATCTATTGATTCATAGCTAATAAAGTATAATGTTGATTTAGTCAAAACTTCAACGACTAGATTTCTACGACATAATAGAATCTAAAGACGTATAATAAATCGAAATTTGAAATTTTTGTAGTTATTATGGTTGTGGAAGTTGTAATCGACAAAACTAACTACTTTAGTTGCGAATTTGCTTGTTTTATTTGTAAGGCATACAATAATCTCTGTTGTGGACTAAACCTTTTTTTTTATATAAAACTAGCCTATAATTGGTATGCGGTAGATATTTTTTAGTTATTTTCTTTTTTTCTACCACCGTGTTTCAAAATTTATAATTGATATGAAACGACTTTATCTGCAAGTAGATTTGTCCACCCGTATATTACAACCATTTAAATCTTCAATTTTTATTTTTTTTAAAAATATAGTTTTAGAATATCTTCACCTACCAAAAAATGTTGAAAGTCAAAACATAATAAATCTTATTCAAAATTCAGGTTGCTCGAACATTTAATTTACTTATATTTTAGAAGAAAAAAAAGTTATGGGTTATAATAGGCTGGAAGTTGACATACAATTATGTTTGGAACAAAAATAATTAACATACAATTATATTTTATGTATATTTTGATTTTTTTCCAAAAGCTAAAATACAATAAAATCTCAAAAATCTAGTAGAAAAAAAAAATGTAGTTATGTAGGCATTCTATTATTATTATTTTTCCAACTCTCTCTCTCGGTCTCTCTCTCGAGCCCTCTCTCTCTCCGTCTCTCGACCTCGGTCTCTCTCGATGTCTCTCTCTATTCTGTTTTATTTTCGGATATTCGCGGATATTCGCAGATATCCGGATTTTTTTAACGAATATCCAGATACCGGATATCCGAAATTACGGATACGGATACGGATAGTAAATAGACAGATAATACAGATGCGAATACGGATATACTGAAAATTCTGGATATCCGCTCCGTTAACGGAGCTAGATTATAGATCTTTATTAAAATATAAAACAAGCTGTTCTCATATGTTTGTCTTAGGTCATATTGAAGATTAACAAAAGAAGAGTATTAGTATTATTATTAACATCTCCGCTATTATCTCGCGTTGGTGTCCGATCCAAAAGGAAACATCGAATTTAGGGTTTTTCTCTCCCCCCGAGCTTTTCCGTTGGGTGAACGAACGACTACCGTTGATTTCTTCGTTTCGATTCGATTCTCTCTACCGATTTTTGAGGTTCTTTCTTTCTCTATATCCTCTCCTTTGTGTTTCCGCCTACGTTATCTCTCTCTCGATTTTGAGTTTCTAGCTAGCTAGCTAGGGTTCCTTAATTGCTCCATGCATTTGGTTTCTATCGTTTGAGGTCAATAACCTTTGTTCTGTTTGCGTTATTCGATTTGTAATTTGCTTTGCTACACATGACTTTTCCTGGCTGGGTTCTGTTTGTTCCTCTTCTAAATTCGTCTTTGAGTTGTTTGATAGATTTGATTTGGGATTTTGGGTTTTCCCGCTTACGGAGTTCGATAAAGCCCCGATTTTTACATTACTCAGCTGCTATTGATTTCTATGATTGCGTTTGGTCTAACTATAGACCTGTTTGGTATTTGCCAGGTTCTTTATTTTCGCGGATTAGAAGGATAAAAAGTCACCGGAGCAGCTTTTGATTATTTCTTTCGTTTATTAATACGTTTTCTGCTGGGAAGTTGCAACTTTTTCTAGATTTAGGACTTCACAAATTTCAATTATGAGTGCATCATGGGCAGATGTGGCTGATTCTGAGAAGGCCGGTTCTAGGCCAAAACCTGCTTATGTTCCCCCGCATCTACGAAACAGGCCATCAGAGCCTGTTGCTGCTCCTTTGCCACAAAATGATCGTCCAGGGTATGGTGGTCAACCAGCTGGGTCTCGATGGGCTCCTCCTAGCAGTGGGGGTGCTGGTGGCGGCGGTGGCTATAGGACTGATGGAGGGCGCCCCGGATATGGTGGTTATGGTGGAGGAGGAGGTGGTGGTGGCTGGAACAACAGAAGTGGAGGGTGGGACCGTAGGGAACGTGAAGTAAACCCATTTGGAGATGATGCTGAACTAGAACCAGTCTTTACTGAGCAGGAGAATACCGGCATTAATTTTGATGCCTATGAAGATATTCCGGTTGAGACCAGTGGGGGAGACGTGCCTCCTCCTGTTAACACATTTGCAGACATAGATCTTGGGGATGCATTAAATCTGAACATCCGTAGGTGCAAATATGTGAAGCCAACACCAGTACAGCGTCATGCGATTCCAATACTGCTTGCGGAGAGGGATTTGATGGCCTGTGCGCAGACGGGGTCTGGGAAGACAGCTGCTTTCTGCTTTCCAATAATTAGTGGAATCATGAAAGATCAGCATTTACAGAGACCCCGTGGTTCACGGACGGTTTACCCTCTTGCAGTCATCCTCTCACCAACAAGGGAGTTGGCATGCCAGGTAACATTGAGAATATCTAGTCATTCCCTCATAGAATAGAGTTACTTCGGAAAAAAAAATTAAGTGTATATGATATACACACATTTCTCATTCTGTGATTTTTTGGCAGATACATGATGAAGCCAAAAAATTCTCCTACCAAACTGGTGTGAAGGTTGTTGTTGCTTATGGAGGAACACCTATTAACCAGCAGGTAATTATCTTACACATTTTTGTTTCTTGGTTTTCAGCTTGTCTTTGAATATTGCCACATGAGTATAGCACTGTTTTCTGTTTAATGTGAGTAGCAGCTTACGCTTACTGATTTGGGTTCTGCTAGCGCTTTCCTTCCTAATGCCAGTCTCCTTTGTGAAATATGTTTTGATTTTGAAGTCAGTGATGCATAATGCCGACAAAAAAAAACAAATCTTGTATCTTACAAACTTATTTCCTATGCTAGTTAACATTGCCACATCACTTGTATCATCTTTACATAACAGGCAGAAGCATTGGAATTAATCCTTGTTGCAGTTGTTTAGTCTAACAGTTTTCAAGTATTGATTTGTTGATCTCATTTTTTATTGTTTGCACAGCTCAGGGAACTCGAGAGGGGAGTTGATATCCTTGTGGCAACTCCTGGCCGGTTAAATGATTTGCTAGAGAGAGCTAGAGTCTCAATGCAAATGATTAAATTTTTAGCTCTAGACGAGGCGGACAGGATGCTGGACATGGGTTTTGAACCACAAATTAGAAAGATTGTTGAACAGATGGACATGCCTCCACGTGGGGTGAGACAGACAATGTTGTTCAGTGCTACATTTCCAAGGGAGATTCAGGTTGGTTTTACTCGTCCATGAAACACCCTTTTCTTGCTCTTAACTTCTATTCTAGTGAAGTAGCATGTTAGTTATGTATCAGAGGATAACAGTGTTCTTTCTTTTATATCTGTAACTTTGTTCCTTCCCCGATCATGATGGGGAACCTTTAATGATTTAGTTTTAGAGTGGCAAAAAGGTCAAATGCCTTAGGAGTGTTATATTTCGTATGTGAGAACAGCTGCATAATATTCAGCTCGCACAAGAATGATTGGTTCTTAACGTTTCTTTTAATAATACCTTATTTGTTTCTTGTACAGAGACTTGCAGCTGATTTCATGTCAAACTATATATTTTTAGCTGTGGGAAGAGTGGGTTCAAGCACTGATTTAATTGCCCAAAGGGTTGAGTTTGTCCAGGAGTCTGACAAGAGAAGCCATCTCATGGACCTGCTTCACGCGCAGAGAGAGACCCAAGACAAGGTAATGCGATAGTTACCATCTGTTGTTTACTTAATTAAGATTTATTATCACATCACATGGATCACAATTTGTCACGCTCGGAATAATACTGACTTTCTTCTCCTTTCATACTCAGCAATCATTGACATTGGTTTTTGTGGAGACAAAGAGGGGAGCTGACACTTTGGAAAATTGGCTGTGCATGAATGAGTTTCCAGCAACCTCCATTCACGGCGATAGAACACAACAGGTTCGTTGATTGATTGAAGTTGAATTTTTATTAATGTAAATGTGAACATCAAACCTTACTATTGTGGAGTAATATATATACATCACTCCAACTAAAGCTAAAACCAAACTATGTTTGTTATATAAACAACCTCAATGATATTGCTGAAAAGAACTCTTTCAAGTTCATAATCGGTAAATTTGTTCTTTGTTGATGTAATCTCACTAACTTCTTTGTGGTGTTATGCAATCAAAGGAAAGAGAAGTGGCACTGAGGTCCTTCAAAAGTGGGAGGACGCCCATTTTGGTTGCAACAGACGTGGCAGCACGTGGTCTTGACATTCCCCACGTGGCTCATGTTGTAAACTTTGATCTACCAAATGACATCGATGACTATGTCCACCGTATCGGACGAACAGGACGTGCAGGTAAATCTGGAGTAGCAACTGCCTTCTTCAACGAGAACAATACATCACTGGCTAGGCCACTCGCTGAGCTGATGCAAGAAGCCAATCAAGAGGTGCCTGAGTGGCTCACACGATACGCTTCACGTGCTTCGTTTGGTGGTGGTAAGAAACGGTCTGGTGGTCGGTTTGGTGGCCGTGATTTCAGAAGGGAAGGCTCTTACAGTAGAGGAGGCGGAGGAGGAGGAGGAGGCGGCAGTGATTACTATGGCGGAGGAGGCTATGGTGGTGGTGGATATGGTGGTGCTCCAAGCGGTGGGTATGGTGCTGGAGTGACCAGTGCTTGGGATTAGCCGACTAGGCTCCCCAATTTTTCGTCCTTTTAACCTGACTATTTATTTCTTATCTTCTACATTCCCAAGAGAGCACATGCATTTGTTGCCCCCTTTGAGATCTCTCATTCAAGAGATGGATTTAACTAATCTTGCTATTAGGTGAATCTCTCTGTTTTTTCAGGCTATTTTTAGGATTTGTCCTAAAAGATAGACAGTAGTTTTTTCCGATTTTGATCTTGTTCTTGGTTTCTTCTAACAATTTCATTTGTTAGTTTGAAATCCAAATTGTCTTTTTGTTTCCCTTTGTTGTTGACAATCTTTCTTGGTGAAATACAATCTCTCTTTATATCCTTTATGCTTACATAGTTCAAACTCCGTTCCACTACTTAAAAGATAAAATGCAGTTAAATTGTTGCTATGTGTGAATTGACATAAAACTCTGACATTTAGATTCAACAACTATCGCTATTCATCCTCAGAATCTTCTTCAAGCTCACTTCCTTCCACAATCTCTTCTTCTTCAGAGCCTTCTTCCACAAGGTCATCCTCTGGCTTATCAAGCAAAAGTTCCTCTTGAGAGACCATGCCTAACCCTCTAGCCCGGTAAAGAAACCCTGTTCTCATCACATGATAGAACTTATCTCGAAGACGAGTGAGAGGATGCGGATTCACTAGTTTTCCTCGACGATACCCTTCTTTGAGAATCACAGTTGTTGTCTTACACTTCAATGAGAGGTAGAAAATCCCGGGGTATCGTGTGAATAGACGAGTGAACTTATGCGGAATGTTCAGCTCCGCTCTCATGCTTCTCAAGTAGTTCCTCTTGGTTTTCTTGTGGATAGTCAAGCTCAAGAGCTCGTGCAAAACTCCCACAGCTCGTTTCTCCATGAGATCGCTTTCCGGGTCAATGTTACTCGAGTCATCGTAAGGAGATATGTAAGGAAGTTTCTGAAACTCATCCATCCATGCTTTAACCTTCTTCTGTGCTCCATATCCTCTAGGAAAACTCATAGGAAACGTCAACGTGGACTGACCTCTTTTGAACTCGTGGTAACGAGAATCCTCCCCCGCATCAACATTGCTCTCGTTTCGCTTCTGCAGCGCCGAGAACGCGAATTCATCACGCCATTTTACAAGCTTTAGACACGGGTTTCCATTAGAGGCCTTGACGAAGCAGAAATGATCAGGATACTTCATGACTAGTGTCTTTTCGTAGTTATCAGGTAACCCGAGATCGAATTTGAGAGAATGTAGTGATCTGAGGGAAACAGTTTTTGTTCGCATCATCATCAGAACTCTACAGAGTCTCTCCACTGTATCAGCCTCATGGCTTTGATGAATAATCTCTTCCTGGGAGTCAAGCATTAATGCTGTATCCGTTAGCTTGAAACATGGTAAGCTCGCGTAACGAGCATGCGGAAACTCTTGAAACAGAGTCGGATACCTGCAAAAATGTCGTCTTTCATTAGCATTCCCATGAGTTTCTTTCAAAATTGATTACTTTCTAATCCATTTTTCCAAGAAACAATTTGAAATTTCTCTGAGTTGATACCTGCGCAAGAAGCGGAGCACAGGGACGGTCAGTCCAAGGAGTTTTTGCCAATCAGCGACGGATTTAGCGGTGAGGAAACCGGTGGGAGATCGCTTTATGGCGTCTTTGAGAATGCAAGCTGCTTTGAGATCGGTCTCGGTATCAATGACGTGATCAAGGTTCTTGTTCTTCACCCACTTCAGTCTCACTTTTGTCATTCCACCCATTCCTCGCCATTGTTGATGCTGGTGAAACAGCTTACTTAATGAAAAGAGAAAGCTTTGGGATTTGACGAACATCTAAAGTGATTTGATGAAAATGCGAAAACTGGATGATCTGTAATTGAAACTGCTAAATGGGTTCTAGGGTTTAGTGTTCTCTCGGAGTTTAGTTAAGATTTTTATCATTGGAAGAATAGAGAGAAGTGAGGAAGAGTAGTGCTGACAAGGTGCTCGACGAAATCCCTGACCGAGTCTAAAAGCGAGATTTTTCGACTTCTAAACTCTAGGCCCACAGGCTACAGTTAAGGTAAGCCTTTTAAGTGTGGCTTCGCGAAATGTTTTTGCAGACAGAACCTAAAAACTTCGAACTTTTGTCTGCGGTACAATCAAATTTACAGAAACAAGTTCCAAACTCGTCGAGACTTGTCGACTCGCGCGACTCGGGGAGACTTGGGCTCGTTTAAAGGTTCAAGCTTATCCTAAACTCTAGTCCTGAGGCTGATTTGTAGAAAAAAATCGCAAAGCTTGGATTGAGAATTATGGAAGCGAAGAAAGTGACAGAAGAGGAAGAAGAGATATGGAAGAGAGAGATAGTAACAAGCGTGATGAGATTAGTGAGCACGAGATTGCCTCAGACAGATCTAATTTCTCTACTTCTTGTTAGCCCTTGGCTCTATCGCACCCTCGTCTCCTACCTTTCAATCTGGCTGGTAACAAAACTTTGACTTCTTCTCAGGTCTTTCCAAGTTTTCAAAATTTTCTATACTTATCTGATACAAAGTGTTGATTGTTCTCTTTCAGAACATCGATTTGCGCGAGATGACCAATGCAGGGGATCGGCTTTTAGCGGCTCTGTCCTTGGTTAGTTAAAAATAAAAGTTTGATACTTTGCTTGATTTCATCGCATTCATTTCTTGCTGTGAGCGTTTGGAAAGTTTGAGCAGGAGTCACTCATCGTGCTTTCAAATTGTGAAGCCAAGATATCGGCAAGTGAAGCATATCAATCTTGAATTTGCCCAGGGTGTTGTGGACGGTCATCTTAAACTTGTGAAAGCCCGGGTAACTTTTTTTGCAGAATCTACCAGTAATTTACATACGACTTTATGTTTTCTGGATATTCGTTGAATTCAAGAAAATTTGACTACGTGGGAACGTTCTAGCCGTTTGAATTTCTGAAAATATTGTATTGGCTGCTGTATGACAGTGCCCTGATGCTCTCTTAAGTTTAAAATGCTTGAATCTTAATGGGTGTCAAAAGATTTCGGACAGTGGAATCGAAGCTATAACTAGCATATGTCCGAAGTTAAAAGTGTTCTCTATCTACTGGAACGTGAGGTAGTATTTTGTCTGACTCAGTTGTGTCACACTACTTGATTTTACCTCATCAGACGAGCCTAATTCTAGATATATCTTCACAGGGTGACCGATGCTGGCATTAGACATCTAGTGAAGAATTGCAGACATATCATTGATTTGAACCTAAGTGGCTGCAAGGTATCTTAATATATATCCTTGGGAGTTTTGTTCCTGATGGATAGCTGTAATTATGGAAATGTCTTACGCACATGGACACCCCTTTCTCTTCGATGTTCTCTGTTTGTATTAAGTGAAGAATATGATTTGGATGTGCACTAATTGATGCAGAGCCTGACGGACAAAAGTATGGATCTAGTAGCTGAAAGTTATCAAGAATTAGAGTCACTGAATATCACCAGGTAAGTTGAAAAGGCTAAAGTCTTTACTTCTCAAATACTACTTATCCCTGTGGTTAATTCATAGTGATAGATAATCCATAACATTGTTGGATAATATCATTCTTCCTTTGTTGATTGTTTATAAAGATGGAAGTATGATTTCTATACATTTTTATTAAAGACTTACGGTGTTTGGTCTTGTTGTTCATGATGCCACCAGGTGTGTTAAGATTACAGATGATGGTTTACTTAAAGTGCTACAGAAATGTTCCTCTCTCCAGACCTTAAACCTCTATGCTCTTTCAGGGTATATAATCAGCACAAATTTATTTGTTTCTGGCTATATTGATAAGCTAGCTGTTCGAAGTTCTGGAACTGATATGGCAATTTCTTGCAGCTTCACAGACGAGGCCTACAAGAAAATATCACTTCTAGCTGATCTAAGGTTCTTAGATCTATGTGGCGCTCAGGTAGGAGTCGGTGAATCCCAATTATTTGGTTGCATTATCCTTTTTCCCTTGTGGATGGATGAGTTTATTTGAGATCTTGGATATATCTCACTGTTTTGTAGAGTATAACTCAGGAATTGATTGCTAGCAAATCCATAGCAAAGATTATATACGTTGAAAATGGTTAGCATATCTTTGATACGAAACTGTAACTAAGAGTGCGACTTTGGTTGCCAGAATTTATCTGACGAGGGGCTTGGTGATATAGCTAAATGCAACAAGCTAGAGTCTCTCAACTTGACATGGTAAGCTAAGTCTCCCCCTTACAAGAAAGATAACAAACAAGAAGCTGCGTTTTCATTCCAAATGCTTCATAAACATGGCAGGTGTGTGCGTATCACAGATGCAGGTGTGATTACCATAGCTAATAGTTGTACCTCCCTAGAATTTCTCAGGTACTTAATCCAATTCTAGAACTATTTGCTTTGTTGTTTTGTCAACGACTCTTTTTTGCTGACACCATTCAATGAAAACCAAAAAATGGCAGCTTGTTTGGAATAGTAGGAGTGACTGATAGATGTCTGGAGACTCTCTCGCAGACATGCTCTACTACACTCACCACTCTTGATGTCAATGGCTGCATCGGCATCAAGGTGTGTACTGTGACTTTTTCTCCAATACATCAGTGTATTTTGTGGTGATGCTCAAGACCAACACTTTTCTCTTTACTATTGTTAAACACATGATAAATTTTTGCAGAGACGAAGCCGTGAAGAGTTGCTTCAGATGTTCCCTCATCTGACATGCTTCAAAGTACACAGCTAATTTGCTCGTTATTGCAGGACTCTCAACAAAAGTCTATCCTCATTTATATAATTTACAGTCCCATACTATATATATCTCAATCGGATGCTAACTGTTCTCAATATGTTTTATTAACAAGCCATGGTACATTCACTTCTGCTAAAGATACGGACTCATGTGGTGGTTTTGGTTGTATTTTATCAACTTAGATAACAATTGTATGAAACTTAAGTTCCATATTGAGAAAGCTCCAGCCATCACTAAACCAAATTGACCCTTGTCTCTCTCTTCCTGTGAGGCTGTGACACTTGGGACTTGTGGAGACAGCTACAATAAACCAAATTATCCGTAACGCATTATGGGTTCACAAGCCCAATATAAAAGTCTTTTTATATAGTAAATTAGGCAAAATGATATTGGTACAACAACTACGCGTGTCACATATTTGATGCATTAGTACACAGTAAGAAAATACGCCTATTCACAGCAGATCAATATTTTGGCTGATATTTTTGTTATTGACCGGTTGTGTTGTGTGTATATATATATCCCAATCTAGAGATATAGCCTTTGAATGGTGATATCGGATCTCACGGTGCGAAACAAGCGGATTGAGTTATGCGGTGCGGTTTAACTGTAGTTTTTGCAGAAAAAACGTATCATGCGGAACAAGTGCGGTTAATGTAGAACAAGCGATTGAAAATGTTCGAATGGTAATTATTATAAATGTGGTGCTAGTATAATAGTTATTAAGCAGTGATTAATTATTTTAAACATCTCAAATTTTTAAATAATGTTTTTTTGATAAAATTGGATAATCTATTTAAATGTATTTTTCTATATTTTTTCCAAAATTTTCTGAATTAAAAATAAAATTAAGAAAAAAGAAACGCACCTTAGCCACACATTTTTGACATATGTTATATGCATGGTGCGTTTCCTCATGTTGTTAGTAAAATAATATGTTTACAATGTAAATTTAATTAATATAATATTTATTTATTTTTAATTATAAAGTGGAACGCTCACAAAATTTACTTTGAATGGTAACATATATTTCATTAAAACGCACCACATCCCACGTTTGTGCTTCCCATTCACTGCCATAATGCTCCGGTTATAATTATGTTCAAAATCAAAACGGTTAATATAAGATAAAAACTAATTTAGTTTGCAAATAAATGAGGCGAACTCATTTTAATATGGACCGTCCAATAGTTTTTAAAAATTAGGATTTTTAATTTGGGAGAAATTTTTTTGAATATGGACTTTCCTATTTTCTCGCTAAAATTACAAAATCGCATTTTTCGCCAAAATTACAAAATCACATTTTTGAGCAAAACAACGGAATCACGTTTTTGTGCAAAAATAACGGAATCACGTTTTCTCGCTAAAATTACGGAATCAAAATTTTCCTGCTAAAATTAAATTTTATAAAACAACTTATAAAACCGTTTAAATAAAAATTTTAGTATGTTTCGTATGAATTTTAGTATCTAAAATACTTATAAGTTGTTTAATATGAAATTTTTTATGTATTTATGATTTATGTTCATGTATAATGTAGATCTCGCGGACATTCTAGTTGGTCATGATTCTATTTGCGTTTGGTTCAATTTGACAAAGTCTTATTTAGATTTTGACCACTAATGTCAGAAAACGAATATGTCCATTCGGAGAGATCGATTTAGACCTGAGACCATTTGACATCCCTATACCGATTTGAACCTCACCACCACCACCGCCCCTAAACTCTCCTTGGTACTGCTGTTTCTACTGTTTATCTTTTCCATCATCTTTGTCATTCTGATTTGCTTGTTTCGTAAATAGATAACAAATTCGTTTTCGATTGTGAAACATGTTTGAGCTTCATGAGGAATAAGTTTTACTTGAAACTAGAGCTGCTTTGTTTTCGGTTGTGGAATATGTTTGAGCTTGATGAGGATTTTTTTATAGTTTCTTGTTGGTAATTTGGTTTCAATTTTTATCATGGATCCAGATCAAGTCATGGCGGGTATCGAATATTGTTGATAGTAATACCAGTCGGAGGTTGCGTAATACTACTACAGGAAAAGGAATTTGCTCGTATCAGAGAGCAAAAGAAGCTTCTCAAGGCGAGGTTTGATGACCTCCGGGCTAGAGGAATCGTCAGAGTCAGTGAGGAGTGAGTGATCGATCGGTCGCAGATTTTAAATGAATTAATTGGTGATGAGGGCCATGTTTGTGAAGGTTTTTATATCTTACTCTCCTTACATGTTTCCATCCATGAAACTAAATATATAACTCTTTTGTATATGATATGCTTCGAAGAGTTTTTTAATCGCATTATATCTTTAATCAGATGCTATGAGTTTTTCAATAAGTTTTATTAACAAGCCATTATACTTATACATCTGCTTCAGCTAGATATGACTCGTAAAATGGTTTTGGTTGGATGTGTTTTCTTTATTAGCTTAGATTACAAAGGATTTACACTAAATACCATATTGAGAGAGCTCCAGTAGCCATCACTAAACCAGATTGCCTCTTGTCTCTTCCTTTGATGCTTGAACTTTTGGAGACTGCTGCAATATTTTTATTCGTTTTCTTTTAGTTCCGAGAAAGCAGGAAATTAATGTTTACACGAATAGAATCAAGATTGTAAGAAGAGTGGTATTAGTACCTTTACGTCCAACATTCTGAGAGGATTCAGTGAATTGCTTGAATATCTGAGAGGCTGGTGAATCTAGAGGCAAATGTAGAAGCTCTTCTTGCAAACAAAATGAGAGTAATGAGAAAGATCTAGTTTCTGACCATGCAAAAGCTGTTAAATTATTCATGGATATATTGTACAAGATATTTGGTTATGAAATCTCTCACCTGGGCATTGTGAGATATTTGCAGGGACATGACAAGCGGAAGGGAGGCTCATTGCACGATTGGCATCAACTTTGAACCCTAAACCAGGATCATCTCTGTCTTTGACTAGAGTACAGAGACATTTCTTGGTCTGCCCTTTGTCTATGTTTACCTTGAGTGTGCTGCAACATGTTGAGTCTGGAGCTTTAGCTTTGTTAGTGACAAAAGGAAGACAAGAGTAGAGATCGGACATGGCATCCTGACATCCCTTTATGTCCTGATTCAGTTCTGATCTCACACCAAGAAATACTACTGCTACTGTTATGCATAGAGCCAACATTTGAGGTTTTTGATTGTAACCTATGAATCTAGCCATCAGTTTATGCAGCAGAGTAAGAACTCGATGTGGCTTTTTATATGCCTATCTACAGACTTGTTTCTTGTTCACATATGTTTCCCTCTCTAGTTGGATAGATTACTCAAAAGAGTTCTAGTTCTGCAAGAAACTTGATTTAAAAAGCTTATATAATGAGTACTAGTTGACATGTCTCATGTCTGAATTGAAATTTGAATTTGGATCATCTGCAGTTATTGGAGGCTTACATATAAATATAGTAAGTTGTTCACAATTCGTTTTCGCAGTCTCTGCAAGATATCCCACAAGTAAAGAGAGTAGAACATTGATAGTTAAGCTGTGTAGGGTTTAAAGTTTAAGGAGGCTTGCAACCATTGAAGACACTGTTTTTATGCTCAGGTGAACTGATTGTAAACTCCAGTCACCATTTTCTTGAAGAATCTAATGTTTACATTGTTACAATGACAAGCCGGTGAAGACAAAACCTACTGGCAAAGAGGAATAACTATAAGAAGAAAAACCAAAGCAGGAGATCAAAGTAAATAAAACTGAGATCTTACACTGAGATCAAAGTAAATAAAACTTAGATACAGAGTAGAACGCAAGCGAAAAACCCAGCAGGAGAAAACCCGGGGACATGGTATGCGATCTTCCTCATGTAGCTTAACCATCTCCATTGGAACCGGTCTTTGAGTAGCGGTTATTACAGCTGCAGTGTCTCTACAAAATATTGTTTCATCTGTGAGTTTGCAGCATCAGCGTCTGGCCCTGGGCATGCAGCGGAATTCAGCCAAAAGTGCAATGTGATCAGAAGACCATTCTGGAGATGGAAGAGCTGTGTCCTTCCTCAAGCTCTCTTCATCCAACAGTTCCAATAATGATTCCACTGTTAGCGTATCCGCTGAAAAACAAAAAAACAAAAAGCAAAAAGCAAAATGTTTACATGAAAAAGAAATCTGAATTGAAAGCAGGCATTGGCTGCAAAAGCAGTTATCGCTTAAGTTAACCTGTGTAAAATATGTAATCAAGTGTGCCTATAAAGTCCCTAGTACAGTTGGTAAACAATGGTTCATTTGATGCGGGATCCATTCTTCTCCTTTGCTGCTCAGCAATAACGCTGCCTCCCATTCTTGCAAATGATGAGTAAGCACTAACCTGCATTGTCACAAGATGAGATAATTATCCATATGTTGCAATTCTAAAGTTTAGAAGTATGTCTTTCATTAATCTTTGCATCTCTTTCCCGTTATTGGGAAAGATAATTACCAGTGGCAACTGATGAGTTAGCTTGGTGTGAGGACGCAGAATTCCAAGAGGATCGACCATCAAATCTGGGTGCAATGGATCGACCTTCCCCATAGCAAGAAGTGAATGAGGAGCACTGCAAACATTTAGAAGGAACTCTAAGTTAATTTGCTTAGAGACCATAATCATAATATGATATAGGTTTTAACATTTTTGCAAGTTGGGCATAGCAAATAGGAAACCAGCCAGACCTCGCTGGTACTGTGTTGAAATCTCCACACACAAGCATTGGAATATCTGCACTGGCAGCTATTTTCTCCAGTCCCTTTAATAATGTGTGAACCTAGTTTGAGCAAGAGTGATTATGAATCAGTAGTGATGTCAGAATCCCAAATTCTGAGAATTCTTTTACAATGAGAAATAAAGACCAACCTGCCAGAGCTTCACATCCTTCAATTCATGAGAAACGTTTACATGCGTGTTAGCCTGCACCCATCAAATAAATAAAAGAGAAAAAATTATCACCTTGAGATCTTTAAAGCAGAAGAGAAGGTGGAAACACATAAAATTCAACTCTAGTATCATCTCTTACAGAAAAGATGGAAAACTCACCACACAAAGTAGCTGGCGTTTCCCAGGATTGTCAGCAGCCTGGTTACCGAATTTTGCTTCCAGTACAACTATTAAGGCGACATTGTCCTAAAAAGAAAGAGTCTAAATCAGTTGTACATGAAAGACTAACACAGAGAATGTGTGTAAACAGAACGCACGGTGGAGCATCTCTGAGTACCTTAACCAAACGATTTAAAGCAGATTTCTTCTGGGCAACAGGTATAAGAGCCTCAGTCAAAGACTGGGCAGCCTTATTGAACTCAACCTAAATGAGAAGCCCGATGATTTAGCAAAAGGGCCTACATAGATAGGTAATCAAGTGGAAAACTAAGATATACCTCGTATTTTTTAACATGAGAAAACCTGTCTCTTCTGAAAAAAGTAGCACATCCATCAATTGTGTTTGTATTACCAACGAAAACCTAAGATTATTGAGTAAATCAGCATGTTCTGGTCAGTACATCTTGTCACATAAGTGACCAGGAAAAGGTTATGGGGGTCAAGGGGATGCGTCCAAACAAACCTCATTTGTTTTCCTCTTGAATAGAGCTTGGTATCCATGCTTATCCAGCTCAGGAGCGAAAAACTCTTCAAAATGATCATTCTGTACCTGCAAGATGGACAAAAGGAAATTATTGGAGAGGAATTTATCCATAAACTAGTTCCTCACAAGTGTACCTGTTCATAATTGAACAGGAAGCAATTGCAACGTTCCCAAGTCAGTACAACTTGTGCCAAAAAATATTTAACATACCTCTTGTAGACAAACTATATCTGCACGGTACTTGACAATTTCCCGTAATAAATTCTGTCTACGGTATGTCCAAGCGAGAGCCCATGTGGGGCAGTAACTGTATATGTCGCTGCTAGCATATGTATCAGCCAATATATTGTAGGACAGCACAGTGAATGATCCCATAGACAAAGGTCGCCCATTAGAATCCAGGTGTCCGATAACATCAGCTTTACTAACAGGGATCAGCCTTCGCGGAGAAGGTGATGGAGCTGGAATAACACGGGAGGTCAATATGGTACAAGAAAGGCCCACATTCTGTTTTGTTTCTGCATTGACCACTACACATTCAAACTTCAAAACATGGCCAATATCATCAGCCATTGGTGTGTATGTCTTAGAGCGTCCAACCTCAACAAGTGTTTCTCCTCCAGGACCTGTCTTTTGAGTTATGACTGCGGGATAAACTGATGATGAACCATTAGTTAAACTACCACTGGTGCTGAGAATGCCAGATCCAGACCCTGAGGTATTCAAACGGAGCAACTCTTCTTCATCATTTCCTTCTGTAACAGCACTGGCAGCACGCTCGTGCAACACACGGTGATGCTGCCACGCATCTGAAAAACACTTGGTAGAACAGTGGTAGCTTTTGGCAACAGGAACCTTAGACTTTAGACAGCCCAGACATTGCAATGTTGCCGGCTCAGATGGATGTACACTACAAATCGCAACTTTCTTATCACTCTGTACTCGATACCTGCAACAGATGATGCATCTTTAAATACAGAACCAAAAGACAGACTGGAGAACCCCACTTTATAACTAAAAGAATCATCTTCCACACTCAAATTTGCAAACGAAAAAAGAGTTGAACTTACTAAGAAACACATACATAAAATCACACCCGGGGATTCACAGAAAATTCTAAAACTTTCGTTAAAACAAACCCGCCCATAAGAAACTCGAGCAAAAGCTAGTAAAAAGGAGCAGATTTAAGAGTGAAAGAAAGCCAAAGGCATAACTTACCATCTGTATTTTAAGAAGTGGCCTTCAAGCGGAGCTGATTCTGGCACATCATCGGTGGTGGGGGTTTTATCAGGCCGCCGGAGAAGCACGTAAGGTGTAAGTTCGCAGCCAACAATAGGTATCTCCGACGGTAGATGCACTCGTATAACGCTAAGCATTGCTTTTTCCTAATTATCAAAGCAATTCAACACTAACGAAGCCTAAAGGTTGAGACTTTTAGATATATATGTTGATGAAAGAGAGCAGAAGAGATAAAGCGGATCCCCAAAGGATCCGCCATTTACTTGACCCTAAAACCCGCCAGCATGGATGAACCCTAATTTTCCCAGAACCCTAGATTAACCCTCAATTTTCTCAACAACAACAAGTTTCTCAAACCCGAATTTTACGACCTAGAAAAAGATGAAAAAAACCCCCAGAAATTGAAATCGAAGAGTGCGATCGATTTTTCCGCTACGACGAAAAACAAATAATTTCCAAAAGTACGGAGTATAATTTTTTTTTTTCGAAAGGGTACAAAAAGGCTGCAAACTACAATTTTAATACACACATTCATATACAGTATACTTTTTTAAACGACACTGTACTGTACATGTGTTTTTTTTTATTTTTTAACCGAGATATGTTTATGCCATTTAATTATCATTAATCAATTAAAATTGGCATGGAAACGCATTTGATTTAAGCAGTTGATAAGACTGAATAGTGAGATCCATTTGTCACAATCATATGTATGATGTATTGTAATTGAAGTACCTATATCTATAACATCAATCACTTATAATGTCAAAAATATTTTAATATTCTTTGGCATGTATATTTTAATATTACTGAAGAAAATGAAAATTATCTTTATTAACTTCTTTTTTTTTTCATCTTCCATTCGATTTATCTGTATGAAAATTACATATCACCACCTAATAGGTTTAATTTCATTTTCAATTCGATTTTTTTTTTAAAGACTTTCACTGCAATATATTCAATATTAGTTAGAGGCAGATATTAATATACAAAAAATGTTTGAAAGAGTGTAAATTTTCTAAAATAATGGTTGAGAGAGTGTAAATGGAGATGATAGCACAGACTCATATTTATGACATTTGTTAAAAATAAGTTGGTATGTAAAATACTTTTGCTGGCAATTAATTTTCAAAATTTGTCAGTAATTACTTTTGTCCAGAACACAATATATATTCGTCTCTATCGAATCCTTGGTCTTCGTGTATATCACGCGCTAAGATAATAAATGCCGACACGCAGTTTACTTCGTTATAGCCACGCCGGCACGGTTTTCGTATTTGGAAAACGGCAAACAATCTGGGAAAAGAAAAAAACGAGAAAGCCTTGGAAATAATAAAGTTCCATCGAAATACAAATATCTCCTTCATCTTTTCTCTTTAGCTCATTTCCCAGAAACCTTTGTTTCATTTGCTTCGTGTGCGATCGCGAGAAGAAGGAAAAAAATTAGGGTTTATATTCTCAAGCTTTTTCGAACACCATTGATCCTTGATCTTGATTTTTCTTCTATTCGAGTTTCTTAAGGTTTGGCTTTATCTCTTTCTCTGTGCATGGTGTCGTTAAATCTATGCAGCGTTGTCCTGTTCGATTTCGTTTAGCTTCTAGGGTTTAATGATTTGTGCATTTGTTGGTTTCAGGAAATGATTGTTCTCAGCTTTGTGTTAGTTCATCGTGATTTTGTTTTGTTTACGACCTTGTATTGTTAGATTATTCGATTAGCTGAGGTTTTTTTTTTTTTTTAAGATTCCTCTGGAGATAGTTCTCTCGAATCGATCTGCATTTTTTCTTCATTTCCAGTATTTTGATTTGTTGACTCGTTCTCTTATTTCTTACATGCACAGCTGCAACTTATTTCTGGAAAATGAACTTGTTCTAACTGAAACTTTTTACGATCTTAGGGCTTTGATCAAACTCAAAACCAAGAAGTTGGAGGATTCTGGTAAAGCCAAAATCATTTTTTCTTTCTGGGCGGTTGTAATTTGCAATTATGAGTTCAAATTCATGGGCTGATGTTTCTGAATCGGAGAGGGCACCATCTGGTGGTTGGGGTTATTCTCGTCCGTCGCGAACCAACTATGTTCCTCCACATCTTAGGAGCCGTACACCCTCTTCGGAGTTTGCTGCTCCTTCACCTGGTAATGATCGTGGGGGATATGGTGGTGCACATAGTGGTTATGGTGGTAGAGGCCAAGGTTATGGTGGTCGAGGCTCAGGCTATGGAGGTAGAGGAGGTGGTGGGGGTAGCTGGAATACCAGAAGTGGAGGTTGGGACCGTAGGGATACTGAAACTAACCCGTTTGGTAATGATGCAAATGCAGACCCGGCTGTTAACAAGCAGGAAAACACAGTCATTAACTTTGAGGCGTATGAAGATATTCCAATCGAGACAAGTGGGGATAATGTACCACCCTCTGTTAATACATTTGCAGAGATAGACCTAGGAGAAGCTCTGAATCTAAATATCCAGAGGTGCAAATACGTGAAGCCGACCCCAGTGCAGCGTAATGCAATTCCCATATTGGCTGCTGGAAGAGATTTGATGGCTTGTGCTCAGACAGGGTCTGGGAAGACAGCTGCCTTTTGTTTTCCGATTATTAGTGGGATTATGAACGATCAGCATATAGAGAGACCACGTGGAGTTCGGGGAGTCTATCCTCTTGCTGTCATTCTCTCACCAACAAGGGAGTTGGCTTGTCAGGTCTGAATCACTGGTATAATATCACAGTTTATGTGCATTCGTTGATCACATGAAAATTTCATGAAAAGACATGTTATATGTTTTTTCGGCAGATACATGATGAAGCCAGAAAGTTCTCCTATCAAACTGGAGTGAAAGTTGTGGTTGCTTACGGAGGAACGCCAGTCAACCAACAGGTTTCTGTTACTGTTTGATAACTGCTTCATTTTCCATGTCTCATAGACTCTGTGTATGTGTGTGACAGAGAGAGATTACTTGTGCTTTTCCAGGTTGTAATTTTACTATAGTTTTTCAGTGCGCCTCGTTAAATATTGTTCTGACATTTTCTTAAGCTCGTAGTTTGGTTGATGACATGTCCTGGCTGTTCTTTGCTCTGTAACATACCATTACTCCTCCTGTATATGTGGGTTTATGATAACTAACCATTGTGTCCTTAAGATGAAAAGCTACAGGAATCAGCGACATTTCATGATAGCAACTCTAGTGCTCTTACTAATTTGTTCTTGTTTTGCTATTGTACAGATTAGGGAGCTTGAAAGAGGAGTTGATATTCTTGTTGCAACTCCTGGGAGACTAAATGATTTGCTTGAGAGAGGTAGAGTCTCATTACAGATGGTAAGATTCTTGGCGCTTGATGAGGCGGACAGAATGCTGGACATGGGTTTTGAGCCACAAATCAGGAAGATCGTTCAGCAGATGGACATGCCTCCTCCTGGTGTCCGGCAGACAATGTTGTTCAGTGCTACATTTCCTAGGGAGATACAGGTTTTTGGAACGCTTTCACATGCCCTTTTCTATGTTTTCTCCTTACCAGAGAAGAGATTCAGCTAGCTCTATCTTCAGTCTCTCTTGCTCTGTTAGTGTCTTCATTGTTATGGCACTGCTTTATTTGGGTCTCCAGCACACTTGTTCTTAGAATAAATCTGATATTTGCATGGAGTGAGGAAGGATATATCGGTTCTTATGCTAGTGATATGAAAAAACAAGATCGTGATTCATTGCAGTGAAATTTTATATACTTGTTAAGGAAGAGGGAACTAAGGGTAGCTGCTTGCTGTAGTTCCGTGAATGTTGCTTATAACTGTAGAAAAGAGTGAGATTTGGTAGGTCTGGGAAATGATAAGGATGATCGGTACAGAATCTTGTTTTCATTTATTATTGGAGGGTTCACTACGTTGTCTTAATAATGTTTATTGTTTAAGTTGAGACTTCCAGAAGTTTGGCTCTTAAAATTACAAGATAGAAGTTGCGTACTGTGCAGCAAATGATTATTTTCCATTCCATATGCACCTAATTCTGATTTTATTTTTATGTGCAGAGACTTGCATCTGATTTTCTTTCAAACTACATATTTCTGGCTGTTGGAAGAGTGGGTTCAAGTGCGGATTTAATTGTCCAAAGAGTAGAGTTTGTCCATGATTCTGACAAAAGAAGCCATCTAATGGATCTTCTTCATGCCCAGAGAGAGAATGGTAACCAAGGAAAGGTAATGCAAATCAATATGATTGGTTTCTTGGTCAAAAGTGAACATAGTCAGTACTAGTGCTCCTTTTGGTCTCACGGTTCCGTTTCATTGTCTCTTTGTTCTATATGATGCATTGTGGTTCAAGAGCACCTTGACGATCCTGTTTATTTTATTCTACAGCAAGCTTTGACTCTAGTTTTTGTGGAGACAAAGAAGGGAGCTGACTCTTTGGAGAATTGGTTGTGCATCAATGGTTTCCCAGCAACGACCATTCACGGTGATAGGTCACAACAGGTTAGTGAACTGTTGATATCAAAAAGAGGATATTGTAGGAGTATAGTTCAGTGCAACCAAACCTAAACCGTATTGTGTTTTTATGCATACAAGGAAAGAGAAGTGGCACTAAGGTCATTCAAGACTGGACGGACACCTATTTTGGTTGCAACCGATGTGGCAGCACGTGGTCTTGACATTCCGCATGTGGCTCATGTAGTGAATTTTGATCTACCAAATGACATCGATGACTATGTCCACCGTATCGGACGAACAGGACGTGCAGGCAATTCAGGACTAGCAACTGCTTTCTTCAATGACAACAACACATCAATGGCCAAACCACTGGCTGAGCTAATGCAAGAAGCAAACCAGGAGGTCCCTGACTGGCTGACTCGATACGCATCTCGTGCTTCATTTGGAGGTGGTAAGAACCGGCGGTCTGGTGGACGGTTCGGTGGTCGTGACTTCAGGAGAGAATCTTTTAGCCGAGGCGGTGGTGGTGCTGACTACTACGGTGGTGGTGGTGGGTATGGAGGCGTTCCTGGTGGTGGCTATGGAGCAATGCCTGGGGGGTATGGAACCGTACCAAGTGGTGGATATGGAACTGTTCCCGGTGGTGGTTATGCACCTTATGGTAGAGGCAGTGGTGCTTACTATGGTGGAGGATATGGAACCGTTCCTAGCCAAGGGTATGGTCCTGGAGTGGCTAGTGCATGGGACTAAGCTTTTAACTTCAATTCTTCAAGAACCGTTTATGTTCTCTCTCTTACTTATCTCTATTGTTTATTATTAGGGGGCAGCCACCGATGTGTATGTTTGCTCTTTAAATGGTTATGTAGACACGAATCGTCTCTTTGTTCACTGTGAAAAAGAAAACTCCTAGTCGACTTATTATTTTCTGAGGTTTAGTCTTACAAAGCATGTAAAACAGTTAAAATTGATCGAAACCCATACTTTTATTAAAATGAAAGGAAAAGAAAAAGCGAATGAAAGGGTTTTACTAAATTGAGGATCAAAATGAGAAATAAAAGGAGGTTAGACAAAGCCACACACAGAGGTCATAATAAAGAATGACCAACTTCAGAAAGTGATTTGCCTTACTCAGAACCACTTTTGACCTTTGTGTCATCTCTATCACAGATTCGGTAAAGGTTTTGCCTAAACAGTTGATGTCATAATCTGTTTAAAAAAAAAAAGAAGACTGGAACAAAAAAAACCTATCTGTAAGCAAATGGTGGTGGGTGGTGAAGGCGGTTAGCGTCTGGTCCTAGGCATGCATCGAAATTCAGCTAAGAGTGCAATGTGATTAGAAGACCATTCTGGGGAAGGAAGAGCTGTGTCCTTTCTTAATCCATCTTCATCCAGTAATTCCAATAGAGATTCCACCATTAATGTATCAGCTGAAACCAAAAATAGCTTTTCCTGTTAAGTTAACTTGTTTTTTTTCTGATGTAGTTTCAAAAAGGACAAGGGAATTAAAAATGGTGAAACCTGTGTAGAATATGTAGTCATGAGTGCCAATGAAGTCCCTTGTACAATTGGTAAACAAAGGCTCGTTCGTATTAAGATCCATTCTCCTTCTGTGTTGTTCCAATCCAAGACCCATTCCTGTTCTCACAAACGATGAGTACGCGCTCACCTGAAACCAATTCACTTATCAAAGATCCAAAAGAGAGGCCAAAAACGGGTATAAATTTACTTAATCGAAGAAAAGAAATGTTACCAGAGGCAATTGATGAGTCAATTTAGTGTGAGGACGCAGAATATTAAGAGGGTCTACTAACAGATCTGGGTGCAATGGATCAACCTTTCCCATTACAAGAAGTGAATGAGGAGCACTGTAATAAAAATTCCAAATAGCAAAGCTTCAGCTTTCTATACCAACAAGAGAATTCTGCATTTCATATATCATGTCAGAAGAATTTAAGAATCAACAAACCTCCCGGGAAGCGTATTGAAGTCTCCACACACAAGCATAGGAATATCGGCACTAGCAGCTATTTTCTCCAGTCCCTTTAATAAGGTATGAACCTAAACTCAAAAGAATTAAACAAAACTTGAGGTGAATACTACTTCTTTCGAGTTCATTGAATTTTGAGTTATTTCGGATATATAGATACACAAACCTGCCAGAGCTTCACATCCTTCAGATCTTGTTGAACATTTACATGTGTGTTTGCCTAAACTCCAACAAGTTAACACAACAAAATAAGAAAATTAGTTGGCTTTCACTAAAAGAGCATGAACAGAAACTAACAGTTCTCATGAGTAGAGTCGATTAAATGGGAAGAAAAAAAGAAACTGTACCACACAAATAAGCTGGCGCTTCCCAGAAGGATCAGTAGGTTGATTACCAAACTTGGCTTCAAGAACAACTATCAACGCAATGTTATCCTATAACAAATCATTGGAATCAGTTTTGTAAACAATAACTCTCTGATAATCAGCTGTGGCCAGAAAAAATTGTATAGCATGTCAAAAATACCTTAACCAGTCGGTTTAAAGCAGTTCTCTTCTGCGCCTGAGGTATTAGAGCCTCAGTCAAAGACTGAGCAGCCTTATTGAATTCAACCTGGATTTACAGTCCATGAATTAGTATGGAGATCTAAATAGATCGAGCAAGTAAACATATAGAACTGATACAAACATCATATTTCTTGACATGTGAAAATCTATCCCGTCGGAAAAATGTTGCACAGCCGTCAATGGCACTTATACTTCCGCTGAGAACCTAGCAACAAGAAAGTTAAGGTTAAGAGATTTCAAAACATAAATCACTGAAGGAAGGAGTGTGTGGAATCAATGACCCTACCTCATTAGTCTTCCTCTTGTAGAGAGCTTGATACCCATGCTTATCCAACTCAGGAGCAAAAATGTCAAGGAAATGATCACTTTGTACCTGCAAGAATCAAGATAAAGAAAGAAGAACACATTAGGAGTAGATTTTTTAGGATTAAGATGCTTAAATCGTTACCAAGTCCATACGAACAACATACTTCTTGCAGGCAAACTACATCAGCTCGATACCCAACAATCTCCCTTAACAAATTCTGTCTGCGGTATGGCCAAGAAAGAGCCCAAGGAGGACAGTAATTGTAGAGGTCGCTACTTGCAGAAGTATCAGACAAAATGTTATATGAAAGAACAGTGAATGATCCTGCAGACTGAATCCGACCATCTTGATCTAAGTGACCCATCACATCAGCTCCGTTAACAGGGATTAGCTTACGGGGACTTGGAGAAGGAGCAGGAATAACCCGTGAAGTCAAAATGGTACTAGGATGTCCCACGGACTGTTTAGTATCAGCATTAGCCACAACACACTCGAACTTCAAAACGTAGCCAATATCATCAGCTGTTGGAGTGTATGTTTTGCAACCCCCTACCTCAATTAACGTCTCTCCTCCATTTTTTTGAGTAATATTAGAAGGATAAAACGGCGCTGGACCATTGTTGGCAATATTGAGATTTGACATAGATCCAGATAAAGTCCCAGCGAGAGGCCCAGCACCGGCACTGTTATACCGGACCAACTCATCGTCCTCGTTTCCGTTTTCAGCAACTGCTCGCTCGTGCAAAGTCCTGTGATGCTGCCACGCATCCGTAAAGCATTTAGGCGAACAGTGATAGCTTTTTGCAACAAGGGCTCTACGCTTTGAACAGAAAACACATTGCAAAGTGGCTTGTTCCGTTGGATGCACACTGCAAATCGTTACTTTCTTATCGCTCTGTACACGATACCTACAACAAATAAATCCAAAGAATGAATCTACAGCAAGATCAGAACGTTTTTTATAAAAATAAAAAAAACCCAAGAATTCCCCCTGATTAAATCTTTTCGACGACCTAAATTAGAACATCTACATCAGAAATCTCTGAATTCAGATCAAAATTCAATCTTTGATAAACCCCGATTAGCCAAAGGATCCCAATTAGACTAACCAAGCAGAGAGATCAGAAGTCAAGAAAACTAACCATCTGTATCTCAAGAAGTAGCCTTCAAGAGGAGCCGATTCTGGGATATCATCAGTGGCGTTGTTCTTATCGGGGCGACGAACAAGAACGTAAGGAGTCAATTCACAGCCCACAATGGGAATTTCAGAGGGTAGATGCACTCGGATCACGCTCAGCATTGCTTTTCAATAACACCTGGTGATTGTCGCACACTATCGAAGCAGCAGCAGAGATTTAGAATCGAACGAAGAAGACCTTGATTAGATGAAGTTAATTCTCGTTGAAAACCTAATGAAGTGGAGCGTACGATAGGCTGATCCACCATTTACTTGACCCAAAAAACCCGTCGAGTCTCTAGAAACCCTAGATATGAAATGTCTTCTTCACAACAACAACAACAACAAAAAAACTATAGTACTAACGCCAAAGTTGGGGATCCACAACCAAAGTGAAATCCAAAAAAAAAAGATGGAATCGATAAATCTATTAAGAGATGTGGGAGGAATTTCTCTATAAGGATCTATTCTTACGCTGAGAATATGGAAAAAATCAATGAAATCGATTTTGTTTTTTTTGTTTTTTATCTTTTCCGAGTGGGTTTAATAACTAAAAAACGATTTTTTTTTCTTTGAAGACAAAGAAGAAAAAAACATTTATTATGTAATTTTATAATATTTAATTTCCCGAAGAAAAATTTTGGTTTTGGCGCTCAAAGATTGAAAGTTTTTCGTTTCCTTTTGGTGTTATATAAAAAGATTAATTAAAAATCTAGCATATGCGTAAAGCAAATAATATGACTAACCCAGTCGAGACAAATCAAGATTTATGATGACTCGTAGTAGCCTTAGATTGATGACTTAAAAAGAAATGTAGATACATAAAAAACGTTGTTATGGAGTTAATTGTCAAACAAAATGTGTGTTTTATGGATGATATATACGATACTACAAGATCTAAACGAAGAAGGAGTGAAGAAGATGAGTCTATAGGCGAGTAAGAGTCTTCAACGCACATTCAGTAGAAGGTGTGATTTGATTTCTTCATAGAGATCAACAGTCAAGAAAATGTAATTCTTCATATCATTATCTTGAAGACAATTACAAAGGTAGAATTAACATATTTTTCGTTCTAATTTTAAGATGTGATACTTACCCAAAAACGAAAAGCATCGTGTACTTTCGTTTATCAAACTAATCGATCTTCTTGAAACATTGTCGAAATTGTTGAAAGAAGCACATTTGAACATATATTGTCAAAATTGTCATGTTGATTTTGGCTTTTTGTTTTGGTTTGGTAAGTTCATTTTGTTTCGAAAAATGGAAGTGGATCAAAACCGAAATAATTTTGGTTTGGATGGTGAAAATTTTGATTGTTTTTTTTTTCAAATTTGGGTTGACTAAGTTCATTTTTTATCAGGATTACTCAATTTGAAAAATATAAAAATTTACAGTTTATATCTAACTTTTGTTTTATCTGATTTGGTTTGTTTTCGGATATGTAATGGTTTGATACAGTTCAATTCAGCTTGAATACTTTTCAAACATCACCTAGCAAGACTTCTACCAATTTTAGACAACTATTAAGAAATTAAAATTTTGAACTAATTAAAGAAAAAATAATAATGTGTACCCATTAAATCAAAGTTCAAAGATTTTTTTCTCTTTTTATGCATCCAGCACATTTTTTTCCTTTTTTACTACAGGGCCATTGTCCCTATTCTATGTGGATCAGAGCAGGGTAGATAACATTTTTTTTTAGAAGAAGGTATCTTTCAAAAAAAGAAGTCTCAAGCACTCTATATAACTAGCAAAAAAAAAACGCTACAAAATAACATCTCGAACCTGTAGAAAAAAAAAAAATCAAAATCGATAAGATGAATCAAGATACAGAACGTACACAACTGTTCAAAAGCGTCGTGGTAGCTGAATTTAGATTGCAATATGATGGTAATTAACAATTTGTTTCTTTTTTGTTCTTTATAGTAGTGAAAATTTTGATTTGATATTTTCAACCTTTTTACGTAGTTTTGAAGAATGCTGTCAAAAACCTACAAAAATTGAAAGTTGATCTAACAATGGAAGAGAAGAAATGCTTGGAAATGGTACATGCTAATCTAGTCAGTGAGGCGGTAAGGACACTGGAAACCATTGAAGCTATTGGTCCTGAAGAGACAACAAAAGGGAACGCTAATCTGAAAATGATTAGAGAGTATTTGGAAGACAACTTGATTGATTTTAAAAAAATATGTGATGAGATTCAAAAGTTGTTGGTTTGCCCTGTCTCAGTTTAATGACTCGTATTGTCTTTTCCTTTTCTAGAGTTTCAGAAAATTTATCTTATATGAATTAGATATGTAAACCAATGTTATACAAACATGATGTATTGTGAAAGGAAGATGGAAGGGATGAGGAGAACAACTTTATTTTTCTTATTATTAATAAATATCATTGGAAATGATAAATAAGTTGAATTATGGTATAAAAAGAAATTATTTAACATACAATTGGTTTTTCTATTACATAAAAGTAAAAACATAGTGACTATGTTCCTATGTTACATAATAGTTATGTTCCTATGTTGCTGACCAACTCTTTACATTGTGACTATGTATTTTCTTATTAATAAAGTAAAGTTTGGGGGAAAAAAGTAAAAACATAGTAAATATTTTTCCCCATTTTCTTATTAGAAAATAATATTCTTGTTAAACGTTTCCTTTTATAATATGGAAAATTTAGTAGCAATGATTTAAATTTTTTTCTTAGATTTTAATCATTATTTTCTCAATTTAAATAAATAACCTTTGTTAATCACAATTTTCCTCTAAAAAAAACGGACAACTCAAACAATTTAGAATAACTTATTAGTAGATATGAAATGTAAAAATTCTATTCGTCTCAATTTATACCATGCCCATATTATTAAAACAAAAAAAATTGACATTCATAAGAAAGTTAAAATAAATCTTACATCTGACCATATTATTAAATTTACACTCCAAATTTGTATTGTTAATTTGATTTTGGTTCAGTTAGAGAAACCTAATATTAATTCGACTTTTTTTTTGTTAAATTAAAAAATGGGCCAATTTGAAATTTCAAAGATCTTATTTGTAGAAGAATATTATGGGCCAGGTTGGTCGATTGGACAGGTCGTCAAACCGTAATAATCTTTGTGGTTTAGTTCCCTGGGTCTGACTGAATTTCAAACTCTGTTCCTGCTGTTTTTAAAAATTGCAACTTTTAAGATTTTGGGTTCAGACCTTTATTACAAGTTTAGAACTTTCTTCATGATGCACAAAATTTAGTTCCTAATTAGAACTGAGAACGAACGATCTGAGAAGTACACTGTATTCAGTATCCTCCTGCATGAGCCTCAGCTGTGGAGATCTCGTCAATCACAACGATCGTCTAGTTAGTTTACTCAATGTCTGCAGAAAAGCTCCTTCCTTTGCAAGGACCAAAGCTCTTCACGCTCTCTCTATCACGTTATGCTCTGCCCTTCAGCAGCCTGTTTTTATCTCCAACAACATTATCAGTCTCTATGAGAAGCTTGGCGAGGTATCATTTGCAGGCAAAGTGTTTGATCAAATGCCTGAGAGAAATAAAGTGTCTTTCAACACGATCATTAAAGGGTACGGCAAATGCGGGGATGCAGAGAAAGCCTGGGGTGTATTCTCTGATATGAGGTATTTTGGATATTTGCCGAATCAGTCAACAGTGAGTGGTTTATTGTCCTGTGCATCGTTGGATGTTCGTGCTGGAACTCATTTGCACGGTTTGAGCTTGAAATATGGCTTGTTTACGGCTGATGCATACGTTGGTACTGGTTTGTTGTGTTTGTATGGGAGGCTTGAGTTGCTGGAATTGGCGAAACAGGTTTTTGAAGATATGCCGTGTAAGAGCTTGGAAACTTGGAACCATATGATGTCTTTGTTGGGACATCGTGGTTTTCTCAAAGAATGCATGTTTCTATTCCGTGAGCTTGTTAGGACGAGGGCTTGTTTATCTGATTGCTCTTTCTTGGGTGTATTGTCGGGTGTGTCTTGTGAAAATGACTTGGAAATTAGCAAACAGTTGCATTGCTCAGCAATGAAAAAAGGGTTAGCTTGTGAAATTTCCGTCGTTAACTCACTCATCAGTAAATATGGAAAATGTGGCAACACACATATGGCAGAGAGAATGTTTGAGGAGGCAGGTTCCTGGGATGTAGTGTCATGGAACTCCATCATTGGTGCAACAGCCAAAGGTGAGAACCCGTTAAAAGCACTCAAACTCTTTGTAAGTATGCCAGAGCATGGGTTTTCCCCGAACCAAGGTGCATATGTTAGTGTTCTTAGTGCGTCTTCTCATATGCAGTTATTTAGTTTCGGACGCCAGATTCATGGCACGCTAATCAAGAATGGCTGTGAAACTGACATACTTCTAGGGAATGCATTAATCGACTTTTATGCCAAATGTGGTAGTCTGGAAGATGCCCGCCTATGCTTCGACTCTGTACGTGATAAGAACATTGTTTGTTGGAATACATTGCTTTGGGGTTATGCCAATAAAGATGTTTCCATTTGTCTCTCTTTGTTTCTTCAAATGCTTCAAATGGGTTTCAGGCCAACTGAATATACTCTTTCGACAGCCCTTAAATCATGTTGTGTCATAGAGTTACAACAGTTGCACTCTGTTATTGTGAGAATGGGATATGAAGATAATGACTATGTGTTAAGCTCTCTTATGAGATCATACGCCAAGAATCAACTGATGATTGATACTCTTCTTCTGCTGGATTGGTCTAGCGGGCCATCTTCTGTCGTCCCACTCAACATTGTCGCCGGAATGTATAACAGAACAGGTCAGTACCATGAATCTGTGAAGCTGATTTCGACACTAGAACAACCCGACACTGTATCTTGGAACATTGCAATAGCAGCTTGCTCCCGTTCTGATAATTACGGAGAGGTTATTGAACTTTTCAAACACATGCTTCAATCAAACATTCGCCCTGATAATTACACATACGTTAGTATCTTAAGTTTGTGCTCTAAGCTTTGTGACCTTACGCTTGGGAGTTCTATTCACAGTGTAATCATCAAAACAGATTTCAGCCGCGCTGACACATTTGTTTGCAATGTATTGATTGACATGTATGGGAAATGCGGAAGCATTAGGAGTGTAATCAAAATCTTTGAAGAAACAAGAGAGAAGAATCTCATTACATGGACGGCACTAATTTCGTCTCTTGGCATCCATGGATATGGACGTAAGGCGTTTAAAATGTTTAAGGAATCGCTATCTCTAGGTTTTAAGCCAGATCGTGTCTCTTTTATCTCTATGCTAACTGCTTGCAGACATGGTGGAATGGTAAAAGAAGGAATCGATTTGTTTCAGAAAATGAAGGATTATGGTGTTGAACCGGAAATGGATCATTATCGTTGCGCCGTTGATCTTTTGTCTAGAAATGGTTACCTAAAGGAAGCTGAGCATCTGATTCATGGAATGCCGTTCCCTGCAGATGCGCCTGTATGGCGAACGTTTCTTGATGGTTGCAATAGATTTGCAGAAGAACAGAGAAGCGCTCTCAATGTCGTCTCTTTTCAGTAGTTGAAGAAAGTAGAATTGCAATAGAAGTGTAAATTTTGATGTATCTCTGTTGTTTCTCCTGCACCGTTCATATTTTTATATGGCCACAATGAAAACCTCAGAGTTTATCTATCTAATCACAAGTTCAGGGAAATAGGCTTTGAATTTTGCAATTGTACAGAAGATGAGCTCTCTCAGTAGCAAACAATCCAAACATTGATCAGTCACGTTACTTATAAAACGATGCTTTGTGTATGGTAAAAAGACAATAAGTTTTAATCAACCCGCAGCTTGGAAATCTCCAAAGTCATCATCTGGTGCATCTTCAACGCCTCCATCTTTGGCTTCTTGGTCTTCTTTTTTCTCTTCTTCTCGTTTTGTATCTAAATCTTGTTGTTTAGGCGATCTTTGGAGGCTGAGGCTTGGTGGCAGACTTGACGGGGACTTCTGAGCAGTTGTGACAGGGGAAAGCGGTCCAGGAGGTGGAGGTGGTGGGATGATTGAAGGAATGGTTTCTATTGACTTGCCCTTATCCTCCAATGAGAGATTGCTCAGACTCTTCTCTACCATTTTCGACTTTGTGTCTTTATCGCTTCTCTGTTTCAATCATTTTGATGTGAAAAAACAAGAAACTTGCAGAAAATGCATCCAGACAATAACTGTAAATCTTACATTTTTGAGTTGGAGAACAATGGTTTCTCCTTCCTTTAAGCTGTAATCAACGGATGAAGTGTTCTGAAAGTGTTGTTCCATTTCTTCTGCTGTTTTCTTCTTGTTCAAATACCTATAGCAAAGAGAGAGAAAGAGAAGGAGGTCAGATTCAAACATGATTTAGTTGTTTCGGAAGAACTGCTTAATGTCTGAATCAAAAAGAACACTTAGAAATTTGGAAGTGGAATGTTACTTCATATGATCATGTAGTGCTGCTTGGAAATCATATGCTTCTGTTCTTTCTCGGAATCCAAGTCCGATAAAAGCATGGCGAACACGACCATCTGCATTGCTTCAAAGAACTAAACTCAAAACAACTACGACAAGTTAACATCTCTATATCTATATGGTAAGTGAATACCTATCTTTTCTTCAACACGGAGAACAAAATATCTACAAGACAAAACAGATTGTTATTGTTAGACTAGCTGCATATCATGAGAAGACCAAGTTAAGTTCTAAGGTCAACTTTTTGTTACCTGCTACTGTCAATTACGGCTTCTACTGGATGAAGTTCGCCCTCTCGTAGAAATGCCTGAGCGTAAAGTTCCCCTGTGGTTTTATCTACAAGTTTAATAATGCATTCTTCTCCTTTGCTCACCACTTTCAAAGCTCCTTCCCATGCCCATTTGTTCACGTCCCACTCATCTGCTCTGCAAGGATAAAATTTTATAAAAAGTATCAGCTGATGTCAATCTCCATCTTCCAATGGACTACTCGATACACTTTTTCAAGTATCTGTAGCCTAAGTAGCCAAGTTGAGTTGATAAAAAGCGAATGTAACTAGAAAAATGACCATCTTGATTTATGAGATTTATCCCGAGTTTTTTATCATTTTCTAAGCCAAAGGGTTTTGTAAGAATCTCCTAACTACAGAGATCAGAATGATTTAGAGAATTTCTGTCATGAAGGCAAGATAGAACCTGTACGAAGCTGCGGTTTTCCTTGGAGGTATCTGCATACACACACAAACAAAAGAAAGACGAAGACGAGCTCACTATCTGTAACAGACCCATAAAGTAAACAGAGACAGGAGAAAGCATTAACGGTAGGATAGGTTTCAAAACGAGTACATCAAGCTCCAAGGCTGTCCATTATCTTTTGATTAGCTGATCTAATTAACAGCACTTCACAATGAGTTCAAGGCAACCAAATTTGGAATCTCAAACATCCTATAACGGAATGAACATGTAACAATTTCAAGATTATATCTAACAGCTCGTAGGATTTCAGAGGCCTCATCAAGAAACCACTTAGCATGCTACTGTTTAACATAGATAACTTTTCATCACAGTCCTTAAGATTCCATCTTACGAAATCTCCTTAAAAATTTTCTTGCTGATAGTTAAAAATGTGACAATTGATCACGCCCTTAAATCAGCTTGAGACAAAAATTTGGGCGATCGCGACATTAACTTCAACAAATGCAGATTAAGATCATTTCCTCAATACCATAGCAAGAAATCTATAACACCAGATTGATTTTGCTAACTAACTTATGATCAGATCCAAAACCCTTTCCTAAAATCATCGTATCGAGAAAAGATGTAACTTGGGCATGAAAGACGCAAAATTCATCAAAAATTCCAAATACCTCATTTAATAGAAATCTGATCACAGTTGGAAATTTACCAAATAAACATAGCATTCAGGCACTTGGAATAGAGCAATCTCTATAGCTTCTCTCTCCTCGTTATCATCGACGGCCACAGGATCAGTGGAAGGTTCCTTGTCTGCCTTCATATTCGAAGAAGACGAAGCTTGATCCATCTCAAGAACAAAGAATTTAGAAAACCCAGATGACTTAATCGATCAAATACACCCGTAAAATCTTTAATGTTAAGTCTTTGCCGAACTGTGATTACAACAATCTCACAAAGTCGCGAAGACGAAGAAACGCAGAGGTTTCGCGTTAGGTGTGTTAGTGTACCATAACTTCGATCTGAGCTACTTCAAAACCATCCGATCTAGTTAATTACTTTCAATCTAAACCGTCCATTACGTTGACTTTCAAGACCCTGACTAACTAGACACGTGTGTATCTTCCACCGCTCATAGGAGCAGTTGATGGACCAACCAATAAAATAACAGAACATAGCCTTCAAGTATCTGGGTCTTTAATAACGGGCCGAAGCCCATTATATATACATTGGATATGTTTTTTTTTTGTTTTTTTTATATTGTTTATTCAATAATATCTGTCTCTTGGAGGGGATGAGTAGGTAAACTGTGTGTGCTTATTAATTTCTCCGCACTGACTCTGTGACCCTAATTTCAGAGCTCTCTTCTCTGTGCGCAGTCAATTTGCTACAACTGAGAAAATGGCGGCTGCGACTTCATCCATCGCTCCTTCCCTGTCATGCCCATCTCCTTCTTCTTCATCCAAAACCCTTAGGTCTTCGAAAGCTACAACCTTGGCTCTGCCCAATATAGGTTTCCTCTCGTCGTCTTCCAAGTCTCTGAGGTCGTTAACTGCTACCGTCGCTGGAAATGGTGTCGGATCCTCGCTTGCCGCTCGTATGGTTTCTTCGTCTGCGGTCAAAGCCCCTCTTTCTCTCGATTTCGAGACATCTGTCTTCAAAAAGGAGAAAGTCTCTCTTGCTGGTTACGAAGAGGTTTATTTCATCATCCTTTTTTTTTCATTTCTGTTCGAATTTTTGGTGGTTCAATAATCATTTTCATGTGAATGATGTATAGCTTTTGTTAATTGTTGCTAATGTTTGGTTTTTGCTGGTCTTTGTTTTAGTACATTGTGAGAGGAGGAAGGGATTTGTTCAAGCATCTTCCTGATGCTTTCAAGGGGATTAAGCAGATTGGTGTGATTGGATGGGGATCTCAGGTACTTACTTTTTTGGGACTCTTTATTTGTGTTTCACCTAATCAACATACTTCTTGTTTGGTTGCTTACGTTGGATTGCGGATATGGAATCCTGATTACGTCATGTAAAGTGAATTTGGTTATATAAAGGAATTGAATAAAGTGTTTTCATTTTCTTGCTTTTGATGCATTTGAGTTGGACTGAACAAGATTAATAGATAAGTTGCTTATTCTTTTTTCTTATCTCTTGTACTAAACTCGTTATCTATGTGCAGGGACCTGCCCAAGCTCAGAATTTGAGAGATTCACTTGTGGAGGCAAAGTCTGACATTGTTGTTAAGGTATTTCAACTGCTGAGTTAACTTCATGCTTTTTTATTATTTGCTTTTATCTTTGTTTCTGCTGTTACTTGAAGGCTATGTTCTGACTTGGTTTCTTATTTTCTTATACTATTACATAGATTGGGCTCAGAAAAGGGTCTCGCTCATTTGAGGAGGCACGTGCTGCTGGCTTCACTGAAGAAAGTGGTACTTTGGGTGATATATGGGAAACTATCTCTGGCAGCGATCTTGTATTACTTTTGATCTCTGATGCTGCTCAAGTAAGTGCACTTTGTTACATATATTTTTACTACTTGTTTAGGTATTGCTCCTTAGGTGTATACATCGATTTTTTTAATGTATACTGTTTTTGCAGGCTGATAACTATGAGAAAATATTCTCTCACATGAAGCCAAACAGCATTCTCGGTTTATCACACGGGTTTTTACTAGGGCATTTACAGTCCTTGGGATTCGATTTCCCAAAGAACATCAGTGTGGTCGCTGTATGCCCTAAGGGAATGGGTCCTTCTGTGAGGAGGCTTTACGTCCAAGGAAAAGAAATCAACGGTGCTGGAATCAACGCCAGTTTTGCAGTCCACCAGGTTTTCTATCTCTTTATCTCTACCGCAAAAGCTATATTTTGTTTTTAACGGTGCAAAAGCTCTTATTAGGAGCTCCTATACATCATGTGTTCATTTTTTTCACCACTATTTCTGTTAATCTGTTGACAGGATGTTGACGGTAGAGCCGCTGATGTTGCACTGGGATGGTCAGTAGCACTTGGTTCTCCTTTTACTTTTGCTACCACTCTTGAACAAGAGTACAGGAGTGACATCTTCGGAGAAAGAGGTGGGTTGAGCCTCTTTTAGAACTGTCTTACTATCGCTCAATTCCATACTTAAAATGTATCTTCTTCTTTTTTGTTTAAAGGCATTTTGCTTGGTGCTGTTCACGGAATCGTGGAGTCTCTGTTTAGAAGGTACACCGAAAATGGGATGAGTGAAGAATTGGCTTACAAGAACACAGTAGAATGCATCACAGGAACAATTTCGAGGACTATCTCTACCCAGGTTAGTAGTAAAATATCTATAGAGACCAGACTAATTCGTTTTTGGTGAAAACGGAATCAAAATTTGAAACCTGATCCTGATGAATTGTGAACATCAGGGAATGTTGGCTGTATACAACTCCTTGTCTGAAGAAGGTAAAAGAGATTTTGAGACTGCATACAGTGCGTCCTTCTATCCTTGTATGGAGATACTCTATGAATGTTACGAGGATGTACAAAGTGGCAGCGAAATCCGAAGTGTTGTCTTAGCCGGTCGTCGCTTCTATGTAATGACTCTTCCGAATATTCCTTTTGTTACATTTACCCAAAACACAGTTTGTGCAGGAATATTGATGGATTCTCTTACTTGTAACAGGAAAAAGAAGGCTTGCCAGCATTCCCAATGGGAAATATTGACCAGACAAGAATGTGGAAGGTGGGTGAACGCGTCAGGAAGTCCAGACCTGCTGGTGACTTGGGTCCATTGTATCCCTTCACCGCTGGAGTTTATGTAGCACTTATGATGGCTCAGGTATGTTTGTGTTTATATCTGGTGTGCCCACCATTGTTTCGGTTTGGTTTGGATTTTTCGGTTTATGCAATGTAGTAGGTTTGGTTTCAATTTTGATTCAGAATTTGAAAATATATATCTTTAGTCTGAAGATTTTTCAAAGAATTTGCGATTCCAATATGTTTATCGTCTAGTTGGATTGTTCTGGATTCCTTTATTTAATAATATACACGTCTAGTTTTAAGTAATTCCAGTATAATTGTGAATTCAATTCGTTTGATTCCTTTTTGTTTAAAAGAAATTGTGATATTAATCTGTTTATTTTTAAATCGGCTTGTTTGTATGGTTTTGGTTCGAATCAACCGCATTGAACAACCCCTAGATTTAATATGTATCTGCGTGCTATAGATTTCCAGTGATTTCTCAGAATCTAAATCTTGGTTTCTACGGGTGTTGTGTAGATTGAGATATTGAGGAAGAAAGGTCACTCTTACTCAGAAATCATCAACGAGAGTGTGATTGAATCCGTGGACTCTCTAAACCCATTTATGCACGCCAGGGGAGTGTCCTTCATGGTTGACAACTGCTCGACCACAGCAAGATTGGGTTCGAGGAAATGGGCCCCACGGTTTGACTACATCCTGACCCAACAAGCTCTTGTGGCTGTGGACAGTGGTGCAGCTATCAACAGAGACCTGATCAGCAACTTCTTCTCTGACCCAGTCCATGGTGCCATTGAGGTCTGCGCACAGCTCAGGCCTACCGTTGATATCTCTGTGCCTGCTGATGCAGACTTTGTTCGACCTGAGTTGCGTCAATCTAGCAACTGAGTGAAGGGTTGAAAAGTTTGTGAGAGTCTTATTTGTAATCGGAGTTTAAAGGTAAGTCGAGTTTGGGATGTTTTTAGGCGTGACTGTTTTGTTTGAAGGATTTGAATAATTATGTCTCTTTGTTTTGGTCTTAAATCTACTTAAATCAATAAATAGTTTCGAACGAAACTTCTTTTACTACTTTAGGGTACTATTTTCTTACAACATTTGCAAACTTACAACATAATAGAATAATTTTAGCGGCCATGTGATTGTATTGTCAAATTCAATAACTGAGATGAGATCAAAGCTTATCAGAGTCCCTATTTATATCGGATTTAAGAAGAGTTAAGGATTTGGTGATGTTTATGAGTTTATCTGTCTGCTTTAATCTTAATATTTTTTGCGTTTTAATCTTAAAATTTGGTCTTTCCACAGCTTCTACAGCACCTTTCAATCAACCCCTTAAGCTACTATTCTTGCAACATTTGCTAAATAATGTGATGTTTTAGATCTCCAGTTGAGAGTTTGAGCTTAGAATAACATTTTTTTTTTGGTTTAGCTGCTGCGTATATTTTACACGTGACTTTATCTCTAGTTTCGATAGAAAAAGACATGAGAAAAGTAAATCTGTTGAAATTGTATTTCCATGTTGAATGATTGAACATAGAATAAAAGGGATAAGTTCTCGCAAATGCTAGATAGATTTTATTGATTGAATATGTATATAATATATGTAGTCGCTTGTCTCCAATTTTAAATATATATAATTCTTCTTACAAGGAAAAATAATTTGTGTTTTTTTTTGTTTTTCAAAATTAAAGATAAAGAGGAACTTGGCAGAGCACAATGCTTTTGTCTCTCTTTTTACTGTGAAATGAAGAATCTAAATTATTAGAATCACATGTAATGACATGTGCTCTCCCTCCTGCACATTTTCATTATATGTCAAGTCTTTTTCCCTTTCCCTCCATGAATAAAAAGAGAGATATAAATCCACAATGCTTGAGAGAAAAAGCAAATAAAGAGAGAGAAAAAAGAATCAGAGTATATAAATAAATAGAAATTCTGCAATCATATGATAGTGTGGCTCAAGAATTAGAGAAAGACAAGACCAACATGTGTAGCCAATCATATTGTACTGCTCTTTTCCCACGTTTCATGTTCATTTATCCCCAAAAAAAACACTTAAAACAAACTTTTCTCTTTTCACTTCAAACTTGTCTTTCAGAATTCTTAATGTCCAATTGATAGGTATTCATGTTTTAGATTTAACCAAAATACAGATCGTGTACTAACACTCTAAGGTATATTCGAATTAGGTTTTAATTTGATTCCGGTTATTGCTTAAATTCGGACAGTTGAATCTAAGCAAAGAAAAAAAGATAAAGAAGAGATAGAAAGTATGAGAGAACAAGGGTTGGGGTTGAAGGTTAAGAGAAACTAAACAATCGTAGTTGAGTTGTTTCGTTACGTTGATCGAAATCGATAATCGATTTTTATTTGTTATGTACTCATATTACATGGTAAGAAAATTATGCTAATAATGTACCTCCTATTTCTCCATGAAACATACTAAGTGAGTAACCCAAAATAATTTATCGTCTAGTGTATTTAAACATCAAAAAGACAAAATGCATGATTACTATGATAAATTAGTTATTTTTGGAAGGAAAAAAAAGACTTTAATGAGTAACTAGTGGAATCCCACGACGGGACTAATACCCTTTCAATTTATTTACTTTAGTTTTGTTATTAGACAAAATCTTGGTGTTTTGTTTTTTGTTAAATGACAAAATCTTGGTGTTTAGTGTGAAATCATATATGATCTTGATTTGACAACAATGCTTTGTAATTATTTATGTAAAATACCAGTTCAACCATGATTTCGACCGAGCCATAGAGTATGACTCATCATTTTCACCATATACGAATTATAAACCTATATATGTTATTTTTTTTATCCACAAACTATATTTAGAAGATAACAGACGTGACATATACTTGAAAAGAAAGATTGTTTAATATTTGTTTATGGTTCTCGAACTTCATTTATTATTTTCTTAAATATTTTCTATAGCCTGATAAGTAAACTATAGAAAGCGGGTGTTAGCCTACAGATTAAAAATCATATTATACATCTTATGTTTAGTTTAAAAGTTTTGTGTTAATGGCCCATATTTTTTTCTAGATCCCTGACCATTCTTTCCAAACGTCGCACCAGGTTTGAATTCAATTTCAACAATGTTGAAACAACATCTATGATCTATATAATCAAAAAGTACCTTACTTTAGTTATATCAAATAAGTTTGCCCGAAAAAAACTTCTTCTAAACATCGATACACTGGCATGTGAAATGTTAAAATAAACAGCACATAAATCGTGCATACTGCATACTATACTAAAAGCTCTTCAACTTTTTCTTCGTTCATGATTATAAGAAACCAAAAAAAAAAATTAATTATTTTGAATAAACTCCTTAATTAATCTGTTTATTGGTCATGATGGCGATGATCGATGACGCAGATAAAGGAGATTATTCACAGCTTGTGAGCATATGCTCACATGCTCGAGCATATAGCCTCAGGTGGCAACCAATAAGGATCATTGCAATAATGTTGTAATTTTGATTATTTGTTTTAATTACTTATATAACTATATAATTTGGGATTTTTAAAACAAACCAATCTACTTGCTATTTTTATTTCTAATTTTATTTATGTATGAATATAGATGCAAAATATATACTATTTAAATTAGGTCTAAGTTTCGCTTACGTTGAGTAAATAAATAATTTAACACTTACCACAACAACATCATGAATACTACTAGTTATTGATTAGAGAAGAGTTGTGTTAGTTTCAACATGCATCAAATAATGATATATTATCAAAAACTTTCGGATTTAAGAAAATTATGTTGAAATCCGAAACCTCTCGATTGTAAATATAGAATGATATAAATACAGAAGGTTATGCTTAGAAATATATGCAACATGGCAATGCCTCACAAAAATAGTATAAATAGATCTTCGTTTTGAGTTAGAAAACTATCGACCTTTGTCTTCCATCAACCATTACCAAGACGTGATCGATGATATATACTACTAAAACAACACAATTTATTAATTGGTTAAACATAAAATTGAAAATTTTCAATTCAAACAACATCTTTGGAACAAATCTACGATATATGTATTTTGTTTTCGCATACTTGTACTGTACATCAAAAAGTAAATCTTATTAGAATCAGATAATATAGTTAATTCTGTCTAGCAGTCTCGATTAAACGTGCAACATTTTTATTTATATAAAAAATGCGAGTTGGACGGTAATGCGATCTACATATATTCTTGCCTACTGTATTTGCACTGACATCATTTGGTTATGAAACTAAAATATGAATGATGAAACATTGGATACCCTTAATGGCCATAAGGATCGAGCTTAGCCAAGCGTCGTTTGTCGTTAATTTAAATTATTAGAAAACCAGATGTTGACAAAAATAATTAGAAATAGAAAACCAGATAATACCCACCCATACGTGGTTTATTTGTCGTTGTATATAGTATCGGGAATCATTGTGTTTATTTACTTTATTCATTACAAATACCGTTAGACCAAAACAGCATATACAAATGTGATATGCTTAGATAAATAATTGCTAGAACTATATGTTTATTATTATTATTATTATTATTAGGTGTGTAGACCGTTGTAGTGACTGAATAATTTTTTAAACAAATAGAGTTTTCAATAATAAAAATTTCGCCAACTCCACATTCGAATAAGTTATTAGAACGAAATATTAATAGTTTCTCCTTTATATATATATATATATATATATGACTCAGTTATTGGTGTTGCATATGTTCTGTATATGTGATTATTTCTCGTAAATAAAAATTGAATTGACTAAAAGTATAGAGTTGAGGACTAATAAACATAGTCATTTGGTGAGTATTCTAGCTAGTGACCAAGACAAAAGCATACACAGTAAAAATTGATTTCCTACGACGATTACGAAAACCTTTACTGCAACCATTTCATTCATCCGAAGATGTTTTAGAGAGTGACCAACTTATTCATATGCATGTTATATATACGTAAGTGATACAGAAACTAACATCTTCGGTGATATGCCGTCAATAATAAAGGGTTTATATGGATAATATTTAATCGATTTTTCAGATATAAAAACCATGTTTAGTTTGTAATTTTACTATTGATTGAATTGATATATTTGTCGTGTATATATATTTATAGAAGATATCTTTATTCATACGACTTTTCTTGGCTTGCTTATATATTATTTTTTCTTCAAAATGTTTTAATATATTTACATAATATGTGGCGACGTTTTGAGTTTAGGACTAATAATAAATACAGTCATTTGGTGAATATTTCTAGTGACCAAGGCAAAAGTATACACAGTAAATATATTAATCATTTCATTCATCCCAGATGTTTTTGATAGTGATCAATTATTCTTCATATGGTATACGTAAGTGATACAAAAACTAACAGCTTTTTGGTGATGTGCCGTCAAAAATAAAGGTATATTTATTCGATTTTTAGATATAAAAACCATGTTTACTATAGATTGAATTGATATATTCGTCGTGTAATATTTACTTTTGGGGATAGAAGAAGGTATCTACGAACTATTGATTGAATAATACAAACATTGTTATATATTCCGTTGTCTGAAACAGTTTTCTGGATGTTTAAAATGTAAAAGAAATAAAGAATACCTTTATTCATATAACTTCTCTTGGGTTGCTTAGATATCTCTATATATTTTCTCTTCAAAATGTTTTGATATATTACTCCCTTTGATCTTTTATTCTAGTATTTTTAAGTTATCTTTAGTGAAACATTTAGGCTAACAATATAGCACATGTCACGTTCGATTCTTATAATACCTACAAATGTGGGTCCATGTTCGTCCAGCACACCACCAACAATAATTAAGGCCATTCCTTGAGAAATTACGAGCATCACTTTTAATTAATTTCCATTAATTTTCTCACAAATAAAATTAATTTAAGTATAAAGTATGTTCCCCAACTGGAGGAAAAGAAGATTTTCTCCTTTTTCTTGTGTTTTTTTTTTCTCCTTATTTCTTCTTTGAGTCCAAATCTTTTATTTTCACTTACCGAGTATGACAAATTGACAACCCCAACAATCCATTATATAATTACGATCTTAGCAGACGTAAAGCACCATATTCACCAGCTAATTAATTACTTATTCCATATTTGAATTTTTACTCACCATTTCATATTTTGTCGATTATGATTGGGTCAAATATTGCGGCCAACAGCAGTACTAAATTATTTAGTTAAAAACTTTTTCCAAGAATCTGAGGAGAAAATTTGAGAAGAATGCATCTTGAGACTTGAGAGTCGTATGCAATAATTATTGCAACAAACAAAGATTGAAGTACTTATTACTGCGATTATGCTAATCGTAAACTATGCAAGCTGCTCGAATAGGTATTATGTGATCAGCATAGTTTTATAAAATGCGATATGCAATTTGCATTTTTTGCAGTATATCTTTTTTTTTTTTTAACTCTAGGATATTGTGGACTTCTACATTCATATTGAGCTTAAGTCATCTTTCAACATACAGTAGTATTACCTCTATTTCTTGCCTTGCTTCTTCTTGGGTGTGACTTTTTTGATGTATTTTCTGGAGTGAATAAATCAATTATTGAGTTAAAATGTTCATTATTATTAGTAACAGTGAAAGGTGCCTCTCTCGGCCAATGATTATATTTTTCAGTCGGGGACCAAATTTTATTTCCTATTTCTCATGAATATGTACTTGATGTTTCTCTACTTATTACACTTGCCATTTTTGGTCAAGGTTTGAAAAAAAAAAAAAAGAATCCAAAATTTGGAGCCACTCATGTCACGGACCGTCCGGTATGGAGAAATGTGTATCCCCCATATCGGTTCGGCGGGATTGGGGACCCCTTTCATAATATTCCGTCCGGTTCCGTTACACGCCGTTAAATGTATTCGGCGTGCTTAGCTGGCAACTGTATCGAAACAGCTGGCATGGCCACACTGCACGTGGTCAGCGTCGTACTATAATTACTATTTTGCCCCTATTTAGCGTTTCCTAATATTCGTGCTACATCCATTTATTATTCAGCTATAGCAGAATCATAGGGTATATATATATATGGTAAATAGATCAGAACACTGATTAAAATTTTTGACAAATGAATATTTGTCTTACTAATCCAAGAAAGAAAAAATTAATTTTAGCAGGCTTTTCGAATGAAGCCTTTAGAAATGCCAGCTATGAATCAGTAAATGAGCCTTCACCTCTCTTTTTGCTTTATTTTTCCCCATTTTCTGCTTTTGTTTACTGTTCTTTACTTCTTTTGCTCTCTTCTACGTATAAAAATATGCTCTCTTTTTTTCATTTTCGTGTGAATGTATAAAAGAATATAATTTACACTTAAATCCACTAAATATATATATATATATATATATATATAAATTAAATTTATTACACGACTGTTTTAATCGCAATAAAAATGATGTTTAGAAAAAAGAAGCATATTAGGTCACAAAGCTCAAAATTCAAAATCCTTTATTCATTTGGAGCTAGTTTGCTAACCACATATGTCCCAAAAGACGAGTTTATCCTCAATTTTGCTGTCTCTGACTCTGATACGAGTGTTCAATATCCGAGGTGGCATTTTTCATTCCAAGCTTTCTCATTACACATTACAACAGTATTATTACAAAGGGTTTAATGCAAAGTATCGTTATTTTTTTGCAAATTTATCCTCTGTTCCTAAAAAATGCATGTTAAATTTCGTAAAATCAAAAATAATATGTAATGTAATTTTTATATGTATTTTTGAAAAGTTATTACAGTCATATATATTAGAATTTTAAAATTCTAAAATTAGATTTAAACTCTTCATTATAAAAGATTCGATTTGATATATTATTTAATATAATTTTTAAAACTTGATAATAGTGATAACAAATTGTATTGTGTATTATTCTTAATTTCACAGTTTTATCCTGCATTTTTTTGGAGATAGATGATAAATTTGCAAAAAAATAGCGATTTAAAATGTTATTTTGCAGAAAACCTTATTACACACTAGTATTAATTTGGTACGAATCACTGTTACAACCAAGACATATTGATATGTGACGGATCAAGTTTTTTTTTCTTATGAATTGCGTAACTTGATTTGTTGCATAACATTTTGCTGTCAAAAAAAAAAAAAAAAATTTCTCGATCCTTAACAGAAATTGTCCCAATATAAATATTATACCAAAATAATAATTTCATAACTACATTAAGACAAAACAAATTTAAATCGTCTTTTATCTTCTTTAACACGACAACGCAATGGTTTGAACTTTGAAGTTTGAATCTACATACAACAATATACATACAATACATTTTGTATGTTTTTTTACTAATCTAAATTTTAAGTTTTTAACATATATTAAGAAAACATATTAAAAAATGATTATAAATATGTTATTTTTGGTGATTGACAATTTTCCACAACTTTAAAATTTAAATTAATAGTATTAAATTATTTTTTAAGTTTACAATTTATTATCAGTAATTAATAAAAAAATTTATAGAAAACCTATAAATGTATATTTTTGTAACAACTTTTTCAAAGAATTTGAATTAATAAAAAACAGAAGGGGTATTTCGTAATGTCTTGAGTGACAAATTTTTCTTTTTCTTTTCTGACTGTCCTTAATAAACATTGTAAGGTCTTGTATTTACCCCAAAAGATCAATAAATTACAAAATTCAATTTACTTTGACTTTTACGAATTCCGTATTATATAGACATACAAGTTTCATCATCTAGATTCTGTTCAAACATAAATAAACTTGAAAGTCAACCATACATAGAGACAGAGTCCCTCTATAGTACATAATATCTAAAATTACCGTATGTTTTAGCGACAAGCAGCCGTGAAAGACACGGAAGTTAGGGAAGGATAAGAAGAGAGGCTCGTGATAAAGAAACAGAAGCATAAGAAGAAGAAGAAGAAGATCAATGTCTTTTAATCTGGCTATTTAAAAAACATAAACACAGAATTAGTCGTTGTAGATAATATAATAAGAAAGTTTTAACGGTAATCTAAAATGTAATTTGATATCGCCATCTTCTTCATTCTCTCAATCTTCCGCTTCCTTTTATATATCACAAGCATTATCTCTCTTCACTAAGTCTTCTTCATTCTTCCTTCTTGTGACGCGACTTAGATTTCGGTTTGTAAAGATGTCGTCGTCCCATTATAGAAGACATTCGTTAGAACCTTCCATTGACGCCATTACCGGTAGATTCCGAGATTCTTTGAGTTTCCAACGAGACGATGACGTCATCAACAAACCCGATTTTGGTTCTCCGATTTCTCCGTTGAGGCCACGTGGCTCTTCCTCCGCCGCTAGTGGCAGCAGTTCAAGCTCCTCTGGTTCTGCTTCTGGTAAACCCGCTGTCACTTCTCAGCTAGCTAGACGGACTCACTCCGGCGAGCTTTCCGGTTTGTGCGAGACCAGCCCGGTTAAACCCGGATCCGGAAACGTGAACCGTAGTTTGAAACAGGGTCACAGAAGATCCGCTTCTGCTGGAACGCCGTTGATTTATTCCGGTTTAGGCTTATCTCCGGTGTCAAGTCACAGCTCTCGCGGCGGAGGAAGCGGAAGCGGCGCGACATCGCCTAATCCCGGCGTCTTACCTACCGGAAACATTTGTCCTTCGGGAAGGATCTTAAAAACCGGAATGGCTACAAGAGCCTCCGTCAGACCCGAGACTCTATGCACAGGCACAGCCAATTACGGCCACGGTAACATCATACGCAGCGGTGGCGGCAGCAACGGCAAGACGAACCACGCGACTAGAGCGGCGGAAATGGGTGACTCAGAGGAGGTGAAGAAGGCAGGTAACGAAATGTATAGGAAAGGGAATTACGCCGAGGCATTGGCTCTTTACGACAGAGCAATCTCATTGTCGCCGGAAAATCCAGCTTACAGAAGCAATCGTGCGGCGGCGTTGGCTGCGTCAGGGAGGTTAGAGGAAGCTGTTAAAGAATGCCTTGAAGCTGTGAGATTCGATCCTTCTTACGCTAGAGCTCACCAGAGACTCTCTTCACTCTATCTCAGGTATTAAAAAATCTTTACTTTAGTGTTGTTTTGATTGAAAAAGGAATAATCTGTGAATGGTTTGGTTTTAGATTGGGAGAAGCTGAGAATGCGAGACGTCATCTTTGTTTTTCCGGACAATGTCCCGATCAAGCTGATTTGCAGAGGTTGCAGACACTTGAGAAGCAGCTCAGGCTGTGTACGGAGGCTCGTAAGATCGGAGATTGGAGAACGGTAATTACCGAAATCGATGCAGCCATTGCAAATGGAGCTGATTCTTCTCCTCAGGTTAGAGATCGAAATGCGGCATTACCTCTTTTGTGTTTCCATTATCAGCGAAAAGACTTGATCTTTTGAACAATGAGGTTTGATCTTGTGCAGCTTGTAGCTTGTAAAGCAGAAGCCTTTTTGCGGCTTCATCAGATAAAGGATTCGGATTTGTGTCTATCCAGCATTCCGAGATTTGAACATCGTCATACTCAATCACCTGCGAAACTGTTCGGTATAATATCTGATGCTTATGCGCTATGTGTTCAGGCTCAAGTTGATATGGCGTTAGGAAGGTGAGTTTCAAAATGCTTAAACTTCGAAAGGTGTTTTGATTCGTTATTAGTAGTGTTGTTTGGTTCTTGGGTGAGTGAGTAGAGATGATAGGTTTGTTGCAGATTTGAGAATGCGGTTGTAAAGGCGGAGAGAGCCATCACGATTGATCATAGCAATAATCCTGAGGTAGTATCGGTCTTAAACAATGTGAAGAATGTGGCGAAAGCTCGTACACGTGGAAACGAGCTCTTTAGTTCAGGGAGATACTCGGAAGCGAGTGTGGCTTATGGGGATGGACTCAAGTTCGATGCTTTCAACTCGGTTTTGTATTGTAATAGAGCGGCATGTTGGTTTAAACTCGGTATGTGGGAGAAATCCGTTGATGATTGTAATCAAGCGTTAAGAATCCAGCCTAGTTACACCAAGGCTCTTCTCCGAAGAGCTGCTTCATATGGAAAGGTTAGTCTAAAGACATTGAATTGGTTTCAAACCGTGTTTCTAAGTATTTGAATTGACAATGTTGCTTATGTTAAATGCAGCTTGGCCGATGGGAGGATGCGGTTAGAGATTATGAACTATTGAGAAAGGAACTTCCAGGAGACAGCGAGGTTGCTGAGTCTTTACAGAGAGCAAAGACTGCTCTATCGAACAAATCCGAAGAACCTAAATACCTGGGATTCAATAACGAAGTTGAAGAAGTTTCGACTTTAGATAAGTTCAAGACCGCAACATCACTTCCCGGTATAATAAACTAATTCACTTACTTTGCCATTTAAGTTTCAAGATTCCTACTCTCTTTGCTAAACACAAATGGAAACTTTATTCAGGAATTTGTGTGTTTCATTTCAAATCATCATCAAACCGACAAAGCGAAGCAATATCTCCATTCGTCAACACCTTATGCTTACGGTATCCATTAGTACAATTCTTCAAGGCAAGACACTTGTTCTTATGCTCAATCTAGTAAATTCCATTGCATCCGCGGTAGCATTTTGCGCCAAAAAAATGGTTAGCTTTTTTGGTCTAACGCAGTAACCGGGTTCGTCTATAGGTGGACGTGGAGGAGAGCTTGGCATTGGCGAAAGCAGAGAGCATCAAGAAAGTTCCAACCTTTAAGATCTATAAGAAAGGAGAGAAAGTGAAGGAAATGGTGTGTCCTAGTCATCAGTTACTAGAGGAGTCGGTTACGCATTTCCTCTCATAACATATCTCTCTTCTCATTCTTTTTTTTTTTTTTTTTTCAAATCTTTAGTCTTCACGAACGTAAATTGATTCAAAGACCCATTTGTTAAGTGAAATTTTCATTCTTTTGTTTTTGCTTTATTGTATTATCATATTGAAATCTGCTCCGATTGTATCTATCAGTCTGAGGAAAAAGCTTCTCATTCATGCAAAAATGCCACAATTTGATGGTTCATTTGATTTTCTTATTTTTGTTTGTTTTAGAAACTCTTACTTAAAACTGGGTCTGGTGGGTGGGCTGGGCTACTTGTAATAACTTTTTCTTTTTTTCTTTTATGCTTTCAATAAAATATCCATTGACAAATAAACTATAGTTTCATAGAACTGATTTGAGGCACCAATATACAACACAAACTATGACAAAGTCTCAATGAGAGCAAAAACTAAAACACTCGAAAGAATCAGACAGAAGGTGAACAAGTAATGTGGTTTAGAGACATGAGATTCTCAATGTGATCCGGAAAACTTCCAAGAAATTTCCAATCGTCACGACATCCATTACGGAGCCAAAAATCATTATCTTCAAATTTTCCAATTATGATCCTCCTGTTACTTTTTCTCTTTGGATCATAATAGGACACATAAATCTCTTTATCTAGCCATGATACCCATACATAAATCCATCTTCTGTCACATTACTTAAAAAGTAATTAACTTTCACAATAGGATCTTCCAGAGAAAATGGTATATGAAGGTCTTGGCACGACCATTCTTCTTTTTCAGCATCTTCAAGAATCCATAATTTGTAAAACGATGATTCTAAGATAACCCATGCTAATTTTCCCTTGTAGCTCACTAGTGAAGGATTAGTCTCCAACTCATCGTACCGCATACAACTCATCGAACTCCACTGCTAACAATATTAAATAAAATGCCACTGATACATATCCCTTTACATGATACATAACGCCTAGGAATATCTTTGATCTGTCTCCATGATTATCGTCTTCTCGAGCTCCCAATGTAAGAACATGAGGATCATCAGTGCTGCCATATGACATGCTCAGTAGTTTATACGTATTTCCAATAGGATCGTATCCTAAATAGTTTTTTTGTAAAGATTTGTATACCTAAGAAGTGTTGACCTGGTTTGTGAAAGGTAACATATTGTCTCATGGTAGGATTCCAAACTACAACATGATAAAAATAATGGAAAGAGACCAAACCATGCATGGACGGACTAAAACTGAAAATTAGGTGCGTATCTATCTACTTTCTGGAGAGTGAAATGATATTTTTCCACGCACATCCCGAGATTCTTTTGTTGCGGAAAAGATAAGAATAATTGTTTGTCATTTTTTTGGAAGTTTAGCATAAGACAAGAGCGATGAATTGATGACTGTTTCGTATGTGATAGAGGCCCATAATTTTGAAACACATCGAAGAAACCTCAACAAAGATTTTGCAGGCCGTCTCAGAAGTGTCTCCCTCGTTAGATCAAAGGGAATCCATTCGGCATGAGGACATGAGTCGAATGATGGTTGTGTTGTTACATGGATGTCTTTTGTCTTCTCTTCTCTTCTTTCCATGACTCCTTAGCTATATTACGCTAGCTCTGTCGTTTAACAATCGTACATACATGACATGATAAAACTATATATACGACTTCAACAATATTAATCATTAATATATGATGATATGTATATTCACACTTTTTTAATGTGAGCTTTTTTTTAAGTACATTACATTTGTAAAAGTTAAAGTACATGTATATATATATATATATTTTTTTTTTCTTTTCTTTATAAATAATTTTGTGTATTTGTATGGATTTTTTGCTATTTTTGTATATATATTTCTATACATTTAGATGTTTTAAAGGAAAACTATTTGTTATCAGGAAAAAGAGGAAATTTATTATTGGTGAATCTAGTAAATTTTGAATTATATTATGAGCTGGTAATTGTTAAGATCCTGTATATGCGCTTTTATAATGAACACATGTTGACAAAAAAATATATATATAATGAATACATATCATTAACTTTGATATCAAAATCTCTTAAACTTTGATTTTTGAAAAAGAAAATAAGATCCTATATATGGGCTTTACTCTATATTGAATACATTCAAATTTTTGTTATCAAAATCTCTTTTAAGTTACTGAAAAAAAAACATATCATATACTAAAGACAATCTTTAAAATCACATTTTTATGGACTTTTCCCTAACTAATCTTATTATATGAACTTGTGTGGTTGTACAGGATTCACTGTCTAGATAGTTTACCTAATTAGCCAATAAATGAGAGCCAAAAATATTAACCAAGAATTTTACTGAACCCATTTTTGTACTGTTTCATTGTGTAAGATATACCAAAATGATACCACCAAAGGCGTAACCAAAAATACTGTTTTTTTGGTTCCTGGGTTGGAATAGTAATCTCCTGAAACTGAAAGGGTAAAATTTACAAAAATAATTTTTTTTTTCCTTTTACAACATCTTCTATTAGTTGGTTATAGAACCATTAGATACTGACTTTTCTTTTCTTCATCAGTGGCTACATCAAATCACAAACTCGATGCTGCCAGAAAAACGAGCAGAAAACAAGACCAAAGAGTTAAACCCAATAATTCAAAAAACATGACTCTGGGATATTTACACAGGCAAAGTTTTTGAAAGCAAATAAAAGGAGGCCTACCCTTAGAAGTAACTAGGTAAATCCATCATCCCATAATCAAGAGCTGCATACACAGAAAAATTTCACTTATTATTCATACATAAAACTGTTGCTGATTTATTAGTTCTAGTTGTCAAACATGTAATGCAAAGATAAATTCATCAAAATTAACAGGTGCCGGTGTTAGACTAACAAGTAGATAACAATGAACCAAACGAAAACGAACGGAACAACGTCTGTTGTATAATGCCATAGCCAAGTTGCAGGCAGGATTTGAGACTACATCTCAATGGCTAGTGGTTGCAAGTCTCTTTGACCTATTTTGTATCATACTAGTTTGTTTTCTCAGATTCATTCTTCACCAGCATCTCAAGCATTGTCCCTCTAAACCAAAACTGATTCTCCAACATATCAATGCATTGTCTTTTCAAACATCGATACCCATTATTTCCTAAGCAATTAGGGATGTAAACTCACAATCTTCTCAACCAACAAAAATTCCAGCAATGTATTGAAGGGAAACCCTCCGTGGCCATCACACTTAAAATAGCAAAGCAATAGAGGAAATCATCATCGTGCCATTAAATAAAGCACTCATGCTTCAGCCATAGCAGCAAACAGAAGCAGATTCAACTTTCTAGCTCATGAATTGCTTCCCAACTAATGCTCATGTCAATCATTGTGAGAATGTTTTCAAGTTCAAGCTATAATAATAACAATATACATCAGTAACAATGCTACAAGATCAAAGAGAGATGTAGCCAGGACCTCCTACTAAATTATTCTTTTTGTTCAGATTCATCATCATCTTTGTGCGAAATCAAATTTGCTTTCGTACCAACATTACCGGTTACAGCATCACTTCCTTTACTAGTCTTTTCTAGTGCAGAACCTACCTAAGCTGCTGAAATTTCCCAACCCTCTAAAAAAACAAAAACGAATTCATGTAGATACTTTCTGCAAAGAAGCAAAACCATTGTACTTTGAATTCTTTTGAAAGTCTTTTACAAATGGGTTTATACTTCCAAGTCGTCGTTGGCACAGAGAATCTCAAGCAAAGTAAACTCTTTTTCAAATCTTATGCTATATAGTAAATGTAACATCAAATGAGCTAAGATACTGTTGTTACACAGCTAAACAATGGAGAAAGAAAGACACAGAATTCTGAACAGATTACGAAATACGGCGAGAAAAAAGAATTCAGGTCTCACCGGCGGAGGCGGAGGACGTCGGTCCTTTGGATCCAGAGGTACGCCGGAGCTTATGAAGACGAACCTGCATCTCAGTGAAGAGTTGCATCCTATGGCATTCCAATTCCTTAGCGAATCGCATTCTCTGCTTCTCCAATTCCACCATTTCCTTCCGCTTCCTCTCTTCGACCCTCTCGTATATCTGCCCAAGCCTCTCAATTGCGTCGGCAACTTCCTTGTAACCTTGCTTCTTCTCAATTTCCCTCTCCCGCTTCTTGTTACTTCCGCTCGATCTAGACCTTGAACCTTCAGAATCATCCTCAGACGCCGGACACGCCGCCGCCGCTGCGGCTGCCGCGAATGCGTTGAGATTTCCGCGGAATCCGAGTAAATCGTCACCGCCGTGAGGTATAATCGCCGGCGACGTCGCCGGACGCCTTGGGATCGCCGATCGTGGAGCGACCGGAACTGGAACAATCGCCATCGGAAGTGATAGCCTCTGGTTCGGGTTGTTATCAGTCGAATCAGGGGTACTAGACGTCGGAAAGCTTTCCCGGAGAAGGTCATCGAGAGCGGAGAAGAAAGGCCAAGGGCTGATGTAGGCACCGGGATTCGATTCCGAAACCCTAGCCTTCTCGACTTTGTACTTCTTCTTCAAAGTATCGATCCGGTTTTTACACTGAACGTCGGTGCGATACGGCTGCGATTTGGCGGCGGAAACGTTTCGGCCGGTGTTGAAGTGACGGTCGTTAACGGCGCTAGCCACCTCTTGCCAGTGTTTCTGACGGAGATTACCACGGCTAAGCTCGACGAAGCGATTACCCCAGGCTTGGATGAGCGTGAAGGTCGCTTCCTCGCTCCAGCAATCTTCACGAGAAAGCGTCGACGGCGAAGGACGAGAAGATCCCGGCGAAAAGGAATCGTGAATCGAGTCCATCATACGGTGAACGACGGCGAGTTAGATCGGAGAAGATGAACGGTGAGGATGAGATAAACGGAAGGTGGACGGTGACGGTGACGGTGACGGAATTGAGGAGGAACGAAGTTTTTTTTAAAAACAACAAACCAGCGTTTTTGCTTTGTGTGCATGTATATGTATGTTAACTAAGCCGTGAGCAGCTAAACGAACCAGCCCCAGCTATTTTATATTATATCGATCGAATTTGTTTTTTTCTTCTTCTTAAGAGCTAAAACATTTTAATTTGTTTATTTTACAAACGCTTTAAATATTCATTTTAATATTTTATGGAAAGAACATGTGAAATTTTATAGTCTAGTGTAAAGTTTATTAGTAATAGCCGGTGTAGTAGTTCTAATAATATTTCATTGCGTTTTAGGCTTTTCAATGTATTTCAACACGTTTATTTAATGGTTTTTTTAGGTTAGTCAATTTTGCGTTGATTATTTTTGTTTTCACAGATGAAATTTTTCACAATTTAAAGATTAGTTGGTAATATGTATGGTTTTGGTTGATATTTTCCATTTTTGTCTAACTTAATTAGAGTATATGGTTTTAACGTAAGAAATGAATTGGTATCGACCCTAAAAAGTATGTAATTGAATAATTTATAGCATGGTGAAATTTTCTGAAACTGTAGAGGAAAATCAAAGGTAATTTAACCAATCGGATATGCCTAGTTAGATGTTTGATCTATTTTATTTTAGTTTCCCTAAGATGAAATGCTAGCAATGCCAAGTAGAATCTGATCAAACAATTATTTTTTTGTAAGTTATTGACACATTACGATATTAAAACAAAATTAGTCTAATTTAGTTTTGGTCTGTTTATGTGAAAAAACTAAATGGGTAACACGAAATGATTATAACATTTAGTTTAATAATTTATATTAATGTTGTCGTTATATCACCATCCGAAAATGAACCCGTTAGAATGCATGTTGTTGCCAAATGAGTAAAAGATGAATTACGGTAAAGAACTTAAAATCGTTTAACATCTTAAAAAACTTTTATATACTTTTTGTGTGGGTTTTTAGTCTCTCAATTTTTTTTTCAAGGAGGTTTAAGTAAAGTTTAAATAGAAAGCATACTGCCAAAACTATAATTTGCTCTTTTGTTTTGGGTCAACCAAAGCTCTTTTCCCTTTTTTTGTTTGTTTTATGCTTTTATGGCACGAAATATAAACGAAAATATATTTACTTGAATCAAACATGGGTCTTTTTTCTGTAACCTTTTCATAGCAAATGCAAAGCAGGGGACAAAGACAAACCTTATAGGCTTACATTCTTCTTAACAAGCCTCAGTTATATAGTAAAATACTAAAATCACATCCATTTCCAATTGTGACGTATGAACACGAAAAAGAGTAGAAAGCTTGAACATTTAAACTGAAAGAATGAGTTAGTTTTCCCACTTCTTGTAAAATTTATAAGTCTACTTTTTTGTTTAAAAAGTTTTGATTTTACGAATTTGCAATGATTAAACGGAAAAGAGTTCCACAAAGCTTTTGTGGATGTGAAAGCGCCAAAGTTCTTTTGTACAAACTCAGAGAAGAAAGCCAACAATATTCAAAAAAGAAACCAAGCAAAAAAAAACCCTTCTTGCTGCAATGTTTATATTCACAGAAGGAAAAAGATTGAGAGAAGTTAGCAAAGCGAATACTCGCAATCCAGCAAACGAGAGAGTATCTCATTGCAACTCGGTCTTTGTTCCGCTTCTGTCCAACAATCTACAAACAAGAGACAACACATCAGAAAAGGGTATTCCATAACCAAACCAAGATTCAGGAACAATGATGAGCCACAGGACCTGCAATAAGCTTTCCCAGTGGTCCTTCAGGAATCTCAAGCCGAGCTCCCTCGTAAGCAATAGCATAAACAACCTGAAAAATATGCAGAAACTAGTTATATATATATATATATATGTCTATATAGAAATATGTTGCTAAGGAGTCCTCTTCTTGTTCAGTTATGTTACCCGTTCAGGCGGTACTCCTTCCCAAGGTCTGGTTAAAGTGCAGAGTTCCCACATTATTACACCTAAGCTGAAGATATCGCACTTTTCTGAGAAGGGCTCATTGCGAATAAGTTCAGGAGCCATCCACTCTGGAGTTCCTGCAGAGACTGTGTCTCTCATTGTTGTGCCTGTCATTATTCTCGAGAGCCCAAAATCACAGATCTTGACTGTCCATTTGTTGCTCAAAAGACAGTTTGCGCTCTTTATATCACGGTGTACTATCCCCATCCGGTGTATGCACATCAAGCCCCTAGCAACATTTTACAAGTTTAAACGCTGTTTGTTGATACAAATGATTACAAAACTTTCTCATCGAACACAATTCCAGGTTCTATTTGGAAGTTTTATTGCCTTCTCGTCAAACCAGTATTTTACCATATTAATACCACATATTATGTTGGAAAGAAGACTACACGGTTTTGTATGGAAGATAAAATTACCTGCAAATGTCACGCAGCATCTTTAGCTTCCTCCGCCAGCTTAACCTCTTTTTTTGTCCACTCAAGTGGAGCAAATAATACAAAGATCCCATTTCCATGTACTCAGTGATCAGTGATAATCGTGGAGGCTTTGTGCATGCTCCAAGGAACAGTATAACTACACGAAGTCGAAGATGCTGCGTTAATGAAATCATATACTAAAACCTTACAATGAAATTTCATAGAGATAAATGAGTACCATTGGGATGTCTAAGTCGGCTGGTATTCATTGGACGCAGAAAGAGAACGCAGGAAGGAAAGTCAGAAGATAAGTCAAGATGTTATTGCTAAATTTGAATAAAACAGAGAAAGTCTATAAACATACCTAAGAATTGATATCTCATTGCAGAAATCCTCCATGTTCTCAGCTGTAAGGTCTTGCTCAAGGAACACTTTGATCGCGACATCTGTCCCGTTCCAGATCCCACGGAAGACTTCTCCGAAAAATCCTGGAAGGAAAAATCAACAAAGAAGTTTTAGTTGGGATGCTAATATAAAAAAAGTAAACTTTTGATGAAAAAAATACATGGGTAAGGAGCGTGAAGGTTACTTAAGAAATACTAGACGTAAGCCATATTCAATTTTCTTTAAGGAAATTTATGGCCAACAATTTTACAAGAACGCATAAACCCAATTCAAAAACATTGAGCTTAAGACCCTTACCAATTCCGACACGTGTCCCAACAGTCAACTCGGAGAAGTCTATGTTCCATTCTTCATATGGTAATAATGGCTTATTCTGGAACATGGGAGATCCCAATACTTTATCCCAGATGTGGCTTATATTATGATGTGACGATCCACTTTGTCCATATTGGCTTCGGTAGTTCTGGGGAGAAGATGGTAGTGAGATTGCCTTCTGCGGATCTAGTGGTTCCCTTGAAAGTGTCGACCTTCCACCAGAAACTTGGTCATGGGCATCAAGATGAAAACCAGAGACCTAGAAGCAGAAAAGTCTAGTTAAGCCACAAATTTCACAAGCCGTTATCCAAAATGAGTAAACGTTTCCAAGAATCATAATTTTAAGTATGTTGCAAGATAAAACAAACATCCACTTGAAGTTGATTATTGTCCTTGTTGTTGAAACAGAAATTTTGATCTCCTGCGGATCACAAAACAGCATTTTTCTAGGACCTCTCTTTCATATCGTGAAATTCATAAAACTTCTTGTTCCAACTTAGTCGATGAGAAAAGAGACATAAACTGCTGTTGCAGCCCAAGATTATTTGTTTTCAGTATTTTAACTTCTATGATTACAAGCTAGCAGCATGACCAAATTTCTCAAAATATTCCAATGATGTAATATATTAATAAGCTTAACGTACATTTTTCTGGAGATGAGAGCTCTCGGTTCTGTCATTTGGAGAGTTAGGAGATGAACCATCATCCCCTTGCTCTTTTGAGAGGCGATCCTGCTTCAAGGCTTCATTCATCGCTCGTACTGCCCTGAACAAGATTAACAAAATAAAGTTATCAATAAATTAACAACAACACTGAAGCTCCGTGTTCCAAATAGTTAATGGTTTATAAATCTTAATGAGAGGTAACAATCATTGCAATTGCTAAAACTTTTAATTCCATATATGGAATGTTATATAATCACATGCTCGTGCAGTGATATGTGATCCCAACTAAGAAAAATAATGCTCTCTCTTTGCATTCTTTTGATATTTTCCATACGAAAGTGTACCACTTATATTGTTGAAATCATTACATATATGAAATCACAACTGAGGAAAAAGATAAGGTGAAACTGAATAACTGCAACCTATCACCGGAAAATAACGAGATATTGAAACCAGAGAAGGTTGTTAATGAGGGGAACTATATATGTAACCAGGATGCAGATAGTTAAAAAGAACATCATACTAGCTTTACCATGCACATGAAGTTCAATGAGCCATAAACTAAACACCCACCTGACAATATCATCGCCAATCTCAGGAGTTATACTAATGCTTCTCCTCCTTATTCTCTTAGTTTCCAATTTTGCTCCTCCAACAGATTTGCAGCTGCACATGAAAACTGAATACATAAGCATTTTTTAACAAACTTTAGAGACCAGAACTAAGTTCTCTGACACCACGTTATTAAAACAAAAACTAGACAAAAGAGCTTGGTAAGCACTATACCAGACACCAACAAACACCATACCCTCTTGCACCAAAAAATTGCATATTTTTTAAATTAAAAGCTCAACTCAAATCTGCAAAAACCTCTCCAATATATCTAAGTTGCAAAGGACAAAAACCATAACCAACCTTGATGTGGCAACATCACCGGTGAAATCTCGTGCCGAGTTCTTGTCGCCACTTAGCATGGACCTTGTACGGGTTCGGAAGGAAAGATGTTCGGGACTGCAGACGTGGTATAAATAAAAATGATTTAAGAAATTAGAAAACTGGAATTATGAATTATGGGAAAATCAAACATCGACTTACTTGGTTTCAGAATGCATTTTCATATACAATTCAACAGGGATGAGAGTAACCTGGAACTAGCAGTCCGCTGATCAGCAATGACCTTTCTCCGGCTCTGCCGCCAAAACTCGTTAGCCATGTTTGACTCGCTCTGTGAGAAACTGGAGAATAAAAGATAATACTAATGACATACAGTCAATTATTCCATTCCTCGGTTTAACAGAAACCTGGGTTTGGTTAACACAAATACATAATAAAATCAACTAGCCTTATCACCTTAATTTCCTCTCTAGCGCAGAGGCAGATCGTAACAGCATATTCCTTGATGGTGGACCAGACATATTTGGAGACCCGTCCAGTTTCCTGTGCAACGAAAGGGTTTCATCCTTTTCTGCACTGTACAACAACAATAATTAGAAACTCTGCACACCAAAACACTGAGTATTGAACAAAAGGTGTAGTAAAATATGGTACACACTATAGTTATATAATTAATGCATGTTGATGCAGTGAGATTTTACAAAATTTAAAATTTCAATATCTACTTACTTTTCATGGTCAATTCTCTCTGGATAACCAAACATGGGACTGTTTGGCTCCAAAGGTGAATCGCAAGAGTCATTCTCTGCAGAATCACTTTCCCCTGCTGCTGAGATATGACTCATAAAAATTGCCTTGGTTGATAGAGGGATAAGCTGACCAGGAAATCGCATTAAATCAACCAGCATTTCCACAGAATTCAGCAGAACCGTGACAGAAATATGACTATATGAGTCCACACTCTCAGCAGCTCCATCACTTGGCAAACCCTGATTAAACATATCAACCAAAATGCATAGCATGTTTAAAGGTGGTCAAAATATTCAGAATTAAAGCCATGATAAATAATTTTCTCGAGAATAACATTTATGAAAACTAATTAATCACATGCAATAACGGAGTGATACTCAAGACCACTGATCACATTTTTGTATGGTACTTAGCACTTACCACTACAAGCCTACTTTGAAGACCAACGGTATCAGCTAAAACTTTAAATAAGATTGCTCGTGGACGACAAGAGCCATGCTTGATCTGTCCTAGCAGTTGAATACCACAGTTTTCAAATGATTGCGTAGTTTTTGCCGGACTCTGCAGAGTTGATTGCTTATAAACATCTGCTACCTGCCAGACAATTTCAACAAAGGTTTTCAGATAACTAAAAGGAGTTAACAAGATTTATGAAATGCTTGCTCTTACCGCATCTATAACAATTTGATATTCCCTGTAGAGACTGATAAATGGGATGCGAGAGAAAAGGGCAAGCAAACAAAGATACATATTTCCTAATTTAACGCTCTTTCCAAGAATGCACAATGCACAAGTAGAATTAGAGAAAGATTAAGGGCAAGAAACTAAATAGTCTAGGGAAGTTTCTCTTGAAAAACAACACAAATATATTAATAGTTTCACAATTTAGAAAACAAAGAAGACGTTAGGATCATGTGGCCTCTATCTTAGTATTATAACGGACACTCTCAACATCACTTTTCATTAGACAGACAACTAGTCACAACACTTCCTACCTCAATTTTATCCATTTATGATCGCTATTTTTGCATGCAACTTTTAAAATGGAGAAACATTATGATTATTTAGTGATCTCATACAGGAAACAGATTTGAGCATGTAGATTATAAATGATGTGTCGCAGATACTCTCTGACCATTTATACCAAGTATCTCAAATACTCTTACCAGTCCAGCAATTTTCTTAATAATAGTAGCTGGCTTTGAGTTCAATCCACTGACAAGTTTGGTAATCAACTGCTTTTGCCTGAAAAGCTTTTTATCCTTCTGAAAATCAACAAGAATCACATCAGCCTTTAGACCTTCGTCACCCAGAGCATGAAGATCTTCCAATGTAGGAATGCTATTAAATAGCTGCTTCAATCTATTATCCTGTACAAAATTTAAATATAAACATTGTCAAAGGAAGCAAAAAAGAAAGATTCTTGACAGGTAAACAAGTTAATCGAGTTCGAATAAATCTCACTGAAAAATCATTGACAGAGCTAATATCAACCTAAATAGCTTACCGGGATCACAGAGTAGAAGCCATTTGGGATCGGCTCAGAAAGCGAACCAGTACTCCAGAGGATATTCGACGCAGTACTAGATGGCAGCTCATCTTGCCCAAGATGTCTGGGTGAGTCTTTAGTACTAGAGGTCTCTTCTTGCGATCCCAGATAAACAGAACCAAATCTCTCCACAAATTCTGAAGGCCACCAGGTTTGATTAGAAGGTCCTTGCTCTGATGGCCCAGCATCATCTCCCGTCTCTCCCATTGCCAATTTCCTTGAGGTCTATAGTTAAATCAGCCCCTACTTGTCCCATAAAAGGAACAGTAGATAAAAGAAGGAAATCCTAGAGACCAAAATATGAGAATCAAACTTCATTTACCAGTAGCCCTTACGCTGGAGGTCATTCGATCTGCGTTCACAGAAACAAAAATGGTAAATAAAAACAACGATGGAAACAAAGAAGGCGGAGATTTCAATGAATTCACTTAAAAATGTACATGCATATATACACGTTAAAGAAACAAACTAGAGCACTTGTTTTCCCACAACTCAACTTAACTAGTGCAATGCCAAATAGAGGAACTATTCAAACACTCCCCACTTCAATGATGGCTGCATTAGTCACACTACTACTTTTGATGCGTTTGCACAAAGAGACCAGCGTGTTTCTCAACAAATTGAAGCTATTTTGTTCTCCTCGATTTCTACGGAAAACAAAAATCTAAAGGATCAACCTAAGCTTCAAATTTCACCACCAAACATCTCACTGGATGCATTCATTATCAGCAAAAGATACAAAACAAGGAGTGGAAACTACGAGTCAAAGATAAGGAAATCATCAGCATTTCAATAAGAACAATAGAATTCACTCTCATGACCCAATCTCACTCTTAAGGCAACGACAGGATCTTGTAAGGATCTTAATTGAATAGAGCAAACTAACATAGATCCCACGAAAATCCCCAAGTACTAAATACCACAATTCTGCATAAATTTACTCCAGTATATAACAGTTGATAAGTGCGATCTCGTTCGATCTACCCAGAAACTCAGTTTCAACGCGAAACCAATCCTAACGCAAAACCCACCAAACTTAAATCCACAATAAGACCATTTAGATTCTAGAAAACCCCCTACGATCGATCCAATACACAGCACGAAGTGTCACAAACATAAAACCAAATGAATCATCACAATTCCAAAGATGAGCATTAAAAAAAAAAAAAAAAAAAAGTAGAAAAGTTCAATAAGGGTTTTTGTAAAATCACCGTAATCAGATCCACGCATTCAATTCCCGATCGAATTCCCGATTGAAGAATAAACGAAATCAAACTGCATAAAACAACAAACTCGATCTCACACAGATGCAGCAAAAAATCCCGATCAAAGGCAACAAAGAGCTATGCGTTTCACACACACATTCAAACAATCAGAGAGCATATGTATGTATGTGTGTGTGCTTTTTTATAAGAACTGTAAAATTGGGATTTTATACAGTTTTTGATTTGAGGGACCAAAAGAGAGAGAGAGAGTGATGGGATATTAGGAAAGTGATGAAGACGAGGGAAAGGAGAGGAAGAAGAAGAGAGACGACTGACCAAGTGACGATGGCGGAAGTCACGTGCGAGTTGATGACTCACGTGTAATAAAGTAGATGCACCTCTCTCCGATAGACAGCTGGCATCACACGTCATCCCTCGTGAATCATCACCGTCGCTTCTCTTTTTTTTGATTGGTAGTAATTTTATGCAATGTTTTCACTCTTTTTTTTAAAATAAAAATAAATAATTTTTTACTTTTTTGTTAATACAGAGGTTTATAAGAAGAAGAAAAATTAGTACATATGTTTTTAGTTTTTTTGACAACACATATACTAAAATTTTATCTATTTAAAAGTGAGATGGTCTTTATTCACTGAATGGAGTGGACCTTGATTAATTAAACTACTGAAAGTACAAATCAAGATGGATTTTGTTAAAGAACAACCAGAAACTGATAAGCTATATATTCTCGATTAATTCTCCTTGCAATTTTTATGATAAAACCATATTCAATCAAATCCCCGGATATTTAAACTTTTAATCATACTTTACCTACTTTTATTAATTTTTTAATTAATAGAGAATGCTAAAATACTTTTGGTTACATCATATGTCATTAAAAAAATGATCCTACCATATCGAAAATATGGAATGTTAAAATGTGAGGAACAGAACCTGTTATTTAAAAAATCTAATGACGTACTGATGATGACTATTTGTTGTTCAATTATAGCAAAGTTAGTAATAAATTTAGAGAAAACTAATTAAAAGTTGATCAAGTCAAGATCAATAAGATTTGGAGGAAAAATTCAAAAATATAAAAACTTGCACGTGGAACATTATCATCGAATCTATTCCTTTTTTTTTCTTTTCCATTTTTTCCCGGTTATAATGTCTTTTTGTTTGGCCAAGGTTAATATTCTTCAAATAATTCTGATAACCACTAATTAAAACAAAAAATAAATCTTGATGTGTACAACCCATTGACCCAATTAACCTTTTTTTATTATTATTGTTTTGCGACCAAAATACAACTATTAGCCAACCTAACATTTTTAAAAGCTATTTTCCCGTATCAACGTTTTAGTTTAATTATAGATATAATGGTTTTTGATGATAAAAAGAATATTAACTAAATTTGATACTTAATATAGTTAAATGGATGTGATATTTATTGGGATATTTTTTTTTCTTCAAACACTATATTAATTTTTATTATTAAGGAAGTATATTTCCCAAGCGTTAGCGTATTTAGAACTTATTGGAAATAATAAGAATTAACATTTGTCGACAATAAAAAACAAAACATGATATCTTTAATTTTATCTCTGATGATTCTTTTTGGCAATTAATGAGGGAATTATTTCATCAAATTAAACAATTTATAAGCCGAATATGAGAAACGGAAGTGCTCGTGCCCTCGTCATTTTGCCACCGACACCTTGACTTTCTATAAAAAATTATCATTGAATCCCTAACATTTTTTTAAGTTAACAATATTGGTACGAAAAGGAAAATCATTTTAAAAATACGCTTATAAAAATCAAGAAATAGTTATTAAATAATCTTTAATATAGTTGCCCAAAAAAAAAACTGAACTTTCGTATTGAAAGATGAAGAAATCCAAAACCTAGCAAATGGTACATGTAGTGTTTAGTTATGGACAAAATCCTGTTATTGGAGAAGCAACTATGGAGCTCCAAAACAATGAGTTTATCTAACATCTCCCTTGCGAGAACTTCCAAATTGGTTTCTCACAACCATTTTTTTTTAATGTATGGAGTCCAGAGCTTGAAACATATTAGGCAAAGTAATTATCTTTACCCATATATTAACCTCACAACCATAGTTCTTTGGACATATTTTGTCCAGCACTCCCGAAAATTCTTTCAGTTTGAGCTTCTTTGGATTCGATGAATGACTAGACAATAATGTCGGTTCCGCTACAAAGCAAAAATCCACTTTGAATATCTTTCTGGTTAAACTATTCACAATGGTTACTCAATTCAACACTCTACTTGTTACTTTTTAACACTCTAAATCATTTTATCTCTCATCCACCTAATAATTAAACATCAGTCAACTTTTATCCTCTACGGTAATTTGGTTTAATAAAATTCAACACCTTACTCTACTATTTTTATTCATATTCTTATTTTGTTTTATGTTTTTGTTTTAGGGATTACATATTCAAAAGAATTATCGATTAAATTTAAATTAAAATAATTGATAGTTAAATAAAAAAATTTATATTTTTTTCCTAATTACTTTTTTCTTACAAATAATAATAATAATAAAGACGAGAAATATAGATACTCATTAGTAAAATAAATAAAGTTACACAAAAACTTAAAATGCAATACAATACACTAATAAGCCCACAACACATTTGTGTAGAAAATTTGAAAAATTCAATTGCTCCAATATTCAGAACATTTTCATTGTCCGTTGGAATATAAGAATAATAAGAGGGGGGAGATGAGGGATGAGGTGAATATGACATCATCGATTTATAATATGGATGATAATTTGGAATAGTGTCGGCATGAGTAAATTTAGTGCAAAATTATAATTTGGTATATTTTAGAATTAATTAGAAGATTGAATTTGAAATTGACAATTGTTGAGATTTGGATAGGATACGATAAGTAAAGTAGTTGATCCATAAGTATTTGACGATCATTAAGGGTATATTAGTATTAAATTTTTTGCAGATACTAATGGGTCGGTGCAAAATTGCTTAAATAACCCGAAATTGCACTAATCGGATGCTAATTCTTTGGACTATCCATTTTTTTCGGACAAAATCGGGAATTAATTAAAAGGTATTACTCTAAACATATTCCTTAATTATCAAAATCACAATTAATAATACAAAATCGAATTAAAAAGAGCATATTCCTTAAGTTAGTTTAAGGAATATTTTAATATCAAACCCATTATAAGGAAGTTGTACAATGAATTTTAATAAATTGAATTATTAAAGGCAATATCTCTACAAAAAAATCATAATACGTTCCGCAATTTATTAGTACTATCCAAAACAGATGTTAACGAAATATACTAATCGTTAAGATTTGATTTGATCATTTATAGCAATCAACCCTAAAATGAAAGCCGCTATCTTCACACTATAAACTAGAATTTAATCCACGGGATAATTTGATTTTACATAATCATAATTTAATCAATTTAATTAGATATGTCTAATATTCTAATATTGATGGTGTTAATAAAATAATAAAATGATGATTTACCCGTGTTATACCACCGAGTTAATGATATTTTTAATTTATATTAATGTTAATATAAAATCGTCCCGCCATATAACCCCGTCCCGTGATATTTTAAACTTTTTATAAGTGTAAATGTTCATAATATTTTAAACTATTTAAAAATTTAAAATTTATTATATTCGGCATAATCAAACGGTTCGACTATAGTTACGAATTAAATCGGATACAAATTTTTAAATTTAGATGCTTGTTAAGTTAAGATTCCTGCTCATTCAAATTTATATTCATTTTGATCTTATTTATAATATGAATCTCAACCATTGTTTAAAACTTTTAGCCGATAGGGGACGTTAAACACACATTTTTCCTCATTGGTTCAGTAATACATGTCCGTTTTTCAAAATCCGAATCACGACAAATGCAGAAAAAAAATCTAGAGCTTTATTAATTTTATGTATTATATGATGATTCAAAATAATTAAACAAAAATATCAACCAAAGATGATAGGAGAATCATAATTTTAAATCTTAACAAAATCTTCTAAATATCTATACTATTAATTGTGAAATATTACATGGATATTTCAGATTTTATAATTAAATTAAAATCTTTTAATGATGTTTGGTTATATGGATAGTAGAGAATTAATTATAGAGGTTGTTTGGATACATATATATATATATAAGTATATTCATATTCCATATTTACCCATAATGAGCTTCTTAATTTATTATTTAAATCAATGATATTTTATGTAATATCTTACAAAACAAATGTTTCTATGTACTTCAAAAATGTTAATATAGATAATAATACTCAATTGAACCATTTTCATATCACTCATAATACTAATATCAAATCTAATATTTTCTCTATTATTCTTTTTTAAAAATGGCTGCTAACAATGGCAACGGGTTAGATTGTTAGTAAATTATTTTTTTCTTAAGTCTTTTTATAAGGTTAGAATAGAAATTATAAGAATTTAATTTTCTCATGTTCAACTATATTTAAAAAATTGTTTTATATTTATGTTTCTATGCGGCTTCAACTTATACATTTATTTTCTATTGTAGCTCAACAAAAAAAAGAAAGATATTTGTATCCAATGCACATGAAAGTCAAGTACTGAATAACTTTGAAGCTTTTGTTCTCAATTAATAATTACTATCATTATCTCAATGCTTTGAAAAATGATTTTGCGTCTAATTTTTTCATATATGATTCTTTAAAATCATACTACCAAACAAAGAGAGTAAGGAATTTGACAAATGATTCCAATATAGAAGTTGACTCAATTTGGGCAAAGAACAAACATGTGTACAACTTTTTATATAGATATAATTCTTTTATATTTTTATTAGTTTTATAGGAGAACAAAATCTTATCAATAAAATAATATAATTTTATAAGAAATAAAATAAAAACTTCAGGATCTTGCGGATTATACGAGGGAACGGGTTGGCGTTGACGTTAATTATATTTGACAAGTTCTTTTGTTGTACCATTTTACACATTACTAGAAACCTCAAACAATTTATCTATCTTTTTATAAAATATATATTATACCTTAGAACAAACATTTCAAATTTAAAGTTTAAATATAATAAAATAATTTGTGTACGAAAAATAATCTCGCGGTGTACCGCGGGTCTCATCCTAGTTTACAGAATAAGAAAATAGATGAGCCGATTATTAATCAAACACTAAAAGGATTACATAATTAACCCTATAAGATTTTAATCACGTCGGATTAAATAGAGGACTAAGTAGTAAATAGGCTAATACTTATAACTGGTTTGTTCTGCTAAACCGAACCCAAAAAAGAACCAGTTTCGGCTATTCATTAGATCATTCAAATGAAGAGTGACACTACTTCTTTAGCCGTACATTCAGATCCAGACCATTTCAGAACCAGAAGAAGCTTCTTAAAAAGACAATACAAGTTACAACGACCGTTTAAGAAAACTATTAGAGAAAAGATCACTAACTAAATCATCAACCAAAGCAGAAACAATTTCTTCTTCCATGTCAATGCCTTCCTCAAACATCTCTCTTTCGTAACCAATCCACCTACCTTCGAAACAGCTCATGTCATGATCCACAAGCTCGTCGATCATCATCTCTCTCATCTTCTTCAACCCTTTTACTTCTCTGTTCAGTTCTTCAGCCAACAGATCTCTATGTTCCAACAAGATTCCACCTGACATCATCATCCCTTTGCAGCTTCCAATTAACATCCTTTCAAATTTCACCGCTAAGCACTGATTCACACAGTCGAAAAGCGCCTTTCTTTCTGTCTTCATTGACATTGCAGCTCCTCGAGAGCGTTCCATTTCATCAAAGAGGCTCGAGGGTAATAATAATTCGTTAGTGGTTGTCCCTGAGGCGAAGTCTTGAAACATGAGCTGCCCAGAGTTGAGGATCTCGGTTATGTACTCGAGCTCCCAATCGAGTGTTGCTGAATCTGTTTCATCTAAGGTGTGCTGGGACTCGTTTGATGAAACCCAAGTGAGCTCTTGATCTGATGAACTCTGTTTCATGCCTGAAAAAACACACCAAACATTTAGCTGCAAATCAAACCAATTCCCTACTAAGACTATTTGGTGTGAATTCAAAATCTGGTTCATAAAAAAAGGAAGAAAATCCAGACATAAAGTCACAAAGACATACCATATTCTCTGTCATGTCTGCAATCTGAGATACTCTTGCTGCAGGAGAGTGCAAAACCATCGGCTTCTGTAAGAGTGGTGATGCTGCTAACTTCTTGTTCTTCTCCCTGTATCATCTTCTTCTTCTTTAAGGAAAAAAAAGACAAGATTTTCTCAGAGACTGGTAAGCTGGAAAAGCATTCGATACAATAGAATAGTGAAGCTGCAGTTTATTGAAACTAACCTGGACTTTCTGGTTGTTATAGAATGAAGTGCAGTCAGAGACAGATTCACTCTCTGTTAAAACCCTATCAAGACTGCTCTGAGTCAATTCGCTATATTTTGATGGCGATGAAATCATCCCATTCGCTCTATCCTTTGAAATGGAACTCAAAGACTCTTCTTGGATCAAGCTAGAACTAGATGATTCAATCTTCGAGGTCAACTCCCTGAGCTTTTGCTCCAAAAGCGCATTTAAAGAATCACCGCCTATCACATTGAACCTTACAGCAGAGTCTGCATCTTGTTTGGTTCCTTGTAAATGAGATGATAAACCTTTGATCGAAGATGAGAAAGTGAAAGATATCACATCCATGTCCCTTTTCTGATCATCTTTACTCATACTCGAGTCGCCATCACTGGAAATGTTACATTTTATCGACTTTTCACCCCTTTTAATCCGCTTATCTTCATAAATTCCCGATTCTTGCACTCCACTCCGCGGTTTTTTGTTTCGAGGAAGACTCTTTTTGCGGGATAAAGGTAAAGAAGTGGGTTTTTCTGCTGATGCCATAGTAAATCCCAGGCTCTTTGATATTGATCCACTTTTCGATATAGATCCACTTTCCACAAGAACCTTATTTACTACTTTGTTCATTACTTTCCTGGATTGCTGATTGTCTCTGCAGTTCTGCTTCTGGTAGTTCTGCTTAAGCACATTCTTCCCTGTGCTCAAGGAAGATCCTTTGATACTGTTTTGGCTTTTAACCGCCCTATTCTTTGCTTCCACTTTCTCCTTTTGTCCGGAAGACATCCTCTTGTTGCCACTTGAGGACGTTGTTAAGCTGTCTTGCTTCTGATTACTACTCGCCTTTGCTTGCGCAGAGAAAGAAGGTGGCTTCACTTCACCTTTCAACCCATCACAACTGCTTTTCCCCAATATTGTAGTTTTCTTATCGTTTTGATCTCCTCTTAGGTACCTAGTGTTGCGAGTATCATTAGAGATTTGAGGAACTGAAGTTGACGCTTTCTGCGCAGCTTCTAGTTTCTCTTTCAAATCTCGAATCCTCAATGGAACTGGTGAAGAAGAATCAGACGATGACACCACCCGTGTTCTTGCAATCATCCGTGGACTTTGCTCGATCATTCTTGAAGCAGCTTCCATTACATAAGCAGGGTTCCTAGATGGAACAAATCCAGGATTCCTAATCGGAGACAAGAGCTTATTGTGAGTGACAGAGATCGGTTTAGCTGATCTTGGGGGTAAGGTTTCGGTTTGAAACCGCTCAATCATCCGCTTACGCGGCCCTTTACTCGTTCTTGAATCCAAATGATCCCAAGAAACGCCATCGAATTCACTCTGATGATCAACATTAGCATCCCAAGTGCTTACCTGGCGCGAGGCTCTGAGAAAGTATGGATCAAGATCAGGATTAACCCGTGGTTCCAAAACGTTTGGTAGCGGTAAACCCTCTAAACCCATAAGCCTCGCTACAACACTCGGTGCTCTAACCACATTTCCATCATCACTAGTTACAGATGAAGCACAACAGCTCGAGTCACTTCTCGGGTTGTAAGTTGGGTTCTTTACACTCTGGTCAACCTCAAACTGTTAAAAACAGATCACACCAAAGAACACAAATAGTTCATGTCATTTACTAAACTAACACAAACAAAACATTGCATCAAACAAGGAAAATGGTATTGAGAAAAAAAGCCTTACAACAGAATGCCGCGTAATCGAGGGGGTTTGAACATTCTCTTTTGATTGCTTAGATTCTTCTGTATAAAAAAAGAAACATTTAGATGATTGAACTGCATTACCTTCACTTATATGTACAACAAAAAATTGTATCTATAGCCTATAGAAAAGAAAAGAATGAAGACATACCAGAGAGTTGGGAGATATTGGAAGAGAAAAGCTTCTTCCTGGATTTTCCAGGCCATTCAAACAGATTTAGAAACGCTCCTCTTGGTCTTTTTCTCTCAACAACGTCCATCTTAATTCACCTGTAGATCACAAAGATTCAATGGAATGCACTTACAAGACAGTGGATCCCAACAAAACAAAAACATACAAACCAAAAAAGAACAAAATTTGCGATTTAATGATAAGTGAATCACCCAATATTTAGCTGAAGGATATAGAGAATCTGATTGATATAGCAGAAGGTTAAAAGAAAATTAGATCAAGAATGAAATTATTTTACCTCTCAGTTTCTCAGGGTGCCAAAGATCTCATTTTCATTTTTTACTTATGGATCCATTCATCAAGTGTAATTTGCAGAAACCCTTATGGAAGATTACCAAATTCAGCGAAATGAGAACCCAGACGCGCGGAGAGATGTTGCGCAAATTGGATTGAGCCAAATCGAAAAATTTGTGGCGGCGGGAGATCTTGCCCCAAAAAATCAACCAAAGCTCTCCACTTTATCTCTCTCGCTCACAATCGCACTGAAGATAAAACACAAAATGAGATTTTATCAAATCAAACAAACAAAACAAAAGAGAAGATTTGGGGTTTTTGCGAAATGGGTAAGATCAGGAAAGCTCAAAACAGAGTTGAGATTGAGAATTTTTGGCATTTGAGATTAGGGATTTGGGTAGTGAGCTAAAAGAAGTGAAGACGCAGCAAGATACGTTTTAAACAAAAAGAGATAAGCGGAGTTTGAATTGAAATGACGACAGAGAGAGCCGTTGCAGAGAGAGAGAGAGAGAGAGAGAGAGAGAGAGAGAGAGAGTTTTGAATTTAGGAAACTGAAAGCTCCCTCCTTTAAGCAATTAAAAGTGTTTTTTTTTCTATACAAAAAAAGGTTTTTTTTTTTTTCAACAACTATTTTGGCTTTTGTTCATAGCATGATCACATCAGTCATCATCTATCTAATGTTTATATTTGGTATCCAATGCAGATCGAAATTGTTATGAATTTGTAGTTTCTAGTTTCGAACATAAGAGAATTTGAATTGGTTAGGGGACAAAAAAAAAACAATTTAAAAAGGTCATAACGTTTTAATTTTTCAGGTGTAGAAAAATAAAGGCAAAGACTTTATTGTAAACAGTGCAGTCACTGTGTATTAATATGCCATTTTGATTAAAATATTTTTTTTTACTCAATGCATTTTGGGTCACACAGGCTCCACTTTCGTATCATTTTGAATATTTGTAATATGCTGCATTCTATAATTCGATCACTTGAAAGTTAAAAACTTTTCTTTCGGTATTAAGGTTAATATATTAATTGAAATTGTTCTTACATATTATAGTCATTTGGACTTTTGAGCTTATAAAATCACAGCACACAAAAAATAGTAAATGAGTAGAGGAAGTTGTGGTTGAGTTGCTTCGAAGTAGCGAAACCATAGAGAGTAGAGAATATGAGAACGATGTCTGAACAATTCGATAAAAGCCCTAGGAGCTTCGCACGCATGAAGACTTGAATCTCACAATACAGAGCGGATAGTTAAATAAAGCTTATGCTCTTGAAAGTTAAACTTCCACACAATGTTTATAAATAAATTGTTTTTCAACCAAAAAATAATGCTCTTTTCATATCAAACAAAACATATCTTTACAAACTAATACGAAAATTATATTAAATCAACTACAATCCCAAACTATTTTATCCAATAGTTATTAGCTGTTACAAAGCGAAATATTTTAACAATTGATTAATTGTAAATTAAACAGAGAAAGATAAGTTAAAGAGACAATGACAAAACACAAACAAACATGGTTGAAAGGTTGACGCATATAATTATTAGAATATTTGATTTCTTATTTTTGAATTCGGGAACTTATTATTTTGGAATCAAACAGCTTCTTCTGTGTTGAAAATTCACACAGAAGAACATATATAGTCAAAGTTAGGGTATTTTGAATTCTTGATGTAGAAGATGGGAAATGTTAACAAAACCTTCGATAAATAATACGCTGAAAGAAAGTTTAGCCCATATTTGTAAGAAACTTATAACGGGCCGAGAAATTAAGTTAGGCCCATTTATTCCCAGGGAACATATCAGTGATAAATCCTCAAGTCAGAGCCTTCATTTGTCTTCCTCCTTCTTAAACCCTAATTCTCTCTCTCTCTCTCTCTCCCCCAAATCTCTCAATGACCACCGCAGTGTCTCCGCCGCCGCAGCCGCAGCAGCAGACGGAGCAGCAACTTGTTCCCGCTTCGCAGACTTCAAGAGTGAGTCCCAAGACCGTTGATAGCGCCATCGACGGTCTTGTCAACTGGAGAAGCGAAAAATCCAAGACAGATAAGCCTCAACTTCTCGAGCAAGACGAGTTCGTTTACCTCATCGTTACTTTGAAGAAGATTCCACAGACGAGCCGTACGAACGCTTATCGTATCCCTTTACCTCATCCTCTTATCAATCCGACGGAAGATTCGCCGGAGCTTTGTCTCATTATCGACGACAGACCTAAAAGTGGTCTCACCAAGGCTGATGCGATGAAGAAGATCAAATCGGAGAATATTCCCATCACTAAGGTTCTTAAGCTTTCGAAGCTGAAGTCTGATTACAGGCCGTTCGAAGCGAAGAGGAAGCTCTGCGACTCGTACGACATGTTTTTCGCTGATCGGAGGATTCTTCCTCTGCTTCCGAGGTTGATTGGGAAGAAGTTCTTCTCCTGCAAGAAAATTCCCGTGGCGATTGATTTGAAGCACAAGAACTGGAAAGAGCAGATGGAGAAAGCTTGTGGATCTGCTATGTTCTTCATGAGGACTGGGACGTGTAGTGTTGTTAAGGTTGGGAAATTATCTATGGAGAGTAGTGAAATTGCTGAGAATGTGATGGAGACATTGAATGGAGTAGTTGAGATCTTGCCTACTAAGTGGAAATACGTTAGGTCTTTGCATTTGAAGTTGTCTGAGAGTTTAGCATTGCCTATATATCAGTCTGTGCCTGATTTGAAGCTCAAAATCGATGCTTTTGGAACCGGGAAGAGTGTTGTTAAGGAGGAGAAGAAAGGTGAAGTTGAAGAAGTTGCTGATGATGGTAGCGAGAAGAGTGTTTCAGTGAAGGGGAAGAAGAAGAAGGGTAGGATTCATGAGGTTAGGTATATGGATAGTAATGTAGCTGAGGTGCTTGATGAAGATGAGATTGGTGGTGATGAGGATAGGAAAGAGATTGTTGAGTCTGCTGATAAGGAGGAGAAGAAGATGAAGAAGAGGAAGAAGGAGGTAAGTGAGGTTGCAGAGAGTGAGAAACCGATGAAGAAAGCGGCCAAGGGGAAGATGAAGCCAGATGTTGAGAAACCTATGAAGAAAGCTGTCAAGGGGAAGATGAAACCAGATGTTGTGAAGCTGGAGAAGAGTAAGGATGGGTTAAAGGTGAAAAAGACGACAAAGGTTGCAAAAGACGAGTCTGGTGGTGGATTGAAGCCGAAGAGGAAGACGAGCGTGCTTAGAAAATGAGGCAAAGAAAGATCTTTAGTGTTTGCTTCTTTTCAATTGAGTAATTTTGCGTATGATTTATGTTTTTTTATCGTAGTTTTTATTACATTTTGAGCCCTTTCATATCTTGTACTACTTCTATGAAACATCGAACTGGTGAATGTGGTTTGATGGTTTTGTGGAGGAAACATACCGCTGTGCACCAGTCAACTTTTTTGAGTACTTATTTAACGTTTTTCGTTCTAAACAAAACTATTTATCTGATTTTACTGCAATAAGCATTGATCGAGTTATGATGGTACTTACATGATCTTGATCATCTCTTAGTAAATGGCTCACCAAAGGTTAACACTTTAGATCATCTAGAGTCTAGAAGGTCTCCTAGCATAGTTGTACCCACAATCTGCATGAGTTTTTTGATTACTCTCATGGCCAACACTTCAAGCTGTCTTTTAGTCATAAGAAGAATTCAAAGTTGCTATGGCATAGACAAGAAATGAAATAAGCAAAGGCAAAAGATCAATGGAAACAAAAATTATGATAACTAAATATAACACAATTGTTTATCTAGCTGCATATAAAAATCGACAGAAAAAATTTATAATATTAAACTAGTGAAGTAATCATAAAGTTGTATGTAGTAAACATTATCATACGACGACATAGGCTGAAACTTCGTGTGGTCACAAATATGTAAGAACCTCGACCATAATGCAGCCAGCCTCTGAATGGTTTACCAATTATTCTCCTGATGATAGGCTCCTTTCTCTTTCTGCTCTTTTCTTATATGCTTAAACCTTTTTGTATTCTTATTTTCTAATCACAGGACCTCTGTACGGAACTCTCCATATCACAAAGTTATCAGGAGGTTGATACTCTTCGAGCCATGTCACATTTGAGATCACTTCTCCATTCATCACTTCAATCTCACCTGGTTTCACACATGATGTCATCAACAACATTGCCATAGTAACAAATGATAGTCGTAAACCAAATCTGTTCAGCAATACACATGTTCCATGATATCTACATTTAGACTCTTATCTAATAAGAACCTAGTGGTTTAACCCATGATTCCTCAACAAAGTGTTATGAAATATAGTAGCATTTTTAAGCGATTTAAGTTATAAAGCGGTGTTCTCGTGAAGTTTGTGTTATTTTACCAGGTAAGTCTCGTATTGGGGATTTCCGGAAGTAGTTGCAGTGTCTGCCATGACTTGAAGAGTATGGAGGAGATAAGATGTCGAAGATTGCACAATGAGTAATGGCTTTGAAACAATGAATGTTGCCGCCGGTTGTTGGATAGAGAGTGGTCGCTGGGCTAGGGGCAGTCATATCAATATCCTTGACCAGCTTCGCGGGTCTTGCTATGAGTAAAAGGGAACAACTGATTACTCATTTTGAAATGATTCGCATAGCACGGCAGTTACACTGGGAAAGTTTACATGTCACTGTTACCTTGTAATGGATCGTCTAGCTCTGATGGCTCAGGCTCAGCCCAATCATATGACTTCACGTGCATTGAACCATAAACAAGCTTGCTTAGCACTGTCATGCCTGGATGATTATGAAGTGGTATGATAGACCCAGGTGGCATGCAGAAAATTCCAATCTGACAAAATAATGATCAACGCATAATAAGCAGACAAGAAAAGCAAGAATCCTGCATTTCGGAACTTTGTTTAAGTGCAGTATACATGTGGAGCGTGTTGCTCCATGGCTTAGGGCAATGGCCATACCAGGAACCAAAAAGATTAGTGATGATGAGAGATCTGGTTTCAACATGAGAAGTCTAGCTTAGGTAGTTCTACTAAACATTATCAGCTTTACATAAATTTTAATGCCTATCCACCTTATCTCAAGATTTCATAGCCAATTTTTCACTATATGGATGAAGGCATACTCAAACTTTCAAAAGGTGAAAATTACATGCAATACCATCCTGAAAGAAAGTTTGCTTACCGAGAAGCTGTCACACTCATGTAACTGAAGGTATTTTATTGCTGGCAGAGAATGATGGTTTCCATTACGCTCGTTCCCAGGACCAGGCCAGTTACGCACCAATTGAGCTTCCTGTTCGAGACCAACATCAGACGGCTTGATTTTCTCTGAAATAGAAAATAAAAGTATCAGTACGTCTGGAAGTATTAAACCAGATAAACAACAGTAGTCTAATGACACAAGAGAGTGCGATACCCAAAACTAGCACAGCAATTCAGACATCACGAGGGATACATTGTGCCTAAAGAACATGATAAAGCAAGCAAGATTGCAGAAAGAGAAGGAAGAAAATTTGCAAGACAGTGGATAAAAAATGTAGTCCTACCCAACACATTGCGAACCTTGTCTAAGGCCTCCTCAGACACAGGTCCATTAGGTGAGAGAGATGCCTTGCACGTATTGAAAAGCCTCTGAATAAAATACGGCATGATACAAAAAGAAGACAACTCCAAGGTCTTGAGCTTCTAACTTCGGTTACCCTCTTTACACAATGCGGCTCTGATCAAGCTTCGAGTTATCTAAATATAAAGATGAATAAACGGTATCCGTTTCCAGTTTCAGCAACAACGATCACCTTCTTCAATGATTCTCAAGCACTGCCCTGAAAGAAAAAACAAGAAAACAAATTGAACTTCATATAGAGCTCCAGAATCTAAACAAACAAATCCAGGAGCTCTGAGTCTCTGACAAAGTGATGAACTTTAACAAGTGAATGATTAACCTTTTTCTTACATATCAAATTCAAAATCACTGCATCTACCTAATTGAGCTCACCCACATGAAGAAAAAGTATTGCCAGGAATAGAATTTAGGTCAGCTATTTTGGTAAACTGAATCACAGAATTGAATTGAACGGTGCCCAGAAAATTATCTCAATTCATTCAAGAATATTACAACCAGGAACAAACAAAAACACAATTAGAAAACATACTGGGAACAAGAGAAATGAAGATTTCGAGTTGTTGCAGCAAGTAGAAGAAGAGGAGCAGCTAAACTAGAAGCAGGAGTGATATAGAGAAGAAAAGGTGAGTTTCGATTTCAGTGAATTAAGAGAGAAAGAGAGAATGAGAGACCTTTCGAGCAGAAGAGTGAAAATCAGAAGAACGGCGACGACGAAGAGGTATCGCAGGAAAACGATGATGGAGGAAATGGTTTTAATCGGAGGAGGAATCAGAATTTGATCTTTTGCTTTGTGAGTCATTTAAAAACGTCAAGTATCACTCTCTCACCCCTTACTTTTCAAATTAGTCAATTCCAACCCCTTTGCTTTTTTAGTTCGAATCAATTCCACCTAATTTTCTAGGACGAGAACAAACTACAACTTTTTTTTGTGTGCCAAACTTACAAGTACAAATTGATACATTCTCTTACTAAGTTATAAGTATGATAAAAAAATTTAATGAAAAATATAAGATAACGAGCTTATAAAAAAAATATATAAACTTCAAAGATTTTGTTATGGTTGTCTATTAGATTATGACTTAAAAATATTTTTGAAATTCGTATAGATTTTTATTCTATAATGTATCAAAATTTCAATATTGGTTTCCAAATAGCAAGAATATCCATTAAACATTATTTAAAATCATAACTACATAATTTTATTTTAAAATTAAATAACTCAAAATTAAGCTGTCAAACTATAATTGAATGCCACAAGATTATAATTTTATTTTAAACGATGGCAAATAGTCAGTTCAAGAAACCATGCAAACCTTTTTTCAAAAAAGAAAAAAAAAAGAAACCATGCATAAAATAAAATAAAAAAGGGCAAATATTAGGTGTATCTTTTTGGTAATATGGTCATTCATCTACGTATATACTCTATTGGTGGACTTGAAAACTTTGAAAAGCCCAACCTTTTTTCCTTTTTCTAGGGATCCATCAAAGAGTTCTCGTAAAAAAAACTATTATTTTTATTATGATTTTATTATCTAATTAAATTTTAAATAATAAATAAAACTGGTTTGATACAATAAAGATACATGGGACAAAGAGTTTCTCATAGACGATTCTCTCTCCTTCTTTCTAATATATTCTATTATCTATATTAACATTTTTTAAGTACATTTGAAAAAAAAATTTGGTTTTCGAAATTATTTACAAAAATTATCATTGTTGGATTGGGTCAATTTTGAAATTGGGTCACAAAATATCCAAAAATTTTTAATGAATATTGACACCAACAATTAGCATAACAAATTTGAGCTAATTTCCTAAAATATCTCTACCTAATTCAAACATAAATATATGATTCTCCTTTCATTTTTATTTAATCTTATATTTAAATTATTTTGAATTATTATATAATACATTTAGTTAATAAAATCTGAATATTTTTTTTGCATATGATGTGATTAAAATTTTTTAAAACGGACATATATTACTCAATAAATGAATAAAAAAATATGTGTACAATGTCCTACATCGCCTGAAAAATTGAACAATGGTTCAGAGTCATACTATAAAATAGACCAAAATGATTTCGAATACAAATGAGCAGGAAGTTTGACTTATCATGCGTCCAAATTTAAAAGTTTTATTCGGTTTATTCCGGTTTTTTATTTCAAAGAATTTAAACTTTTAAAAAGTTTTAAAATATTATAAATATTTATACTTTATATAAAATTTAAATATTATAAATATTAAAACTTTACTAAAATTTAAATATTTTAAAAAATTTAATTTTTAATAAGTTAAACTTTATAAAACGTTTAAAATATTTATAATATTTAAATTTTTTATGAAGTTTCAAATATTATAAATACTTTCACTTTATAAGAAATTTAAATATTATAAATATTTAAACTTTATAAAACGTTTAAAATATAATATGTAAACTTTTAGAAAAATTAAAATATCACGGGACGGGCTTATATGACGGGAAAGTTTGGATCGATATTAATACGAGATGGTATACCGCAGGTGAAATCTTAGAATTAACAATCAAAATACAATTATACAATGTTAAACACTAAACAAAATAAACAATATTAACAAAACAAATACAACTTAAAATTTAAATTTTTTAGTTAAAAAAAAATCGACCAGCGGTATACCGCGGGGTAAAATTTAGTTTTAATAGTAAAAAACTTGTTGAGATGCCTAGTTTTGCTTACTTTATCTGGAAACTTATGACCTTAATACCACTTAGACTCCTAAAAAAGTGTTCTAACATTGCTGATTTGCTCCATCTAGAAAACATAATTAAAGTCTTTTTTCTGAAAGTTTTTTCTACCCATTCCAAATGGTTTTTGTCGGCCTATATTATCAAACCTTTGTGTTGGTCCCTGACTTCTTCTAACTAATTTCTGTTTGTCCATATACTGTACATATATTTTTTTTGGTATGAGTTTGTTCATATTTTTTTTTATCAGAGTTTTCTCAATTATCTATAAATCAATATAGAATTTCGAATTAAATTCCAATATTGTCAAGAAGAAGAATAAAATCCGACCAACTCTTAACATTATTTTTTCTTTAAGTATAGTTTTTGCGTGTAACATTTTTGAATTTATAGAGATCGAACTTGGACGAAAATTACGTCGACAAAGTCTGCCAGCCTCGGCAAGATATTTTAGCTGGGAAGTTTAAAAATGTACTATATTTAGCATGGGCCCTTCAAATCTTGGCTAATTACTAAACTACCCACTTCTGAAAAAAATCAAAAATATAAATCGCAGACGATCACGGATTGGGTCTAATTTATCCTCTTTCTCTCTCTTCATTTTCTTGTTATTATCCACGAACGAAGAAAACCTAGAAGAAGAAAATCTCAAAGAGAAGCCATGGCAGGAGTTGGACCGATGACTCAGGATTGGGAACCAGTCGTGATCCGTAAGAAAGCCCCAAACTCTGCCGCTAAGCGCGACGAGAAGACTGTGAACGCGGCTCGTCGTAGCGGCGCCGATATTGAGACCGTTAGAAAATGTTTGTTTTCTTTTTCTCTATCTCCGTCTTAAGCTGTGCGAGAAGTTATCTTTCCTTTAGGTTTGATTTGGCGATTGAATCTAGCTGAGATTGATTACGCTGTGTTTTAGTTTCCATGATTAGGGTTATTCGCCTTCGCCGCCACTGGATTATTGTGATTTCTTGAAAGGATTTGTGTTTAGGGTTTTCTTTTGTTGTGATTTCAATTCCAGTTGCAGCAGTAACTATTCGCCTGATTTTGCTAATTTATTCTTGTTCGTATCCGGTTGATATATCAGTTTTGACATTTGAATATGCCTCGATTTATATGAGATTTGGATTTTTATAGTTGTGGTAGTCGTCTAACGGTAATTCTTTTGTTTTTGCTGGGTTTAGTCAATGCTGGATCCAACAAGGCTGCATCAAGCGGCACCTCCTTGAACACAAAGAAGCTTGATGATGACACTGAGAACTTATCTCGTGAGTATATTTATCTATCTAATTTATGCACTGACAAAGAAATAGTAGTATCTTCCTCTGTATTCTGGGACACATTGATAAAGTAGTCCTGTTCCTGTAAGGGCAATATTTGGCCTGTGTCTTCGTGGGTTGTTGTTTATGTTTTCTCCGGTCTCTGCATTTTTTTAGTGAGAGGAAGTTTTCATTTTTTGATGGGTTATTGGGATGCTAAGAGCTGAAGCTTATATGTATCGCTTTTCTGCAATTCACTGTGTTTTCCATTTGCAAATGATTAGTATGTTGGCTATCTATAACACCTTGTTTGTGTGTGGTTTTGAAATCAGATGAACGTGTGCCCACTGAGTTGAAGAAAGCCATTATGCAAGCCCGAGGGGAGAAGAAGCTGACTCAGTCCCAACTTGCTCAAGTACGTTCTCTTTTCTCTTTATCTCCCTCTCTCTTTTTCTGGATGTTGTATGTAATTGGATTCATGATGGTAATATGATATGTTTTTGGTTCCGTAGCTGATCAATGAGAAGCCACAAGTGATCCAAGAATACGAGTCTGGGAAAGCAATTCCGAATCAACAGATCCTTTCTAAGCTAGAGAGGGCACTTGGTGCTAAACTCCGGGGAAAGAAGTAGAACAAAATCTCTTAAGGTAAAAACAAAAGCTAATCGCAGTTTCTCTTCAGTCCAGATGCTTTACCATATACTAGAAACTATGTCTATATATGGTTGTGGTTTAATGGCATAGTAGTGTGTTGCGAGGAATCTTTTATGATGTAAGAAACACAAAGTTGTTTGGAAGTTGGAACCTTTTGTCATTATAAATAATCTGTTTCTTTCTTTTCTCGTAAACCCCATCTTCCACGAATCTATTTTCTGAAAAGAAATTCAAGATCGAAATTGATCTGTTACCTACCGCTGATTGCAAACAGCAAAGTAGAAAACTGTCAAGAGAAAGACCTCGGAAGCCGAACAGACTATTTTTGTGGGCTAGATAATGTCTAATTTTGGGCCTTGATTACGTTTACGCTTGTCCATCTCTCGGGAACTAAGCTGTGCAAAAATAAACTATAGGGACAAAATAGTAAAGTTGGCGTGAATACGTACATCCCTGCAACTATTCCCCGCGCCACAAAACAAAGCAGTACAGTGAGTCAGTGAAGCTGACATTCACACACACACAAACACAAAAATCAAAAACAAGAAAAAACTAATTTACACGAAACCCGAAGCTGTACAACTTATTCCTCTACTGTTTCAAATTCATCTCCTCTTCCTCCTGAGTGGCAATTTCTAGGGTTTTCCACATTTTCCATTTCTGGAAACTAGTACAAGGCTTCTTCTTCTTCTTTGGGAGGGGGGGAGAGACAAAAATGGAGACAGATGAAGCATACCAAAAGAAAGAGCGTGCTGCACTTGTAGCCATTGTCGTTCTTGCTTGTCTTGCTTTATCCTCTTTGTTCGTCGCCTTTAGCTACTACTGCTATATTCGTAACAAAGTCTCCAAGCGCCACAGAATTAACAAGAGTAAAACTTTAATTTTTTTTATCTATTTTGTTCTTTGTTCTTACCTTTACCTGCATTTTCTTGTTCTTACGCCCTCTGTTTTGGCCGGATAATGAAATTTACTTCTAAATTAAGGAATATTTGGAAGATGATTTCGAATTAGGGTTCAATTTTATACTCTGGGTATTGAATTTGTTGTTGTTTTACCTGTCGATTTTTTAGGGTTTGATAGCGAGGAGAAAGGCGATTGTAAGAATCTACAAGATGTTACTGACAATGGGTTGCAGATTTTCACCTTTAAGCAATTGCATTCAGCGACTGGTGGATTTAGCAAGTCTAATGTGGTTGGGCATGGTGGGTTTGGGTTGGTTTATCGTGGTGTGCTTAACGATGGGAGAAAAGTTGCTATTAAGTTCATGGATCATGCAGGAAAGCAAGGGGAAGAAGAATTCAAGATGGAGGTTTGATTCTTTGAGCTTAGTCATTGATCTTTGCTTTTTTTAAAGTTATGGACATTTTGCTGTTTGCAGAGTTTTCAGTTACTTATAACGATTGATCAATTTTGTGTTCGGTGACAGGTTGAGCTACTGAGCCGTCTGCGTTCACCATACTTGTTGGCACTTCTTGGTTATTGCTCAGACAATAGTCACAAACTGCTTGTGTATGAGTTCATGGCAAATGGTGGTCTGCAGGAACACCTGTATCTTACCAACAGTAAGTTCCTTTTTCCAGTCGAGTTTGAAGTTGCTGCATGTTTGAAGTTGTCCTCTGAATACTCCAAATTTAGTCTATCTGTCTATACATATCCTTTGGGTAATAGCATTTTCGAACATGAATCTTAGATAATGTGTTATAGTTACTAATTGGTGAACATAGCATCTGGAGTTCTCATTGTGGATTTGATAGAATTTTCTCTTTTTTTTTCTTGCATATAGGATCTGGCTCTGTCCCACCGAGATTAGATTGGGAAACTCGGATGAGAATAGCTCTGGAAGCTGCAAAAGGCTTGGAATATCTCCATGAACAAGTATCACCCCCAGTGATTCACAGAGACTTTAAGAGCAGCAATATTCTACTGGACAGAAACTTCAACGCCAAAGTTTCAGATTTCGGATTGGCCAAAGTCGGATCTGATAAAGCTGGTGGACACGTTTCCACCCGTGTATTAGGCACACAAGGATATGTTGCTCCCGAGTATGTTTTCCACTCAATCAATTTCTTTGTTCTTCCATCACTTAAATTTGATAGGCTCAAATATCAACAACCATTGTTTTTTATTTATTTCTTGTTCAGGTACGCTTTAACCGGTCACTTGACAACAAAATCAGATGTCTATAGCTACGGTGTAGTCCTGTTAGAGTTACTAACCGGTAGGGTTCCAGTAGATATGAAGAGAGCTACAGGAGAAGGCGTTCTTGTTTCTTGGGTACACTCATTCCTTTCAGAAACTGCTCTTATGTCATTTCTTCTCGTCTTTTGCTCTAATAACTTCTCTTTTCCTTTTCTCCAGGCTTTGCCTCAATTGGCTGATAGAGACAAAGTAGTAGACATAATGGATCCAACACTCGAAGGACAGTACTCGACAAAAGAGGTTGTTCAAGTTGCAGCGATAGCAGCAATGTGTGTTCAAGCAGAAGCTGATTACAGACCATTAATGGCAGACGTGGTGCAGTCACTGGTTCCATTAGTGAGAAACCGTAGGTCAGCTTCAAAGCTTAGTGGCTGCTCTAGTAGCTTTAGCTTGGCTCGGTCCCCTAATTCGCCTGGTAAAGCTAGCATTGGTTCTCAATAAAATCAGAGAAAACAAAATGTGAGGCTTCTTATGTAGTACGGGATTTGCTAAAACAGACTATAATGTAACACTTTGAGTGATCAAACATGGAAACTAGCATCAAATAAACTTTTTTCGAAAATCTAAATAAAGAGAAATGTCGACATTTTATTATCTATGGGCCAATCCTGGCCCAGTGGCCCATCACTATATTTTATTGAGACGAGAATGATATGATTAGTTCATGAGAAAAAAGGTCACGTGCGGGGAACGTGTGCTTGATGAAGGAAGGAGGGTAAAAGCGTCATTTCCGTACTCCTAAATTAACCCTAGAGAAGGCTTATTAGATCTAGGGTTTTATATATTTTGCCGCTTCATCTGCGTTTCCTCTTTTCGATTCGTGTTATCCCGTCGGCCGGAGATTTTTCGCAACCCGAATCCGAAATGGTCCGCCGGAGTTGTTTCTTCTGCTTTGGTTTCTCGTTTTTGATGTTTCAAATGAATATGTGGTGATTTAATTATGTGGTTGAATTCAGGCGTCGGAGAAGAAGCTATCGAATCCAATGAGAGACATTAAAGTGCAGAAGCTGGTGCTCAACATCTCCGTCGGTGAGAGTGGAGATCGTCTCACGAGAGCCTCCAAGGTTTTACTCTTCACTTCATTTCTCTTTTTTGTTTCTTCCCCCCAATTGTGCTCGATTTGAATGGAATTAGTTCTTCAATTATTTTGTAGGTGTTGGAACAATTGAGTGGTCAGACTCCTGTCTTCTCCAAGGGTGAGTTGTCTTCCTCTAAGCTGAATCAATTTTGTACTTCTTGGAACAATTTAGTGATATCAACTTTAACATTGGAAAATAAATTTTTGCAAGTTTAGGACGATAAAATTAGTGTAGGAAAAATTATCCTTTCTCCGAGATAAAGATGATTTTTAGTTGTTATTGTCCTGGATCCTCAGAAATTTGTAGTGAGTTTCAGTAGCTATCAATTGCCTCGTCTCTGTGTTATATCGATTGCTTGGAAGAAAATCTTTATAATCCTCAGCTTCTGGTAGATAACTTTGTTGTTGATGAAGAGAGTTCTGACAAAAATCTTAACACTTGTATCTCTTTTGCAGCTCGATACACTGTTCGTTCTTTTGGTATCAGACGTAATGAGAAGATTGCTTGCTATGTTACTGTCAGGGGAGAGAAGGCAATGCAGCTTCTTGAAAGTGGACTGAAAGTTAAGGAATATGAACTCTTGAGAAGGAACTTTAGTGACACTGGTTGCTTTGGTTTTGGTATTCAGGAGCACATTGATTTGGGTATCAAGTAAGTCTCGATCTCTCTAAGATAAACATAGAACAGCCCAAGAGTGGCTTTGTGTAATCAATGATGAAGCGGGTTTTTTTATTCCATCTTAGGTATGATCCATCGACTGGAATTTACGGTATGGACTTTTACGTTGTTCTTGAGCGACCTGGTTACCGTGTGGCACGTCGCAGAAGATGCAAGGCTCGTGTTGGAATCCAACATAGAGTGACGAAAGATGATGCCATGAAATGGTTCCAGGTGAAATACGAAGGAGTCATTCTCAACAAGTCTCAGAACATTACTGGTTAAAAAGATGTGTCAAACTAAGATCTATAATCTTGTTTTTTTCCCGGCTCGAATTGTATTTTCTCAGTTTTGTTTTGCTTCTCCGTTCTTCAGACATTTGAATTTTCTTTATAGATATTTGCCTATCTACAATTATTGTTATCAACAAAAATAAAGCTGATTGAAAGTCTAAAACATACTCCGACAGAAAGTGGGTAATGAACATTCTCTATTTAAGATTATAAGTCAACCCTAAACCGGGTTTTTGTAAAACGACTTAAACCGTGTTTTGTAAAACAAGAATCTTAATTCAACAATGATCGAAGACGATCCTCCTAAAAGGGATGTTTCTTATATAAAATCTGCATTCACATTTCTTTCTCTCTTTTCGGGTTCACTGTCATCGTTTCCCTTCTATTTCTGAAGTTTCTCTACGTTTTACAATCAAATTTTCAAAGAAAAATCATTTAAATCGTTTTTCTTGTCGATTGGGTTTATGCCTTACGATCGCATTACGGTGTTACAGATATAAGATTAAAGAAAAAAGACAACACCATTTTAACTGGTTTACAGTTCGGTTTAACCTTTGGATTGGATTTTCGGAGTCAGGTTATCCTGATCCAACTAGATAATATACTTAACTCATAAAATTACGTGAAAATTATTGGAAGAATGCGAAAATGCAGTTTTACATTGTTTTTTCTTAAAGAATCTTTGACTATGCGTCTATATGTATATGTTTAATATTTAGAAGACGTGTTAATTATAAATTACCTTGTACTTGTACATCTATATTAACATAACAACAACAAAAACATTATCCAATCATGTTTCATTGTCAATTCTCAGTTGCATCAGATTCGAGCGAATTATTGATTGGTTCGACATTAATTATCATGATCGGAAATGACCAAATCAAACATATATATATATATATATGTGGGTGTAAACACGCGTTACATATATAAATTAATCAAAAGCCTATACAACCAGAAAATAAAATTTTTGGCTCCATTCTGACAGAAGTTGGAGACAATAATGGAGTAATTAAACTAATAATTATGACACAGGCTTTTATAGTTTTATCTATTTATGATTTTACAATTTAATAAACGACTGGAGGAATCTTGACTTGATCCCACACAGATTTATTATAGCCATTTCCAGCCCAATTTTCTGTACACACATAAAATACATAGTCATTTGTCTAGACCTAGGATTATATATATACATATATGTTTTCTTTATGTATTTATTTTCGTCCCAAATGAGTTGCAGCTTTTACTTAGGCAAATTCCTCCAACAAACGTCATCACATGTGACATCTTAAACTACATAAATTTTCCCATAGAAAGGGTCCATGTTATTCTAGACAAACTTTTTGGTTAAGATCTCATTCCGTTGGATGGTACGGGGCAAAATATAAAAGCAAACAAATTTTTGCATAGAAGTGATGTAAATAATTGGTTGTTTATGTGAGGTTCATAGTTTTTTTAACTTAATACCAATAGGTAGCGATTGGATTATCTTATTTTCTATATGAAATTCATAAGACATTAAGATATTATTTCAAGATGATGACTCTATGATTTATCAATACGGATCATATCTCCTTTTAATCGTTGTATCGGTTATATCATTTAAGTTTATTGGACTCAAAATAGCATGAGTTTTTAAATGGAATCCATTTGGCCATTAATGAATTAGTTAATGTCATGTTATAAACTAGTGTTGGTAACTTCTCCTTTCCTACGTAAATCTCTTGTACTTTTTTTCTCTTCGATGTAAAATTCTTAAGCGGAAGGAGCCAATAAGATATTGGGAAGGGGGGAAAAAGGATTAACTAACAAATTGTGGAAACTAAGCTCAGCAGAGAATAAGAGAACAGTGTACATGAAATTTTGAAATATCAGAAACTTCGGATGAAAATGACCTTGCCATAAATTTTCAATAGGTCATAGATTTAATCCAAAATGGATAAATCATAAACCTATAAAAATAGTAGTATGTATTTATGTCAAGTTCACAAACATGATGGCATTTTGAGAGATTGAAACGGACCAAATCAACTCATAATTAAAGGAGTCAACATAGATTTTATCAGATTCACTTGACAGCTTAAGAACTCACGTCTGAATTTATTATAGTTTCACTTTAAACAAACTCATTTCATCATTAATTGCATTATAACATCTCTGATTTGGGTTTCAACTAATTAACAAGAGTTAGATGGGTTGCAATTAACCTCATTCCAGATACTACAAAAATGAGCCTATATATGTGTCTATAAATTTATTTTTATTACATGGACAGCCAAAATTAAAACATCACAGTCTATAGATCAGATGCGGGTAATTATAATATAGATTTGCATAATTATGCATGGACTTAATCAAAATGTCCAGCTAATTAAAGAAATCATTTGATTAGCAAACCTTATGGTATATAGTAAAATAACATTTCCACGAGAGAGAGAACCTTTCAAAATAAATAAACTAATCACTACAAAACAACTGGTCATATATTTATTCAAATTAAATACCAATGACCAATATAATCCCTTTGATATTTGCCTGCACGTCCCCAAACAAGTAGAGAATAATAATCACATCAGATTGATTAAAACCCTCTCACTAATCACCTTCTTAATCACCCCCCCTCCGGCTCTCAACAGCAAAAAAAAAACATCATCCTTTTCTCTGTTCCGGCGAAATCATGCACCGTAGAGCAATTCAAGAATCGGATGACGAAGAAGATGAGACTTACAACGACGTCGTTCCTGAATCTCCTTCTTCTTGCGAAGACTCAAAGATCTCAAAACCAACTCCAAAGAAAAGGTTTGTGAATTTTCTGTATACTTACAAATTGTTGTAAAAAAAAGAATGATCTGAAAATGTTAATAATTGTGTAGTAGGAGGAACGTAGAGAAGAGAGTTGTCTCCGTTCCGATTGCTGACGTGGAAGGATCTAAGAGTAGAGGCGAAGTATATCCACCGTCCGATTCATGGGCCTGGAGAAAATACGGACAAAAGCCGATCAAAGGCTCGCCTTATCCCAGGTAAACAAAACACTTTAGATTACCGTTTTGTCCCTTTTTGTCTTTTTAAGCAGCGGCGGCTTAGACATGAACAAAGCGTACGTTAGCCTCGACGGTGGTTGGACTAACATACGCACCATGTGAAAAACCGACGCGTTTGATATCGCGTGGTGTCACGCGCCAGGTCCTTAATTTTTTTTAATGTTGTAAACTTTGTAATTAAGGATTAAATTAGATGGGTCACTAATTGAATTTTGTTAAGAGTTTTACTCAGTAGTAGTATTATATTCTTTGGATAACCTCGGGGAAGTGTGAAACATTAAAGTAGCGGTAGATCTTGATTCCTAAGAAAAAGCCACAAAAGGTACTGGGCACAAAAAGGAAAAGTATTTTACATATATATGTACGTGATTAACGTGCCAATAATATATACTATTACGATTTCTTGGGATAAATTTATGAAAAACCTTTTAAAATAAAATTTTCTTCAGTTTCGAAATTGTCATTGTAAATTACATTTATCAAAATTAAATATTATTCATCTGTCTTAATTAATTTTCAACTTTATAAATAAAAGTTAGTACTGATTTTGAGTATTAGTATTGTTTAAAATTTTTGAATTGCTAGAAAAGTTTAAAAGTTAATCATATTTACTGTGGATCAAATCACTTTTGCAGGGGATATTACAGATGTAGTAGCTCAAAAGGATGTCCGGCGAGGAAGCAGGTGGAGAGAAGCCGTGTGGATCCCTCAAAGCTCATGATAACTTACGCCTGCGACCACAACCACCCTTTCCCTTCCTCCGCCGCTAACAACAAATCCCACCACCGCTCCTCCGTCGTCCTCAAAACCGCCAGGAAAGAGGACGAATACGAAGAGGAGGAACTAACCGTAGCCGCCGTAGAGGAACCTCCGGTGGGATTAGATCTGAGCCACGTTGACTCTCCGTTGCTCTTAGGTGGATGCTACAGCGAAATCGGCGAGTTCGGGTGGTTCTACGATGCGTCGATCTCATCATCGTCCGGTTCTTCGAATTTTCTCGACGTAACTCTAGAGAGAGGTTTTTCAGTAGGTGAAGAGGAAGATGAGTCACTGTTTGGTGATCTCGGTGATTTACCTGATTGCGCCTCCGTGTTCCGCCGTGGGACTGTTGCGACGGAGGAGCAACATCGGAGATGCGATTTTGGCGCCATTCCTTTCTGTGATAGTTCTAGATGAGTGTGTGTGTATGTAGCCAAAAGAAAGAAAAAAAAACAAAATTTTTTTTTCCCACTGTAAAGGTGCATCAATGGTGGATTCATATGATTCATTTTTTTAAAAACCCAAATAATAAAGTAATATCATTTGAGAGAATTCAAAGTATTACAATAAAGATTTTACATGCGACGAGGATAACCGAATAGGAAAGTTTCTTCCATCGCTCTTACCACAGAGAGTAGCTCTAATGTGAAGAGATCGTTCATTGTCATGTCTCCGGCGAGATTTGATCCATTAGCCGGAGAAGAATCTTGTTTTGCTGGCTTGACTATGACGAATCTACAGACAGGACACTGTCCTTTGCTTTTTAACCATGGAACTAAACATTCCTCATGAAACATGTGTTTGCAGGGAGTGAGCATCACTGTTTCTTTGGGCTCAAAGTCTTCTAAGCACACGGAGCATCTCTTGTCTTCTTCTTCACCTGGGAGATCTCGAGTGTTTCTTGAGTTTTCGCTTCCCGGGGTTTTGTTTCTGTAGTATAAGCTCAGGCTTCTGAGAAGGGTGCTTTTTGGAACTGGGTTATATGTCTCTTTTGTTAGATGTTTAAGGATCTCGTCTTCTTCATTGGCTTGTGATGTTGATCCTGAGTTACTCTCTGGTCTAGCGGGTCGGTTGTGCACGGCTTGCCTTAGTGCCTCGAGGTGCTGTCTTCGAAGGTTGTTGCTGTTACGGATTGGAATCTGATGCCGAGTATGTGATGATGGTACTAAATCTCTGCCAAGAACAATGATTTTTCAAGTTATTGAAGAGGATGTAAAGACTAAACTTTACAACAAAATCAAAAGCAGGAACAGTCGGAGGATGATGATTTAAGTACACGGTTGATGAAATCGCTGTACTTGAGTAAGCGGCTGGAGGATCATCGAGCAAGCGTCTGTTAACTATCTGAAAGAGAAGACCAAAACATCTAACCAGTAAGGAGGCTAAAACATTCCTCTAGGAGTATATATGATAACAAGAAAAGTTGACTAACTGAATTACTCCTGGACCAAGCGTTCTGCGCAGAGAAAGCAGGAACTCGCCAACCCGAAGATCGTGTATCCGAATCATAATTATAATTGGGTTGATCTGGAATAGAAGAATACCCATTTCTGTTGTTGTTCATAGCTGAGAATGAATGGCCTTTCTTGTTACAAATAAGGATATGATAAGTTTTTGTTTAATGCAGTTTATATTCCTTTTCTTGCTTTGAGTTATTCTTTCTCCACTTATATGATTCCCTAAAAGCTGATAAATTAAGCAAGGAATCTGTCCTAGTGTGATATTCCATGTTTTGTCTCCTGAACAAGTATCTTGACCTAAATTTTAAACTGGATGTTATGTAGAAGAATCAATACCAGAAAACTTGGTCAGTTAGCAAAATAACGGTATTATATCAGATTTGAAGGAAAAAAAAGGTCAAAGATAGCTACATACTGAAGGTTCCCAGAAGCCTCTTCACTCCATTAATATTGAAGTTTATGTTTACATCGCTGAGTTTCAAGCGTCACGAATACTTTGTTACTTGAATGAGTTCACTTGAAATAAATCTTCCAACTTTCTAAAATGGATTCACTAAGTTCCTTCCGTTCTCTTCTTGGTATGCTTAACCCACCAATAATTGCATCCAACAGTAACTTTACTCAAGAAAGGAAAAAAAAGATTCTACATTTGCTTGGTCTTGAAACAGGGGAATTATCATTACCCAAAACAGTAACAATCACAAATCTCTTGAGGAAAATTATAGCAAAGCACAATCCAAGATGATACAAATAGGTCATCTACATCAAATCCTTTTTATTTTGAAAACATAAATATGATGAAGAGTAATAAAGGCACGACGGCGAGTATAGAAACCAAGAACTCACAAAAGGCAGCGAGAGAGCCCACACCTCAGAAAATAATGTCTGCATCCTTCTCTGCACCCCCAACGAGGAAGTTACGAGCAGCGTTAATAGAAATCCCTCTCTGCATAGAGATTCCTTCAAGAACCATTTCCTCAGCAAACTCCTTAGCGTTAGCTGCCTGTCGTTCGACTTCCCTCCTCTTGTATCCCTGAATCTTCTTCAACCTGAAGAAATCCTCTCTCTCGAGCTCATCAAGCTCTCCCTTGATGTAACTGATTGTATTCTCCAGCTTCGGTTTCACCACATTCTCCAAAGCGTTGACCCTGCGATTAGTTGTCTTGATTGCTTCATCAAGCGTCAAGAAAGAAGTCTGGAGAGAAGCAAGCTCAACTAGAACTTCAATGGCTTTCACATAAGCAACACGGCAAGCTTGGACCTGTTGACCACCTCTAGCTAAACCGGTCAAGTCATTCTTGGTCTCGCCTTCAGAAAAGTGATCAAATTTGGGCAGCTTCACCCCAGCGATGTTCTCTGTCCGAGAACGAACCTTCAATGTAGCTTCTTTAACGTTCTCGAGGACAACATGTTTGACATTCTCGCCAGCAACATACTTTACTTCGGTAAGAGCAAAAGACGATGTCTTCATCATATCTCCCATGGATTCCTTTGCAGTAACGATTTTCTTAAGAAGTGCCCTAAACTGAACAGTTAAAGCATCACTCTTCTTCTTGAGAAGAGCATGACCTCTTGTGGCTCCAACAAGACGGGCTTTCATAACCCCAAGCATTGTAACAGTGGGAACCACATTCAAACGCGCGTTTTGGCCAGCCATCTTACAAAACTACTGCAAATGAAGGAGATAAGATTATTTCTCTGCCATTAAAACAACACAAAATCAACTTTTAGAAGTATCCTCTAGATTTGGGAGAAGACACAACAACAACAACAACAACAACAACAAAAGATGTTTTTCTATGCTGCAAAACAATACTTGCAGCATTGGCGACAGAGATCAACCTTTAAATCTGGGATATTCCGGTTTACTTATCAGAATAGAACAAAATTGCGAACAGGCAAAGAATCTTAAGTTTCACTACGAAAATCTTAGGCTAATCAACCAAGCACCCAATCTTCATCTCGAACGATCCATACAGAGATCCATCAGATATTCCATAATTTGTTCCAAGATTGGATCAAAGTCTACGAATTTAGATAATTTTTGTAATTCAAACCACATAAATTGAATCAAAGTCTACGACTTGAGGATCAATTGTTTCCCAGATCCCCAGAAGATGAAATCTGGATCATAGAACAGTAAACCATTTGGACTCAGAATTGATCAGTCGGGTTTATGGATACACCCCTAAATTTTCCAGATTTCAATTGTTTTCTTCTGGAGAAATCAAACTAAGATAGAATTGAGAGGAAAGAGTGAGATTAGGGGATTTGACATACCTGGGCCTCTCGAGAGACTATAAGAGGTGACTTCTTTACAAGTAAATCACTGAGATAGATTGGAAGAAGAACAGAGAGAGAGAGATAGAGCTTTGGAGAAATTGAAAATTGATTTTAGGAACAGTGAGAAGGAAGATCGTATTCGACCTCGTCGCTGATCGTGGAGGAAAGAAAGAAAGGGTTTTTTTTGTAATTAACTGTAAACATAAAGGGCTTATTTTGCTAACAAAAAAAAAACAATAAAAATAAAAATATACAGCTCATCACGTATGGTGGGGCCTACTTTCCTGTCTCAAATCAAATCTGGACCCATTGTGGGCCCATCTTCTTAGACGGTGAATTTATCTCACGTTCTTAGTGCTACACTGGTAAGGACAAAAACTATAGGCAAACATTTTTCTTTGCCCCCCGATTCAAATTAAAAAACTTTTATATAACAAACAAACAATATAAGTCAATAACAATAGGATCATACCAAAAAAAGAAACAATGTAGTATGTAGATTATTGGGTGTTAAACTATAAGGAGAAAGAAAATAACACATATTGTTGAGAAGACCCTCTTGTTTGACCACATGTATATGTTTCCGTCTTTATTGGTGCATATATGTCCTTGTTCAATTACCAACCCAATCTCTTTTCGATTTGTTGTCTACTATCTTACTGTTTCCGTTAGGTTTAATTTAGACTTGAACTGTTTTATCACTTTTTGAGTATTGTTAAACATGGTATAGTACAAATATTTTTGTTGTTTATTTTCACAACTTATATACATAGACACACATTACATGTATACTATACATTGAAGTTGTACTTAGTACTTACTCGATGTCGGATCGGCTTGACCCAACTATACTTTATCGATAGAGTCTTTAGATATTTTTATTTTCCGGGTCAGATTTATAAAAAAAATTGGTAGTAGGATTGAGACTTGACCCAGCTAACGCCTTCTTGATGCATTCGAAATGGAAACTTGACTCAACTGATCCAAATCCGAATCACTTGGTTCTTTCTCTTACTGGCTGGTAATGCCTTAGCCACACTCCAGTATAGACCTATGCAAAAATGAAAAGATCCTTATGATCTATTAAAAAAGTGCATGTATCTACGTTTAATGTATTACTCATGAGCCCAAAAGAAACTGTTCAAGTCATTGATCTATCCAAGAGTGTATGTATCTATGCATAACATATTATCCATGAGACAAAAAGAACTTTTTGACTCATTGATCTATCAAATAGTATATTTTACCTGTTGGGGTCTCATGATCTTAGTGTCAGGATCATCTAACGACTCACGCCAGTGTGACAAGTATCCAGCAATACGCGCGACTGCGAGGAATGATGATGGGATTCCCATTGCCCTGTGTGTTTTGCCCATTTCAAGTACCAACACAAAAGATTCTGGTAAAGAAAGAACTCAATAGTTACAACAACTCATTAGCAAGAATTATCATCAATGACTTACCTATAGATTAATCCAGAGTAGAAATCAACATTTGGGTAAAGTTTCCTTTTAATGAAATATTCATCAGAGAGTGCGGCCTTCTCTAGGGCATCTGCTACCTGAAAACATCATACACCAAATCTTTCTTAAACCACATTCATCATACATAAGAAAGAATTCAAAAAACCATCAACTAGGAGAGATACGTGAGAAACAAGAATCTAAAGTACCTCAATCAGAGGATCCCTTCCAAGAATGGAGAACACTTCATTCGCCAGTTTTTTAACGATTTTTCCTCGGGGGTCGTAGTTCTTGTAAATGCGGTGTCCAAAACCTGACAACTTCCTCTTCCTGGGTGAAAAAGAGTTAACATTAATGGAATGGCTCATCACAATCCAGATACTTGTAGTCTTAAGTACTGAGTTACCTATTCTTCACGCTTTCGATGAACTCTGGAATATTTTCAACAGTCCCAATCTCTGATAACATGTTAAGCGTAGCCTCAACTGCACCACCATGAAGTGGACCATAAATGGCTCCAACACCTCCGGCAACAGTAGTATACACATCAACACCACTACATAAACACAATACTTATTAAAACATATCTCATAGCAGACTCAAAGGAATCTCTAACCAGCGATAAGTAAGTACCTAGAGGAAAGATGCCGAGCAGCAGCAGTAGAGCAGTTCATTTCATGATCAGCATGCAGTATGAAGATGATATCCAACACTCGAGCCAAACGAGGATTAGGCTTGTAAGACTTATTGCCCCTGTAATCAAATAGAAGATGAAAGAATATATCCTGTTACATACACGTTTGAAGCTAGTTAAATGCAAGTGTTCAATCAAACAAAGAGGGAAGATAGAGGGTGACGTACATTGATTCCACCATATAGAGGAAATTCTCTGAATAAGAAAGGTTGCTCGAAGGTTGAACAGGAGGCTTGCCTGCCTTCCTCAAATAAGCAGCTGCTGCAATTGTTGGTGCCTGCAGACACGTTATATTATATACTTAATTCACAGTCCTGTTATACATTAAGGCACCATATCAACAGACACAACAGTACCTGTCCAAGAATACGAACAATCTGTTTATCACGAACTTGTTTTGACTTGTAAATTCCTTGGCCCTGCACCAAATGAGGTTTTCCATGAAATCAAGAACAGAACAAAAAATGGAGCAGAGCGCGTCCGCGTGAACATTTTCAGAAGAGCTTAAAAGTAAGTACCAAGAAAGCAGGATTATAAAAAATTACCATAAGAGAAGGATTTGCATCAGGATAAAAGATGGAAAGTGCACTTATCGCAGTGACAACAGCTCCTATTGGGTGTGCATCATGAGGCATGGACTGTATGATATCCTGCGAAAACATTCACAAATCATCTCAGCTCCAAGATCCATAGAAAGTTAGGAAAGAGTAGAAGAAATTCACCAATACTCCTTGTGGCACAGCTGAATGCTGATAAATTGCTAACTCCCAATCAGCTAGCTGACTTTGTGAAGGTAGATTCCCAAAAACTGCAAGAAAAAAAGGAGGTAAAACTAAACACTAAGGGAGACAAAAATTTCAAGAACTACCCACAAATTAAAGATGATAAATTTTAATCCAATAAAGCTTCATCTCCGTTTCACTAGCAATACTATGATCGAAACATTTGCTTGTCCAAAAATTATGCCCCAAAAGTAAAATAAACAAAGCAACAACAAGACGCTACAAGATGATCAAGACTTACTTAGGAGATAAGCAACCTCATTATAAGTACTTCTCTCAGCCAACTCTTCAATTGGGTATCCCCGATAACGTAGGATTCCTTCATCTCCATTGGTGTTAGAAATCGAAGATCGAACCGGAGCCGTGTTAAAATAACCAGGATCGTATAACTTAAGCCCTTTGTCACCCTTCCCTGTCGTTATCTACACAACAAACATGCAAATCCATTTATACACACACAATATACAAAGAATCAATATCTTTTCCTAGTGCTAAGGGCCACAGTGAATAAATGACTTCAGAATAACAAGTCGTTATATACCTTCTTGAGATCAACGGATTTAACGGTACCATGCTCTGAGACAGGGACCTGATATTTCTTTCCAGTACGTTCATCGACGATGGTCAAGTTTCCCTTAAGGGAACCATGCAGTGCAGCATTCGTGTGAGCCGATGTGCACCATGGCTCGATCGCCGGCAACACTTGTTCCAATCCGACGGTATCAGACACCGCCAAATGCGCAGAGAGAACGGCTAACCGAGCGTTAGCTCTCTCCATTTTTCACCTCAGAAAATCAGAACTCAAAAAAAGAAAAAAAAATGAAAGCTAAACAGAAACTAGTAAAGTTTAGGTTTAACTATTGTGTAAAGCCTCAGCTTTCATTCCATTAATGATATTTACAAGTTTATCAAAAAAAAAAAAAAAAAGAAGAAACCAAGTGACTCTAGTGAAAATTGCTGTATAGACATTGTTTTTTATATGGCGAAGTATTGATAATTTAAAGTGTGTAAATAATTAATTTCATATCGTCACATTTTTGTCTTAATTAATACTTTCGTCAGTTTGTGGGTAGATGTATGCGTTCGGGTATTTGTGGGTAGATGTATGCGTTCGGGTATCCGTTCGAATTTGGGTTGGGTATTTTGGATTTTCGGATTTTTGAGTTTCGAGGTATAGGATCCGTTCTAATACTTTTAGCTTTTGGGTTCAGATCGGATTCGGGTCGAATATTTCGGGTTCGGATTCGGGTTATCCGAAGTTTCTAAATATCAAAAAATTTGTATCTAAACTACTAAAAAAATATCTAAAACATCTAAAAACCTCGAATATTTTTTACTCAAATTTATTCGAAAGTATTTTAAATACCAAAAAATATCCAAAAATTTGAATATTTTGGACACTTAGGTTATTACAAATATAAATATTACTAATATATTATTACTATGTACTTATATTGTGGATATGTTCGGGTACCTATTTTGGTTTGGGTCGGATTCGGTTTCGGGATTTCGAGTCTTGAGTTTTAAGACCCGTTCGGGTATATTAAAGTTTCGAATTCGGATTCAGATCGGATTTTCCGTATCGAATTCGGATCGGGTCTTCGGATTCGGATATTATGCCCACGCTTATTTGTGTGTATGATTGGCCGTGAATCTAGGGTGTCTTTTTCGGTATTAGTGAGTATCTTGGAGAGTTTTTAATAAGTTTCTTAAAATTAAATAATTAAAAATAATCAAAAAGAAAGAAAGAGAATAAAGATGAGTTCTTGTTTAAGAACTTATGAATTCTTGTTTAAAACCTCAAATGCCATATATTTTAATATAATTTGCTCACTTTTATTTATCACTTAAAATTTAGTTAACAAAATTTGATTAAAAATAAAGATAAGAAACTAGTATCTCACCATTTGAGATGCACTAAGAGTTTTGTGGCTTTTAATTATCTTAAGTCTGTGACAGTTATGTATTTTTTTTGACTGTATATTACTTTTTTCTTTTAAGTGTCATGTACTCCAGGCTTTGTTATTTATTTTGAAAAGGACCAGGCTTTGTTATTTTAACGCCACTTATATTTGTTCACACTTCTCAGTTCTCACGATTGTTTTCCACATTTTTAACTGGAAATATTATTGACAAATGGCAATAATACAGACTGATAGGAACCCTTCCATGCAAATTATAAATAGCGTGCAAACAAATCATTTTCAATCTTTTAAAAAAAAAAAAATTATTTCAAAGATTCAGGGATTAAAATGCAAAATTCAAATGGTTGAGGAGAAAAAATGTCATATGATGTTTAATGAGTGGTTAGTTTGTTGTTACCACTTGGATTTTCAGTCAATTCCAAAAGATATGATTTGGTGGTTAACTGTTTTCAAATTAATGACTTAAAATATATATATATATATATATAATATATATATATCTTTAGATAACAAGATCTTTCGAACTTTCCTGATAAATGCGAAATTTATCAAATATAATATATGTCTTCCCTATAACAAGATTATTATTAAATCATAAAATTTAAAAATAACAGACAATTAATCAACAACGATGGGATGTATTATTAACTGTTTAATTATAAGGGAAAGAAAACAAACCGATTGTTGAGAAGACTCTCTTGTTTGGCCAGAGGTGTCCCAATGTTTTCTTCTTTATTGGTGTGTAGTAGTAGGATTGAGACTAAAGCGCAGAAGATCCAGCTAAACGCCTTCTTGATGCATTAGAAATGGAAACTTGACCAAACTTATCCGAATCCGAATCACTTGATAATGTTCGTTCTCTCACTGGCTCGTAATGCCTCAGCCACACTCCAGTATAGGCCTATGCAGCCACACCGTACAATGAGCCATGAGCCAAAACAAAAACCTTTTGATTTATCAAAGAAGTGTATAATGTACTACCCATAAGCCAAACAACCTTTACTCTAGTCATATTAATCTATCAAAGAGTGTATGAAGCTACATGTAATATATTTTACCTGTTGGGGTCTCATGATCTTAGTGTCAGGATCATCTAACGACTCACGCCAGTGTGACAAGTATCCAGCCATACGCGGGACTGCGAATAGGACTGTGAAGAATTCTGGTGGGAATCCCATTGCCCTGTGTTTTTTCCCATTTCAATTATCAGCACACAAGATTCAGGTAAAGAACTTAATCGTTACAGGGTTTTTGTCAGATGACTCAGCAGTGTCTTACCTATAGATTAATCCGGAGTAGAAATCAACATTTGGGTACAGCTTTCTCTTAACAAAATATTCATCAGAGAGTGCCGCTTTCTCTAGAGCAACTGCTACCTGAAACCATCATCCATCAAATAGTTTTTAAACCACAGTCATGTTACATAAGAAGAAATTTGACAAAACATATACTAGGAGAGATACGTGAGCACAAGAATCTACAGTACCTCGATGAGAGGATCCCTACCAACAATGGAGAACACTTCATCAGCCAGTTTTTTTATGACTTTTGCTCGGGGGTCGTAGTTTTTGTAAACACGATGTCCAAAACCTGACATCTTCCTCTTTCTGAGAACATGGAAAAGGAATATAACATTAGTGGCAAGACTCATCACAATTCAGATTACTTGGTGCTTGTAGTTCTTAAACACTGAGTTACCTGTTCTTCACGCCTTCGATGAAATCTGGAATATTTTCAGATGTCCCAATCTCTGCTAACATCTTAAGGACAGCCTCGTTCGCGCCACCATGAAGTGGACCGTAAAGCGCTCCAACAGCTCCAGCAACAGCGGTGTACACATCAACACCACTGCAAGAAACACAACACTGATTTAAACACTCTCATAGCAGTCTGAATGAATATCTCAACCAGTGATTAAGTACCTAGAGGCAAGATGCCGAGCAGCAGCAGTAGAGCAGTTCATTTCATGTTCAGCATGCAGTATGAAGAGGATGTCCAGCACTCGAGCCAAACGAGGATTAGGCTTGTAAGACCTATTGCCCCTGTAATCAATGATAGATTAAAGAATGCATCCTGTTACAGACACGTTTGAAACTAGATACGGATCTAAACTGACTAAAGCAGTGCACAAGTTTATGACTACCCTCTTCAAATGCAAGTGTTTAATCAAACAAAGAGAGAAGATAGAGGGGAAGTACATTGAATCCAGCATATAGAGGAAATTCTCTGAATAAGAAAGATTGCCCGAAGGAAGAACAGGAGGCCTGCCTGCCATCCTCAAATAAGCAGCCGCTGCAATTGTTGGTGCCTGCAAACACGTTGTAAACCTCTTTCTAGTCCCACAATTAATTCACAGATACGTAAAGGAAACAAACAACAGACACAACAATACCTTTCCGAGAATACGAACAATCTGTTTATCACGAACTTGTTTTGATTTGTAAATATCTTGGCCCTGCACCAAATGAGAATTTCCGTGAAATCAAGAACACAAAAAAATGGAGCACAGCGAGTTGGCATAGACATTTTCAGAACATCTTAACAGTACGGCGAAACAGGATTATAAAACTTACACTAAGAGCAGGATTTGCATCAGGATGAAAGATAGAAAGTGCACTCATCGCACTCACAAGAACTCCCATTGGATGTGCATCATGAGGCATGGACTGTATGATATCCTGCAGAAACATTCAGAAATAGTCTCAGGTCGAAGATGCTAGTAAAATCGGTATCAAAATTCTTTTACTAAAACATATACAATACAAAACGGTGAGTAAAGACGTAAGGCACTAATAGTTGAAAGAGATCCAGTATCCTTCACGGACCTGACAAGCGTGGTTTAGAAGCAAGCAAGATAAACAACTTGTACTTCAAAAGAAATCGTTTTCGAAATCCCTCTTTGATTAGAGAATTACATTTTGATAGAACGTTAGGAATCTATACTAGTATGAAAATCCAAATGAGGAAAGAGTAGAAACTCACCAATACTCCTTGTGGTACAGCAGAATGCTGAGATACCGTAAACTCCCAATCAGCTAGCTGACTTTGAGAAGGCAGATTCCCATACACTGCAAGACAAAAAAAAAAAAAAGGTATATTAACACGACACTAAGGGAGACACCATTTTCAAGACATACCCACAAGTGTACGAGATGATCAAAGACTTACTGAGGAGATAAGCAACCTCAATAAAAGTACTGCTCTCAGCCAATTCTTCAATTGGGTATCCCCGATAACGTAGGATTCCTTCATCTCCGTCGATGTAACAGATCGAAGATCGAACAGGAGCCGTGTTCAAGTAACCAGGATCATATAATTTAAGCCCCTTGTCATCCTTCCCCGTCGTGATCTGCACACCAAACATGTAAATCCATCAAATTCCTCCTCAGATTCAGGGATAGGTAAGACCGATCAAAATTCAGATAATAAAAACCAATAACTCATGCTCAATCATACTCGATTTCACAATTCCCTTATATATACCTTCTTGAGATCAACGGATTTAACGGTACCATGCTCTGAGACAGGGACCTGATATTTCTTCCCCGTACGCTCATCGACGATCGTCAAGTTTCCTTTAAGCGATCCATGCGGTGCAGCACTAATGTGAGCCGATGTGCACCATGACTCGATCGCCGGCAACACCTGTTCCAATCCGACGGAGTCAGACACCGCTAAATGAGCAGTGAGAACGGCCAATCGAGCTTTAACTCTCTCCGAAATCTCCATTTTTCACCTCAAAAAATAAAAAAAATAATATCAGAATTCAATTTCAGCGAAGAAGAAAGAAGAAACAATGTTTGGTAAGTAACTTTTGGCTTTGTATCCTGCAAATTTTCTTAATTTTGGTAGTAGCTTGAGTTTTTATCCTCTGCACGTAAGAGTATTGAAAACGGATCCGCGTTATCCAAATATCAACGGTGATAAAGATGATTCAGCTTAGATCAACGGTTACCATTCTCCGTCAAAGTCCAAAGAGGCTTATCTGTCAGTTTTATCCTGAGACTTGACTTTCGTTTAAGGTAATCCACGCGCGGGAGGACGGTGAAACGAGCGAGTGACTTTCACACGCCATGGGGATCGAGTAGAAGTCGATTGGCTTTCATCGGGTTGCTAAATATCTATTCGATAATGGGCCAATTTGAAAGTTTTGGTTCCTTTCAAGTATATAGGTCGGTCCATTAGCCCTTTATGCCTGGGAAAGAACATAAAGGAAAAAGGACTAGGCGTTCAAAACGTTAGTCAATGTCTTCTTATATGGTTCTAGAATCTGATAACTAATTGGTCATGTCTTAAAATTCAATTTTCAAAATGTAGAAATTTATATTTTTTTTACAATTAGCACAAAGATTTAGCTATAAGATTTTATTATGAAATAATCAATCAGTTGTCCAAAAAATTAAAAAAAAACCGTTATTGTTTCTCTTGGTCGATTTTAACCAATTTGATCAAAATCGAAGCGCACAAGTATTTCAGGTTCTAGTACCATTGATTTTTATGTGTGTTTTTGCTCATGGTTTAGTTTGTGTTATCATATGAATATATGATATGTGTAACATATACATATAATAAAATATAAAAATAATAATCACTAACTTTAATATAGCATTTAAACTTCTGTCTTTTAAATTTTAGTCCAAAAATGTGTAACATTTTACGGGTACAATTTAAATTATGATTAAATTAAACACAGATGAAAACTGCGCTACGTCGCAGGGTATTTTTTTATTTTTTTAAAATTTAATATTAACAAAATTTATAATAATTAAATATTTTTTTTCAATTTGATGTTTTATCTTTACTTAGCTTTTAACAGTTTTTACTTCTCAGAATTAATTTTTTTATGTAGTTAGATTTTGTAACAATAATTATAGTTTCTCTTTACCAACATTAATATCTAATGAGAAATGTGATGTTACAAAAATAAAATTATAGTATCTTTTTCAATTGGTAATTTTTTTATAGTTATTTTTATATTTATAATTAATTTTCACATTTCATGAATCTTTACGATTGATCAAATTGTTGGTTGTATTGTTCAGACCGAAGATAATCTCGATATTTTAAACACATTCTACACTATGACTACTTATATATATATATATATATAAGTAATTCATCACATGACGAAATAAATAAAAAGTTTTAGGAAAAATGATAATAAGTGCAAAACTAAATAGTTGCTAAAAGGTAAGAAAATATTACTATTTTAGTTAGTAAAACCAATATTAAACGGAAAAATAATATTAAAACATTTAAAAAATTCTAGTCTTTGTGTTTCGTATACCTCTATCGACCGTCCATTCATCTTCTTCCCATTTATCCCAATTGTTTGCATCTTATGCAATATTATTATAATTTTTTTCAAAAATTAATCTTTGAAAATCATGACTATGTTTCAAACAAGAAGAATCAAAATCATGACTATGTCTCAGTTTTATTCTTCGATGATTTTTCTTCAAACTAGGAACCGACCGGGTTTGAATTTTGTCTGAATCATCGGTTTCGAACGAGTTTTTCTAGGTTATTTCGGTTCAACTATATGTCGAGTTTTGCATGAAACTCAAACCGTAGATATTATGTGGTCACAGTTCAACCGGTTTGACAGCCTAGTTCGGTCCGAGTTTAGAAACATAACTGATTTCGGAGATGATAGAGAGAAACGTAGAAAAATAGAACATTATTACTAGAAAACAGATATAAATTGTATTAATTTGATTGGTTACATCATTTAAATGATGTGTGAGCTTTTTATAATCCAGAAATATTGATGTGAAATATTTTTACTAAACAGAAAATGTTTAGCTGTATTAATTGTTATGTTTTCGTTACGTTAAGATTTTATCCTACTCCTTTTATTCCATTTGTTCCGCACTAGTCATATTTTGTGTTTGTTCTCTTTTATTTGTACAGGTAAATAGTGAATTAAATAAAGCAAATTAGCCTTTTAATAAAGTAAACAAAATAATAATAATTAAAATTTTTTTAAGTATGAGTAACAACGAGTATGATACTTCACCCGCAATAAGAGGCAAACCCTTAAAGCCTGCTGATTGGTTGGGCGCTTTTACTTTTTTTCTGTTGCTGCCGTTACAGTTCCATTTACAGCTCATATTGCTTGCGGCAGGAATTACACCAAGTCCTCCTGTTGAACATGACGATTGTGCCCAAATCGCCGGCGAGATTCAAGCTTGGGAGGCAGTCATCGCTTGCGCCGGAATCAAGAACCCCGATAGAGACGTTAACGGAAGATGAGGACGACGAGTTGGCGGCGGCGGCGGCTACGGCTGGGATCGTGGATCCGACGATTCGTCTAATGTATTTAGCCAACGAAGGTGATATCGACGGGATCAATAAGATGTTGGATTCAGGAACTAATGTTGATTACCGTGACATCGATGGCCGTACTGCTCTTCACGTCGCCGCTTGTCAGGGACGAACCGATGTGGTTCAGCTTCTGCTTAGCCGTGGTGCTAAGGTTGATACGATGGACCGATGGGGTAGTACGGTATGAATTTGAACTTTCTCTGGGCTAAATTTTGTCTGCTTTGGTTTGAATTGACTTCTCGTAGACTCATAGTTCATTCTGTGTTCGACGAATTGCCGCACAAGCATATGTTTAAACAATCCTTGAAATGATTTTGAATCGGATGATGGTTAGGGGGTTTTAGTGGTGCGGCTCAGATTTGGCAAACTCGGTTGCAATTACAATGATGGTAACAATTCGTGATTGATCTTAACAGCCTCTTGCAGATGCAGTGTATTACAAAAATCATGATGTGATTAAACTTTTGGAGAAACATGGTGCAAAGCCTCCGGTATGTGTTGTCTTTCACTGCGTGGATGGATGTTAATTATAGCCTCTATGAACGTGCTGGTTAAATTGCTAATCGTTTGTCAATTTAGATTGCTCCTATGCACGTCCTAACTGATAAAGAAGTTCCAGAGTATGAGATTCATCCTACAGAGCTTGATTTTTCTAACTCTGTCAAAATTTCAAAGGTAGGTAGTTTCAAACTTGTTTGATGCTGTTTTCATTTGCTTTCTTTCCAAACATATTGAGTAAGAGTTTTAGTTGGCAAAACGAGTATTAGGCCTTTTCCAACAACTGCTAACTTGTTGTTACTGTCTGTGTGCTCGACAGGGTACCTTTCACAAGGCTTCATGGCGTGGAATTGACGTGGCTGTTAAAACCTTTGGAGAAGAAATGTTCACTGATGAAGACAAAGTGTGAGTCCACACTCCATCGATTTATTTGTATTATTGAACTAACCATGCGTTAAAAGGTTTTAATATCCTTCTGGTATCCAGGAATGCATTTAGGGACGAACTTGCACTGCTTCAAAAGATACGCCATCCGAATGTTGTCCAGTTTCTGGGGGCAGTTACTCAAAGTACCCCGATGATGATTGTCACAGAGTATTTACCAAAGGTCCTATTCTTTCTCAATCAGGATAACCACATTCAGAGGATGTATGACCTCTCTTGATTTACGAATTATCACCTTAGTTTTAAGATCCATCATGAACACTAGCAGTTGGAATCCTATAAACATTCTGGAAATACTGGGTTGAGGGGTTCTCAAGAAGCTTACAAAATAAACGACAACATTTTGAGCTAGTCCTTTTAAGACTGACATTTTTTCTTTTTTACCATTCTGATGCTCCCTCTACAGTTGGTTAGATATGACATGAAGAATGGCTTTGATGTTAATTGTTGTTGAACATGTTTAGATCTTCACCTTTGCAAACTGCTCAGTTGTAAAGATCAATGCATAAAGCTATGCTTCTAAGTATTAAATTATTATGATTATTCGTAGGGAGATCTTCGACAATATCTAGACAGGAAAGGACCTCTGATTCCAGCGCATGCAGTGAAGTTCGCACTTGAAATTGCTAGGTTAAGTGGCTATTTTCTGTACATGTATATTTTCTTCATAGTCATGCAGGTTCATATTAATGCATGACCTGTTGCACTGAAACATGAATCCCGATGTTGTGGCTTCTGATTATCTGTATGTATCCTTCATATATTTGCAGGGGAATGAATTATTTGCACGAGCATAAACCTGAAGCAATAATCCATTGCGACCTAGAACCTCCGTATGTTTTCCCTCTTGGCTGTATCAGTTTAATTTATTTTATTAGACAAATTTTTCTATTGTGCTGTATTTCATGTATCCAAAAAAATCCAAAAGGTTCTCATTTGTTTGAGTAAGAGAACAGAAACATACTGCGGGATGATTCGGGACATCTAAAAGTTGCAGACTTTGGAGTCAGCAAGCTGCTGGTAGTTAAAAAGACAGTTAAAAAAGACAAACATGTAACATCATTGGACAGTTCTTGTAAGTTCCCTTACCTGATAATCTAAAACAATTGCTCTATGGAGTTGTGTATGTTGCTGTCTTGAGCTAGCTTATAGAGCTGCTAGCTTTAGTGTTTTGTTGTCTAAAGCTAGATTACCACCAATCTAATAGTTGTTTTGGATGGGTTTATGCTGATGTTACTCACGGTTGTCGTTCTGGCTAAGCAGGGCGATACATGGCTCCAGAAGTTTATAGGAATGAAGAGTATGATACAAAAGTAGATGTATTTTCTTTCGCTTTGGTCTTACAAGAGGTAAAGCAACAGAGAGAACTATGAGATTCCTTAATTAAGTTTTGTGTGTTACACCATCAATCTCAAGTATGATGTTCAGAGTGTTAACAAACTTAACAGATGATAGAAGGGTGTGTACCATTTCATGAGATAGAAGAAAGCGAAGTTCCTAAAGCATATATTGAAGATGAACGTCCACCATTTAGTGCTCCAGCAAAATCATATCCTTTCGGGTTAAGAGAGTAAGTTTTTCGAATAAGTAATCCTGTTTCTGAAAAAGATTCATTCATGGCTCCACTTTTGAAAGTCTAAGGATCTCTGTATTGGCAGGCTAATCCAGGATTGTTGGGACAAAGAAGCATCAAAAAGACCAACTTTTCGAGAAATCATTTATTCGTTGGAGTTGATAAGTGATCGAATTGCACATAAAACGAGCTGGAAGGTAGTTACTCATTCTTTATCTCTCTCACACACACGCTCTAGTTAAGTATTCAAAGTTTCTGAGGCGGTTAAATGGTGATAACGAACAGGTCATGCTAGGAAGATGCATTCCAAGATTCAGATTGTTTAAGAAGCGAGATTATGTGAATCCCAGTAGTAACCGTTCATCACGCTCATTCAATAGATGACTCCAAGAGCCATGGGTTTGTTTTCCTTAAATTGCCTTAAAAATGGAGGAAAACGATGTCAAATTATTTTTAGCTCTTTGTAATTTATATGGCATTTTTGTTAACCTGAATGAGCATGGTGTGTATTACTTATGCTGTGGAGAAATAAAATAATGAGATCTCTGAGTAATTGCGAGTTGTTTAGTGTAATTAGTATCTGAATTAGTTTAAGACGTTAAATTACACTATTTAGACTATTTTTTTTTTTTCGTCAATAAAAAGAAAAGACCTCGAGCCAATAAAAAGGTGGTTCGGTAAGTAGAAAAAAAGTGTAAAGGAGTGTGTTGTAGAGAAAATAAGATGAGATCAAATCGAATCGTCCTATCTTTTTTTTTTTTTTTTTATATCTATGGAAAGTACTTCAGTCTTACGTCAAATCGAATCTGTAGATATTTGACTAGTGTAGATACTAACCTCTGACAATTCTATAGGTTTTACTTATTTAACAAATTTATATTAACATTTTAAATATATTTTGAAAAAAAAATTATTTTATTAGATATTAAAAAATTCATTAAAAATAAATATAGAATATGAAAATACTTATACACATATATCCAAACAACATTTACAATCAATTTTCTACTATTTATATAACCAAACACAATTAAAATATTATAATTTTAATTATAAAATCTGAAATATTTATATAATATTCCACAATTAATATTATAAATAGTTAGAAAATTTTGTTAAAATTTAAAATTATGATTTTCATATCATTTTTGTTTAATATTTATTTTAATTGCTTTGAATCATCATATAATACATAAAATTAATAAAACTCTAGATTTTTTTTCTGTATTTATCGTGATTCGAATTTTAAAAAACGGACATGTATTACTCAAACAATGAATAAAAATTATGTTTAACGTTCCACATCGGCTAAAATTTTAAGACAATGGTTGAAAATCATATTATAAATAGACCAAAATGAATTTAAATCTGAATGAGCAAGAACATTAACTTAACAAGCATCCAAATTTAAAAATTTGTATCCGGTTTAATTCGGTTCTATTAGTCGAACCGTTTAATTATACCAGATATAATAAATTTTAAACTTTAAAAAGTTTAAAATATTATGAACATTTACACTTATAAAAAAATTAAAATATCACGGGACATGATTATATGGCGAAACAGATTTGGATCGACATTAATATAAATTTAAAATATCATTAACTCGGTGCTACAACACGGATAAATCATCATTTTATTATTTTGTTAACACTATCAATATTATAATATTAAATATATTCAATTAAATTGATTAAATTATAATTATGTAAACAAATGATCAGCGGGTTAAATCCGAGTACTAGTATTAATAAAAAAATGTCGTAATTGTGGGTTTTAGTTGCAGAAGGCAGGCGCGTGAGGGAGGCCTAATGGTTAGAGAGTCTGAAATTATAGCTTTGGTTCCGTTGCCGTCTCCTCTATCGCTTTCAGCTGCATTAATTAAATTTAAAAATTGAGTTCATAAAAAGAATAAATATGTAAAAGAGAGGGACTCTCTGAGCGGGAAACTCTGAAACCTCTCTTTTCTCATCTCTACTCTCTCTCTCATCTCCTTCATCGTTACATTGATTCGTCTCCTTTGTATGATCCATGGAGGTTGACTACGGAGGATTTTCGATCAGGTGAGTGCTGATATTTGTTTAGACAGCTTTGATTTTTGGTTGTGAGATATATACATATTGCGATTTTGAATTTTTGATTTTTGATTTGGTGAATCGCAGAGAGTACACGCGTACTATAAGGAATGTTGAAGTTCGTAAATGTTGGCCGTTCTCCGGAGACATCACCGGAGATCTTATTCAGTCTCTTCTTCCTCCGATTACTGTCGCCAAGTTCCGATGGTGGTCGCATGAGCTAGCCTCGCTGCTAACGAAATCTCCGGTGTCTGTGGATGATTCCGATCCGTCCTTTCGGCGGAAGGTCAAAGCAAAGTCTAAACCGTGTAAGATCCAGTTAGCGCGCTGGGAAGACGAAGGAGATGATTCTTCCGATGTCTTAATCGGTTTAAAGAGAAAGAGAACGAAAGACGATCATGTGCTGCAGAAGAAGATTCAAAGCAAAAAGTCCAAAGATCCCGGCGATCGGATTTTTGCTAACAAGGTACTAAATATTAAGCTAATTATACATATATGGTGTAAGATTAAACTCGATCATCAATACATTACAAAACCTTCTGATTTGTGACGATTCCTATATCAATTGGGGGCAGCTCTCTATGTTACATTGGCTTTTATATTAATATTACCTCTCATTATTATGTGAAGCATCCATGTCAAGTGTAAACTAACACTAGTGAGTTGGTGTCACACAGTGCATTCAGGTTATTAAATGCAAAGAGCAAGCTCAAGAAAAAGTGTATGGTGGTGGGAATTGCAGTCTTGGGATTGAAGATATTTCTGATGTTGTATCCTTTTGCAGCAATAAGGCTGGATTAGTCATTAAAGATCATGATTGTGAGTTTCAGATTCCTGCAATTTTGAAGGCTAAACGAAAAGTTTGCTTTGTGAGGAGTCCTGATAAGTCGAAAACTTATGGTCCTCAGTGTGATATGCATCACGTGAGCTTCTCTGATCAAAGTGGAAATCTTTCTCAACTGAAGGAAAATACTGCCTCTTTAGATCTCTGCTGCTTGGAAATGAATAGGCTGTCTCTCTCTTCCTCCGAGGATCAGTCATCTGTAAATGACAAGCAAGTGAAGGTTATGTCGAGTGATCAGTCCAGCGCGGTTATGCATTTAGAATCCAGGAAACAAAGCAAGTTTCAGCCTGCGGTTTCAAAATCTGTCTTGTCTTGTTTTCTTGGACCACATCTTAGTTCACAGGAAAGAGTAAAGGATGCATTGGATTTGGAGAGAAAGGAACATGTGGCTCAACCTATTCAAACATTTACTTCGAGTGAGAGAACTTGTTCTTCTTTTTCTCCACACGTATCAGCTGATATGCACAGTGGGACATTGCTGTACCAATCACCTTTTGATCCACTTCTAGTCGAATGGATGCAAAATTCAGTTTTGTATAGACAAAGGCTTGTGGGGGAGCCGATCTTAGGGTTCCCTCTAAATTTACAGGGTGACCTAGTTGATGCAAATGGAGAGGGCTGTAGAAGTTTTGATCGTTCAGGTTTATGTACTACTTCCTCTAAATCTACAGAAAATGAGTTTTTACTTGGAAATGTAGTGGACTTTTCCAGTGAAAAGAAGCATTCAACTGAGCCAGCACTTGCCAAAGACAGTGCAGCGCATAATGAGAAACCTCACAAGTACTTTCCTGCTAGGTTAGGCCTTGATGAGACCTTTACAGAGAAAGCATATTTCACAAACACTAATGCTGGAGAGTGCGGTCACACTGTACATTCACCGGTTTCTGAAGTCAATCCGAGGAGCCACACAATCAATATGTCGAAACAGAATAGTCTGAATCAGAACTTAAATAACAGAAATGTGATTTCAAAGCGTGATGGTTTGTGTTTACAAAACACTCAAGCAACAATGCGGCTGATGGGTAAAGATGTTTCTGTCGGCACAAGTTACTCAGGTATGGTTAGAACAGGCGAGAGGATCATAGCACCGGATGCTTCTATAGATTATTCCTCTCTGGCTAGCCATACTCACCAGAGCTTGCCATGGCGTAGGACAACGCTTGAAGTTTCAGAAAATCATTCAACCACAGCATTGGATAAGAGTTGGAACCAAGCTTTGCTACATGATACTTCAAAGGATCCCTTTCCTTTGTTTTGTGAACCACATGTCAGCTTGGCTTCTCAATCCAGAGCATATGCTGTTCCTGATTCAGAATTGCCTTCCACAATCATGAATCCATCTTGCTCGCTCTCGTCTTTTCCATCGTCTGATAAGGATCGCAACGTCCATGGATATGGTTTAGGGCTACCAAACAGTTTCACATTCAGCCAGCAACAACTACCTTTTCCATCTACTTACAACAATGTCGATATTGGTCTCCTAGCTGATGCTAGAAAACCATCTTTCGGGTTGCCTTTAGCGTGTGTAGATTCTACTAGACGGTCACAAGCTCCTTGGCCTCAAAGTTCGTTTGAGACCTCTTGTTCTGGAATGTCTTTCATCAACCCCACCGAGCAACTACTGTCCTTTTATGGGTCAAAGTCATCTTCTTACATAAACGTTGGAACAACAAATAAGCGAGTAACCTCATCTGTAGAGGAATATCCAATGAAGAACCATAAAATCCCCAAGTTGCCAATGCAAGGTGGCTTAAATTCTAGGGAAGAGTTCTTTGCGGGCCAGCAAATAAGAAAATCACCAATCTAAAAGTCTAAGAGGTAACCTTCTAATTGTTTAAGCCATCTATTGTGTGTTTTATGAATTATTTGGTGATCATGTCTTACTTGGAATGATTTGTTGTGCATGATTGCCTTGTTTAGGTAGTTCAACACCAGAAGAAACAAAAAAGATGAAAACATAAGGAGTATGAAAGTATGGTATATAACTTATGCTGTTACAACTTACATCGATGTATACACTTAAAACAATCTTTCTTCTCGAAAGATACGTATGAAATATCTATTTCTTTTGTACATTTCAACATTTGCAAAAGCTTCTAGTTCATCATGCTTTAGCATATTAGTCCCTCTGCAGATTCTGCAGTTGTACTATCATTCTTTCTGGAGCGTGGGCCGGCCCTGACATTTTGGGGGCCCAAGCTAATAGACAAAATTTTCAGGTTTTTTTCAAAAGGTTTTAGGAATTGGGGGCCAATTATTGTAAAATAAATATATTAGGTGCTAATCTGTAAATAATTTTTCTTATGATTGTCAAAAAAAATTAGGGGCCAAGGCCCAGGGCCGGGGTGGATCATATAGTAAAGAACACAAAATCAGCATCAAGATAAATTTTGGTCTTTTCTCGCATGAATCATTTGGAATCCATAAACATTCGTATATACACGTAGTTCAAGATCATAAGGAGAAATTTTGAGTGAGATAAAGTAAAGAATCTAACTCCAACAGACCAAAACAAAAGCATCAAACTGATGCAAAGAAGATCACAAAAAAGCTTTACTTATTTCAAATTCATTTTGCTTACTTTCTGGTTTTTATTTAAAACACTTTTTAGGAAGATGAATTGAAAAATAAAACGATACAAAAATGATTACTGTTATATGATTTTTTTTTTTAAATAAGGATTCTCACCTTTTCCCTATCAAAAGAATTGGAATCACTATTTTAGATAACTTCTTATGCATAATGAAAATTAAAAATAACTTATTATGCATTTAGATTTTGGAGTAGTCGAGATGCATTAATTACATTGTTTTTTTAATTAGAAGTTGTGTATTCACTAGTGGTCAACTTTCTTTGTTGACAACAATGATTAAATTTAAAGCTTATCACCCGTTAGATTACTTCTAAGTGACTTTAAACTTGCATCCGATAGAAATTAGACTAGAGATATTATTAGCTGGTGTAAATAACCACAATTTTTTTCCCGCAAAGATCAAACAAAACACAAGTCCTTCCAAATGTTTGAAATGACTTGGCACAGTCTAAGATAAGTTTTGACCTAATGCATATATAAAAGTAAATGCAATTACTAATTACAACGAAAGGCAGGGAGGTATGGAGCAAAGAGAGTTTCCATTTGTAAACGAATAGTTAATGTGAACTGTGAAAAGGGTTGTGGATGATTATGACTATACGTATGATTAGTCACTATTTGTTGGATTCCTTAATTTCTTGTTCCCTCGTTAAGTTGTCGTCTCATCATTTCTTTTCTTTTTTTTATTTGTTGTGATTTCTACATCCCTCCCCAAATATAACCAAAAAAAGGTTCGAATATCGATTATTGCCAATGCAGTAATAAAATCGACTAATAAATTCGACTTGACGAGGCTTAGACAATGCCTGAAACAATACAAACACATAAATTTTTGCCATCTATCGTCTCAGAATTGGACTCTTTAATGGATTTCAGTATCAATGGTCAGTGATCACATTCTTCTAGCCAACGTATTCAATCCAAAGTTCTCAAATAAAGTTGGTTTTTAGTGCAATTCTAATTCACACGTTTAACTTTAGCATGCATGTCATTATAACTACTTATTGACAAGAAAAAGTGTATATACGGAAAACCTTGCAAATTATAGTATCTCAATAATTAGAATAATTAAGCTCGTAATCTAGGTTCAATGTTTCTATATATATATGGGCAAAAAAATACACTCAAAAATTAGATACGTATTCTAGTAGATATAGTCTTTCATTTGTGCGATAAGATTAGCCACCTCATAAATATCATTGTCAAATTCTTTGGTTCAACCTCAAAATAGTATAAGCGTAAATGTAGCGTATTCACATATGACTTCTCGTTCTAATCTTTTAAGATTAACAAAAAAGAAGATGATAATCTGTTAAATACTAGTTAATTAACACTACATTAAGTTTATTTTTTATATATATTTGAAATTGACGGTTTTGTTCAACAATTTTGAATCATGAGCAATGTCTGAATACTCCGAACTTAAACTAGATGTCTTATCAAAGTTGTTGTCACTCGAGGACCCCACGCAAAAGAAAAGACTCATATGATTTAATAATTGGTCTGGATTTTTTTTGTTGAGGATGAAAAACTAAGAGGGTGCAAGATTCGAAAGCCAAAATGTTCACGGGGGCTCAAATCAAAAAGAAAAGAAAACAATGAAGGATGAAAGCACAATAAACAACTTCTTATACCCTATTTCCCATAAAGGATTCAGGTACTAGGAGAAGTTGAGGCAAGTTTCACATGCAAGTCTCTGTCATCATATATCCATATTATATACCGCACCTACGTATCTATGTGTATATCCTGGCATCGACTTTTTCCATGTATAATATAAATTTCTGTTTATCAATATTTTACAATTTAATTCATTTAAGGTTATTATGAAATTCCCATCCATTGGGACATTTGTGTATTGCTTATTTACATATGAAAATAAATATGTCCTCACGTTACAACTTACAAGTAGTAGATAAATATGTCCCCACGCAAAAGATCCTCCAAATATTTCCACATTTTTTTTCTTCCCAAAAGTATACTATAAAATTTTGGTTTACAAAGTTTATAAAATTTTAGGAAATTATCCAAAATAATCCAAGGATCCTTCATTTACCTGAAGTGTGCAATATTTTTCAAATTTCTTCAAGAGTTGCGGTATTTGTAATTTGTGACATTAATTTTTTTTTGGTTTAACTAAAACTTGATTTATGTTATAATATTAGGGCTCTCAACTATGTATTTTTTTGTAAAAGAGAGTGCGTTAACTTCACTCTTCAACACTATATCAAAAGCATCTTGCTAAACATTAAAAAAACAATTTGGTTTCGGTTAGACTCCGTTTGGTTTAGCTTGATTCAAATACCATTCTAGACTTTGTCTTTAAATTTGAATATGATTGTTCCAATAAACACAAGATAGATAGAGAGAGCTAGGAGCATCTAATGGTAATGCAGAAGGGTAAAAAAGGAAGAGAGAAAGGTGAGAAAGATTACCAAAAATAAGGAGTTTCCAAAAGATGGTTCTGCTGAGAAACAGAGCCCATCCCTCTCCTTTTTCCCCTTCCCATGAAAGAAATTGGATGGTCCTCCTTCAATGTCCTCCACCTACTCTTCTCTCTCTTCTTTCTTATTATTATAAATCAATTATATATCTAATTTCCCTTCAATTTCAGTTTCCAGTTCTGTAAAAAGAAAATACACATCTCACTGGATACCCTATCTATTTATATGCATGTATAGAGAATAAAAAAGTGTGAGTTTCTAGCTTTGTTGAGTATGTGCTTTTTGGACAATTGTTAGATAATTGGTCTATTCTTTCTTTTTCTTGTGTGTATATAAATATATTTCAGCCCAAAGAAAAACTACTCACCTTCTGTTTTCAGCAAGTAGGGTCTTAATACCTTCAAAGAAATATTCCTTCAAATGAAACTCAAACTCATAAACCAAAACAGAAATTACAAAAAGAAAGAGAGATATTTTTCAAGACCAACATAATTAGAAAAGCAGAAGCGGCAGTTAAGTGGTACTGAGATCAATAATAATAACAATAATATATAGAGTATCTCTTCAAGAACAGTTTCTCATTACCCACCTTCTCCTTTTTGCTTATCTACCATAATCTTGAAAACTCAGGTAAGGTTGTGAATATTATGCAGTATAGCTTAACCCTAAAATTAAAAGATATATAATCACAGTTTCTTTCTTTCTCATTCAATCTTTGATTCTTGGGTTACCAATTCATGGGTTTGGTATATATGTTTCTTGGTTATCGTTTTATAGCAAAGAGAATTTTGATGATTATTAAGTAGATTAATAAACCCTTAAATACCCAAGATTTGTAACGAAGTTTCTTTTCCTTTCTTTCAATTTGATCCCTGATTCTTGACCAAACCATGGGTTTGATCTCTTTCTTGGCTATCATCAATATTAGCCTCTCTCTCTCTCTCTCTATATATATATATATATATATTTATTGATTTATTTGGTGATATGATAGGATCAATGGAGGAAGGAGGAAGTAGTCACGAAGCAGATAGTAGCAAGAAGATAGGGAGAGGGAAGATCGAGATAAAGAGGATAGAGAACACAACAAATCGTCAAGTAACTTTCTGCAAACGACGCAATGGTCTTCTCAAGAAAGCTTATGAGCTCTCCGTCTTGTGTGATGCCGAGGTTGCCCTCGTTATCTTCTCCACTCGTGGCCGTCTCTACGAGTATGCTAACAACAGGTACGCTTCTCTTGCACTTCTAATTTAGTAAATCAGGAAGTTAAAACAACATTAGTTAAAATGATGTGGAAGTGGAGATTGGATTAGGGTTTTTTTAAAATTACAATCCCGAATTTACTTTTTTTTTTTTATATTTAATATCTCCCTAGAGTATATTATTCTCTCTAAATCTATCCGACATATATATGTGTGTGTTTGTATATATATAAATGAAGAAGAAGAAAAAGCTGTCTTGTCTTCTCAACTTTTGATTAGCCTTTTCCTTAGTTTAGCTCTTTTTTTTTGTTCTGCAAATCATTAGAATCTGATGCATGTCAGCTTCTATAAAATACTTTAGTTTTGACGACCCATCAAATTTGTTTCTTCAAATTATAATTAAGTAGGGTTTCATCAGTTGGGTTCTTGACACGAATTAACATGTATATATGGAAATGATCAAGACTTATGTAACCCTCTGTCTAGTGAAACTTGGGACAAAGTCTAATGGCTGATAATATGAATTGTCACTAGGGATCCCTTCAATCATTTGATCTACCCAAAAAACCAAATGAAAATAAAGTTTTAGTTATATTTTGTAGTTGATTTTGAGAATTATATGTGATCGATAATCCTATATGATTGAGTACACATTTGGATTTCCAAATTTATATTATTCATATACAATTCGTATGTAACAATATATATAACATTTAAGTTGTAATTTAACAAACCCTAGTTAAGGAGCATTATGTATAACAATGTATATGCAGTTTTCACTTTTTAGGTATCCATTCTAAAAATGATGATCGTTGGAGAAGTCCCTCAAAGTTCAAACAATAAACACAGAGATGACTTTGTCTAAAATTGGAATCAGTCATCAAATGTAAATTTTTGTAAATAATTAAACTAAAATATAGGCCCTTTTAGGATATATATGTGTGTGTGTGTGTGACTGTGTTGCATTGATATATTAATTTAAGAGGGAGAACTCAGAGAAGTGTCGGAAATTAAAAGGGTACGAGCCAATAGGAATTTCCGGCATTCTGAGCTCCATTTATTTGTTATTCTAATCAGAAAAACAATTACTGATCTGTAAAGCATATTTTGATGACATTGTACCATATAATATGCATGAAACTTTATTCTATACCTCATCAAACCCTAATTACAAATTTAAAACCACAGTAAATACTAGCATAATCTATCCTTACTTTCATTAGTTGCATTCACTACCATTGTTCAGTCATGTTAATTACCTTGGGCTAAGTGTTTGAACTGAAATCTTCTCCTCGTACTAGTCAGAAACTGGTCCAAACCCCAAAGTCATCACACTCCTTTCTCTTCGATTTTAAGGTTTTTGGCCTGAAAAAAATGATTCCAAGACTATAATCAAGAGTCTCCTTCCTACATTAACCAATATATTCAAAGTTTATATATTTGTTAAATTAAAATATAATGGTTTATGGATCTTTTTAGTGTGAGGGGTACAATTGAAAGGTACAAGAAAGCTTGTTCCGATGCGGTTAACCCTCCTTCCGTCACCGAAGCTAATACTCAGGTAGTTTTATTATCTTTGTTTTTTATTTTCTTGTTTTCATTATGATCAAGTAATGTTGAAAAAATCTCTATAAAAATAAAATCAAACATTACCCACAAAAAGAGAGGGTTCTTGAAATGCATTGAAACAGTGACATTTTGATATTTTTCTGTACATGGCATTCTGAAGTATTATCAGCAAGAAGCCTCTAAGCTTCGGAGGCAGATTCGGGACATTCAGAATTCAAACAGGTAATTGATTAACTTTTGATGAGGTTTCATATAATATGGTTTCCTGTTTCTGAATACTCTACTACTATATTATAATAACATAGAGATGAGCATTTCGATTTGTTCAAGCTAAGAAGAAATTTGATCAAATTGGAATCAATATTTTTTATTTTAGTTGCGTTTCAGTTCATATAAATTTTGGATTTGGCTTAATTTTTCAGAAATAATCAAATTAAGATAGAAAGATAGAAAAATGAATAATGTATTAACTACACATTATTGAAATCTAGCTATTTTCTGTTCAAAAATATACATCTATCTTTTAGTTTGGTTTACTTGGAATTGCTTGCATTGCAGTTCGGTGTGGAGTTACATGGAACTGTTATAATTTTCGATTTGGTATTAGTTCGGTGTAAAAATTCCCTTGTAATTTGTTTAGAGGTTATTTTGTTTATGTTCATGTTTATAAATCGAAGGCATATTGTTGGGGAATCACTTGGTTCCTTGAACTTCAAGGAACTCAAAAACCTCGAAGGACGGCTTGAAAAAGGAATCAGCCGTGTCCGATCCAAAAAGGTAAAACCTACGTCTCTCTCTCTCTCTCTCTCTCTCTCTCTCTCTCTCTTATTTTAAACAGTTTCTCACTCTTTTGTGACAATTTCGCAGAACGAGCTGTTAGTGGCAGAAATAGAGTATATGCAGAAGAGGGTAAACAACGTAACTTCCTTTCCAAGTAATTAGATCTTTCGTCGACTTTTTTTGGGGGTTTGAGTTTTCCCATAAATCATGTAGGAAATGGAGTTGCAACACGATAACATGTACCTGCGAGCTAAGGTTAGCCACGTTCTGTTCCGAATCCCAATCTCTACTCTTTTATTCATTGTGTAACTAAGAGCACGTGTATCACAAGCAAACTTTGAATTTTGGAGTTAACAGATAGCCGAAGGCGCCAGATTGAATCCGGATCAGCAGGAATCGAGTGTGATACAAGGGACGACTGTTTACGAATCCGGTGTGTCTTCTCATGACCAGTCGCAGCATTATAGTCGGAACTATATTCCGGTGAACCTTCTTGAACCGAATCAGCAATTCTCCGGCCAAGACCAACCTCCTCTTCAACTTGTGTAACCCAGAGCATGAAACCTTGTTTCTTCCCCTCAAAACGATCGAGAGAGAGAGAGAGAGAGAGAGAGACTAGAGAGTTCATTACATCTATAATGCGACTTCTTATTCATAGTTTAGGTTCTAATAATTATAAGGGAATAACAAAACTCTTGTTTCTATTGCCTAAATACATCAACATTTTAAATCCAAAGTTCTAAAACCCGTTACGGCATACCACTAGTTGTTCGAAATCGAAACACACAACGATGATTGGCATAAAAATCCAACCAAAATTCATGAATCTGCACGGTATAGTTGTCGTAAATTTCATATAATTGACTACAAAGTTTGTTCATAAAAGATTAGAAGCCTAAGTCTATCAATTAATAGAGTTAAGTGCCATTTCATATTTACATATAGAAACAGCTTCGATTTGATAGATGTCCACCAAACACACAATTAGACAGACTAGCAAAATTATAAACATTGATAAAATGATACAACATGTCCATAAATAAATTATGGGTTACAAGATTACAAACTTACAAAGATCTATTATGTGATGACTTATTACAATATGTGTAGCTATAATTAAACAAAGATACATATTTACTATACTAGTTGAGATAATGAAGAAAAAGCTACAGATGCTTAAAGTCTAATAAAATGTCCTTTCTCTAAATTACTGTTTAGTATATGGACATGAGAGAAATATGAGCAGAGGCTGAAGACTTAAACCTTCTTCCCTCCGTTCTCTCATACAGCCGCAAGTATTGGCTTTATCACTTAGTTTTCTCTTTTCTTTTTATTTGTCTCTACTCTGTTTTTTTTTCTCAGTTCATGATTTTGCATTTTCTAACGAAGTTGTCGGAGGAATTTACATATCTATACCAAAGATATCGTACCTCAGGGTTACTGATCTCTAGCCACGGCTTTGCTGGACCGCTGAAATGTAAAACCGCTGCAGATTTTAGTATCTCTTGAGGGGATTTTACGGATCTAGAACCCAGTCCAGCGACGTGCCATGATGGGTCAAGAGACTGTGTGAGTCCTTTGAAAGCAAGTAGTGTCGGTGGTAAAGCTCCTGGTTGCCATAATTGTAGACCAGAGCTAACACTCTGCATTAAAATTTTATCAGATTTGTGTAAGTGGAACTAGTTGCAGCGCGGATAATATAACGAAGAAATGAGATCGATATACATATATACTTACAAGTCTTAACCATGTAGAGTAAGCTTCTGTGATATTGGTTTGTCTCCAGGCTTTGAGATCAAAAACATTCATACCAGAAAGCCAAGCACACTCATCTTCAAGTAAGTTTGATGAGATCAGAGGATGAGAGAAGTTGAAATAGTCTTTGTATTTTCTTCCCGGGCAACAGTTATTTCCGCACCACGAATCAACAACTGCACCAACAACTTTACCGTTGAGATCAGTTTCCCACAAAGACGAAAGGTCACGCTGTACTACTACATCATCATCCAACAAGACTATCTTGTTGAGATCTGGAAAAAGCTGCGCGGTCCAAACGAAAGAGGCTTCAAAACGATATCGGGATTTTAAAGCTCAGAAGAGTTGAGTGGAGAAAAAAACTTTACCTTGGGAATGTAGATGCGAAGATGATTCAAAAGGGCGAGGCAGCTCGGATTTAGAGCTTGCAAGGACTGCTCATGAGTACCCTCAACGAAACTAAAATCAGAGTCTTTCAAATCTTGATAATGCCGTCTCCAAATCATGCGGTGGATGTCCAGCATCTCTCTAACTCTGAAATTCACTTCTTGAGGCCAGTCATACTGATGAAGTCCCTTTACTTCAACAACCAGCGATGAAGCAGAGTTGATAGCAAACCAAGCGTGCATAGGGGTATAAGTTTTCTTATCGGTAACAATATGAAAGACGAACTTCTCAGGATTCACAGCGTTTTGTACAGTAGAAGATATGACGACGGAAGCAGCGAGAACATTGTCAGTCAAGATGACAACATGGTGAAAAGATGGGTCGGTCAGACGAGAAACGGATTCAGGCGGAGGCAAACGCGTTCGAGCCATTGCATTTACGGAGTACTCTTCAGTTAATCTGAGGGAAAGGCAATGCAGGCTTTTAGGAATACCATGAGAGGCTAAATGCCAGTACACTAACTCATGATGTTTAGCTGATTGGACTTTACGTTCCATCTGCAACAGCTGAAAATTCAAGAGAACAAAGCGTCACATGAATAGAAGGGCCAGAGGGAACATAAGTCAAATTAATAAATAGCTGGGAAAGATGCTTCCCGTGCTGATATTGGAAACACTCCACTTAGCTAGTGTAACATTAGATTCTAGCCTTAAGTGCTTTGACATAAAAGAGAAAAAGCTTTGTATACTTGAATTGCTTATTGAACGTCTGATAACATCAGTAGACCTTAAAACCAACATCTCTTTGTGCTTAATCTAACCTTTAAACCAACATCTCTTTGTGCTTAATCTAAACACCAGTAATCTCAACTCCAACAGTGCATCTTAGTTTGATCACTTTTAGTCTTCTACAAGCTGTCATCATCTATGGTAATAAAATAAAGGACAAGACAAGACAATGGCATCCTCAGATGCAACTCCAACAAAAATCCTTTTGATCATATCTTAAGGTAAATAAATTCACTCTGCACCAAACTTGACATTACAATAATGGCCAAAACTGTTTAAAGAAATGAAGCTAGAAAGACATACCATCTTCTTAGTCACGGAAGCAAACGCCCTTATATCACGGCGTTTTAACGTCATCTCCTTGATAAGGTCGTCGAATGACTCCAGTGAGCCCTTCTTTCCTCTTCCATTAACGTCCTGACCTGTCTCTTCCACTAGCGCTCGTGTCAACTCTTCCCCAATTTTCTGAAAGAGGCACATACACGCATTTTCTTGCCGTGTGAGTTGTTACTAACTAAAAAAGCTGTCATAGTGTCTTTACATCAACTCATGACACAAAACAACAAAACTGCTTCAACGGAAACAGTGCAATGGAAAAGCCTTTTTTTAAGTCATCCATTGGAATTATCCGTCTGTCTCGTTTCTCTTTGTTCCTGTTTGTTGCTACGTATAAAGGAGAAGGAAACACAAGTGGATATGGACTTGCTGGTGGCAGCAAAATCTGCCACGTGTCCTGTCAGAAAACTGAGTGGAAAGTTGAAATTCCTACATCTAACTAAAGTTTACTACATTGGTTCTGGCATCTATAGTAATCCATACGAAGATTTTTGTTTTTTTCATCTACTAAAAACTAAGCTCCCTCAATGTAGCTCCTAATTTACACTCTCTAGGGCATGCTATGTTCTAAATAAAGTAAAAAAGGTAAATAGTTGATAAGAAACCACTTTGTGGGCTCGTTTCCGACAATCTCACATGTTGACATCAGATCAAGCGCTAATAATAATAAATCAATCTATCAAAATCATCCTATATACTATCAAAGTAAATGATACACGAAAAGTCATTTGCATGGATAGAAACTAGAGCAAATCACAATCCACAAATCAGAAATCAGCAAATTCACCCTAATAGACTATTTCATCTCTGTGTTCCTAGACAATGACATAGATAATGGTCACGGTTTTTACATTTTTACCCCACCAGGTCCAAGAGGCAAGCTCATCTCATCACTCACTATACGACACCAGCAACACTAACGTAAAACAGCTGGCAAAGACTTTTTTTTTTTTTTTTGGGGTTCCCATACAACAATCATTTCCCTCCCCCCCCCTCCTTTAATAGCAGCACTATGGCAAGTGTTGAACTTTTTTTTATGTTTCCCATCCATTTTAAAAAGTTCAATGATTAAGTAAACCAAAATTATCACATTAAATTTAAAGTACCTAGGTATACATATGCCGACATCAAAATTACAATGAAGAAGGACGTTGAATACACTTGACTTGAAAATGTAGCAATTTATTATTATTAGAGTAATAGTAAAAGAAAAAGCTTACCAGAGATGTGTCGCCCCCACGGAAAAGTCTTAGTCCCATGCAATCTGTGAATACAAGAGTCAAATGAAAAAGTCGTATTATTAAATTACAAAAATCATATGAAAATAAATAAATGCAAAGACGCAAACAAAAAAAAAAGATCACAACTCACAAGCACATTCAATACGAAGAAGATTGATCCAAATCGAAAGAAATCAATCATTAACTGAATTCACAAGTTGGCAGCTATCTGAACAATTCGTTTATCCAGAATTAGGCAGATTTGCAAAATTCACTACTACCAAATTTAGCAGATGATATGAAATCTAAACACTCTTAAAAATTTTGAAAGAATTGAGAAAAACAAAAAAATTATGTGATCGAGGAGAAAAAGGTACCGAGAGGAGAATCGCAAACGGAGGCGGATTCGAGGACGAGAAACGCGAACCTGACGAAGATAAAAGGGAGGACGATGGCGAGCAGCAGCAGCAACAGTAACAACGTCCGACCAGAGAATCTCCTGGCCGCTGCCGCCGCGCATCCTCCGCTTCCTTTTCCGATTCCGACGCCGGGATTCGATATCGTAACCTTCTTAATCCCCGTCGCGGATATGTAAAACTTCATTTATTCACAGTTTCCTTAACTTTATCGCACTTTCTCTCCACTTCCATCAATCCAAAACAGTAACACACGACTCTGTTCTCCAGATCTCCACTATCACTTAATCAAAAACAACCAAAACCAACAGGGATCGAGAAGATCAGTGACGAAGATGCGATCAAAGCAAACGCGAATCCAGGATTTGGATAACAATCAATGGAGAATCGAAGCTCGACTACGAGCGAGAGAGAGGGACTGCTTTTTTGATCTGTACGATGGGAATACAAAAAAACAACATTCAAAGAGGAGTTTCTAAAGAAGCCAAAGGGGACAATGTTTTGTTAACCAAATTAATTGTATAGAGAATTTTTAATTTTTTCCAATAAAATATAAATATATCACCAATATTATTCTATCTTAAGTCACGAGCTCGTCAAATATGAAATAAATTTATTCTTTATAATAATTTTTTTTTTTTAAAAGCCAAAACCAATGCCGCGTTCAACTCCGCGGGAATTTAGCACATACTCTATAAATGTTTGTGTATGTATACAATTTATATGTAAAATTATGGAAACTTTATTATAACTAAAAATTGGAAGAGAGTATTGCTGCACAAAATTACAGGAATGTCCTTCTCTACGAGTATTTGTATTTTGTGGAGTCACACCGACACATTGCAGAGAGGGTTCCAGTGTGGGAGCCCACATGGTATTAATGGTGCGCTATTCCTGGAGATCACCGTCCATTAATTGCTCTCTTATGGGCAAATGGAGTTGCTAGTTAACCAAAGTTTTTCGGATTTTTCACTACTCATAATTCATCATTGTCGGAGTAATCAATGGACCACTTCGACAATCTTATATTGGTCTCAACTCTCAGTGACTCTTTAGTGTCCTGGTCATTATAATAGTTTGTACTCTAAGATATTATTCTTCTACCTAGTGATAAAAGAAGTTTGCCGACAAAAAAAACCCCTAAAAGACCCTAGTTAGAAAGAAAACAACTCTAAACAACCCCTAACTATTCATTATTTAATGAAAAACAGGATTCACCCCTAGAATTTGAGTGTTATCGTGCTATTAGTGCCTAGGTGTGAATTGTATGACATTATAGATTACCTTACTTATTTTGTGTTTTTGTTCATCATTGTGAATGGTTGGAGACGAATGTCATACCGTAATTATGGGAAGTGTGGAAACAAGGCAACTGATGATATGCAACTATATTATTAACATTCAACTAAGATAAAGTTTATTGAATATAACTGTTTGAGAAAATTTAGTATATATAGTTCTGATTAAATGTGTTGAGTACAGTTTTTGGTGTCAAACATATTTTTCGATAGACATATTCTCGTGAAATATATAATTTAATATATTAATCACACCATTTCAAATTCACAATAATATATGAGTGCTGCTGATGTTTTTCGATATGGGAAAAATGTAGATTATGAAGCAAATGTGTGCTAAAAACTATAGTCTGGCCAGAATATATCAAAATCTAAAATACAAAAATTGTGTCAGCTGTTGGATAACATAAATCATATGTTTCAATGTAGAAAGTTGTACAATTTAATTATTTTGAAGACAATATGCGTTTTGTCGTTTCTGCATGTATTGATAGTGCGATTGCCAATGTTCCTTACACAAGTTGATAGATTTGGAAATTACCATACGATATGTAAAAAAAAAAAAAGGGTTTCAAAACTTTACAGCTTCACAACCTTTTTCCCCCATGCTTTTACGTATCTAAATCTAAGAAAGTCGTTTAAAGTGATATATTTTTACCACACTTAGGTCTTAATTAGCGATGCTCTACCCCAAGTATTTCCCTTCTCAATCCTGGTACATGTTTGAGGATCAAGATGACCATTTCACTAGTCTTCTTAATTAATGGTTACCAACATGGCCGGTCCGTGGTATTTTCAGACATAAAGAGAAAAATAATCAACTCGATATAACAAACACATTAGTAAGAAAATACACAATTATTGCACCTTTAGGATGCAAACTCTTCATTAAATTTGTACTCAACCACTATACCATATCCGGTTTTAATGCTTAAAACACACTTTAGGCCAAGACCGGCTTTGGTTACCAACGATCGAATATATTTTTGTATTGATTATTCTCTTTTTCTTTTTAAGACTTTTAAATTTTGAGATTGTTTCTTTTTTAATTGAATTATTAAGAGCATAGAGTAACTAATATTTGTAACTTACCAAAAGTTATTTTAAATGGTTTGTACCCATAAATTATTTTTATCGGGATTATAAAATAAATAAATAAATAACAAAAAATTGTATCGTATAATATATTATGAAATGACATACATCAACACCAAACATTTTTGTTAACATTTATAAAATTATCATATTTTATACTACTCAAACAAAAATATTGGTACATTAAACCCAAAAAATATTGTGATTTTCAAGAAAAAGGAAAAAAATTTATATAAGTTGGCAAAAAAGAGGAAAAAATATAGAAATAAAAAGCAAAAATACTGTATGAATCAAAGTGGAGGAATCGAACTTGAGAAAGGGGTGTCAACACCTAGAAAATTACCAATTATGCTATGGGTATATAATAGATCCTTATGCACTAAAACGTATTTCTAGATTTAACCGGGGTCAAATGACCCTCTTTCTTCCTTAGTGGATCCGCCAGTGACTATGATTCAATTGTAGAAGAAGAATATTGAAAACTAACATATTGAACTTGGTTTTAAACGGCAGGTATTGTGAGTTAGAAAATACAAAACGGAACGCTTTTCACCAGGAAAAAAAAGAAACGGTTTGAGTTAATTGTTGTTATAATGTTTATTCACAATCGTAAGAAAACGGAACGGAGTTTGAAGTCGTCGTCGTTCACAGCAACAAGAGTTCTCTCGGAAAAGCTTACGGGGCGCGGTTGCCACTCGCCGGTCGGAGTAAATTGGACTCAGGGTTTAACAAATTCCTCTCTTCACATCCGGTAAGTGTTGATCGTATGCTGTTTTCGATTTCGTCAGTCTTAGTCCCTGTGATTCGTTGTGGGCGATGCTTGATCTGGTTCATTAGTAAAATGTCGGTAGAATTTGGTTACTATACGATTTAACTTTTTCTTTGCAGTGATGTTGAAGCGTAGTGACAAAGGGAAATCTTCGCATGGATCACGAATCCATCAATTCGGAGTTGTTTTCGTTGTTGGGATCTTATTGGTCGCGGTTCTATTATTTTGTTTCAGTGGCAAGAATCAGAGCTCGGAACTCGAACTACCGAGACAGATTTCGAACAATGTCAAGCCCGAATTGCAATATCATCCTACCGTCGAGATTCAGAACGGGACTCAATTGATATGGACGATACCTAATTCGCCAAAGGCAGTTCTGTTTATTGCTCATGGTTGCCATAGGAAAGCTTCTGACTTTTGGGACAAATCTTCAGATTGTTCCGAATGTACTGGTCTACCAGAGGAGAGGTTTCTTATCCGATTTGCTTTAGCTAAGAAGTTCGCTGTTTTAACTGTATCTAGTGCTGGAAAATGCTGGACGTTTGGGAAGGAAAAATCTATTGTTGGAAATATAATAAAAACGTGGGTTGAGAAGCACGAGCTCGGAAAGCTTCCGCTTGTTGCGTTAGGGGCTTCATCTGGTGGCTACTTTGTCTCTGCTCTTGCAACAGAGATTCCGTTTAGTAGCATCGTGCTTATGATTGCGGAAGGAGTCTTTGATCGAATTAGTATCAGTAAACAGTATCCGCCGACTCTTTTTGTGCACATGCCTAAAGATGTGTATAGACAGCAAAAGATTAGAGAGTTTTTAGAAGGTCTCAGAATGGAAGGCATTGATGCTGCAGAGATTGAATGCTTGGATTTGCCGCTTTCTCCGGATTTCTTGGCAGATAGGATTCCAAGTATTCATCCGGATGTCTCGGCCAAACTGTTCAAGTTATTCCAAGAGAAGGGATTTGTTGATGAGAAGGGATACATGAAACGTGATGGACGGAGAACACCGTGGAAACAAGCTCTTAGTGGCTACAAAATATCACTGGAACAAAGTTTGATTACTCCTGTTGAGGAAGAACTGAATCTTGCATATGCATACCATGAAATGACGAGCTTGCAGTCTGAACAAATCTTTTACTGGTTCGAATCGCATATGAGCTAATTGGCTGTCAGATTTTCATGTAACAAGATCATTCTTTGAAAGCTGTAAGATGCATTGCACAGGACAATCTATTTGATTCCAATGGAACATGCCTAAACAGTCGATTTACAATTTGAGTCTGAAAAGATCATGGTCACTCTGGTGGTCAAAATTAGAGTTAAGAAGACAATTTTGGTTAGTGTAACTAAACTCTCCGCTTAAATACAGCAGAGTTGCGTAAGGCCAGCTGCTTTTTGATTCTCGTTTGTAATTTACTAAGCCCACTTAGTCTGTCACTCTGTTGTGGTTTTGGAATCTGTAAGAACTCTAAATGTAAGAATGTTGGATGCTATTGCTAGCTCTTGTAAGCTGCTGTCCACATTGAGTGATTTTGTGGGATAATGACTTACTCTAAAGAAAGATAGCCAAAGCTAGAAATTATCTCGTTAAGACATCTTATGATATAAAATCTTTGTTTCTACTTTCTTCATTCATTCTGCAGGTTACTACACACTGAAGTAGCAAAAGGATTTGGTACTTAATAAGTGGCTGGTCAACGAATAATTCAAGCACCAAGGTATGTCTTATATGTGCTCTGCTGCCCAGATAGACTACAGGTTTTACTTCACTCATTTGACAATGATACAAATTTTGATATGCTTATAAATGTGCAAAACCTAAAGAGCAATGTTGAGGTTAACCCTAAAATTCTTTAGAAACTGGTCTGGAATGTTCCTGTACCTCCAAATATGGTGGAGTTTAGTACAGGGTGATGCCAGTCTAAGTTTAGAATTTTACTTTGTTTGGCCTTGATGTGATCTACGGTTGGAAATTTGCTTTACTTATGTAAAACCAGATTTGCTTTGAATCGGTTAGGTAAAGTTATATTTTGGTTTTGATTCAAATATAGTTTTAGCATAATAAATTTTTAATCTTCGAAGATTTAAAAAGTCAAACCAAAAAAAATCTTATTTTGATTTTCAGATCGGGTGTTTAGTCATATACAGTACATTATAACCAAACAAATGTAGTTTCTCAGGATTGAAAATTCTAATTAAAAGTGTTATATAGTCATAGAATTAACATAATAAGAAAAGTTAGATAGTCAACAGTCATATTATGTCTCAGATAGATTGCTAATGTAATATATAATATATGACACTATATAGTTTTGAGAAGAGACTAGATGGGAGGCATGGATCATGACATTCTCTATTTCTTTTTATATATAAAGAGTTGCCCAGAATGGTATGATTACACCCAAATTACATCTCGATCTCTCTCTCTCTCTTACAAAAAAGGTATCTTACTTGTTCGTCTCTGGACAAACACTATCTCGTCTTTCTTTCTCTTTTCCTGATTTTGCGTCCATATATCTCTTTTGATGTGTTTTCGATTGCACAGTCACAGTTTATGTTGAGGTTCATCAAGGAGTTGTCTGATTTAACGTTCTCTGTAGGGAATTTTTCAGATAAATGGTTTTCATTTTTTCAAACTTCTGTTAAGTTATTCGATTTACAAAACAATAACCCTGATTGAAGACTTAAAAAGGAGGATTGGTTTTCAGTAATATGATGATAAATTTAAGCTACTTTTGACTATATCATCTATTGATTTGGCGTATAACCTCTAGGCTCTAGTCAACTTTACAATTATAGGATTTTAGTCCAAATAAGAAACAATGCACTCGGATCTGCATCAATTCTCTTCTCTGTTTCAGATGGAAGGCCATATTCATGAGCATGACCACATGGTTCAGATTTTTGGGGAAGTTTCATCAGGAGAAACAAGCTTGGTGGGCATCAAGAAGACATGTGGAGAAGCACCTTGCGGATTCTCAGATGCCAAGACGAGTTCAATGGAAGCTCAAGAACGTGCAGCATCAATTAGGAAGCTATTAATAGCTGTTCTTCTCTGTGCCATTTTCATCGTTGTAGAAATCGTTGGAGGAATCAAGGCCAATAGTCTTGCGATTCTCACTGATGCAGCTCATCTGTTATCTGATGTAGCAGCCTTTGCCATATCTTTGTTCTCGCTCTGGGCTTCGGGATGGAAAGCAAACCCACAGCAATCATATGGGTTTTTCCGAATAGAGATTCTTGGTGCTCTTGTCTCCATTCAAATGATTTGGCTTCTTGCTGGTATCTTGGTTTATGAAGCCATAGTTAGACTTAACAACGGTAGTGGCGAAGTTGAGGGATCTCTTATGTTTGCTGTATCTGCAGTTGGTTTACTTGTAAACATTGCTATGGCTATTCTGTTGGGTCATGACCATAGTCATGGTCATAATCATAGTCATGACCATGGACATGGTCATAGTCATGATCATAACGATGTAATAACCGCAACCGAGCATCATCATGACCAGAGGCATGATGAATCGGATCTATCTGAGGTCTTAGTCGAGCAAAAGAAGCAGCGGAATGTAAATATTCAAGGGGCTTATCTTCACGTGCTGGGAGATTCGATACAGAGTGTAGGAGTGATGATAGGAGGGGCTATCATTTGGTATAAACCGGAATGGAAGATCCTTGATTTGATATGCACATTGGTTTTCTCTGTGACTGTGTTAGGGACGACAATTGGGATGCTTAGGAACATTCTAGAGGTTTTAATGGAGTCAACACCACGAGAGATCGACGCGACAATGCTTGAAAAGGGAGTGTGTGAGATAGAAGAAGTGGTGGCTGTTCATGAACTTCACATTTGGGCGATAACTGTTGGCAAACTTTTGTTGGCTTGTCATGTTAAAATCAGAGCTGAGGCAGACGCAGATATGGTTTTGGACAAGATTATTGATTACATCAAGAGGGAACACAACATAAGTCACGTGACTATTCAGATCGAACGCCAATGAAGCTACGTGACAATGTGTTTTTGCATTATCATCTACTTTGTTTGACCATTTTGTTAATATGGTTCAATGTTTGTCTTGTGTACAAAAGTGTTTTTTTCCCAACGTATGTATCATATCATATTGTATATATAAACTTTTTGTTGTTTGTATCTTGCCATTTCCAATTCTTTAAAACCCAAACTATGAAAGGGTCGTATGCTTCTCTGCAATTTTAAAACACCACGTTTAAGAAGAAGAACGTGCTCTGTTTTGATTCTCAGGTAAATCACCAATTTGCCCACTGGGCTTCTACTTGGGCCTGACTTGTTCTTGTATACTTTCGCAGCCCAAAGTCAAGCAGTCCTGGTTTGTTTACCGAACTAAACCGGTGGTATTTAGAAAACCGGATAGAACAGAACCAACATGCAGACCAGATTGGAGTCCTGCTGATTTCAATTTTACAACCCTCAATTGCGCCGTCTCCGATGGCTTTGTCGTACTAAAAGTCTGGGCCTTCGCTGGGTATTTTGCGTTGCTTCAAATCTTCGCTTGTAAGGCCATAAAAACCAGCTACTAAACACTCCAAACTCTCGCTCTCTCTCTCTCTTCTCACTGGACGCATTCACTGAAATCTCTAAATTTTGGGTCTTGGGTTAATCGTTTGGAACAAGGTAGGTGCTGATTGAAGTTTACTCATTTCTTCTGCCTCTACTGATTCTATTCTCCTTTGTGGGTTTCTTAGCTCCCTTGTGTGGATTCCTATATGCGTAGTTAAAAATTCATGTTTGAATTAATTGTTTTACCTATTTAGATTCCCGATGCCCTCCACTTGCTCCATTTTTTACCTTACTGTCATACATTCCTCCTCTGTTTGTAGATCCTGCACAGTGGAACTGTTTGGTATTTATGTATCGGTGATGTTCTAATAAAAAGCCTTTGAGATATGTCTACTTAATAATATTACCTCTTCTTTCGTGCAGAGAAGATGGATCGCGTTAGCAGTCTACCAAACGAGCTTCTTTGTCATATATTGTCCTTCCTTACGACAAAGGAGGCTGCTTTGACATCTGTTCTCTCCAAGAGGTGGCGCAATCTGCTTGCATTTGTTCCTTATCTTTACATTGATGACTCTGTCTTTTTGCATCCAGAAGAGGATAAGCGGGATAGGCCCCAAATGATACAGAGCTTCATGGATTTTGTGGATAGAATACTGGTTTTGCAGGGTAATTCTCCCATTAAGAAATGCTCCCTCAAGTGTCTAACCGAGGTTGATTCAGTTCGTGTGGATAGTTGGATACACAATGTGTTGGCGCGTGGTGTTTCAGACCTTGATCTGTTAATCATTTGGATTCAGAGGGAGATGATAACTATCGGTTGTCTACAAAATCTTTCGAGAGCAGCACACTAGTTAACCTGAAAATAAACTGTGGAATTGATATTGGTTGGATGGCCGGGAGTGTTCTCTTACCGATGCTTAAAACTCTCGTTATTGACTCAGCTCGGGTTTATAATTTTGAGACTCTTCTTCATGCTTTGCCTTCGCTTGAGGAATTAGCCCTGGTTGAAGTAATCTGGAAAGATGGGGATGTGAACGTATCAAGTGCAAGCCTCAAGACCCTTACAATAAATAACAGCGGTTGTTTAGACACTTTATCATTTGATACACCGAGTCTCGTTTACTTTGAGTACTCTGGTTTTGTTGCGCCGGACTATCCGGTAGTTAATTTGAAAAACTTATCTGATGCTCGAATCATCTTTGTATTAACTGAAGAGGAACTCCAGCGAGCTAGAGAACCAGATGATGATCATTGGTTCGACCAAGACGTTGCTCTCGGATATAGCAATGTGTGGAAACTCTTTCATGGCATACAAAATGTTCCGTATCTTTACTTGGCTCCTGATACTCTCGAGGTCACTTTCCTATTTTTTCTCTCTCTTGGAATATCTTTATTCAACTGTTCCCGAGGAAATGAAAACAGGAAAACAAGACTTCGTCTCAATTCCTGCAGCATAGCGGCGTTGTGTCTTATTTTCAGGTGCTTTCTCTGTGTTGTGATTTGATGCCAGTGTTCAAAAACCTCAAATCGTTAGCTATTAAGAGTGACAAGGAACGAGGATGGCAGGCAATGCCAGTTCTTCTAAGGAACTGTCCACATTTAGAAACTCTAGTCATTGAGGTATACAAACAAATGATTTTCCAAACATGTACAGATATTGAGTTCAAACTTGGAATCCCTTATTGTCTCCTTTATGCTTTCAGGGTCTCTTGCACCATGCCACAGATAAATGCGGGGATGCTTGTGACTGCATTTCTCGGGAGGACAAAGGTCATTCGCTCACATCTTGTCCAGTAAAGATGTTAGAGATTCAAGGGTTTCGAGGAACAATGAAAGAAATGACAATGATAAAGCATTTCTTGGACTATTTTCCATGTTTGAAGAAGATGGAGATTTATATTGAAGAGAATGATCCTACAGAGCTCAGAGTCCCTGAAGTGTCTAAACGTATCGTGCAGATGATGGAAGACTACAACAAGTCATCGAGTTGCAATGTCAAACTCCTTGTGAGTGATTACTTGTTTAACAAGTGGACTGCAAAAAGAAGTCTCTGAAGAACAAAACTTGCTCATAGTTTTGCCAAAGTTCCCATGGAATTTCGTTTTGGTTCTTTTGTTTAATTGGCTTGTAAACAAATTGCAAAACCATTGAACTTTCTTCTTCTTTTTTCAGAATTTTTCTAGTCATTTACTTTCGATTGCTTGCCTTCATTTGATTTTTCGCCACAATTTGCTTTGAGTTTGTTATTCGTTGACGCCTTTACTCGAAGTGAACGAAGGTTAATAAGCTACAATTAAGCTATCGTCTTAAGCTCAGTAGAGGAAAACTTGACAGTTTTAATCTGCAAAAGAAATATTATTTAACTTTTTAGAAACATCACATAATTATTTGATTCATACCTCTATGCGTAAATGTGCTTTAAATTTGAAGACCCCTGATGTGAAGATCTTGCGGGTAGAAAAATAAGTACAATATCAAAACGGCATTTCTCATCTTCATGCATTTGACCAAAACCCAAAGTCAAAATTTCCATTACACAAAAAAAAACGGAACAAAGTTGTTGTTGCTTTAGCAAACTGAGAATCCTTCTTACAAATCTGATGGAACCTTAACAAACTGTGTTACATCTGATACAAAACTATGATCCACAGGCTTCAAACCTTTTCTCAACCAACGTTTCAACAAGGCCAACTCTAATCTCCTCACCTGCAAATAATTGAAATAACTCCATTTAGCTATACTCTACAACATTTTTGAATTTTGAAAAACTAAAAGTAAGATGCAGAAACAGAGTTATGTGCTTCCATCACCTCAATCCGTAAACCAATACTGTATTGTAAATGAAGAGGAGACAAAAACTAACCTGTCTAACAATGAAAGGCTCCTCAGCTCGACTCAAAGGCTCCGTTAATACGGTTAGAAATCCGTTTCTGTTCCCGTAAACGATGTCTGTGAAAGGTCGATCACCCACCTGCCCACAAAAATTTAACCCATAAACATCTTATCTACCAAAACTCCAATTACCAGTTGCATCCCTAACATTCATCATAAAACTACCATGATTAGCTCCGAAGATGGGCAACCAAAGTGTTTCTCGACTTCTTCAGCAGTCCCCGCAGGCTTCTTTACTCCTGAAATCATGAATCAAAAACAGTCCTTATCAATTATCAGGTACAATGCTAAACAACCAAGAGAATAACAGTAGATCAAGTCACTTACTATGCCTCAACACTCTAATTCCTATTTCAGCCTCCAATGCTTTAGCTTTCGAATCATCATGATCATATTCCATAAGCCCTGATTTTACACCAGACCGGAAGTAAACAAGTTAGCAACTTCAATCAACCAAAAAACTACAACCATACAAACACAAATCCAAACTTGATCCAAATTTTACCAGCGGAATTGCTAAACACGGCGATGTCATGGCCAAACACAGCCTTACACCGCTCAATTGAAGGCCGGAGTGGTGGCCAAATCGCTAGAGAATAAGGAGCCGTAAGAGTATTATCTTTATCGAATACCACACCTTTGAAACCCTTTCTCTTCAGCTCTCCCCAATCAATGTACCTTAAATCTTTCACAGAAACATGCGGAAGAACCAAATGACGATCCCTAACAACAACGGAGACCGAAGAAACGATACCCTCAACATTAATTCGTTGCCCAACAGCCGCTTTCAGATCTGCCCACCACATGTTCGACGAAATTGCCAACCCCTTGTTGTCTTCTACTCTCGGCAACACCAATTCGCGCGGCTCTCCGTCGAATTGTTCGGGGATCCGGTTAGAAAATCCTGGGTCTTCGGTCGGAGAGCTAAATTGGTAAAGAAGAAACGAATCTTCAAACGTGGGTAATCGCAGATTCTGCTTTTGGTTTCGATGGTTTGTTGTCGTTCGAAGAGAAGATGGAGAAGGCGAAGGAGGAGAGCAAATGGGTTTGGTGGAGCAAGAGATGAAATTAGGGTTTCGTTTGTGACGGGGAAGAGAAAGAAGGAAACTTTTAGGGATTGGGTAGTAGAAAGTAGTGGAGGCAGCCATCGATGGGGTCTGCATCTCAGCCTTCTTTATAATATTGTTTTACATTTATTGACTCAACAAAGTAGTTGTAAGTTGTTTATCGACAACTTCCAGATTTCTTGGAACTGTTTTAGAAAAAAAGATGACTCTTTTTTGTTCCACACGCTTTGCTTTCCAAAAATATAAACGGACAGTAATCAAAGCTAATTAACCTTACCAAAACCAAACGATTCTATTGCTTTGTCCAAATGAATCAAAGACTGTTCAAGTCATTTTGTATGTTTTCCTCATGTGTCCCTCTTTGTCTTAAAATGTCCGCTTTGAACACATTTTATGGCATGTAAAACTTTATATGCTCATGAGCCCCTCTTCTCCTAAATTGTATGTAAAACTTTCTTCACTCTGCTTATCACCTGTTGCAAATCTGGAAGTCTCTGAATCTTAAACAAACGAGCAAAGAGAAAACTAGAGAAGATTCTAGACCAGAGATTCCAGGTCTTAAGGTAACCTCCTGATCTGCAAATAATGAGTGGATCCATTTCTTGAACACAAACCGTAATATGTTCTTCCAGGATGCATTTCAAAATCGTTTCTAATATAAAGCTGTTCTCACTTGGACTAGAGGTAAAGAAGAAGCACTGCTCAAGCAAATCTATAAGACAAAGTAGAAGTGATGAAGAACAGTTGCAAAATGTTGTGGCATAGTCAAAGCTGATCCCATCAACAAAAACATGATAGCCAAAAATCAACAAACATCACGAACTCAAAATCCAAACCCAAAACAAATTTGTAGCCAACATGTATAAATCCATTCCTGAAATCAATCTTAAGAACTTGTTCATCAGTTATTCTTCCACTACATATTCATCAAAATCACCTTAGCTTAGAATAGCAGACGAACAAGGTTGCTGCAACCAAACCAGCAGCTCCAACTGATCCAGCAGCAACCACTGACCAGTGAAACTCCGCTTCCAACGAACCCTTTTGGTCACCACCATTTGTGTCTCTGACTCCATTACTAGGCTTCATGGCTCTCTCATTCAACCCAAAAACAGTCTTATTACCTTCCTCAACCTTCTTCAGCAACTCGTCCTTCTTCAACTCCATCTCCTTCTCCCTTTTTTGAGTTTCACTCAAAGCTACCTCCGTGAGCTTCTTCTCAGACTTACATTTCGCCAATTCCTCTCCATTCTTCACCAATTCCAGACTCAAAACACCAACTTTCTTCAGCAATTCCTCTATCTCCCTCTCTTTCTCATCCGCTCTCTCCCTCATCTCCTCTTCTTGTCTAAGTTTCTTACTCTTCTCCTCCATTTCCCTCACTTCCAAAACCCCAATCTTCCTTTCCAAATCCCTAACCCTCTTCTCAACCTCAGCTCTATCTTTCCTTAAACCCTCAGCTTCCTTCTCATACCCCTCCAGCTTCTCTCCTTTCTCTGCCAACGCTTTCTTCAGCTCCGCCACTTCTTCCGCCGTCTTATCCACGCCGTTCAAGGAAGTGATCAGATCGTCCTGAAGATTAGACACCTCCGTTTCAAGCTCCACAGCTCTCGTAGAAATAGATTCCAGAGCCTTCTTCTCTTCCTCGTATTCCTCGATCTCTTTCTCCATTTCTCCGAATCTCAGATTCATCTCCGCTTCTACACCTTTCATGTCTTCGATTTCTCCCGTAAGCCTCTCTAACCTCTGCTTCAATTCACGATTCTCCCTTGTAAGCTCCTGATTCTTGTTCTCCGATTCCTCAATCTTCATCTCCAGTTCCGTCGTCTTTCCACCGCCTTGATCGGACTCGGAGATCCCCTTCGCCGACCGATCTTCAACATCGCTGTGGATTACCACCTCATCCGCCATTTTACGCTGCTACTAGAGAAGATTCCAACACAGAATTAAGACGCAAATAACATGAAAAACTCAACAAATTGTAAAAAAAATCAATTAAAGTTTGATGCTTTAGAGAATCAGTCACTCTTGACTTTTTCTGAGCAACCGAACATTATGATAAAGACGTTTCACTTATCGGAAAAACAAAGAATTATTGAGGGTTACCTTCCGATTTTGCAGGGAAGAGATGAAAAAGACGAGATTTTCCGGTGGAGGGATCCGCTAGTCGGTTTAAAGATTCGATTTTTAGGGTTTATAGTGAGGAACAAGACAACAACTGGCGTTGAGAAATTCTGAATACCCACGTGTTTAAACCAAGTCCACTTGGCGTCATCATTTTCAGTTATATGGGCCTTGGGACCATTAGTGGTTAGCTCCATCAGGCCCAACTCTGCTATAATCGCCTGCAGAGTTATTATTATTCTTCGTTGGACGACTGAGTGTCTTCTTTTTTTGTAACATGTGATGAGTTTATGACTTTATGTCTTCCACACTATTTATCATTAATTTTTACATGTACTCTTATTAATGTATTGGCTCTTTTATAGTTTTCGAATCTCAAAGTGAAACTTTTTCGTAATATTTAGAACTAAAACGCATTATATAAAGGAAAACAAAAAAAAAAACTAAATTATGAACCCCGTACTACGCCACAATAAAAAAGAAATAATATAAGGTGAAAATAAAGAAAAAAATACAGAGAAAGTTCCAAATTGTTTGTTCAATCTTCAACCTCCAAACTTCATATCATCTTTCTCACAACGCTCAAGAAACGCAGTAAGAACTTTAATGGCATTGATCTGACATTGCAGAGTCAAAATGTAACTAGCTGTCTCTTCAAACAGCGCGTCGACACCAAGAGCTGCTCCACCGGGAACTATTGTCTGAAGTGCCTCGATCTTCGCCTCCACTCCTTCTTCTTCATCGTCATCATCTTCTACGCGGGTCTCGCTTACACTCGCCGTTGCATCCGAAAACCTCTGTTTGGTTCTGCGGTTGAAACCGGTGGAGCTTGTGTTCACAGCGGTGGTTGGTGATGGCGAAGAGCGTTTGGTATGGGAAGAGGCTAGGGTTTTCTCCATTGACGGAGGGAGAGAGGATGTGTTGGAAGAAAAGGGGTAAAGAGATGTGTGTGTATTTATATGAGTGATGGGAATTAGAAGATTAGAGTAGGACCTGTTAAACCATTCCGGTTCGTTTTTACTTTGGTTTACTCTAATTTGTCCCTAATTGATTGATTATGAGCTGAATGTTTTAATTTTGGGTTTTTGGTTTTGTTTGATTCAGATTTAGGTTTGGGTTTGGCTATAATTTTCCGAATTGGGTAATGCCGGTATGCCATCAAAGCTGGGTCCAGTTGTGATTTTCTTTTTTCTTTTTTGTTCTCGTGTTTTCGAATTATGTGGAGTGTTTGTTTTGTTGGTTATTTGAGAGATTTGGATCGTGATTGTCACGCGCTATGCTGTGTGGTTTAGTGGAGAGTGGAGACGTCACTATACTCAAGTGGATCTCCCTGATGAGGTCCTGACAGATAGATAGATTGGATCTTTATTTGTCTTTTTTTTAAAAAAAAAATCAGAAAAGTTTAATACAAATTGAAAATGCGTGTCATTAACAAATTGTAACATGCTTAGTTTAGTAATACTAATAGAGTTATCGACATGTGTTTAAACTTAATCCAGACTTTGACTTGTGTGGGTCTTTGTTTTGTATTCTTTTCGGAAATAGTAATGATGGGTTTGATAAATATATATATATATATATATTTCACCCTTTAGATAAACTAAATTATTATTTATATCTAACTTAAATAAACTATGCATGCATACGACAAATGCAATACATGCTCTTCATCCAGATTTTAAACTAAAAGTGAATGAAGATGTATTATAGTTAGCTTATTGACCATTCTTATATAATCGAGATCTTTTGGATCAAACGATTTTTTAAAATGTATTTGAAGATATAACATGATGTATGTACCTTAGAATGTGGAGATTAAAAAACAATCTCTCTTATTTTTCAATTTTTTTTGATGATGTGTCCTCAAATTAATAGTAGTATATAGATCAGGTTATCTTATTAGTTTACTTAAAATTTTAGTCAGTATACTATATACAATTCCCGCAGTATATTACACAACTAACCTATTATTTCAAGTTTCAAATTTCAACTCAGCGTGACTTGGATACAGTTAATGGTAATTAGCACTCATAAGTAGCAAGGAAGCAACAAAGAGATAATGAAATCGAAGGCGAGAGAGTGGGGCGCGTGGAGAAGAAAGCGGAGGGGAATTTTACCTGCGCCCAGGTGCATGGGAGAGAGGGAGAGGAGATGGGATCCACAAAAGCTCCGTAAAAAAGGAAAAGAGAAAAAGAAAGCACATGTGCTCACATGAGTTTCTCCATCTATCTTAGCTCCATGTGCCTCTCTTTCTTGCTTCCACACACAATCTCTCTCTCTCTACATATACCTATATAAGAGGGAGAATGAATAGAGATACAGTTGTAGATAGTGAAGTGGTGGTGGTACTATGATGATCTACTTAACTAGTTGCAGTTGCACAGAAGAAGATCCACATGATTTACATCTCAAATGGGAGCCACGTGACATCTTTTATGGAACCTACCTTTTCGATTCCTTACAAATCTATCCCCTCATTTTTTGTCAACTCTTTTTTTCTTCTTCATGGTTTCCAAGAATTTCCAAGGAAGTATTTATTATAGATAAATCCTACCAAAAAATAGAGAAAGATAAAAGTCGTGCTCATGTCGGCATTAATCTTTGCACAATTCACTCGACTTCATCATTTTTTCCTTTAAGAGAAGGCTATATTTTAACTATTGATTTTCGTACTCTATGGTGTATATTTACTAACTTATTATCTTAGAAGTTCCACCACCATCATTAATTTAATTTTAGTGTAATGTCGATATATAATTATAATTATTAAAATTTTAAAAAATTATAGTATTATGATACTAGTACTCCTAAGAGAAGAAAATATAAGGGTAGGTGATGTTTCCAAGGAGGGAACGGAGAGAGTTGGTTTATTGGGATTGAGATTATCAGAATCGGTTTCTTTCACCATCGACCAACCTGACACTTACGCTAATTCTAGTGTTTATAAATGGGTGGGTTAATATATGTATATAAATATATAGTATTACATTAATAATCGACCCCAAGAAGATCTACATAGCCAGCTTTCTTCTATTAGCCTTGGTTAATCATTATTCAACCACAACCTTTTTTTCTGTTTTTCATAAATGTTTTCTAGTCATCTGAATTAATAGTCACATCAATGGGGTTAGTTAATGTGCGTTGTTAAAACAAGAAATGCAATGGTATTGAGAGATGAGAATTGGTCTATTTTCAGCGAGAAAAAAGAAAAAACAAAGATGAAGAGGACAAAGACAAGCGAAATGTTATGGTTTTAGTAGTTGCAAATCACTTGTCTTTGTTTTTTTCTTCCTGTGGTCGAGAAATATGGGCCAACCAAGTAGACCCAATATGGCGGTTGATCTTTGGGACAATGGTTACATGGGAGTGGGTCCCTTCTGCATCATACTTTGTCTGTAATCGGGTTATTTTATTACTCTCTTATCTAACATGAATCGTATGTTCATATTATTTCTGATTTTTAAACCAACACCACGATCAAAACATCTTATAAGCTCCGGTGACCGGTGAAAAACTTGTAATATTTTGTTTTGTAATTCCTTTCTGTTTCTTTTTGTCAATTGTCATTATCAATAACAAATATTTTGATCTAATCAAAAAAAAAAAATATATATATATATATATATATTCTGTTCTTATTATAATACAAAATGGTTATCTGTCTTACGACGGAAAAATCTATAAATTTTAATGTTTGTCTAATAAAACTGCTTAGCTTTTTTTAAAAAAGAGAAAAAACTGCTTAGCTTTCGGTAAAGAAAAATCGAAGATAATGGGACAAAACGCTCAATGATTTGGTTAGGATTTAAAGTGTCCCAATGCAACTTGAATAATGACATTATTTCAGAAAATAATTTGGTTTTTAATAATCGAAAAGTTACAGGACCAGATTTTGTTGGACTTTGTAAAGACGCAATTCACTAATTCCCAAAGAGAACATGTTTGGATGTATTCGTTCTTCAGATATGAATTGTTGCTGTATTTCTTTTTGTCAATGCGAAATGTTGTTTTTCTCAATTTAGTTCACATAAACAAAACAAAAGCTAATTCTACAAAAGGTCTACACATATATATTTTGCATAAACAAGAACATTAAATATAGTTTTCTTTGATGTAAAATAGATTTAAGTGAATAGTGCTGATTTTGTTTTTAATTGACTCCGGAAGAAGAAAACAAAGTGTTGCTCGTGACATGGGCTTCCACTGCCACAGCCCACATGCGTCGGATCTGCCATGAGAATATCATCAACATCATAAGTGATTTCATCATAAAGATCATCATGATGTGCATGTGCAATGATCGCATATTCTCATCCTATCTGTCACCAGGTAAGTATGGCTACAAATTTGTTTGTCCATAACAGAAACAAAACAATTTTTTTTAAACACATAACAGTTTGTCGGTGATATTTTGTACTAACAGGTTTGAAACATACGATATGTATTTGTTACGAGCGATCAAAGCCAATTTTGACATTTTTGACATTTTTGACATACTAGAACCTATTAGTATTCTGATTCACGTTCAAACGAAGATAAAACGTACTAGAAAATAGAGATATTGTAACCAAACCGAGTCATGGTCCAAAATTCAAAGAGAGCAAGTTTTCATCCTCGAAGACTTCATTGTCGAGTCCACCTCCAGTACAAGGGAGCGAGCACCCCGAAATTAACAGTGCAACTCGACATCTCGTTGTATTGCATCAGCGTCTCCTCAACAAGTTCAAACCATTTAGGGATTTCAAACAGAGTAGCTTCCTTTTCTTCGACTATTATCTCCATCTCCTTCAAACGCGGACAATAGTCCAAGAAATGCTTTATCATGTGCGTCTCTCTAATTGTTCCTCTAAATCCTTGAATCTGTATCTTCTTCACAGGACAAGACATGAGTGAACGACCTTTCTTCTTCCTAAAAATGCAGTCACAAACATCCCTGCATTTCTCTGTGACAGTGTCACTACAAGAAAATGCCACATTTTTAGTACGAAAAAAGTGTTATAATACATCATTCATAGCGTTTTCATAAACGTTATGTCTGCCCCAGTTATAGTAGATTCCCCACATATGATAGCGTTGTTTCCGTTTACTATGATAGAGTTTTATACCATAGCATTAATAAAACGCTATGTTAAAACGAATTTTTATTTTTAATAAATAATGTAATACGTCAATTTTTGTGCTATGATAAGTGTTCCTACCATATCTATATTTTAATACTGTTATTTAGTTTTTTTAGCTCATATTTACGCTGTAATACATTATGTAATAGCGCATTTTTATTTTCAAAAATTTATTTAAATACTTATTTTTATGCTATGATAGGTGGTTCTACCATAGCGTTATTAAAATGTTGTATTTCATAATGTCATATTTTGTAGCAGAATTTTTAGGTGCGATTATTTCTGTTTTGATGACACTATGTTATTGTTATGTTGAAAATGATATGAAACTTGCTTTATAATATGATCCAATTCATCACTGATACGAAACCTGTTTCATCACTCAACATACAAGTCTCAAGTCTTAACATACAAGTCTCAAGTCTTACATTAACAGAGTTATAATCCAAAGAAAATTTATAGCAGTACATATTAAACCTAATGATCAGTTTAACACAAGATAACTTTGTCATCTGGCCATGCAATCGTTGTACCAATGGCATCTGCCATACACTCGATTTCATCTGATGGCCTCCAAACTGCTACATCACCTACCTTCACTATATCTATCCAAACTTTAACTGCATTACACCCCAAGCGAATAAAGTGTACCTTTTGGTCTGGATCGTTTGAAGCCCATCGTCCTTCAGCAACAACCCGCTCCACTCCGGTAATATCCATCAACTTGCACTTCTTATTCTTCTTCGCAAAAACTTCATTGTTACGCTGTCATGTTTACAATATAAACCAACAATCAGAAGATTAACCAGAAAATATTACCTGAGTTTGTGAATCTGGTAGAGTTTTCTTTATTGGAGAGCTTGGACCTGTTGCATCCTCAATAGGAGAAATCGAACCTGTGTTTGAAGATTTTGCACCTGCTGTAGATTTAGAACCTGATGCTTTAGCAGTTTCTACAGAGTGCTGAAGAGAAGATTTTTGACCTGTTGCAACTGTGGGATTTTCGAAAACAACTTTATTGACAGGCCATGATATGAAAGACATCAAACAGTCTTCAATGTATATCATATCCATGGTAGGCCTCCATACAAATGTATCTGGTTGAAGTACCACATCCACAAACACTTTAACTGCCTTTGGTCTGAGAGGAAGTCCATTAACCAATGCACCTGGGTCTTGTGTTTGCCAACGACCTTCAGCAACAATCACTTAATTTGTAGATAAATCTAGTAGTTTGCATTTGTTCAAAGAATTTGCTCTTAGGTCATGTCTAACAGATTTAGAAAAAATATGAATCACAAAACTGATCATGTGCTCATCAAAAACCAAATCATAAGGCTTACTACCATGGTTCTGAATACTAAAGTTTACCGTATGTACAATGTATTCTAGTTGGATCCCCTTGTCTAAAAGAACACACTTTGAGGCAGGCCATGGAATCATCTGTCCGACAGCTTCCTCAATAGTAAACATGTTAGTTGCAGGTCTCCACAGGAATGCATCTGGTTTGATAGCGGTTTCAACCAAGACTTTAAGATCCATAGGGCCTAGGCGACAATCATTCACTAAGTCATCATGATCAGAAGAAAGAATACGCCCCTCACCAATGTTATCATCAGTACCAGACCAATAAACCAACACACACTTAGGGTGTGCTCTTTTATTGACACTCTACACAATATTGATTAGAAAAAGTGTCAGAATTTGAAAGAAAAATAAGGAATCACTTAGCTGATATAAATAACTTACTCTTGCAGCTGAGTTTTCACCTATCTCAGGTGATTGTCTCTGTAACATAAAAAAAAAAAGTCAAAATCTATATAATAACTCAACAACTAAATGTATAAATTGAGAACTGTTAAAGTATATACCTGGTTCTTCATCTTGATAATTTCATCTTGTAACTCATGGACCTTTTTCACTAATTGAACTTGTTTCTCTTCCATGTCAGTCATACACTTTGTCTTCACTTGGAAACAAGCTAATTTGGTCTTACTCATGCCTCTACCCATCGCCATCAGCCGGCCAGGATTGTCAGTTCCTAAAAGTTGGGAGACGTGATCTTCTTCTGGATTTGTTGTAGTTGTTGGAACATCTTTACCAACCGGCTAAGCTGCCTTTGTCTGCGATACATAAAATACAGATTCATAACTTAAGATATGTATGAAAAACTAAATTCAAAACATTCAACCATATATTTGTAACTTACAATATTTTCAGCTGTATTTGTATTCACTGGCGTACCATCCTTTTTGGTACGCGACTTGACCCATATCTTCAGCCTTGTCACTTCAGATGGATCTCCACTTTCAATCTTCTGAGGGACAAAGCAAAATATCAGTAAAATGAGATGGTATATTACAGTAGACTAACCAGCATATGGTAGTATGTTTACCATCTCTTCTGCTAGTCTGACCATTCTTTTACGACTAGTAGTGTGAGGAATCTGTTTGAGCCTCCTTTCTTTATATGAATCACTTACAGCCTAACAAGATAACATGTTAATATTCAACAATCCAATAAATAAACTTACTTTTGTTCATAATCAATACCTTAAAAGCTAGGCTTGTTTTGAGTTTCACAAATTTACGCCATTCGATTGGATTAAGATTCTTCGGTCGAAGATTCATCCTGTGTTGGTTATTTGTAGCATTTATAATATCCTTCACTATGCGTGATTTGGATGACCTCCACACACCTCCCATCTGCTTCATCAGAGCAGTCTTTTGAAACTCTTCATCAAGTTCAAACCTTACCTACATTCACTTACCAACAAAACATAAATATAAAAAAAAACTTTTCTCTAAGCATTGCTAAATAAAACTGCTCTTAGTGTTAAGGAAAGTTCACCTGAACAGATTTCTAGAGAACTGTTTTGACTTCTTGACTAACATTTTTCCAATTATCAATTATCATAGGAACGTGCTCCCTTACCAATGGACCTGTGTACGATGACAACTTCACAGCCCCCGGACCATATGGTTCTCCAAAGAGAGTGTAATCAACTCGTTCTCGAATATCTGGGTCTTTAGCAATGTTTTTCATCTTCGTTGGTCCTCGATGTTTCTTACGCTTAGCTGGACGCTCATTCTCTTCAGACATTAGAATCTCACCTTCAATCTCTTCCTAATTGAGTCTTTCTTGATCAGTAACTTCAGCTGCAGTTGTCCTTTCAAGCTATGGGTCTTCTGTAGGATGCATGTTTTCTACAGGCTGATGGACATATGAAGGTTGCTCCTCTTGTAAAGATTGTTCTACTTCTACAGGCTGTGGATCTATAGTACACACATCTTTCGGCTTATCAGGGGCTACTGCTCATTGAGTCTTTTTTTATCAGTCACTTCAGCTGCAGTTGTCCTTTCAGGCTGTGGGTCTTATGTAGGATGCATGTTTTCTACAGGCTGATGGACATATGAAGGTTGCTCCTCTTGTAAAGATTGTTCTACTTCTACAGGCTGTGGATCTACAGTACACACATCTTTCGGCTCATCAAGGGCTACTGCAGCCTTCTTTTTTCTTTTTTGGACACCTTTCTTCTTTGGACGATCCATCCTAATTCACCTACATGACACAAAAATAAATTAGAAGAGGATATGGCAAAATTATACAACAATTCACAATGACTAACAAACATTACATGAGCAAGCACACATCAGACAAAGCATAAACAACAACAGCTAAAAATGATAAGAAGCTACATTTGACACATAAATGCCTTCACAATCAGTTCTAGCATTTTCAGCTTCATCCATAATGCTCTCGCGAAATCAAATAATTTCCCGATACACTTAACCGCTATGTAGTATATACGGGGTCAAACCACAAGAACCAATGGTACTTTAGAGATCTATGAATTTCGTAATTAGCTAAAGCAAAGAAGTAAGCTGTTGTTTTCAGATTTGTAACTAAAATTGTAAGGAAATAAAACGATTAAACAATATGATTTAAACATTGGGCGATAGGGTATTTCAGAGAATAATGAATGGTGGCAATTATGAGTCATGAGTTTCAATTGTAGGAACCATTCTAGAACATGAACACGAAGATAAACTAATCCTCTTCCAAGGTCTTAGTCACTAGATTAGACTACTCAACTATGAACTTCCGTTTTAAGTCTCCTAGTCTAATCCGCATTAACAGTCAAGTTCACTAAGTTCACAAAGCATTCTGACATCAACTTTCGTTGGCTAGACATACTGTGCTCAATTCACACTAGTTCAAGCTATCTAAGACACTTTCGATGCATAGATAAACCTAAGATCTAAAACAGGATGATCAAGCCTATTCTAGCATTAAGGTCATGTGAATCAAAGAACTCTGAGTATAAGAACTCATCTAAACAACCTAACCATCAAACATTAAATTCTTACTTAAAACCCTAAAACCCAATTATGAGACTACTCACACATTGCGAAGGAAATAGCAGAAGAAGACATAATCAAAAACATAATGAAATTGAATGATTAAAGAATATGAGGGTTTAGAAATCTTCTCCAAGGTGTCAAGGTGGATGAATCTCTAATCCCCCAAAGGAGTAGCTTACTTAAAAGAATGTAAAAAAGAACGTCCCCTCGAAAGTCTAGGGTCTTGGGTATTTATACCCTTACAATAAAAAGGAAATTATAATAAAACTAAAAAAAAAGGAAATCTTGGTTGTAGGGTTATAGACCGATCGGTCTTACAGCCTCAGGTCGTCTCTCTTCGTCATCCCAAGGGTGGATCGATCGGTCCACTTCAGGACCGATCGGTCCACTTCAGGACCGATCGGTCCTACGGTGTCAGGTTGATCATGCTCGTGTGATTGAAAGTCGGACCGATCGATCCATGATTGGACCGATCGGTCTTACGGCGTCAGGTTCAACGTTGAAGACGTCTGAATGGTAGATCGATCGGTCCCTATGTGGATCGATCGGTCTGTGTTGACATCTTCTCCTCCTAGTTCTTAAACTCTCACTCGAACAAGGCCCGAAGTAGACCAATTTCCGCAAAGCTCCAGAAACCTGTAAGGGACTCAAGACTCGACCAAAAAGACACAAAACGCGACCGAAGAAGCAACAAAGGATTCAAAAACGTAATTATATACAAGTCATAAGATGCTAAAAACACAACATATCAATCCATGTCAACATCCATATTAACATTTGATGGCAATGGACCAATATCTGCATTCCCTTTTGCAACATCTTCCTTACTGTATCTTCTTGAAGGACTTCTCATAACAACATACCAGCTTGATGACTCATCTTTCCTTAAATAAAACACTTGTTTAGCTTGAGAGGCTAGTATATATGGATCCTTCAAAAAAGATACTTGACTTTGATTCAGGTTAAGAAGTGTGAACTCATCTTCTACCTTCACTCCATTATCTTTTACTGCCCATTGACACCGTAATCCAACAATATAATGTCAATGACCCTGTCATAGTACGATACCAAATCAAATATTTATGAAATATCTTTAGCACTAGATCTACACATTGTCGTTGCCTCATAATAAACCCCACTATTCTGACTTTGCCTTTGAACTGAACTTGTATGAAATCGTTGCTCATTCACTATATAACTTGTATATGACCTTGCAATACAACGTGGACCATATGCCAACCATTTAAGTGTATCTTCATGTCCATTTGAGAGAATGCTTATCTAACAAATAAAAAAACAGTTAAACACTTATAGAGATATAACCCAGACTGATCAATAACTAACATTCAGATAAGTTATAACTTGCCTTTTCTTTTAACCAAGATGCAAAATTCTGAGCATGCATAGTCCATAACATTGATGTATCACGTCTACATCTTGCATTTAAGTCTTGTAGATATTGCAAGTGCATGCTTGTAAAAGAGAAATACAAGAAGCATCAGCCTGTTATATATATATATATTCATAATGTAAATGATTAAGAGAAATAAATGATGTTACATGTACTTACTCCACATAAGGATCCAAAGCAGCCATATTCTGAATGACAGCAAGATGGGCTATATTCTTCTCAATTTCAGTAAGAATCAATGAAGTGTCTGCGGATATCGGACGACCTTCTAGGATGAAGTTGTTCTCATACTCAATATTTCTTAGTTTTTCTTCTACACTTGTTGTCTTTTTCAGAAAATCACTACAGAACTGTATGCATTTTTTATCATACACATTACATATCCAACAATCCACACAATCATGATCAACACCAGTTTAACATTTAGGGAGAATTTCTTAATGGGAGAATCACCCTGCAATGCCAAAACCCTATCCACGAAATCCATGAAACTCTCAAGAGTTTCGTCCTTTTCTCGTTTACCCTCATCGGCATGCAGAAACACAGAGTCATCGAAATCGAGACTAGGGACAAACACAAACAGGTTACGCCACTTCTTTGCAAGAACTGATGTTGAGGCAGCCTCCTTCGTCGTTGGAAGGAATGACAAGATATGAGAAATAACTTCGTCCGGTAACTTGCTGAAGCAATCCATCTTCTCCAGGTCCATTGTCTACACAAATCTCCTAAGCAGTTGGAAAAATCAAGCATACATAATTTCCAAACAGTTCTACGGTAGGATCTACAAAACAAAGAAAAGGAACAGAACAGAGCAATTGATTCAAACCAAGATACCACTCGAAGCAAACTGATATAAACGTACATGTATGGTTACTGAGGTTTTAAATCCCTAAATCATAGCATATATCACATATACGCAAACGATTGATTTGGAGACCCCTGAACCACGGGATAACTGAATCTCCCAATAAATGGTCACAATATATGGAAGCAGAAGATTTGAGTTGATATTGTTAGATATGCGGATTGAGAATGAAGTAAGTATTAGAATTAAGAGATTGAGAATGAAGAACAAGAATAATGAGAATGAAAGAGATGATGAACAGTGACGAAAATCTTAAAGGAGAATAAGAGATACGTTTCTCACCACACAATTTAGATTTACAACAACACATATATATATAGACTATGCTTACGAATATTCTATTCTATCACAACATAAACATAGTCTATTCTATATTAACACAACACATATATAAAATAGAAGATAGTCTTGACGACTGCTGAAGTATTGATAAATACTCCCCCTCAAGCTTAGCCGTAGAGACATCAAAGGCTAGGCTTGGAACCCGTGAAACATCACCTCAATAAAAAAACTTTAACATAGAAAAACCACTTGGGAGAAAAATATGTTAAGGGAAAAAGAGTATGTCCACGGATTAGAGGACATGAGATCAAGGACGTGTAAAGTCTACAAGTCCAAGTTTGCTATGAATATGACTGCAAACCCTGAGACTTGCAGCCTTGGTGACGATGTCCGCCAATTGATCTTCACTTCTAGTGTAGCATGGAAGAATGACTCTTTCTTCAATATTCTCACGAACCTTGTGGCAATCTACCTCAATGTGTTTGGTCCTTCCATGGAACACTGAGTTGGTTGCAATGTGAATTGCGGCTTGGTTGTCACAATGCATGGTTATGGGTGTGGAAGACTCAATGTCTAGATCTTTTAGAAGAGCTTTAAGCCAAGTTAGCTCATTTGTAAGCTTCCTTATGGCCCGGTACTCTGCTTCCGCACTGGAAAATGACACCACCTTTTGCTTCTTTGTCTTCCAAGTCACCAAGTTTCCTCGTATGAAGGTGTAATAGCCGGCTGTGGATATTCTATCCATCCTATCTCCAGTCCAATCCACATCACAATAATCCACAATATCGGTGTTATTGTTCTTTCCCATCCAAATGCCTTGGCCGGAGCTTCCTATGAGATATCTAAGGATCCGTTCCAACATACTCCAATGATACATTGTGGGGACTTTCATGTGTTGGCTGGCCTGATTCACAGCAAAGCAAATATCAGGCTGAGTGAGGGTTAAATAGATTAGCTTACCTACAAGCCGGCGGTATTGTGAGACATCCTCAAACAGCTAATCTTCCTTCTCCCCCTTTCGATCGACATTGTAGCCATCCTCAAGAGGTGTCTTTGCTGGTTTTGCTCCAAGTTTTCCTGTCTGACTCAACAAATCAAGTGTATACTTTCTTTGTGAAAGAAATAAGCCTTCCGGAGAATAACATATTTCAATTCCAAAAAAAGTATTTAAGCTCACCAAGATCTTTAATATCAAAAACAGAGTTAAGGAATAACTTAGTAGCTTGAATACTTTCCTTGTTGTCCTCGGAAATGATGAGATCATCTACATAAATGAGGACAACAACTATACTTTGAAGACCTTGGAGGATGAATAGGGTGTGGTCGGTTTCAGATTTCTTAAACCCTCTTTCTTTGAGTGTGGAACTTAGCTTATGGTACTATGCTCTTGGGGATTGTTTTAGCCCATATATGGCTTTCCTAAGCCTTAGTACTTTCCCGGGAACAATGGAGTCTTCAAGGCCGGGTGGAAGAGTCATGTAGACTTCCTCTTCAAGCTCACTTTGTAAGAATGCATTCTTGACATCCATCTGCCACAGCTCCCATGAGAGGTTAATAGCTAAAGAAAGAACAACCCTTACCGTGTAGAGTTTGGTCACGGGAGCAAATGTATCTGTGTAGTCATCCCCATAGGTTTGAGTAAACCTTCGTGCCACTAAGCAAGCCTTGTAGCGTTCTATGTCTCTATTGCTCAAATATTTGATGGTGAACACCCATTTGGAGCTAACCATTCTTTTCCCGCGAGGAAGATTAGCTTCATCCCATGTATGGTTGCGGTCCATGGCTCCAACCTCATTATCAACCGCATTTATCCATTCTTTGCTTTCCCTAGCCTCCTCATAGCTTTGAGTGATGCGGTCTTGTTCAATCTTTCCAAGAAAGGCTTGATGATCGGTAGGCAAAAGGGCGAGAGAACAAACCGCTTGGATTGGATGAACCACAGCTTGATTGTTATAGTAGACAAAAAATGTATCTTTCGAGTAGTGTAATCCAAGTATATTTTGATTTTTCATCAATAAAAATCACAAAATACTTGTTATTATCTTTAGATACGCCTGGTGATGTCCAAACATCCGAATGAACTAAGTCAAAACAATTCTCATAAATGGTAGAGGACTTATAGAAATACGGTTTTGCAATGTTTGCCAAGAATACAAGCCTCACAACTAGAATAATCAAAAGAAACATTAGGCATCATCAATTCAAGCGCACGAAAATGAGGATGACCTAATCTAGCATGCCACATAACATTAAACAAAACACCTAAACATAAATTAAAAGAAAATGATGTAGAAATGTTTGGTGAAGTATCCTTAAGAATATAAAGATCATCCTTAGTACCATCTTCTCCAATCACTTTTTCGGTCTCAATATCCTGAAAATGAACATCACTAGGTCCAAATATAGCATAACAATTGAGGTACTTAGTTGCCCTCTTTATCGATATTAGATTAGAAGTGAACTTAGGCATATAGAAAGCTTTAGATTCTTTATCAAATAGGTTCAAGTTTCCAATTCCTTGTATGGGAACCCTATCACCATTAGCTATCATCACATTACTTCTAGCCGGTTGTATCTTGTTAAGTAGATTTGAGTTATTAATCTTATGGTGTGAAGCACCCAAATCAACGACAAGAGAACTACTATGGTTATGAGTAAAAAATGTTTTATCGGATTCTTTAAGGGAAGCAATTGACTTGATGAGTGCCTCTAAGTCAGATTTCCTCACATAGTCACTAGATGTAGCTATAGCCACATCCTCTCTTTGTCTTGATGAACCAGGTTGTCCTTGTTCATCCATACTTCATGAGAGAGGTTGGCCTTTGCATTCCAGTTAAACTTGCTCGGCTTGAGATGAGGATGGAGAATCCAACATTTGTCCTTGGTATGACCCTTTCTCTTGCAATGATCACACACCCAAGGCTTCTTTTCCTCATGCTTGTACATGCCCTTGTTAGCTGTTGAAAGCTCCCCCTTTCCATTAAAGAGACCGAGAGAACCTTGTTCCTTTTGAACCTGGTTGCATACATCTTCTATTTTAGCCTTGATTGTTAGAAGATGTTTGATGAGGTCGTTAAAAGCCGGATTCAAGGTGAGCAAGAGGCCAAAGACCTTGTCTTGCTCTCTCCTCTCGTTGAGAACCGCCGGATCCACGGTAGTTGGCCTTAGCATATCAAGTTCAGCCCATAGAGACCTATACTTCCCGAAATGCTTGGTGAACTCCATATCTTTTTGGCTTAAGTTGTTGATAGCATTCTTCACCTCGAATACACGGGTGAGATTAGACGCATTTCTATACACGTTCTTGAGAGTCTCCCATAGCTCACTTGCGGTTTCACAATAGGAGTAAGCCTTAAGAATTAGAGCTTCAAGTGAGTTTTGGAGAAGGGCAAGGACGGTTTGATCTTCTTGGAACCACTTGTATTCTTCAACAAGGGCAACCTCCTTTCCATCCTCTTTAGTGATTTTCTTCGGAGCTTGGGACGTCTCAACGTGGCTCCAAAGACCACGGCCACACAACACAGTTTTTGTGTTTCTTGACCACAACAAGTAGTTTCTTTCCTTGAGGAACACATGAATCACCACAGGTTTTGAATTATCCATGGTTGAAACACAAGAAACCAATGGACAAAACTTTTACCCAAAGATCTGATGAAGTAAAACCTCAGATCTGAAGAAAAAGATTGAATAAGGTGAAGATTAGAGAGAGTAGACAAGATTAGAAGAATAATAATGTAGATCTTGGCTCTGATACTATGTTAGATTTGCGGAATGAGAATGAAGTAAGTATTAGAATTAAGAGATTGAGAATGAAGAACAAGAATAATGAGAATGAAGGAGATGATGAACAGTGACGAAAATCTTAAGGAGAATAAGATCACCTCCATACTGTCAGTACATGATAAGTTCAAGGTCTCAACATTTCTTAACCCCTTGATCAGAGTGGTTATATCGCTGGTTTTAGTATTATCATGAAGTGCATATTGTCCGATCCAGGCGTGATTTAGTGGCGACTTAAGACCGATCGTAGCTTCAACAAGGGAGTCGAGCTTAAACATTGGATAGGATTGAGGAGGAAAATCATAGTACTTCAAGTTGGTAAGGCTGGGAGTATCAAAAGTAATGCCCTCAAAATCATAATTAATATTACCAATAAAAGCAAAGTAATATATGTGGTTTATAGCAAGTCTCTGAAGGGTCGGACTGGAGGACACCGTGCGAGACCATTCCCATTGCTCCCATTCCACATTACAAATCACTAATTCCACAAACACAGGGCAAGCAGAAAGAAGCTTTTGGAACGCACAACCAGAATGATCAGAGAATCGAACTGAATCAATAATGAGAGTCTTAAGCGCCGGAAGAAGAGCATTCTCAGGGAGAAGATCAATTTTCAAAATAGACCCGAGTTCAAGCTCAACAAGCGTCTTGCAAGTGAAGACCTCAAAAGGCAGTGAATATCCTTCGTCTTCGCTAACCCATATATCAAGTTTAAGCTTCAAGACACCACGCTTCAGCGCATTACGGAGGAAACGGTTGAGATCAGCATAACCATCACGCCTGCGACATTTTATAGAGACGTTCCTTATGCGGGAACTGGCCAGCAGAGCCAGCAATCCATACAAGAAATCTTTCAAACTCCCTTGATTCTCAACTGTGTTATCATACTCAAGATTTGGTGTGATGGTGTAGAGATTTTGCCACCTCTTTGAGAGAACCGACGCGAAAGCAGCCTCCTTTGCCGAAAGGAAAGATACGACTTGGCAAATTATCTCATTTGGTAGACTGCTTATTCTATCCATCCCTTTGCTCAATTAATTCAAAAGGAGTCTTTGACCAAAAAGTATCACCCACTACAAAATCTTCAGACAGATAAACGTCACGATATATGATTCTCTGGAAACAAAAATAGCAAAAGGCAAAACATATTATGTGAAACTAAGAAGCCACTCAAAGCAATTTGATTAGAAATTTTTCACAAATAACTACAGACGAGAAAGCAGTAGAAAAGTCCCAAACTTTGGAAACAATAGGGAGAGAGATAAAGAGAACTCAGAGAATAAAGCAAACTTGTCGTAGAGTACGAACATATTAAAAGACATATTAATCTGCAGAATTAGTTCAAACATTTTAGAGACTTCGAGGTCTAAGGAAAACTCTCTTCAGCATATACTCTATATCATTTCCATCTACCTCTGCTGAATCTCTAACGTTTCACTGGATAAGATATGAGTGAAACAACTTTTGTCATATGTATTAACCATGTGGGCAGTTAGTTTTTCATTACACAAGTGGCACATGGTTTGTAAGAGAGAGAGAGAGAGAGTGTGATTATGAGCCTAGCAGCTTCTTCCACCTGGCGTAACCAAGGGTGACCATGAAAAGCACAATGCAAAGCGCAGTAACACTCCACACAAAGTAGCCAAAGACGCCATGTGTGTTATACAATGGACATGGTATGTTCATTCCGAACAAGCTCGCCAACAATGTCTCTGCTGCTATTGCAAACGACGCTATGGTCAGTGTCAGCTGCAGCTGAATCAGTTCGTTACGTTGATTATCCAGTTGTATGTTCACGTAGTCCTCTGTGTCGTCAATGTACTCCCTCACCGTAAGAATCTTATTTCGCATTCCTTCCAGTTGCATGAAGTATGCCTCCAGCAACATCTCCAGATCCTCCACGTCGTCTACCTCTGTATTGCTCGTCACCATACTGGCGCTTCTGTTTGATGTGAGCCGGTGAAAATTTGATGTGTTATGTGGTGGGGGGACAATGCTGTTTGATGCTGTCCCTGCAAGTATTGCCTCGGTTTGCTGGTTCTGGATCCATTTCCTTGTTAAGTACAAGTCTGCCATGTCTTCGTTGTCATCTAACAAATGTTCGAGTTCATCTCTCACCTGAATAACATACAACAGCTTCATGATTCCATCCATCACACAACATTATAAAATCATGGGAAAAGGTAATATAGTCAATCTCTACCTTTTGTACACGGGCTAGCAAGCGGGTGAGATTACTTTTCAAACTTCGGACATATTCAAGATTCTCGGTGCTGACATTCTTGGTGAGTTCATCAAGGACAGGCCAAGCTTCTGTCTCAAGGGCAGCCACACTGCGATCAACAAATGAGCAGACGACCTCAAGAGCAATCTCCAGGACCTGAAATTCAAAAGGAAGCTCACTCTGCAAACCCTCTGCAGCTTCTGGATCAAGAGGAGATTGTACATTCGCAGAAGCTTGCATTGCATTTTCAGTCCCATTCCTCTGAGGAAACTGTTGCTTTAGTCGTTCAACGAGTGGAAGAACTTCAGGGCGGAGAGGATCCAACAGCAGCACTTCTTCTGCAGTAATTATTGCCTTTATGACCTCTAAATTGACAACAATAGCTTTCTCCCTGGCTGCAGAGCAAAAGATGAATTGATTACTAACTTTTCCTCAAGTAGTCAGCAACAAAAACAAGGCAAGGCTAGAACCTCAAAAACAATGTTCAAGCTAATTTGCAGCAAGTAACTACAAGAGAAACAAACAAAAACGCATACAATATGATCTGATGAACTAAATTATTCCTAATTCGTGCAGAATCCAAGAATTAGCAAAAAATCGAAATTTTTACCGAGAATGTTAGAAGAGTGAGAGAAGACAGGGCCAAGGATCCTCAAATCCCTAGCGGGAACAGAAGCACGTTTGATGATTGTACTCTTGTCGCACTCCACCACCTCCATCGCACCTGTCCGATCAAACCTCATCCAGAGCCTTGCTCCTCCGGTTTTCTTTTTCGCCTTCCCCGTCCCTCCCACAATCGGTCCGCCTGCATTAATCGGCGGAGGAGGCGGTGGAGATGAAGGCGTCGATGTCTGTGCGGTGTCATCCTTCACCGCAGAACCTTTTTTCCGGTGACGGATGCTCGAAAGACGGTGAAACGATAAGGGGCCTTTCCCCATCGATTCCAGCCACGAAAACGAAAATTGTTCCAATCAGCTTCTTCTTCGCAGGTCAGAGATCTAGTTGTGGCTGCAGGAGAAATCGCCGATCTCTGCCGATTCTTCTTCGGTTTCTCCAATTCCGATGGATCCTTCCTCTGCCATAAACGCCAGTGAGGAATAGGGTTCGAATTGTAACTAAACGGCGAGATTGCTATATCGATGCTTTGAAACGGTGTCGTTTGGTTTCTGAATTGGTTTGGTTTTGGTTTTTTTTTAATTTCCTTGCCTGAATCAGCTTGGTTAGATAAAATTTCATATTCTTACGACAAAATGTCCATCACATCACATGTGTGGAAATTGATATTGATATCTTTCTTGAATAGCTGCATCTAAAACAATGACCGTTTTGTGCTTGAGCTCCAACACAACGCTAAATATTGAAGCACATTTACTCATAGCGGTATGGAATCAAACTTTAATGTGATGTTTCTGAAAAAGTTTTCTTTTGCAAATTAAGTTTACCTATATTAAGCTTAAACCATAGTAAATGACTGGAAACATTCGCATAAAAACAAGAAGAGAATTCAGTTAACTTGGACCAGGATACTTTCGCAGCCCAACCGGTGGTGACTTGAAAGAAACCGTACGTAAAGTCAAAGTCAATAAGTCAGAGCCCAGAGCAGCTTCGACGCTTCGTCTCCCCTCCCTCTGCTTCCCTCTTTATATATTTTGGATGTTTCAGCTTCCCTAAAGCAGTTTCATGTCTATCTCGAACTGAAAGCGTGTGAATTTTCCTATGCCTTCGCAGCTGTAGCTAGGTAAGTGCCCAATTTTTCTCATCTCCCTCGCTGTTCCTCATCATATTTGTGCTCTGTTTGTTTTGTTTTGTGTTATATCAATGTTTTTTCTCTATTTTGATAGGTGACTATGTTATGTTGTAGTCTAGTCGCTGAAAAATCCACTCAAGTTACTTAAAAATCATGAAAGGGTTCTCTTAAGTTTGGCTAAAAGGATGGATAGGATCAGCAGTTTACCAGATGAGATTACTAGCCACATCTTGTCCTTCCTCCCGACAAAGATGGCTGCTCAAACTTCGGTATTCTCAAAGAGATGGCGTATTCAGTTTGCCTTCTCACCAAATCTTGATTTATTAGACTACAATGAAGATAACCCGCAAAGTTTCATGGATTTTTTGGATAGAGTGTTGGCTGTGTCGGGAAATTCCCTCATAAAGAAACTCAGTCTAAGATGTAGAAAGGGTGTTGAACCAGCTCATATCAGTGGTGTCTTGTATCTTAATCTCGATCTGGACAGAGATCGGAATTCACTGCCTTTTGAGGTCTTCACTTGCAAGACGCTTGTCAACCTGAAACTAACTGGTATTTATATTGATGTGCTCCCTGACGATGTTTGTCTTCCAGCTCTCAAGACCTTCTCTCTTTATTCAAATCTTTTATGTAGTCTTCAGGCCTATGGGTTTGAAAAGCTTCTTTTACGTTTGCCCTGTGCTTGATGAATTGGTCCTAGGTGGTGGTGTACTGGCACGGATCAGTGGGAATGGATTTACTATTTAAACGTACGAGGATGAGCTGCAAATTACCGAGGGCTTCGTCCAAGTGCAAGATCCAGTATACACAACTCATCCATTGCACGAAGCATAAACTTTGATTATTCTCCTAGTTGCTAAGTCTTGTTTTAAACTTTGAATCTGTTTCCATTGTTCTTACCTTTCGTCAGAGTTCTCATTCTTCGTCATCGCGTCATCTTTTGTCGTGGGCTTGTTTTGAATTGAATTGATTTCTTGTCGTAAGCTGAAAAGAATGCAAATATCCAGCGAGAAGACATGCAAATGCATTTGGAGAAGCTCAAACTATCCTATTGGAGAGGAAGGCAGCAGTTAACAAAGCGCCCAGCAAGTACCAACTTGCAAATCTCGCTGAGGCGACGGAAGATCGTGGCGAAGGAGTAAATTGAGGCGGTGGCTGGAGGCGGAGACTCGATTCTTGTGTGAATGTTAAATGTTGTTTCTATTTTACCCGGTTCTTTACAATTCACCGGTTTAATTCGGTAAACCAACCAGGACTGCTTTGACTCTGGGCTACGAAAGTATATTGAACAATTCAGGCCCAACTCTTGTTGTTGCAAATGGGTTTGAGTTGCAGAGAGCAAAGTTTTTTTTTCCTTGAAGAAGACTCATCATTGTGGAATCCATTTCTTATGCAAGGAGCCACCCAACAAGAACTGGACATCACAAGTATAAAACTTTTCGTAGCATATGAGAATACCTTGTCGAGAAATTCAAAACTTTCAGGGTCATCGTACATGTTACATCTTAAACCAGCAGTGGATTGAGCTATAATAAGCCTTTAACACAAGCTTTAAGTTAGCCCATTTACTCGCAGCAGTGGTGTGGAATCAAACTTAAACGTGATGTTTCTGAATAAGTTGTAAATCTTCTTTTTTTGAAGATTAAAAGTTAAAACTATTAATTTTTCCTATATTGAACGCTGGCGTCTGTTTTTATTGATTGAATCTTGTCAGCTTTACTCATTCAGGTAAAACATTAACAAGAGTACAACTCGAACAAGTTAGCTGATGAAGAATAAAATCAGAACAAGTCATCTGAGAGTGTAACCTATATAAGCAAGACTGCACACAAAACAGATTCATTACAAAATAGGGCAAGGAGGAACAAACTCGAACTGGATCTTGCACTTGAGTGATCTGGGAACCTTTAGTAGATCGATTCTGAGATAAAACTTTTCTTTGGGCTTTGTTGCATAAGCACGAACTTTGACAAGCTCAAGACATGTCAATTTCTCTAGGAAATGTTTCATTTGCTCCAAATCTCCTTTAGTTCCCTGGTAATCGGTAATCTCTAGGACTTCCACAGGACACGACAATAGGAAATCATATCCGGACAAGCACTCACAAACAGGTTCATATTTTTCATCCTCCTCCTCCTCATCATATTCCCACACATTATCATCATATTTGTATGAATCCTCATTATAGTGCAGGGGACCCTGAAATAAGAAAGAGGATTAGAGATTGAAGATTTTAGGTATGTATACCTGAAACTCTTTCGAGGTTAGTGGTCCATACTCGAATGACGAGAGTCTTTAGATTTGGAGCACTCTTTAGCACATATGGTAGAGAGCCTTCCAACATAATGCATTATTGGTAGCAATAGATAAATGATGCAGATTATTAAATACTGGTATTGCTCCCCGGAAGAAATAAAACGCCTGAAACAACAAAAAATAAACCTCAACTCTAACTCTTTTAGCATATGTAACAGGATTCTTAATTCTTGTTAAACAAATGATGCCTCCAATGGTTCCTAAATATCTTCTTCTCCGTGCTTTATTTTTCTCAAAGTTGCAAATAACAGATTACAAAGACAGAGAAAACAATAGAGCACACTTACCTCCGTAGTCTCAGGAGATGATAAGTTTAAGATCTCAACATTTTTTAACCCCTTAATCAGATTGGTTGGATCGCTGGTAATGAGATCATCATTTACTACATATTCTCCCATCCAGACGTGATCAACTGTCAAAACAAGATTGAGCTTGGCTTCCACAATGGATCCAATATTAACAAATGGATAAGCTTCCGGAACGAAATCATAGTTAGTCTAAGTAGGTAAGACTCGGAATATCAAAAGTAATGCCCTCCAATTCATACTCGCCAAAGACAAATTTATGGCTAATAGTAAGTCTCTCAAGGGTCCGACTAGACACTGTGCGAGACCATTCCCAATCCTCCCATTCCACATCACGCATCATTAATTCCACAAGCACAGGGCAAGCAGAAAGAAGCTTTTGGAATGCACAACCATAACGATCATAGAACTTAACTGAATCAAGAATGAGAGTCTTGAGCGATGGAAGAAGAGCATTCTCAGGGAGAAGATCAATATCAAAACCAGTCCCAAGTTTTAGCTTAACAACCGTCTTGCAAGTGAAGACCTCAAAAGGGAGTGAACATCTTCAACCTTTATGTTCAGTTTAAGCTATGATGAATCGGATCCTGATGTAGAGGACGATCATGAAGTTAGGATGTCTTAGTATGTCTCCTTTGTTAGCTTGTGTCCTTGTGTTAAACTACGACTGTTTGTGTTATGGCTCTGTTGAATGGTTTTAGAACTTGTTACAATTGTTGTGCAACTCTGATGTCACAGCTAATTAATGTCATTTTTTTTTCTCTGTTAACTTGAGATATGCATTATGCGCTTGTTTGGAGAACTAACCTTGTCAGGAATTACTTGTAGCTTGAGTTGTTACATTCACATAAAAAGGGGGAGATTGTAAGCATTTGAATGCTAGCTCAACAAGTGACGACTTGTGGAACACAAGGGAGCACTGTATGACGACAAAAAGCCAGCAAGGATTAGCGATTATGTGACAAGATAATTTGTGGAATACAGCTTTTCTTGAACAAATAAAAGGAAGACAAGATGCTGTCAAGTGGGATAAAGACCTCCTTAAACAAATGGAAAAGGTGATGACAAGGTGTCATTGGAATGGAGTCTTCATTATAATAAGAAAAGAGGAAGACAAGATATCATGGGGCTATGATAAGAACATAAGGAGACAAGGCATCATGGATTTATGAGTGCCTCAAAAGGAGCTAATGGAAATACTTAATTTAAGTAGGTTCCATCTATTTAAGCGATAGAAGACATAGGGAGACTGTGCTCGTCTAAAACAGAACTTGACGTTGTCATATACAGAAAGCTCTAAGGGTTCTTGGTGAGTGAACAAAGAGTGTATCATAGCTGTTGTTGTGATTGTGAGATTGGGTAGTTAGGAATTGGTCAGTGTCATGTCAAGTGTGACAGTGAGTAAAACTGATTAAACAAGTTCTTTTAACACTTGTCGTGCCTTCATGGGCCTTCTACAGTATGTCCCAAGCCTGTTTAGCGGACTCACAGCCTTGAATGAGTTTGAACTCATCATCATCTACTGCACCAAAGATAGCATTGAGGGCTCTGGCGTTGAATTTTGACAAGTTTTTCTCATCAGTCGTCCATCGTGCTTTTGGTTTGATGATCTTCTCTCCTGCTTCAGTAGTATCATACGGTGCCTCCCACCCATCTTCACAAGCAGTCCAAGCATCCTCACCTTGACCACGAATCAACTGTACCATCCGAACTTTCCATTTTCCATAACCTTTTTCATCCAACATCACTGGTTTCTGAAGGTGAATCATGTCTCCTTCGTGCTTCATTCTTTCCTCAGGATCTCGACCTGTATTAAGTGTAGTACTCATGTCGGTCACCCGCTCTGATACCAAATGAAATAACTTAGAATGCAAGCACAGTGAAAAGAACTTCTTTTCGGTATTAAGAATCGCTTAAACAATCTTTACAAGAACTTGTTTAATCAGTTTTACTCACTGTCACACTTGACATGACACTGACCAATTCCTAACTACCCAATCTCACAATCACAGCAACAGCTATGATACACTCTTTGTTCACTCACCAAGAACCCTTAGAGCTTTCTGTATATGACACGTCAAGTTCTGTTTTAGACGAGCACAGTCTCCCTACGTCTTCTATCACTTAAATAGATGGAACCTACTTAAATTAAGTATTTTCATTAGCTCCTTTTGAGACACTCATAAACCCATGATGCCTTGTCTCCTTATTTTCTTATCATAGCCCCATGATATCTTGTCTTCCTCTTTTCTTATTATAATGAAGACTCCATTCCAATGATACCTTGTCATCACCTTTTCCATTTGTTTAAGGAGGTCTTTATCCCACTTGACAGCATCTTGTCTTCCTTTTATTTGTTCAAGAAAAGTTGTATTCCACAAATTATCTTGCCACATAATCGCTAATCCTTGCTGGCTGTGCTCCTTTGCCGAGAGGAAAGAAACGATATGGCAAATGATCTCATCAGGTAGATCGCTGATCCTATCCATCCTTTTGCTTAATTAATTTAAATGGAGTTTTTTCGACCACAAAAGTATCACCCACTACACAATCTACAAACAGAGAAACGCCACATTATGATTCTCTAGAAACAAAATATAGTTCCAAGTGGAGATATATACTGATCTAAAATAAATAAAAAATAAAAAAAGAAGACATAGACCGAAGGTATAAGGACACAAAGCAAAAATTAGTTGCAAAAGAGATTATAAAACCTTCACACCTACTTTTTACTACAGAGCAAAAGTAAAGTCCCAAAATTTGAGCTGGAGCTACTTAAAACAAATTGATGCTCAAAATTTTAATCAAAGTACAAGAAGGGAAGCAGAAGAGAAGAGTTAAAGTTGGGTACATACCTCGGAACAAAGGTGAAGTCTAAGGAGAAGTCTGGTATATATAGTAAATAAAAGGACACGGACAAGGATGCTAAATTCACGGATAACTAATTCTAGTTTGGAAATAAAAAGAGTTTATCCCCGTCTACGAATAAGAATACCAATCCTAAACAAATAAGGAAATTGAATTTTCAATCCCACGAGAACTTAAATCTTGTGTAAGAAACCAAAAAGAAAAATTTAGTGTTTTAGGATTATCCACGCCTGATAATATTTATATTTAGTTAAAACGTCAAAAAGGATCCCATCAAAGCCAAGACACGATCAGATGAGGGCTCGGACAAAAGTTTAAACACTTGGAACAGATTATTTAATTATAACAGAATCAAAGTTTGTTCTACACGCAATCCATGGCTTAGGTTAATTTCAATAAAACTCTTTATGTATGTAATGCTTTGCTCTGTTTTTTCCAAAGCATCCATCTTTTGATGAAAAATCATACGATCAGTTAAGACAGATTAAGAATCCATCAAAGCAAATTACACATGAAAATCGAATCAAAACAGGCTCCAGAAAGTTGACAAGTTCAAACTAGGACAACAAGGAGAATTCGACAAAAGATAAACAGAGGATATAAGTGGGCAAGAGTGTTCACAATCCAATTCATGATAAAACAGACAAATGTAACTAGGGGGACCAAAGTTTTTTCTTCATGCGTGAGTTTGTAGCTTTTAAGAAAACGTGACCTTGATCTTGCACTTGGACGAAGCTCTAGGAAGTTTCAATAACTTTTTCTTGCCGCCACCATCTCTCCACTAGTTCCACGGTAGTCGGTTATCTTTAGGACCTCTAGAGGACATGACAATAAGAAAGAATAACCCGACAAACAGTCGCAAACAGATTCAGGTCGTCCTTCATTGTAGTGCAATGGACCCTGAACCAAGAGAGACAATTAGAAACTGAAAATTAACGAGTATCTACAAGGTTTTGCATTTGTCCAATAAACTTTTGGGGTTTTGATCATACATCGATGACAAGAGTCTCTAGATTTGGACACTTCTTTAACAAAAATGGTAGAAATTCCCAGCTAAACCCATTATCATCACATGTAATAGCTAGACGATATAGGTTTTTAAACACCGGGATTGCTCCATGGAAGTAAGAAAATGCCTGAAACAAAATAAATCAACTAGTCATTCATATATATGTAAATATTTGGATCAAGACCTCTAAGAACTCATATATGTAACCAGACGATTTAAGATCTTATGGAACCTAAGATGCGTACACCTGAACGTTAAAATTTTGGTTTTCATCTTTTTGTTTTAATCAAAACTCAACTTTTTAGTAACATGTTACAGAGAAAGAAGAAATAATAGCACACTAACCTGAAAAGTATTAGGAGAACGTAAGTTCATGATTTCCACATTTCTTAACCCCTTGTCAGATTTGTTGGATTGCTAGAAATAGTATCGTAGTTACTCACAAATCCGTTGTAGTTGTGATCTACCGTCAACGTAACATCCAGCTTAGCTTCGATAAGGGAGTCAAGATTAACAATTGGCTACTCATCCGGAACAACATCAGACAACGCTAAATAGGTAAGACTTGGAGTATCTAAATTTATTCTCGTATAATCACACTGATAGAAATCTCCATGATTAATAATAAGTCTTTGAAGGGTTGGACTGGATATAGGTTGCCAGACCATTTCCAACGTTCTCATTTCATATTATAAATGACTAATTCCTTGAGCACAAGGCAAGCAGAAAGAAGCTTTTCAAAAGCACAACCACGGAGATCTTTGAACCGAATTGAGTTCAGAACGAGGGTCACAAGCGCTGGTAGAAAAGCATTCTCAGGGAGAAGATCAACAACAAAACCACCAAAAAAAACCCCCAGTTCCAGCTTAACGACTGATTTGCAAGTGAAAACCTCAGATGGTAGTGAATATCGTCTCCCAGCATATATGTGTAGGTCAAGATCCAAGATACCACGCTTCAGAAAAGAACATATACAACGGTTGAAATCATCATAATGAGTTGGATCAACACCTCTTCGACATTTTAGAGAGGAACTCTTAACGCGAGAACTGGCCGGCAGAGCCAATACTCCATCCGCAAAATCCGTGAAACTCCCTTGATTCTTAACGGAGTCATAAAACTCAAGTTTTTCTACAATGGTAAAGAGATTCTGCCACCTCTTTGACAGAACTGATGTGAAAGCAGCCTCCTTTGCAGAAAGGAATGATACGAAATGACAAATAATCTCATTTGGTAGACTACTAATCCTATCCATCCTCTTGTCAAACCCTAGTAAAGCCCTTTTACTACTCAATTAATTCCAGTGGAGATTTCAAACCACAATTTCAACTTTACATTCACCCACTGGAAAATTATACAACAAGAAAAAGAGTTTCAAAGTGGAGATAGACACACTTAACTTCAAACAAAACAGAAAAATACAACGAACTGTATTATATGATAAGAAGCAAAAATTACAACTGAAAGAGATGAAAAATCTTCGACACAAACCTTGCTACAGATGCGAAGGCGGAAGAAGAAACGTCACACTTTGAATTCGAGAGGACATGCAAATGTATCTAAGAAGCTGAAACATCGTAAGAGCAAAAAAGAAGAAAACAAAGCGTCTAGTAAGAAATTGCACGACTTTTTGTGTACTTTACTTCACTTCAAATCGCTATTTCCACGTGGCACACAAACTCAAACTAGAAGAAAAGGAATTATGTTGATTTCAGAATTGGTTATGATTTATTTGGTTAGTTCCGGTTATCGAACCAACGCGGACTAACCACAAAACCAGAAATTATGGATCCGATTTAAATATTCAGGCAGAGGATGCAGAAGGAATCATGCCGGCTTTTCTAGCATAAGCGAAGATTCCTCCGGCGTCGATCACCGGACCTGCGTCACCGAGCGGTTTCAGTTTGTATTCTTTCCTTGTCGTATGATTAATCAACAAACTACTACCGTCTTCCTTCGGCTCGACGGTAACCACATCCCCTGTTTTACACTCGTCGCAAATCCTAACCTCCGATTCCAACGGGAAGATCTCACCTGTAGCTACACAGTTCCTGAAAAATATCCTAGCGTACGATTCCGCCACCACGGCTTTAGCTCCCGCCGCGCCGAGGCAGACCGGAGCATGTTCGCGGGAAGATCCACAGCCGAAATTATCACCGCCGATGATGACGGAATACTTTGATTTCATCTCTCCTGGCTCAACGAAACGATCATTGTAGAATTTTGGTAGGCCGTTAAGCGCGAACGAGCCGAGCTTCTCGCGATCTTCTGGAATCGAAGGGATGAGAGTGCCGTACTCGGCGGGGATGATCTGATCGGTGTCGATGTTGTCTTTCAAGACGAAGCAGAGGCCATGGAAAGTCTCTCTGGTTTGCGAATCGCTTGATTCGGAGGAAGATGCGGCGGCGCGTGTGATGATCCTAGCGGAGGAGGAAGTTAGTGGTTTAAAATTGAAAGCTGTGGAGGCAGACTTGAGTCGAAAGAAAGGAGATGGAGAGAGAGATGAGGAGTTTTTGTTTGAGGAAGCTACGGATTTGAAGAGTGTAGGGTTTAGAAATTGCAGAGAAGTCGCCATTGTTCTGCTGCTTCTTGTTCTGTGCTACTTCGTAAGTGAAGCCGAAAACGAAACAGAGTTATTTATAGTGGGAAGATGAATATACAACCAATATAAATTACTATTTACGAAAATGCCATTATAAGTCCTAAACGTGCGTATTGAGGCACGAAGGTAGGTCGTTATGTAACAAAACGTGGGCTCTTTCATTGTTATCTGTTTGTTCATTTGGTTTTAAAATTACACGAACGAACGAAAGCGCACAAGAAATATATAAATTATGAATTTGATAGTCATGGATTTATGTGAAAATATGAAAAGTAAGCACACAATACAAATTTAAAATTTTTAAAAAGCAGAAATTGGAATTGCTAAAACTACCTAAAATACATTATTTCAAACTTCAAAGGACTGACGACTATATTTGAGAAAAATCTCCAAATTGTAATTTTTCGTGACGGTTTTGCTAGTTCTGTTTTTAGGATGAAACTAAAACTATTTTTATGATTTCATACGTATATTATACCCTAAATTGAAGGTTCGTCATTTTTAGCTCATCTGTATACTAATCTGGGACTGGGAGTAAGAATCATAGTATTACGTCAAAATTTTCAATTAAAAACTTAATATATAATCAACATAAATCACATATCTAAGAGAACAATGAATAGTTTCTAAACATGCAAATTCTATATTTATGTTAGGGAAACAAAACAATTTACTGTGATTTAAAATCTTTTTTCTTGACAAAAATGCATGATCATGCGAGAGTTCAAATGACATGTTTGACTAATTTAGCCATCGTGGAACTAACTGGTTGGAAAATATTTTATTAAATTCATAAACGAATTAGGACCGAAATGTTCTAAACTAAAGCCAATCACTACATTTTTCTAACACTAAATATATTTCTAAATGCTTCCTTATTCAATGGAGATACATATCCATTAATAAATAAATAAATAAAATAATCTTAGAAAAGTATAACATGGTATTTAACAAAATAAACGTACACATGGTCAAATGTTTGATGCTAAAACTTAAAAAAAAAAAAAAAGAGAGAAACTTTAAAGTTGTTAAAGTTATCCACAGACCTTAAAATAGCTGGTTTAATGATGATTCTTCTCGCATATTATAAAGGAAAAGCCCACGACGGCTTAAAAAACAAAAGGCCCACGGGCTTCCACTAATCCAAGCGGACAAACCGTTGCATCAAAAGGCAAAAAACGCAGCGTTTCTAGGAACCGTACTGATCTTAATCTAGAAAGTTCGGATCAGTTCAAGAAAAAATGAAGCAGTTTCTTTTATCTTCTTCACTCTCCGTCTCTGGGTTCTTCTTCTAGATTAAGTAGATTTCAGAATCTTCGTTGAATTCGTGGTTTAAGTGCAAGAAGATGGATAGGATCAGCAATCTACCAGATGAACTTATTAGTCGAATCGTGCGTCTTCTTTCTGCAAAGGATGCGGCGTCTTTGTTGGTTACCTCAAGGAGGTTTGGGAATATCTATACCATTGTACCAGATCTTGAGTTCGATGACAAATCTAAGTTTCAGGGGACTTTCACGGATCTTGTCAGTAGAGCATTCGCTCGGCTGGGAACTAATACGTGCATTAGGAGATTCTCTTTAAAATCTGAAAGGGGTCTTGATCCAGATCGTATCAACGATTGGCTACGTGATGTGTTGAACCGTAGTGTCATGGATCTTGAAATGGGCATATATGGTGATAATGGATATACATTGCCTTTGGAGATCTTCACTTGCAAGACTGTGAAGATGCTGAAACTAGGGAGGGAAATTGTTATCACTGTTCTCCCTGAGAATGCTTTGCTTCCAGCGCTTGAGACTCTCATTTTTGAATCCGTTCGGTTCCTTAATCTTGCTGATTGTGCGTTCCAGGCATTTCTTTCGGCTTGCCCTGTGCTTAAGGAACTAACCATTGATGGTATGTACTGGGAAACTTGGGATTGGTTAGGCGTCGTGTCTAGTCAAAGTCTTCAAAGACTTACTATTGGTCGTCTATTTTCCGAAGGTTTTGATGGGCCTGATCCTCAGTACATTACTTTTGATACTCCAAGTCTTGCCTACTTAGACTACGGTGATTTTGTCCCGGATGGGTATACGATTGTTAATTTTGAGTCCCTTGTGGAAACTAAGCTCAATCTTCTTGTGATGGTAAATCGCGAATGGTATGGACGGTTTGCAGATGATGGTGATATCTTATCTAGCAATGCAACAAATCTGATTCAAGGGATAAGAAATGTCGAGATCCTTGAATTATCATCTCCTTATACTTTTGAGGTAAGTGTGTTATTGTTTCTCTTTGTCTATTCTTTTTATTTTGTAGTTGGTAATTACAGCTTCATAGAAAAATAGAACATGAATAGGTGAACCAAGCGTGCACCTTAAGTTCCATATATAGGATTTTGCAAATCTGTTTCTTAAGGTTTTGTTCCAAAAAATTGCAGTTAGTTGATGACTATAGTTAATTTTATTTGATTTCAGACGCTTTACTTCTTCCGTGATGCAATTCCGGTATTTGAAAAGCTACATCATCTAACTATGTTTCATGATGATACGGGATTCTGTTGGAGATTTCTTCCCTTTTTGCTAAACAAGACTCCAAAACCTCCTCGTATATACTCCCTTTTTGCTTATCGAGGTATGACAATGTATTTTGGGCAAACCATAATTTCCAAAACCTCCTCGTATATATTCCTAAATCTTCAATCTCAAATCCTTCCTCTTGCTGCAGGGTGGAGTGCACTATCTTGAAAAACCTGACGATGATGAAGAACCTGACTATGTTGAAGAACCTGACTATGATGAAGAACCTGACTATGTTGAAGAACCTGACTATGATGAAGAACCTGACGATGCTGAAGAATCTGACTATGTTGAAGAACCTGACTATGTTGAAGAGCCTAACTACCTTGAAGAACCTGACGATGTTGAAGAACCTGACCATCTTGAAGAACCTGACTATGTTTGCGTGTGTTTGTCGGGATATTCTTGTCTGTTGTCATGTCCTGTAGAGGTCTTGGAGATTGGCTTATGGGAAAACGGAACTATCGGTGAGTTGCAGCAAGTAAAACATTTCTTAGGAAAACTGCCATGTCTTGAGTTGCTGAAAGTTCATTCTCGGGAAAGAATAAGCGACAAGGAAAAGTTAAGAATCGTCAGGGATCTGCTAATGCTTCCAAGGGCTTCGTCCAAGTGCAAGATCCAGATCAGTTTTACTTAAAAACTACCAACTCTAGCGTGAAGAACAGACTCTGGTCATCCTACTTGCATTAGTCTGTTGGAACATGAATGGGATTGTGCACATTCTTGGTTTCTTTTATCTCTAGTTACTCTCTGTTATCTTTTATTTTGATTCTCCTGGTAACTTTGGCTGTTGTCAACTTGCTAGGGCCTAGGCATGTTTTGATATGTAACTCAATTTGCTTCCATGGGTTCTTCGTTGAAGCCTTAAGGCCCTTAACTGATCATACGAACTTCACTTGAATCAAGAAGTGGATGCTCTATATTCTAAAATGTTTTAATTTGTACTTCCAAACAAGCAGATATCGATCATTAAAATAAGCACAAGGGCTCTGTTTTGCCGTTTGTTGTGTGATACTGATAGATAGGAGAAACCTTGAAATAATGCTGTTTCGGTATCTCGTCAACGTTTTTTGGCACTTAAAAACAGGTCCAGCCAAACCAAAGTAAACCAAACGACTATATTTTCCAGAAACCCTAAATTTTCGGTTTTGGATTTTTCCCCAAGTTACCCTAATTTAGGTGATTTCGTCTGCATACATGGGATAAGTTCTGGTGTCATCTTCTCGCACGTGTTCAAACTAGAGAAAGCTTTCGAGGTTCGAGTTTTCATTCTTTTGGATCGTGACCTTTATTACTCTAGCAAACTTTCTTCGTCGATTTCACGTCTATTCCGGGGTATGTGCCGAAGTTGAACTCGTCTCTTTTGCTACTTTTGATTCAAAGTTTCAGCTCCAGTTTGATTTTGATTGGCTTCCTCGCTTCTAATATGAGTTTGTACATCATCTTGAACTCAAAGTTGGGACTTTTCTTTTACTTTCTCATCTGTAGCAAGGTAGTTGTGAAAATTTTCTAATCAATTTGATCTGAGTGGCTTCTTAGTTTCACATAATTGGTTTTGATTATTCTCTTCATATATATATTCACTTTGAAACTAATTTGTTTCCAGAGAGTCAGAATGTTACCTTTTCTCTCTGTTTGTAGATTTTGTAGTGGATAATACTTTGTGTTCGAAAACTCCGTTTGAATTATCTGAGCAAAGGGATGGATACAATAAGCAGTCTACCTGATGATATCATTTGTCATATCGTATCTTTCCTTTCGGCAAAGGAGGCTGCTTTCGCATCGGTTCTCTCAAAGAGGTGGCAAAATCTTTATACCATTATACCAAATCTTGAGTTTGATGATAACACAGTTGGGAATCAAGGTAGTTTCACGGATTTTTCGGATGAAGTGTTGGCTCTGCCTCTCAGTTCCCGCGTAAGGAACTTCTCTTTAAAATGTTTTGAACCGGGGGTTGATTATGCTCATGTCAACCGTTGTCTCAGTAATGTGCTAAAGCGTGGTATCTTGGATCTTAAACTAGACATATATATTGAACAAGGATATTCATTGCCTTTTGTTGAGGTCTTCGCTTGCAAGACGCTTGTTAAGCTTAAACTTGGGGCTGGTGGTTTTGAAATTGATCTTCTTTCTGAAAATGCTCTTCTCCCGGCGCTTAAGACTCATAATTGATTCAGTTCGATTACATGATTTTTATGGTTGTGCGTTCCAAAAGCTTCTTTCTGCTTGCCCTGTGCTTGTGGAATTAGTGATGCGTACTAGAGAGTTGGAGCAAATGAAACATTTCTTGGAGAAATTGTCATCTCCTCAGCTTGTCAAATTTCATGCTGGTGTATCAGACGACGGGGAACAGTTTCAAGTTAGAATCTATCTGCTAAATCTTCCTAGATCGTCCAAAGTAAGATCCAGTTCGAGTTTAGTCCTTGTGGTAGGTCCGTTTGAGCATGACTCTGTTTTGGTTTTTTCTGTCAAATGGATTGTGTTTTGGGTTTTGGCATTGATTTTTCACCAGTAATTTGCTTTGGGTTATTCTTGATTTGACATTCTACTCAAAATGACAAAAGGTTATCGAGAGTCAATAAACTACAACAGAACCCAAGTTATGCTCAATATAAGGAAAACTTAATAACTTTAGTCTGCAAAAGAATTTTATGACTTTTACAGAAGTATTACATTAAAAGTTAATAACATTGATTCCATACCCTAAATCAGTAAATGTGCTAAAATTGAAGCTCAGTCCTAAACGTTCACTGGTTGTTTAAGAAGTACAATGTATGATGAACATGTTTCTTAAGAATGTAATCATCCATCATTACCAGATACAAAACGGCGTGCAGGTTAGTACAAAAAGAAGAGAGATGAACATTGTTTTAGTTTGACACAAGTATACCGAGCATTTCCTTTATTTAATAAGTGTAAAACTGGCCGCATCATCGGTCCTAACTCCAAACCGAACTGATTCAGGCAAGCAATTAAAACTAAAACCAAACCAATCTCGTAAATTGGATGTTTTAGCTTCTTCTCCGATGCATTTTCATGAATACCAGCGATTCAGTACATGGGCTCTCTCTCTTATCACTAGACAGACGCATTCACTTTCCTTTGTATGTTTGCAACTTTGTAAGGTCTTAGGTTTCAGCACTTCGACTCTCTCCCTTCTCACTGGACTCCTTTAGTGAAACTCTTTAATTTTGTTTTGTGCCTCTATGAATAGATATTTTATCATTCAGCAGTTTCGGACTATAGATACGAAGATGGTGTGTCTTTTGGGAACAAGAAGATTCTTTGGATCAAGTGGTCTGGACTTGTGTGTAACTCATAAAAACACTCTTATTTTATTCTTGAATGAAATATAAGATGAAGCAGAAGAGAGTAGAAACCTGGAGACTTTTACCTTTGGTTGCTAAACGCAGCTGAAACATAACACATGTGTAGATACAGCCAACAGTCACGCTATCCATAAGACAAATCAATTAGGTCCATCAACTCTAGAAAATACATCTTTTTTATTGTTCTCAATTTCTCATCGTCGGATAGAGTACTGGAAATCGAGTATCGCTCTCCTAGCTAAAAACTGTTCCGGTATTAACAGAACTTTCACACTCCTGCAAATGAAAAATAAAACAAATAGGTCAAAAGATTAAATTGGATCAACGAGATGCATTTTTCTACATAGGCCCTCCAGTAAGACGGATCTGATCATTAAGAACACAAAAAGATCAACCAACATGATACCTATCTGCGAGCAAACATATGTAAAAACGAACCATTCACGAAAACAATAGATAATCTAAAGTGTGACGATCAACACTTAACAGATATATCCTGTGTGAACAAAAACCAATCCCTTATGAAGAGAAGATTGGAAACTGAAACACTTGATAAGTGATAAATCCCGAAACAAGCATGATCCTCACATAAAAACCTAGACTTGGGACTTAAAAACCTTATTTTATGTAACAAGAATGTCAACTACTGCATTACCTTTCTATGTGAACTATAGATCAAAAGAGAAGGAGAAAACAAAACCAAAAAAAAAAACCTTTTGCAAATGTACTAAGCTTCCCAGATTCTACAATTCGATCTTAGTCCAATGCTATCAACAATCCTAAGCTCATAAACCAGTTTCATTATCATAACAAAGAACATTAAAGCTACTATATATGTTCACGATTTGAGTAATATACCTGACGAAACCATCAGGCTACTGGAGATGGAATCATGCCAGCTTTCCTCGCATAATCGAAAATACCACCGGCATCAATGACTGGACCAGCATCACCAATGGCCTTCAGCTTATACTCCTTCCCAGTCGTATGATTGATCAGCACACAATCACCTTCCCTCAGCTCAACAGTCGCAACATCTCCAGTTTGACACTCCTCACAAACTCTAATCTCCGAATCCAACGGGTAAATCTCTCCGGTCGCTACAGAATTCCGGAAGAAGATTCTAGCGTAAGATTGAGCCACCACAACCTTAGCTCCCGCTGCGCCTAGACAAACAGGAGCGTGCTCACGAGATGATCCACAACCGAAGTTTTCACCTCCGATGATGATTGAGTACTTCGATTTTATCTCGCCTGGCTCTACGAATCGATCTTTGTAGGAATCTGGAAGTCCGATCAGCGCGTAAGAGCCAAGCTTCTCGCAATCGGCTGGATTCGAGGTGGAAAGGGTGAGATACTCGGCCGGAATAATCTGATCGGTGTCGATGTTATCACCAACAACGTAGCAGAGTCCATGGAAGGTATTTATCTGTTGCGGCTCGGCGGAAGAAAATGCGGCGGCGCGTGGGACGATTGTTGAGGGAGTGACTCTTGAAACTAGGGATTTGAAATTGATGGCCGTGGAGGAGTAATTGACTCCGAGAGAAGATGATCGGAAAGGAGCAAAGGAAGGATTTTTGGAGAAAGCTAAAGTCTTGGCAACTCTAGGGTTTATGGATTTCACAGAAGCCGCCATTGTCGCGTTCTTGCAGTCGCTAAGATGAAGCAGTCAAAAATGACTAAAAATATCTCCTTTTTAATCTACTACAATGTGGTAACCGGAATTAAAAGTCAATTTTGGTTTTTGATTTGACTAAACCAAACCGAATGATCACCTGATTCACCTTAGTTAAGCTAGACCGAATGAGCTCCTCCCCTTTTTCTTGTAATCATAATTAAAAAAATTATCAATGGTGTATTTATTTCCTCAGCATTTTATTAGTTGTCCCATATATTATCTTCAAAATTTTGGCCGTAATTTTGGGGTTGGTAAGAGGAGAGATTAAAGAATTATGTCGTTTAACAGATTACATGCATGTTTTAATTTGTACAGAGAATTCAAATAACGTTTTTGAATCGGCTCTAGGTATGGACGTATGGTTTCAATTTATTATACGCATATGATCCAGTGTTATACTTATACATCAAATGTTCGATTTGACTCTATGTACACAGATATGCGCACACATTATGTGTACGTAATAAACTTCCCTGTGATTATCAAGAAAGAAGATTAATTATGATGAATTCACCCAAAGATCAACCATTGCTTAGACAACTATATATAACCACACGTCCAAATGTAATCTATGAACATCATGAATTCATGATTATTAAGGATGATAAATAATTAATTATCATCATGCGGATAGGACATCAATGACGTTTACTTGCATGCTAAGACACTTTATGTAATGAGCCGTCTCCACCATCAGATTTAACGTCTCCATATCTCCACCACCCGGCACGACTGTTCTCAGTCTATCCGCCTCCGTCGTCTCGTTCCTCCTCAAACGCCGCCGCCATATCCTTCCTCTGATGACGTCAGCACCTGATGATCTCTTCTTTGGTTTTGTGTATCCGACGATCTTGTTAACTTGCGCTCGACGATGGAGCCTCCATAAAATGGCTCTGCTCCATGTCTGGCTAGTCCCTCCGGCGGCTCTGGCCATGGAGACGTAAGCAGCAGTCTTGATCTTACTCGCTCGGTTGTTTTCTTCGGACCGATGAACGATTTTTGTCTTCTGAGCTTTGAGAGAGAATTAAGGCAGTGGAAGGCAAAAAGGCCTTTTCTTGGGGAGTATGTGTTTAGGCAATTTGGGTCGTAGAGGAGGCCATGGCTCTCTCTGTTGTTCAGAAACACAAATGAAGAATAAACTTAATGTATATATAACAGAGAGAAGAGAAAAATTATAGATTGTATTGTGTACGTGTAATTGCATTAATTTGTATACTTTTAATTAAACATCAAAACATTTTTGTTAGCATCTCTTGCGTACTATTTATTTTAAAATTATAAATTAAGAGAAGATCTATACATGGATTTATCTATATCTTGAAGATATCATTTATAACACATGAAGCTATGGTTGAATCCACAATTCCACATATTGAAGCTTCTTTTAAACAAATGAATCCACTACATGCAATTGCATATGATTAAATATGTGTTCTAGTACAATTGTTTTCGATATATACTAAATCAAATGTCATTAAAGAAATAGTGATAATTCATTCATCCGTTGTAACTTTTCTTGGTTTTGGTCTAAGAACCATTTTATATATCTTAAATTTGGCATTCTAGCCATCATGCTACAATACAAGTAGCATGAGAAACTTTTTTTTTACAATCATACAAGCAGCAATATTTATATTTGACATTAAAAAGCAATAAATCTTATCTTATTTTGAAACCTTTTTTAAATTGTGCTATTAACCCTTTTTGATATTATGTTAAAGAACAATTACATTTATTTTGTTTTGGAGTCTTTAAAAACATAGGCACGTCAGGATCCGAATCCAAAACCGGTTTTAGGAATTACATTGAACAAATATACATATAGAAACTAAACTGGTATTAAAAGAATGAAACTAAAACTGGAGTTGGACAAGTAGGTCCACAATTGGGCCAACCACCACATGAAGGCACATGGCCATGAACCTTTACGCATCCACTTTCTCTAATCTGATCCTTAATTAATTATTGCTAATCAGTATCCACTTTCTCTCTCTTGTATTCGAAACTAAACGTTTGAATACATTTTTTAATTTGAAGGTATTTTTATGTTTTATTTATTACTTTGTAATATATATTTGTTTAAAAAATAATAGCGGCTGTCTTATTTAGTGGCGGACTGGCGGCTGAGTAAGCTTGAAGTTGCAACTATGAACAGTCGGCACGAACAATTGAAAAGACACTCCTCCCTCCGGTCCATAAGCGACGTGGCTTCTGCCTTCTGTTCGTTATTTCCGTTGAAACAAAGATGTTGGCCTTTTCCGTCTTTTCCTTTTTTTTGAACCTTATTTTTTGGTTATTTTTTCCCATTTTATTAAAACCAGGTACAATAGTTGCATATTCACAGTACTTAAAAACGTTTTATAGCGTGTTCAAGTGCATGGTTTAAATTTGTTATTAGCTTACGGAATTAATTTGTTATTAGGAATTTCTAAACCCATTATTAAACAGAAAAAAACAGGAGTTCTAATTTTTTTGTTTTATACGTGTATGCTCAAATAGAACACGTAAACTGGAGATAACGGCTTGTAAAGGATCCATTACCCCATATTGTCGGACCAGAGATGATCATGCTCAAATCATATCAAGAATAGTAAAAAAAAAAAAAGAACAATTTACACAAAAATGTAAGAATTCTGATAGAGAGAATCGAATGGCAAATCGATATTACAAAGTTTATAGATACAATACAATACCAATTGTTCACACTTTACTCATGACAAGAGAAATTACAACTATATAGGAGTATACAACCAAACACAAAACGCGTATAATACACAGCTATAATCAATTACATTTTACTTTTTTTTTGACACATGATTGATTAGTTAATAATCAATTTAAAGCAGTATATGAATATGATCAGAGTAAAAAAAATTTGAAACTAACTTATAAAAGCCCAGAGTCGAAGACGACACCTGTTGACGGCAACCACGATTTCCCGTCAATGAAACCCGAAACGGTAAACGCTTGAGCTTCAGTCAACGTCAACGCCGGGTGATACCCGGCCCAACCAACCCGACCCGAGACGGATGATCCAGGACCCGAATTCCCATATTCTCCGTAATAAAGAGTCTTCAAACCAAAGTTACTAGACCAAGCAGACCAACCCGAAGGGTGAATCGAACCGTCCAAAAACGATTGCATCACAACGGTCCTAGAATACTGCTTCCATGGACGACCCAAATAAGTCCCGGTCGAACCCGTGATTCTGCAATTATGGATAGAAATTCCGGTATTCTGGTTCGGGTCGGACCGGCCTTGGGCCGTTACGTAGTTCTGTTCCGAGGAGCCTTTTCGAGATACGAGGTTGCAGCTTTGCAAAACGACGGCTGAGTTACCAAAGATGAAATCAACGGTGCCGGTAATGTCGGTTTCTCGATAGAATTGTCGTTTGGAGAGTGTGTAGAGTGAGTCTTGGTACCCATCTATTGAGCAACGGTATACCACTGATCTGTCTGACCCGACCCGTAATGCTACCGCTTGCTCGGCGTTTGGTCCCGCACTGTTCACGAATGTTATGTCCCGAGCTATGAATCCATCTCCCATGGCGGCTTCCATAGTAAAAAAGAAAACAATTAAAGTTGGAAATCGTTATGTTCATAAAAAACTAAACCTTAAAATAAAACTTTGAGGTTGACCCCAAAAAAAACCCCCTTAAAATACAACATAAAATATCATAAATCTAAATTATAACACTTCTCCAAATCTCCTTAAATCTTAAAGAACATTTGTTAAACATGTAATGAGATTTAGAGAATAGAGTATTTTAACAAAATAAATTTGTATAATAGTAAATATTTCATTGAGAAACTAACCTAAAATACGACATAAAAAAATACTGTAGTTATGTACATGGATCTTTTAAACATCTTGATTTTTCTTTTTCGGACAACCATTAGTTCTTGATTTAGACAGTTCAATTTTATAATCAAAGTTTTAATGAAAATCTCACCGACAGTAGCGGATTGGTAAGTATTCCAGCCACCTCTGTTACTTCTGCTACCGACAATGACTGTTTTACCCTTCCCGTCACCAACCAACATAACGTTCTTCTGTTTGCTCGGAATATTGAGATTCTCTTTATAGGTTCCGGCTGCTAAATGGATTACGCTTCTGCCACTTCCCTTCGCCAAAGACGCCAACGCTTCGGCTACGCTCCTGTGGGTCCCGCTTCCGTCGGCTGCCACAACCGCGTGAGGTCTCAGCTCCTCTACCGAAGCTTCTAAAAGCTTCCGGTCCGACGAAGAAACCCACGTCGGAAAATCATGATTCGACAACAGTTTCCGACCACCAATTACACCAGATGAAGAAGAACTTTTCCGCTTATCGGACACGAACATGTCTAGTGAACTGGTAAGTGAACTGGTCAGCTTTCTTGCGAAAGAATCCATCGGGATTCCGTCTTTGTTGAAGCTAGATTTCTCGCTGAGGCTTTGCGTACAAGTCTCTTGATTAGTCAACGCCGCGCTTAGCCACGTATGGACATCATCGTTGACCTGATCTTTACGCTTGGTGACAACGATGCGAGACAACATGTCGAGTGTGTCGTCAAGCAGCTCAAGGCAGTCGTTGACAGGATCGAGCATGAGGGTTTGAGAGGTACGGTGCGAAAGCGTTAGATTAAAGGCGAGAGAACGAGCTAAGTGAGCGTGGTCCATGCTGAGTTGGACCGAGTTGAGAAATTCTTTGTTAGAAGAAGTTGAGGGTTTGGTTCTTGATGATGAATCGGAGTTTGGGTGTCTTGTGAATTTTGTGAATTTAGAGTTTGATGAATGCGCACACACTAAAGTGTGAAGAGACAGGAGGTTTAAGATCAGGAACAACGATAGTTTGATCCGGATATGATTTGGTAACGAAAATAACGTAGTTGCCATTGTGATATATGTGCAACTTTGATGATTCGTGTGTAGTAGAGAAGAAGTATTATGTGCTTGCTAATCTATATATAGTTTCATAATAAACTACTACAAGTAAGTTATAAAATAAATAAACTAGTGCTAGGTGTACTAAGAACCTTTTGAAGAGGAGGTGGACCAAATTCATAAATTTGAGTTCCAAAGGTTGGGAAGAGACTTTTTAATATATTATAGGTTTTATAGCACGTCTTGATATATGGGGTTATAAGAAATTACGAGTGGTCAAAATTCTTCGGTAAGAAAAATTGTAATTATATATGTTTTTAGATCAATATTATTACATTTCTAAGAAAGCGAAAATGATAAATTTATTTTAAATGATCATTAGATCTTTTACCTTTTTCTTATAGTATTATTTTTTATTAAAAATTGTATATAACTAGAGTGGTAAAAACTGGACTGTAATGTTGACATATCAACATATGATTTAACTTGTTGTTTTAAGTTTTAACACATCTGTCAACATAAACTTAATATTTTTTTCATATATAATATATATAGAGAAGATTACATATGATCTAGTTTTGTAAACAATTGGTTGTATTGGTGTGATAATGTGTCATAACATGAATTCAAATTCGATATTATGTGTGAGTGAATTATAAACGTGGTTACTTAAACGGTTAAAAATTGCCTAATGTTTTGTCAATCATAGTTTGAATATGATACCACATTTTCACAGGAGTAATTGGTCACAAATACGTTTTTCCATTGTCAAATAGATTGACGGTTCCAAAAATAAATAAAGATTCATACTTATACATCGGTGGTTGTAAATCTTTCACGATGTTACTTTTACGCAATATAGAATCTTGCAGGCAGGATTTGACTATTTTCTATGGGTTTGATTTTCTCAGTTTTTTTTCTTTCTCGTTATTACTGCATTACTCTTAAGCTTCAACCTATTAGATAGCAAAACGAATAAGGAAATTAAAATATATAAACCTATCGAAGAATAATCCAATTTTGAACCTTTTTTGCATATAAGACACCCACCATCCCTTCCTGTCCGGTAATAATTGATGGCTTTTTGAAAGGTTGATTTGTTTTGTTTCTTATCATTTAATTGGTTTACAATGATTCATTAGCTCATCCTGTTATTGGATAACAATTTACAAATGGTTGTTTATAAAAACTTTAAATTTGTGATTCTTTCGCCCAAAAAAAAAAAAAAAAAATTGTGATTCTATTCGAGGAAAAATTAAAATAAGAAATTTGTGTTTTTATTTAAAAGTTAATATACTATTTGATATCTAAACGTAAAATAATCGTGTGTAGTAATGCAAACCTAATATAATTTGGATTTCTCTTTTCCTAGATGGGGTTTTATAGAAATAAATTGATTAGATATAATATTTTTTAATATGCATTGATCTGATCATATTTTGTTTATGATATCACGAGAGTCTCGTTGACCGCTATATTTATTATTACGGTTTCAGCTTAAGTTTTTTTTTTTTTTTTTTTTTTTCAGCTTAGGCTCGAGGTCTAGTCTGACCGCTTGTTATTCTTTTTTCATTATATTCTCAAAAATCTGCCTCCAATAATAATATAGTTAAGCTTTGTCCGTGGATATAGCCAACGATGAACCACGTAAATATGTGTTGTGTTTTTCCCGTTTATATTAGTTTGCTTACATCCATTATAACAATATTTACCAACCTTTACGAAAGTTGATGATCATTTTTTTACCCAAAATTTGATAATCAATAAAAAATAAATAATACGTAACTCCTTGCGGCGAATTAAAATGGCAAAGATTGGGTATAATGAGGATCAAATCTGGAGTACTATATTTTATATAAAAGTTGCTTAAAGATTTGTTTGTTTGTTTCGTAACACCGATTCATTTTATTAACATGATAAATTAATAACGAATATATATTGACATTTATGTAGAATGAGGTTGCGAGAAAGAAAAAATGTAGCATGAGATGTAAATGTAATAACAACTTTATAAAAAATTGGTTCTTTGATTAAATGATTTTATGAATGGACCCCAATATTGTTCTATGCATGTAATGATTTTAATGCAAACACTTAAACGAAAGCAGAAACCTTTAGTCGGGATTTACTTTAGATTTGGCCAGACTGTAGAAAATTAGTAACTTTATTTGATGTGCTAGCAACTATATATTTCCAAAAGAAGATTCATATATTGCCGTGAAAAAAAGATTCACATTTAGGGTTCTCTTTTTATTGAGCTAATGAGTAATTTAAGTTGTAAACATTTGTTTTGATATAAAGTTTAGCATTGAAACCAAGAAAGCGATTCACATCTTTCGAATTTGTGATTAAAACTTACTTATAAATTTTTGGCTATTATACGTACGAAACTAATCCTATTGATTTTGTTTTTGACGGCAATCCTATTCACTCCAAATTAAATGGCCATTAAACTACATATATTACTGTTCATTCACTTTATACTTTGGAGTTTGGATGTTAGTGATTAAAAAAAAGGAAGTGATAATGTGAAACATAGGATTGACGGCAAAAATAAAATTTAATTTTAAATACCTGCTTAATATTAATACAAGGATAAGCGGATATATGCGAGAGATGGTTTTTAGTTACCTAATTATTATTGAGAAATTTAAGACAAATATCGCATGATATCTACATGGATAAATGATTGCACCTAACGCACATGGATATATAAATTTAGAATTAATGAGATCGATATGTTTTCCTCGAAGACCCTATACAGTTCTTAGAAGATTAAATGGCGCGACACACGTTACTCGTCGTCGTCACTACTCAAGGACTTGGACCCGCCGGGAACAAATTAAAGCCGCAACTACATTTCAATTATTCAAAGAGAACTTGTCGATTCTTATTTAGTGTATTAGAATTTGTATAATAGTTATAATACTAACAGTTTTAAAATTCGTGTCAAAAACCTCAATTCACATTAAAGGTTCACGGATTTTGTCCATTTAACAATATTAATGTCTACAGAAATATCTACGTAGAAAAACGTACGTATTATTAATTTGTATATGTTAATGGAGATTGGAGAGTCAAGAGATCATATTAGTATCATCATATATAAGAGTTGCCATGTAGGTATAGTGGGATCATATTAACTAAAAGGTGTTGGTTTAGTGGTTTCTACTTGAGAAAGATTTGTCCGGTAAGTTTAACGTAAAATTTACTAAATTATTTCATTTGACCAGTCGAAATGGTGACATACTTTATATCTGCTAGAAAATTTGGTGAATGAGCTATTTAACGACTACACTTAATCTGGAAGATTAGTTCGGTGGTAAAAGTCCGGATCACTCCCTAGTTATAAAAATATATATAAGAGTGTAACCTACGTTTCTAAGGAATCAAAAACAAATATTGAAATTATAGAAATTTTATTGAAAAATTAATTAGATATATATATATATATATATATATTTTATAAAGTTTTGTAATTACAATATATCTATTGTGTTTTCTTTTTCTTTTTGCCAAAATTCAGCTATTAGAATATTAAGTAAATATACATTTTTAGTATCTTTTATATAATATTGATATGTAGTTGACCTCATAGGGAATGAAAATTGTGTAAGTAAGGTGAAAATTTAAAAATAATATTAGTTAAATTTCCAAAAATCATATTAATAAATAAAATGAAAAAGTAAGTTGAAGAAATGAGCCCTAAATATGTTAAAGAATATATAGGCAAAAACAATTGCATATTTTTCGATGGTAAGGCACAGTTTTACACATATTTCATTTTGATTCAGGGTTAGATCATATGCTTAATAAATGATCCTATAGCAACGATATATGTTATCAATAACCTATAGAGATTTGGAAAAAATACCATATGGTTCGATAATGGCAAAAGTTGCATGTTGGTCACCCGTGGATGGATACAAAATAAAGGCTACTATATCGTAATTTAAAATTTATAAAAGTTCACTATATAGAAGAGTAACATAGGTTGAGTGCATGAAACATTATAAAATTAATAAGAAAAACCAATTCTAATACTTCGTACGAAAATAGAACTAAGACAAAATAAATAATTTTAAAGTACTGCAGAATGGACGGAACAAGTGGGTGGGTTTGCTTTTAGGTGACCTCTATAGACTATAGTATCAATTCTGATCCTTAAATTTGTAGTAGTACTACCAAAATACTAGAAGACAGAATCTTCTTTTAACTTTCATGGGAGAATAAAGAAAACATATTCCGTTCATATTTATAGAAATATAGACACACACGTAAACACAAAAAGAAAGAAAAATATATGATGAAGATTAGCGAAACGAGAAGTCTACCACTTGGGCCATAAAGATGTCTTTGTCTTTGAGTTGAAGTCTGAGCTGGAAAACATGCATGCCACTAAAGACTAAACACATTGATGCTCTATTGTCGTTGATTTATTATAGTCATTTTTTTTTCCTTGTATTGATCACGATCAACGATCGTTTCTTATTCATTCTATCGAAACTTTAGTCTATATATTTCAATATTTATCTCAATATCGTTATGGAAAATCCGATCATTAAGAAAACCCCATGGGATCGATTTTACACTGCACATACACATGTGTTATATATCCATGGGTCATCGGTCATGTGTAAAAGTTGAGAACAACAATTTTACCACTCGATGACCATATTAAAATTTAAATGTGTTTTAAGTTTTGAATCGCAAAGAAAAGGTGAGAGTTACATTGAAACGAATTAAAATGGACCCAATATTAAAACGATGGTTGTATAATGAAGCCAAATAATTGACTTATTTTGGAGATACTTGTTGACTTCACCTCCTCTAAGTCAATATTTATACCTTCTAAAACACGCACACTAGAATACTATATCTCGATTTTTCTTCCCAACATTTAGTATTCATGAATAAAAGCATATTCACATGAATTGTGTTTAAATAGGTAACCTGATAATGCTATCGTGTCGGCATTCATATTCAACACAAATCTTTTTTGATTAACAATTAATTATATTATATGATGATTTTATAAGAAAATATAAATTCAACACATAAGTAAATATGTTATTATTTATTATTATAGACGACCATAACATGTAATATAATGAGTCGTTGTTGCGTTAATATAACCCGCATAATACATATAGTTCACAAAATAAAATAAAATTATATATTATAAAATAAACTGATAAATAATATATAATATATGATATGCAATATATGGTTATCAAAACAAGATATATAATACATATTTAGATTTAGAAAAGATTAGACGGGGTTAGAGTATAACTATACAATATCCGATTGTGGGACTGACAAATCAATCGACACCTTACAATCCATAACTTTTTCGCCAAAAGGGCCCAAAGATAACGAAAAGGATGGTCGATCAGTATTTTGGGAACGTCAATTACTACTTAGTCCTTGCTCTTATTTAATTAACAACTATTGAACTATATACAGTAATGTATACCCCTTTTTCTAAGTTACTCGTATAATTACAAAAAATTTAGCCGAAAATCAATTATCAATTGGTTTTTGATTCTACGTGGTTTTTTGGCATCTCAGTAATTTAGACTTTCTCGTAATAGTATTAAATTGAAAAGTAATACTCGCATTGTCAAAAATGATAAAAACAGTGATCTTTAATGGGTTATAGATCTTATGATTATCATGCTTTGTATCTTACTGTATTGATATAGAATTGATCTTTATAATAGGATTTACGATTCAGCAAAAAAGAGAAAATCAAATCATCCCACTTTAACTCTAACATAGCGGATCATATATATTTACCACTCGAATATTCTTTAAACCAATTGGGTTAGCTGCAAAAATGTTACAATCACTTCATGAATTGGTTGTATTCTCGATCTAATCAACCTCGTAATAATATTATGTCAGTCTGTCGGTTGTCTTCGAATTATTTTCCGTTGTAAAGTTGAAGTTTGGTTATCAAATAAATAAAACTAGAAAAAAGCTTTACAAGTGAATGCAGACTAATGAATTCGATTAAGGGATTGGAATTGATTGATTTGATTCGCTTGCAGAAAGCACGAAAACGAAGGTTTAGAAGTGTCATTGGTACCTAACGCTTTTGTTATAATTCGTTTAACAAAAACGAAAAGTCTTTTACCAACAAAAAAAAGAAAAAGAAAAACGAAAAGTCATTAGTCTGCAAATTTACACACCTTTCATTTCAATATTAATAAAGGCAAACAAAAAAGAGCTAATTAAATTTCTAGTCATTGGCAAATAAAAAAAAAAAAAAAAGCGACACTCATACTAACAAGTAACAACGTATAGTATGTGTAGCCGTTTATCGTTTTCCTCCCTTAAAATACAATATTAATTAAAAAATAAATAAAGAAATAAATATATATATATATCTATCATTAATTTATGAACACTGATTTTTTATTTTTTTATATCATTTGGGTATAAACACTGAATTTGATGCACTAATCGAATCATAACATAAAATCAAAAAAAAAAAAATCATAACACAAGTTGACGATGAAAAGTTCTAAATAGTAAACATACAAAACTTTATGAAAAACACAAACAATTTAGGAGAAGATAAAAAAATTTCCGAAAATTGTAATCATAATCGATGATACTGAATCACTGATATAACTGATCTGTTGACTTCGAGCATTAATAAAAGGAAATTTATATATCAAAAAAAGAAAGAAAATGTATATATCATTTTACGTATAGCAAATTAACAATCATGGAAAAGTAGACAGAAACACGAACATTTCAAAAAGGGAATCCAATAACGTATTTGGGCCACATTATCATTTAACATATCAAACAATGACCACTTTTTAGCTCGACGTATATAAAAAATATAAGAGGTTGTATAATACTATATATTTAGTTTAATTAACAAATTTTTGGTTATAATTTCGCTATTAAATTTAAAATTATTACATGTATAATTTCGGGTGACAAAGATTAACAAAGGAAAAAGGAGAAAATTGACCGTTTATTACAACCAAAATCAATTTAAAAATACAGTTATAGACAGAGCTTGATTGGCGATTGCTGCGAACGAAGACAGAGTTTAAAGAACGACTCAAATCAAGCAATGAATCTAAGTATATGTGACAAAACATAAATAATAAATAATTTTAAAAAAAAACTATGTGCTTTTTTTTTATCCAATCCCAATCGGAGAACATAAAACCCCCCAAAGGGTTGTTCTCTGTTCTGTCTGAAATAAAATGAAAAAAGGAACCCGGAATGGGTTTTGTCTTTTGTTTTGATCTTTTTGATGATTAAAAAAAAAAAAAAAATTGATGATGACGATGAAATGCAAAACTGGAGATGGTAGAGATTGGTCTCTCTTAAGACATGACTGACTAATGAGAGTCGACCAGACTCACCACGATAAGCCTCTCTTATCTTTTGAGGATAAAGAGGCTTATTAAAAAATGCAGCCAAATTGGGAGAGCAACGATTGGCCTTTTCAAGGACTGAGCCGTGGAGAAATCAGGAAGCAACTGTTGCAGAAGATTGCTTCTCAAGTTTCTCCTTTAGAATCTCGGCTCTTCTCTTCTCGGTGTGCTGAGCTATAGTGCTTGCGAGTCCATGGTAGTGCGGGTCTAGTGTCTGGGTAAGGCTTTGGAACCTGGGCGAGTCCGATACTTGCATTGCTATATATAAGAAAAGAAATTTAGATGAAAGTATGTCAAATATATACATGATAAAAAGATCATATAATATCAATTCTCCTAGACCTGTGACTGCATCCATGAATAGTACGAAAGGATCCACTTCATCAATTGGAGAGTCTAATTCCTCATCATCGCTAAAATCATCGTCTGAAAAGTCATCATCGTCGCTGTAAGAGCGGAAGTCCTTTGCCTAATGATAATACACAAAGGAAGCAACTTAGTGAGCTACTAAGACACGCACATTGCACCTTTCATGAGATCATTTAGAGGATTAGTTTAGGGTCAAAGAAGACAGACCTGTGCTGCTAACTTGTGGAGTGTACTTCCATCAGTTTCATCTGGATTCTCGTCATCGCCGTCCTCATCTTCTTCATCTGTCTGGAATTCATCCATGTCATCGTCATCACCATCTTCTTCTTCTTCGTCTTCTGCCTTTGCAGCTTCTGTCAGAAATGTTCAGATAGGAATATCAGAGAGGGATCTGTTATAAGAAAAAGGAGAGATAGTAGAAGGCACTGACCAGCAAGTTGATCCTTGTATGCCACTAAAAGCTCGAGAAGAGCCCTGAATACATGTGGCAAGACCTCTACGGGCAATTGACCAGCAGGAAGACTGAAAAGTGATGTCAACCCCAATATGCAAACTTTCTTATCATGCTCTCTGCATGTAATGCAAGGAAAATTATTTATATTTTGAAAGAAATGTGAGGAGAAGAGAGATATAGAGGTTTAAAAAACGATTGGATTCACCCACCTCTTGAAGTTAGCATGTCCACCACTCTTCTTCTTTTCTTGCAGCATTTGGAACCATAGAGTAAAAATTTCTGTTGCGATACCAAATCGTTGCAGTATGCCAAGTGCCAAAGGGGCATTGTAGTAAAAGGCATTTGCAATCTGCCCAAGGGTATCACAGGGATACATTCAGCGATTATTGCCAATCAGGAAATAAAACACAGCTTAACTCAGTGAAAGACAGCTAAACAATTTGCAGCAATTGACTTTATGAAGCACACAGTTTAACAGCGGCTACTTTGCTTACCACTTCAATTAGAAGACACTTGAAGGAAGATTTCTCAGCACCTCGTAGCCGATCTAGTGTGATTCTCAGGTAGGGCTCCACCCATTGATCCACCTGGCCCTTGCAAGTCTGAAGCACTAACCCTAATAGCTTCGGAGCTGGCTCAAGGTCACTGTCATCAATATTTTTATTCGCCATAAGCTGCCATGAGAAAGAATTAACAAGTTAACCAATATAAGTATGTGTACAGTGGGAGGGAAAAAGGATGAGGCCATCTACTGTTTTATTTAGCAACTATCAGATAATGAGCTTACCACAGAGATCACACTCCAGAGACTTTGCTGGTAATCTGGCTCCTTGCAAGTGAGATAATGTCCAGTCCCCCTGGATATGTAGTTGTGCAACGGGACCAATATATCTAATGGTATTCAAAAGAATGATCAAACAAAAAGGAAAGTAAATAAGAAAACTGGATGAATTTTATGAAAACAGAAACGGCAAAAAAACTGCAAGTTTCATACTTGGGAAGAAGTCAATAGCCCAATCCACGAGTGCTTCCATCATCAAAGGCCATAAGCTCCACATATCCAATGATATCGTAGGTGAAAACGTAGTAATATATGAGACGATCTCCAGAACCTCTTCAAACACATCTGGCCATAAAAAATATATGAATGAAGCACAATGTTTAAAACAAGCACAAATGACATAAATCCCAATGCATTCAATATACATCATTCAAAGGAACCCAAGAAATGACTACCAACTCCAAATATATGGAGTTTCTAAAACATTATGCATACCTTGACCATCAGTTGTCAACATTTTCCGCATTATTGGCAGCAACTGTGGTTCAATCTGACCATAGAGATGAGGGAGACTACTGATAGATTCAAGAATTGTACTGATGGCACGGAGACATCCCACTGCAGCCAATGCACCAGCATCATCAGTTTCATCATCACCGTTGTCAGTGTCGATACACCTCCAAAATGCACTGGCCTGGAATTTATTATCATGAATAATAGTGCTAAAAGCAATATAACCACAAAATGGGGACACAACACAATATTATCTTACCAAATTCTGGCACAAACCCAAAGCATAAGGAGAAATCTCCTCTCCAAACTTATACACAATAGTCTCTAAAGTAAAAGCAAGGTCTTCATTTTCAACTTCATTCATTAGCTTGAAAAATTCTGCACAGCACAAGTCCATTCCGATTATTTCAGTTGGTTAACATGATGTTCGGTTTTAGCTTAATGAGTTGAAATGCAAATACGTATAACTATTAGCAAAATCATTTGTAAAGTGTACCATCAAGAAGCTGGGGCAGAACTGGGCGGATCTCATCTAGATCTGCAGAGGAGATAAATTTATTTGAATATACAAACCCGTGTTAAATACAAAAAGACCGGAGATAGAAAAGGGCGGGGAAAATATAAGAAAAACAGAAACATATTTTTTGGTGGTTCTGATACTTACTTTTGCAGGCTTCAATGAATGAACGCAAAGCAAAAACTGAATCCACCCGAACAGGAAGTTCTGGATCACGCATTCCGGAGATAACACAATGCAGTGCCTTGGAAAAATTGCTCTGGTCTGAGAAATTGATATGGGCGTACTGCCCTGCAACCCATGCAGCCTACACAGAGGATGGAATAAAGAAATAAGCTTGACAAGTTACAGTATCCATGTGATGAAAGCAATGTGGATGATGCAACATCGTTTAACAATCACAGGTTGCTTTGTCACAGAAAACCCAGGAAGATAATGATGAACAAATACTTCAGTCACTGCAGCATCTAAGCAGGGATATCCTATACCACAAAAGTCATCCTTAGAGAAACTTAACATGGTAGTGATATACAATAAGTTCAGTCACAGCGGCTTCACAAAGTAGTAAAAGAGAAATTCAAGCATTTGGAGATGGAGAAAATTCAAAACATCAGATAATTAGTAGTAGATATCTGCAACATCTTCAAGCACATGCATAAATGATAATGAATAGAAATATGATGTGCATAACAGAAACGAATGAGAGGGGGGGGGGGGGCTTAAACAACCAAAAGCTGTCACTAAAACCTTAGCTCTAAGATGACCAGCCGGGCTGCTAAATTCAGGAAAAACATGTTGCACTAACATATTCTCCAATTCAGATTTGTAGGGTTCATTTTGCCTAAGTTTATCACAAAGTGTCCCAACAGCAAGCAGAGCACCATCCTTAAGGCGATAAGGCTTTTCTTCCAGAGATGCTTCATTATATCTAAAACAAAGAAACAACTTAATTATATCATGTTGCAATTATAAAATATCCTTTTCTATTTTTTGTAGATGAAGATTGAAGGTACCTCTTAAAAATGTCCACGATGAACTGTATAAATCTTGGAAAGTTTTCTTTTCCACGCTTCCGGACCAGCTCAGTCACAAAGTCCATAGACGCAGTCCTGGGACTGTACAAATCTTCAATTATATCTGTAGACAGGTAACGTTGTTATTGTAGTTAGTTAAAGAAAGAAAAAAAACCTAAAAGGAATATTTTAGGATTAGACTTTAAGAACATACCATAACCCTTCCGTACATACTCATGTGGGTCTTCATCCCAAAGCATTTGATCATTATCATTGAAGCACATTAGTGGGAAAACTATTTCAAATAGTAGAGTATGAAGGTGGGGTTGCAGTAAGTTGTACATGCTATTCTTCGAGATACTGCAGAGACACAGATAGTCAATAAGAAGTCTGGTACCCCATACATAATAAAGAAATCCAGATGCAAATACAGCCGTTATCAGTTTTGAAGGAAACAATAAAAACTGCAACAAGAAAATCTATCCAAGACATTTTAACTATGGCTCTGATTACAGGTTGTGAGAAAAGGTATGAAAAAACACCAACAGTTTTTTAAACCAGAAGAAAATATTACTAACTAAACTCTTCAATAAGCCAAAAGATCCTACCCTGGGGACATCAGGTGCAATGATTTTTTCAGTTCAATACATTCAGATAACTCATATTCAAATAAATTTCTAAAGTTGATCAAAACTTTGCCACAGAGATAATCCGACCTGTTACTTAGATATTGAAGAATTAGGTTGATGACTCTATCCGGAAGATATCCACCAATACGAATGGCATTCAACAATTTCAGGTGACACTCTAATATCTTGGCTGCGTAATTCGTCTGGAACATTTGAGCAAAGGCTTTGTTATCTGGATTCTGAAGTTTCAGATCTCCAAACCTAAACAGAAATTCAAAACTGTTAATTCAAGGCAGATGAAAAATTGCTAGGTTGTAAGTTAATGGTAAGATTTTCATGTTCCCGCATACCGAGTGTACAGCCTGTTTAAAATATGAGCAACCCATTTCTTGGCCTTCCACCATCCCCATGATTTTCTAAGCTCAGGGTCTTCAGGCTGACCTTCTACGGGAACTGGACGTTCCAAAATGTTTAGGAACAGACCCATCCAAGCATTAAACAAGTTTGGATCAAATAATGGTCTCGGAAGCTCTAGCTGTATGGAACAAGGATACAAGAAAATTATAAGAAAAAACCTCATTACAAACCACCAAAAAACCATAGACTCCTTACAAAATTTACAATCCACGAATTCCCCCAGTTGAAGCCAGGAAACAGCGAAGAATGATTCCGGATAATTACCAAAAGATGTACGACTTACATAAATACATGACCAGAATATCTTGCATATAAGCTTGATATGGTCTGCCACTTCGAGAGAAGGATTTTCAACATGGACAAGATTGTTAAATATATTCAAAAGGTGCGGAAAGGTCTCCTCGACTACTCGGTGAATGGGTGCCCTATCTTCATCTGACTTAAACCTATAAACAGAAAGTGGGACAAGCAGAAAGGGAAATTAAAAATATATATCTAGAAGCTATTGCCCTGATTTTAAATATGATACTGATAATCAAACTCTTCGTGTAGACAGTATTAACCCCACAGTGATATGTAACCCCAACTTATCTAAATGCGCATTACTTTTCGACTACTGATAATTATGCCATGCTTTGCATGTTCAAGTGTTGAGACCACAGCAAAACATGCAAAAAGATGGCTACAAAGATATAAACCTCTATGACTATCAAAATTGAGCAGAGTAAATAAAATATACAAATCACTATGCAGAGGCAGAACGCAGATAAAAAGCACCAGTGATTAAAGAATCTCAGATCAAGTGACAAAAAGGGTATAGAGGAACTCTAGTGCTCATAAATGACAAGGGTTCTTCAGAGGAAGAAAAAAATAATAAGATGACTGAAAAAAAGGCCAATTGCCAATCTATGCTTATGACATGAACTACGAATGAGAAGGTGAAAAAACTGAGCTACAATTCTTACGCACATGGTAATTTCGGACAGCCAGGTTCATAACATAAATAAAATTTCAGAGAAGCAGACTAACTCGTATTTTGAAGATAAAATCCGCAACACAAATAACGCTCCATAAACTTGTTGACCTTGCAAGTTGTGCTTCACCCAGTCCAGGAGATGGGGCCATTGCTCAGGATAGTCAGCGTAAATTATGGTCTTCAGGCACTCTCCCATCTGAACTCTACATCATACACACCAATAACAAGCTAGAATAAGGACCAAAAACAGAGGTTGCCTTTCCTATGTATACTTCATAGTTGACATTTCACATCATTTATAAATCAAGCCATTGTACTCTACTTAACACAAACATATAATTCCGTCGACAACTTAAACACAAAGGTGGATTGTAAAAAAAAAGGGCATTCTCTTAAAGAAGGCTGCAAGGTGTGCAATAAACTGCTACCTCAATATCGGGGGAACTTGAGAGACATATGCAAGAATCTGGTCCCTGACAACATTCTTATCACTCGGCAAGATTTTGTTCTGATCACCTGCATAACCAAAAACAATATAATACAAGCATAAAATAGCTAACATAACGACATTTAATTTATCAACCAACTATATAAAGAATTTACCAGAATGAGGTTCCCAGTGCTTAGCAATGAAATTCTTGAAATGGATACTAGCAGATTGACGTACAGAAAGGTCAGAGCCACCATCAACAATTATTTGCAATATCCTTATCAAGTGCTGCGGGGTGTGCTGAAGCTGCAAAATCCATATTCCAAGCAGAATTTAAACCATATAGCACATATAACCACAGTCGAATCAAGTCAATCTTATACAAAAACATACATACTCCGAGTTTGGATAAGCTTTAGTCCTCTTAACAATTCTAAAAACAAAAATCGAACTAAGTATAGGCAAGACTAGAAGAAGAAATTATCCGTGTTTACCTGATTAAGGCTCTGCTCAGCAGCTCTACGCTCTTCAGGATTGGGACTGAAAGCAGCAGCGCCGACGATTAAGGCAAGGCTAGGCAGATCCATGGGAAAATTCACAAACAGACTATCCGATAAACAATCGGAAAGTCACGAATTTCAGGTCTCTCCGGTAGAAATCGAAGAGACGAGAGTCAAAATCAAGACGAAGAAGAGACTTAGACGAAGACGAGAGAGAGGTATAAGAAGAAGGTCTAGGGTTTTAAATGGTTCGTTGGTGTGGTTAAGTCTCGCACGCGCGTGGGTAATAAGTGAAAAAAAAAAAACCACGTGACACACACAAATACAAACCGAGACTTGCCTGGAGCAGCTAGTCACCTTTTTTTCTTCATTCACGGCACGCCCTACTAGTTTACACGGTCGATGGACGCTTCTTTTTATGTCCGTAAAATAATAGGATTAATGTTTATATAGACTATGCAACAAAAATAAATAGAATGAAATTGGTTCAAATTCGATTCACTATGAATAGTATCTTATTTGATTCTTTGATAATTTGATTTAAAATGGTAATATCCTAATTATTTTCATGCATAGGAATGAATTTGTGATAAAATACATATATAGATAATTTTATATATTGACAATAACTAATCAAAACATATAAATCTTACAGTATCACATGACATTAATTATAGCAAAACAATACTTCTACACATGAATATTTGTAAAAAAAAAAAAAAAGACAAAAAGAACAGTTTAAAGTCTAGTACTCGATATCTAATTGGAGTATATTGTAATAAATTTTGATATGGTGGGGAAAGTATATTTATAAAATTATTGGAGAATAAAAACACTTTGTATAATAATTAGCTAAAATAATGATGAGTAATCTTCTGAATTTAGTGGACCCATCCGACCTAATAGACAACTCATTGATTTCATCTTACGTCAGCGACAGTTCATCAAATGCGAATAATTTCTTTAATTTTTTTAATAATAGCAATTTATTTTTCCTTCGGATTATTTTGGTTGGTTATAAATGGGCTTCAGGAGTAGCACCGGATAACATGGGCCTGAGGGACATTTGGTGGGCCACAATTCTCAAAAAGCTAATCTTTCTCTTTTTTATTTTATTTTTTGACAGCTCTCAAAAGATTTTCTTCTCGTCTCAAAAGCTCATTATCATTAGCATCTTTAAATAATAAATAGGGTAGAAAAGGAGTACATGAGTGGTATAAGTTGTAACATGTAAATTATTATTCTGTAAAAAGTTATTTTTACTATTTCTTAATCACTATCCCTTTTTATCGTTTTCTTGGTATTTATCTACGTGGAAAACAATATTTCTTTCCCCATATTATTTGAAGGATGTACAATGTCGAGAGACTAGCCGTTGGATCTATTCTCATTCCTCAAAGAACATTAGGTACTATTATAAATTACAAACTTTTTTTTTTCGCCGAAGGTACCGATGTACACTTATACTCATATGCCAAGTGTTACCCTTATCTTGTGCACACACTTTCCAGTACGGTTCGGTATCATTTTTGGTTTTTCTATTCGGTATAAATGTTACAAATTGTGTAACAGTATTTTTTTTGTTTGTTCAATCAAGTGTCGTTCGATTCAAAAATTTGGTTAGTTTGTTTGAATTGTTTAGTTTTCAAGTTAAAAGTCAAACCAAAGATTAAAACAAATAACACGAACATATAAACTTAAATATTATCAACATAATAATTCTAACACAAATAAAAAAACCAGTGTATTGAAGTTTGATTGAACCTGGTTCCTATACTCTGAATATTTATGTAACCAATCGTCATTGAAAATTGTGGCTTAAATTCCGGTTCAATTACTTCGATTTCGGTTCTATTTTTTTTTGTTCTGTTCAGATGTTCACTTCTTCTTCTTTCTTTTGTCGGTTCTCAGATCAGATGTTTCTCTTTTTCCGTGTTGTCAACAAATTTCACTTTTAGCTAACGTTTCGAAAACAAAGAAATTACAAATATACAGGAAAATATTGATTGGTAAATCTCTAGTCTACTAACGGTAACCAGAGAATGGTTGTTACGTTTTTTATTTTTTTATGGTCAGAAAAATGGTTGTTGCACTATGAACTCAAATTCATCAAAATTCAGACCGAACGGTCAGAAGAGATCTAAACCATCGATTCATCTCAGTCAACGACCTCGAACCCTCAACATAACCAAAACAAACAGTTGTAATATAAAGACGGCCCGCTCTGAAACAAAACAACAACACGAGAAAGAAAGACAAACCAAAAAAAGAAGAACTAATAAACGAATCATGAGCTCCACAGAGACATACGAACCGCTGTTGAGACGGCTCCACTCCGATTCTCAGATATCTGAACGGTCTTCGCCGGAGATAGAGGAGTTTCTCCGTCTTCGAGGATCCACGGTGACGCCACGGTGGTGGCTAAGACTGGCCGTGTGGGAGTCAAAGCTTTTATGGACGCTATCTGGAGCCTCTATAGTCGTCTCTGTCCTGAATTACATGCTCAGCTTCGTCACCGTCATGTTCACCGGCCATCTCGGTTCACTTCAGCTCGCCGGCGCTTCCATCGCCACCGTCGGCATCCAAGGCCTAGCTTACGGTATTATGGTACGAAAGCTCATTTTGGTCCATATGACTCAATATGAATTTATCATTTTAAACAGAGTAAAAACAGAGATATTAATATTTTATACTCATTTGCTTACCATTTTGTAAATCCGGGTTTTGGTTTGAGATTCTTGAGTTTCTGAATAGTCGATATATGAATACTAATAACCAAAATAAAAACATAATCTAGTGTAAAACGAAATTTTGTTTAGATATTGAAAAGAAAAACAAAACCAACCATACATTGGGATTAGTTTGGTTTTCATATCGGTTATTTTGTTTCGGTTTATCTATATTTCACTTATCAAATTGACTAGTTGGGAATGGCGAGCGCGGTCCAGACAGTGTGTGGTCAAGCGTACGGAGCGAGACAGTACTCGTCAATGGGAATTATCTGCCAACGGGCCATGGTCTTGCACCTTGCAGCTGCAGTCCTCCTCACGTTCCTCTACTGGTACTCGGGTCCAATCCTAAAAGCAATGGGACAATCCGTAGCTATCGCACACGAGGGTCAGGTCTTTGCGCGCGGGATGATTCCACAGATTTACGCTTTTGCTCTCGCTTGCCCTATGCAGAGATTTCTCCAAGCTCAGAACATAGTGAACCCTTTGGCTTACATGTCCTTAGGAGTTTTCTTGCTCCACACGTTACTCACGTGGCTGGTGACCAACGTGCTGGATTTCGGCTTGCTTGGGGCGGCTCTGGTTCTGAGTATCTCGTGGTGGCTGCTCGTGACTGTGAACGGTCTGTATATCGTGATAAGCCCGAGTTGTAAGGAGACTTGGACCGGGTTTTCAACTAGGGCTTTTAGAGGGATATGGCCATACTTCAAGCTCACGGTAGCTTCAGCAATCATGCTATGGTAAACAGAAAGCTGTTTGATTTGACCTGTTAAGTCTCTTTGGTTTAAAGAAAGCTGATACCAATTTGAAATGAAAAAATCTGCAGTTTGGAGATATGGTACAACCAAGGGCTAGTGATCATCTCCGGTTTACTCACCAATCCAACAATTGCTCTAGACGCGATTTCGATATGGTATTTTTTTCTCAGTGGAATCAAATATCAATCAATCTCAGTCGTATCTTGATCCGCTTTAGTCAATTTTTTGCAGCATGTATTACTTGAATTGGGATATGCAGTTCATGCTTGGTCTAAGTGCAGCAATCAGGTATGCATGCTTCAGTTCAGTCAGCAAAATACAAAAGGCCACGCAGTTCCAATTTAAACAATCTATATGCAAAAACCGTGCCGTTTTTGTTCTTTTGACCAGTGTCCGAGTGAGCAACGAGCTAGGAGCGGGAAATCCACGAGTGGCTAAGTTATCAGTGGTGGTGGTCAATGTCACGACTATTCTCATCAGCTTAGTTCTCTGTGTCATCGTGCTTGTGTTCCGCGTCGGCCTTAGCAAAGCCTTTACCAGCGACGCAGAGGTTATAGCTGCCGTCTCTGACCTCTTTCCACTCCTCGCCGTTTCCATTTTCTTAAACGGAATCCAACCAATTCTCTCTGGTAAAAAACACACAAAAGAGACCTTTTTGTGAATGCTTGATTGATCTTTGGTCTTTGTGGATTGATTTTTTTATTGTTGAAATGGTAAAAAAAGGGGTTGCTATTGGAAGTGGGTGGCAAGCAGTGGTGGCTTATGTGAATCTTGTTACTTACTATGTCATTGGTCTTCCTATTGGCTGTGTTCTTGGCTTCAAAACCAGTCTTGGAGTTGCTGTATAGCTTCTCTCTTCTTCTCTTCCTCTCACTTCCTATGTATTTATATCATTAGATTTGGGAGATTTTTCTTTACAGGGGATCTGGTGGGGGATGATTGCAGGAGTCATACTTCAAACCCTAACTTTGATTGTTCTTACACTTAGAACTAACTGGACTTCCGAGGTAAAACAGGGACAACCCTCTCTTCTTTCTGTCTCTCTCTAGTCACAAGTTCTTACCTTTACTTTGCATCTGGTGTAGGTAGAAAACGCAGCTCATAGGGTAAAGACATCAGCAACTGAGAATCAAGAGATATATGGCTAACGAAGGAATTTAAGATAACAGCAACAGCAACTCTGTTTTTTTGTCTCCTCTTTTGGTGGCAAGAGATATAATATGAAATAAGTACCCTTTTGATTCGTAAGTTAACTGAGGATTCAGAAACATATATCATTTTTTCAACTACCGACAAATAATGGACGAACTACCTAGTCCTCTTCTGCAAAATCTTATCTTGTGGCCTTAGATGATTACAAAAATAAAACTTTATCATAGTTTTCATAACCCTACAAGTTCTTCCGTCTGTAAGCTACCATAACCCAAAGACCCTTCTTGTGCTTTATCATACAACACAGTTTCTCTTGTATCATCGTCATCTCCTTCATCCTCATCCTCATCATCACTAGATTCACTACTTATATCTTCCTCCTCTTCATCATCATCAGATCCATAAACTCTAGCAACAATGGTTGTTGTCTCATTTCTGAGACCAGTAAGTTCCTTAGCTTCCTCTAGCTCATCTTGAGTTGAAGCCAATGATAAAAGCACATTCTTAGCTTTCTGATCAGGTGGTACCCCACAACTCTCCATCTCTTTATACCAACCTAGAGCGCTCCCGAAATCCTTGCACCTCCCAGATGCATCCATGATAGTTGTTAAGATGGTTTGATTCGCTTTGATGCCACTTAACCTCATTTTCTCATATACCTCCATCATCTTCTCAACATCGTTTGCTTTCGCATACCCTTTTATCATTGTACCGTAGGTGACTATATTCGGTTCAAAACCGTCTACTTTTATTCTCTTGAAGAATTTCTCAGCACCCTCCATATCAGAGGCATTCACATATGCTGATAACATAGTTGTGTAAGACCAGAGATCCGGGAAAATTCTGCGAGGGAAACATGTTAATTGCTTATCAATCTAAAACAAGCAAACATGATGGAAATATTATTCAGCATTTACCTGTCCCGCCGCATGCTCTTAAAGACAGTTTTTGCTTGCTCCACCATCCCAGAAATAGCAAATGCATCAAGCAAAATGTTATAAGCTTTATGTGTCGGCCTGAAAAATGATAAAAGACAGATAATATATCCGAAAGAGAGGTCTAGTTTGTAAACTCTTCAGCTATAGCAGCAAAAGAATAGTTGTTGGAACCCAAAAAACTGACCTTACACCAGCGTCAAGCATCTCTTCAAAAACAGATAGAGCTTCTTCCTCTCTTCTGGCTCTTCCATATGCTTTGATAAGTAAAGCATAACTTACAACGTCGGGTTGAATACCAGATCTTTGCATCTGAAAAGTTAAAAATTCGGTTAAAAGGGTTAGATCACTACTATTACAGGCCAAGACATACCTCGATGGTGGTTCTAGTGTATACTAATTACTTAAAAGAAGGAATCATTCAGATCACCTGGTCATAGATCTTGGAAACTTCTTTATAATTAGTTTCGAAAGACATAAGGCTATTGTAAGTGACAGTAGACTGGGGAACTCCTTTCCCAACCATTGAAGCAAATACTTTTCGAGCCTTATCATAGTTTCCTGCTTTCTTGTACATGTATATCATCATGTGATACATCTTTTGATCTGGCTTTAATGGCGATTTCTTCTCATCTAAAAGAGTCTCAAAAACCTCTTCAGCTTCTTTAAATTTGTTCCCCTCTACAAACGTCTTAAGTATAATCTGATAAGTTACAGCAGAAGGCTCTGGGCCTGAAGACTGCATCCTCCGAAATATCGCTTCAGCATTGTTACATTTGCCTCCTCTCCCATAAGATTCCATGAGAGCGGTATAAGAAATCACGTTTGGACTGGAGCCCATCTTACTCAGTACGCTCAAAACCCTTTCAGCTCCGTTGAAGTTTCCTAGTTTCCCATAAGCTGTAATGAGCATCAAAAAATCCATTTCACTGAAGTTCCACCAGTTCTGGTATCTAAGCCATTCAAGAATCTGAATATCAAAAGAAACGAAGGAACCACATATCAGATACAACTTGACAACTTTCCTGTTAAAACAAAGAGCTTGCAATAGTCAATATTCTATCATTGCTGAGAGTAATCACAGTTTTTGTCAAGCCGTAAGCGTAATTCTTCAGGTATAAATAACAACAAACACATCTTTTGGCAGCACCAATATTGAAATTTTCAACACTAGATAAAGATGACTCATCTAATATATTCTCTATCAAGATTCAAGACTAACTTCATGAATTTCGTTCAGCCAATTTAGAAAGGATCAAAACATAAAAGGGAGTCATTCATTCTACATACCTCACTGACAAGGTTCCATTTCTTTAGCTGCTTAAATCTAACCAAAGTACCCAAAACAAGGTCCCTAGGAAGACCTTGGTCACCGTCAGTTCTGTATTGCCTAAGCACGGGAACTGCAGAACCCGTCGATTCAATCTCTAGCATTAGCCCTCTCCATCTCTTCTGATCCGTCTCGTCTGCAGCATCATTGAAAACCTCTATTTTCCTCCTCTTTTGCAGGAATTTCCTTGGTGCCAGCATTCCCATACAAACAACTCTGAATCGGTTTTGGATTTTAACACCAACATTGATAATATTGTTCTGTAGTTTCCCCTGGCTGACAAAAAGATAAACACAGAGACGAAATTTGTAAAACCAAAACTTTTAATAGCCTACAAGAAAAGAACATAAACCCTAACAGTCGCTACCCTCAGACAATAAACGCCACTAGGATACAGCTTAAGCTTACTGATAAGCTCAGAAACGAAACCCAGCACGGGTTGTCGCAGAAATTGGGAAAGGCGGTCCCTTTTTCATAGAATTTCTCCAACCCGTCAATGGTAAACGAATGAAAATTCTAGAACAAAAGCAAGTCCAAAACCCCCCAATATTAAAGGTGTTTCGAAAAGGTGAAGAAGTAGATAGGAAAGAGAAAAGGAAACCTGTGATTACTTGATGGAACTGAAACAAAAGGCTTGAAGATTACAGTCTGTGACATCTAAAGTTCGCAGCTTCTTCACTGTCGCAGCAGCCAAGGAAGAAGAAGAAGAAGAAAGCTATGCTTCTCTTATCCTTTAAAGTCAGAAACTTGAAAGTGGTGGATATATATTTTTTAATCTTTCTAAGGAGCATTATAAACCTTTTTTTTAACTCGAAATTAAATTCAGTTGACAGTAATTAGATCAAAATAATGGAGGCGGGGTAATTGACTACAGTGCCCCTGCCATTTACATAAATCACTCAAATCGACGACATCGTTTAGAAGCTATTGCTTCAAATATCATGCTGATGTGAAGAACCCATCAGCACTTCCTCAAATTGTGTAAGGTAATGTTATGTAATGTCAGACAAGAAAGATGAAAAAAAAGATTGAATTTTGTCATTGATATTCGTGGCCCTTTTAAGGAAATGATACCAAATTGTTTTGGATTGCACCTGAAATTTGGTACTCTTCTTACTGGATTATTTGTGAGGAAAGAAAAGGAAAGGCTTTAACCAGAACCAGTGGTGTGATTTTAGTTGTAAGAAAAAGAAAATCCTTATTTGAAGCTTGCGTTTGGTATCAATACTTTATCATAGTTCTTGGATCAGATGCATTACACAATTAATCCACAGTGCACAGTTGACTAATGATCTGAATCAGATTTTAAGTAAAAAAGAGTGGTATTGATACGCACAACGGCACAAGAGTCAGGCCTAGTGAAATCTCTTAGACTTTTTTTTTTTTTAAAGTTAATATCACATGAATAGGAATGTTAAATAGAGTTTTTCGGTCCAGCTCGACCCTGTTTATTTAAAGCTCGGCCCTAAATGAGTCATAACCCATTTTGAGCCCTGAAAGTTTGTATAACAGGGTTGAGCCCTATTTTAAAATCAAATAAAATCTAACAATGTTCCCATTTGGAAATAATAACCAAATTCCGACGTTTAAATTACATACGGGAGATCAGAAGAGGGACAGAGGCAGGAGCTTCCTCTTCCATCTCATGCTCAAGCTCTCCATAGCGCTCGAGCACACGCATCCTGCAGTCTTCAGCGGCCAGCAATCCGGTTGAATAAGCACCGTGCACTGATCCCGGGTAGCTCGAGCTAGTGGCTTCCCCAGCAAAGAATAGATTATCCAGTGGCACTCTCAGCCTCTCGTAGAGGTCGTGAGGTTTGTTCACCATGTCATAGCTATATGATCCTAATGAATTAATGTCTGATCCCCACCTTGATACCAAATAATGTATCTGCCAACCAAAATAACCATTAAAGCTAGTACATTGGCAAAAATTATAGAGACTTAGGTGAAAGAAAGATAGATTAGAGTTGTACCGGTGAAGATGCATCTGGAAGAATTTTCTGGAGTTGCGAAAAGGCAAAATTTGCAGCTGATTCATCAGATTTTTTCTCGATATCTCTAGCGAGCTGACCAGCCGGCATGTAAACAAGGACAGGATGGCTAGTGGCTTTATGCAGGTTCAAGAAATAACTGCATCCGTAGGAAGTTTCTGCAACCACTCCTAAAAACTCTACGTTTGGCCAAAAGACATTGTCAAAGTGCAATATGATCTTGTTCTCGATTCCTACACCAAGATCGTGGATAGCTTCTTGTTTCCAGTGTGGAAGCTTTGGTTCGAATGTTATAGTTCCTGACTTTAGGACTCCGAGAGGAAGAGCAATGACTGCAGCATCCGCAACAAAGGTGTCTCCTTTCTCTGTAGTCACCTTCACTCCACTGTGACGCCTTGCAATCTTGGTAACCCTGACAAAACAAAAGGCCAATAAGGTTCAGCTGCAGATGTAGAAAAGGTGGAAACTCTTTTGACAAACGAATCTTACCTGTGGCTAAGTCGTATATCAAGACCTTTTGAGAGAGTGTTGATAACAGGACGATACCCTCTAACCATAAGACCATGTCCACCGGGCAACAGTTCTTCCTGTGCATGTTTTAATTGACAAATCAAGAAACCGGAACATACGTCAACCACTAAACAGAGAACAAATGGCAATTTAGTTACTAACCTGGTCCCAACACTTTGCCGAGATGGTTTCAGCATCAGCAGCAAACCATCCTTCCATGCGGCACAAGTACCACTGAAGCACGTTATGGGCAAGTCCCTCCAACCTGAAAGTGAAAATCTAATTGAGCATGCAACAAATATAGAAGCAGATAAGTAACAAAATCAAAGGATTGAGTTGAGACAATATGTTTCCATACCTCAGTTCAGGGTTCCTCTTGAATACAATAGAAAAGGCTTGAGCTATTGACATGTCTTCATCCTGCTCATCCCTGACCTTAGAGATCTGCATTTTTGAAACAACTATCTAGTAAATCAAAGATACACAACATCTAGAAACACAATAAAAGGAAAAAATTAAACACCAAGTACACACCTCTTCCAGAATGTGCTCAAAATTTTCGCCAACTTTTGTTACCAAATCTTGAGGGACTTGGTTACCAGCCTTATCGAATAGAGCATAACTGCAGAAAACAGAATTGCACCATGAGTATAAACAAAGATACAAGATTAATTAAGATATACATTTAGAATATCCAAAACTGTTGTACACACCTCTCAAGATCGTGATCATACAAAACCGAATTGTCACCACTAGTACGATAAAGGGGTAATCCTAATCTCCCAATTACTGCGGCCAAAGGATTCTCTTTGCAAACACCATGCAACCTGTCACAAGGATGTTGCTAAGTAAGCATCAGTGGCAAAAGATTCAAACATCGATCAATGTGAACAAAAGTTAAGACTTAAGAGAGCCATGAATTTACCAAGATGCACCTAGATCAACTGGAAAACCGAATGAGTAATCAGTGTGAACTCGTCCACCAATTCTGTCACGAGACTCTAATAGCACAACCTGAAAACGAAAAGAACACACACAGAGTAATAAGAGCCTGCACTTGGTACAAACATACTTACATCACTTCCTCCTCACAACATTGTAATCTAAAGACTGCATTGCTCGAATTTACAGACCTGAAAGGAAGCATCTTGAAGAGTGCGAGCAGCTGAAATCCCAGCCATACCACCTCCAATCACTATCACTGAAGGTGATCTCTTCTTCATCTTCTCTTCGGTTGAGACACAAATAGCTGAAAACACAAACAACATATGAAACAACAGTTCAGGCTCTTAAGACTTAGAACCCATGAAATAATACTTGCAAGAGAATAAAAAAACCTAAATTCATTGTCACACAAGGATTAAGATTTCACAAAAACAAATCATACGAAGTAAAGATGATACCTTTACGCAGCTGACGATTAGTTTTGCCTCCGGACTCCATGATTCAACAATGATCAGCGATTAATCGGACTAATTACTCTCGAGATTATTAAAATTATTATTATTGGGCGATAAAGGATCTAACGATTTCTGCTCGAAAAGTAAGAGAGAAATCGGCAATTGAGGAGAAAAACTAAGGATTGAGATCAGAAGACACGTATTATTAGTGAAGTAGCTTGAAATCGAATATGTAAAACCCAGTCTTCCAGATAAATTCATGCGATTTCTCTTATCTTACGATTTCTGAAAAATTGAGATCGACGAAGATCAGATTCGAGCAAACAACAATGAGGCAAAATCATATATATCAAACGAGAGAGAGAGAGAGAGGCCAAGGAGTCGCAGCTTTTTTCTTTCTATTAATAATCGTGTTGATTTGAGATTGCTGAGGTGTAAGATGCTTATTGGTTGTCTTTCTACCTCGCTTTGGAACCAAAATTGGAAAAACCTACGCGCTCGAGTATACGATTATAAGAAACTCGCTCTTTTTTATAAAGACACGTGTCACTGTAGAAGGACATAATCGGTAATTTGGTTGCACCGGGGAAACTAGAAATCGAGTTAAGGAGTAGGTATGGGACTCGTTACGTACGAATCGTAATTAAGTAAATCACGTTAGCGTGTTCGGTTTTTTTTTTTTTAATCGCGTATACGTTTGATGGGCATAAATAAGGGCTAAATGTGCCGTAGACAAAAGAAAAATAAAGCCCATGAGAACGTCAATTCAGGCCCATATAAGCCTTTTATACGATTTTTGAAGCTCTTCAAGAACATATCAATTGTTGTTGTTATGATGAAAAAATTACGCCATGCATCAGTTAAAAAATGTTTATGCTTATGTTTCAGACAAAGTATAAAACTATATTGATACATGTATCTTCAGATTTTCAATAATTTAACTGTTTAAAATAAGTTATAATACATATTAGATCTATATAATACATTTCTTTAGTTTCCATGCTTAAGCAACGAAAAATAAATAAAAATCACTGTAAGAATAGATCTCGGAGAAAATAATATATGCCACGTCAGCCTAATTTAGCCATACGAAGACCGTCGGTGGTAGCCGGTGCCGACAGTTGACTTTGCGGTCCCGCCTGAGACTCAAATCTCAACATGTCCGCTGGCTGTTGCACGGCCTGCATTTAATTTAAACATGACATGTCAGGTATTAAATTAATTTTATCAAAATAGAATATATTTCTCGCTTCCCAAAACGATGCCGTTTGCCGCTGACCTGATTCGCCGCCGGCGGCATCTGTGGAAACCCGCCCATGTACCTAGCGAGCTGCTCCGATAAGATTTGGTTCTGTGCTTGGAGCTGGAGCTGTACCGGGTTTTGACATACTAAACCGGGATGATTCTGTGGAGCGGACCGGTTCATTACCGGGAATTGAGGCATTTGCATCTGACTCTGCATAGCCATCTGGTTAATGTATGGGGATGATTGTACGCCGGGAAACATCATCGGAGTCGTTGCTGCTGCTGCTGCCGCCGCCGCCATTCCACTTCCCATCCACATCACTTGGAGTTGCATTTGAAGTGATTTCAAGTAATCAATTGCTTCATCCAATATCGAAGCTTTATCTGTCTACACACACACACACAAAAAAAAGAAACACAACATAATTAAACACACCATTTATCAATCTCCATCATTATGAATAATTTCAGCTTAATTCACTCGACTGCAAAGAGTTTTTTTTGTCAACTTACTTTACTGCAATGAGGTATGAGTTCCTGAAGAGCTTTCATTCTTTCGTTGATCCGATCTCTCCTCCTCTATGATAAAGGAAGATCACAAAATATAGCAGAATTTTTAAAATGAATTGTTGCTTACAACACAATAATTTAATATGTAAATGTAAAACTACGATAGCGCCATACATGTATATGTTGATCAACGAGTAATAAAGATAAAAGTATATACATACCCTTTCTGAGAGATTATGAACTTCGGCTGCACGGCTTCTTCGTGTAGATCCAGACCGTTGGCTCGATTTGTTGCCCATGGCTTGATCATCGGTTGAGGTCAAACGTACATCTGATTGAGACACAGATTCCTGATCAGCGTCCATTACATGTTTTCTTTTACGGTCAATTGTTACGCTTCTTCCACTAATGGTTTCTTTGTTGTTCCTTCCGTAGCTGCAACCGGACGAGCCACCCGAGGAAGTGTCAAGTCTTTCTTCGACGTTCTTGCTTCTATCACTCATAGAAACCGGAAGTGTAGTCACCTGATGATCATTCGTAGATTGGTTGCTCCCGCAATGGCTGGGTCCGACGGTTATAACCGAGGCTCTGAACTTAGGAGGAGCCATGGCTTGAGCCTCATGCTTAACGGTCTCTTCAATCGTCCGTGGCTTCTCTGGACCGTTGAGGTGATCGATCGAAGAGAAGAAATGAGAAGAGAACTCGGATTCGAAGGGGTCAACGACGTCATCTGGAGGGTATTGGATCCAGGAGACGGTTTCTTGATCTTCGAGATAACCGTTGTTCGGTTTTCGTACTGTTTCTTGATTGTCAAGGAAAGTGTTGTTGGGCTTTCTTAGGGTTTCTTGTTTGTGGCTCTGGACTTGGACTGATGGTTCTCTGCGAGCTTGGCTTTGTAAAACCACTTGACCATCTCTCCACAATAGCTCCACTAATTCATCTTCTGGTCTGTCCGAAAATATGAATAATTAAACGCATACATATTCAAATAAAAATACGTACTTAGATAAGATAACTATGATTAAAAAGTGAAAACTGATCATTATAAAAATATTTGACTAGTGAATAAAATATATACCTGATTGATCTTTTATTAGTGGACACGTGAAAATTATCTTCAAAATTCCAATCAGCAAACACTTGTTCCATGTCAGATCTGTAAAGACACCCATATAAGGATATATTACTTTTTTGTAAGTGAATAAGAAATGATTTGATTTATAATTAGTACAATGATTAACAGGAGCTTTTTACACAGGGAGCAAAAAAGGATGATGAAAGCAATCAATTTAAGAAAGATTATTCCAAATCCCAACAATTTAATCATTAGAAAATAATTAAATCAAACAACCCCCTCTCCAGCAATCGAGGAGGATACGATTTAATAAAGCAACTAATTCTATATATAGTAATCTCTCAAGACCCAAAGCTTTAAATGCAATTACCAGATTTAGAAGCCTCTGAACGAATGGAAGATTTAGCTATATCTTCACACGTAACAAAATCGAGCTAGGAGAGAAAAAGAGGAAGGAAAGATTCTCTCTCCTAAACCTTCTGGGTGTTTTCTCTCTCTCTAGATGAGGAAATTGTACAGAAACTAAGAGATGAAAGTTGAAACAGAACAGAGAAAGAAGAAAGAGAGGCTAAGGTTCTTGCCAGGTTCAGACAGAAAGGGACAAGAGCAAGAGGAAGCAGAGAGATTACACAGAGCAAGCGAGTGAGCGAGGGGAGATCATGATTCGGTGGGGGCAATAGTACTGAAACTGATCAGGATGCGCGACACGTGGCGAATTGTCAGACAATTAGTTAAGAGTTGATGGGACCTACCAACTCGGTTGGATCTTGTCTGTGAAGGTGAGAGATCTATTGCTCGATTTCTAGAGGTGGTTTCTGATCTGTACCTTATCTGCAACACTCTTGACCAATGATTAAGGGTGTTTTTGTCATATCACACACCCCCTTATGTTTCTTTCAAGCGAATAGTATCTGTCTATAATAACAACAATACAAAAAAAGAAACAAAATCAAATTGATTTCTCTCTTTATTTTCTACGATGCTTTGATGAGTTTATCATCTACTATATATATTAATATAAAAACGGTTTTCTAATTATCTGAATTCAATTTTTCTGTCAGAGTGTCTTTAAAACCTAGCGGAAATTATCTCGAGTAATCATCATTTTTCCCCCCGGCAAATTTCCACATCGCATTTATTTCACATGTTGACTAGTAAAAGCCGTCTGCAAGTCTATAAGTACGATTTTTTAGTTGACATTATGAATTTGGAATTTATAAACACCTGATTACACTAGAAAGCACTAAAATACCTTCTTTTTAGCAACTTATCACAAAATTTTGGATATTAATAACAGTTTTGAACCTAAATATGCAATCACAATGTCCAAATGCTAATCCCTGGACCGTTTGTGATTCGTTGTCATGGACCACAAGCAACGGTCCACCAAAATTATGCTCACATTAGTTTTCGAATCCTTATCACAATAATTTTATTACTAGACCAGTTTCGAAAACTTTTCACATCAATCTTATCGTTTAATGTGCATAACCCCGACCGATCTAAAGGATAAACAACATATTATGATAAATTCTTTAAATGGTTGCATTACAACTTACAAGTAGACATAGATAGTGGGGGCATTGTGAAACAAAGCATCCACCGAAAGGAGACATTTTCCTTAATAGTTTTTGGCCCTCGTTTGCTTTTTCCACGAAAGACACGAGTTTGTAATAGCGTCCATTCAAAGCTATAGAAGGCCATGAGCCCAGTAACTAAGTTTTGTTTCCAACCATATATATGTAGTATATTGCAACATTTGCAATTTAAATATGAGTAGTTTAGTGAAAAATTGCTGAATAAGAACACTTGGTCGAAACCTTTTTATAGATTTCTGTCAATTTTTGATAATTATTTTGTATGCAAGTTTGCGCGAGTTGGATGAACTAACTCATAGATAGATTTTTTCGTCGTGGACGATATATATAAAACGTAGTTATCCGAAACAAGCAAAGATGTACACGGTTATAACACTACTGGTTCCAGCCATAATTCATAAAACCCCAAAAGCCATACCATGCATAGTTATTTTTGTTTCCTTCTAATTAAAAATTTGCATTTGACTCAAATTGTGTCGTTGTATTCGAATTTATATTGTCATTGGTCAATAACGTATGTCGGCATAAGTCGTCATCTCGTTGGATAATTAATTTCTTCTTCTAACCGATATATGAATGAAAGCTATGAATATATTATATATTAGATTTCGGCGAAGTAAGACACCAACAATTTGACGTGGAAGTAACCATAGATGATAGAACTAATAAATTAATAATTGTCTATATATTAAGGAACCATTTTTTTTTGTTCTAAACATCGAATCTATTAATTAATTAATCGACTGTTACAATAGTCTTCATGTAGAATATGTGTTAACATATAAGGAATATAAGAAAAATACATGAAATTAGAATGTTGGAAGATAGGTGACTTTGCAAGACAATCTGCTGCTTTGTTTTGAAGTCTTCCGGTCCATTGAAATTGAAAATCTTCAAATTTGGAGCTCCATAAATGAATATCGTGAATCCATATATGGATTCCAAAATTAAGAGTTTTACCATGAAGAAGGTTGATTAGTTCCTGAAAGTCTCCTTCAAATTTGATTCTCGTATACCCTTTTGTCCAACTGTACTGCATCGCTTGAATCAAAGCTTGGCATTCACTTTCGAGTGGCAAGATAACATCACATTAAAGCCTCGCGGGAGAAAATGGCAAGATATTAATAAAATGAATTTATCAGAAAAAGGCCCAAATTTTAATTCATAACGGTATTGTATCGTGCTCTGTGGAGATGCTTTATTGGGCCTATCCGTGCAGCCCAGTTCAGTCCGAAAATAAAACTTATCAGAAAAGTACCAAACAAAAACCTAACTCTATAAGAGACCGTTCTGAAACCTTCAGGCGGCGGTGCAGGAAGGCGGATTAGCGGCGGAGGGTGGATGGAGTGAAAGGCTAGAAGCGGCGGAGAAGTATGTGGATAAGGAACAAATCAACCTGAGGGGATTCATGATGGTCTTCGTTATTTTATAGTTTTCAATCTGAATTTCAAATCCGCCGCTCGCTTTTCCCACCGCCTTTTCCGTCTCTCCGATCTGCTCCGCCGCCGACCTTATGATGAGTACATATCTGAAGGTCCAAACAAGATTATTCAAAATCTAATTTCTTGTGGAAAAGAATTTTCAAAAGTTCGTAGATCGAGGTTTTAAAATATTTATTTTCGTTTTTGCAGTTTAATTAACTCCTGCAAAAGAACTACCATTCACGAATTTATAAAACCATTTGTTAGCTTAATTAAACCCAAATTTCAATCTCTTTTTATTTTTTATTTTTGTGTTTGTGTGGAAAGTATCGAAAGTTATAAAAAAAAAGGTTTCGTATCTTTGAAATTTGCAAAGTTAAAACACGAATTCTAAGGATATTTTGTCCAGCTAACTACAAATCTTTGATGTTTTTTTTTTTTTTTTTTTTTTTCTTTTTTTTTTTTTGTGGGATAAAAATGTGAATATATATTTTACCAAAATGGAACATGAGTTAGTAGATTTACATTGCTTTAGAACCAGTAGCTTCACATGCCCAAAAAAACTTTAAAAAGCAAGGTAGAAGCTGAAATATAAGAGCAATAACTTAGAGCTCTAAGGTAGGCATGGGCGAACTATTGAGATAGCAATCCTTGGCAACGAGCAAGGAGAGTGTCACGAATAGTATGATCAATCTGTCTGAAAACTTCTTCCGGTGGGAGGGATGAAGCGTTATCAAAACGGCTATTCCTCTCTTCCTAGAAAAGATAAACCGTTGTTGCTTGGGCTGCAAGGCGTTTCAGAGATTACCTGAGAACATCCAACTGATAAAGGGCCGGCCAATCAGCAAAGTGCAAGTTTGGGGAGCTCAGTCGAGTAAAAATAAGGCTGTATACCTGATCCGAGAACCCACATTGGAGAAACAGGTGGTCTCTAGTTTCCAGTTGTGAGTTGCAAAGACAACAAGAGTCAGGGACATTCATTAACCTGTCTAGATGTGGATCAAGAAATTGAATACATGTTTTGGGACTGCATATTTAAACCAAACAGCTTTTAGGTCCATGAAACCACTTGAGCCAAAGGTCTAAGGAATTCACATGTTTTCTTTGTGGAGAAGATCTGTGCTCTTGATCCTTCCACAGGCCAAGAGTAAGTGTCAGGATCTTGTTTCTCCTTTGACGTTTATTAAAGTTTTCTCCTTCAATTTCCGAAGCTTGTTTCTCAAATCGCTTGAAAATTTTGAATATCTTCAATTAGACTTTGAAGAGTATACAGCAGTGTAAGTTGTCCTGCCCACAGGACAAGCTCAAGAAACTTATACCATTATAAACTCCAATCAAACAGTCAAAGCCAAAAGGGGGAACAAAAAATAATGGCCAGTTATATGCTCAGTTTGGTATAGGAAAATTCTTGTTAAATTAGTGAATAAAAGAACTTTTATTAATCAAAAGTAATTCATCTTCTACAAGTAAAAACGACGAATGACTAACAAGCCTAGAATTGTACAGAAGAAGGGGCACACGAAATAATAACTAAAACAATCTTAAGACCTCCTAAAAAGGAAATAAAAACTAGACCACATCAACACAAGCAGTTGGATCAGCTTCTAGATCTTTAGTTTTCTTGTAGAACAAGCTACCCCATCTCTTCTGAAACTGCAAAATCTCCATCACAATCGCAAATGCTGCAATTGCACATATTATGGTAGTGTAGGCGATTTTCCAGCCGCTTCCGGGTTGTAAAATAGACAAGCCTTTGTAGATGTTGTAGATGCTTAGTATAATCACTATGTATCCCATAGTGTGATGATACCAGTTCCAATATTTTCTGTACTTATGGTCCTTGTCCGGTCTTGCTTTGAGCGCAAGTATCTGCAAAAACCCTAAAGCGAATAGAAACAACCCTATCACAGTATGCGCCGTAGTCCTCATCCCAGTATGTTTCGCCATATAGATTGCTGTTCCTAATCCTCCAATTAAACCGGCAAAATAACCGGTGGTTTGACAAACTATGTGTACATAGAACCATTTGGGATGTAATATTTCGTAGGTCTTCATGTATCTTGCAGCCATAACTCCAATAGGCATGAGAATTCCCCAACTCACTGCATTCACAAATCCATGGATTTTCTTAACCAACAACATGTTTCCGTTAACTGATTTTGTGGCTGTGACTTGTCCGGAAAGCAAATCCAAAGAAGCCATAGATTTGAGATGATCTCCACTCATTGCGTGCATTCCAAGTTTATCTCCTTCCTTCAACGGACCGTCTTGCCATAAGTGATTCACGACGGTTGTGTTAGGAGGCAACACTAGAGTTGCAAATATCGTCATCTCTCCATCAAGATATTCAGCATATACTTGTGTCACACGGAAGCTAAGAGGAGATTCTTGAAGCATAGTAGAGTAGCTATTAACGGAGGAAGTATACGCACGCATAACACCAGACGTTGAGTGGCGATACGCCACAAGAGCTTGAGCACCTAACATGCCTTTACTCGTCGGGTTTATGGCCCAAGCGATCCAACTAGAAGACTCAAGATTGGCGTGACGGTAAGCAACTTCAAGAACTCCGGTTTCTCGAACATAACCGAAGTGTAGAAACGAGTCTAACACCGGAAGATCCGTGCAAGTGCTAAAGGTTTTTCCGTTTTTGAAGTTGTGAGATTCACATCTAGCATGAAGTCCTTGATCTGTTGTTGCTGTAGTAAAAGATGGAATCAACACGAACATGCAACACAAAACGACTAAAGCGGCTCTTGAAAACAAAGACATGATGATGATTATGGTTTTGGTTTTTCTCGGAGAACACGAAGGTTACGATTTTGGAAGAAGAGATTATGATTTTTGAGTGCTACAAGGTTTGAGTATTTCAGCAATATTTATAGCGAGTTACATTCACTTCCTAGTGTCGTTAGGACTTAGGACTATGTTTCCAAATTTTGATATTGTTTCCTTTTTTTGGCCCTTAAGTTTCCATATCTTTAATAATCCAAAAAAAAAAACTTTTCACATCTTCTTTACTTTATCTAATACGATATCTTTCAAATTTGGAAAGGTCTTTCGTTTATTCCTTTTTTTTTTTAATATTTTAAGTTTTTCTTTAGTAGCAATTTTAAAAGGAAAATTTCGAAAAATCTAATCAATTACACTATTTGGAATGCTATTTGTATTTTCTTTCTAAAACATTTGATTAAAATTATTTAGAAAATAAATTGAGATTTTCTAAAATCTTACAAATAAGATTTCTATAAGATAATTATATATGTTTTAAAAATAAATAAACGCTATGATCTCTGCAAAGCAAATTTACCATCTCAATTAATGAAAATGTTTATAGTTTTCAATATTGGATCACGGTTATGTAATTAAAAGCATAAGACACGATACATTTTTTTTTGCCAGCAAAACATAAGACACGATAATACATTCTGAAATTAGCTAATGTATTTTGGTCCGAACTACAACTAATCAATTGACTATTTTTTTTGTTCATCACGACAATCTGGTTAGAAACACGTTGCCACAAGAAAGTCAAAATCATATCATTTTGTTTTGTTTACTTTTTGTTTGTGTTTACTTGGAATAGTGCTGTCGCAATTGAAAAGTACTAACTTTTTTCCCGGTCAACTTCTAACTTTTATACGTTTTCGGGGTGACAGATTTTGGCTTGCGGCCGAAATAACTATATATATTTAATCGGTCGTTAAAATAGTTAAAATTGCTAGTAGTTTAGCAGTAAAAACATGGTTATGAGACAATAAGAGTGAGCAGTTCGAGTTCTCTCACCTATCTTTGCATTTTAATATTCTTTACCCTATTAATAATAGATCTTTATTTTCTGTTTGCTTGGAACCCTGAATTATATAGGGCCTACTCTGGTTAAGATCAATAATTTATGTAAACAAATTAATTTGGTTGGTCATAGTCAAACAGCTTAAGAGGAAACGTAAGGACTCGTCCCGACGTCCATTAACGTCAAATATACAAAACTCTTCTTAACTTAAAAATGTTCTCAAATTGAATAGTATGGTTATAACCAGTCAACTTTAACGACTCTGCTTTATAGTAATTAGTTAATAATACACACTAAGAATGGTGGGAGTTATTATATTGACATGGGTCTATTTTCATAATGCGTTCTTTGAATCTTCTATTATACTGTGACCGGGGTCAATTTATATTAACATTCGTCTTTTAAAGGTGATCGATAGGTGGTAAAGACTTTTTTTCAAAGATATCATCGTTTAGTTTGGCGGTCAAACTACTGTTTTCTCATATTTCTCTATCAATACAATAGATTAAAGCCTAAATACTACTCAAGTGTTATTAGCTTTTTGGTCTAATAGTTAAAGATTTTCATGGTGTCTTAGTATCCCAATCAAATTGTGTTTTTTGTTAATGCAGCTTAACTGATGATAACAAATTATTATAATTATTTATTTTCCACACATTTTACTACGATTGAATTTTTTTTTTTTTTTAGAGATCAAATGTTGACAAACAATAGATAAAGCGTTTATTGCAAAACGATCACGTTTGTTTACAATCATACCAAACAGAAAATACACCTACTATAAATTTGTATATACATAATCTCATTGACCAGCATTTATGCCACAACAATTCAAAGCTACATATTTTTCTCAAAAATATAATATCATAAAATTGAATATTATTATTTTTTCTACATTTTATATAGAATACCATAAAATTATGGCCGACTCTGAGTAGAGCCCAGTGAAGCATTGGTATTAGGCTCTCAAATTTTTTTAAAAATATAAAGTTTAAAATTATTTGCAAATAGGCTTCCAATTTTAGTTTTACAATTAAAAACTCACAGTTTTCTAAATCTTTGGAAATGATCTCAAAGTTTTTTTTATAACTTTAGCCCCCAAAATTTCAAACCCCCCCCTGAATAAAATATAGTAGAAGTATATTACATCAAATACATGCAATGGAGAGATCTTATTTTGTTTTTTGCCATCACCAAATTTTTCTTGATCTAATTTATGAAACCATCGTAATTGACTTAATTATCAACTCTCATTCAACCTAAATTTCGCTGTTAAAATATACTTACATAGTTACATCTAATCTAACAAACTCTTTATGTTCTTGTTCGCTTTATTTTAAAATATGATTTCAGATTTGAAGAAACGGTAAAAGAAACGAAGATATGAAACCGCGTGAAGAAGAAGATGACTTTTAGTCAACAAATATCAACTAATATTTTATTTTTCTCTTTTTCAGTAATCTGACTTCACCAGATCTCTAACTCTCTTCTTTGCTCTTCTTCTTCTTCTTCTTCTCTTCTCTCTCTATCTCTCTCTAAGCTTCAAAATCAAAAACCTTACAATCGAAACAAATAGAATCTCTCTTATAAAAAAGACAAACTTCTGCTTCTGTCACTTTTTTCTTTCCAGCTCATTTTTCTTTCCCGGCGACTCCAAGCTTGATCGTCGCCGGCGATTTCTTAATTTTTTTTGGTTCTCAGGCATATCTCCTAATGTTGTCCAAACATAGTTTCATTCTTTGTCTTATTTTCTTCTTCGTCACAGCATTTTCCGGCGACTCCAGAGGACTCGCTGGAAACAATGAGCAAAAGAACATCTCCGGGTTTTCTGGGATTGACTTTCCAAATCCGATGCGCTTCGGTTCTGTTTCTTCTTCCACAAGCAACGATTGCGGCTTCTCTTCACCTGAGAACGAACCCACCAAGGAACGTACCGGAGAAAACAAGACGGTGAAGTTTCATTTAAAGCGCCGGGAGACGACTACGAAGCACAAAACAGAGAAGGCAACAACAAATTCAGTTCTTGAGCTCAATTTCCGAGATCTCACAAGAATCCAGACGCTTCACAAAAGGGTTTTGGAGAAGAAGAACCAAAACACTGTTTCGCAGAAGCAGAAGAAGAAGAATAAACAAGTCGTTACCACTCCGGTGGCTTCTTCTTCCGTGGAGGAGCAGGCTGGTCAATTGGTGGCAACACTTGAGTCTGGTATGACTCTCGGTTCTGGCGAGTACTTCATGGACGTGTTGGTTGGTTCGCCACCAAAACACTTCTCCTTGATTCTTGACACAGGGAGTGACCTAAACTGGATTCAATGCTTGCCTTGCTACGACTGTTTCCAGCAAAACGGTGCGTTTTATGACCCTAAAGCCTCTGCTTCTTACAAGAACATAACTTGCAATGACCCCAGATGCAACCTAGTTTCATCACCTGACCCTCCAAAGCCCTGCAAATCAGATAACCAATCATGCCCTTACTACTACTGGTATGGGGATAGGTCCAACACTACCGGAGATTTTGCAGTCGAGACTTTCACTGTTAATCTCACGACGAATGGAGGAAGCTCAGAGTTGTATAATGTCGAAAACATGATGTTTGGTTGTGGTCATTGGAACCGAGGTCTCTTCCATGGTGCTGCAGGCTTGCTTGGATTAGGAAGAGGCCCGCTTTCGTTTTCCTCTCAGCTTCAGTCTCTTTATGGCCATTCCTTCTCTTATTGCCTTGTCGATAGAAACAGCGATACCAACGTTAGTAGCAAACTGATATTCGGGGAAGACAAGGATTTGTTGAGCCATCCGAATCTGAACTTCACTTCTTTTGTTGCCGGGAAAGAAAACCTCGTCGACACATTTTACTACGTACAGATCAAATCCATTCTAGTCGCGGGAGAAGTTCTAAACATACCTGAAGAAACATGGAACATCTCATCAAATGGCGCTGGAGGAACGATCATTGACTCGGGTACAACCTTAAGTTATTTCGCGGAACCTGCATATGAATTCATCAAGAACAAGATTGCAGAGAAAGCGAAAGGGAAGTACCCGGTCTATAGGGATTTTCCAATCCTAGATCCTTGCTTCAACGTCTCTGGCATCGACAACGTTCAGCTGCCAGAGCTTGGGATTGCTTTTGCAGATGGCGCGGTTTGGAACTTCCCGACCGAGAATTCTTTCATACGGTTGAATGAAGATTTGGTTTGCTTGGCAATTCTTGGAACTCCCAAATCAGCCTTTTCAATCATTGGAAACTACCAGCAGCAGAATTTTCATATACTCTATGATACAAAGAAGTCCAGGCTTGGGTATGCACCAACAAAGTGTGCAGATATATAACCTTTCTTGTCGATTTTAAGTCCATCAAAGCAACTGTACACACAATAAGAAAAGATTCTTTTTTTTCCCTTTAGATTTATTATTCATTCTTTAGGATATTCCTTTCAAAACATGTATGTATCGCTGTAGAGCACAAATCATACCAAACTAATGTACTTATTCAACTTCATTTCTGAGCTAATTATGCTTACTATATGCATTTTCTCAAACTCTATAGTCTAACATCTTTGGCAAGAGTTGGACAGAATCATTTCCATTTGGTGAATTAGTAATCTCTGCAATTGCCGAAGGTCGATTGTACTACCTAGATGGTTTCCTGAATTTAGGAATCACTTTGGTAAGGTTTTAAGCCAAGGGAGTTGTCAAAAGTCTAGAGATTACGATGATATACCAATTTAGAGAATAAAGAAGCTTCGCAGAACACAAACAACACAGAAGAAATTGGATTTATGTACCTGAGAAAGGTCGGAGAAGGATTATTCTCCGGTGTCGCCACTTTCGTTTCGATTAGTTCGGATGTTGTTTTGTTGTTGGAGAAACAGGTGTCTCTGTTTTACATCGAGGCGAAGAAGAAGAAGTCTTGGGTTTGTAATTGAGTGAAGACGGAAGAGTACACGAGAAATAAAACTCAATGCCATTGATTTACACAGTGCAAAAAGAAACAAATCAAAGCTTAACATGTACATGATTTCTGACTTCAGTCACTTCAAAAACTATTATTTTTGAAGTTGGAAATTAGAACCCTAGCTTCGAAATAAGCAAAATAAACTCATTTACTAAGTAAACTCTTTTTTAGTTAATTTGTTTTTTAGTCTCAGTTATGTATGCTAAAATGTTAATTAAAACAAATTTCACATAAAATAATTAATAAAATAATGTCACTTCATTTTTCAAATTCTTACAATAATTACTAACAAATTTTAATTAAAGAGATATTGATTACTTTATAATTTTTAATTAAAGAGATATGTCTTTTCTGCATAATTAACTAATTCAGTTGAATAAAAATTAAAAAATACTTTAATTATAAAATTTAGTATCTAATCATAAATAAAATTAATACAAACCCTTTTAAACTCCATCTTGCTTTCAAATTAAAAGTTTCCACTGAGCATAACAGATATTATATTGAATAAAAAATAATTTTAATCAAAAATTTAAGATGACAATATCATATTAAATTTTTTAAAAAGTAATGTGTATATACACTCCTTTTATAATTGACACTAGTAATAATTTATTTTACGCGAGAGAAAATAAATTAATTTATTTCGGGCGGTAATTATTATAATTCTAGTCTGTCTAGTGTGCCGTACCACTTGTAGCAATTAAATTTTAATAATTTATTGTGCTTGTCCAGAAAATATGTTAAATATATAAATATAAACGAATTTTATTTTATTTTCTCTCAGACCAGACCCAACCCATATCCTACAACCATCTGTCTCGGTGGTGTTCTTTGATCCTCTCTCCACAAACCTAAAATCTCGGCATTCGATCTACGGGGAGGGATCTAGAGAAAAGAGAGGATTCGTGATGACGATCGTAGCTACGCTTTTCGAATCAACCAAGGATAAATGCTATGCCCCAAGCTTCATCGCCGTCAATCTCTGTCTGGCTTTTATCGATGCCGCACTTGCTTTTATCGCATTCCTTCAGGTTTCTGATTTCTTTAGGTTTCGTTTTGTTGTTTTCTTGGGGCAAAGAAGAAACGATTCGATTTCTGAATGGTAGATTGTGTGAGACCGTTTAGGTTCTGTTCGGACAGGTGAAGCATTGTGCTTGATTTCATCTTTTCAGATTCGATAAAGATGTGAGATTATTTATTCTTGATGTTGAATTCAATGAATTGGGTGAGTTTAGTGTTTAGAGCTGTGTTTTGTTGTTGATGTAGTTGACCATTAAGTTTCAGGTCAACTCTATGAATAATTCAAGTGTAGAATGAGAGATTTGATTCAGGAATCTGAATCTGATATGAATTAGCATTAGAAAGTAGAATCTTTTCTTTTCAAAAGTGCCATGAGTGTAGATTAAGATTAGTCATGGTTCCTGTGTAGTTTTAGACAGTGAAGATCTAAAAAAAAAAAAAGTCTTATTCTCTTCTTTTTTGTTGGGTTGGGCTTATAAGATTTATCTTGTCTGCCTCCTGCTTTCAGTTAACTCGATTTCACAGGCGGAATAAACAAGTTGGATGGACACGGCAAAAAGTAATTCTTCTGATCTTCCTATTTCTTATGAACCCCAATTTAGGCTCTATATTATAGTTCTTGTTACTTGTCATGGTGTGTATATGACACATCCTTCAATGAAAATTGCAGGTACTTCATCTTATGATTGGCTCTTCAAACACAGGTAAACCCTCGGGGCAATCGTTACATAGGGAACAAAGAAAATTGTGGAAAGTTGCAGCCTGTTAGTAAGGTTTCGATTCTTATATATTGGCAGGTTCTGTCGTTTATTTCGTGGCTGTGATTATAGCGACTTGCACAAGGTGGCATCATTGGTCCAACGCATTAGGTTTTCTACTTATGGGTAAAAATTCCATTGCCTTGTTAAGGTTTGTGTATGTTTTTCATAAGTTACTCCTACAGGTTAGTCCCTGATGAATTGAATTGTACTTGCAGCCTTTCCCAAAATTCTGTTTCTGGCAACTTTTCTCCTGCTTCTCTCTTTCTGGTACGTATATTCTCAATAATCTGATCGTATTGTGTAGTACCTGATTGTTTTATCTGAATGATGATCTCAGATAAGACAATGATGCTTTTTAATGTTATAGGGTAGATGTTTGCCATCAGGGAAATGGAGAGGAGGATGATGATGATGATGAAGAAAATAGCATCCAGCAAGTGTTGCTTGAGAAAAGCAAGAGCAAGCCAGGTTCTTCAAATGCAAGTGATCGTAGAAAGTGTTGCTCTTTCCATGGTATTCATGTTGGAACCCGGCAGAAGTTTGTTGTTGCGGTATGGGATACTTTTGGTTTTATACATTAACCACTAGCCAAGTCATTTCTGTGATATTTACAAAAATGTTTATCTTTTTGCTAGGCGGTTGTTCTTGTGTTCATCTTAATGATATCATTTGCAATTCTTATCTGGATTGCTTCCGGAAAGAATCCTATCGATGCTTCATTATTGGCTCAGGTATGTAGTATTCCCCTTCTGCACATGATAAGCTATCTCTTTAATATTTCCTCTTTCTCTATCGTAAGAGTTCTTGCGCTCGAGAAATAGAAGAATATGCCAATTACTCTTTTTCTGGTTTTCTAATAGATTTACTTCCTTGGGTAGGTATATGTGGATATTTTTGCTGCAGTTATCCTAATCACGGGAGGAGGAATATGCTTCTATGGTAAGTGATTGCTTCAATTTTTTTCTAGTTTCAGTTCTTCAAATTTTTCTTGTAGCAATTCGTGAAGATGCTTTGGTCAGTGGTTAACAGGCTTATTGCTATGATCTTTTATTAAATTTATTTTGTCACAATGAGTCCATTAGGCTTGACCGAGCAGCGTATATTCACAAACTCCTTAATGTTCGTTCTCGTTCTGTAGGCCTGCGTCTGCTCTTTAATCTAAGGAAGGTGCGGTCTGAACAAGTTTCAGCAGAGATGCGAAAGGTAACTAATGATTCATTGATTCTTATTGGCTCCTGAAGTTTGTTTTCCTTGCACATGTCAGTCGAATCCTTACACTTAAAATGCATTTAAACCATCTATAGGTATCGGGTTTAGCAGGCGTCTCAGTTGTTTGCTTCACCGTTAGCTCTTTAATCGCTCTTCTCACACACATTCCGGTAAGACATTAATACCGAAAAAAGTATATTAGTAAGCCGAAACCTAACATTTGTCGATATGCTTAACCAAAAACGTTCTCTGATCTCAGCTCTTCTATCATTGGAATCCAAGCAAATTACACGGCATCAAAGCATTGGTTCTTCTGATCATATATTATTTCATAGGTGAAGGATTTTTCTTTCGTTTGAGGTTCTTAAGATCTCAACTGCAGTATTATTGATAAGAACGCTTTTTGACAGGTTCCACCGTACCATTGGCTTTCGTTTTATGGGTTTTGCGGGAGTTACCCTCTCAAAACATTGTGAGTAGACAAGAAGAAACCAGAAGGATTACTTATGTCAACTATGAAACTGTTGCAAGGCAACCTCCACAGCAATGGGCCTCCACCACAGTGTCGAAAAATCAGGTACACAATTCTCTTGATGAACATCCAAATTAGGAAGTCATTTCTGACCCACCCACAAAAGGAGTTTTGTAGTAATCTGTAAACTGCGTGCATCATATATTGAGGGGTGGGAATATAAACCCAAGGAAACCGAAATATTTATATCTAACTAACACAGATAACAAAGCATCAAACCAAATGCCCACTTTTAAGACAAACGCACTGTTGAGAGCATTCAAGAAAGGTTTGAAAAGATCGCGGTCTGACATGAATACATAGTTGAAACACTAGGAAAAAGCCGCAAGTTAGATAGTACTTTTCATTCTATTATTGAATTTTGAGGTTGTTTCAGAGTTTCTTCTTTATCGACCATAGATTGTTTAGGGAGGTCACTTAACATGTTTTTTGGTTCGGACACAATGGTGCAGGTTTCTAAGGCAAGTCCTATATGAACCAAAGAATCATCATAAGCGTTGGCCTGAAGCAAAAAAACCACAAAAATTTCTTCTCTAGTTACCGAGAAAAAGCCTAGTGGGATTGCAGAGTGGTTCTTAGGCCCAAAGTGGTGTGTTGCTGGAGTGAATGAAAGTGGAAACAAGCTTGTTTTCTTCTCTCTCTGTGTCGCCTTGGAAGACAAAAAAATTTGTTTATAAGATAGAAATGGAGGTTTGAATCCGAGAAAGCGCTGTAAATATCAACTTTGGATTGCAGTTTTTAGTTGTTTTAGGTGCATCATGTGTTGGGGACTTGTGGATATAAAATGTGTTCTCAGGAAGATATAAATTTGTCATCCTGTCTAAACAGCGTCGTTTAACTGCTTTCATATTTTTTATTTACGAATACGGCAACGCATCGTTCTGAATAAAAATGGCGTAATAGCGTTGAGATCAAACGCCGTCGTAATGGGATAGATAGCTACGTAAGTCGAGCTTTATACGTTGTCGTATTACTTCCTTTTTCGAAAACTTGTAGCGCGGTTTTTTTTGACGTTTGATCACTGAGATCACGAAAACGGTGTCGTAGTTGTGAATTGAGCGTGATTTTGACGGATCTGGTAAAAAAAAGGAAAATAAAAATCCTTAAAATAGCCGTTTGTGAACTTTTTGGGATATTTGTGTTGTGGTTGTCTTCTGTTTTCGTCTTTCTCCTCCACTGTCACCTTCCTCGCTAAGCAAAAGAACTTAGAGAGAGAGAGAGAGAGAAGAGAGCTTCGTGGCAAAAAGCGAGAGCCAAAAGAAAGATCAAAAGATGAAAAAGCTTAGACGAAAAAAAAGGCAGAAATATATATATATAGAATTAACCAATCTCTCGAAGAAAACACTTTTGCCTCCTTTATCAATCTCTTTTCTTTTGTGTGTTTCTATAAAGTGTGTATAAAAGCAGATCAATTTATCAAATATGATATTCGATTACTTTGTTTTCAGTGAGATTTTTTACTTTGACGCAGAAATTATTGGGTTTTTGTGGAGGAGGAGACGGTGGCATTAGTAATTGTAGTTTCCATTCACGGCGGCTATGGAAGCTAGTTCTAGTGGAACGGCTGAGTTGCCGCGTTCTCTTTCACGGAGAGCTCCGTCTCGTGCGACTACTATGATGATTGATAGACCAAACGAAGATGCTAGCGCTATGGATAGCGAGCTTGTTCCTTCCTCTCTCGCTTCTATTGCTCCGATTCTTCGCGTTGCTAATGAAATCGAAAAGGATAATCCTCGTGTGGCTTATCTCTGTGAGTTTTGTTTTATTTTGCTAAGCTATATTATACAAGTCTTGTTTGTGAGAATTAAGATTTGACTAGTATTTGGTGATTTTGTTTTCCAATAGTCTTGTTTGCTTTAGTCAGTTTCTATTTTAAAGATGTTGTATAGATGGCTTCTTAACATAACGAGTATGGTTTGGCTTTTTACTACATCAGGCCGGTTTCATGCTTTTGAGAAGGCTCATAGGATGGATGCTACATCGAGTGGACGCGGTGTTCGTCAGTTTAAGACCTATCTGTTACATAGACTGGAGAAGGTATGTATATATACTTGCTTGGTGTGGAATGGTTTCTCTAAGTGGTATAAAGATTTCCACTTTACTAGCTCACTTAATTAAGAGCTGATGTCTCCTATTTGTGTTATAGGAAGAAGAGGAAACCAAGCCTCAGCTGGCGAAGAACGATCCTAGAGAAATTCAGGCATATTACCAGAACTTCTGTGAGAAATATATTAAAGACGGAGAAACATCAAGAAAACCGTAAGGGCACTTTCCTAAATCCTGGCAAAGATTCAGTAAGCTATAAGTTGTAATGATTTTTAGCATACTCTTATGTTTCGTTCTTTTGTTTTCTTTTTTTTGCTCAAGGGAGGAGATGGCTAGGCTTTGCCAAATTGCCTCGGTATTGTATGATGTACTGCAGACTGTAGTACCTTCTCCAAAAGTGGATTATGAGGTTTGCTTTATATGCGTAGTAAATTCCTGTAATGGTAACTTGATTAGATTTCTCTGTAAAGCCTTGCTTTTCATATGCTTGTTTCTTTCTTATGTTATTATAGACCCGTAGATATGCCGAAGAAGTTGAAAGGAAAAGGGATAGATATGAGCACTACAATATTCTTCCTTTATATGCTGTAGGGACTACACCTGCAATTGTGGAACTTCCTGAGGTGCGTTTTAACACAGGATGACTGCTACGAAATTAGTATGGTAGAAAAATATTTTACACCCCTTTTTTTTTTTTTTTCATGTTATGTGCTGTGATGAAATAGGTCAAGGCTGCATTCAGTGCTGTTCGTAATGTGCGCAATCTTCCTCGACGAAGAGTTCACTTGCCGTCTAATGCCCCTAATGAAATGCGCAAGGCTAGAACCAAACTTAATGACATACTTGAATGGCTTGCTTCTGAGTTTGGGTTTCAGGTAACATGCTACTTAACTGTCTTTATGTATTTTTGTTTTGTATAACTTGTATTGTGGTTATGATGATTTGTTAGCGTCATGTAGTGTTTGCGTTTTTTGATCCTTCTAAATTGAGTAAATACTTACTTTCACTATTCTGTAGACATTTAGAGAACCATATTCTGTAGCTTTATAGTGTCTGTCAAAATTATGTACAAACAGGTCAACTTTGAGTAATCACATATCTTCAGACGGTTTGGCAATATTTACTTAGATGTTCTTGCAATTCCTTTTGTGTACCTTTTTTCTTATGCAAAGCGTTGCTTATTCATTGTTGTTTGACTTCGTATGGTGATTAAAGAGAGGGAACGTGGCAAATCAGAGGGAGCACATAATACTGCTTCTTGCTAATGCTGATATTAGAAACAGAAATAATGAAGAATATGATGAGGTTAGCATTGCTCTATGAAGTGCTTTCTATTTTTCTCCTACACATCTTCCTGTTACCCCTTATCGTTAGTAATGCTGTTAGTTTCTTGCAGTTGAAACCTAGCACAGTCACTGAGTTGATGGACAAAACTTTTAAAAGTTATTGCTCATGGTGTAAATATTTGCACTATAATTCTAATCTCAGGTATGTTATATTCTTGATCGAGATTATGTGATAAGTTCCAACGATTTTAATGATCTTATTTTTGCAATATGTTATTGTCTTTGGGGTCACATATCTGATGTTGGATGCTTCATCTTGATTCTTAAAAGGTTTCCAGACGATTGTGATGAACAGCAGCTGCAGCTTATTTATATTTCCCTGTACCTTTTAATATGGGGTGAAGCCTCAAATGTTAGATTTATGCCGGAATGTATCTGCTATATTTTCCATAATGTAAGTTTTCTCAGCTATAGAATTTGATATGCATACTATCCATAACTTTCGTCACGTTCTGAATGGTTTGAAATGCTTTTCTTGTCTGTTTTTTTTTTGTTATTGTTCTTAAGATGGCAAATGACGTCTATGGAATTCTGTTTAGCAATGTTGAAGCTGTAAGTGGTGAGACATATGAAACAGAAGAAGTTATTGATGAAGAGTCGTTTCTGAGAAATGTTATAACTCCAATCTATCAGGTCATACGCAAGGTAAGTATATCAAGGTCACTCATGTTGTATATTCTTATTAGTAATTGTACACTATCTTTTGACTGAAAATGATTGTACTTACCTTGAAGGAAGCCAGACGGAATAAGGGGGGCACAGCAAGCCATTCACAATGGAGAAATTACGACGATTTGAATGAATACTTTTGGTCACTTTCTTTACTTATTATTTACACGTACATGCCGACTTGATCTAGTTTCTGATTGCCAAAATCTTTCTTATTTGAAGGTCTAAGAAATGCTTCAAGATAGGATGGCCTCTTGACCTTAAAGCAGACTTTTTCCTAAACTCTGACGAGATAACCCCACAGAACGAGGTATATTTCATTTGGTTCTGACTTCTGAGTAACTGTAATCTTGGTTAAATTTAGTAGGGTATGAGACTTCGTAGTTGTTGAAGTTATGTGCGTTTAGTTTTTAAGAAGCAGTCTTATGCTTCGGTTGAAGGATGCCTCTATTACCAGCTGCGAGTTTTTTTTTTTTTTCAGTCCTTCAATATATTAAATGTAGACACATATAGCATATCCTTATCTTATGGTTCAGCTCAAAAGCAGATATAAAGAATTTAACTAATATGAGGCTAATGAGTCTACATATAACTTCCACAATTTACGTTATCAAGGTGTCCTTTAAGTTGTAGATAGCTCATATCAAGTTATTTCGGAGAAAACAAGCCCACAATATGATACAGCGGCGTTATGAACATTTTGATCTCTCTGCCTTCCATTTTTGTGATACTACAGAAACATGATCGTGTAGGTCTAATGTATTGCAGAGGCTGAATCAAGTCACTTATGGGAAAAGCAACCCTAAAACCAACTTTGTTGAAGTCCGCACATTCTGGAACCTCTTCAGGGACTTTGATCGAATGTGGATATTTCTTGTCATGGCTTTTCAGGTGAATTTAGTGTTTAAAAAGAGTTGTGGTAGTCTGAAAGCTCAATAAGTTATATAATCAGACTTATCCTTATCTTTTGTAGGCTATGGTAATAGTTGGATGGCATGGTTCTGGGTCCCTAGGCAGTATCTTTGACAAGGATGTATTCAAAACGGTGTTAACCATTTTTATTACTTCGGCGTATCTGACTCTTTTGCAAGGTTGGGATTTCCTTTGTAATTTCTTGTATATTAATGATAAGTTTTTCTTATTTGATGTTCTAATGGTGCTCCTTGTCCTCTTTCTCCCTCATGATTCTTTATATAGCTGCACTGGATATTATCCTTAATTTCAATGCCTGGAAGAATTTCAAGTTTTCCCAGATATTGCGTTACATTCTAAAATTCGCAGTAGCAGCTATGTGGGCAGTGCTGCTTCCAATTGCTTACTCGAAGTCTGTCCAACGCCCAACTGGAGTTGTAAAGTTCTTCAGCACTTGGACTGGGGATTGGAAGGATCAGTCTTTTTATACGTACGCTGTTTCATTTTACGTGTTACCAAACATACTGGCCGCTTTGTTGTTCCTCGTTCCACCATTCCGCAGAATCATGGAGTGTTCAGACATGCGAATTATCAAGCTGATAATGTGGTGGGCTCAGGCAAGTGTTAAACTATTCTTGTGGTTCTTGAGTATACTGGTCTTGACATTTTTTTTTTTGTCATCTTTGTTTCTTTATGCTTTTCCATCTTGTAGCCAAAACTATATGTTGGAAGAGGTATGCATGAGGACATGTTCTCTCTCTTCAAGTGAGTGTTCACGACATTTCCTGTTACCATTATCTAACTTTATAAATATTTCTTTTAACTCTTATAATAGCACCACTCATAATGGTCAGGTATACCACCTTCTGGATAATGCTACTGATCAGCAAGCTTGCTTTCAACTACTATGTCGAGGTATGGTTTTTGTCTTTATCTTACTTTCTTTAACTTACCTATAGTTACTCCAATGTAGGCTATCTAGATACATAGTCTAATCTGAAACGGAGTCTTCCTACTGTGGTTTTACTTTAAGCATTGATGACTATTATTATATTTGCAAACAGATAATACCCCTTATTACGCCAACAAAGATGATCATGAATTTGCACATTCGTAACTACCAGTGGCATGAATTTTTTCCCCATGGTAAATTATCCTTTCTTGTTTGCAATCACATTTGATTACAGTTGTCTTTACTAATTTTTGATTTTATATAGCAACTAACAATATTGGAGTGGTTATTGCTATATGGGCTCCAATTGTACTGGTAAGTAGAAATCAAAGAGCTCCTAAGAAAAATACAAATTCTGTTATATATGGCTTACATAATTGCGTGTGTTATATTTTGAGTAGGTTTACTTGATGGATACTCAAATATGGTACGCCATTTTTTCCACTCTGTTTGGAGGCATACATGGGGCCTTCAGTCATTTGGGAGAAGTAAGTGATTTTGTACTCTCAGAAATACCAGAAGAATAAACAAACACTGCTGTTTACTGTGCAACCTAGTAGATATTATTACCCTTTATGGAACTTCAGATGTAACTATTTGGTTTTAATAATGTTTAATTCTTGACACTTTGGGTTTTCATAGATACGGACTCTTGGGATGTTGCGGTCTAGATTTGAGTCAATACCAATTGCCTTCAGCCGCACCCTTATGCCATCAGAAGATGCAAAAAGAAAACATGCGGTACTGTGAATTCTATAATTTAGTGTACTTACATATTTCAAACTTACAGATAAGTATTTTGATACTTGTAGAAAGGTGGATCACACATTTCTTTCCCTGTTCTGTCACTAATTGATTCTCACTGTGAACTATAGGATGACTATGTGGACCAGAAAAACATCACCAATTTCTCCCAGGTGTGGAACGAGTTCATTTACTCTATGAGAAGCGAGGATAAGATCAGTGACAGGTTGGACGACTCTCTTCTTATAGAAAACACTCTTGTCATTATTGTCCTGTTGTTCAGTTTAGCAAAGCATATATGTCATGTAACATTTCCTATCTATGCTGTAACTCAGAGATAGGGATTTGCTGCTTGTACCATCTTCTTCGGGTGATGTGTCTGTAATCCAGTGGCCACCTTTCTTGCTTGCTAGTAAGGTAAAAACAATTGATCGTTATATCCAGTGGCCATCAGAATAGGCTGAATGCGCATATGTGATTGTATTAATCAGCACGGTTCATAATTTTCAAACTCCCTCCCAGCCATATATGCCAGTTCTTAGAAATTTTGAACTCAAAACCATATTTGCTAATTATTTTTTTTCAACAATTAATATAGATTCCCATTGCTGTGAAAATGGCAAAAGATTTCAAGGGAAAAGAGGATGGTGAACTATTTAGAAAGATTAAGAGTGATAGCTACATGTATTTTGCTGTTATTGAGAGTTATGAGACATTGAAGAAAATAATTTACGCTCTACTGGAAGATGAAGCAGATAGAAGGTATACCAGCATCATGCTATTCTTCCAATGGTAAAAGTTCCCTATCATATTATGCATCTTGAGCATTGTTTCATAAAATCATTGTTTTTCTCTTTGAATTAGGGTCATGAATCAGGTATTTTTAGAAGTGGACATGAGCATACAGCAACAGAGATTCATATATGAATTCAGGATGAATGGATTGTCGCTCCTTAGTGATAAGCTGGAGAAGTTTCTAAGTATATTGGTAATGTCAAAATATGTAGTCCACTCATTAACTACATAAGGCCTTACACAGGAACTAATGCTTGAAACATTTTTTTCTGCTCACGTTCTAATATGTAAACAGTTAAGTGACTATGAAGACCAGGGTACATACAAGTCTCAATTAATTAATGTCTTCCAGGATGTTATCGAAATAATCACACAAGATCTCTTGGTTAATGGGCATGAGTAAGTATAACAAGTCCTTTCAGTAGATAGAGATATGCCTTCTATTCCTAAAAATATATGTCACCAGAAGTAGTGTCTGACGTCCTCTCATGTATTCTTGTTGTAGAATTCTTGAAAGGGCTCGTGTTCAGTCTCCTGACATCAAAAATGAAAAAAAGGAACAGAGGTTTGAGAAAATTAATATTCACCTCGTACGGGATAAATGCTGGCGGGAAAAGGTAACTCTTCATGCGAAGAATTTTGTGTTTAATTCATCTTGCATGATATCCGACTCTTCTTTGTAGGTTATTCGGCTTCATTTGCTCTTGTCGGTCAAAGAATCTGCAATAAATGTTCCTCAAAACTTGGACGCTCGCCGCCGTATCACATTCTTTGCTAATTCTCTGTTTATGAATATGCCTAGTGCTCCAAGAATACGAGATATGCTATCTTTCAGGTGAAGTACCAATCTTTTTGTCTTCTATTTAAAGGGTGTAGACTAGATTCTGTTTCAGTATCCAATCAATTCTCAGTGCTTTTCACCTTGACTACATACTGGAAAGTAGTCACCTGATGAAGTCAATGTGATTTGTTTACAAAGTTAGCTGTTTATAGTCAACCTTTATCTATCTGAATTATACCCCTTTTTTTGGGTTCATGTTCAGTGTATTAACTCCTTATTACAAAGAAGATGTTCTATATTCAGAGGAGGACCTTAACAAGGAAAATGAAGATGGGATCTCAATACTGTTTTACCTGCAAAAGATTTATCCTGGTACGTTCTTGATTCTTATCAGGACCAGCAGTATTTTTTTATACATTCAAGTTTACGGAGTTGATCTTTACGTGAACTAGATGAGTGGACCAATTTTTTGGATCGCGTAAATGATCCTAAGCTTAATGAGAAAGACAAATCAGAGTTCCTTCGAGAGTGGGTATCTTACAGAGGGCAGACGCTAGCCAGAACAGGTACGAATGATTACAACGGAAATCATAATTGTTCATAAGTATTACCTTGTCTATATGCATATTCACCTGTGTCTCTCTGATTACTTCTGCCAGTTAGGGGTATGATGTACTATAGGCAGGCTCTGGAACTTCAATGCTACCAAGAAGTTGCAGGGGAGCAAGGTTTGTATTTTCTGAGCCAGTTGCCAATAACTTGAATGCTTCTATCAAACCTTTTGGAACCAAAACCTATGATTCTTAATTTACTATGTTGCTACTTCTTGCAGCCGAGTTTAGTGTCTTTCGGGCCATGGCATCCAATGATGATAATCAGAAGGCTTTTCTGGAACGTGCTAAAGCTCTTGCAGATCTGAAGTTCACTTATGTTGTTTCTTGTCAGGTCTACGGAAATCAGAAAAAGTCCGGTGATATCCACAACCGTAGTTGCTACACTAATATTCTGCAGCTTATGCTAAAGTATGTTAAATTTGGATAGATTTTGATGAAATATCGTGATCTATTTGTCTAACCTTGTCAATTTTTTTAGATATCCATCATTACGGGTTGCTTATGTAGATGAGAGGGAGGAGACAGCAGATGCAAAATCTCCTAAGGTCTTTTACTCTGTACTTCTAAAAGGAGGCGACAAGTTTGATGAGGTACAAGGATTTCCCGAGCAATTTGGTTGACTTTACTAAAAGGGATGCATATACTCTGATGATTTTACTAATCAGAGTTCCATAAACTATGTTTAGATTGTACCTCAAGTCTGAATTATAGAAAAAAAACTATGGAGTTTACGGGACAATCTCATAACTTTGCTTCTCCGTTCCTATACATGTCATTCTTCTTAACATGAATGATCTTCCATTATTAGGAAATTTACCGCATCAAGCTTCCTGGTCCTCCAGCTGAGATAGGTGAAGGAAAGCCTGAAAATCAAAATCATGCTATCATATTTACACGTGGTGAAGCCCTACAAACTATAGATATGAATCAAGTATGTATTCTTCTTCATTCTCATAAGTCACAACCATAGATTGAATATTGCGTCCTCATAGTTAAGTCTCTGTGCAGGACAATTACTTTGAAGAAGCTTTCAAACTAAGAAATGTATTGGAGGAATTCAATAAGGAGCGTGTTGGAAGGCGCAAGCCAACGATTTTGGGTCTCCGAGAACATATTTTTACTGGAAGGTACACCCACCTTGCAAGATATCACTTATAAACATATCAAATGATGAAGTATTATAAATTTTCTTTTTGCTTAAGAAATCAGATTGACTAGCAACTATGTATTGGCGTATTCTTACTTTTCTCCCTCTCCTTGTATAGTGTTTCGTCATTAGCTTGGTTCATGTCCAATCAGGAAAGTAGTTTTGTGACAATTGGCCAAAGAATTTTGGCAAACCCTCTGAGGTATTTTGCTTCACGACTTAGATTTTTCCATTTATTACTATTGATTTACTTAGTTGTATCCTTCTTGATTTACTTGTTTAACTCATTTCTTCTTTATGGATGTAGGGTCCGTTTCCATTATGGCCATCCTGACATATTTGACAGAATCTTTCACATAACAAGGGGCGGTGTGAGCAAAGCTTCGAAAGTAATAAATTTGAGTGAGGATATTTTCGGAGGTAATGGCTTCTTTGTTCTCTAAATGTTAACAATTCTGCGATAGAGAATTGATAGTTCGTTCTAAGCAAAACTAAAGCAGCTGTTGATTTGTTTGTCAATGTCTATAGGGTTCAATTCAACTCTCCGTGGAGGATATGTTACACATCACGAGTATATCCAAGTTGGAAAGGGACGGGATGTGGGGTTGAACCCAATCTCAATTTTTGAAGCGAAAGTAGCAAATGGAAACGGGGAGCAAACGCTAAGCCGTGATGTTTACCGTTTGGGGCATCGGTTTGACTTTTACAGGATGCTCTCATTCTATTTTACGACCATTGGATTCTATTTTAGTAGCATGGTAAGCTCAAAAATTTATATCTCATGTTTCCTTTTATATTTTTCTATGGTTTTAATTGACAATGGTATGTTGACCTCAAAGAAAGTTTAGAAATCTCAATTTATGAAATGGTTTAATTGGTAAATATATGTTATACTTTATGTAATCAACCTGGCTTTGTATACACTTATGGTTAAAGGTTATGACTTGTGCTTTTTTCAGCTCACCGTGCTTACTGTATATGCATTCCTGTATGGACGTATGTACATGGTTATGAGTGGATTGGAGAAAGAGATTCTGCGACTCGCAAGCCCGAATCAGCTTGCTGCTCTTGAGCAGGCTCTGGCTACTCAGTCCATATTTCAGCTAGGTTTCTTGATGGTGTTACCGATGGTAATGGAAATTGGCTTGGAACACGGGTTTCGCACTGCTATTGTCGACTTTTTTATAATGCAGCTGCAGCTAGCCTCTGTATTCTTTACATTCCAGCTTGGGACAAAGTCACATTATTACGGGAGAACAATTTTACACGGTGGTTCCAAATATAGACCGACAGGGCGTGGGTTTGTTGTTTTCCATGCGAAGTTTGCGGAAAACTACAGGTTATACTCGAGAAGTCACTTTGTGAAGGGATTAGAGCTGCTTGCATTGCTAGTCGTTTATCAAGTCTATGGGAATTCATACCGGAGTTCAAGCCTTTATCTGTATATCACAGTCTCAATGTGGTTTATGGTTGGCTCTTGGTTGTTCGCACCATTTATATTCAATCCATCGGGTTTTGAGTGGCAAAAGACGGTTGACGATTGGACTGATTGGAAACGATGGCTTGGAGATCGAGGTGGTATAGGCATCCCGGTTGAAAAAAGCTGGGAATCTTGGTGGAACATAGAGCAAGAACACCTCAAACATACAAATATTAGAGGGAGGGTTCTGGAAATCACACTTGCTCTCCGCTTTTTCATTTACCAGTACGGAATTGTTTACCATCTCAATATCTCTCAGCACAGCAAGAGCTTTTTGGTAAAAAGAATTCCATCACTTTTCTTGCATCTTTCGGTTTATTTGTCAGATTTCTGGTCTATAATCCTATTATCCTAAATCTGTTTTTACTTCCTCTTTGTAGGTTTATGGACTCTCTTGGGTGGTCTTGCTCACATCATTACTTGTTCTAAAGGTTTCACAAATCCTTCATCCTTTATATATATATATTCATGAATCAATGCTTATATAAGCTTACTCACATGAGTTTTGATCTGTTCTGAGTGTCAGATGGTATCTATGGGCAGACGAAGATTTGGAACGGATTTTCAGCTAATGTTCAGGATTCTTAAAGCACTTCTCTTCCTCGGCTTCTTGTCAGTCATGACTGTGTTATTTGTGGTGTGCCAACTCACACTCACCGATCTCTCTGCTTCAATTCTTGCTTTTCTTCCAACCGGGTGGGCGATTCTTCTGGTAAATAGTCATCAAAACCCTCTTCAGAATCATAATACTGGCACTTGCATATTGTTCTTTGAACTATCGTTGGATATTTGTTTTCAGATAGGGCAAGTACTGAGGTCACCGATCAAAGCTCTAGGGATTTGGGACTCGGTGAAAGAGTTAGGAAGAGCCTATGAGAAGATAATGGGACTGGTAATCTTCGCACCAATCGCTGTTCTGTCTTGGTTTCCTATTGTTTCCGAGTTTCAAGCTCGCCTGCTTTTCAATCAAGCTTTTAGCAGAGGCCTTCAAATCTCTATGATCCTCGCTGGTCGGAAAGACAAAGCAGCTTCTTCGCACAAGTAACCATGAATACTCTCTGTTTCCCGGTTTCTCGGGTCTTAAGCTTTAGAACGGTGTCGTTTACAGAGTAGCTCAGTAGTTGTCTATAAGTTATAGGGATATTAGTTTCGTTGGACTTGGACACCTCAGACTCTCATCAGTCATCACGCTCATGTGTTGTACTTATCACAATGATTCACACTCATGTGTTGTACTTATCACAATGATTTTGACATATAGTCTTTAATAATAGCTCAATTGATTTATTTTGGTTTCGATTAATATTACAATAATTGCGGGAAAAGTTGATGAAAAAAATATTGAATTGACCCTAAATTCTTGAATGCACATCATGAAAATTTCATGATTTCTTTTGACTTGTTTATGGATGATTATAGTAACATTAATACATCTTCTAGTTATTGCTAGATACATCAATTAAATGTCCGAGGCATATATGATGAAACTTCAATTTCTTTATTCTTTGGCTTTTTCTTGCATGTGACAAATACTGTATTGTATAAAGAGATAAAAAAACAAAATAATAATAATGCTATTACATAGCCAGAAAAAATGGAGGATACATTGAAAAGCAATTATATAAAAGAAAAAAATCGTAAAGCAGATAATGTGCTCTTATTTGAGTTTTCTTCTTTCTTCTTCCAAACATTTTTTTATTACTGAGAGTCCCCAAGTACAGAAAAATCAAACTTAAATCCAGAAAATATATTTATTACAATATAAAAAACGTGTTAGACCCCAATAGAGTAAGATTTTTTAATTTAGTTTCAAACTTGAAGTCAAACAAGAAGTCATTCAACTCTTAGCATACGAGAAGATATAAAGGATCTAAATTTCCAAAGCCTGCATCTGAGAATTCTCTCTTTTGTACTTATCCCTTGTTAATCTCTATCCACTTCTGTTTGTTTTTTCTCAATTTTTATTGAATTTTTCGACCTTTATAATTAAAATAAAAATAAATTAAAAATAAGATTTATATTATTATTATTTTATCACATCCAGCTATAAATGACACAGTTGTCAAAGTTCACCTTCTTTGCTTTCCCTTCACTACTCTCTCTTTCTTGATTTGTGTTTCCTCAAATTGCAAATCAAAGCTTTCTTTCCAGCTTTAGAACACACTCTCACCAACAATCTCACCCAACTTTTTTTTTATTTCCCTCTTTTTAACCCCTCAACTACTAAATCCTAATCTACAAACCCTAACTCTCTCTTTAATCCTTACATACATTATTCAATAGTTGAGAGTAAAGTTTCAATCTTTCTTCTGATTCCTTGTTGGAATTCACCTAAAATCGAGTTCTTTTCTTTCTGGGTTTATTTGGTTGGCTCGAGAGAAACTTCAATTGCAATTCATCATTAAGCATATATGCTAATTGCGTTCTCTTCTTTATTTCACTTTCTCTTTGGTTTGCTTCAAAATCAAATAAAAGCGGAAACCTTTGAGCACAAGAAATAAATCGAAAAGGGCGAGAACTTAGTTAGTCTCCACATTCTAAGGTAAAATTCATGGAACTCAAAAAAAAAAAAAAAACTGTTTTTTTTGTTTCAAGAATTCTACTTTCGGTAGCATTATGTGATTCTTCTGTGTAATGTCTCTTGCTTCAATCGTAAGTGATTCTTTTCCAATGGTTTAAGAGGAGAGCTGGGTTTCCTTTTTTTTTCTGGTCCTCAATTTTGTTTTGGTGACAAATGTTGGAAACTTAGTGCACGTAACTTGTTTGTTGATATGCCGCAATTAATTGCTGAATCTGCGCGTGCTTTTTTGAATCCTGTTTCTCTATGTGTCAGCATTTGTGGTCGAACTGGTTATTCAAACTTCTGAGTCGGCAGCTTTACTTACCAATTTTAGATTCTTCCATTTGTCCAAGAACCCCTGTTTTTTTTTTAAGAAGAAAAATACTCTTCCTTTTGCTTGTAAGATTTGTGAAAGTCAGCGATGTCTTAGTCTTCTTGATGTATGTATGCAAAGGCTTTAAATTGGTATGTTTTCTTGTTTCCTTAGGTGGGATTTGTGAAGTTGTGAGCAAAGGGAAGACAATTTGTCACTGGATACAGGACCAAATATGTCATCTGAGAGTTCTTTGAGTGCTGACATGTCTAAGAAGGTCTCGTTTTTAGGTTTGACGGGTATGAAACTGTGGGTATTGATTTGTTTGGTAGTTGGCACATTTGTAGTTTTGGTTCTCTGTACCTTATCTCTATGGATTGCATTCCGCCGAAAATCCCGGAGATCATCTCACAAGCTGTTACCCTTCAGTCAAATACCACATGTGGCGAAAGATATCAGGGTTGATGATAGAGTTGGGTTTCAAAATCACAATGAGAATTTAGGTATCGCATTTGCTAATAAATCGAGTGAAAGAAACTCAGGGAAGATGATGTCTTACTTGGGAAGAACGAAGTCTAGTGATAATGATAGTATAAGTCAATGTAGCTCTGTGCATCATCATGAGAGAGCTTGTAGTTCTCACTCCGGTGAAGAAGGAAGCTTTGGAACTGCTTGGAGACAAGCTTCTCTATCGCAGGGTGGACTTGTAACAGCATCTCCTTTGGTTGGTTTGCCAGAAATATCTCATCTTGGTTGGGGACACTGGTTTACTCTTAGGGATCTTCAGCTAGCCACCAACCGTTTTGCTGCAGAAAATGTAATCGGTGAGGGTGGTTATGGAGTAGTGTATAAGGGTAGACTCATCAACGGTAACGATGTTGCTGTAAAGAAGCTTCTTAACAATCTGTAAGTTTTTGTTGGGATTATCAAATGTTTCTGAACCCTGTGTTTGGTTCCTTTTTACTTGTTTAGTAATCCTATCACAATTTTGTCTCTAGGGGACAAGCTGAGAAGGAATTCCGGGTTGAAGTTGAGGCAATTGGTCATGTACGGCACAAGAATCTTGTGAGGCTTCTAGGATATTGCATAGAGGGTGTTAATAGGTGAGTCTCACTAGCCTCCTGTTAGTCTGAATATTATACTAATTTAGTCTCATCAGTAATCTCTTATTGTACAGCCGAAAGAAGATTCAGTTACAGTTATATGAGTAGAAACTAGTCCCTTGAATCAATTTCTACTTGGATGTAATGCAGGATGCTTGTCTATGAGTATGTAAATAGTGGTAACTTAGAACAATGGTTACATGGAGCCATGGGGAAACATAGCACTCTCACTTGGGAGGCACGCATGAAGATCCTTGTCGGTACTGCACAAGCGTAAGTTGTTTAAAGTGTGACTGTTGTTGGACGTTTTACTTGAAATTTCAAATATAACTCTTTTAAGGGAACATGCTCTGCACTACAATTCACAGGCTAGCTTATTTGCATGAAGCAATAGAACCAAAAGTAGTCCACAGAGATATAAAAGCAAGCAATATCCTGATTGATGATGACTTCAATGCAAAGCTTTCCGATTTTGGGTTAGCCAAGCTCTTAGACTCGGGTGAGAGTCACATCACCACCAGAGTCATGGGCACCTTTGGGTAAGTCTAAAATTTGTACCCTTTATGGCGATGAAGGGTTTTTGTCTTCATCTTATTAAAGGTCATGTGTATGTGCATCAGGTATGTAGCACCCGAATATGCGAATACAGGTCTATTGAATGAGAAGAGCGACATCTATAGCTTTGGTGTCCTGCTTCTAGAAACTATAACTGGAAGAGATCCAGTTGACTATGAACGTCCAGCTAATGAGGTAACCTAAATATGTCTATTTTGTCAATGTATCCACGAGTTATGGAATATGTTAATTTGGTGTTGAAGCATGCGTTCTTGTTGGCAGGTGAATCTGGTTGAATGGCTAAAGATGATGGTTGGGACAAGAAGAGCTGAAGAAGTCGTTGATCCAAGAATTGAGCCCAAGCCCGCTACACGTGCTCTGAAACGTGCACTTCTTGTTTCCCTGAGATGTGTGGATCCCGAAGCAGAGAAACGGCCTAAAATGAGCCAGGTTGTGCGGATGCTTGAATCTGATGAACACCCTTTTCGTGAGGTATATATACTTAATTCCCTGATTTTGAACGAATTCTCTGGAAATATTGAACTTTAGCATGTTTTAACAAAGGATGGTCCCAATCTATAGCAATCGTTATGTGTGATGTACATATATCAACAAACTAGTATATTTTTTTCTTTTGCAGGAGCGGAGGAGCAGAAGGAGTAGAACAGCGAGTATGGAGATTGTCGAGACCATAGAGCAATCAGCTGACACAAGCGAACCGGCTGGTCAGTCAGAGAACCACACAACAAAACCTGAGAAGGCTCATGTATAGGAAATATTGTTGCAGACCCTGTGAAAAACTCAGCTAAGTAACTTCACACCCCCAAATTCTCTACTAATCGATGACGCATAGTTTTTTCATGCTTGTGGAGAAAACAAAACAAATCGGGTAAAAGAAGTCTCCCATCCCGGTTCAGAGCAAAAGAGCTGTTCCAGTTATTTTTATCATGCGCCAAGTAACTAATGATGCAATCTTAGGAACCAAATTTTTGATGATTAATCTTTGTAATTCTTGGTTCTTCTAAAGTCTTCGAGTCTTGGCTTCTCGGATGTCAAGCATTAGCCAGAGCATATTTGTTGTTGTACTAAGAATTGAATTCATTTGTCATCCTCTCTTGACTGAGACCGTATATATAATCGAGTTGTGACATATCTCAAGTAAGAACAGTAACACCCAAAAATAGACAATGAAGAAATATATCGAATTCAAAAGAACTCCAATCTTCAATATGTTTAATCCGAATACAAAAATGAAAAACAAACAGATCGTTGACAAAAAAAAACATCCCAGCTTCAAATTCGACGTCTCTCGTAACAGAATTAAAATTAGACTGTATGACTCACATTAGAGAAAAAGAAAAAAGATCAATATTATACATAGAAAGTTCATAATCTTATACAAAAAAAAGAACAAAAATAAATTGCAGTTTCATCAAGCATATACACTTTGAAGCATACGGGATGTGGGCAATGGTAGTGACATGTACGACATATAGGACGAGAGCTACTACCATTGCCAACAACTTCCACCTTATTATCGCGGTAATCGAATGTGTGACCAGGCTTCATATAAGCAGAATCTCCGAATAAACATTTATGGTGGATTGTAGTGCAACGTTCGTTGTTTATGTAGAACCAGTCCGTTGGATCTAATCCTTTCTCGCATACTTCGCACCAGTACATGTCATCCACGCCACTTTCTCCATAAAAAAGAGAGAGGTGATGCTCCTCGAATTTGTAGTATATCTCATTTGGAATTGTGGCGCATTCGTAACATAAAACGAATTCGCACAAACTACAATGTAGATGATAATTATAAACTCTCTTCTTGCAACCCTGGCAGAGAACTTCGTTTTCGTCGCTATAGGATGGGGAGATGAATACAGGATGCTCTGCATGACTTTTATGGGTGAAATACTCGGGAACTAAAACGCAGTTAAGATCTAGCTGAAATTGCTCGTAACCTACACATTCCTCTTCTCTGCATCTGTACATGAGACCACTCGACTTCCGGAAACAAACTGAACACACTAAGTTACCGTAATCGTGATCGTATAGAGGATACGGGTCTATGAAAAGAGGGTGGTGATGCAAAGCATGCTCTAGTTTCCGTGGAAGATTGGCACATACTTCGTGGAGAAAGAAGTCACATTCGATACAGTTGTAAAAATCAGGAAAGTTTATAGGACGCATGCACGCCTGACATCGTTTTGCTGAGTCTCGTATACGGTCGTATTTCTCAAGCTTTAGATAATGACGATGGTGACAAAAATGTTCTATCAAACCATCACCTATTTTTTTGAATGGCGCAATATCTTCAGTTTCATCGGGTTCTTCAGGTGCCCATTCGAGTTCTCCCCCGTTCCATATTTTTCTATGCGTTGCACATTTTGAATGGACTACATAAGAGCAATCCTCGTGATTGCAAGAATATTGACCATACTTGATGTCAACATGCTTGTAGCAAACCCGGCATAACGAAACTTTGGTTGGTAGGTAAGGAGTGTGAGAAAGTCGATGCGGGTGACGCGTGATCTTTATGACGCGTGGTAAATCAACACAACTCTTGTGGACCATGTAATCACATTGGTAACAAGCATAACTTGGGTCCAACAAGTTGATCAACCCACAAGCATCACAAGGAAACGAGAGTGGTCGACGGAACAAAGCGAGTGAATGGTGATGGCTTCTTGGATTCTGAATTGTGAGAGGTGGAAAATTTCTGGCACAACGGAAATCCAAAGAAAAGTTGCATATCGAACAACGATAGAACCATTCGCTGAGATCATTCCCACACAAAGTGCATTTATCGAATATGATACTGGATTTGGACCCAATAGTTTCGAGGTATTCAGACATGTTCAATCCAGAACGGCATAGAAAGCTATAGAAATCACCGTAATTGGCGTTAACTATGATCTTGGTTTCATAGCTTACAAAGGTGAAAGTGAGAGGATGTTGAGGATGATAAGGGTGAATCATCTTACTTGGAATCTGAAGACATCTCGCGTGGAACTCTATGTCGCATATGGTGCAGTAATAATGGAAGTTCTCAGTAATCCCACGTAACTCCCAACAAACATCGTTTTTCCCGCACGAAAAGCAGTCGTGCTTAACCTTGTAATCGGCTCGACGGGAGACGTTGTGCGGGTGAGCTGGATCAGAAACAATGCATCTCGGCCCTTCTTCATCACCCATATCCTTACTATTTTGGTTTTGAATCTTTTGATGGTTGTGTGTCTAAAAATTTGTCTTATCCCCTCTATGTATCTCCATTATTGTGGATCTAGCATCAATGTATGTAAGTGAAAAAAGATTAAACAATATATGATTAATGATAGGTTGACCCAACGCAAAGATTAATTTCGTATGCATCGTTTTGCCCAACTTGTAACAAAATTTAATTTATCATTAAATATACTTTCTTTCCAAGGTCTCCAGGCTGTCCACGTTACAAGCAATATACTATTACTGTATACTTAAAATTTAGATTATAGAAACCTAATTAGAAATAGAAAGCCAGCTTATGCTACCAAAAGTCAATAATCGTGAGGGGAGAAATAACTCCTAATAAATCTTTCCAAATTAACATATACTCTTCTTCTCTTTTGTTGTTCTTGGAGTAGACAGAGACCGCCAATATACGACTTTGTTTTTACAACTGCTACTGTTTGTTAGCTATCACATCGTCCTGGAAAAAAAGCTTGGATTTGGTTGAAGGTTTTGAATAACTGATGTATGAATTATTGTGTAATCAGCTATTTTATTTTATTCGAAAGTATATCAAACAGTTGCTGTTTTCTAAATATTATTGTTACATTTTCGATATCTTGTTGTATCAGCAACGTGAGTCAGCCGAGTTGTAATGAGACCAATACTCTTTCACAAGCTTTCCAAACAAAGAGTTTTCATCCTTCATCAACTTCATCGGCTCATCATACTCCACAATTCGTCCTATAATGCAACAAAAACTCATCAAATATCGAACCAAACAGATTCAGAGGAGAGAAAAAAAATCAAGATGATGCAACACTCACCGTCGCTGATGGAGAGAACCATTGTACAATCCATAACGGTGGGGATACGGTGAGCAACTGTAATGACGGTGCAATCTGCAAATTCACGCCGGATTGTTTTCTGAAGTATCAAATCTGTTGCATTATCTATCGATGCGGTGGCTTCGTCAAGGACTAATACTCTGCTCCTTCTCAAAACTGCTCTGCCTAAACAGAACAACTGTCTCTGTCCCATGCTCCAATTTGATCCATCCTCCACAACTATCAAAACAATAACACAACTTTGAGCCACAAAACATTTGATGTTCCAGAAATATTTCTCTTTTTTTGGGACAGATTTGAGATTTGTTACCTAATGAATCTAAGCCGTTCTCTTTTTCTTGAACCACTTCTCTTAGTTGACACTTTCCAAGAACCTGCGTTTAAAAGATGGGTTTCTTAGTCTCAACTTCTTCATAAGATTCATAGTTTCTCAAATGTTTTTTTGAGTAAGAAGTACCTCCCAAATCTCAGCATCTGAATGCTGACACAAAGGATCCAGATTAAATCTCACTGTTCCATTGAACAGAGTTGGATCCTGAGGTATAATCCCAAACCTTGATCTCAGATCATGAACTCCAATTCTGGAGATGTCAACACCGTCAACGACAATCTTTCCTCCAACAGGCTCAACAAGTCTGAACAAAGCACTGATCAGAGTTGTCTTTCCACTACCGGTCCGGCCAACAATTCCAATCTTGTGCCCTCCTTCAAATGTACAGCTGATCCCTTTTAGAACCAATGGGGATTCTCGTCTGTATCTTATCTGTATATATGAACATTATGAGATCAAGAAACTCTCATTTTCTGAATTAGGGAGTGAGAAGTGTGTATCAATCAAACTTACCTGTAAATCAGAGATTTCAACTCGGCCTGTGACCGGCCAATTAACCGGTGGTCGAGTCTCTTCTATTACTTCAGGAGCCTCAGGTGTTAAATGTGTGTACTGATTAAGCCTCTCAACCGAAATGATCCAGTTAGCTAAGTAGCATTGGTTCTGTACGGAGTAAACAAGTCCCATGTTCAAAGATAAACCGTAAGATAGAGCCATACCGATGAACCCTGACACAAGAAACAAACACCATTAATTAGCAAAACACAGTGAATCACATCTCAAGGAACTTCTACTTTTGATGATGACTCACCAGAGCTAAATGTTACTATAGGGAGCAAAACCATGCAGAAAGCAGTGGAGGCAAGAACAATGGCGCTGATGGTTTCAAGCCGCTGGATCAGCCATTCATTAGCTGCAAAGCTGTGAAAGAAAGGACTGGCGTTTGTATCAATGAGTGTGAGACTCTTCTTGAAAAACCTCTCTTCTTCATCAAATGCCCTTATTGTTATTGCTCCTGCTACTGATTCTGCTAAATGATTCGCCACATAAGATCTTGTCGTGCCATTGATCCGCATCAACTCCTTCGCTGTTTGGAAGTAGTACTTCTGTAAACCGATCAAAAGAAAAGTAAACAAAAACTCTTGTTGGTTCTTTTTCAAGAAAACACGAGATCTATTAAGAGGAATTCAAGAGAAAGAATCTGACCTGTAAACGAAATGCTAGATAAACCATGGGAACAGATACGAACAAGACTTGCCAAGTAACAATAGCTAACACTCCAAGACTACAACCTGTGTTTACCGTAGACGCAACCACAAAGATCAGACCAAAAGGTACGTCAAGATCTACAATGCTCAAGTCAGATGAGACCTGCAAATCCAAAGAAATTACAGTTAAAGAAGTTGACTACCAGACAATGACACATATATATTCATCAAGTTCATTAGCACTTACCCTGCTAAGAATCCGTCCAAGAGGTGTAGAGTCATAAAATGACATAGGAGCTCTAAAAAGAGAGTTAAGAAGCTGAGAAAACAAAGAAGCTGATGACTTCATGCACATAATCACTACACAGATTGATCTGACCATCAAGCAGAGCACTGAGCACAACCCAATCAACAAGTAGACCAAGATCAACTTCAAAGTGCTAACTTGGGGGTTATCTACGTTTGCAGCCATCCAAGAGTTCTGGAGAATCTGTCCAATTGCAAATGTGAGCTGAGCTAAGCTCGCGATGAAGAAGAATATGTAACCTTTGTTCTGATTCATGTACTGTATGTACGGTCTCAACCCCGTGTCTCCCTTCTCTCGCTCTTCCTGTTTGATCAAACGACTCGGTTTCAAGACCTTGGATTGAGAAGAAAGGACTCTGTTGATTTCCTTCACCGGTTTGCTGTGGTTGCTGGGCTTGTCTACCGCAAAAACTCTTTCGGAACCAGCGGTTTCTCTGTGAGCATTCACGAGATCTTGAAATTCTCTGCTTCTGGCTAGGAGTTCTTGGTATGTATCAGCTTCAATGATTTCTCCATCTGACATTAACTAGAGAAACAAGTACAATAAGCAACCAAGACAAAAAATGATTAAGAAACATAATAACCAATTCTGATTTCATGATCAAATTACCAAGACAGAATCAAAAGCAGGCAAGAAATCCACTTGATGTGTAACCAACAACACAGCTTTTCCTGCGAGAGCATCCATAACGTATTCCTGAAATCACGCTCATTAGCCTTCAACATTTCCAAGAAGAATGGACAATGTGAAGTTTCTCTTTTAGTAAGTACTTACTTGGAACAAACTCGAAGCAGTGTGTGCATCAACGGCACTGAATGGATCATCAAGGAGATAAATATCTGCATCTTGGTATAGCGCACGAGAGAGTTGAATCCTCTGTTTCTGTCCTCCACTTAAATTTACACCTCTTTCACCAATCTCAGTCTGGTCTCCATCAGGTAAGAGCTCCAGATCTTTGTCTAGGCTAGACTTTTGAATTGTCTCACGGTAACGTTGTTCATCCATCACACCTCCAAAGAGGATGTTATCCCTTATTGTCCCTGTTTGGATCCATGCTGTTTGAGAAACATAGGCGATGGTACCATAAAAATCGATCTGTTGAATGATTCAAATCAAGATCAGAAACATAAATTTTCGAATATATAAAGCTTTTAAAATCAAAAGCTAAGAGAGGGGATGAAACAATGACTTACCGTTCCTGAGACACATGGAGTTTCACCGAGAATGGCAGCTAAAAGTGTTGACTTACCAGAGCCAACTTCACCACAAACAGCCACTTTCTCACCAAACTTAACCTCAAGACTCACATTTCTCAAATTTGGTTTTGTTGAAACTTTCTCCTCCCACGAAAAGCTTGCAGATTTAATCACAATCGCGTTCTGATTGCCTTCTGATCTCTGCTTTCTCCGCCTCTCCCCACCTTGAAGCTCAGGAGCTTCTAAAAATGTTGCAATACGACTGAAGGCAACTTTAGCCTGAATAGTCACTCCAATAACATCAGGGATCATTCTTACCGGATCTTGGACCAAACGCAGCGTTGCCACAAAAGTGAAAACGTTACTTGCTCTCAGTGGAATGTTTAGGAAATAACAAGTAGCAAAAGTTGCAGCAGAGACAAACACCGGTGATGACCAGAACAGAACCGCATTGTAAGCCTTTCTCATCTGAACCGCCTTCAAAGATTTCAACTCGGTGTTCCTTAGCTTCTCGATAACCTTCTTGAAATGTGATTCCCACGCGTAGAGCTTCAAGACCTTCATGTTGACAAGAGACTCATTGCAGGCCTTAAGCCGCTCGTCCTGAGAGGTCATGAGTTCGCTTTGGAACTTGTTCTGAAGTTTCGCGATAGGAGCATTGCATAGAACAGTGAGTATTATCACAGCTAGAGCTGAAAACGTAGCAACTCCCACAGAATGAAAGAGAATCCCAAGCGCGATTAGTAGCTGAAAGCTTGTTGTCCAAAGCTGGTGAAACCAATATGGAAACTCCCCAATTCTGTAAGCATCAACAGTCGCGTAGTTCATAATCTCGCTGCCTGAATGGATCAGTCTTGAAGAGTTATTCAATCTCAGCTGTTTCTTGTTTATAGCTGCAGTTAGTAGAGACCTCACACGTAAACCGACAATTCTACATCTGAAGTACCATTGTCTCTGTGACAAAGACTCTATCATCTTTGAGAAGAACAGCAACACAGCCAACACAAGCCCTTCATATCTAAAGCTTTCATTGCCTTCAGCAACCAAAATGAAAGCATTCAGAAGCAAAGGACCAGCTGAGACAGCAACAATCTTCATAAAAGCAAAGCAACCAGAGATCAAAAGCTCTCTCCAGACACAAAGAACTGTCACTTTCAAGACCGAAGGCCGACAAGGATTCCCTAATCTTCTCTTCTGCTCATTGAGATTCTCCTCAAACAAGGAATAACACGTCTCAGCACGCTCTTCCTCGCGAAGCTCGGGTATATCTTCTTCCTCCAAGTCTTTGACATTCCCTCTCTTTATCAAAGAATTCAACCACCAGAATGAAAACTTACTGAACAACCCAGCTTTAGCAAACTGGCTAACCCGATTATCAAAATCGGCTTTTTCGTTGTGCCCATTTGAATCACCAACATTAAGAGGCTCATACAAGCTACTCTCACCAGATTCTCCAAATCTATAGCCTTTGTAAGCACTTAAGAGTAATAAAACTGACCCAGGGAGTAAGAAAACATCAAGAATGGACCTAAGTGCTAATTCCTCTCCAAAAACAGCATTGTTCACAGATAAACAACTTGAGACAAAACCATAAAAGAAGGAGAAAATAGATAACAATCTCAATGATGATTTCCGAATTCTTGTTCCTCTAACGCAAATGACTAAGTTAAGTAATAACCATGTAAACCCTTGAATCAGAATGACCAGCCAGAGGATTAAGGGCTTATTGTGATTCTCTCGTAAAACCCAAATCCCTAAAATCAAATCTAGAGATCCGATGATTCCGTTGAACACAGCAGACACGATCCGGAGACAATGGGATCGGTGAATATGTTTATGAGATTCCTTGTGAAACAAGCAAATACAGAGAGTTAGGAATGAGAGTATGATACCGAAACATATCTGCAGAAATCGAAGAGTGCAGTTTGATGTATGGTGCTTCCCGCAGAACCAAGTCCAAAAAATTTCTCTCATTTTTTCAGGAAATATTTTTGTACTCACTTGTCCTATTTTCCCGTCTAATTTTTCTGGGCATTCAAACAAGAATGAAGATGGAAAACAAAAATATACATGTAAGAGCGGGAAACGAAAGATCGATTCGAGAGAGAAGAAGAAGAATTTGATTAGTCTATGAAAATGAAAAACACGTAAGAAAATCGAACAAGTAGTACTCAACTTCTCTGCCTTTTATGGTTTAAAGCATTTTTATAATTTGTTACTGCAGAACTCAAATTTTATCTTTTAGGGAAACAATTATTTTATTTGGATTCTCTTAACTGAATTATTTATTTCATTAGTTTATTTCTCTTTTTTTTGGAGGTTTTATCGCTTTACCCTATTACTGAAAACTCAAAAGTAGGAGGTTTCACTTTCACACATATCCAAGGACCAATATATAATTAATATTTATTTGATATTATCATTAAATTTATAGATTTTATTTTGCTTTCACTTTTCACTCTGACACTCATCTAGTCTCTGAATAATACTTCTATTTATCTTCTTTTGTTTCGCTTTTAGAAGCGTGATTATCTTATAGTGATTGTCCATATGCTTCAAATACTTTTACGTCAAAAACAAAGTTGTCGATGCAATGTATCTCCGCCTTCTAAACTCTAAGTCTTGTAGAGATTACTCATTTGCCTTTCTCCCGTATATTTCGATGAATATCTTTCATTCGTGAGTTAGTTGTTAGGCCGGTCAATTGTTCAAGTAAATCGTCAAATAAAAAAATGTTATAACATATGAGAAAAGAAATTATAACTAAACTGATTTGCATTTTTCCCCCATTAAATACCTTATTTGGCGTTGATGGATAATTCATATTTCATGAGAGGTAGTTCATATAATCCATCAACTCAATTTAGATAGCTAACATTGTTTATTGAGTAATCTTAAAAGACATAGTTCGAAAACCATTTTTATCCGATAACCCAACATGATTTAGAGTCGGTTGGAGGCAGATTATTGAGTTTAAATTTAACCTAAACTGTTGAATTTTAACGCTTACCAGTTTGTGGAGTTCTATGGTGCTAAATGATAGTTTGTGTAGTTAATAGTTTATACAAAGAATTTGAAAATGTGGATGGTTTGGTCTTCAATATAAAAAAATGGTGTAGTTCTAGACCGTTATTCTATTATTTATAAGGTGAATAAATTAGGGATTGGTGAGATGGTTTTTTTTACATGATTGAGGATATGTTCTTGTTGGCATCTCAATTCGCATTTATATATAAAATGAAGGTATAAAGTACGAGAGCAACAATACATTATGTAATGGGATATATTTTTTTGTTCTAAAACTCTCCGTCTAATTCCAATTACTTCTCGTTTTGTTATTAGATTCATTTTATCTTCTACAATTAATGATTAATTTCTTAAAAAATTAGTTATCTGATTACTTTCTACACTCTTTGTCTACTCTTGCATATTCTAATTATTTTTAAATTACAAGTATAAAACAATTTTTTTTTATTATTCAGATATTTAGATTGGGAGTTTGTGATGTTGTATAATAACTTATGTTCAAAATTTTAACGAAAACCATATAATTTTGTCTTAAAAATACGATTTTATGTGTTTATTACAATTTTGAAAACAATATTATATAAAAATTTAATTATAATGAATTAATCTATTTTTAAATATTAAAATAATTGTAAAACTAATTCTCGATTAATTTCTAATTTAAATTTGATTTTCTGAGTCCAAATTAAGTGCTGGATTAACGTGTAACGAAGATTATGAAATATACTTATATAAATTTAGATTCCCTTTATATGTTTCTTTTTGGAACCTCTATCGCATTATATGTAAGCATGATATTATAAGACGTGACAGTGTGACAGCGATGCCCACGGAAGTCGGATCCAAATCGAACTAAAACTTCTTCACAAAATATCTTTTTCCGCCATTTTATTAAATATTTAAAGAACTTTCTGTCGTTTTTTTCCAACCATAGCTTTTCGTTGGTGACTTCTTCTTTTTATGATGATGTCTTCGAAGGGACTTCGTTGGTAACTAGTGACTAAAAAGGATTAAATTTAGTGAAAAAAAAATTTACTTTTTGTTATACGATCCATGAATATATTATATATGGCCGCAGTGGGCCAAGTCGAAAATATATTTTTGGTGAAGTATAAAAGTTTGATTTTAGTTTGTTTTTGGGTTTAGTTTCGATTTTTGAATATTAATGACCAAGATAAAACAAAATTTATACTTTTTTTTTGTCAACAGTTTTTGTATGATTAGTTTAAACAAATCCAAAACTTCTTAGATTAAAAATAAATAAGTGTTTGCTTTTCTTTATACACGTGGCCCAATGGCATTCCAATGCTATTTTAAGTGACTAGCTAGAGATCAAATTCTAGATTTGGTGGAAAAAAAAACATAGAAATGAGATCACCGACTCGCTTGTGTGTTTCCAAATTAGCGTTTGTTTAATTTTTTAATATAGTAGGAACAAAAAATTTACGAATGGAAAGGGGTTATATTCCATGTATAATCAAATCATATAATCTTATCATTTATTTCATTGGCTTATTCAATACAATTTATAATTTTCTATATTATTAAGATTTAATTCGCGGTATACTAGAAAATAATTTTTATTTACATAATTAAATCAACTTAATTGACATATTTAATATTTTAATATTAGTAATAGTAATAAAATAATAAAATAAATATGTATCTATATTATAGTACTGAATTAATGATATCTTAAATTTATATTAATGTCAATCCAAACTCGTCCCGCCATATAATTCATCCTGCCATATAATTTATTCCGTCATATAACTGGTCATGTGGTATTTTAAAATTTTTATAAGTTTAAATGTTTATAATATATTTAAACATTCAATAATAATATTTATTTTTTTTAAAAGTTTAAAATTTATTATATCCGATATACTTAAAATGTTCAACTAAAAATCTGAATTAAACCGGATAAAAACTTTTAAATTTTGGTTGTCTGTTAAGTTAAGGTTTATGCTCACTCGGATTTGGATATATTTTAGTTTTATTTATAATATGATTCTGAAACATTGTCTAAAATTTTTAGCCGATGGGGGACGTTGAATACACACTTTTTTTTTTATCAATTGAGTAATATATGTCGGCTTTAAAATATTCGAATCACAATATATGCAGAAGAAATTAGATTTCTATTAATTTTATATATTATATGATGATTCAAATAATTAAAAACAAAAATCAAACAGATATAATAGGAAAATCATAATTTTAAATTTTAATAAAATCTTATAAATATCTATATTACTAATTGTAGAACAAGATATATATTTTTAATTTTATAATTAATGTTAAACTCTTGTAATTGTGTTTGGTGTTAGAAATAATATCAAAGTTAATTATAAAAGTTGTTTGGATATATAGATATAAGTATTTAAATTAATAATATTTTATATAATAATTTATAATACTATTTTTTTATATAAAATATATTTAAAAATATAAATATAGATAAATTCGTTCATTAGATCTGGACGCAACTCGCAAGATACTTATGAAAGAAAAAATAGAGGCTCATCACGTGAACAAATAAAAAAAAAAAACTCAATAAGCCAGATATTAATTCCTCCTTAGTCCTATGGATTTGCATGAAAATAATTAAGTAATAAATTTTTGAATCACCTGCTCACCCTAAAGTAACCAAGAGAGTCATGAATTCGTATAAATATTTTTGTTATCTTAGCAATATTTAAGAAAATGTTACTCTTATATCACACTTTTACTTTTAAGATTTTAACTATCAATTTTATCCAACTTGTGTTCGTTCTTTCATGTCAATTACAATAAAAATGTCTCGTCCATATATGTCAATATTTGTTCATATCAATTTTATCCAACATTTGTGCGTTATTTTGTTCGTTCTTTCATGTCAATTACAATATATATTGCTCTTAAATTTAACACTGGTTATAACTTACTGATAATACCGTTATATAAGTTATGGATAATTTGTATTGTGTATATATAATATCGTCATGGCTGACGTCGTTCCTTTTGGCTTATGAGAATTTATGTCTTCACTCTTGTGTGTCCTAAGTGTATTCAAATTCCACTCCGTCTCATAGGAGTATATCTCATGTAAACTCCACATAATATATTTATCTTTTAGGTACATCAGCTTTTGTTTGATTGAAAAAATTGACGTTTTAGGAATATAAAGAGAGGATAGATCTAAGAAACGTAGGACAAACATTCGTCAATGTTTGTACCGGAGTTATCACAATGTATAACTTAAATTTTTATCAGGAGAATTGTTGCGTTTGTTTTGATTAACGGTAAACGAGGTTAATAATTACAGAGAAATAAAACTCGAATTAAAATTCTTAGATTAAACTATGATTCTCTCTCTAATCCTCTGGACAATAACCTCTGGATTCGGACCCCTTGTCTAATGATTTCTTCTGTTATTTATAGGGAAGTCTTTTAGGGTTTCTCGACCGTCCTTTGCAAAATTCATGTTTTGCCCTCCAAACCCAATGAACCTTATTATGGTCAAAATAGTCTGTTAGTCATTTGAATCTCTATTTAGACCGAGGAACATATTAGGGGCTAGGTCCGTATCCTAAGGTCAATTATTCAATAATATCATTTAAAACACCTTCGCATGTGCACGTATTGTTTAACTTGATCTAAGGTCAGATCAAACTTAAACCAGAATCTTATAAACACGTTAAAAAACATCGACAAAATCTTTTACCAACTCAAAAGTTATGCTTCCATTTATTATTTTCAGTTGAAAATAAGTTGAATGATTTGCAATTTGCAATTTGCAATATCACAAGAATGGAAATTAAAAAAAGCAGCGGACGAGAGGATTTTGAGCTTTTCCCAAGAAAGTGTACTTTGCTTTCGACTACGCAAAATGACAAATTTCTGGTTAGCACTAATTCAAAAAAAAAAAAAAAAAGGTTACTAAGTTCTTTGGCTGTTTCTTTTACAGCATCATTTGGTACGTCACTTTTGACTCTATTATTTATCCCTCCTTTTTTGGACAACTTGCTTCTTCTTTTTTTCTTCTCTTGTGTGTTGTTGCCTTATGATTTTCAGGTCCAATTTTTTGGCTTTGATTTTCATTTTTATTTGTATATTTTTGTTCGCTCATTGTTATCTAACATTTAATTTTGGGTATTTGCTCCAGATTTCATGTCAGTGATTCAATTAGTTGAAACTATGAGTTTTGTACAATGAAAAATTCCAACGTTAAAAACAACAATACTATAAATTAGTTTACGACTGGTTACAAAAATAGATTTTTTCTTAGTGACTCTGCAGCTCCTTTCTAATGTTTACTCGACATATTAGGATCATCTACTCGCACTGCTCTGCAACTCAACCCTTTCTTGACATAGTTTTTTTTGGTTCCGTTACGTTTACTAAACTTCTCTATACCACATTTGGCGAGAGAGAAATACGAGACGACATGAAAAAATTCAATCACCATATATCCGACACATCAAGATCATTGATAAAAACGTGGCAATAGAATCAGCTCGATCAGAGACATGGGGACCATCGCTATGACGAATGTCTAACGTTATGGTTCTCCACTCGACCACTGCCATGAACAAGAACATCTTTGGCTTTTTAAAAAAAAATTCTGTAGTTTTTCTGTCTTTTCTAAAGATTAAAAACAAACAGATGCATTCATTGTAACAAAATTTTTGGTTGAATAAATTTTATATTCAATTAACAAAAAAATCTGAATATATGATAAATTTTGTATTGATAACTTTGCTGAAATATCAAAAGATCTTCTTACCCTTTTGTGTGTTTGAAATCTTTTGTTCAAATTTTTGTAAGTTTTACAAAAGTGTATTAGTTTCGTATTGTAATTGTATTAACAAAACAAAAATTGGTCTTTAGAGTCTACTCACTTAGAGTACGTAGTTCAAACGCGCAATCTTTTTTTTTTGGCAAACTCTCCGAATTTGGTTAAAGATCTTTTACCTTATAGGCCCAAAGAAACAGGTTAAGACCCATTCCACTGAATCTTTGTCAGAACCGGGTTAAAATCATCTTAACCGGTCTAAACCGAGATATACTGAAATGTTCGTCGTCTCCTCTCCTCCTCTTTCTCTCATATCCGAAGACTGCGAATTCTGTGATCGGATCCAAATTGTCAACTTCTCGGGGTTTCGTAAACCCTAATCTCATGGAAGCTACTAAAAAAGCCAAACCAAGTTGTGGAGATGTGATTAGCAATTTACCAGATGATCTTCTCTGCCGAATCTTGTCTTACCTTTCGACAAAAGAGGCTGCTTTAACATCGCTTCTCTCAAAGCGGTGGTCGAATCTGCTTCTATCGATACCTATTCTCGATTTCGACGATTCCGTGTTACTGAATCCCCAAAAGGGTCAACGACAAAATGTTTTTTTCAAGGCTTTCGTGGATAGGTTACTGTCTCTACGAGTCGAGACTTCATCATTTGTTCAAAGAGTCTCTCTCAAGTGTCGTCAAGGAGGTGTTGAACCAGATTGCATAATCAAGTGGATACTAACAACTGTAAGGGATCTTGGTGTCTTGGATCTTGCTTTACGCATTGATTTTGGAATCTTTCATTTGCCGTTTAATGTCTTTAGGAGCAAGACTTTGGTAAACCTTAGAATCGGAACAATGATCCGTCTTGCTCAGTTTCCTTCAGATGTTGTTTCTCCGACGCTTAATTCCCTTGTTCTTGATTTGGTTGAGTTTCGTGATGATGATAAAGTTGGGTTTAAACAGATTCTATTAGTTTTTCCTTCGCTTCAAAGCCTGCGGATTCATGAATCGAACAAGTGGAAGTTTTGGAATGGGTCTGCTTCTAGTGGAACGCTCAAGAGTCTTATATATAGAAGTGATGATGATTGCTCTGCTCCTAAACCTTGTGTTTCATTTGATTCTCCGAGTCTTGTTTACTTAGAGTATTCCGATATGGTTGCGGATAAGTATGAAATTTTGAAACTAGACAGCCTTGTTGAAGCTAGGCTTGATCTTCATTTGACAGCTTTTCAAATCATGCGCAAACCAAATAATATTGGTTTTGTTTCTGGTGATGTCACAACCTTGTTCAAGGGGATCAGAAATGTCAAGATCCTCTGCTTATCTCCGGATGCTTTAGAGGTCAGTCTTCTTGAGATGTTTAGCTTTTTTGAAGGGTTATATAGGTTAGTAATAATATGAAAGTATGAAAGAGTTGATTTTGGTTGTGTTTCAGGCGCTCTATTACCGTGGTGAAAGGATACCGGTGTTCAACAATTTGATTTCTTTATCTTTGGGAAGCGATAAACCTCATGGTTCACCATTCATCTTCTGGAAATTGCTTCCATCTCTGCTCCACAACTCTCTTAATCTAGAAACTCTCATCATCAAGGTATTATGCAAAAGAAATTATATGTATACTAACTCTGTATCTACAATGATATTTTCTCCAACGTTTTTGCAGGGTCTAGTGCACTATGTTGCTGAAGGATGGGAAGATTTGAGTCCTATGACGCGTCTCTGCTTTTCCTGGGACCATGTGTCTGATTCTATGTCATCATCTGCAATGAAGGTTTTAGAGATCACTAGGTATAAAGGAACTTGTCAAGAACTTAATCAAATGAAGCGTTTTTTGGGGAAATTATCCCGTCTCCAAACGGTTAGGGTTTATCACAAAGCAGTGGATGATGGAGAAAGAAGTCGCGTCATGAAAGATCTTTTGCTACTTCCCAAAGCTTCCAAATGCGAGATCCAAGTCATGAAGGAAGCTGTTTGAATTTCCCAACTTACTTGGTTTTAGTTGTCTATATATGAATGAAGCTGTTGGACAAATCTTAGTAATCGGCATCGCAATTCGTAAATCATAGTCCGTTTCGGTAGTTACTAGTCATTAACTAAGTATATTCTCGACATTATTATTTTACATGTGTTTTTGTAATCGTGGTATTTCATATTTGGATGTAGGCATGTAGCAGTAGCACTATCACTAACGAGCTAGGAAATTTTGAATTAGGTACTTTCAATTCCACTAGTAGATTAATATATACAAAAATAGAAAACACTCGGACAAGGTAAGTAAGTGAATACCAATACTTTCGATTAGAATATGGTAATTTTTTCTTTTTTTTTGGTTCAAAATTGGTTTAAAGATCTTAACATTTTACGTATGTGTAAAGAAGAGCTTAACAGTAGTCAGCAGTCACAGGGCAGCATTAAATCGCCGCCGAACGACGTCACATCTACTGCGTAGATTCTTGAGCAAATCCTCTTTTTTGTGTCAGAAGATATAAACAAATTATGATATTTGACAATCAATACACAAAAACGAAAAATCAACTTTGACAACACAAACTAAAAATTAATAGAAAATCAAACATTGTTTATGCGTTTAAGTAACCAGGTAAAAAATTTCCTCCTTTTTTCTTCTTCTCATCTTGTGTTACTCATGTAATGATTTTGAAAACGTCTAAAGCTTTTGTTCGAAATTTCTTACTCGATCAAGTTCTTGTTTTTTTTTTGTTCAGGCTTCGAAGTGTTGATCAGTCGAGATGTGTTCCAAGAAGATGAATCTTGGTTCTAGAGATTTAATCAGTGGTTTACCAGATTGTCTTATTTGCCACATCTTGTCTTTCGTTTTCACCTATCTCAACCTACGTTGCACGGAAACTCGATTGAAGCTCCGTTTCGTGGTTCGGAACGTTTTGGAATCCGAAACGCTTGGAAACGCAGCGAAAACGCGTTTTTCAAAAATCCTGGTTTAGAAACGTGTTCGTAACGTGAGTTTCCAATTTGGAAACGTGTGTTTCCGAGTTAGAAACGTGTGTTGGAAACTTATTTAAAAAAACAGTAGATAAAAAGTATATAATTAAAGAATATAGGGATATATGTGCTATTTTTGATAACCTAATTAGTAATTGTAAGATATATTTTTCCTCTAATCGATTTAGGTAACCTAAAAACCAAAAGACGACGATTAGAAGAAGTTTAGAACTTGGAACTTAGAAGAGTTAAGGCTTGAAACCATAAACAAGGTATGTTGTTTTTCAAGTTAAGAACTTAAGATTGATTTGATTTGTTTATTGAAGTATTTATGCAAGCAAAGCATAAACTATTTTTGAAGTCGTAGTCTCGTAGATATAAAGCTATGGAGTCGAAGCTTCTTCTTTCAATTGGAATTTAATAATCTAATTTTTATTTCTAACTAAAATTGATTTATATATTGATTATTGTTTCATGTCTCTAGTCTACTATAACATAAATTTTGTTTTTCCAGAGATATGAACACATCTCAAGATCATCACGCCGGAGATGATACGAATACTGATGATTTACTAAACGTGGATGATAAGGCACCTTTGTGGATTTATGTGAATAAACTTGAGAAGCTGGCTGGAGGAGGATCATGGAGGTTTGAATGCAAGTTTTGCAAAATCAAATATTATGGTTCTCATAGCAGAGTGACGACTCATTTGTTGAAAGATGGGGACAAAGGAATTAAAGAATGCTTGAAGGTTACTCCTCAACAAAGAGATAACATGAGAAAATTAGTTGATGATTGTAAGAAAAAGATAAAAAGTGCAGCTCCTAAAGTAGTGCCATTGCCCTCGTCAACAAGAAAAGCATTAAGTTCTTCTCTTGATTATGATATGAATTATAGTGTTCTGAATGCAAGTGAATCTGACCCAAAGAAGAGGAAGAGAATGGATACACCTTTGGGAAAAGCATTTAAGAATGAGGCTAGAGAGCAATGTGATGGCGAACTAGCTAGAATGTTCTACACGAGTGGTTTATCGTTTAACATTGCAAGAAATCCTCATTACCACAATTCATATGTACGAGCTTCAAGCATTCCAGGATATGTCTCCCCTGGATATAATGCATTGAGGATAAGACTTCTTAAAAAGGAAAGGAAGAACATTGAAATGCACTTGCAGCCTTTGAAAAATTCATGGAAACAAATAGGAGTCAGTATATGTAGTGATGGTTGGTCGGATCCACAACGAAGGCCGATATTTAACTTGATTGCTGCAAATGAGAGTGGTCCCATGATGTTAAAGGCAATTAATACCCACGGTGAAGTTAAAACTGGGGAGATGATTGCAGACATGATCATAGAATGGATAAAAGAGGTTGGCTATGAAAATGTGGTTCAAATAGTCACCGACAACACTTCCAATTGTGTAAAAGCCAGTGCACTTATTTCAGCCAAGTATCCTACTATCTTCTGGACACCATGTGTGGTACATACTTTAAACCTTTCTTTGAAGAATATATGTGCACCATTACTCAGCACAAGAAACAATGGAGATGTGTATAATACTTGTATTTGGATAAAATCTCTCAGTGAGGATGTGACTTGGATCAAGAATTTTATTATGAACCATGGAATGAGGCTTGTGATGTTCACAGAGCATTGTGATCTTAAGCTTCTTACAATTGCTTCGACCAGGTTTGTTCTCTCTTTTGTTAAATATTTATATTACTTCTTTTCTTATACTCAAAGTATCATGTTATTATATTTATTTTAACAGATTCGCCTCCACGGTTGTGATGTTCAAAAGATTCAAGAAAATAAAACCCGGGTTGCAACAGATAGTGATCAGTCATAAATGAGATGATTATAAAGAAGACAATACAGTTAGAGCATTTGCGGTGAAGCAAAAGATATTAGATGAGATGTTTTGGGATGATCTTGAATATGTTTTATCTTTCACTTTGCCCATCTATAGTGTGATTAGAGCTGCTGATACTGATAGGCCTTCTCTTCGTTTAGCCTACGAATGGTGGGAAAGCATGATTCAACATGTGAAGAAAGCTATCTTTAGAAAAGAGAAAAAACAACTTGATGAGAACTCTGTCTTTTGGAATGCTGTGAGTTCTGTTTTAACATCTCGTTGGAGCAAAGTACCACTCCACTCCATTGTATGGCACATTCTCTAAATCCCAAGTAAGTTTACAAATTTACTAGAATTTTACAAAACTTATTGTCTTACAAATCTGACATATAATCTTTGTTGTGCAACAAAAGAAAAGTGTACGTATACGTTCCTAACTACTTTGGAATATATTCACTAACTATTACTTAATACAATCCAACGAAATGAAATAATCATATAAACTTTGATTATTTCATACTAGTATTTAATTATTTCATTAGTGTATATCTTTGTTGGATATAGATATTACAGTTCAGAGTGGCTTGGAGAAGAAAGCAATAGGAAAACCCCACATCAAGATCTAGAGATTACTAGAGAAAGAAAAAACTGCATCATGAAGTTTTTTATGGATCAAAATGAAAGGAGAGAGGTCAATGTTGAATATTCTAATTTCTCTTTATGCATGGAAGATTTTGGTAGTGTTGATGCAATGCATGATAGGTTCATCCTAGAACCTCTAAAATGGTGGGCAGTTCATGGAGCTTCAGCACCAAAACTTCAAGCCTTAGCATTTAAGTTGTTTGGGCAACCTTCTTCGTCTTCATGTTGTGAAAGGAATTGGAGTACTTAGAAGTTTATACATTCTGCAACAAGAAACAAGATTGCTCCGCAAAGAGCAGAAGATTTGGTATTTGTGCATACTAATCTTCGTCTTCTATCCAGGAGAAGTCTTGCTTATAAAAATGGTCCAAATCATATGTGGGATGTTGGAGGTGATAAATTTGATTCATTAGACGAGATGAATCTTAGAATACTTGAGTTTGAGGATCTTTTTCTCGATGAACCAGAGTTGGAAGCTGTTTTGTTTGATGAAACTGATGTAGCTGATGAAGATGAGAATGAACAAAATGTCCTAAATCGTTGATTTTGAGCATATAATTTTTAATTATTTGTTAAACTATTTACTATATTATTTATTTGATTTTAGTTGTTTTATACATTATTTCTTTTATATGATTTAGATATTTAATATTTCATTATTATATATATATGTATACATGTGTGTACGTTTCCATTCTTATATTTTTCAAAATAAACGTTTCCGCATTTCGAAACGTTCCGTTTTCGCGTACCCGTTTCCGTTTCCATGCAACATAGCTGCTAACGGAAGTTAATCCTGTCATCGTCGTTTTAACCGAAACTTAACGGCATGACTAAAATGACCAAGTCAATGAAACTTGACCATTTTATCAAGAAGTCAAATAAGACTTTGAGATTTAAATGACATTTCGAAAATTCATGCTTGTTTTGTCGTAAATTTGAAAGTTCATGATTTTTTCAACATTTTTCCCAATAGGGATCTAGTGTTTGTACTAATCCCTCATGATTTCAGACTTTCAGTGTCTAATATATTCAAGTGATGAAATTTTCAAAAGACTGTTCAAGTGTTTCCAATTTTAAGGCATAAGAATGTAACCTTTTTTTTTTTTCTATCTTGCTTCACCATATTCACTCTGTCTCGCGTTTTGGCGTGCGTCAATAAGTTTGGGCATGTGTTTGTCAATTCTTGATGATCCACATTGACCTCAGACTCAGAGGGACAGTAACATCCAAATGTAGAAGTACCGCTTCTAGCTCACACCACACCAGTCAACATCCAAAAGTTAAAACAATGTTTTTTATTTCACAATAATAATGTCTTACAACGAGATTATAAAACGGAGTAGTAATGTTTTAGATAATACAACAAAAATGTTACCAAAAAATAATATTATCAGTTGATCATTTTTGAGTAAAGAAAACAATAATTCTGTTCTCAGAAAGAAAAAAACATCACACAAAACAAAATTTTATAACAATAAATTACACAAAAAAAATCATAATATCAATTCGACAAAAAAAAACCATTTATTCCATCAGTTTTTATTTATTTTGATTTCAACAAAGGTGGTGACCTCCACTGGTACCAGTGGTGAATAATTAATGCCAAATACGGACATTATACTCGACCACAGCATCTCCACTGGTAGTATTGAACGTAAAAGTCTTGGCTTGTGCATATCCACTTCCGAACCTGAAAGCTCCCGTACCTCCGATGATCGGCATCTCTCTCACCTTCGACAATATCGGGTTCCGGCCATACATAGAGATGGTGCTCCCGGAAAATTCACCCTTTGTGAAAACAAAGTTAAAAGTCATAAGCAGACCAAAGTTGTTCTGGTCGGCCGATGCATACATCCCTTGGGCTCTCCCAATTTCCTCTGATGTTGTTTCAGGTCCCACCGTCAATGGATCGTCAGCGATGGCAACCAAACCGAAGTTGGTTGCAGAGGAGTTTGTTGTAGGACCAGTAGCGACTACCACAGCGGTTGGTTTGTTTCCGGAGACAATGTCGTGGAAGTAGAAGCGGAGGTGGGTTAGCTTCTCTGGTTTATGTCCTGGATATGGTGCCTTAACTGTTGTTGAGAAAGCTTCAGATTCTGTAATGGTGGCGGCAAAAAGAAGAGCTGAGAACAGAGAAAGAAGAAGAAGATGAAGGCTAGCCATGGTGAAGATGGTCGTTGCGCTACAAACTCTACTGATCTTTCAGGCTGTGTGTGAAAATGTGCTTGCGTTTTTGTGGAAGTGCTTGCATCATTTATACACAAAACAGAGTTATAATTTGAAATCACGAACATATAAATAATTGATTTGCTTGACGAATCACAATGCCGAGTCGTGCTAACAAGCAACAAAATCTACATCGACCTTGGAATGAGTCTTTTAAGGTTTAAGATAATTAAGTGAAAGATAAACTTTTTTATTGAAAAGAGTCAAGACAGAGATATGTTGTATATGAAATAGGGAAAGTTGGAGACACGTATATGTTAAACTCAGTTTGAAAATATGAGTATTAAAAACGACACGTTCTTCATCTACTAAAATTGGTTTTAGCATTTGTGATAATTGTACAAAAAAAAGTTTCTTATCTCTAATGTATCTACTATTCCATGATTCCACTAGTACATACTAGTCTTCAAATATATTCAGGCGATGATATTTTCAAAAGACTATTCAAAAATCTGTTTCCAAATTTAAGGCATAAGAGTGTAACCTCTTGGTACTGCTTCACCATATTCACTCTGCGCAATAAGCCAGCCCTTTCGTGTTGAAGTTCTTGGTCTCGGGTTGTGGCGTGTGTCCATAAGTTTGAGCCTGCATTTGTCGATTCTTGATGATCTGCAATGAGATTGACCTCAGAGGGACAGTAACATCCAAAGGCAGAAGAACCTCTTCTAGCTCAGACCAGTCAAGATCTTCAGAATCCCCATCTTCATATTCAACTCTGTACCACCCAGATTGTTTGTCGAACTTTGTCACCAAACCAGAATAGTACTGACCCAAGAAAAACTTCCGAACTTCTCTACCCTCAAGCCATTCGCCGCTTCCTACAGTGCCGCTTGATGATATTGGTTCGTCTTTGGCAATCATACAATCTGTTTGAGGTTCATCAGGCACACCATTGATAACAACCGCAGGCTCTCCCGGAATCTCGAAGATCCGTGGAGGAAGAGACGGTGCTTCTTGCTTAATGCTCCCAGTGTTGTCCATTTTTGAGCTATCTTCTGCAAGAACGTCTATGGAAGACAGCTTACAGAGTTAACCAGCAGAAGTCAAGATTCAAAAGGTAATGAAACCATTAGCTCAATCACTGATCTCTTAAAAAAGTGCGCCTTTCATAGTTCAATAGATTTCAGAAGCAACAAACATGGTGATCAATCAAGAATTTGGAGAAAACCGAACAGAAACAGAACCAAAATCAAGGGAAATCATTCATAACAGATACGAGAATTGGATCCAAAATTGAACGAAAGGAGACGGTTTCTCTTACGAATCCCTAAATCTTATACGAGAATGATGAAATTTTCCTCAACATTAAGCATTTGATTAGCAGTCAGAAACCCCAATTCCCTAACGTCGGCGGTTCCAGTTAACTCATGAACGACGCATCGAAAGACGAGAAGAGGCTCACCAGTATTATCAGCCGGATATAAGAGTCTCTCGGCGAAGAAGATGGAACTGATTTGGCAACCGTCGAGTTTACGGCGGCGACGGGAGGCGGGAGGCGGGAGGTTTTACAGGAGACAAAGCCAGACGCTTTTGTTTGGCAATGCGAACAACTTTATTCGGGATCGGCTAAATACCTAATTTTATTTTCTTTATCTAGTTTTAATTTGAACTGTAAATCAATAATTTCAAAATATTATAGCTAATAAAAAGACAAGTACAGATTTTCTATAAGAAATTGAATATGAAATTAATATCTAAGTATCATTTTTATTTCAGATTTACAAGTGTTTCGGAAAGGAAAATAATATTTCAATTGCCACTAATTGAGGCAAATTGCATTATGCTTTGTTACACTCACAAAAGAAAAGCCAAAGTTTTGTTTTTAATTAACCCATTAAATAGAAGTAGAAGCCACACCTGTTCCTTCTTCAACATGAATACTAATGATACCCATTCAAAAAACCTCAGCAATGAAGGATTCACTCATGTTCTTGCTCTTGCTCTTCTTCCTTCTGTTTTTTTTTTTTTTTTCTCTTGCATAAGATTCAAGCGTCGACGCCGGGAAAAAAAAAAGGTAAAAGTAGCTTTGTAATCATTGAGGGGTAAGTGTATTTTTTTTTTAGATATAAAGTTTTGGTTTTCATCAACTCCAATTCTAAGTTAATAAAACCACCCTATCTATCATCCGCTTAGTCTCGTCTGCTTTCTTCCTGCATCTTTCTAATTTTCAATCCGTTTAATACATGTATGATCCCTCCAAAAGTCCATTCCACGGTAGGATCTATCTATGAGTATAACTAAGGAAAGTTTACATGCATAAAAAAAATTAAATGTAGCGTATCCTTTTAAGTAAAATAGGCCCACTTTTTGTAATCATTGAGAGGTAAGTTTTTTTTTTAGATATAAAGTTTTTGTTTTCGTCAACTTTAATTCTAGGTTAATAAAACCATCCTATCTATCCTCCGCTTAGTCTCGTCTGCTTTCTTCCCGCATCTCTCTAATTTTCAATCTGTTTGATACATGTAGGATCCCTCCCAAAATCCATTCCACGGTAGGATCTATCTCTATCTCCATCTCCATCTCTTCCTCGAAATTGTTTATTGCAATTACACGTGCATGTTTTGATTCGTTTATTGTATTCTCCTTGCAGCGTTATATATATTTTTATCGATGATATCTGTGATTAAAAACTAGATTAGATCTCATGATGATTAAGTGTTCACCAATTTTAGATTCTTGGGAATTTCATATCATCGTAAATTAGCGGATCTAATCAATTGTATTCATGATATCAAGTTTTCAGTCGTTTTTGTCATAATTGCTTACGCACTGCAAGAAAACATGTAAATTTCTAATCACAATTTCCGACGAAATTAGTGGTCGAAAAAATATCGAAAAATTTTCGACAAATTTCCGACAATACGTGGCAAATAAGACAATCTTTTACCAGAGTCAATCTTTTACCAGAGACAATCTCAACACATTTTTTACCAGAGTCATTATATATAATATAGATAATTTATATGTTTTAAAAAATATAATCTTTAAACTAATTATTATTACATTTTATTTTAAAAGAATTACTACGATTTGCTATATAGTTTTGCTTTTGTTTTCAATATTATCTTCTCAATATAGTTTTTCCTGAATTTTCATTTTTCTAATAAATATATAATTAGTATAAAATATTTTAGGTTTTAATTTTATAGATATATTCATAAAAAATAATTAGAACAATGTTGAAAATAGATTTATAAGAACAAAAATAAACGAAAGTGTTGATAAAATTTAAAATTTCTAAAGAAAATATAAAAATAGATTATATCTCAACATAAGAGAATAATTGTAAAAACTAAAAACAAAAATTAATAAGAGATAATTTCATTTGTTTAAGTTCTCGTTTATGGGGTTAAAAAAAGCTAGTTAGTGGGGGTAAAAAAAAAAGGTGATTACACCAAAAAATCTAGAAAAAATAACAAACAAATTAGCTAATTTTTCTTTTTTTACTGGGGTCATGTGACCCCCTACATTGAACATAGTTCCTCCCCTAGTTTCTACTAAAGAAGCTGCTTCCACATCTGTTCTTGCGAGAAGGTGGAGATATTTGTTTGCTCTTAGACCTAATCTTGATTTCGATGACTCTGTCTATCTGAATCCTGGAAAAAAGAGGAATATATTTCCGTGGATAACCAAAAAAGGAACAAAATACCAGAAAGCTTTATGGATTTTGTGGATAGAGTTTTGGCTTTGCAAGGGAAATGCTCCTTTAAACAGATTCTCTCTTAAGTGTGAAGATGTTGTTCATTCAGCTATTGTCATTGGCTGAATTCTCAAGGTCTTGAGACGTGGTTTATCAGATCTTGATTTACAGATCTCCACGGAATTGGATTGTCTTCTTCCTGCAGAGATTTTTGTGAGCAAGAATTTGGTTAGGCTGAAAATAGGGATTAGTGATGTTCTCACCATTGGTGTGAAAGATGCTTTTCTTCCAAATGTTAAGATTCTTTGTCTTGAGTATGTCATTATCAAGAACAGCGTGTTTGCTAAGCTTCTTTCAGGTTGCAAGGCGCTTGAGGAGTTAGTTCTGAATAATTTAATGTGGGAGTTTACTAGATCTTGCTCTATATCTAATAGAACCCTCAAGAGTATAATGTTTAGTCGTTCAAGAACTTTTGATCAAGGTCACAAGAGAGTGTGAGGTCACAAGAGAGTGTCGTTTGATACTCCAAATCTTGTTTAATTACTTGGAATATTCTGATACTATTGCCGAGAAGTATCCAAAAGTGAATTTTAATTCGCTTGTTGAAGCTAGCCTCGATCTTCGAATGACATCTGCTCAGATCGTCAAGGCAAAATTTCCAAATGAAAATTTCTTCGAACCGGAAGAGGAGATGGATGGTAACGCAACTGATTTTTTTATGGGTATATGCAATGTTAAGATCCTTTATTTGTCTGATGACACTCTCGAGGTCAGTCCCATTTTCACCCTTTGTATTTTTTTTAATTGCTGTTCAGTAAAGTAAAAGATGGAAAAAACAAACAAAATAACCTGGAACTTGAATGTTTACTCTTGTTTCAGTTACTATAACATTAATTCAGGGAAAAGAGTTGACTATCTTGTTGGTTTGGTTTTACAGGTGCTTACCTACTGTTGTAAACCGATGCCGGAATTCAACAACCTGATCCAATTAACTATCAAGACTATCCCAGATTTATCTTGGGAATCATTGCCTGCTCTACTCAAGAATTGTCAAACCTAGAAACCCTCATCTTTGATGTACATTTTTTTCAAACAAGGTTTGATTTTGAAGTTAATTTCTTTATGATTTAGGGACTCCATCACGAACTTATGGATACATGTGGGGACAAGGACCGGTGTCTGTGCAAATATTGTGACGAGGAGGAGGAGGAGGAGAAGAAGGACGTTCCTAGTTGCCTATCATCCTCTAGTCCGGTGAAGGTTCTAAAGATATTGAAATTTGGTGAGGTTTTTGGTGACGATGCTGACATAGAGGAACAGATCAATCAGATGAAGCACTTCCTAGAGAGAATGCCAAATCTCGAACAACTTATATTGTACTACGATACATCTTTTGACGAAGATGTGATTGAAGTGTCAACCTAACTTCAGATGCTTACTAGAGTAGCTTCACCAAAGTGCCGGGTCCAATTAATCTCTAATAACCTAAGCTTGTCATCTATTGTGCCATCCTCTGTATCGACGAAGTGGGTTCCTCTTCTTTAGAAGAACCTATTTGGTTTCTCAGGTCTCTTTTGAATTTCTCTCAACTGTTTGATTATGTGCCTACACGTTTTGTAAAGTTGCTAAAACATCTAAGCTCTAATCAAGATATTTCGGTTCTTTCTTCTTTTGGTTAGTGTAGACTTCATGTTTTGTTTGTTTCAACTTCTTTTGTCGTTTTATCTGTTCTTGGTTGAATAGGGAAAAGAAAAGTAAAGCATGAGACCTAACTTGCCATAGAAGTTATTCCAAAAATAAAGTAACCAGTTATTCTACAAGAACTATGATTGGAACTGGATTCTTGATTGATATGATGATTTGCTTATCGAGCATTATGAAGAATGTTACAAAGATCACTCCAACGGCAGTGTTAAAGAAAAACTAATCCTCTAGACAAATTCTCTCTGAAGATGGTAGATCTTCATGATCCAGTTGATCCAGATAGTGTCATTCCTTGGATACACAAGGTGTTGGTACGTGGTGTATCGGATCTTCATCTAGTCATGGATTTGAAGGAGTGGATGTCTCCGCTTCCTTCAAGGATCTTCTTGAGCGAGACACTGGTTAAGCTGACTATAAAAATTAGAGATGGCCCTTTCATTGATGTGAAAGATGTTCATCTTCCAAAGCTTAATACTCTCCATCTCGAGTCAGTTATGTTTGATGAGAAGGATATTGGGTTTAGCAAGCTTCTTTCTGGTTGTCACGTGCTCGAAGAACTTGTTCTCGATCATATGTGGTCGTGTGTATGGACATCTTGCCCTGTTTCTGTCGCGACTCTCAAGAGACTGACGTTTTGTTGCGAGAACATGAGTTGGTGCGAAGCGCACAGTGAAAATATAAATCATGTGTCTTTTGATACTCCAAATCTTGTCTACTTGGAATATGCTGAAGTCATAGCGAACACGTATCCGAAAGTGAATTTTGATTCGCTTGTTGAAGCCAAAATCGATATTTGGATGAAAGATGATCAGATAAAAGATGTGAGATTTAGAGAAAATGAGGAAAACTATATAGTCGGCAATGCAACAGATTTTATAAATGGTATTCGCAATGTTCGGGTCCTCTACCTATCTGCCGACACTCTCGAGGTTTGTATTCCATTCTCATCTTTCTTCTAATCTTTCTCATTCTATGCTACTTTGTATAAGGATTGGAGTCAATGATTGCAACTAAGTGATGATATATCTAGTTGATAATGAGATGGTTTTGGTTTCAGGTTCTCACGTATTGTTGCAAACCAGTACCGATATTCCACAACCTGACTCATTTAACTATCAAGAGTAACCCAAAAGTTGGATGGAAATCATTACCAGAGCTGCTCAAGAATTCTCCAAATCTTGAAACTCTCGTCTTCCAAGTATGAACTAAAACTCTTTAAAGCATCGTGTAAACAAACACAAAGATTGATGCAACTTAACGTCGAAACCTTTCCTTTTTATGTTTCAGGGACTCCTTCACAGAGAAACGGAGGAGGACGACGTTCATTAGTTCCGTGAAAGTGCTAAAGATGTTCATTAGTGATGACAAAATAGAAAAGCAAATAGAGAAGGTGAAGCCCTTTTTGGAAACAATGCCACATCTTCAACAACTGGTTTTATGTGAAAGTGTCATCGCAACTTCAGATGCTTAGTAGGTTAGCTTCACCAAAGTGCAAGATCCACCTTATCCCTAGTAACCTGAGCGTATAATCAACCGTTCCCACTTCGGTATTGACGAAATGAGGTCCTCTTCTTTAGGAGAACATTTTTATGGTTTTGGACTTTGTAATTATATCAAAACCATATATGGATGGATGTGTCTACAAGTTCTTTAAAGCTTTTATATATAAAAAAAGGTTCTTTATAGTTGCTAAAAGATATATACTCTAACCAAGACTATAACAAGTTCTTACTTCTTTCGTTTAGCATCAAAGTTTTAAAAACGTGTTAGTATTCTTTGTCCAGTTTTTGCCGACAATGTTAACTTTCGTGTTTTGTTTGTTTCAGCTTTTTGTTTTGTATTGTTGTGTTAACTATTAACTATTTCTAGTTGACCGGGAAAAAACAAACCTAAAACATAAAACCTACCTTGCCATATAAGTTACTTAAAAAAGAAATCACCAGTCGTTTTCTTCTACGAGAAGTATGATCAGATCACAACTCTTGATAGATAATGACTTGCTTATTGAGCATATGGACGGTTGTACAGTAGAAACCAAAATAACTTAATCTTGGTGGCGTATCTGACTGATCAACAGTTTAGTCAAATCTCTCGACAGCTTGTTTTCTTATACAGAAATGTGCTTTAACGTTGAGAGTTTTACTACTACTGTATTTGAGCTGATTCCTAACACCGAAATTAACGTTTAGATATCTACAATAACATGAGTCATTTGACCTCTTAAATTAAATTTTTGAATGATTAGAAAAATGCTATTAAGCCAAACAAAAATCAAACATACTCGTAATAATTTAAGCATTAAGATGAGTCAACAATTGTCAAATATTTTTATAAATATATTATTGTTTAATCTAATGGGATTCAAAATATCTTACAAAATCTAACAAAAGATAGCACCTGAGAATATCTCTTTTAGACTTGACATGACACTAAAAAGGCTGGAAACCTTTGGAATCCTTTTGTACAAATTTCTTATCTTTTGGTTTTCAGGTTTTCACTAAGTGTTGTTGAAAAAGATGAATCTTGGTGGTTGTAGAGATGTAATCAGCGGTTTACCAGAGGCTCTTAGTTGCCACATCTTGTCTTTCCTTCCCACTAAAGAAGCTGCTTCTACTTCGGTTATCTCCAAAAAGTGGCGGTATCTCTTTGCTTTTGTCCCTAATCTTGATTTCGATGACTCTGTCTCTCTGAATCCTGGGAAGGAGAAAAAGATCCCTAAAACTATTACAGATCTCATGGAAATGTCTAATCAGGAAAGGAATAAGATTTCTACAAGTTTTACTGATTTTGTGTATAGAGTATTTGCATTACAAGGCAATTCTACTGTACGCAAGTTCTCTCTAAAGGTCAGAGATGGTGTTGATCCCGTCCGTTCAATTCTTGTTTTGAACGCGGTGTATCCGATCTTGATCTACACATTGATTTGGAATCAGAATTTCTGCTTACTTCGAAGATCTTCTTGAGCAAGACACTGGTTAGGCTGAAACTAAAATTTGGATACAGCCCCACCTTGGATGTTGAAGATGTTCATCTCCCAAAGCTTCAGACTCTCTATCTTGACCCAGTCCATTTTGAAAAGCATGGTTTTGTTTCAGGTACTTACTTACAGTTGTGAAGCGATACCGCTATTCAACAACCTGACTCATTTAACTATCGAGAGTAATCCAGAAGTAGGATGGCAGTCATTGCCGGCCTTGCTCAAGAATTCTCCAAATCTGGAAACCATTGTCTTCCAAGTATGAAACAAACCCTTTGAATGCATCTATTGACTCATTTTTTCAAAGTTTGAGATGTTCCACTATGTTTCAGGGACTCGTCCACAAATCCATGGATAGATGTGGAGACGTGTGCTTGTGCAAACCTTGTGAGGAGGGGATTCTTAGTTGCCTATCTTCAAGTCCGGTGAAGGTTCTAACGATACTGAAATTTGGTGAAACTGGTGATCACTATGATGACATGGAGAAGCAGAGACAGCAGATCAAGTATTTCTTGGAGAAAATGCCAAATCTGGAACATATGATATTGTTATACAATACACCAATTGATGAAGATGTGATTGAAGTTTCAGGTCAACTTGAGAGGCTATTTTCTAAAGTAGCTTCATCCAAGTGCATAGTTCAAGTAATCTCAGATAACCTCAGCTTGTCATCCACCTTATCGGCAAATGGGCTCCTCTTCTTTAGGAGCCCCTTTCCGATTTAAAGAGTACCCTCCTTTATCTCAGTGAAGATTAACAAAGCTTTGGGAGTACCCTAGCTAAAATGATCTTCTCTTGTTTCGGCCTTATTTTGTTCTAAAGACATGTGTTTGTAGGCTGTCCTTTTTGGCTGACAATGTTAACTTCATGTTTTGTTAGTTTCAGTTCGTATGTTGTGTAATGTAAACTGTTCTTTGGAAAAGAAATGTAAAAATTGAAACCTAAATTGTCATAGTAGTTTACTTGGCAAAAGTGATAATCATCAGTCGTTATCTCTTCTACAAGAAAAATGAATGGATCTCGATTCTTGAAGAATATTATAATACAAGACTACAAGAGTCACAGTACTTTAAAATAGAGTGGTCTTTACACTTGAGAGTTTCTTTTCTCTGTCGTACCATAATCTATGATTTTACTATTGTTTTGCTAATAATAGGAGGTCATAGATCATCGTTATACCTCTCTGTTTTTGGGAGCTCTGTTTTGGGCTATTTGTTTCTTTTGTATCAGACCTTTTATTTATTTAACTCAGATGACCCAAAAAAAGAAAAGAAGAGAGAGTAATCATAGCATAGCCCATGGAGACAAAGAGATAAGCCCAGATTTTGTAACAGATCATAGCCCATTTAAAAAAGTGAAATGAATTTATTAGCCGAAAAAGACAACGGCCGTGTTCTTTTCAGTGTCGCTAGCGATACCTTCCGGCGATCAAAATTATACAGTTTTTCTCTCTTTGTCATTCCAACGATATAATTACTATGCTTTTTGTCGTTAGAGTCGGTACTTTTTTCGGCGGCCAATTTAAACGACACATATGTCAATAGTCATCATCTCTTTCAAAATTAGTTGGTCGCTGGATTTAAAAATTATCAAAAATTCAGTAATAATTTTTCAGTCGCTAGCAACATTGAAAAGAACACGGCCAATATTAATAGTGTTTGACCAAGAAATTAATAAGGAACAAAATTAATAACCAAAATGAATTTTGTTATATTAATAAAACAGCATCGGGACTCACCCATCCGGCAACATGACTACCTCACTCCCGGTGACGATTGCATGGACCCTTCCACTTCCCTCTAGCATTTAACTTTGAATCCGATGTGCTGGAAGTTCTCAGTGCAAAAACAGTAACCCTTGTGAGACTGGTTTGCCATTTAGAACATCGTATTTGTTGTGTTTTGAGTTTAGCTTCTGAAAAACCTCTTATTGAATTACTTATACACAAGTTTTTTACATCATCTTCTAGGTCTTAACTACTGACTTGTCTCAATGACATCGACAAAGAGCGATATTGGTTCCAAAGATTTAGTCAGCAGTCTACCAGACGCTCTTCTTTGCCATGTCTTGTCCTTCCTTTCCACAAGATATGCTACTTTGACTTCAGTTCTCTCCAAAAGGTGGAGGTATCTGTTGGTTTTTGTACCGAATCTGGATTTTGATAACTCCTTCTACGACCATCCTGAAATGGGTAGACGAAAAATGCAACAGATGCATCAAAGTTTTCAGGTCTTTGTTGATAGAATACTCATCTACTATGCACTCTACCTCCTCAACAAGTGGACTCGTCTTCCGTTAAAAAAACACCTTTCCGGTGTAAAGATTGTTCCTCTTTCCATCTTAGAGAAGATTAGCAAAGCTTTGGTTGTTTGTTTTAGCTTAAAACAACAATAATAGGTATGTAGTTTGGTCTATGTTCTGTTATTCTATGCCTTGTGCCCTTTCATTAGGTTCTATGCGTGCAAGTTGTAAACTTTATGGTCTCTTAAGTCCTTTTGAACCTCTCATATGCCCTTTGTTACCAAATAAAAAGTCATGGGATCTGTATTGGCTACAAGTTTTGATGTTTTAGTCCTTTGTCTTGGGTAAAATTTTTTAATATGCATTTTACTATCTTGTCTTACATAGGTTACATGTTTTTTTCAAGCCTTCCCATGAGCTTATGTGCTTAAAGAGACGTTTCCATAAAATTACAAAAAACAAAGATATGATAATTGCATAAAGTTAAGAGCAAATTGAGGACGATATAAGTTATTTGATCTTTTTCTTTTGGTACTTTGGATAAAAGTATTAAACAACCAATTCAGAGATTGGTATTTTGGTATCAGTTAAAAAGCACTTGTCAAAATACCTTATTACTGTACACTGTCATCAACAATTGACGAAACCATAATTTTCATTTTCCACTTCCTTCCCACAATGAACCTCTGAATTTGGTTGTTCGGAAGTTATCAAAACTCGACCATTGAGTGATTTTAATGGCCTCAAATAAGATTCCCCATTTTTTGTCCTGAGTAATGTTCTGATGCAGTTTATGCCTTTAATTTATGTCCACCAATTTTGCTTTTGTTGATCTAGCTTTTTTATTTTCTTTCTTCGGTTGGGAATCTTAATAGAAACTAGTTGAATCGGCATGTCCTAGTTTAGGCTGTAACTTGTAATTGTTGATCTTGTATTTGACCCAAAAAAATGGATATGGGTTCCAAAGATTCGATCAGCAGTCTACCGGATGCTCTTGTTTGCCACATTTTGTCCTTCCTTTCCACAAAAGATGCTGCTTTGACTTCATTTCACTCCAAAAGGTGGAGATATTTGTTGGCTTTTGTACCAAATCTGGAATTTGATAGCACCATCTATGACCGTCGTAAAATGGGTAGACGAAAAAGGCTACAGATGCGTCAAAGTTTTAAGGTTTTTGTGGATAGAATAATGGCTTTGCAAGAGAATGCTTTGGTAAACAAATTCTTTCTTAGGTGTGAAGTTGATTCTGATCCATCCAGTGTCAATGGTTGGATACTCAACATGTTAGAGCGTGGTGTTGTAGATCTTGATCTGTACATCTCTCTAGAATATGGTTATCCCTTGCCTTCAAAGGTTTGGATGAATAAGACGTTGGTTAGGCTGAAAGTAGAAGGTACATATAAGTTCACCACTGATATGAGAGAAGTTTTTCTTCCAAAGCTTAAGACTTTGTATCTTGATGATGTTGCATTCGAACATAATGGAGCTACATTTGCCAAGTTAATTACTTGTTGTCATGTGCTTGAGGAGTTAGTTTTGATTAACGTGATAAGGGATTTTTGGGAATCTTGCTCTGTGTCTATCCCAACCCTCAAGAGACTAAAAATTTGTTGTGATTACAATGAAAAGAATCCAGAGAGTGTGTCATCTGATACTCCAAATCTTGTCCACTTGGAATTCACTGATAAAGTTGTGGTCAAGTATCCAAAAGTGAATTTTGATTCACTTGTTGAAGCTACCTTCGAAAGACACATGTTCAGATCCAAAAGGCAAAAGATTCAGAAGATGGTTATTCATCAGATAATGAGGAAGAAGGTATGATGGGAAATGCAGCAGATTTTCTTGTGGAAATAAACAATGTTAAGATTCTCTACATATTTGCTGACACTCTTAAGGTATGTTGTTGGTGTAACATTGCTCAACAAAATTGTGAGTTAGTGATTGCAATTGAATGATGATTTAGTTGGTTTTGTAATGCAATACCAGTCTTCAGCAACCTGATTCATTTAACTATTAAGATTCACTGGAAAGTAGGATGGGAATCATTACCGAATATACTCGAGAATTGCCCAAACCTAGAAACTCTCATCTTTCAAGTACCAACACATATTCTTTTCCTCCATCAGCTGACAAATTATTCTCAAACACAATTAGGTTCTGAAAACTGTTTCCTTTATTCTGTTGCAGGGACTCCATTACAAATATACAAATCAATGTGAGGACGAGAGATTCAGTTTCAAACATACAAACAAATGCTGGGATGAGGTCCTCGGGGATGGTGACAAATGCGTGTGCAAACCTTGGGAAGGCGCTCCAGTTTGCCTATCATCAAGTCCAGTGAAGATGCTAAAAATATAGAAGTTTGGAGATATCTCCTATTTAAGTGATAACTTTAATAAGCATATGGAGGTAATCTAAGTACTTGTTGGAGACGATGCCGAATCTTGAATAAGTTATATTGTATTACGATACTCCAATTGACGTTGATCTGAGTACAGTATCAACGGAACTTCAGTTACTTGAAAAAATAGCCTCACCGAAATGCAAGATCCAAGTTATCTCTGATGACATAAGCTTCTCATATACTATGCATTCTTCCTCATCAACAAGTGGACTCGTCTCTTTTACAAACACTTTTCCAGGTTAAAGATAATCTGGTTTCATCCAAAAAAGTGTAGCAGGGCTTTTGTAACGCCCCGACCGCCACCTCTTAATGGGCCCCATGTCCGCTCCGGCCTGTGGGCCCATCTTTGTCCTGACGGTCGGAACGCTACGTCAGGGAGGCTTAAAAGACTTGTTTACCAAACCTACAAATCACCACGTGATCTTTCCCCATGTTTTGTCCTTACTCACACGGTTCCGATAATTACTTCCCGGAATGTCACTCATCCTGAAATTGCTCCAGCACAAACACGCTTAACTGTGGAGTTCTCTCAGGACAGTTGACCGAAAAGATAAGTGCACTTTGGTGACATAGGTGGCCAAATCAATTCTTTTAAATCTCTTCGCATGCACCACCATATTTTCTGAAATCGGAGTGTTATAGCTTTGGTTGTTAGTTTAAGCTTAAACAAATTCAATATGGTATTTGTATTAATATCATCTAGTCCTTTTAAAAAGCTCACGAAATTTGAAACCCAAAGGAAACTGTCGCCACCAAATTTCTCAGAAATTTTCTTTATTTCGATTAATCTCTCTTATTACTACGTTACTCTGATCTCTAAAGTTAATTAATTTTATTTCTCTTTTTTTTGTTGGTCAACGACGTGTGCGCAGTTTAAATATACGTCCCGGTTTGGTATCCGATTTAAGTTTCTGGTTTAGACATTTGAAATTTACCGAAATGGGCCGACATATATGCGTACTCGGATCCGACCCATAAAGAAAGGAAAATAATAAGTTAGCCCATTCAGACAAAGACATAAACTCAAGCCCCTAATTTGTAACAAATCATAACCCATATATTTAGTGATTGTTTAGTTATCTGTTTAGTGATTGACAAAAAATAACAAAATTAGTAACCAAAATTAGAGAAAATTATAACAATAACAACATCGGGACTCACCAGTCCCGCTCTCGGCGACAGTTGCAAAAAGTGTAAACCCTAATCTCCTCTTCCAGTTCCCTCTAGCATTCAACATTTGATTCTGAATCCTTACTGCTGAAATTTTTATGGGTTATTGAGTTCTCAGGTTCTCCTTTCATTTCCAAGTAAGTTCCCAATTTCTTCTTCTGATTTTGTATTTTGCTTTTGTGGGTTCATGTGCCTCTGTTTCTCAAAATTACCTGTGTGTTTGGGAGTTTAGCTTTTGAAAAATCTCTGATTGAGTTTGAAGTACTGACGCAAGCTCACATCATCGTCCAGGTAATATAATGAATAAGATGGAAATTGGTTCCAAAGATCTTATCAGCAGTCTACCAGACGCCCTTCTTTGTCACGTCCTGTCCTTCCTTTCCACAACAGATGCTGCTTCCACATCAGTTCTCGCAAAAAGGTGGAGGTATCTGCTAGCTTTTGTACCAAATTTGGATCTTGATAACACCATTTATGACCGTCCTAAAATGGGTAGACGAAAAAGGCTAGAGATGCGTAAAAGTTTCAAGCTTTTTGTGGATAGAGTATTGGCTTTGCAAGGGAATGCTCCTTTAAACAAATTCTCTCTTAAGTGTAAAATTGGTTCTGATCCATCTCGCGTCAATGGTTGGGTACTCACTGTGTTGGACCGTGGTGTAGTAGAGCTTGATCTATACATCGCTTCGGAATATGAATATCCGCTACCTCCAAAGGTCTTGATGAGCAAGACATTGGTTAGGATGAAAGTAGCAGGAACAGATGAGTTCACCATTGATGTTGGTGAAGTTTTCCTTCCAAAGCTTAAGACTTTGCATTTTAATGATGTTTCGTTCGGTGATGAGGGTGGTCCTGCATTTGCCAAGCTGATTTCTGGTTGTCACGCCCTTGAGGAGCTAGTTATGATTAAAATGATGTGGGATTACTGGGAATCTTGCTCTGTGTCCAACCCATCCCTCAAGAGAGTTACAATTGATTGTGAGAACATTGATGAGAATCCAAGGAGTGTGTCATTTGATACTCCAAATCTTGTCTATTTAGAATTAACTGATACTGTTGCGGCCAAGTATCCAAAAGCGAATTTTGATTCGCTTGTTGAAGCTAGCATAGGCCTTCGAATGACACCTGATCAGGTCTTCCGCGCTAGAGATTTAGTAAATCGTCATTATGGTTATAAAAGATGTAAGGGTGGAAATGCAGCAGATTTTCTCAAGGGAATATGCAATGTTAAAATCCTTTACTTATCATCCGAGGCTCTTGAGGTTTGCATATGAATCCCATCTATATCTTCATAAAAAAAGACAAATAAGCTAGAACTGAAATACCCTTGTCTCAGTTTGGTAAGTTTTAAGAATTAAACCTGTGACTGAGGCCTATTTTCGAACCAGTTTTAGTTTCATTAGGTATATTCGAGTTAATGATTGCAAATGAATACTGATCTTTTTTTCTTTCTTTCAGGTCCTTACTTTTTGCTGTAAAAAAGCAATACCAGTCTTCAACAACCTGATTCATTTAACAATTGAGACTGACCAAGATGTGGACTGGGAATCATTGTCGAAACTACTCGAGAATTGTCCAAATCTAGAAACCCTCGTCTTCGAAGTACCATCGCATATCCTTTTTCTTGCATCAGCTGACACATTTCTTTTCAAACACATGTAAATTCTGTAAAAAAACCATTTCCTTTGTTATACTTCAGGGACTCCATTACGGAGACACAAATCAATGTTTTGACAAGGATTACCGCTTCAAGGACACGAACGAATGTTTTAGCGATCAAGGTGACACGTGTCAGTGCAAACCTTGGTACGGCACTCCCGTTTGGCTATCATCAAGTCCAGTGAAGATACTAAAGGTATTGAAGTTTGGAGAAATCTCTAATTACAAAGATGACATGGATAGGCAGACAGATCTTATCAAGCACTTTTTGGAGACAATGCCGAATCTTGAACAATTGATATTATACTATAACACTCCATTTGATGATGATCTGAAAATAGTATCAACCGAACTTCAGATGCTTGAAAAAGTAGCCTCAACCAAATGCAAGATCCAAGTAATCTCTGATAACATCAGCTACTCATCTACTGTGCACTCTTCCTCATTGACAAGTGGACTCGTCTTCTTCAAAAACACCTTCCCGGTTTGAAGATCATCATGCTTCATCTCAGAGAAGTTTATCAAATCTTTGGTAGTTAGTTTCAGTCTTGTCTATGCTCTTTCAGCTTCTCGATGTTTATTTTCTGGTTATTCATGTTGGTGATATGCGTAAACCATGGGATTGTCTTGCCTAGAAGAAAGTTTTTGTAAAGTTTGCCAAAACTTTTAGCAAGCTTCTTTTGTTTTTGTTGTTCAAAGACCTTTGGTTTTATGCTCTGTCTTTTACTGTTCCAGCTTCTAAAATATGCATTCTACTTTTTTGTCCACATTGGTTACATATTTTTGTAAGGTTTTCACAGTTCAGTCTTAAAATTGCTCCACGCAACTTTGAGTTAAACGATGTGCTTAGAGGGATATATTTACTCAAAATAATAATAAAGACTTATAACGAAAACAAAGATTATGATAATAGCATAAAATTAGGATTAAATTCAGGATCGACTTGTTTATATAATTTACTTGAGGGAGCAATTTTTGGTAAACTTCATTCACTAATACGACGTCGTTTAAAGGATCCAGCATTGGAATCCACCCATCCCGCCACATTGCTATCTCACTGACGGCAAAGATTGACAAAAGCCCCAATTTTCATTTTTAGCTCTCTTCCAACAACAAATCTCCGAATCTGGTGCTTTAGGATGAGTCCAAGTAAGTTTCCTCATTTCTTCTTCTGATTCTTGTTCTTACGCAGTGTCTGCCTTTAATTTTTCTCCAGCACTTAGCTTTCTTTGTTTCCGGTTGGGAACCTTACAATTGTGTAAAGAGACTAGACCTTGGAACTGTTTTTTGTAGTTTGAGAATGTCGTATATTTGGAGTTTTGAGTTCCGTTCTTAAAACCCTGTTGTTTTCTAATTGTTTTAGGTTGAAAGTGTTGATCTTTTGTTAGAAAAAGATGGATTTTGTCTCAAGAGATATAGTCAGCAGTCTACCAAATCCTCTCATGTCCCACAGCTTCCACATCGGTTCTCTCGATAAAAAGGCGTTACTTGTTTGCGTTTGTAACAAATTTTGATTTTGATGACTCGGTCTATCAGCATCATAAACGGAAAAGCGATGATGAAATTAGTATAAGTTTTATGGAATTTGTGGACAGAGTGTTGGCTTTGCAAGGGAATGGTACCTTCCAAGATCTTTGTGAGTAAGACATTGGTTAGGCTGAAATTAGGACCCGCGGATGAACTCACTTTCACCATGGATACGAAGCATGTTTTTCTTCCAAAGCTTAAGACGCTCTATATTGATTCACTTGTGTTTGAAGAGCGTGGTTTTGGGTTTGTAAAGCTTCTTGCTGGCTGTCTGCTCGGGGAACTAGTTCTGATGAATATCGGGTGGGAAAATTGGAAGTTTGCACTGTGTCTATCAAAACCCTCAAGAGGCTGAGGTTTTTCTGTGAGGACACTTATGAGAATCCAAAGAGCGTGTCATTTTATACTCCAAATCTTGTTTACCTAGAATATTCTGACGCTATTGCGGGCTAGTATCCAAAAGTGAACTTGAGTTCGCTTGTTGAAGATCATATCGATCTTCGACTGACAGAAGATCAGACTGCAGATGCAAACTTTTCAGAAGACTACTTCCCGGAAGATGATGAGGAAAAACAGATGGTCGGTAATGCAACGGATTTTCTTAAGGGAATAAGCACTGTTCAGATCTTTTACTTATCTGCCAAAGCTATTGAGGTTTGTATTTCAATCCCATTGGTTAATGGCTTGAGTTGATGATCACAAGTGAGTGATGAGATAGTTGATTCGCTTTTGTTTCAGGTACTTACTTTCTGCTGTGAGCCAATCCCGGTTTTCAACGACCTGATTCGATTAACGATTGAGAGTCACTCAGAAATTGGATGGGATTCATTGCCAAGTCTACTCAAGAATTGTCCAAATCTGGAAACCCTTGTTTTTAAGGTATAAAAAAAACCCATCAAAGCATCTTTGTTTATCAGTCACATGAAAACAAATACAACTTAACTATGAAACCTTTCTTGATGCTTCTTCAGCGTCTTCTCCACAAGCATAATAAGGTATGTGGGAACGTGTGCTGTTGTAAACGTCCGAAGCATCCTTCTTGCCTTTCATCTTCTCCGGTGAAGGTGCTAAAGATTTTTCTGTTTGAAGACAACGATGAAGAAGACGGGTCGGAAATAGCGGCAGATCAAGTATTTCTTGGAGAAATTGCCGCGTCTTGAACAATTGATAGTATACTATAACACATCATATGACCCTGCTGTGTTAGACTTATCCAAGAAGCTTCAGAAGATTCCTAAGATACCTTCACCAAATTGCAAGATCCAGGTAGTCTCTGAGAATCTTAGTTTGTCATCTACTGTTCCTTCTTTCTTGACAACGAAATGGTCTGCTCTTCCTCCTGAAGAAGAAGCTCCCTGGGTTGAGTCTCCTCCTCCTCGCGGAATAGATGATCCCATGTTTGACTATACTCCTTCTCCAGATGAAGAAGATTACTGGTTCCACTAGGCTTTGATCTAAACTCAAAAGCAATTAAAGATTTCCTCTGTTTCTGTCGTTTGTACTTTTGCACTCTGGCTTTTGTTCTTTTTGAAACTGAGAATGTTAAAACTTTATGTGGTGTTTGTTTCCCCTTATCCTGTGGTGTTAAAACTGTTGTTTGATTGTTTCAACTTCCAAGCATGCTTGCACGTGCCCTGGAGAACTTTTTTATGGTGTGAACGCAGATATCTTTCGATTTTTCTACTGGTCCCTTAACAAGAATCATACGACTTGGCTAATATATCAAATAAATTATTTAATAACAAAATAATCCAATAATTGAATGACGGATAAACTTACTTGCTTCTTCATGTTTCCAAGACATTTTTAATACCAAATTGCTTCTATCACTTTTGGTCCAGAAGTTGCTTTGCATAAAAAATCCTAATTCTCCTTTTCCACTACCCTTATGAACCGTCGCCGTCTGTTTGAAGCTGTAGGGTGATTTTGATGGGCTGTGCTTTTACACTCAACACAAGTGAGTTTTCTAATTTCTGCTTTTGACCTTGTGTTCCTATAAGATCTGTTTATTCTTTTGTGGTTCTTGTCTTTTTCCTGGTGAAATTCCTAACCGAACCTTATGATTCCGATTGTGTAATAGATTAGGCCTTGAAACTGGTTTGGAGTTTAGGACCGCGTATTTTTGTATCTTGAGTTCAGCTTCTGAAATCTTCTTGTTGGATGTGTTGTTTAGGTTTGTAAGTGCTGATCTGTCTCAGAAAGAAACATGGATGATTGTTCCAAAGATGTAATCAATTGTTTACCAGACAGTCTTCTTTGCCAAATCTTGTCCAACTTGTCTACGAAAGAAGCTGCTTTGACATCACTTCTCTCAAAAAGATGGCGGTATCTGTTTGCTCTTGTACCAAATCTTGATTTTGATTGCTTTTCCTCTCTGCATTCGGAAACTGTGATGCCGGATCAGACGAGTTTTATTGACTTCGTGGATAGAGTATTAAAATTGCGAGGGAAATATCATATTAACAAGTTCTCTCTCAAATGTGGAGATGGTATTGAGGATGAAGACGTCTTCCCTTGGATATTAAATGCACTGAGACATGGTGTATCAGATCTTGCTCTACATGTCTCTCCCACATTGGTTTATTGGTTGCCTTCAAAGGTTTTTGCGAGTAAGACACTGGTTAGGCTGAAAATAGGACCTAAAGATGGTCCCAGAATTAAACTGAGAAATGTTTGTCTTCCAAAGCTTAAGACTCTAAATCTAGATTCAGTTGTGTTTGAAGAGAATGAGATTGGGTTTGCAAAGCTGCTTTCTGGTTGTCCCCTGCTTGAGGAATTAAGTTTGCTTAATCTTGTGTGGGATTATTGGGATTCTTGCTCTGTGTCTTCCAAAATTCTCAAGAGGCTAACACTATGTTGTGCAGAGTCTGATGAAAATCCGAAGAGTGTCTTATTTGATACTCCAAATGTTGTCTATTTTAAATATTCTGATAATATTGCGCACAAGTATCCAAAAGTGAATTTTGATTCACTGGTTGAAGCTATTATCGGTATTCGTATGACGAATGATCAGAAAGCAAATGCGAGATATGTATCAGATGTTGATGAGGAAACAGAGATGGTTGGCAATGCAATGGATCTTCTTATGGGAATATGCAATGTGAAGACCCTTTACTTATCTTATGACACTCTTGAGGTATGTAAATCTAACATTACTAGAGGGTTTTAGACTTTTAGTTAATTAGTATTTGGAAAGGAGTGATACTTTTTTGTTTTGTTTCAGACACTTAATTTTTGCTGTCAATCGATACCGGTATTCAACAATTTGACTCATCTAACTATTGAGAGTCATCCGGAACTAGGATGGGAATCACTGCCAAATCTGCTCAAGAATTGTCCAAATCTTGAAACCCTTGTCTTCCAAGTGAGCAAATCAAACCCTTGAAAATGAATCTGTTTACTAATTTTACATTAAAGTTTGAGATGTTTCTTTTATGTTTTAGGGACTCCTTCACAAAGCAACAGACAGATGTGGGGATGTGTGCTTGTGTCAAGGTTTGGAGAATAGTCCATCTTGCTTATCATCAAGTCCGGTGAAGCTTCTAAAGATATTGAAATTTGGAGAAACCAGTGATGATGACGATATGGAGATAGAAATGGAGCAGATAAAGAATTTCTTGGAGAAAATGTCGAATCTTGAACAACTCATAATATTCTACAATACATCAGTAGATAATGATCTGGTTGAAGTATCAAGCCAACTTCAGATGGTTCCAGCAGTAGCTTCACTCAAGTGCAAGATTCAAGTAATCTCTGATAACTTTAGCTTGTCATCCACTTTGCCCATTTCCTTGTCGATGAAATATGGATTGCACCTCTAGAAGAACCTTACTGGTTTCGTGGAATCAATAATGCGGTCATGCATCGTTTACCATTTGGAAGCTATATATGGATGTGTCTCCTGGCTACAAGTATCTGTAATTACTAAAAATATCTTAAAACTCAAATCAAGATTCTCTTGTTTCTGTTGTTTGTACTTTGCTGCTTAAAAAAGCTCTCATCCTTGTGTGTTTATGCTTTTGTTGTGAGAAACTTGAGTTGTAGTTTGAGTTTCTTTCTTTTGTTGTGTTAAATGTTTGAGTAGAGAAGAAACTAACATGAGACCAAACTTGCCATAGAAAAGTAATTGTTACCTTATTCTTCTTAATTAAGTGGAGAAGAAACTAAACAAAATTCCTGTTGCTCTCTCAAGCTGATTCACTTCATAGGATTTTTCTTGTGTTGCTGCATTCTGTAAATGGTGTGAATGAATTAATGACTTCTCTCTTTCGTCTCACAAAGTAAGTAAATCATGAACCACATTGGTGAGAAACCAAACAATGTTGGGCAATGGAAATGGTGGAAATGGTGGACCATTGAGGCCATGTGGATTTACGGAAATGTTAAATAAAGTCAAATCAATACAACACTATGTTCACATCTTCTCTCTTTACATATACACATCTTTCCCTCTCTATATAGATATGTATATCTAATATCTTTCTTTCTTAATGTGTGTGTGTGTTGTTGAGATAATGGGTTTGTGTGGTAGACTGGTGGGGGAGAAGAACCCAGCAGTAGGAAATGGTGGAATCACCATCAAAAGAGCTACATCAAAAGAGCTTCTAGAAGTTTTTGACTTTGGAACTTTTCATTAAACTAGATTCAGTACACCTAAAAGCGAAATCTTCTTTTGTTCTCACCTTTCCATATGTTAAGTAACGGAGTTTTTGAATATACATATGGTCCCATTAGATCATATCGTGAATATAATTATTCTCATGAGCCACGGAAATAAATAAGTAAACTATTTTCATATTCACCGATTAGCCACAATGTCACATATTTTTGGCGATTATGTAGTTATAACCACGGATATAATATGTTAGTATTTATGGCCAAATTATCATGAACACCTACGGACTACATATTGTCAATAGCCACTACAAATTCATGGCTATAACCCCACCGTTTTGAGTAGTTATATCATTGCTTGCTTTTAATTACTGTTCGAAGACCATTTTTTCCTAGAATGGCACAATTTTATTGGGATATTGTACATTTTTAAATAGTGGATCTTGTAAGGTCGGATGTGGGTATTTCGATTTGGACCACTCGTATCCAAAAGTTTTGGTCTTTTGAGTAATTTGGGTTGGGTGTCAATATGAACACAGAACGCCCCCAAGATTTTTTTAAATCCAATGATTCAGTCATATTTTTGCTCATTTATATCTCTTATCATAAACCACAAGTAGTCTCAATATCAACATGGAGAAACTCAAAAGATCTTTCGCATCATTTTATTAGAGGTGAGAACATATAATATATTTTATCTTGAAGAAAATGCGGACGTTCATACTAGGAGCGGACATCAACTATATAATTTATATACAACAATTGCAACATGTGGTTGATGATTTATAGTAGAGGTTTAGTGATATTCAATATTATTTTGTTGTTGTATATACAATATAGCCTGGTTAATGAAGAATATTAAAATTGTCTTTATTAGCTGGTTAAGCAGCCATTTTATTATTGAACGTAGCATGACAACGAACAGAAGTCCTTAAATAATAATTATTCGTTTCAATTAATCAAAAAGTTAGGTTTGAGTCGTTTGACAAACATTGTCTTATATTTATATATTTAGAGGTAGTGTGAACACCCAATGAAAAAACATTTAATTGTGGTTCAAACATTGTCGGCACTCGAGAGTTAAGACATCATGAGTTATGAACTAACTATATAGATCAATATGATGATGAGATTTCAGATTTACAAGTTCTTGGTATGTATAACTTTTTTTTTGTTTCCTTATGAATATTTCTTTTACATGGATCTAAACCATCATAAAACCTACTTTCACACAGATTGCTTAGAGTGGTAAAACAAATAAGATGTGAATCAATCGTCGTTATTCCGCAACACTGTTTAGAATTTTAGTGTCAACTAGTTGACTTGCAAAGTAACATGACTAAAACCAGATGGATAACAACCATTTACAAGGCCGTCGCCCTCGTTCGTTCTAAGAGAGAGAGGAAGAGAGTTGTACTTTTAATTTCTCATTAAAAAAAGTATGGCCAAATCATGGCTACAGCCTACATGAATGCTATTTTGCCAATTATTATTTTATTATTATTGTTTTTGCAAATATTGCCATGACGCAACATGATCCTGTTTAAACTGTTTTAATTTTAATTTGGGGACTCTTTAATTTAGAAAATATGTGGTAATTTGAATATCGAGGCGAATTAGATATCAAATCCGCATGCGTACGATTTCATATTCACACTCATATGCGTAAAATGCTACATTAATAACATCCATGTATACTACTATACTTGCACTTGTTTCCACGTGTCATGGGAATCTTTAATGGTGTGAACGCGATTATCTTTTGATTTTCCAACGTGCCTTTAAGATTAAACAACAACTGGAAACTTTTAGCATTCCTAATCCTTTTTTTTGTTTAACGTCTTATTCGTAATCTAAATCATCTATGAGTCAAAATATGTTATTATTTAGATGAATATTATTTTTCTTGACATCATTAAGAACATTTATTAGTTTGTCAATGTCCAAGATACATATAGTTAGTATAGAATGAAACGTAAAATCTTTATGAATGTTTTGTGAGAAAAAAAAAAGTGAAATTACGTTTTGATATGTTTCGAAATTTTTTAAAATATGTATTCTATACCATAATCCATAATCAATTATTGACCAATAATCACGGTTGGTCCACAAAAAGGACCCACTCACTTTCACCTACAACTTCCAGTTGCAGTCGATCCTCTGCATTACTCTCTCGCAATATATATATATTTACACACACACGCCACTAATCAAAATACAAAGAACTGACTTCCTCCATTAACAAGAAAAAAGCTTTTTCTTCGATTAAAACAAAAAAATATTTTAAGAAGAAGGAGAAGGTACAGTAACAGAATCATCATCACCATGTCTATTTCTTCCGACAACAATAGCGTACCAAGACTTGTAATCAAGAAAGTTCTAGCAAAGCTTGAGAAGGAAGGTGAAGGCGCTGTCGTTAGAAACGGCATTACAGAGTGAGTTTTCTTCTTCTTTCTCAAAAGCAAAATCCAATGGCTTCACCTTCAAGTTCCATATATATATTTTTTTCTTTTTGGGTTAATTCAGGATTGACCAGAAGTTATTGGACCCGTTCGTGTTGCTAGTTGAATTTTCCTGTAAGTCTCTTCCTTTCCCAAATCTGTAAATTAAAAGTGTGATTTTTTATTATGTTATAGGCTAATCTAAAGATTACAAAATTACTTGCTCTGTTTTGCTCTGTTTCTTGATCAGTTTCACTCTCAGCTGGATTCCCAGATCATCCTCACAGAGGTGAGTATCACCTATACCTTCTTACACACAAATATATATATATATACACAAAGTTTCTCTGTTCTGAAATGTCTCTAATGTAATTGGTCAACTGTGTGCAGGTTTTGAAAGTGTTACATACATGCTACAGGGAGGTATCATTCACAAAGATCCCAAAGGTCATAAAGGTACAATCCAAGCCGGAGATGTTCAGGTGAAAACAATACAGAAGACACACAAATAAAAACATCAAATTGAGTTTTCTCATTTCACTCAATTTTGACTTTGATCTAACAGTGGATGACAGCAGGAAGAGGAATCATTCATTCCGAGTTTCCGGAAGAAGATGTCAACAATGGTTTACAGCTTTGGATCAATCTCCCTTCCATTGACAAAATGTAAAAGAAGATTCTTTACAATCATCTCAGAAAAGAGTTCCAGTTTTGAATCTCTCTGTTCTTTGATTTTGACAGGATTGAACCAAAATATAAAGAACTATCGAGTTTAGACATCCCGAGAGCAGAGGAAAACGGAGTAGAGGTCAAAGTCATAGCCGGAGATTCGATGGGAATACAATCTCCAGTCTACACAAGAACACCAACAATGTTCCTTGACTTTACCCTCAAGCCAGGATCTCAAACCCACCAGAACGTTCCAGAATCTTGGACCGCTTTCGCCTACATTATAGAAGGCGATGAAGGGGTGTTCGGTTCCTTGAACTCTTCCGCTATATCTGCGCATCATGTTGTTGTCTTTGGACCAGGGGATTTAGTTAGCGTGTGGAACAAGTCAACCTCGAGGCCATTGAGGTTTCTGTTTATTGCAGGGAAACCGATAGGTGAGCCGACGGTTCAGTGTGGTCCGTTTGTGATGAACTCGCAGGCGGAGATCGATATGGCTTTCGAGGATTATCAGAATGCTAAGAACGGGTTCGAAATGGCCAAGTGTTAAGAGGTCACAGTGAAAAGAGTTTGTAAACAAAAACCATATGAATATTTTTGGGGCTTGTTTTCTTTATTTCACATTCAAGATGAATCAATGTTAGGAGCAATAATAACGATGCTCGGTTTGAGAAAGTTGATTACACTTCAGATTGTATTTCGGCTTTGACAACAAATCGAAATTGTACTCGGAGAAAGCTTGAAACAAAGAAAAATGATGTGCATAATCTCAATTTCTGGTTCACTAACGAGCAAAATTTCTCAGAATTAATGTTCTTCAAACGTTTCAATCTCCACCATATGGGGATTAGACCTGCTGAAACCGAGTTACATAACCAGAATCTGTATAATACTCTTTATCTGCACAAGCGTCTTAATTTTTGATAACTCATTATCATCAAGAAACTGTGATCCAATCATAATTCTTCAAGAAGAGATCAATGATTGCTAATGACTAGAAGAAGAGAAACAAAGAAAAGATCCTAGTCAAAAGGACAAAAGCATTAGACACGAGTCATTAAATGAAAAACAAACAGTAGAAACAAGAGGATCTTGGTTTTTCCTTTAGATCAATGATTGCTAATGACTAGAAGAAGAGAGACAAAGAAAAGATCCTAGTCAAAAGGACAAAAGCATTAGACACGAGTCATTAAATGGAAAACAAACAGTAGAAACAAGAGGATCTTGGTTTGTCTAATTTTAATATGTAAGAAGCCAGCAAATTGACTTTCATAATTTGGGAGGATATGATTACGATACAAACCTCAAGAGTGTTGCCAAATAAGTAAAGGATCCTAACATTGCTTATCCCCATAATAAGATCTGTTGCATTACCGACCATATCTCCATAGGTTGCATGTGCATGCTGAACACTTGTCATTTGAAGACCGATACTAGCTTCAACAAGTGAATCAAAATTCACCTTTTTATACTCGTTAGCAATATGATCAGAGTATTCCAAGTAGACAAGATTCGGCGTATCAAATGTAACACAAAACGGATTATGATCAAGCTCTTGACAGTAGAGAGTTAAGTCTCTTGAGATTTTTTGAAAAAAAAGAGCGCCTCCAATAACCATCCCAGGATAGATTGATCATAACTAGTTCCTCAAGCACAGGTTACTTGGGGATAAGCAATTGTATCTCATCTCGCAATTTCGAAGCTTCGTCTTAAGTTGGCTTGATATCTTAATCAGATCATCGTCACCAATTTGATTTATTGTACTTGTTGTATATTTTCCTTGCGAGTGATCAGAAGTTATTGGATCCGTTGTCTTAAAACTGTGATTATGATGTTTATTTATTATTGTACAACACATAAAAAGTGAAAATGCATATCGAGAAGCCAGAAGAGTAAGACACAGATTACAGAACAGAGACCAAACTATGCTAAAAGCTATTCAGTTAACAACTTGAAAAATATGACTTTATATACAACACCAAAAAGGTGAAGATGCATATTGTGAAGCTAAAAAGAGTTTAAGGCAAAAATAACAGGACAGAGCCAAACTAGATAACTTTGTGCTAAAAACTAGAACAAGAAGCTTTTGCAAAGTGGAAAAAAAAAAAAAAAAAAAAAAAAAAAAAAAGCTTTTGCAAATCTTCTCTGAGTTAAAAGGGAGGATAATCTCCCATTTAGTCGATACCGGAAAAAGGATAAATTGGTGCGATTACGTTATCACAGATTAGTTGGATACTGCACTTCGATGAAGCTCCTCTAGTAGGAATTAGCCTCTCAAGTTGGCTTTTCAAATCTTCATTAATTCGTGTATTGTAGCACAGTATCATCTGTTCAAGGTTAGTCATTGTCTCCAGGAAATACTTGACCTGATCCATCTGCTTCTGCTTCTCCGTGTCATCGCAGTAAAAAGAGATTTCACCAAACTTGAGTATCTTTAGAACCTTCACCGGACTTGATGATAGGCAACTACGAATGTCCTCCGAAGATTTGCATAGGCACCGTCAGCATCCTCACATTTAATTGTTTTCTTGTGATGGAGTCCCCGAATAACAGAGGAAACAACTTCAAAATCTAATTTTGTTTGAAAATGTAGGCCAAGGATATGAGTTGGTACTTCGAAAACGAGGGTTTCTAGACTTGGACAGTTCTTGAGTAGAGCCGGCAATGATTCCCATCCTACTTGCCAGTGAGTCTTAACTGTTAAATGAATCAGGTTTTTGAATACTGGTATTGGTTCACAACAGAAAGTAAGAACCTGAAACAAAAACCAGATCAACTTCATTTGCAAGCCATGTAGCACTTACTGAAACAAGGGTATTTCAAATTACTGGTTTTTCTTCTTTTAATTTCTAAGTAACCAAAAGATGATTAAGATACAAACCTCAAGATTGTTGGCAAATAAGTAAAGGATCTGAGCGTTGCTTATCCTCATAAGAGGATCTGTTGCATTACCGACCAAGTCTCCATAGCTTGCAAGTGCATGCTGATCACGTGTCATTCGAAGACCGATACTAGCTTCAACAAGTGAATCGAAATTCACTATTTCATACTTGGCTGCAACACGATCACAATATTCAAAGTAGACAAGATTCGGAGTATCAATTGAAACACTATCCGGATTATTATCCCAGTCTTCACAACGTAGCGTTAGTCTCTTGAGGGTTTTGGAAGAGACAGAGCGGTTCCAGTACCCCTCCCAACATAGATTGATCACAACTAACTCCTCAAGGACAGAGCAGACAGAAATAAGCTTGACGAGGTTACTATCACCGTCTCCAAACGAAATAGAATCAAGATAGAGAGTCTTCAGCTTTGGAAGAAAAACATGTTCCATATCATCAATAACAGCACCATTTCCAGTTTCTATTCTCAACCTAACCAGTGACTTGCTCACAAAGACACATGCAGGCATCGAATCCTTCCAATCCACAGTAACGGGTACATCAAGATCCGATACCCCACGTTCCATCACATATGATATCCAACGAGAGACACAAACTGGATAAATACCATTTTGACACTTTAGAGAGAACTTGTTGACAGTAGAATTCCCATGCAAATCCAGTACTCTATCCACGAAATCCATAAAGATCCTATGGATCTCATTCGTTTCTAGTTGGTTAACCAATTCAGGGAGCATACATACCGAATCATCGAAATCAAGATTTGGTACGAGAGCAAAGAGATACTGCCATTTTTTGGAGAGAAGCGATCTTAAAGCAGCTTCTTTTGTGGAAAGAAACGACAGTATGTGGCAAATAAGAGCTTCTGGAAGATTGCTGATTATATCTTTGCAACATATATCCATCTTTTTGGAATTCATAGTGACAGAACTCAAACAGTTACAAACCTGCAAAAACGACATGATCTCGAGTAAGTAACTATAGAAAAATATGCAAGAAAAATATGCAGGAAAATATGCAGGAAAATAAGAACACAAGATTTAATAAGAATATCTCTCTTATTATTAGCTTTAGAAACAATCTCTCAAAAAACTAAAGCTCTCACACAATCTTTCTCTCACAATTCTCAAAGGGATGCCACAGCTTAGCGGGTCAATTAATTTATAATTTTTTATTTTTATAAATATAATATATATAAACAACACATACATAATCAATCACTAACCAACTAAAATTCACTTTTTAAATAAAACTCAAATCGGTAATTGGACAAAACATGCATAAAATGTTAATAAAAGTAATAAAATTCTCTACCAAAACAAGATGCAGAAAAAAGAATTTAAAAATAAACAAAAAAATAAACACAATGAACTGTAAAGAAGAAAGAGTCACGCTTGATCAAAAGCATGTTGTCCCTTATCAAGGTTTAGAGAGAAGAAATTAAGTGATTTTTTCTGTAAAATAGCAACATTGGTATATAAATTGGTTTGAGCTTTGAAGGCATACGTAAAAAATTTGAAATAAAATGTTTGGATTTGACCCAACTGGCCGGTTCAACCACCGGTTCACGGGTTTTTAGCGGGTTTTTACGATTCTATCCGAATTTTTACAAGTCCGATATTTAGAGATAATTCGAATCGGACTGTCAGCCGGTTTACGGTTAGACCGGTCCGATCGACCGGTCCGGTCTGAATTTAAAAACATTGGCCGAGTGTCTTTTACGGATATCATCCCAAATCGATTACTTACCAAAGATATAAAGTTTTTTGGACGTTTACCAAAGAAACTACATTAGATTAAATTAGATTACTTAGCAAAAAAATAAAATAAAATTAAATTTTCGTTGTTTTGAATTGAGATTTGTTCAACTTATATTTGTAGCGTCTTTTTACCGTTTCATGAGGTCAATAATCTATTAACTTTTAATAGGTTTGTCTCTCTTCTCTCAGTAATTTTTGTTGGGTTAAATTCTCTAATTTAATACAATGAATCGATTAAAAAAAAAAAAAAAAAACGCTTGTCTACAAACAAAATGCCAATTTTTTATTTTTCTATAAAAAAAACTGAACTAGTTACTATATGATATATGAACTTGGAAAATAATGAAGTTTTAAATAGTCTTCCTGTTAATCTTAGCTTCTTCACCTCTCTTGCATTTTCTTACTCTTCTTTCTCGCTGCTAATCATTTTAACGTGCATAAAGCTGCAGGCTTTACCACGGTAGCAAATGTTGTCCTCGTACATCAAGCAAAGAAGCTTCACAGAAGTTGGTGATCGGGGAAATGTCAACAATGATTCGGCGGCCTACATAGAATGTTCCGTGAAGATTCCTAAGTGCATTTCTTGCTTGCTCGTATTCTTGAAACTGCACGTACACATTACCAGCCTACACAAGATGATGGAAACATTGTTGTGATTAACGTCCAGTTAAAAAAGACAATGAAAGAAACTTTTGCATGAGTATCTAGAAACTCACTAACTAAGTGTTCAGCAAGATTCTCACAGATTTTCAGACTCACAACCTCGCCATATTTCTCCAGCTCCTCTAAAACTAGTGGACTGATTTTTATTTTGTTTTTCGTGTTTGGACCGGGGGATTTAGATAGCATGTGGAATAAGTCAACCTCAAAGCGTTGAAGTTTCTGTTAATTGCAGGGGAACGGATAGGTGAACTTGTGGTTCAGTATGGTCCGTTTGTGAGGAATCCGCAGGCAGAGATCGATATGACTATTGCAAACATTCACAATGCTAAGCACGTTTGAAATGGCCAAGTGTTGGAGGGTCACAGCGAATAGAGTTTGAAACAAAACCCCAAATATGAATTTTTGGGTGTTTTTCTTTATTTTTGGATAATAAAAACAATGCTCTGTTTCAGAAAGTTAACTATAGACTTATTTTCTTTTTGTAGTGGCTTGTATGACAAATTAGCTACTCAAACTAAGAACCGAAACAAGCAAAAGATAATTAATCGAGCATTCCCAATCAAAAATAACAAATAATCATACACAAGTCACAAAAGCTAAGAAAATAAGTCAGAAAGAAGAGTAGAATCTTGTTTCTACTGTGGTCATACAATACTGCAGGATGTTGTACATATAACGAGCCATCGAAATCAAGATTTGGTCAGTAAGCAAAGAGATACCGCCACTTTTTGGAGAGGACTGAAGTCAAAGCAGAATCTTCAATGGGAAGGAATGACAAGATGTGGCAAATAAGAGCTTCTGGTAGACCACTGATTCTATCTTTGGGACCAAAATCCGTCTTTTTCGATTTCATAGTGACAGATCTCAAACAGTTAAAACCTTAACAAAAAAAAAAAAAAACATGACATGTTTACTTGAGAGAATTTCAGAAGCTTAGTTCCAAAAACGATTTTCTCAAATCTCAACTGCGAACCAGTTTCAAAGTCTTTGTTTTAAAAATGAAAAAAAAAAACCACAAAAACAAATTGCTATAACAAAAAAATAAAATTCGACACTACAGAGTACAGAATGACCAGATAAAAAGAAGAAATGAGGAAACTTACTTGGGTTGCTAATTGGTAAGTGGAAGAGGACAATTAGGGTTTTCTGAAATTGGGAGTAGTACATCGTGGCGGGATTCTAGTTTAGATGAGTACCTCCTACCTAAAGGACGTCATACAAGTGAAAAAAAAAAAAAAAAATTCGGAAAAAACATATTAAAAAAAGGTCCAATAGTTTTTTAAAAGTTTAGAATGTACGTGTTCTTTTAGGGAATTTACTTATAATCTTATGCATCTTACTAATTTTCAATTTATACGGGCAAAAAAACTCTTGAACTAAATCAGGGACAAAACAATGAATTTTGGGATGCAAAATTGGTCTTGTTTTTCATGATGTGATTCCTTCATCGATACCTTTTTGATGTTTTAAAAAACAAATTATAGAAAATTTCCTTTTTTTTATTTTCGACAAAGCTATAGAAATTAAAAAAAAAAAAGCTATAGAAAGTTTACATTAATGAAAATTTGGTAACTTGCATTACAAACAAACAATTATGGAAACGAGAATCGTATAAAAGAGTACTTACCGCAGCATTTAATTTAATTTCCTAGAATTGCCGAGTTATTTCCATTTTTGTCTCTGCTTTTGAGATTTATGCCAATAAGACCATACCTATTGGCAATTTTAGTCTCAATCCCCTACATTTATGTATATATACGTATTGATATAAAATATAAATATGTACGCACGCCAAAAAAAAAAAAAAAAACAATAATATCACATCCTCTATTAACAAAAGCATAACAGAGTTTTATAATAATATATAATGCTTTTGTTAATATTGATCTTTGATTGCAACAAACAGAGACAGAAGATACAAACAATAACAGAGTTTTATCATCATCATCATCATCACTATGTCATCGAGACAGGTCATTAAGAAGATATTTGCAAATTTTGAGAATGAAGATGATGCTGCTGTTATTAGACGAGGCATCACCAAGTGAGTTTGCTTTATTCTTTATCAATTTTCTCACAGAATCCAATGGCTTCACCTTCAAGTTTCATTTATATTTCTTGTGCGGGTTAATTCAGGAGTGACCATGAGTTATTGGACCCGTTTGTGTCGCTAGTTGAATTTTTCGGTAAAGTTCTTTTACTTCCCCCATGTGTGAATTAAAATTTGTGATTTTGATGTTTACTTATTGTTTGTTCTGATTTGCTCTGTTTTTTCATCAGTTTCACCTCCTGGTGGATTCAGAGATCATCCTCATAGAGGTCAAATCACCTATTCATTTTTTTCTACATGTACACAAAGCTTGCTCTGTTCTGTAATGTTTCTAATGTAATTAGATCAACTGTGTACAGGTTTTGAAAGTGTTACATACATGTTGCAGGTGAGAAACAAATCTTCATTGATGATTCGCATCAATAATCAAAGCTTATACTTTTGCTTACTCGGATCGATTTAACTTGTATAGGGAGGCATCGTTCACCAAGACTTTAATGGTCATAAAAATACAATCCATGAAGGAGATGTTCAGGTGAAACAAAAAAACATAAGACATGTCGGATCAAAAGACAATGGAATACTCTTTAAGCTTTGTTGTTGCATCCTTCTGATTCTGGTTTTATTGCAGTGGATGACAGTAGGAAGAGGAATCATTCATTCCGAAATGCCTGAAGAAGAAGTCAACAATGGTTTACAGCTTTGGATCAATCTCCCTTCCATTGACAAAATGTAAAAGACGAATTTTCATAAAGATTCTACTTTCATTCAGCTTTCTCAATGTTTTTAAGATCTGTGTTCTTTGATTTACGACAGGATCGAGCCAAAAAATCTAGAAATATCGAGTTCAGAGATTCCGAGAGCAGAGCAAGATGGAGTAGAGGTCAAAGTCATAGCTGGAGAGTCAATGGGAGTCCAATCTCCTTTGTACACAAAAACACCAATCATGTTCCTCGACTTTACTCTCGAGCCAGGAGCTCAGACCCACCAGACCGTTCCAGAATCATGGACAGCATTCGCCTACGTTATAGAAGGCGATGAAGGCGTGTTTGGCTCCTCTGACTCTTCCACAGTACATGCACATAATGTTGTGGTGTTTGGAGCAGGGGATGAAGTTAGCGTGTGGTATACGTCAAGCTCTAGGCCGTTAAGGTTCTTGTTGATTGCAGGGGAACCGATCGGCGAGCCTGTGGTTCAGCACGGGCCATTTGTTATGAACTCACAAGCTGAGATTGATATGACAATTGGGGACTATCGCAATGCCAAGAATGGCTTTGAAATGGCTAAGTATTGGAGGTCAGACTGAAGAGTTTGAAGCAATAACCTGAGACAGTTATATTTAGGTTTTCTTCTTTATTTCACACGGTATTATTCTTACATTTTAGATCATATCATTGTCAAGTAATAAAAAAGCATGCTACGTTTTAGAAAATTGATTAAATATAGTTCAAGTTTAGCACTTTCAGATTTACAAATCCGAAACTCTCAAGACTTGTTTTACAATTTGAAGCTTTTCTTTTTGCGTCTTAATGAACCATTTTTTTTGTTAATCATCACTTGGATTAAAGGGTAATTTTTTCACAAAAGACAAATCAAAGCTTATACAGAAGCATAAATAAAGCACAAGTCCTTAGATACTAGTACAAACTTAAAGCCGAGACACACTCATGATGGCTTTGACATGGTGAAAAGAGGCATGAGTGAAACCAAAAGAACTTGAGAAACCAGAAAGGCTCTTTCAAAGTACGAGAAATCCATTTCGCCGATGAAAAGGAAAGTTGCTTTAAGTAGAGGACAAGTTGAGATTATCAGAGATTACTTGAATCTTGCACTAGGTTAAACCCTCTCTAGGAACCATCTGAAACTGTCTTAGTACTTCTTCCACATCTTCGTCTATTGACGTTTCGTAGTGTATTATGAGTTTTTTTAAAGATTCGGCATTGTCTCAAGAAACTACACGACTTGCTCCATCATTTTGTCCATGTCCTCATCTTCATAGATATCTCCAAACTTCAATATCTTTAAAACCTTCACAGGACTTGATGATAGGCAAGTAGGAATGTCCTCCTCCTCCCAAGGACTACACAAGTACTCGTCACTTTTACACTTCTTTCCATCTCTGTGAAGAAGCCTCTAAAACACAAAAGGAAACTAGTTTCAAACTCTAATTGCCTTTGTTTGAATAATGTATCAACAACATAGTATATAAAGGATATATTTGCTACTTCGAAGACGAGTGTTTTTAAGTTTGGGCTGTTCTTGAGTAAAGCCGTCAATGATTCCCATCCTACATCTCGGTCAGTCTTGATAGTTAACCGAAGCAGGTTGTTGAAAGTTGGCATTGGTTCGCAGCAGAAACCAAGTACCTGAAACAAAACCCAAACCAGCTACATCATCACTCATTTATGATTATTAAGCAAAAAAAGATTAAGGACAAAGTAGAGACTGACCTCAAGAGTGTTGTCAGATAAGTAAAGAGTCTTAACAGTTGAGATTCCAATAATAAGATTTGTTGCATTTCCCACCATCCCTTCATCTGGTTTGATAAAATCATCATCTGAAAACTTTGCCCTGTTGATCTGAACATGCGTCATTCGGAGATTGAGACTCGCTCCAACTAGCGAATCAAAATTCACTACTGGATACGTGTCTGCAATAGTATCAGAATATTCAAAGTAAACAAGATTAGGAGTATCAAACGATATACTCTTGTGATTCTCATCGCGTCATTGCTGAAAACGCAACGTTAGTCTCTTGAGGCTTGTGCTCGAAACAGAGCAAGATTCCCAAAATTCCTGAACCATTTTCTCGCTCACAAAAACCTCAGAAGACAGAGGCCAATCCCAATACGAAGAGATGTGGAGAACAAGCTCTGACACGTCAAGATTCAAGACATTGTTAATCCAACCAATGACAGGTGCTGAACCAACATCATCTTTACACTTGATTGAGAAGCCAACATTAAATCCACCAAATGTACGAAGCTCATCTCTTTCTGGTTTTCTCGTTCTAGTAGGATGCATAAAGTCTGAGTCATCAAACTCAAGATCCATCTTCTCGAATACAGCCTGAACAGAGAATACAAGCTCGAGTAAGAAACTCAATAAAAAGGATTCCCAAATATAACGTTCTCAGTTTCAAAACCGGTTTCAAGCTCTAGTCTTTTACACAATCGTAAAGTTACAAAATTTTCTTTAAACAATTAGATGAGAAGAAGGTGTATGGAGAAACTTACTTGGGGATAAAAGCAGAGAGATCACCAAAACGACATAACTTGTGAATGTTTACGATCTTATGCACTACCGGATTCAGAGATTTATAGCAAAAGAGAAGTAAAAGTTAAAATTAGGGTTTTGGGCAAATGTAGCCCTAATAATTTGGCGCGATCGTTGAGTTCCAAATTAAAGCTGGATTTTATTTTCAGGTGTTGTCAATTTGTTGATGATGACATTCTCTGTGAAAGGAGGATTTCTCATAAGAGTCGAATCACAAGTTGTAGCAGTATCGTCTGCGTGACGTGAACTCGACAACGATAGATGTGACTAACATTTTTTTTTTTTATATCACGGGAAACGACCTTTGGAAATCTTTTGTATTGATCGATAGCTTGCAAAAACTTACATACACATCAGTTATGAGAAGACTCCTTTTTTCTTGGAAGATAAGATTATGATAATCCAATAGCATTATTATTAACCAGAGCTTGAAAGAAATGTATATCAATTTCTAGTCACTAGTGAGTCAATTTTATTTGAATTCCTCAACGAAATTTTTACTTGAAGCCCATGCAAGTTAAGTACTCGTGAATATCTTGACCAATTATTATCACATTTACCATATTATTCTATGGTTATATCCCCTAATGGAAATGATTTTAACTATACTTGGAATTAAAGTCTTATCAAGCACACAGTGTAGTGGTGTTTGGAACAGGGGATGAAGTTAGTGTGTGGAATACGTCATGCTCTAAGGCTGCTGAGGTTCTTGTTGATTGCAGGGGAACCAATCGGCGGGCATGTGGTTCAGCACAGGCCATTTTTGATGAACTCACAGGCTGAGATTGATATTCATATTACCATTGGGGACTATCGCAATGCCAAGAATGGCTTTGAAATGGCCAAGTGTTGGAAGAAAAGTGAAGAGTTTGAAGCAATAATCAGAGCAGTTATTTTTAGGTTTTCTCCTTTATTTCACCTGGTTTTAATCTTACATTCTAGATCTTATCGTTGTCAGGTAATATAAAAACATGCTATGTTTTAGAATATTGATTAATATAGTTCAATTTTAGCGCTTTCAGATTTACAAATCCGAGACTCAGAAGACCTGTTTCAATTTGAAGCTTTTATTTTTCGTCTTAGCGAACCAAATTTTTTGTTGATCCTCCCTTGGGATTAAAGGGTAATTTCGTCAAAAAGACAAAGCAAAGCTAATACAGAAGAATTAAAAACTAAAGACATTAAGTTAACATTGTTGGTCTAACCGACAAAAGCATAAATAAAATACAAGTCATTAGATAGTATTACAAATTTAAAGCCGAGACACACTCATGGCTTTGAGATGGTAAAAAGAGGCATGAGTGAATCCTAAAGAACTTGAATAACAAGAAAGGTTCGTTCAAAATACGAGAAATCCATTTCACCGATGAAACGGAAACATGCTTATGTAGAAATCCATCATTTTGTCCATGTCCTCATCTTCATAAATATCTCCAAACTTCAATATCTTTAGGACCTTCACAGGACTTGATGATAGACAAGTGGGAATGTCCTCCTCCTCCCAAGGTTTGCACAGGCACTCGTCACTTTGACATTTTATTCCATCTCCGTGGAGAAGACCCTAAAACACAAAAGGAAACTAATTTCAAAATCTAATTGCCTTTGTTTGAATAATGTATCAGCAAATGATATAAAGGATATATTTGGTACTTCAAAGACAAGGGTTTCTAGATTAGGACTGTTCTTGAGTAGAGCCGTTAATGATTCCCATCCTACACCTCGGTTAGTCTTAACAGTTAAATGAATCAGGTTGTTGAAAACCGGCGTTGGCTCACAGCAGAAAGAGAGTACCTGAGACAAAAACAAAAACAAATAACAAATCGACAAGTACACCACTCGCTTATGAGTAAAAAAGAGATAAGTAAAGGACCTTAACATTGCAAATTCCCATAAGGAGAACAGTTGCATTACCAACCATCCCTTCATGCGAGAACAAATCATCCTTGGAAAATTTTGCCTTATGGATCTGATCATGTGTCATTTGAAGATCGAGACGAGCTTCAACAAGCGAATCAAAATTCGCTTTAGGATACTTGTCTGCTATAGTATCAGAATACTCCAAGTATAGGAGATTAGGAGTATCAAACGACACACTCTTGTGATTCTCTAAGAACATTTGCTGAAAACGAAATGTTAGTCTCTTGAGGCTTGTGCTAGACACAGAACAAGATTCCCAACACGAAGAGATGTCCAGAACAAGTTATGATACACGACGTTTCAACACATTGGTTATCCAACCAATGACAGGAGCTGGTCCAACATCATCTATACACTTAAGTGAGAATCTGTTCAAAGGAACATTCTTATACAAAGCCAATGTACCATCCACGCGCTTTATAAAACGTCTAAGAATCTTATCCCTTTCCTGTTTTCTCACTCCAGAATGCATACGCTTTGGGTCATCAAAATCAAGTTTCATCTTTTTCGAATACAAATCACCACTTACAGCCTGAACAGAGAAAATGAGCTTGAGTAAGAATTACAACAAAAGGATAACAAAAATCCAGCATTACCAATTTCAAAACCGGTTTCAAGGTCTAAGCCTTTCACACAATCTTTAAGTTTCCATTCAGATTCTTAACAGAAAGAAAGGAAAAAAAATATTATTAACTAAGAATCAAAACATCAACACACCAAAGCAAATGTTCTTGACGAAAATTTTAAACGAGACACTATGTGAGAAGAGGATAAGCTTACTTTGGGCTTGAAGCAGAGGTCACCAGAATCACACAACTGTTTTGAGTTTTTATGTGTTTTTGAACAAACCGGATTCACAGGTATATAGCCAAAGTGAAAGTTGAAAATTAGGGTTTTTGGCAATTGTAGCCCTAATAATTTGGCGGGATGGGTGAGTTCCAATAGTGGAATTTTTTTTTCTGGAGTGTTGTCAAGTCCTCAGATTTTGTAGATCTCCGTGGTAAAAGGAGTACAGATTTCTCCTCGAGAGTCTAATCAAGTTACTATACCAGCGCATCGTATCGTCTGTCTACTCTAATCCAATTTTGTTTTGAATTTTAACCTTTTGATATAATTTGAGATGATTATGTTAATAGTTTGTTTAGGTAACTAAAATATTTTGAGCCTTATGAAAAGGCAATTTCAACATAAATCTTAAACCCTAAATTCTATGAGCAGCATCACCACGAAACAATGATTCAATCCTAAAAACCAAATTCTTCAATATCCGTTTCTTTTCAATCTCCTTCAGCTGAAAATACCTGTTCCAAAACGCGTTTGCTCTGTTTGGAGAAAGACGCGCAACTAGTATTGTTAACGTGTCCGTTAACGCACGTACCTGCCAATTTAACGATTCCGTCAACTCTAGCGTCCCTTACCTCAATTCATCATCAATTGTCTATTGCATTTTAGAAAGATTTCTTTTTCTTCCTAAAATCGAAAATGTATCAAAATAGGTTTAAAAATACTAACCTAGAGAATTATGAGACAATGTTCTAGAAATTTAAAAAAATATTTTTAAAAAATGCTATGTTGTGTGACTGTTTGAAACCAAAAATCGAGTTTTAAGAATTATAAAAATCATGTGAAACTTTGATAACGCGTGAGTTTTTGTAGAGAAATTATCTGACCAAACCTATGCGTGCATGCATGGGACCTAACGGTGATGGCTGCTATAACAAGCTAGATTATATAGAATATGAGTTGGTTCACCTAATGACCTAATTTATGTAATATGTATATAATTTTGTAATAAAAATAAAGCATTCCCCTCGTACTTTGTATATCCATTAAAAAAAAAACCGGTAAAATTGTGTATATTGAAGAAAAAATCAATTCCATGAAACCTTTATTTGATCTCATTGTAACCTTACAAGATGTTCTGCTATACGGAGATAATGAAAATAACATTTATTTGTTGGAAATTGAAATAACAAGCCACAAAAAAAACCGTAAAATTTATAATAATGAAAAAGAAAAAATGTTTTCATAAAAATGTCAAATTAAGACGTACGCTTACGTAAAATCGTTACAACTACATTTTTATAGTCGCATCGTCAAAAAGTTTTCAAAATAAATAGTGAAAATCATACTATAAACCTTTTTGACGATCTTTTGCATAGTTTAATGTTGAAACTCATCTAAATTGGTTCATCTAAGTTTTTTTTCCAATCTCATATCAATCACGAATTCACGATACTAGCAGCATTTAAGAAGAAAACGATAACTTGAAAAAAATGATGAAGGTTTTCGAAATATGATGGTTTACGAATGCATGAAAACCTCAATATAGAAAAAGTAAAATCCCATAAAGGACAAGTATAAATTCTAAAATGGGTACCGCAACACTAGAATCAACGCTAATATGAATCGTTCAAAAAATATCGATCCGGGATATATCTCGGATAGATACACCCAAACTAGTTCTAGGCATTCGGTTCGGTTCGGATCAGTTTTTTCGGTTTTTGGTTAATTCAGGTATAAGAATGTAGCATCCATTCGGATATTTTCATATTTCGGTTCGGTTCCGGATATTTTGAAAAAAATTTTGTTAAAATAAATAAAATTTGGTTAAATTTTGACAAATATAACTAACAACTTTAGGATATTTTGGTTATTTTAAGTATTGTGTTTATTTTGGTCTAAAATTAACTAATATTTTCGAGCTTATAATTGTAATTTTGAGTAATTAGGTTATATAAGTCTAAATATAATTAAAATTATAGACATATAATTATATTTCGGATACCCACTCAATTTTCAGTTCGATTTCGATTTTTCAGATACATAAATTTAGATTTCGTTCGGATATTTTTTCGGTTTCGGTTTAGTTTCGGTATTTTTGGCTAGGCCTAGCCCAAACATATGGGAAGAGTTCCCGCACTGAAACCGTGAGACGTTATTTCGTAAGCAAAGCTAAATAAAATAAACTTGCGAGAAAGACAACTTAGGAGACGAATCGAATCTGGTTTTTTATACTATAAACTAAAAAAATATTGAAAGATAAATAAAGACATTGGCCAATTGTGTCACGTTTTCTTTAATATTTAGACAAGTGTACGGCGTCAATTTTCTAATGAGATTAGTTAAGGACTTAATTAGACTCCGTTAATGTGTCATTTTCTTAGTTTTATTTTCTTATTATGTGTTGGATTTGTTTATTACTCCACAAGAAAATTATATTTTTGGACTAAAAAATCTAATAGTCGTTTGAAATAAATTTGGACCAATCAAGTTAACATGTGTATTAGTGATATAGATCCAAAATTAAAGAAGTTTCTAGGGCTGATAGGACTCACAGAAAAAAAGAACAGAAAAAAGGAGTAAAGAAAATATCGAGTACACTATGCAGAGTTCTTCACAATTATTTTCCACTTTCAGTTTCTATAAAATTACAAAATCAAAACGGATGTTACATTTACGGAGACAATTTTTTCTTACCTTTGGTAACAAAAGTCAAGACTCAACAAATGAAAGTAACTGGTTGAGCCGGTGGTAACCAAGAGAAGTTGACCGACACGTGGCCATGTGATGTTTAGTTGTTTACCTTTGAATCATGTGGAAGGGGAATGCGTAATCGTTTGCCAACAATAATCCCATAAATTTGTTTCGTTATCCATTTGTCGAGACATGTTTGTTGTCACCTTTCATTTTAAAATACTACATTTTCATATATATTTATTGAGTAAAATACCGACTTATTTCTATATCTTGTTGGTCTTTTTTCTTTAATGAGAATATGAAATCAACTTCGTAACGTGATCTTAAAAGGTAACTAGTATGGTTGTTGCAGTGCGCAGAACTCCGAGGATCGATATGTCCGCATCTCTTGGTTTTTACCAGACCATTTCTTGAGACTAATAAGTAAGAGCAAATGTGGATCGATTTTCTAAGATTGATTCTGCTTTGAATTGAAGACTCAACTATTCGAACACGTATCTTCTTATATTTTCACAGTTTATCGTGAATTGGTCCATACAGTTAAGGAGTTTGGCCAAGCTAGCCATAATATAAAGAGCATCCCTACTAATGAATAAGTTTTGTTGTGCTCTCATATCATTTTTTATAAATTCAACTTTGCGTTTGCGTTTTATTTGATTTTTTTTGTTTGTATGTAAAATCTAAGTCAAATTTGACTGGCAATCTTCGTTTTTTATCAGATAAAAAAAAACACATATATATAATAATTCTGTTAGTTGATTAGTATATACGTGCATATATATATATATATATATCCCTAAACATTTAGGTTATGCCAAAAGAAAAAAGAAAAAAGGAAAAAAATTAAAAAAAAAATATATATATATATATATACCTTATTGGTATAATTGTTTTTAACTATTTATCGCGATTTAAAACATGTCGGTGAAAAGTTTCGAACTCTTTGTTGTTCTCTTGGGGTAATTGACTCAACTAAAAGTTTACACCAAACTAATGATTGAGTTGCGTATTTTAACATTTGGTTTCTGAAAAACTGTTCAAGTTGAAGATTTGTTGATCAAGCTTAATTAATAGTTACGTAACCTAATGATTGAGTTGTTGACTTTGTTACATTCACTGTGTTACAATATCCCCACATATGATATATATATATATGTGTTATATAGATAATACGTATATATATAATATATATAAATACAAGCATTTTGATGCGCCTATACCCGATATGATTCGGACTTAACACCTCTAAATAGGAAAATATATGAGTTTCATTTTTCAACACTCATTAAAATTTAATTCAAAAAAAAAAGAAGAGTTTCGACTCATAACTCATCAACTAACCGTAAAAAGAAAAACTTGAATAACGGATTAGTATATATATTATTTTGGTCACTTAATTTTGAAATTAGATAAAGTGAACAAAGAATAAAGAATCATTTGAAACTTCAAGTGACCAGGTTCGATTCCAGTAAAGATTGTGCAAATTCTGCCTTGAAAAACCAAATTTAAATTTGAAATCAAGTTTGGCAATAATGAAAGAGGTGGGGGCAAGAGTGCATTTTTTACCCACGAAATAATGGAAACATGAATTATTATTTATCTTACACGAAACTAAAACTGCATTATATATGCTAACGTCTATATACTATGAGTCCCGCCTTTTATGTTCCTTTTTGCTTTTGCCTTTTTTTCTTGTCAACTAGTCCTAGATACCGACTACATAAATATGGATTTATATATGGCCTCCTTGCGAAGTTTGAAGTACAACTATTTATTCAAATTACCTAAAACTAAGCTATACATTTAATTACATGTATACATTTATATCATTGAAAGACATTGTATTATTTTATATCTTTGGCTGCGCATCTTCGCCAACCTTCCTCCAATATGACCAGGAAAAGATGCAATTTCACTTTGTTCCACCCACATGCTAAAATTTCTCATTATCGAAATTTCACATGGATTTCTCATATACACGGATACAATATATCTACATATATAGGTAGAGATACGCAATTAGATAAAGTGAATAAAGAATCATATAACCTTAATAATTATCGATAGCGAATGTAGAGAAGTTGTAATATATCCAAAGATAATTTAATTGCATACACACACGTATATATACATGCATAGACCACAATGAAATCGAAAATATTTATTTTTTTAAAGAGAGAAAATAAAGTCTAATAGTAGAAGTTAGTTAGCATAAGGAAAAATGTTATGCCTTTGATATGAATCCCATCTCCTTTTTTTTATAGTGACACAACTACTTGAAACCAATAAACCAAGTGATCTCGTAACACATATATTCTTATGTCAGATTCATATTTTCTTCTAACGCATGTCTATTTTTTTTATATAATAAATTTTTAATTCCCCAAAATTTTGGTACTTCATCAGTTGGTCCAATCGATGTAATTATTATTTTTGTATAACTCGGTTTCATCTTTCAGAGACAGGCTGTCTAGTTAGTGATCATTATTGCTTTCATAATTTTTAGCATAGATATTAGACTTCAGTAATTTATGACCTTGTATATATATTATGTTATTCTTTTCCATTGACATTTATTTATTTTACTATGTTTTAATTTACACATGTATGTATGGTTTGTAAACATTAGGAACGTTCTGGCAATACGTTGTAATGTAAGAATTAGAGGGAAATTGGTGACCTTATATTATAACCTTATTCTAAAACAAATCGAAATATTTGTAACAACATTATTAAAACTCGATTTCGTCTTTTAGACTTGGTCACGAATTTGATGTGTTCTATCTGATATACATATATTAGGATAGTATAAACCGTGAATTTAAACTTATATCGTGTCGGTAACAGTAGAAAATTATATCCGAAACTGTGTATGTGTACGTCATTGTGATTAACATATGTTAACAAGCAATATACTATTATACTATATAGTAAGTAACTGTGTATATACTATATACTATTATACTATATGGTAAGTAAGATTTAATAAAAGAATGTATAAATAATCAAATCAGATTTCGGAATTTTCAATTGGGTGGTTGAAGATTAGTTTTCTGACTCTCTGAATAATTTCCAAACAAGTTTCTCTATAGGTAATTAAGTATACTTTCAAAGCAATTAATAAGTGCCAGCTAATAATAAAACATGCGGAAACAATCAAAAGAGTATACAAAATTTGAATCGTTTTCTAAATAATGAGGCACACCTCCGACGACTATTTTTCATTATATAAACAGACCATTTTCCATGCAGAAACACAAACCATCTCTTCTAAAACATCTTCTCTACCTCTCTCTCTTTTCTTAACCAAAAATAAACAAATAAACATCTTCTCTCTAGAAGAAGTAATTAGTCACCGGTGAGACTTTCCCGTGAAAACAATGGCAACTCCGGCATGGAGTTATGCCGGCCGGACTCATTTGGTAGTTGCTGTTATAGCACTACTCGTGGGTTTGACCTTCGCAACAGAACCTTATTACTATAGTTCTCCTCCACCACCTTATGTATACAAATCTCCACCTCCTCCGGTAAAATCTCCTCCACCCTATGAATACAAATCTCCACCTCCTCCGATGAAATCTCCTCCTCCACCATACTACTACCACTCACCACCCCCTCCGGTGAAGTCTCCTCCTCCACCTTATTATTACCATTCACCACCTCCTCCGGTGAAGTCTCCACCTCCACCGTACTACTACCACTCTCCTCCTCCTCCGGTGAAGTCTCCTCCACCGCCGTACTACTACCACTCTCCTCCTCCTCCGGTGAAGTCTCCTCCACCGCCGTACTACTACCACTCTCCTCCTCCTCCAGTGAAGTCTCCACCACCACCATACTACTATCATTCACCTCCTCCTCCGGTGAAATCTCCTCCTCCACCATACTATTATCACTCTCCTCCCCCTCCAGTGAAGTCTCCTCCACCTCCTTACTACTACCACTCTCCACCTCCTCCGGTGAAGTCTCCACCACCACCATACTACTACCACTCTCCCCCTCCACCAGTGAAATCTCCCCCACCTCCATACTATTACCATTCTCCTCCCCCTCCGGTGAAATCCCCTCCTCCACCTTACTACTACAACTCCCCACCACCACCTTACTATTACAACTCTCCTCCTCCCCCGGTAAAATCTCCACCACCACCATACTACTACAAATCACCTCCACCACCACCAAAATCATACTCGCCACCGTACTACTACTCATCTCCTCCCCCGCCCGTATCATACCCTCATCCCCATCCTCATCCACATCACAAACCACTCGTTTTCAAAGTCGTTGGTAAAGTTTACTGCTATAGATGCTACGACTGGACTCACCCTACAAAGTCACATGACAAGAAGCATCTCAAAGGTAAATATACAAATAAGTTTTATATATCTACTTAAGATTAAATACTTTGAAATATTGCATTGTACATATCCATATTCTTGGCGGAGAAATGAAACGATTATTACAACAAAAATGAAATAAAAAAGAGAGAGCAACAGAATTCGTTATTAATAATAACTGCGAAATATTTAAATATTATTGTTTTCGCCACGTAGGCGCTGTCGTGGAGGTGACGTGTAAAGCAGGAGACAAAACGGTCAAAGCGTACGGAAAGACAAAGATCAACGGTAAATACGCAATCACCGTGGAAGGATACAACTACCGCAAATACGGCGGCGAGGTATGCACGGCCAAACTTCACGCACCACCAAAGGGCTCACCGTGTAATATCCCAACAAATTACCATTTGGGTAACAAAGGAGCTAAGCTTCATGTGAAATCAAAGACTAAGTACGAAGTTGTGCTTTACGCTAAGTCCTTTGCTTACGCACCTAAGAAGCCTTATGAAGAATGCCATAGACCAGCTCCTTACCACCCACCTTACTACTACAATTCTCCACCACCACCAACTCCGGTTTACTACTACAAGTCTCCACCGCCTCCAGCCCCGACTTACGTCTACAAATCACCACCACCGCCTACTCCCACTTATGTTTACAAGTCACCACCACCTCCAACCCCGGCTTACGTCTACAAGTCTCCGCCACCACCAACCCCAACATATGTTTACAAGTCACCACCACCACCAACGCCGACTTACGTCTACAAGTCTCCGCCACCACCAACCCCGACTTACGTCTACAAGTCACCGCCTCCTCCTACCCCGACTTATGTCTACAAGTCACCACCACCTCCATCTCCAACATATATTTACAAGTCACCACCACCACCAACACCGATTTACGTCTATAAGTCACCGCCACCACCAACGCCGACTTATGTCTACAAGTCTCCACCCCCACCTACGCCCACATATGTCTACAAATCACCACCACCTCCAACTCCAACATATGTATACCAATCACCACCACCTCCAACCCCGACTTATGTCTACAAGTCTCCACCACCTCCAACCCCGACTTACGTCTACAAGTCACCACCGCCTCCGACCCCAACATACGTATACAAGTCACCACCACCACCTACTCCCACATATGTCTACAAATCACCGCCACCTCCAATTCCAACGTATGTCTACAAGTCTCCACCACCACCAACTCACTCTCGTGCACCGTATTACTACCACTCACCTCCACCACCGGTGAAGTCTCCACCACCACCCTACTATTACCATTCGCCACCTCCACCGGTGAAATCTCCACCACCACCTTATTATTACCATTCACCACCTCCTTCGGTGAAGTCTCCACCTCCACCGTACTACTACCACTCACCACCTCCTCCGGTGAAGTCTCCTCCACCGCCGTACTACTACCACTCACCACCTCCTCCGGTGAAGTCTCCACCACCACCATACTACTATCATTCACCACCTCCTCCGGTAAAATCCCCACCACCACCGTATTATTACCATTCCCCACCTCCTCCGGTGAAATCTCCCCCACCACCATACTATTACCATTCTCCCCCTCCTCCAGTAAAATCACCTCCTCCTCCGTACTACTACCATTCACCACCTCCACCAGTCAAATCACCACCACCATACTATTACCATTCCCCACCCCCTCCCGTGAAATCTCCTCCACCACCGTACTATTACCATTCTCCCCCTCCTCCCGTGAAATCACCTCCTCCACCATATTATTACCACTCACCACCTCCTCCGGTGAAGTCTCCTCCTCCACCTTATTATTACCATTCTCCACCTCCTCCCGTGAAATCTCCACCACCACCATACTACTACCATTCTCCCCCTCCTCCGGTGAAATCACCTCCTCCTTACTACTACCACTCACCACCCCCACCAGTCAAATCTCCACCACCACCTTATTATTACCACTCACCACCTCCTCCCGTGAAATCTCCTCCACCACCATACTACTACCACTCTCCACCACCACCAGTCAAATCTCCTCCACCACCGTACTACTACCATTCACCGCCCCCACCAGTCAAATCTCCACCACCACCATATTACTACAACTCTCCACCACCTCCCGTAAAATCTCCTCCACCTCCAGTCTACATCTACGCCTCACCCCCACCTCCCATCCACTACTAGACCCACCAAGTTTAACCAAAAGTCCCCATTATTCAAGTAAGTTCTATGCTAAACAACTTCTCATCTACACCCTTTAACTACTTTCATGCTTTTTTTGTCGGATTCATTGATCTAAAGCAGAGTTTTGTCAATGTTTCACAGGTTTTTCTTTCAAATATGGAATAAAGAGGTGTGAGAGGAGATCAAGAAGTGAACCAAATAAGGATCGTCATATTTCACCCAATGACAACGATTCTCTCAAGACGAACCACTTCACTTCTACTTCGATAGGCCTACTCATCTCCTTTCACGTTTTCATCTTAGCTTCGTCAATTCGGATTGCCAAAACTTGGTCGTAAATTATTTGTTGTGCATAGAATTTTATTTTGTATAGTGGGGTCGTCATATTTCACCCTTATGAAATGATATTTGTTTGCAATAAAATCAGGTTTCTAGTTTTCCATCAAAAATATCTGGAATTCGGTTATAAAATCGAGTGTTGGCGATCTAAATGCAAAATCTGAACTTTCGGGTCATCTTTAAGAGACTACACTTTAGTCTCAAGTTGTTTTGCAGAGTGAAAGTTTAATAAATTCGTATCTAAGTAGGCCCTAAGCTGTTTCAGACCAAACTAGACTTAAACTTTATCAACCAATTAACTTTCAAATCTAATCAGATCAACTCGGGCAAGCCATAACATGGACAAGTAACACTTAGAGATTTAGATTTCTCAAGCTACCTATCACACTCGAGCCACTCAAATACAGTAATGAAGTAATCTTATTATATATTATACATTACAGACTGTAGATAATCAGTTTGGAATCTGAAATCAAAAACAGAAAAGAAACCTTTAAACAGATCTTCTCTCAGGAGAGAAGGATACAAAATACACACACAAAACAATCCATTCTAGTTTTAACTTTTAAGAGGTTCTTTGACACTGATCAATTGAGCAGAGCAAGCCTGTTGTAGTTATTACTAATTAATGGGTGAAGAAAACTATGGCCGTTTTATAAGTTTCACATAATCTCAAAGAAGCATGAAATCTTCTTAATTTCACATTAAGAGCAAGAATTCCGAATCTGTTAAAAAAAGATTTAAGCTCTTAACTAGGTGTACCGTTGCCTTTGCTCCTGTACACAACTTCTAGACATTCTTTGGCTCGAAGAACTTTAGATTGAAGGTAAAAGCTCCCTGCTTTAGCATTATTCTCAAACAGTTTGTCATATTTCTGCATTCATATATAAAAACAGCTCCTTTTAGTTATTTGATTCAGAGTTTCAAATTAAATCGAGAAAACCATCTGTGACGAAAGAGAAATGTTTGCCTGTAATATCTCTTCCCAAGAGGTCTGCTCGGTTACACCAAGAATCTGCCTAGCCTCTTGCTCATTGATGGCTTTTCCTGCTTTACGCACTGCATTCTGCATTGTTTCCTGCGCAACGCCAGTTTTAGACGCATCTGCAAAAGAAGATTCTCGGATAAGATAGGCATCCTTCATAACAAATACATGATCCTTTGTCTTAATTAGCGACTCAATAAACTCGAGTAAAAGAGAGAAATCTGATTCAGAAACATATAAACAAACCGTTGTCACAGGAGTAAAAACATATCGAAGAGCTGTGATAAACAAGTTACCAGAATCACTAGTCACAATGAAAATGCAACTTCTAATCAATTGAGAAACATATATTCCTAAGCGAGCAAGCCTTATCATTGGATTCATGAAGCAGCCACTTGATGTCAAAAAGGTAACATATAAAAAAAGTGTTGGAACTCACTTGCAAGTGCTTGACGATAGGCTTGAAAGACAGCACGACCAATAATCCCAGAACCCATCACAATCAAATTTGCAAGTATTCTCCCAGCCTGTAAAAGAAAGAAATGAGTAGTATATTAGAAATGCAACATGATAAGCATGGATGAAGAGAGACATGTCCAAAAGTGATCAAGCAAAGGCCTTTAGGCTTTAGCAATTACTATATGCGAAGAACGGACTCGATCATCTATCTATCGCCAACAATTCAACATTTACACATCTTTGCCTGATTGATCAAAACTAGAAAGAACAAATAAAAAATTGTTTCTTAAAATTAAAAAAAATGTTGTAATCTAATCACCGCAAATACAACCTAATACTAATTATGGATGGAATTCAATCAATCATACAACGACGACAAAAGCCTGCAGCAATAAAAATCGTAAATTTAAGGTAATCAATCGCAACCAGCTGAATAAGTCGGTACCCAATTCGTAGAACCCAGCAATCACTCGAATTCATACAAATCAACGAACAAAAAAATCTAACAAATGATCCCAAAGGATGCTAAAATCAATCGTTTTTATCAAAGGACAAAGAGTCACACCACTCAAGAAAAAACGAAGAGAGGAAACACCAACCATGGCAGCCGATTAATTGATCGATTAAATCTCGATAATATGCTTATCTCGCCACCGATATTCAGATTCGCTTTCGTGTGGGGGAAGAAGCGTAAGTAATAAAACTTCAAGGAAGGAAGGCAATAGAAGAATCTAGGGTTCTCTCTTCCTGTTGTTTGTGTTCATGTACTAATAATGTGTTGTAGGGAGAAACATGACCAACACGAAACAGGGGATTGATGCCCACGGAGTTTTTTTTTAATCATATCCAATAGCAACTCACCACGTGACATTTATGGGCTTGGGCTGTCTAATAAATCAGGCCCATCTAATACTGGGACTACCAGTCTGGGAGAATTTATTTATGGAAATTGTTTTGTTTAATTTCTTATTTCAATTTTAGTATTTCTAATCTTTGAAGAATTGTGTAAACATATATACATATATAAAGGTATTTAAAATCTTTGAAGAAAATACAATTCTTTTTTTTTTTGGGCAACAGCTGTATATGACATGTACAATTGTTTTAAACGTATAAATCAATGGACAAATAAAAGATTCATTCGTTCCAATCAAAGAAATTAGTTTCAGTTAACAAAAAAATAAAAGTAAACAACTCTGATGTTAAAAAGGGCTGAACGGATATTAAAATTCCAGAATTTTCTGCGTGTAAAATGCGCTGTCTTTATTTTATTTTTTAATTTAGTTTCTGCTTCCCGAATTTTGGAGTGCCGAGAGGTTATTATTATACAGAGAAACCAAACGCAGAAATTGAGAAACCATCGTACAAGCTTTCAAAGATTTCTCTCTTCTTCCTCTCCCCCATATCTCTCTCGATTCCTTCTTCTTATTTTTTTTTCAGCAGATCCGCGATCTCCATTTCCTTTTCCAGCAGGTTTGATTGATTTTTTTTGTTCTTGAGATCGGATTCATGTTTGCCGTAATTGTGTTTTGTTTTGATTTCCTCTTAGATCTGTGTGTTTCCTTTTGAAAATTTCAGCTGGATTTGTCATTTTATCCGTTTCATCGATTGCGAATCGCGCAATAAATTTTAAACATTGTATAGAAGCTGCATTTCTGAATGTTGTTCATCCCATTTGAATCCGAAATGTGTTTCGCAGCCAGAATATGCGCGGTGGATCTTTCTGTTAGCCTAGGTGACGTATATTAGGTTGAATCTGAACATCAAATGGATCACATTCACGGGTGATACTTTGCTGACTTATTTCTGATTGCTGTTTGTTTCGATGATTTTGTCTTTTGGTGGTGCGATTGCGATGTATGTTTATGTTATTAAGGTTGCTTAATTTGGTTCATGCTGTATTTAACTTCCGTTCTACTCTATCTTAGTGGTCCTACATTGGAATGTGAGATTTTGCTGATTTATTGTGACTTCATGTTTTCCTTTTTTTTTTTTTGATTCTATCCAGTTTCAAGCTACAAGATTTTTGTTTTAATATGGCTCTTTCTTTTACCATTTTTGGTGATTTATGGTTTCTGTTAAACAATTTTACACTGAAAGCTCTTTGACATTCTGAACAGGGGGCTATCAAGTGCAGTTAGCGCATTCCCTTAAAAAAAAAAAAGCAGTGTTTCACAATTGGATATGAAGAAAGCATTTGGTCAAACTGTCAGAGACCTGTAAGGATTCGAGTACTTTGAATTATATGTTTTATCTTGTCAATCCATGTGTGGATTATTTGTTTTTCGTTCAAGATGCTTCATATTATCTTTTCATCCAATTGCTTGTAGCAAGAGAGGGGTCAACAAGAAAGTGCTTAAAGTACCTGGAATTGAACAGAAGGTAAAGCATGCTGTTTGCTTTTCTCTTCTTTTTTTGTTTGCCTTGATTAAGATGCTGTTTTGAGTCTGTCATGATTGAGTCAATCATTTTTTTTAATTAAGTTTTGCGAAGGTTGAATTATATTACTAGAGAAGCTTATCTTTGGTTGACACTCTTTACCGGCTTCTATTATGGAATTTTATAGGAGATTTTCCATGTATGCTTTTCACTTTGTTTGTCTCTCATTTTTGCACTTCTCTTTATTGTTCAGGTTCTAGATGCTACCAGCAATGAGTCCTGGGGTCCGCATGGATCACTTCTTGCGGACATTGCGCATGCTTCGAGAAATTAGTAATTTCAAATACCTTTGTCATGTTCTCCTTTTCCGTAATATTATCTTATGGATGAGTTTTATGTTTTTTCTTATGCAGCCATGAATACCAGCTGACCATGGGAGTGTTATGGAAACGTCTTAGTGACACTGGAAAAAATTGGCGGCATGTCTATAAGGTAAAAGAAATATGAATCCTTAGCTTGTTATTGCTATGCTTATAGTGCTTTGGCGGTGAATGAAACTAATTTCTGCTGGGTTATCACTTCTCTAATCTCCAGGCATTGACGGTCTTGGAGTACATGGTAGGCCATGGATCAGAACGTGTCATAGAAGAGATTAAAGAACGTGCATATCAAATTTCGGTAATGACTACATTGTAGTAATTTATTTTGGATGTATTCAACAAGAGATTCTTTTGGTATCTCAGCTGTTGATTTTCTTACTGATAGAGTTTATCCCTTTTCCATGTGTCAGATATTATCCAGTTTTCAGTATATTGATTCCAGCGGTAAAGATCAAGGTAGCAATGTCAGGAAGAAGGCGCAGAGCCTTGTGGCTTTGGTAAATGACAAAGAAAGAATAGCGGAGGTCAGAGAGAAGGCTGCTGCTAACAGAGACAAGTACGTCTGCTTCTTGTTTCTTTAATGGGTCAATCTCATGCACATTTTTTTGATTAAAAAACTGCTGCCTAGCGAAGATTATAATTGCTATATATGTTGCTTAGTAAAATCATGAATATGCAATCCTTCAGCATTATGAGCGTCTATTTCTTAAGGAACCTTTTCCTCAGAGAGGGAACATATCTCCCAAAACCTGACATTTTTTCGTACAATAGGTATCATAACTCAACAGTAGGTGGGATGCATAGGCCGTCAGGAGGATATGGGGACAAATATGATTACGAAGGACGATATGGAGACAGAGATGAAGCGCGAAGTAGTTATGGGAGAGAGAGAGAATATGGTTACAGGGATGATGATAGAAATAGTCGTGATGGAGATCGTTATTCTAGAGACTCTGAAGACCGATATGGAAGAGATGGTAACAGGGATGATGAATACCATGGGAGGAGCAGAAGTGTTGATAATTACCAACATGGATCAAGAGGTAGGAGCTCGGACAGGGAACGACCTATTGAGGATGATGGCCAATCTTCATCAAGGTATGTTGATTTCAATCTTTAATCTCCCTCTTTAAATTGAACCGAAGAATTAGAGAAATCTTTTAGGTGATCAATCAACAATACCTGGATCTGGATGTGTAATAGCTTAGATGTCCTTGATGTTTAAAAACTCGTCCTGAGCATCATACCAGAAATTTGATGAAACATTTCTCTTCATCCTGTAGGGACAGTGGTGCACGAGCTGATGATCATTCTCAAGACGGGAGGTAATTTTCAGAGACGTACTGATTTTGGATGGGATTTTTTTTATTGTATTAAGTATTGTGGGAAAAAAATGTCAGTGCTTATCTCTTTCTTTTGGGATTTGATAGAGGGGGGCTAGAAAGGAAGTTTTCTGAACAAAATGTTGGTGCTGCCCCACCTAGTTATGAAGAAGCTGTCAGTGAATCACGGAGCCCTGTATACAGTGAAAGGTGACAATTCTCTTCATTGAAAATTGAGAAATTACCTTTTTCTGTTAGCTGTTCTGAATTCAGATGAAGCATTTTAAAATTTCTTGATTCAAGGGATGGTGGAGAGACACCACAAGTTGCTCCTCCCGGAGCTGCGGCTTCTCCTCCTGCTGAAAACAGCAGCGTGGACAACAAAGCTGCTGGTTTTGTTAACGAATCACCTCCTCAGCATGTTGAGGCTTTTGATGAATTTGATCCACGAGGTTCAGTTTCAGGTACAGAGTTCTCCTTGTTTGAAATTGTCTAGTTTACACTCCTTAGCAGCATAAGAATTCACTGTCATTGATAATTCAGAAAATGTTTAAGTACCTTATTTAGAGGTATGTGATTGTGATCTGATCTGAGTGTTATCATTGTATAACATACTTCATGTATTTTCCAACAGCATGTGCACCTATAGCTGGTGCTTCGGCTCCTGCACCTAGCCCACCAACAGTGGTTTCTACTTCTGCCCCGCCTGCCTCAAATAATGCTGAAATGGATTTGCTTGGCTCTCTTTCAGATGTATTTTCACCAAACCCATTGGCTATTGTAACATCTGATTCCACTTCTGTTGAAACCAATGGACAACCAAACACTGGTCCAGCTCCATCGTTTTCTACTTCTCAGTCATCAACTCAGGTATTTATACTGGGCCTAACCAGCTATATTTGAAGTTTTTTAATGGTATTATCTTGGGTATGTTACTGGGTTCAGCTGGAAACCCTACCGGATGCTGTATTTATCCTTTGCCTCCTTTGTGCAGCCTTTTGATGATCCATTTGGTGATTCTCCTTTCAAAGCCATCACTTCTGTTGATACTGACCCAAGCCAACATCAGAGTTTTGGAGCGCCTTTCCCGCCAACACCACCAACTTCAAATCCTGACAATGGGCATAGTTTTGGTTTTGGGGAAGCATTTACCTCTGTACCCAATCATGAACCTGGCGTTCAAAATATGCAAGCTCCACCGAACTCATCTGTCTTACCTCAAGAGCAGTTCGATACATCGCAGAGCGAAATCGATATTCTTGCCGGCATTCTCCCGCCATCTGGACCGCCAGTTTCTCTGTCTCCACAACCAAATTCCACAGTGCAAACATCTCAATTTCCTCCCAACGGTAACTCCTATGAAAGTTATCATCATCAGGCGGCACCTACAGATCCAAACATGCCAGGACAAACTCCGTTTGGTCAAGCTTCACAACACTATAGCATGGTTTCCCATTCGCAAAATCATCCTGAAGGTATGCAATTCAACAATGGAGGCTTCACGCAACAGCCAGGCTATGCAGGTTCAGCAGATTCTCAACCTCCACAGTATACTCCTGGTTCATCTCCACACCCAACAAGTGAGAGTTTTCCTCACCAACCAGGTTCTGCCACCTCATCAAGCTCGCAAACTCCTTACGCTACTACACCCAATGCACCAGCTGGTCAGTTTGATGGTGGAAACTTTATGACACAGCAACCTTATGGTGTGACACAGCAAGTTTATGGTGCCCCTTCCCATATACCACATCGAACTCAATCTGGACCTGTTGCGGCGTACGGGAATAATAACAATGTTGTTGGAGATATGCACCAACCTGGTTCTGCCCCCTCATCAAGCTCGCAAACTCCTTACCCTACTACGCCCAATGCACCAGCTGGTCAGTTTGATGGTGGAAACTTCATGACACAGCAAGCTCATGGTGTGATACAACAAGTTCATGGTGTCCCTTCCCATATACCACAGCGAACTCAATCTGGACCTGTTGCGGCGCACGGGAATAGTAACAATGTCATTGGAGATATGTTTGCACCAGCGGGACTAAGTTCCTTGGAGACTTCAGCATCTCAACATTCTCTCACACCTTTAACAGGAGTAATTGAGATTGTTCCTCAAAGTCAGAAAAAGTTTGAGCCAAAATCAACAATCTGGGCTGACACATTAAGCAGAGGGCTGGTTAACTTCAACATTTCTGGACGTAAGTCTTGTTATATACAGTCTCTTAATTCATAAAGCGTTTACGAAATTTCTAACGTTTCTGTACTGTGCAGCGAAAACAAATCCATTGGCAGATATAGGAGTTGACTTCGAGGCGATCAACAGGAAAGAGAAACGGCTAGAGAAACCAACTACTGCACAACAACAAGTAACATCAACTATCAACATGGGTAAAGCCATGGGATCTGGTACTGGCTTAGGCCGTGCAGGTGCAGGTGCTATGAGACCTCCCACGAATTCAATGGTAGGCTCAAGCATGCCCACGGGCATGAATGTTGGTGGCTACGGAGTTATGAACCAAACCCATCCCATGGGCATGAACCAACACCTTCCCATGGGCATGAACCAAAACCATCCCATGGGCATGAATCAAAACCATCCCATGGGAATGAACCAAAATTATCCCATGGGAATGGGCATGAACATGAACATGAACATGGGCGGATACGGTCAAGGCTATCCGATGCAACCACAACAAGGAATGGCCATGGGTCCTCCTGGTCCACCACAAGGCATGACCGGTGCCTATAATCCGATGATGGGTCAAGGCGGTTACAACCCTCAGCAGCAGCAACCTTATGGTGGAGGTTACCGGTAAGATTCGAGCCAATCGCAGTTACCCCATTTTACTTATCACACTAGTAAAAAAGATCCAAGAACAGAACACAATCATTTTGACCTGGATTTGTAAATTTTTGGTCGGTTCAGGTAAGTTGGGGTATGGTCAGTCATATTACTGGATTAATACCTCGGCTTCATCATTTATTAAAAAAATCTCGACCGATTTGAGTTTTGTTAGAAAATTTGTAACGGGTAAAGAGAGACAGAGGCACAGCCTTCACTCGGATTTTGCTTATATACATATGTATTTTGATATTATACATCTTTTTGTGTAATACATTTTCCACTCACGTAACAACAATAAAAAGTCTTTCAATGTATACACTTGGTTTGGTAACGTGAAATAGAGTAATCACGAAAAGTCAAAAGAATACTGCAAAGCTATCAAACTGTGGATTGTGAAACTGTGGAAAGACAACTTCTTTTTGGTAATAAAAAACAAAATTGTTAAAAAAATACCACGTAATCTGTAATATGATTGTTTGAAAAACTATATAATCATTTTGCATCCAACGTATTACCGACTGAAGTGATATATAGTCCTCGGAAGAATTTTCATGAATTTGCTTTCTAGATGGTATCGCCGACGTCTGGAAAAATAGACTTGGACATTGTTGGTAGCATTATCGCCAACGAAATCTAGTTGAACCATTAATTTAGGTTCACTAAACCAGAACATACCAAACAAAACCAGCTAAACCGGACTATACTGATGTAACTCACACACAAGTCACAATTGGTCGTATGTGAGTCCAGAGTTTTTATCATGAGCATGAAATAAAAGAATCAAAAGAATATCCATTTATCCATCATTTTTATGCATTTCATATATATTTTTTATATTTTAAGATAGAAAAAAAGATAACGAAATTTGAGATTTTCATAAAACCATAAGAAAAAATACCAACCACAACAACCTTTCCCATGACTGACCCAAACAGATAAAACAGAAGAAGAAAAAAATCAATGTTGCCATGACGACAAATAAGGAAACAAACAGAAATAAAAATAATAAACAAAGCAACAAGTTTCTGAAGTCTCTGGCAAAAATTTAATATTAGATGCGACAGTAAACATAAGAACACCAAACCAAAAACGTGATCAGCGACGGCGAATATTACGGCGGAGACGACGAAGATTCTCAACGATAATATTTATTGACATTTCACGGCGGCTGAGATTTCAGCTTCTCCGATCCGTTCTCTCTCTCTCTCTCTCTCTCTCTCTCTCTCTCTCTCTGTTTTTGAGTAAATCATGGTGATCGCGGCTGCTTCTTCTTTCTCCCTCGGTACTTCACCATTTTTTGAGATCTCTCTTCGTTTTGTTTCCTCTGTGTTTGTTCATTAACTAATCTGATGAAGTTGGTGGTGGATAGTGCATGGCTGAGAGAGACGAATTAAATTAACCTTTTTTTCATTAATGGCGAAAAAGCATTTTGGGAGATTCTTTTTGGTTCTTGACTCGTTTTGATTTTTAATCGAATTGGTTCTTGAGCTCGATCGTAAATTTGTTTTTGGTTTCTGGGTTATCTCTGGCTTCATATTGTTTTCTTCAACTCTTTCTGCTTTTTATTCCCTCAATCCTTGACTTTTTTTGGCGTTTAGCTTCTTGAAGTTTTGGTTCTAAGCAGAGAAATTTTATTTCTGTGTCAAGTTTTGTGTTCTTTTTTTTTTTTTTTTTTGAATTAGTTTTTTTGTTGTCGGGGAAATTGTTAATGTCATTATTAGAGATCTCTAAATCTGACTATTAACTCTTAAAGGTCTCTTCTTTTGCTTCTTCTTCCCTGAAATTTCCATTTTTTTTCTGTAATCTGGTGGGGGGCATTGAACATTCATTGTATGTTTTCATTAGGTCCATCTCATTGCCATCAATCTTACGCTGATGAGTTCTCTTCCTCCATGCCTTACAAAAGAAACAGCAATGCAAGAAACCGTGTTTTTGATGGATGTGGCTCTGCTAATCTCTCTGTTTTAAGGTATCAGTTATAAATGATTCGTATGATATGAATTGATTATGTGTCTATGCAAATGACAATTTTTGTCTCCTCCTTGATTTATCTAACTTATCTCTAATGTGTATTTGATTGTAAGTTTAAATCTTATCATCTTTCTGATTGTTATTGTGTTTTCTCCTATTCAGTTCCAGATGCAAGATTCCTTTTTCTGGATCAGCATTTCATGTTTCATCCGGTGGGCATGAACTCGGCCTCACGAAAGTTTCGGTTGCAGCTGATTATTCTGATTCGGTTCCTGATTCATCTTTCTACGGCTATCATCCTCTAGAAGATTTAAAGCCGTCCAAAAGAGTGCAGGAGACAAAACTCTCTGCTGCTGAAGTAGCAAGGACTACCGTCGAGGTTTGTAGCTAGCCGGGAAACAACAGAAAACATGATTGTTGAGTGTCATATGAACTAGAATAGTGTGGAGTTTTGCTAATTTGAGTTTGCATGAACACGGTTTTCCTTGTTTACTTGTAGGCTAACAGCAGTGCTGTACTGGTATTTCCTGGAGCTATTCACTGTGAACCACACGATCAGACATCATGGTCAGAATTTAAGTATGTCATTGATGAGTATGGAGGTTAGTCTAAATTCATCGCTTGATATATTTAATATCTATCGATCACTTTCTTTCTCACCAGCTTCTTTGTTTTTTCCTATTTAGATATCTTTTTCGAAATTCCTGATGATGAGAACATCTTAGAAGATCCTGAAGCTAATAATCCCGTGGTAAGCATGTCATTGATCAAGTAGAATGTCACGTATATGTACATAATTGATAGCATTTATTAGTTTGGTATAAGCACAACGTCCAACAACTATTAATTGGAGTTTTCATCACATACTTGTAGAAAGTCTTTTTTGGAATGGATGTCCCACGATACGAAAACACACGGCTCCATGAGGAATATAACATTTCGGACATTGGTAATCTTGACCAAATTATTTTTGATGACCATTATTTCGAGGTAGGTTGAAGCTATTGCACTCCCTTAGTTTTCTTGTAAAACATTTAAAGTCTCTTGTCTTATTAACGTTCTTTTCTGATCTACTTTTAAACTTGAGTAGATTATGGATTCTGAAGCTACAGATATTCCGGTCGATTGGGGAATGCCTGACACCTCCAACGCGGTTCATCCTATTTACTTTGCCAAACACCTGTCCAAGGTTATATATCTATACAATTTGCAATAGCATGATGAAAAAACCTAAAAATGACATGTTTAAAGGAGTTCGCTCACTTGTTTATGTCTATAAACTTGGATCTTTGCAACAGTTACCGAACCGAACCCTCTTGTATTGCGGATAAGCATTATATTTGATACATACTGGTCTTGCATTGCATTGACTATGTCGTTGAGTTGGTATCTCTTGTCTTTGCAATCATGCAGGCCATCAGCATGGACTATGACCGGAAAATGGACTATCCGTCTAATGGTGTATCCATACTCGGATGCCTTAGACCCGCTTTCCTTGACGAGGAGTCCTATATAAGAAGATTATTTACCTCGGAAGATAGAGATGACTATAGCTGGGAGGTTCAAGGTCCTTTCACATTTTCTTGACCTCAAAATGCTGTTTTTGAATTTGTGCATGTGAATAGTTCTGTTTGACATCTTGAATTTCCCTCCCTTGGGATATATCTTCAGGTGATGATAACCCAAGCACTAGTTTAAGACGTGACGAGAACGATATGAGTTCAAGTCTATATAGATTAGAGATTGTGGGAATAGAGCTTCTCTCCCTCTATGGAGCAGAGGTATGTTTTTGCCACGGTCAATCCTCTTTCCCAATTTCCATTGAATAATTGTCAGGTCATTTTTGGATGAAGACAAAAGTTTTGGAATATATGGCTAGCATATTATATGGCTGCTTTGCGAGCACAGACTTAAATGAAACCTCTCATTGTTTGGTTTTTTTTCCCACGGTCTCACCGTGCGTTGATGTCTAGATTCTTTGACTATTTTCAGTCTTCTATAAGTTTGCAAGATTTTCAAGATGCCGAACCAGATATCCTAGTGCATTCTACTTCTGCAATCATAGAGCGCTTCAACAACAGGGGGATTAACTCAAGCATTGCCCTTAAAGCTCTCTGCAAAAAGAAGGGTCTTCATGCAGAGGTATTGTATCCAAGTCTGAATATAATCTGCCATAGGCCTAATCTTTAGCGATCACGCTGTTACAGTTCCGGTTTATGTATCTACCACATTTTGTAACCCAGTCTTGCTACTTTGCGGTTATCTCATGCAGGAAGCTAACCTGATCAGTGTTGATAGTCTCGGCATGGATGTGCGAGTTTTCGCAGGTGCACAAGTCCAAACTCACCGTTTCCCTTTCAAAACCAGGGTGAGAGAATTCTCAGACTAAAACATCAAACAAAAATACACCTTTTTTCAACAAGAAAACAGAATATAAGGACATTGATATGCTAATGCTTCTCTCATCATTGTTTGTGACAGGCTACAACAGAAATGGCAGCAGAGAAGAAGATCCACCAGCTATTGTTCCCTCGTTCACGCAGAAGGAAACTGAAGTCTCATGACGAGAGTTTGAATGATGCATATCGTTAAAAACCTGTTACTGATCAAAGTCATGAAACTAAGAAACAAGTAAACAGAGGAGCTGTTTAGCCACTGGATCTGTCTGGTACTTACACGAGTTCTTTGCTCTGACCTTGTGTACATAACAATGAGCTTTCAAGTCACCGTACTAGAGCTGTGTGGAGATGAAGCCTCTTACATTGTAGTAGTAAGCAAAATAAATTAAACCCAAGAATAAAGAGAAGTTGATACAATTAGAGTAACTTCTATAATAAGTCCACTGTTGTTCTCACAAGGTAAATCTTCATTTGTTTTTACAATTAAGATCAAATAAAACCCTTTTTCTCTTGTTACCGATTGTTAAAGATAAATTTGTAAATTTTTTCTACTCGAAAGTTCCTTTATTTTTGCTGGAAGCAATAATCTAATATCTTACAGTCAATGCCATTGACAAAACCAGCTGTGGTTAGGATCCCGGGTCACCATACTCGTCGAACAACTTCCGCTCAGCCTCCTCGTCAACCGCTTGTCCACTTCTGTGTTCCTCAGAATCTTTCTCCTTACTGAGAAAGATCGAAAATGGGGAAAATGGTGAAGTGTGCAAAACAGATTTTGTAGTTGAAGAAAGATTAAACAAGACTGTACAAGGAGTATATGATCAGTCCAGTAGCTGTACTAGCAAATGCCAAGAAGTATAGCCAATCCACCTGACATTAGCATACATAATGACCATTGGATCTCATCAGCTGGTTTCTACAGACAAAAAATATAAAAGTTTCCTGATGCTCGGTAATATGTATTGAGCTATAACCTTCTCGTGGTATGCAAAAATGCGGATCAAAACCGCCCACATGTCTGCTGTGAGCAACGAGAGGTTGAACATTGTTGAACCATTAGTCTGAGAAGTCACATTGCAAAAGATGTTACAGTCTCAGAGACATGGGCATGAAAAACAAAGAGTGAAGGAGGTTTTGATCATATGGTTTCAGCTTTGTCTCATACCTTGAGTAAGACCGGAACTAATGAGTAGAATAGAAACACTGTGAGTGCAAATCTAAGGAAAGGAAAAACCTGAAATGGCAAAAGTGTAGAACGGTAAAAAATTTGGTTTGCAGAAATTGAAAGGGGAAGGGATATAGCAAGAAACTTACAGCTTCAGTTGACCAGTGAATCGCTTTGAGCTCACTACGTTCAAGTATGCTTCTATGGACAAGTCAAGGAATAACCTCAGCTGAATTATGAATTTCCTTGAGATGAGTCTAGAAACAGAATAGTCTTAGTCTTGTTGTCTAAAGGATACATCTGAATGGCACTAATAATGGCACCAAAAATTCCCATAAAGGTCATCAACTCAATTGTGTCTCCATTTTTCTTCACAACGAACTCCTATAACAGAGGACAATAAATTTACATTTTTGCACGATATAACAACATTTTCTTGTTGTGGACTTCACTTGCTTACCTCAGTGGCATTACTGACAGCATATAAGGTTGCCCCAGCTATGACAAGAACATCTCCTTTGATAGGATTACTTCCTCCTGAAATAACCACCATTAATATGCTATAATCGAGTTTCTCAATCAATCTGTAGTTAAAAAAACTGACTCAAGAATCAGCTTCAAAACTATTACCAGCTCGATCCCCTGCATGGACGTCTGAGAAAACTACCATAACAACACCTACAATACAGATAACCACACCACTGATCTTCATCAATCTGTATTTTGTTTTCAGGAAAACCAAAGTCAATACCAAAACGCAAGGGATCGCCCAGCAGTCCAGTAGCATGACACTTGTCAATGATGTGTACTGATAAGCCTTCACCACTGTAAAAGCAAAGCAATGGATTTTGATTACATTATCTCATATAGTAATTAATACTCACCACAAAGCAGGAAAATAACAGATTACTTATCAGTGTTCAAACCACGAAAACTTGACATAAGAAGAGCTTTATAAGCTAGAAAAACTCACCAAGAAAATTCGCCTCCACATCAACTAAAGCAAGGAGGAAATAGTAATACCATTTCACCTACAATTTCGCATTGAAGATGTTAGCAACACTTTGCTACTTAGAATATTAGACACTTTTGTTTGGCACACATTGCTTTTGAAACTCAAGAAAATCCAATATAGACACTCCTGTGATAGGCAGTAGCACACAGAGTTAGAGCAATGTTTCCAAAAAGAGAAATACAATACAGACCTTAATTTCGGGTCTTCGATACAGCATGATACCTCCATAGACGATTGCCAGTAAGACATAATTTAGGAAGGTTTGTGATGTTGGAACATTAATCCCTAAAAACATTTCAAAGTTTCAAGAACGTACGAAGGAAAAATTCACTGTATCAAAATCCCTAAAGTAATCATCTTCAAATTTCAGACAGATCATGAAGCTGCTGAGTAATGGTAATAAAAAAAACCCTCAAAGCATAAATAAAAAAAGAAAAAGAAAAAAAAAGAAGAAGCTTGAACCTTTCCTGGCGAGCTCAGAAGACGTAAACCCATTAGAAGTAGCAAGAAGTGAGAGGAGCTGTCCCAAACCAAGACCAAAGAGAGTCTTCTTCGTCCTTATCTCATTGACATCGAAACCCATCACCATTTGCTATCTTCCTGCAGAAGAAGCAGAGATTTCTCCGATGTGAATGTAATAGATACTATACAATGGATCAGAGAGGAGAGTGTAGGAAGGAGTCTTTAAATTTTAGATTCAATGAGTGTGTCCACTTTCTGAACAGTTGACTTTATTATCCTCAATTTAATTGGAATAGTTCTTGGGGTTGAGATAGTCATTTATATATGTTAAATGAGATAGTATTTAAAACATTTGTATTATTTACTACTCAAACTAATCTAGTAATCTGTATCAGATAAAAGCCATTTTTGTTTTCTTTACAATTACCAAATTTTGGGAGAGAAATGTATAAACTTGTCTCTCTCCACCCAAAAGTTTCTTTCTTTTGTCTTACCCCGAAAAAAAATAATCTTATATCTCACAGTCAATGGCCTAGACAAATAGAAACCTGAGGCTTTGATTAGGTATTTAGGTTTCAGGTGGAAGCAACTATAAGGCTGCTGCGAAGTGACTCGCCATCCTCCTCATCGAACAGCTTCCTCCGTTCACTTACAGCTTCTCCACTTCTTTGTTCCTCCTCATCTTTCTCCTTCCTGAAAATATCAACAAGGGGTATAAACAATGGGTGAAAGAATACTGATCTCCATGGATTGTTTACCACGAGTGCAGAGCAGATATTGTACTTGAAGAAAGACTAAATAAGACTGTACATTGAGTATATGATCAGTCCAATAGCTGTAGTAGCAAATGCCAAGAAGTAGAGCCAATCAACCTGATGTTAACATACATACATTAACCATTTGATCTCATCAGCTGGTTTCTACAGACAGAAAATGTAAAAGTGTTTCTTGATGCTAGCTTGATATACAAAATGAGCAGACCTTCTCGTGGTAACCAAAAGTGCGGATCAAAACAGCCCACATGTCTGATGTGAGCAACGAGAGGTTGAACATTGTTGCACCATTGGTCTGAGAAGAACATGTTCAAAAGATGTTATATATTCAGAGAAATTGGCATGGAAAAGAGAGTGTTAATCATATGGTTTCAGTTTTGACTCATACCTTAATTAAGACTGTGATTAATGAGTAAAAGAGAAATAACGCAAGTGCGACTCCAAGGTAAAGTAAAATCTGGAACCACATAAAGTATAAAATGATTTTGAGAAAAGAATTCCTTTGGTTTGCAGAGATTGAAAGGGAAATGAATATCGCAAGTGTAGAAGCATGCTTACCGCCTCAGTTGACCAGTGAATCGCTTTTAGCTCACCACGTTCAAATATGCTTCTATGGCCAAGTTAGTCAAGGAATATACTCTTTGATAGCATCTCAGCTGAAAATGTTCATATAAGTTTAAGAAACATAGAAAGTCTTTGTCTTGTTGTTTGAAGGATACATCTGTATGGCAGCAATAATTGCGCCAAAAAGTCCCAAAAAGGACATGAGCTCAATCATGTCTGCATTCTTCACAAGGAACTCCTATAACAGAGAAATAAGGAGACTAATTACAACTACCCTAAATTTCTGTATTTTACTATTTTTTGAAAGTATCGTTTTGGCGATATAATAACATAACTTCTTTTAAGTATGTGATTAGAGACTTTCTTACCTCACTGACATTACTGACAGCATATAAGGTTGCTCCAGCTATAACAAGAAGATCTCCTTTAACAGGATTACTTCCACCTAAAAGCCACCATAAATATGCTTGAATCAACTTTCTTGGGCCAATATGTGAGTGTTTACTTGCAGGCTTGTGATGAGTGAAGCCATGGTAAATGAACAAAGGGAAAGAAAACTAATGAATCATTTTTACACCATTACCAGCTCGATCCCCTGCATGGACGTCTGAGAAGACTACCATGATAACACCAAGAATACAGATGACCACACCACTGATCTTCATCAATCTGTATTTTGTTTTCAAGAAAACCCAAGTCAATACCAAAACGCAAGGGATCGCCCAGCAATCCAGTAGCATGATACTCGTCATCGATGTGTTCTGAAATGCCTTCACCACTGTAAAAGCAATGGAGATGATTCAAAATCTCATGATACTCAACAAAAATCATAAAAGTAACTTATTTCTTTCACTGTAGCATCGGCTGGTCAAGCTTAAAGTAATAATCACGCATGAACGTTTGCCTCCATATCAACTAAAGCAAGGATCAGAGCTCAAGCCAAAGAATGGGACAAAAGAAGAGTTCTTTCTCACCGAGAAAGTTCGCCTCCACATCAACAAAAGCAAGGAGGAAATAGTTATACCACTTCACCTACAACAATTTTTTTGGCATTGAAGATGTTAGCAACATTTGCTAGTTAGAACATTAGACTTTTGTTTTGGCACTCAATAATGAAACCTTCAAATACACATTCTCATTACATTTTGTTGTTTCCCTATAAATATACAAAACTCACAGTCTAATGATCATTAATCACCCAAGAAGAAGTAACAACACATAGTGAAATCTAAATTTCCAAGAAGAGAAGACCAATACTGACTTTAATTGTGGGTCTTCGATACAGCATGATACCTCCATAGAAGATTGCAAGTGACAGATAACCCAGGAACGACTGTGATGTTGGAGCATTAATCCCTATAAAGGTTTCTAATTTTGTAAGCTAATGAATGTATTAAAGAAATGGGTTTAAAAAAGGTGAAACCTTTTCTGGCGATCTCAGACGCTGTAAACGCAATAAGAGTCGAGAGAAGCGAGATGATCTGTCCTAATCCAAGTCCAATGAGAGTCTTCTTCTTCTTGATCTCATTGAAATTGAAACACACCATTACTTGTTTCTTACTTTAATCAAACAACCCGGTGAAACCGAACCGGAGAAACAAACTCTAGCTGCAGAGGAAGCTGAGAGTCTCCTGTAAGAAATAGTTTTGATACTATACAATGGATCGGATTCAGAGAGGAAAGTCATTGAGAGTCTTTTTTATATATATATTCTACAAACATGGAGTTTGTCGTCGTAACGAATCATTGACTTTTTAATGCTTTATTGAACTAAGATGGATCTGTCTGGCAATTACACGAGTTCTTTGCTTTGACGTTAAGTTGATACAATTAAATTATGATCAAATAAAGCCTTTTTTCCTCTCTTTACAGTTACCAATTGTTATAAATTACTAGCTTGTCTCCACCCAAAAGTTTCTTTCTCTTTACAGCCAATGACATAGACAACCAAAAAAAAAAAAACTCAGGCTTTGGGTTCAGGTGGGAGCACCTATAAGGCTGTCTCGAAGTGATTCACCATCCTCTGCATCAAACAGCTTCTTCCTCTGCTCATCTACCACTTCTCCACCTCTTTGTTCCTCCTGATCTTTCTCCTTCCTGAGAAATGCGAATATCAAGAAAAGGAAAACAAGGGGTGTGAAGAATACTGATGATCTCCAGAGTGCAGAACAGATATTAGAGTTGAAGAAAGATGGGAAAAGACTGTACATTGAGTATATTATCAGTCCAATAGCTGTAGTGGCAAATGCCAAGTAATAGAGCCAGTCAACCTAGCATATATAGCCAATCTGATCAAAGACACTGGTTTATACTGACAAAAATGTAAGTGTGGCCTCATGTTCGATATACAAAGTGAGCTAACCTTCTCATGGTAAGCGAAAATGCGGATCAAAACTGCCCACATGTCTGATGTGAGTAACGAGAGGGTGAACATTGCTGAACCATTGGTCTGAGAAGACCATATTTTCAAAAAATGTTATACGTTTCAGAGGCATGGCAATAAACGGACATATAGACATGAAAACAGAGAGTAAAGGAGATTATTGTAAGGTTTTGGTTTTGTCTCATACCTTGAGTAAGACTGTGAGTAACGAGTAGAAGAGAAACACTCCTAGTGCAATTCCAAGGAAAGGCAAAACCTGAAACCACAAAAGCGTAGAAACTTTTAAGTTTGCACTGCTAAAAGAAAAAGTCTTTGGTCTACGGAGGTTGAAAGGAAAATGGATATCTACAATGTAGCAGCAAACTTACATCCCCAGTTGACCAGTGAATAGCTTTGAGCGCATCACGTTCAAATATGCTTCTATGGACAAGTCAAGGTATATCCTTTTTGATAGTATATAAGTTTAAGAAACATAAAAGTGTTGGTCTTGTCTTTTGAAGGATACATCTGAATGGCACCAATAATTGAGCCAAAAAGGCCGACAAAGGACATGAGTTCAACTCTGTCTGCATTCTTCACAAGGAACTCCTATAACAGAGGAACATAGAGACTAGAATTACAAGTACACTTATTTGAAAGTACCATTTGGCGATATCATAGGAGACTTGCTTACCTGACTGACATTACTGACAGCATACAAGGTTGCTCCAGCTATAACAAGAAAATCTCCTTTGACAGGATTACTTCCACCTGAAAGTCACCATAAATATGCTTAAACTGAGTTTCTTGGGCCAATATGTGAGAGTTTACTTGCAGGCTTGTGATGAGTGAAGCCATGGTAAGAAAAGAAGAGAAAGAGAGCTAATGAATCAGTTTACACCATTACCAGCTCGATCCCCTGCATGAACATCAGAGAAGACTACCATGACAACACCAACAATACAGACAACCACACCACTGATCTTCATTAATCTGTATTTTGTTTTGAGAAAAACCCAAGTCAAGACCAAAACGCAAGGAATCGCCCAGCAGTCCAGTAGCATGACACTCGTCATTGATGTGTTCTGATAAGCCTTTACCACTGTAAAAAAAAAAGAAATAGAGTTTGATTCAAAATCTCATAGTAATCCTCACCATAAAGCAGTCAAGTAACAGATTACTTTCTCTGCAGCCTCGGCTGGACAAAGCTTGAGCAGCATTAAGGGCAAAACACACAACATCAGGTTTCTTTTAGTCAGGACACTCACCGAGAAAGTTACCCTCCACATCAACTAAAGCAAGGAGGAGGTAATGGTACCACTTGGCCTACAAATTTTTTTGCAATAGCAACACTCGTTTGTTAGAAAATTACTAACGAAACCTTCAATGCTCATTCTCATTACAGTTTATGTTTCCCTATAAAACTACACAAAAAGTCACACAAGACTCCAATGATCATTGATTACCCAAGAGGAAAGTAGTATAGCACAGAGTGAAATCAAGAGAGAAAGAAACTCAATACTGACTTTAATTGCGGATCTTCGATAGAGCATGATACCTCCATAGACGATTGCGAGTAACACATAACCCAGAAACGACTGTGATGTTGGAGCATTAATCCCTAGAAGATAACGAAAATTTGTAAAGCCAATCAATGTTTTAAAAATGGGTTTGGGTTGAAAAAAAGGTGAAACCTTTTCTGGCGATCTCAGACGCTGTAAAGCTAATAGAAGTAGAGAGAAGCGAGAGGATCTGTCCCAATCCAAGTCCAATTAGAGTCTTCTTCGTCTTAATACCATTGAAACTGAAACACACCATTATTGTTTTCTTTCGTTTAACCAAACCATCCGGAGAAACAAACCCTAGTTGCAGGAGGAAGCTCCGGTGAGAAATTATGGTGAATGCATAACAACAACAAAATGGATCAGATCATCAGATTCAGAGAGGAGAGTGAAAGCTAGTCTTTTTAAATTCTACAAAACACTGGAGTACAACATCGCTGCTGCAAATCGTTGACTTTTTTTTCTTTTCTTCTCACCAAGGGTTAAAAATGTTAAATTGAAATAATAAAAGGCCTCAAAACGTAATTAGCAAAGAATTTGGGGATAGAATTAGATATTTGAGAAACAGAGGAGATTGATTTGTTGCCTCCGTTACAAGGAACAACACCGTCCTTTTCTTTTCCATCTAACAGCAAAGTTGATTCGGAACACGAAAAAATATGTTATGGCAAGAAGATGTGAACGGAGATAGAGCTTTTCCAGAAGACAACCATGGGATTTGGTTTTGTTTGGTACAGGAATTACTCACATTGACAGACACTCTGGAAAAAGCTGAAACATCATACTATTACTCAAAACAATCAGATAAAGCTAATTTTTCTCATTACAGTCAAAACTTTTTCTTTTCTTTACACAAAAGTTTCTCCTTTTGTTTTGCCCCGGAAAAAAAAAAATAGTCTATCATTATATCGCACAGCCCTTTGGTTAGGGTTCCGGTGGAAGTAACTATAAAGGCTGTCTCAAAGTGTTTAACTTTCACTTTCCTCCTCATCGAACAACTTCTTCCTCTGCTCATCTATATCTTCCTCCTCATCTTTCTCCTTCCTGAGAATATATAAAGAATAAGTAACATGGATTGTGTTACCATTGTTGTTGATTACGCCATGAGTGCAGAACAGATATTGGAGTAGAAGGACGATTAAGAAAGAAGACTGAACATTGTGTATATGATTAATCCAATAGCTGTTGTAGCAAATGCCAAGTAGTAGAGCCAATCCACCTGTCATTAAACATACATACATGGCCACTTGATTTCATCCGTAGCAGACTGGAATGTAAGAGTTTACAGAATGTTAGATCTATAACCTTCTCGTGGTATGCGAAAATGCGGATCAAAACCGCCCACATGTCTGATGTGAGCAATGAGAGGGTGAACATTGTTGAACCATTGGTCTGACAAGATGATATCTCAAAAGATGTTAATGTCTCAGAGGCATTGGCATGAAAACAGAGAGATTTTGATCATATTACCTTTAGTAACACCGGGAGTAATGAGTAGAAGAGAAACATGGTGACTGCGAATCTAAGGAAAGGAAAAACCTGAAACCACGAAAATGTAGAAACGTTTAACTTCGGACTGATAAGTCTTTGTTTTTCATACATTGAAAGGGAAAGTGAAAGTGAAAGTGAAAGGGATATTTACAGCATCAGCTGACCAGTGAATAGCTTCGAGCTCACCACGTTCAAATATGGCTCTATAGACAAGTCAAGGAACATCAAGGAGAGAATGTGCATATAACTCTAAGAAACATAAGAAGTCATATCTTTTTGTCTAAAGGATACACCTGAATGGCACTAATAATGGCTCCAAAAAGTCCCATGAAGGTCATCAGCTCAACTGTGTCTGCATTCTTCACAAGGAACTCCTATAACAAAGGAACAATTAATTTTAATTTTCACGTGATATAACAACATTTTCTTGTTGTGGACTTGCTTACCTCGGTGGTATTGCTGAATGCTGACAGCATATAAGGTTGCTCCAGCTAGAACAAGAAAATCTCCTTTGACAGGATTACTTCCACCTGACCATCATAATATGCTTAAATTGAGTTTTACTTGCTTGCGGTCAAGTAACGAATCAGTTTCTACCATTTTACCTGCTCGACTTCCTGCGTGAACGTCAGAGAAGACTACCATGACAACACCAGCAATACAGATAAAGACACCACTGATCTTCATCAATCTGTATTTTGTTTTCAGGAAAATCCAAGTTAAGACCAAAACGCATGGGATTGCCCAGCAATCCAGTAGCATGATACTCGTTATCGATGTGTACTGATTCGCTTTCACCACTGTAGAATCAAAGCAGTGGTGTTTGATTCAAAATCTCACTACAACAGCAACAAGAATGTGATGGAAGTATATACATTTCTAAGAAAAAACTCTCCAAAATCGCATCAGATCATTGTTACAAGCCAAAGAAGAGTGTGTCAATAAGAACGCTCACCGAGAAAATTGCCCTCCACGTCAACTAAAGCAAGGAGGAAATAGTGATACCACTTCCCCTACAACAGTTTTTGCATTGAAGATGTTAGCAACACGTTGCTACTTAGAATATTAGACTTTTCTTTGACATCTGGCATTCGATAGTGTAACTCTTGAATGAGAAATTAGCAGTAGCACAGAGTGAAACCAAATTCAATACTGACCTTAATTTCTGGTCTTCTATACAACATGATACCTCCATAGACGATTGCCAGTAACGTATAACTGAGGAACGTTTGTGATGTTGGAGCATTTATTCCTAAAAGAGAGATTTCAAATTTGTAAACCAATGAATGTATAAACCAAATCAAAACATGTGTTAGACTAAATATGAAGAGTTTTTAACTAATAATTTCAAAAGGAAGTAACAAAAAAAACTTCAAACAGATAACGAATCTGTGTGATCGAACCTTAAAGTATAAACGAGATACCAAAAAAAAGGCTGTAAAACCTTTTCTGGCGAGCTCAGAGGATGTAAAGGCAATAGAAGTACATAAAAGTGAGAGGATCTGTCCCAAGCCAAGTCCAATCAAAGTCTTCTTCGTCTTATTCATCTCATTGAAATTGAAACCCATTACCATTGCAGAAGAAGCTGAGATTCTCCGGTAAATGTATATATTATAGAGATACAAATACTGATAGGAAACCTTAGTAGTAGGATAGTTTCTCTCATCTGCATATTTATACAAAGATATAACTTGTCTAGCAAATCATAAAGAAATATACATAAATGTTAACTTTGAATAATATAAAGGAAATATGTTAAAGTCGATCTCGTAATCTTCAAGATCTCATACAAACAAATCAGAGATGAGTGTGTTGTTGCTGTCACTATACCAACCGTTGACATTTTAAATGTTAGTTTTTTTGTCCTTTTCTTTTTCCCTCCATTCAACTAAGCTTAGTTTAATAAGGTAAAAATTGTGTTTTTTGTATTTACTTTTAAGAAATATATATTTGTAAATGAGAAAACGATATTTATACAGTTTAAAAATGTTACAAAACATTATAATTTATAAAAACTTCATTTATGAAATGAAATAGAGATTATCACCCCATGTGTAATATAGATTTAAAAATAACTGATCAAATAAATTAAGAAACATAAAAAAGTGTAAACAAAAGGGATATGGAAAGATACAGTCAAGTTAGGCAGGTACGGTACACAAAAAGCCAAAAGACATCAACGTGAAACGCGTGGGAAAGAAGAACACTGTATTTGTAATCTTTATGGGCCTATAATGGCTATATCGGGCTTTGTTCGCCTCATCTCATTTTCTTTGAATCAATCACGAGAAAAGCATTATTTCACCAGCCTCTTATGGATTTAGGGCAGATCGGTTTTTAGGCATTTCTGAGACGAAATTGTTCCTTCTCACATAAGACAATCGATTGTCTCTCTCGCCGCAGCCTCTGTTCTCTTTCTTTCGACTAAGCCGATGAAAAGACGATGCTCCGATCGTCTCCCTCCGACTACACAACCATGATCGCCCCAAACGAATTAGCTCTATAAGAATGCGGATAAAGAGAAGCTTTTGGAAAAGTACGTTTCATTTGGGATTTGGAGATTGACAGGGAAGGAGAGACGGAGAGTTTTGAACTGTCAGGTTCGTGTCCGGTCTGCAGTCTTGTCTCAAATGTTGTTTCAGAACAGAAAACCTAAACAGAAAACGCAAAGCACAAATCAAAGATTGTGGTTTCGTCAGGGATAATTTGGTCTTTTTGCCTTCACAAAAATGCTCAATTCTGTAAGCATGGGAAGAAATACCTAAACTGAAAAATTTACCCTAACAAATGCCTAAATCAACAATAATCCCCATTTTCTTTTCTTTTTTGGCATAATGAAATTTTTTGATTTTTGGCATTTCCGTTCGCCATCAAAAAAATAATTTTCATTTAAAGTTGTAATTTGAGTGAACATATCATCATATATCAATAAGTCCAATAATTTAAACTTTTTTATTCATTAAAGAAATAGAAAACACAAGATTTAGTTTATATGTATATATATTCAGTTGAAATTTTTATTCAAACATTTTCAACCTTTTTCCCCCTTTGAATTTTGTATTCAGTTGTAGTTTTGGACTACTTTAAGAAAACTTTACAAGAATGTTCGTAACATATATTTCCTTGTTGAATATCAAATCAGTTAGAAACACTTTTCATCCTTTTATACACAGAAACTGATCCAAACTAATGTATATCTTTAGATTAAGGTCGAAGAAAGCCGACAGAACCGACCAGATTAGGTCAAAAACGTAAAAGACGCGCAAAAAAAAAAGAAAAAAAATACCATAATAGAATGTTTTGGTCAGAAGGAGAAATACATGAGTAACATGACCAACGTAAAAATGATGTTGACATAAAGCAAAGCTACAGAAAAAGCATTAAATATCTTTTGTCTAATCGAAGATTTTTCCTTAAGCGCGTTTGCTTCTCTGTCTCCTCCATTTATATCATATCATCTCTGTCTTTGCTCTAAGCTTTTCTGTCAAACAAATTCAATCCCCCACGTCTGTTTTTTTTCTCTCTCTCTAATCTCTTTACCAAAACAAAAAAAAACACAACAATATAACCAAACCTTAGCTTAGCTTGGCTTAGATAGCTACTCATTACTCATTATACGATTTCTCAACAAGGAGAGAGAGATAGACTTTACAGGTATATTCTCCTCTTTAATTATTATATAATCTCTAAATTTGGGTTCTTTTGTTTTTGTTTTGTGGGATAAAATGTCTATTCTTGAGCATACCTCTCTGTCTCTCTTTGCTTTTTGACACCTTTGTCTTAGCTGTTTTCATTTTTCATCTCTGTCTTTAAAATCTTTTGCTCTTTTTGAGGGTTTCGAGTTCTTTGGGTTTCCCAAATTTCTCCACAAGCTCGACCCTTTTCGTATCTTCCTTCTCATTTTCTGCCAAATTTCTTTCATTAATTCGATCCATCTTTGAGTATGTATCCGATGGATTCTGATTATCATCGTCGTGGTCTGGTGGTAAGATTTATATATATATATATATATGTATATTTCCTCAAAGCTTTGGTCTTCTTTAGAATCTGTCTCTAGTTTTCCAAATTGGGTGTTTTTGGATTTTGAAAAATTGACGTTTAAGCGTTATTGGGTTTGTGTAAAGGTCTTAACTTTAGGGTGAATCTCCAATTTGGAATCTCTCAATGTGATTAGAATTCATTGATCCATAGAATGTCAGCTACACTCAGAAAACAAAACTGTTGTTGTTGATTTGAGGAAACTTACTTTGGCTCTGTATTGATTGGTAGATATATGTTGTTATTGGTGACATGAAAATATAAATCTTTGTGAGAGTTGATTGAGTAATTAGATTTGTAATGATGATGCCGACATTGCAGGCGAACGATTGTTCACCAGCTCACTTTGTTAGGCTGGATAAACCGAGAGCCGTAGACGATCTCTATATAGGCAAGAGAGAAAAGATGCGTAGGTGGTTGTGCTGTGCTTGCCACATTGAAGAACCTTACCATTCTTCTGAAAATGAACACCTGAGAAGCCCTAAGCACCAGAATGATTATGGTACTGCTCTTTGCTCTAGATATTTGTGATTTTCTGGCCATGAGCTGATCATTCTTGCTAGTAACAGATGCTAATTCGATTTTTTTCAAGGATATTCATTGTTTCGGTTATTGTTTTGTTGAATTGAAGGGCATCACAATAGAAAACCACCGGCAGCTGTGAGGCCTGATGCTTTAAAGGAGCCTCCATCTATCGATGTGCCTGCATTGTCATTGGATGAGCTCAAAGAAAAGACCGATAATTTTGGGTCAAAGGCATTGATTGGTGAAGGATCATACGGAAGAGCCTACTATGCAACCTTGAAAGATGGGAAGGCTGTGGCGGTGAAGAAGCTTGATAATGCAGCTGAACCTGAATCAAATTTTGAGTTCTTGACTCAGGTCTCGAGGGTTTCGAAGCTGAAGCATGATAATTTTGTTGAGCTATTCGGTTATTGTGTTGAAGGGAATTTCCGCATTCTTGCGTATGAGTTTGCCACAATGGGATCTTTACACGACATCTTACACGGGAGAAAAGGAGTCCAAGGAGCACAACCAGGTCCAACTCTTGATTGGATCCAACGGGTCAGAATAGCAGTTGATGCAGCTAGAGGACTTGAGTATTTACATGAGAAAGTTCAACCTGCGGTAATACACAGAGATATTCGATCTAGCAATGTGCTACTCTTTGAAGACTTTAAAGCCAAGATCGCTGATTTTAATCTATCGAATCAATCTCCTGATATGGCTGCTCGTCTTCATTCTACCAGAGTTTTGGGAACCTTTGGTTACCACGCACCAGAGTAATGAATGCTTCTGAAACAACATTTGATCACACTATTCTTGAGGAAGTAAATATTGTAACTTTACTTTTCTGCTGTTGCAGGTATGCGATGACTGGTCAACTGACACAGAAGAGTGATGTTTATAGTTTTGGTGTAGTGCTTTTGGAGCTCTTGACTGGTAGAAAACCCGTTGATCATACGATGCCTCGTGGTCAACAAAGTCTTGTCACTTGGGTAAGTACTAAAACCATTTTCGTTAATCTGCGAGAATAATTTTACTTTCGAATATACTGATTGTTCTTGGCATAAAATTTCGCTGCCATTATAACTTCAGGCTACTCCAAGGCTAAGTGAAGACAAAGTGAAGCAATGTGTTGATCCAAAACTGAAAGGAGAATATCCTCCTAAAGCTGTTGCAAAGGTAAAAGCTTCATCTCTAACCTGTGAAACCACGTTTGAAGCTAAACATGAAATGGGTTTTCTCATTTTTTCATATTATTGTGTCTCAGCTTGCGGCAGTTGCAGCATTGTGTGTGCAATACGAATCAGAGTTTAGGCCGAACATGAGCATTGTGGTAAAAGCTCTTCAACCGTTGTTGAGGTCATCAACAGCAGCAGCTGTTCCAGTCCAGGAAACTTGATTCTTCTATGTCACAATAATGGAAGATTGGTTTCTGTTTCTATTGTTGCCATACCATATAAATGTGTTCTTAAAGAGAGTTGGGGTGTATATGTTTATTAAGGTGATGAGTAGTGATTTGGTGTGTCTTTTCAATTGTTTGGTGGAGTCTGTTTTACTCTTACAAAATTATTCTATATCTGGTTTGTTTTTTGGGTTTTTTCTCTTTATTCAATATAACTTCTTTTCTAACGGCATGCTAATTATAAGTTTTCAGATACAGTTTTGAAAGGAATATTCATCACACAGATACTGCAATGTTAGTTTTTGATTCAACAGATTTAAGAAATGCTTCTCGAACAGGGCTGGTTTAACTAACCCCACTGGCTGAAAAAATATGCTTTTATATATATTTATATATATAAGACCCAACTGTTGTAATTGTATAACAAGAAAAACAAGAGCAAAAAGGTGACCTAATATTTTGCAAAAAACAAAGAATACAATATTATATATCCAAAATACATATATCACTCACTCTATCTTAAAACAATACAGCTTCAGACTTGAGAGGTTCTTCAACGAACTTAAACCGACTCTTGAGAGAAGTAAGAGTTGGTGTCTTCAAGTTAAGCTTCACCGTATCCTCTGCTAGTATGCGACTGAAACTCGGCCAAAATAATTCTTCAGACAAAAATCCTGCAGCGACAAGTGCGAAAGCTGATGATTCTCCATATTAATAACATGCAGGTATTATTGGAGTAATTCACATTTTCAGAAACCTAGGTTGGTTCTACAGCTTGCTTTGGTAAGAATCTATCTCGATGATACATCTTGGAAGCTTGAAAGGTAATATGATGAAGTTTGGAGAGAAACGGTTACCTACTTTTAAGAACCTTTTCATCTGGGAAGAAGCGGGGTTCTATCGTCTGATTCACCGCGGTGACTAGCCTGAACAGACAGATATAAAAAGACGATAAACATTAATGTCGACTTAAGTTGGTACAAATACAAGAACTGGCTTCACAAGTTTATTCTTCACCTCTTCATTTGCTCCTGCGGCCATATTGATGAATGATTCATTAGCCCTGAAGGAAATAACAGAGATGGGAAAGAAGTTAAATGGCGAAATACTGCGCTTGTATCTGTTACACGACTTTTCACTTATCAAAATTGTCAAAAGAAGAATCGATAAACACGGTAAAGGATAAAGAAGTATGTATAGTGACGCTAACCTGTGAGTATCCTTTACATTGCCTAGTTCTACGTTCCCATTCTGTTGTTGCTCGTCTCTCGCTTTGGCAAGTGGTGAAAAGAACTATGTATAAATGAGACAAACTAAATTAGACAGAAAAGATTCTGTTAAGTTAAACTGAGTCACCAACGAAACGGTTCATATGTGTTTTACCTGGTGCATCGAAATGAAAACGATAGAAATTCCAAGAAGAAAGTTCATGGTTATAACATGTCCAAAGAGCGCTGCAGATGCTATGCCGGTAAATATTGTGGCAACTGTCGAAGAATATTTCTTCAAGATTGTATCTGAAAGCATCAAAGATGAAAACAGGTAAATATCCATGATAACAATCTTGCTATAAGAACAATACCATTGAGTATATATACCTCCAGATATGTTAAAAAGCATCTAGACTCAAGCAAACTAGTTCATAGATTAAATGAATCTAACAAAGCTTAGTCAGTATTACCTGCATATTTGAAGAAAAAGGAGGACAAAATCCCTTGTGCTGCGTTGTTCAGTATCAAAAACATGGTAGCCCTAGAATGTCCTTGTAGGATGTCAAAACTGCCAGGACCTGTCAATATCATGATAAATTTCTCAGCAATACATCGTGAGGATTTAAGGATTACCTTGCAGGTTTTTTCAAAAGCTATTATGGTGCTTAAAACATACGGTTTTCTTCCCTGCCATTTAAAAAATAAAATGCACATACCTTTATATATAACAGTTCCTAGTATTCCAAGAAAGTTGAATATGGCACCATAACCATAGAGAAATAAATTCTGCAACAGGAAAAAAAATGTTCAATGAGATGACATATACAAAAACAAGGTCAAAAGAAGAAGACAACGCAGAAGTAGAAGACCATGATTCTAGAATTTGACGTGACCAACAACATGAGCTATGTACCCTAAGATGAGGAACATTAGTGACAACAGAGCTTAGTAGACGAGGAACAGAACAATGAGTTCAACAACCCAAGGTTCTTAAATTCGAGAGTGCAACTGGTTTACTAAGACATGAGTGGCTAATTCCATTCCACTGACAACACAGAGCATATCAGTTCCCTGATGCAAGATGAGAAATATGCATCAGGACCATCTAACCTGAAGATAGATGCTTGTGTCATACTGACTCTTTAGAGCATACTCGTTGAAGACAGATGCCATTGACGGGACAGTAACCTGCATGTAAATTTGCAAATTAGCCACTAGCATGAATTACAAATTTTTCATAATGCATCAACGGGGAAGCACAAGACGTCAGATTATGTGAATAGAACCACTAAAATATCTTCAAAAGGAGCAAATATAAGCATGGGAGAAATCTACTTACAAAGATAACGGTACAGATGTATGCACCCGTAGCAAGAGGAATTCCAATAGCTGTAGCACCTTCAGGAAGAGAACGTAGCTGGTTTACACTAATCCCTATCAGTAGCAGAGCAAGTGCCTCCCACTATAGCAAAATTAAGGATAACACGATTAAGCAATATAAATATAAAAACATACAAAGTCCAATCAAGAATTTATATTGAATAATCAAAATCGTTTGGGTCGATAAGATGTAACTATGAAAGGAAGGTTTACACAAAAACTTACACAATAATATTGTCAGTTATTGAAAACGGGTCATACATATAATTAATAAGAACAACAGAAACTGACCTGTATGATAGAAAACCGCCGCTTCATTATCATCTTTAATAGAACAGCAATGACCAGAACCTTTAGGTTGCTAAGCATCTTCACAGTAGCAGGATTGAAATATAGCTGGCACAAAAGATACTTTCATTATCGTATGAAATGGAAATACAGAAAGAATGCAAGGTAGAACCAAATAGTACAAGCTGAGAAGGAAAGTAAATAAACCCACTGCAATGCACAATTTAATTATGATGTAAACAGCTAGCCGACTCAGATATCTATCACCAAAAGGAAACATGACAGGTAACACAATGACCACCGGATCTTAAGGAAGAAAAGATATAGTGGAAAAGAGAGGTGTATAAACTTATCCTTCGAAATGGTAATTCCATTATCTGGTTAGGGTTCACTTAAGTAGTGTCTGACGTGGAAAGATGGAAAGTAGAAAAAATATAGGATCAACAAAATTGGAACAGATAGAACACCACATGACATGCTCTTGCCATAAAGCCAAACTTCTGACAATAGACCTCACTACATTCCACAGCTTAATTATACTTACGGATGCCAAAATGAGATATAACAAGTGGCTATACCTGCATTGTGAACTTCAGATAGTTATTAATTGCATACAACAAGGCTGGAACAGCAAGAAGCACATTATTTCGAGCTGCCTGCAAAAAAGACTCATGTCAATGCAATCTGCATTCTAAGTAGTTAAGCCATTGAGCTCAGAACTTTCTAGTCCAGCAGAAAATAATAGTTTTAAGAAAACTCAAATTTATATATACCTACTGGTCAGTAAAATCCACATTTCAAACAAATGTGCATTGACATACCAACATGTAACTCTTCGAATCATCAAATGACTAAAGTCTACAAAACCTTATGAACAGTAGAAAAAGAAGGCGATACGTAGATGAGACATGTTTGTATGACATATTGACATGACAAGCCATCAGGCAATGAAAGGTCAAGAAGCTAGCATCAGTTGATTAAACATAGGCGTTATTCTCTATCATGACGAATCAATCGATTAGACGTAGGCATTATTCTCTTTCCTTTCTTTTCCCCCCAGTTTTCGCCATACCACAAATATAGTACAGCAGCTTTGCAATACACTGCACTCTCTTTAATTGACAAAGAAGAGATACCTGGACAAATGTGGAAACGGATAGAAGAGGCTTCTCTCCAACTTTTTGGTGCCTGGCCTACAATTTGAACACAAAACACGTAAGTATTAATAGACCATCCACGGTTCTTACGGAAAAGCAAGAGAGTCAAGAAATAGGTAATAATTCGAAAATCAAGAAATTGTCTTTATGCACAGAACTGAATGGGATCTTTTTCACATTCGCATAACCGGTTTATCAACATCATGAACTTGTAGTACTTTTCACCTTCTAATGAAGAAGATACATCTAGCAACTAGTCCTAGATACTAGAGTATAACTTAAATGTCCCACTAAAAGAATCGAGATTGTAAGCCAGTTCAGAAACATACCTGGATTAAAAGCATTACGATAGCAAAAATAACTTTTGCGATTTCTGTCAAGAAGTTGACGCTAATAGGACTGAAGTTGAATTTCCCATCCACCTTAGACATATACACCAAGACAGGCTGAAAAAAGGAAAGTATGTAACTTTTAAAGTGATTTACACAAACAAATGATGAGCTGAGAGGAAAAAAGAACAACGCTGATATGAATTCGGGTGTTCCACCAGGATTCATTAGTTATATGATGGAAAATATGTAAAAGCAGGTGGTCCATGATGGAAGCTATGAAATACAGCTCTCGTATTTGTAATTAAAGTTGCCTTTGCTAAAAAATTGAACCGAGATGATTTACCTGGAGACCAACAAGCATGCAATCACCTACAACCAAAAGGACATTGAGGACACGTTGTTTTGAGGATACCCTAATCTTGTGGTCGTCATAAGCCCTCGAAATAGTTTTGCTACCGGGAGAGACCAATTTTGAATGACACACACTGCACTCAGCTATCCCGTTCTTCATTTGTCTATCCCAATCTGACAATTTCTAGACTGAGTCAAGCCTGATAAACAACAACAACAACAACAACAACTCGTGAGTCGCGTTCCAAGTAATAATCGCAAAGAAGATATCAACTTTGAGTGGAATTTGAGCAGAAGACCATCAATCAAAGAGATAAGAACTTAAACAGAGATTCAAATAGCATCACCAAATCTAAAACCCATAATCAGATCTCAATAGCTGAATAAAATCACAATTCAATTAGAAACAATGAGCCAAAAATAGATCTCAGACACCCCAAAACATGGATCTAAAGCCGCCATTAGAAGACTTGTCGGTTCATTGCAAAACAATATAGTTATAAAATTCGGGAGCAGATCGATCAAACTAACCTCAATTGACCCTAAAGGATCAGCTTAACAAAACGTTCCCTCCAGCCACGGAACGTATTTGTTGTTATCTTCCTAACACAGATCTCAACTCGAGCTCCAGAGGGAAAATAATCAATCACTAATCCCTCGGGTCTGAATTGCAGAAATCGAACAAGATCTACAAACTCTCCTGAGACTCAGCTTGGGTACCCGAAAAGATGCCAAGGGAATATGCAGAGAGAAGAAGAGGCGATTGAATCAGTGGGTCGTCGTTGTTCGCAAGTGCGCTCTTATTATTATTTTTTTTCACAACAACGTTTTCTTAATTAATTGCGGATATTTAAAGAGATTAGCTAATTAGCCTAACATCATTTATTATTTTTTCAGTAGTTTGTGGGCCAAAAAAATTAACTGTTGCTATTACTTCGAAATTAATTTTTTCTTTTTTCATGTTGTGTCATTTTAAGTCAGACATTTCTTTATAACCAAAAAAAATACGTTATCCTTGTGTGCAAAAACAAAAATTGAATTGCCAATTTTAACGACAGTATAAAGTAATCTAGTGATAATGTTTTAGTTTGGCTGATTATAATGACTACAAAATTCTTGAGTCTCACATTTCTTATATATTTTTACATGTTGGTACTAATACACTGTTTTCGATATCAACGTTTTGGCTTCAGTTTTATTTGAGTTTTCATATTGGGATATTATTAAATGGAGTAATTTAAAAGAAGAGTAATTATAGTTAAAATTTCAGATATGATTTTAGTTCCGCTCATATTTCAATTAATTTATTTTTTCCAAAATTTAAAGTTTTCGTTTTTTTTACTCTTTCGATATAAAAGGATAGCTAAATAATATTTTTATTTGTAAACAATTTTTTAGGCTTCAAGCTAAATGCGGGTTGTATACTATTTAGTGGGGTTTCTCTTACAAGTTTCAAATTTATTGCCACAATTTACAAATACCTAATATCTTACCAAATTTGAGTCACACACACGTGCAGTGGCAAAATGTGACAGACCAATCAGTTTCTAGTAAGAGTGACTGTGAAGCTTTCGGGGGTGACGTGGCATGTGAGTCATGGAGCCAGGCAATGAACAAATTTGAGTCCACAAGTCTGAGAATGCTTTTCGAGTAATGTTTAGGATAGCTGGATCACCTGTTACCAGACTACGAAGTAAACTGTCCGGGCCGAAGTCCAGTCTCAGGAATGTAATCTTATTACCCTGCTATGTTTCTTTACATTAGGAATCCAATCGTATGGGATTTGGGTAAAAGTTTTGAACTTTGATTGTTTTGATTTTGGCATATGAGATCAGAGTGCGTTTCTTCATCGCCGGTTACTATGTTGGTGAATTGGCTCGCCGGGAAACACAACAAGAAGATTAATGCTTTTCAAAAATACATAGACGAAGTACACAAGGTATGATTCTCTGTTTCATACATGTCTGCGATTTGAAAAATTGTATCTCTTTTCTTTTTAAAACGGGAATACGGCCAAAAAAACCACGAACTTTGCAAAACTTGCCAAAATAAACACGAACTAACTCTTGGCCAAAAAAACCATGAACTTATAATTGACTTTCGAAAATAATATGAAAGTTCTCGTTGACTGGCCGAATTAGCATTCCGTTATCATTTTTAACAGAGCAAATTAACGTCATTAAGTCGAAGTTAAATCTGGGTGTTAAATTAAACGACGTCGTTTTGAACAAATATGTTTTTTAAAAAGTTGGGAGTTAGGGGGCTCGAACTCGTGACCATTGAGCATTTCGGAGGGGACATAGCCACTGAGCTAAACTCACATTCTTCAAAGTTTAAGCAAAACACTTGCTTATATTCTATTCGGGTTTGATTAAGAGTTGTAAACATAAGTTTCTCAGAAACCTAATTCCGCGATCTCATCTTCCTCATTTCAAAAGATCCAAAAATGAGCTCTAAACTCCACATATTTGATCTGTGAATCCGCATAAGTTTCAGAAACCTAATTCCGAGATCTAATTTGTGAGAAACCCCAAATCGAAATTGAAATTTAGATTAAGTGTTGAAGACCCGAAATGGCGAAAACGAGATTTAGAAGAAGCGGAGTTGAGATTCCTCCAGAATCTCGTTCCTCAAAGATGAAAGAAGGTGAAAGTAGTCGATCAAAGAAGGCCGCTTGTGGATCGAAGAAACGAAAGCGAGATGAGATGGTTCATGGTAGTGACAGAGAGGTCGGGGATTCACACAGGAAGCTTCGTCGCGGTTCAGACAAAGGAAGCTTGGTCACGGTTTCAGATGAAGGAAGCTTGGTCACGGTTTCTTGTAATGACAGAGATGCTGTGGATTCTCGTAATGACAGAGATGCTGTGGATTCTCATAGTAACGAGAACGATTTTGGTGGCTGTGCCGGTGACGAAGACACACCGGTATTCAATGAGACTGTAGATGACGAAGCCACAGAAGTAGACGATGATGTTGCAGGTGACGAAGATGAAGGTCGTGGTGGCATTGAGGAAGAAACATGTCAAGATTTAATTTTATGTTTTGGAGAGGATGCGAGGGATGATGTTTGTGAGGTTGAGGAAGACATTGGAGATGATAACACATGGGATGAAGTTAACATCCCGGATCTTCTGTCATCAGATGACGAGAATGAAGAGGATATGAGACCTTCAAAACCTTATAGAGAAAATATTGATCCAGAGGACCTACTTCAATTGGGGAAGACTTTTTCCGATGCTGATGAGTTCAAACATACTTGCCTCCGATACACATTGAAAACAAGGTACAAAATCTGATGTTTGTTTTACTAAATGATCGATATAGTACAAAATCTCATATCAGTTAGATGTCTGAGGTATATACACTTATCAAAAAAAAAATTGTTTTGTTTCTCCTTGCAGGTACAATATCAAGTTCTATCGTTCAAGTTGTTTGCAAGTGGGTGCAAAGTGTGCTGCGACAATGAGAGAAGATGAGGCTCCATGTCCTTGGAAGATCTACTATTCTTATGAGAAGAGTAAAAATAAGTTACAGATCAAGACATATGTGAATGTCCATCGATGCGAGATCTCAGGTCAGTCGAAAATGTTGAAACGTTCAGCCATTGCAGAATTATTTGCGGAGAGGTTGAGGCTGAATACAAAACTCAAAGCAAGGGAGATTCAAGCAGAGATCCTGAGGGAGTATCAGTTGGAAGCAAAGGAAAATTCATGTATCAAAGCAAAGACGAAGGTGATGAGAGAGAGGAGAAAAACACATGAAGCTCACTTTGATCGAATTTGGGATTATCAAGCAGAAGTATTTAAACGTAACGAAGGCTCTACTTTTGAAATTGAAACAATCCCAGCAGCTACTATTGGAAGCAAGCCAAGGTTTTACAGGCTTTATATATGCTTCAAGGCACAGAAGGAGTCTTGGAAAAAGACTTGTAGGCCAGTCATAGGGTTAGATGGAGCTTTTTTTAAATGGGACATAAAGGGTCAGCTTTTGGCTGCAGTTGGGAGAGATGGAGACAATAGAATTGTCCCTATTGCTTGGGCAGTTGTGGAGATAGAGAATGATACCAACTGGGATTGGTTTATCAAACTTCTAGCAGCTGATTTGGAATTAGGCTATGGGAAGGACTATGTTCTCATGTCTGATAGACAAAAGGTGATGGCTTCTGTGTAACTCTTAAACATTAACATTGGTTTAATTATTGTTGCTAATCTATTTGTCTTTGTATTTATAGGGTTTAGTGAAAGCAATAAGCACGGTTCTTCCAGAAGCAAAGCATAGGCAGTGTTGTAGACACGTATATGAGAACTGGAGGAAAGGTGGGAAGGATCTGAAGTTACAGAGACTGTTCTGGTGCATAGCAAAGAGCTACACACCGGGTCTGTATATGCACCACATGGACGCTCTGAAGGAGTACGATCCAAGGGCACATGCCTCTCTTTTACTCACAAAACCGGAGACATGGTCAAGAGCATTCTTCAGGTTAGGTTCTCACTGCAATGATATTCTTAATAATCTGAGTGAGTCCTTCAATAAGACCATCAGAGAAGGTAGGAAGAAACCTTTGCTAGACATGTTAGAAGAGATTAGGCAACAATGCATGACCAGAAATTATAGTAGGTCTATGTTAGCAATCAGTTTAAAGACAAGGTTTACTAAGAAAACCCAGAAGGAGTTAGATAGAGTTGAGAAAAAGTCAACTGAATGCCGCTTACGTTGGGCAATAGGCCCAGAGACAGAGGTTGAATACAAAGAACACACATATGTTGTGAGTATGGAAGAACGAACATGTATTTGTCGAAGATGGCAAATGAATGGAATTTCTTGTATTCATGCTGCTAAGGTCATCTTTCGTATGAGAAAAAAGTTGTCTGAATATGTTGCCGATTGTTGCACAACAACCAGGTTTGTGTATTTTCTTTGGAGTTTTCTCAAATTTTATGCATTTAATAGTTATTATTCTAATTGGGTGTTTTGCAAGTCAGGTGGCGTGAGACTTATAGTTTTGGCATCAAACCTATTACTGGGATAATTGACTGGCCTCGCACCAATAGATTAGGTGTGATTCCACCACCTAATCGAAATGGTAATCCTGGTAGGCCTAGAAACCATGATAGACTGAAGTCTATGTATGAAAGTGGCTCAAATACCAAGTTAAGCCGTGCTAACGAACTATGACATGCTCAAAATGCAAAGAGAAAGGGCACACCAAGACAAGATGTTCGAATGAACCAGTTGGAAGTCCACCTAAGAAACCAAGAGGAAGACCAAAGAAGTATCAAGTACGTTTATTAGTTAGTTTTATAGTTATTATCATTGTGTATGTTGGTATGTTGCTAAACATCAAATTTGTAACAGGGACTTCAATTTGACGACTCACAAGGTCAATCCTCTCAAGCTCAATCTGCACAAGCTCAATCCTCAACATGGTACCAAAGTTCTCAAGACCAAGTTTCACAAACGACCGGATGGGGTCGTTGGTTCTCATAGATGTCCTAAGCTCAATCATGTTTGATGTTTTGTTGTTTTGTTGTTCAGTCCACTCTTTGACATTATCTTTTATTTTCCATGAATATATACACTCAAGGTTCATAATTATCTTTTATTGTACATAAACGTTAGGGATTAAAGGATTCTGAAACTTCAAGATTATGAACAACCAACAGTCACCTGATCACGGTTTCAGAGACTGTGTTCGTGCTTAGATCTCTGAAATTTTGGATAAATCTCATACATAATAACAATTCAGTTTTCCAAAGAGACTACAAACAAAATGTAGTAGAAGAGATAAACAAGAAGGGAAACCGAGCCGTGAAAACATCTCATTGAAATACTCACAAGCCTCATCTAATTTGTTATCATGGCACAGAGCGGTGATCAAACTTGAGAACATGTGCATTCCCAGAAGAACACCTTTCCCTTTCATCTCGTCCCAAATTTTGATCGCCATATCTAATCTCTCTTTGTTGCAGAACATTCTCACCATGATCTCGTAAGTACGCACCGTCGGTTCCATCTCATTGAAGAATCTAATACCTTCATCTCATTGAAAAGTAGCAGCAGTCTTAGAAGCACCATTATCAGACAAACAATCAACTTTCCCCAAAACAACAACATTCCCAAAAGCATTCACAGCAACAACAGATTTCAAATCAGAGAGAAGAGTTAGCCTCTCAGCATCAATAGCTTCAGCACCTAGGTGGAGAAGATACCGATTCCTAGGATAATAAACCGCGAGCAATAACCGAAAGATCCGGTCATTATCTCCACTTCCGCTTCTTCTAAATCTCGTCTTCGCCATCTTCGGGTTTTCAACGCTTCTTCTAAATTTCAATTTCGATTTGGGGTTTCTCACAAATTAGATCTCGGAATTACGTTTCTGAAACTTATGCGGATTCACAGATCAAATATGTGGAGTTTAGAGCTCATTTTTGGATCTTTTGAAATGAGGAAGATGAGATCGCGGAATTAGGCTTCTGAGAAACTTATGTTTACAACTCTTAATCAAACCCAAATAGAATATAAGCAAGTGTTTTGCTTAAACTTTCAAGAATGTTAGTTTAGCTCAGTGGCTATGTCCACTCTGAAATGCTCAATGGTCACGAGTTCGAGCCCCCTAACTCCAAATTTTTTTAAAAACATATTTGTTCAAAACGACGTCGTTTAATTTAACACCCAGATTTAACTTTCACTTAATGCCATTAATTTGCTCTGTTAAAAATGATAACGGAATGCTATTTCGGCCAGTCAACGAGAACTTTCATATTATTTTCGAAAGTCAATTACAAATTCATGGTTTTTTGGCCAAGAGTTAGTTCGTGTTTATTTTGGCAAGTTTTGAAAAGTTCGTGGTTTTTTTGGCCGAATTCCCTTTTTAAAACTAACTATTGTTGTAATTACTTGAGACATTGTTTAGGTGTTAACTCGAGACGACAGAGCTTAATTTATCAAAGTCCATTAGACCTTTTTTTTTCTGGATAAAAAAAGTCCATTAGACTTAGTGTTGTTATATTCTTCTTTCTCATTGTATTGTATGCTCTCATTTTGTTCATCTCAGTCGCTTAAGATCTCTGCAAAACATGAGAAATATTACCCGGAGGAGGCTGCCGGACACATTGAGGATGCAAGAGCGCTTGAGTACTATTGCCAAAATGAAGAAGTAAACGGGGGGAATTTCAAATTGAGTACGACCAAATCTTTTTACTTTCTGTAACCATCCATGACCATTTATAGGTTTGATTTTAACTCCGCCAGTTTCCATGTAGTTGTTTTATCACATTTGGAAAGGAAGAAAATATCCGAACAAAGGGCTGAGCACTTTGGGAATAGTCGGCAGTCTGCCCTTAAAAAGGTGATGTTTTTTCTTTTTCAGTTTTCTAAAGCATTTTATCAGTTTCCCTTACTTTGAAAGGATTAGCTCAACAGAGAGAGAGAGAGAGAGAGAGAGAGAGAGACTGTTGTCCTTGTATCTCTATCTATCTAACTCATAATGTTATTCCCTAGACAAAAATAAAATTAGGAATGGTTCGTTGGTTGATGAACTTTCCTAGAATCTATGCATCTATGCCAAGTTAGTAATTGACTGTTTGCATTGACTCTTTTTCTCTGTAAATTTTTGAACTTTGGAGAAAGCATTGACATAATCAGGTTGGTCGTTCTTCTTCTTGATGTGACCAATATACTCCCGCTTTGTTTTGTTGGTAAAAAGACTAAACCTTAATGTTGTAATGAGACCTGACCCTGCCTCCTGCCAACTTTTGGACGAAATTAACGCTTCAGTGGATTTGCGAGAGTTACAATACTTTAACGTCTTGGGCATGAGAACATTTCGGATTCTTCACAAGGATACTCATTTTGCTGGGCTCTCCCCAAGAGATGCATCTAAATTGTATTGTACAACGCTGCTATTGCGGGATGTTTAAGCATCCAAAGAAGTGCCTGTTTAAGCGAAGCTCACAACTTGTAACAATAGACTATTATACCAGTAGATAGACACTAGACATTTATGTCTGTCTACACATCTGCCACACTCAATAAATACAGTTTTTATCCATTAGTAAGATCGAGGGGTGTGTATCTTTTAAAACAGTAGGTTTTGGCAGAAAGTGTGAAAACATAGCAGAGGTATGCTATATTTTTTTACAGTTGAAACGAAATTTACCTTGTCTTATCATGCATTTTTGCCTAAATAGATACATTATGAATAAGCCACTATGCATAGATGTGAGATTATGCTGAACGTTCTGATGTAACTGGTCTAGATTTCTGAGTTGTTCTCCATTTTGTCTAGGTTTTGTCTGAAGTTTACATACTTAGTATCTGTGTCCCTCGTATTTTAGGCGCTGAGTTAGGAGAGAATGACTCTTGATACTCTTACCCCTCACCGATACTTTCAACAAACTTCTGGCCATCAAGGCAGGTGTTAGTTCTGATATATCATCCATTATATCATATTTAATCATTATCCTTTATCTTACAAATCACAAGTCACCTAACCAATAAAAATTTGCCACATGGATATTATTTCATAATTTAATAGAACTAAAAAAATTAGTTTTGAAAAATAAACCGTAAAATTGAAAAACACAAAAGGCTAGAAACGTTCTTAATAACTTCCTAGATTTCAGAGTTTTACAACCTTTTTACTAAACAAAATTCAAAATCTTTCTCATACCTCCACGATGACCATTTACCAGCAATCTCCGGATAACTACATCAATTCTATCATTTTATATTTGTGTGATGCATGTCAATTGCTCCACACGCAAGAAAAAAAACAACATAAATTTTCTCCTCAAATCCACAATGTTGGCATGGAACATTTCTTCTCCGAGGTGAATTGGTAATTCATCTCATATTTTCACTCTATTCTACTCCTTCTACTATGGCCTCTATTTATCAAGCCTCGCTCCATGAAAGGGTCTTCTTGGATCAGAAGAACTTAGGGTACTCTCTTTTCCCAAATCTGAAATTAGAGAGACAAAGGGGTCGAGATGAAATATATCAAGATTTTTCTTATTCTATCTCTCATGTTACTTTTTTAAATCTCTGTTTTATTTTTTGTAGCCTTTGTATGCTTCAGAAATCATCCATGGCTAATAAATGATGATGAACTAATGCAGTTTAACATGTGTCGGTATGGCTGTGGACAAAAAGCCTCATCATGGAATTATATATGTAAGTATCGCATTTTATTATTTAATTAGATTAATTTGCTTCTTGCTTCTTATGTAATATCATTTTTTCTTTTGCATGTTCTCTTCCGGTTAGTGTTTTTTTTCTTATGTTTTCAAGTAAAAAAAAAAAAAAAAACTCTTACAAGTATAAAAAGTCATTTGATGGTGATAACACATACATATAATTCAAAGTGTTTCTTTCTGATTTCCATGGTAATGTTGTGATTTCAGCTATATATATATATATAGCAACTATAAATTTATTGGTTTATTTAAATTGACATGCTTTTCAATAATTATGTCTAAGTAGAGAAGCTAGAATCGTTTTTTCCTTTGAAATATAATATTTTAACAAAAGAAAATCATTCATTGACAAAAAAAAAAAGAAAGAAAAGAGAATCATATTAATATTTCATTGTTGTCAAATAATAATTGACATTTTCATTATAATTGTGAAAACATTTGCATGCAGCCCAAAGTAGAAGAAATCTTCATAATTGGAGCGCAGTTGGATTAGAGGAAAATATGTTTCAAACTATACGATTTTGTATTTGTGTTATTGTGTAGATATCAATTCTTTGGTGGTAGTAGAGCTGATATCTGGTGTTGCTTGACTTTAGCTCATCGGTATGTGAGTGTTTCTAGCTACTATTTCACAATTAGTCATATCTTATAATACATGATTTAGGTGCTGCATAACACAGTGATCACAATAATCAAATCTCCCATCCGAGTAAAATGAATTGAGAAGAATATTAATAATCATTATAATAGAACGTAGGTATATATATAAATTGATTTGTTGTCTACAACAATACATTGAATATTAGCTACATTTCCGGTTATCACTTTTGCTACAATTCGTATAACATCAGAAGTTAATTTCTTTTTCCCGTACGGGTAGAATACTAGTATGATATAAGTATATATACCAATGAAAGTCAATGGGTCAAAATACCACTTCACAATCCACAGCCTCAAGGGAAAGGTGAAATCACGAATATACAGGAGTTGACAGAGCTTGAAATCGACAGGGAAGCACTACTTCTGTGATGCTAGGGACATCACTCGGCTTTTCCCAAGCCGTATATGCCACTGCAAACCTCTGATGATGAATTTGTTTGGAATAGATGGTTATCCGTGCCTTTAAAGAGATTAGGCTGCATGAACACTATGTCATTCTTCTGCAGGTTCGTCCTCCATTAATGAATTTATGAATGGTTGATCAACCTATCCGATTTTGGCATGTTAATTACTATCTTCTGTTTGCTTCTTATCAGATTTCAAGTGAGGAAGCTATAAAAACCGCAAAGCAACTAGCTCTTCAGGAAGGCTTGATGGTTAGTCCCTTGTATTATTTCTGATTTTTGAGTGGAAATCACATGGATGTTTTGGTGCCATGTTGCGTGTGAAGGGTGGAAATTACACAAGATTTATAGTCGATTTTTTTTTTTGAATATTTTGGAGGTTTATTGGATAACTTATAACAAATTTTCAAATTTAATATGCGAACTTTGTATCTACAGTATTGATAATTTTGGAAACTTGTTAAAGTTATCCAACAAAAGATTCAAAATATCTAAAAAAATCGACATTATCTGTCCAAAATGAACATCCTTACAATTAGTGTTAAAATTAGTGTAATAAAAGGTGTGATTGTGATGTAAAAAATTATAGTTTAAATGTTGTGTAATTCAAGCTTTATATGTTATGTTTACATTAGATAGAAGTTATTGATAAATGAATTTTATTTTTGTAATTCAAGGTTTATATGTTTTGTTTATATTACAATCATAATGTAAGAAATTCAAACACAAACAAGCTATAAAAATTAGGGAAAATTATAATAATATTCCAAAAAATCCGAAAATATTTCAAATCAATAAAATAAAACCAGTGTTCCTTGTCTTCTCTCTCGCGTCGATACATATGTAATGGTGAGACTTAGGGTTTTGTAATCGTGACTTCGAGTTTTTTGAGGTTTTCCGTTGAGAATTCTGATACATCGAATGTTTTCAGTTTCAGATAATGTTGAAATGGTATCATAGAATCCGCAGGAAAAAACAAAGAAGATCAAATGAAAGGAGCTGTTGATAGCATAAAAGAGGTTTGTTCTTCTCTTGAACAGTCTGATTTGGTAGAATAGGATTCGTGATGATTCTAGAAGGATTAATTGATGATTGTACAAGGATTAACTGATGGTTGTAGAAGGATTAAATCTTCTTATTAGATTCAATATAACTGAACTCAATACATTTATTATATACGGAGCAGAGATGAAGCTATGGTAAATTACAAGAGAATATTAAGAAGTAATGTGTAACGTTTTCTAGAAAATATTGACGTAATTACAAGTATTTTGTGATAACAAAGTAGTGAGAAGTATTTCTTTTCTTAACAATGTTGTAGGGTCATTACAAGAGAATATTTAAGAAGTAATATGTGTAAGTTAATTAACTTCATGGAATGTGTCAATGTGATACTGATAGCAAAGTAGTGAGAACTGAGAAGTATCTTGTTCCCTTAACAATGGTGTAGGGTCATTACAAGAGAATATTGAGATCTCAAGGTAACAAATACAGGGAATGTGATACTGATGGCAAAGTAGTAAGAACTGATAAGTATCTTGTTTCCTTAACAATGGTGTAGGGTCATTACAAGAGAATATTGAGATGTCTAAGGTGAAAAAATACAAGGAATGTGATACTAATATGATACTGATAGCAAAGTAGTGAGAACTGATAAGTACCTTGTTTCCTTAACAATTGTGTAGGGTCATTACAAGAGAAAATTGAGAAGTAATGTCTAACGTAGTTACAGGGATTGTGGTATCTTAACAGTTGTTTGTTTGGCTTTTCCAAACTTAATGAGTTCTTATCTAGATGTTGAATAGCCTGGTTTGGTTGAATAGGTTCTTGATGGTGTCCCTAACCTGCACATCTATTTATCTTTTATCTTGTGCCGATTTGAATCATCACATCATTTATATATATATATATATATATATATATTACATATATTATGATTTTAATTTTTTTAAACGAACATAAAATATTCAATTTATTAAAAATATGAACATGATGTGTTAAGTCTCACATTAGCTATGAAGAAAAATGTTGGTTCAGAAACATATTATAAAGGAACCAAATTTTTTTGAGAAACCATAAGAGTAGGAGACCTTATTTAATTGGTGTCCAAATTAAAAGAATTTGTTCGGCTAAATCCTTTTTTTTAATTGAACCGCATAGACCAAATAATAATTTATATTTTAATTTGATAGAAAATATATAAATATAGTGTGTTTTGCTTAAATATTATAAACATAGACCGAATAATCATGTTTTCTGTTGTTTAAATAGATTGTATTTCTTTGACAAAAAAAAATTAGATTGTATTTTATTTTATTTTTTTATACACCATATTTACCAGGGATCCTATTTAGTAGTATTTACTATTGTTAGCGTTTTTTTTTTCCTTTAAAGAGACCAGTAACTGGTGGATAATGGGCTAGGCCCACTCGTGTGAGATGTATGTATTGTACCATAAAACATGTTTGAATTAGATTTTCTGATTCTTTTACAATATATTCGCTCCAAAAATAAAAGAATTTTTGTCAAATTTCTTGTTCCAAAATTCGATATATTATACGATCAAACGTATTAACACTTTTATTGATAGGCAAAATAGCAGAGGATCGTATTTTATAATCCTTTTTCCTTTTTGGTCCAATATAAGAGCTGTGATTAAGGAAACCATGAGCTAATTAAAATAAAGCTTGAATGATTTCGACTAGTATAAGATGCTTTTGGACATAAATTATGGCGAGGAGATTCAGGTTGTGTTATGCAAGGCTTTATAAAAAATGTATATAGAAAAACAGTGTCATGAGAAGTGTCTGTCTATATTGGTTCCTGCTTGGTAGTTCTTCAAAGCAGAGTAGTCAGAGGCTTGATAGAACTTAGATGCAGAAAGAGTTCATCTTTTTACGAGATTCTGTTCAATGTTGTTTTTAATCTCTCTGATGACGATACTTTCTCACATTTTTCTGGTTTACCCATCATATTGGATGACTTTAATCAAGGCAAACTAATATTTTCACATATGTAACTCAGGGCCGGCCCGTAGTATTTATGTGCTTAAAGCCAGCAAACAAAATGTTTTTGGCTCATTAACAAACACATATCTTTAACACAAGACATTAAATGCATGTCTAGGATTCCAACTTGTATCCTTACCGTTTAAAACAGCTTCAACCACTATACACCATAACTAATTTGTTTTCAAAACAAAGCCTTTATTAATTGTCAATATATATCGGCTCTAAAGCCCTAGCTTGTTGGGGCAGATCTGTATGTATCATTATACCATGGCTACATAAGCATACAAAAGTCAATGGGTCAAAATACCACATCACATTTCACAACCTCAAGGGACGAACTAAAGTTTTCCGAGTAAAAATTCCAATGTCGGATTCTGCTTCACGACATCAAATCCTTTGAAAATTTCCAGACTGATAAAATGAACACAAGATGATTGAATTTGACCAAGGATTCGGCAAGGTGGTTGTTGCATCACATACTTACAGACATCACACATTGATGAACTTGAATTATATTGAAAGTCACTAATCAAGTAAGAAGCAAATTTACGAAAACTTAAGTTAAATTGTATGCGGGCTTTTTCAGTTATTATATGAGTCCGGACCCAATCCGGTAGTGTCGAAGATACAATAGATTCATATGATGTGAAAGTGCGGACATGTTTCGAAAAGTAATCCACTTACTTGGTATGCTTGACGTTAAGCAAACGATAGGATAATTTGCATTTTATTTATATTTTTTTCTATCAAAGTTATAATTTATGATTTGAAATATTTTTCTTTTAAATAGTCTAATTATAGGTAGATTTTTTCTGTTTTTGAGATTTTGAAATTGAATAAAAGACTTTTAAAAAATCTCTCATTTTCGATAAGTAATTTGAGATTTAAACCAATCTAATTTTTTTAGTTTCATTCGGAAATTCTCATACTAAATGAATTTGGTAGATATGTTTATAATTGTTTGGACTTCGATCAAATTGTATGTTCAGTGTTAGAGTGATTTCTCTGGAATTTATTAAGTCTAATTATCTTTAGGGATCTAGACTGAATATCTTTCGAATTCTTTGGACTTCGAGTGAGTTGTTTCTTTGATGTCAGAGTGCACTGATTATGTCCATCACTACTTTTGCATAGACCAAAATTGATCTGAGATTTGTAACTCTTGATTTCTCCGTTGAAACCATTGAAACAACGAGGTATTATTTCCAATCCTCATTTGAATCTAGATATGTGTTGTGCTTTGTCCAAAAAAAAAAAAAGATATGTGCTGTTCAATTTCAATTCGTTTGTGGATGTATACTTTATTTTTCTTTTTTTTTTCAATTCGCATGCAAAGGATCATAAACTTTGGAAACATTCTTCGGAGAGCTACTGTGATGGTGGATTTCTATTTCAAAACAAATTAAATTGGTTCAGAACAACACTGTCATTCTAAATGAAAAGATTATCTATTCTTTTTTATTTTTGGTTTGTATAAAGAGGTTATCTATGCTATTTTTTTTTGCAAACATTGATTATATAATCTATCATAAGAAACTAATTTCATAATCACTAATTAATTTCATTTCATTTGATAAAAATGATCGATTTTTTCGATTATACAGAGGAATACCTAGAAATGAAAAATCGATTATCTTTGTATCTGCCGTGTCGGTTGATGATGTATTACTAACTACAAAAATATTCGGTTATTTATTAACCAAACTATTTTTAAAATATTAATGTGGAAACATAATAACAACGAACACATGTTATTGATTAAATTAAAAACTTTACCTCTTTGGACCTTACAAATTTTACTCCCTGCCGACTCAAGGAAGCAGTCATATCCCTAACTGTGAGAAACTCTTTCGCGAATGACCTCGTGTCCCCAACTCTATAGATTATCTTATCTTTTCCATTAAATCCAAGTTTTTTACAAGCCTCGAACATGTTCGATGTAAGTGCAGAATAATCGAAATCCTCAACCCCATAATTCTCAAAGTCCCAGTAAAAGCGTATAATGGTTTTATAGTAATCAGTATTTCCATGGGCGGTGAGGATGGAGGTATTATTCATTAATGTTTGCCAAAGATGGATCGAACAGGTGTGCTGTTGTTGAGCAAAGCTTCCATGTTGAGCAAAGGGTCTGTCTTCAACATTCATGGCTTTCTTCTTCATACGAGGGTATATCTGCTGGCAGAGATGTAAAATAAGTACAACATCATTGTCGGTCAATTCAACATCATATCATATGACAGTTGCCAATCTTTTTTGGTCTACTTAAACAAGATAGAACAACCTAGTAAAAGATCTACTATAAGGTGTAAATAAGAATCGGAGGAAGAATTCATCAGCGGATGAACAATAGATAGATCTGAAGGGGATAAAGGGGAGAGATCGAAAAACGGCTAGGTTTATAAAGGGGGAGATCAACACGAACTAGAGTTTAATAATCATATTTATACGATTCTCATGATAGGCCCATTTTAGTTTCCACGTTATCTTTTTTTTTTTTTTTTAAACATGTTTCCACGTTATCTTAATACGATAATCTTACTCTCCAAAATTCCGTAATTAATTCACTTTGACAAAAAAGTTTCACTTCATGCCAAAACAAAATAATAAAAAATCACATCATCATATTTATATATACAAACTAGAACCGATCAAGCATTCGTAATGTTCCATATATATCCTTTTATTTCATTTCGTCTTATTGTATATATGCAACTAATTAACCTTTTTCATATATATATATGCAACTAATTAAGATAATAAAAACGCATAGGCGAAAAAAAGAAGAAAAAATTATAACAACGCAAAAAGTCAAATACACGACCACTTCTGCTGCTCTACATCACTCGTAAATTAAATACTTTTCAAGGTCCATCTTAATAAATTTCCACAGTAACATAATTAGACCAGGCTGGGGACCGGGTTAATATTTCAAGTCTTATCAGTGCATGTCATGTGATTAAGGTATAGTAATCCTTATAATTAGCTGGAGATTCGTTTACCCTCTCATTATAATTACATAGTTTTATACACTAACAATGCATAATAAATTATAAGTACATGATTCCGTAGAACAGGATTACATAATCTGGTGTCGTACCAACAACCAGACTCGGAGAAGGAAGAGAATTGGCGGCAGTTGATCAGAACATACGAGCAAGAAGGTGAAATATAGAGCAAGCGCCTCAAGGAAGAAGACGATGGCAGTTATGGAAGGTTTAGTCTGTTAGAACAGACTGAAAAGTATCCAAGCCTTCGATTTCTTTTTCCATTATACTTGGTATGGAATGTAAATTGATTGTTCATGAATTTTAAATCTGTCGTTGAATTGGAGAAATAAAAGCTGATTCGTTTTCCGGTTTATGATTCGAGTCTTTTATTTTTGAGAAAACTTTTCTGAATATCCAAAGAAGGGGAAACCGAGAAATCTTGATTGTTTTCATGTATGGATATTTATGGGATTCTTCTTGTTGACAAAATCCTTCAATTGATTCTAAAAACAATTATCAATCTTGATCGTTTTGACACTCCACTTGTCATTCACAAAAGTTTTCTCAAAAACATTATATGTGTTTATATATAATTCATTTTTCCAGAAAAGTCTACTGAACAAAGAGAGCGAAATTATTTTGTTTTTTTGCCGCGGGTCTATTGGTCTTTTAAACTTTAATCAAAGGTTGTGACATATGTCTATTGGTCTTTTAATCTTTGATCTCTTTTAAAATAAAAATCATTTTTCTATTTTATTTAATATGGTCTATCTATATAAGTCTTTTTAAACAACTAACCAAATAATAAAATAGAGCCTGTTTTGCTTTCCATTTTCTCTAATATCTATTACATCTTAATATTTGGTTTTTAATATAAATTTATTACCTGTTTCTAGTTATTTGACGGAAGAACATTGATATGGGTGTAATATAATCCAGTCAACTAGGCTCATGTCAGTGTGATCTGCATTATAGATAGATACAAAATAGGTTAATATTAAAAGGAGCAAACAAAAATAAATAAAGGCATGAGTAGTCTTCTTGGTTGTGAGATCTTTATCCCGCAACGCTTCAGTCAATTCGTTTTTCACACGTTCCGCCGAAACCAACTGTTTAAAACAAACTGATGTTAATAAATTCAACTATCCGTTAAAAGTATATAAATGATGTGCAAAAACAATAGAGAAAATCTCACTTGTTCATGTACAATAAGCTGTAAATTCCGAGAAACTTGAGCTGGTCGCTCGTGTATCCTCTTCAATTTCAAACACTATAAAGCATCTGCAAGACAACGCACGCAAACACATGTTCTAAATGGATCCATATATATGGTCATAAAAAGCAAAGATTTGGTCGTACCATCTTTGTTACCACCTTCTCCAGGCAATCTTTCTCTCTTTGTTCAAGGTAGAGAGAGAGAGAACGTTAATAAATGAAACTATCAGAGTCTTAAAGTCCAAAAGTAAGCTAAAAACATATGATACCTTGTTTAGCAAGTCTATTGCTTTTTGGAGCTCATAAATATCTTTGCTGGGTTTACCGGTTAGCCAAGTCACCATCATCATACCAGCGACAAAGAAACCCACTCCGATCTCCTCTGCCAAAATCCAAACAATCAAATCTCGTAACAAATTTGTAAAACTTTACTTCGGTCACCCGACCGACCAAAATTAGGTTCCGACGCAACTATACACAAAAATATACTTGGATTCCTAATCTAAAATATTAACATACGATTACGTCTAATCTAGTGAAAGTTTATACAATAACGGGGATACTTTGCGCTTATCAACTTACTTTGGACAACAAAGGGTTGAACTGAACCCTTATAAACGGGATGGCTTTTCCGAATCCATATTGGAGTTATAAAAAAATTTGTTTCGGTCCAACGTCCCTACCTGATACGTATCTATCATTGTTGCATGGCCCTTTTGGAGTTACGAATCCATGTTTTTAGCTTACTTTTGGACCTTTATGACTTGTGATAGTTTCATTTATTAACGTTCTCTCTCTCTCTCTCTCTCTCTCTCTCTCTCTCTCCACCTTGAACAAAAGGAGAAAGATTGCCTGGAGAAGGTTGCCATACATCTTGAGAAAGCGAAAGAACATTGCCGGGAAAATAACAAAGATGGTACGACCAAATCTTTTGCTTTTTATGACCATATATATGGATCCATTTAGAACATGTGTTTGGTGCGTTGTCTTGCAGATGCTTCACACTATTTGAAAATGAAGAGGATACACAAGCGATCAGCTCACGCTTCTCGGAATTTACAGCTTATTGTACATGAACAAGTGAGATTTTCTCTATTGTTTTCGCACACATCGTTTATATACTTTTAACCGATAGTTGAATTTATTAACATCAATTTTCTTTTAACCAGTTGATTTCGGCGGAACGTGTGAAAAAGGAATTGACTAAAGCGTTGCGGGATAAAGATCTCAGAACCAAAAAGACTACCAATGTCTCTATTTATTTTTGTTTGCTCCTTTTAATATTAACCTATTTTGTATCTATCTAGCTCATATTACTGGTCTCCAATAACAGATGATTAGGAATGGGAAAATATAAATTTCAATTTTGAGTTTCCTCACCAATATCCTTAACTTTTTGGGTTTCTATGAGAAGATTATGTCATATGTGTCTCGTTTAGTTATCTGAGACAGTCTATCATATAAATGTACGTAAAAATAATGTTTAGAATTGACTATCGGAATACGGATTACATTATTTCGATTATAAAGGAGAAAATCAATACAATAAAAACACAAAATCTCTCCAGGCATGACACCTCAGCATTTTGAGCTGTTTTTATAATGACACATCATTAAAACCGTCATCCAATGATAACATTTCGTTTAATACACCCAGCTCTCCAGTTTGACACATCAGATCTCCAGCTTGCCACATCATTTTTTCATTAAAACACATTATTTTAAAAGATATCCAATCAAATTAAAACAAATAATACACACCATCATTTTAAACTTTTTAATATTGACACATGGATTTCTAATTTGTTAAAAGAAAAACAAAATCAAATTATTTATAAAATTATTTAGATGTAGAAATTGACTACTTCAATTTGGACAAATCTTTTGCCAAAATCCGACATCAGATGTAAGTAGAGACGTAAGTGCAAGCACATATAATTCAACAAAAATACATGATATTTAAGATTAAATAGATTAAAAAATATAGATTGTTTTAAGACATGTACTAAATCAAGATTTTATCATATGATTGCTCAACGGATGCAAAAAGTTATCTCAAAAACTACTGAATTAATATTTTAGACACCAATAATTACAAAACAATTTTAAATTTGAAATTATATCTAACATTAAAAAAAATATTAAAACATTAAAAAAAAAAAAGATATCCCGTAGCGTAGCGCGAGTTCTCATCTAGTTACTTTTAAATTGATTAGAGAAATCAACGACAAAACACACTAAAGATTCATTTGTCGTTGATGCATTCATCAAGGACATAAAGTTTAGGTATGAGCGATAATATATACGTTTTCTCGCAAAGAATAACATTGAATGATGGAAATCAGAAACAATTCATTATGGCGTAGTGTTAATTCGAACAATTTACAAAGTAAATGTTTTATTTTAGGCATTTTCTCCATATTTAAAAAAGTACAAAAATAAAATATTGTTTTATGTGGTTTGGGCTAAGCGGCCCATTTAATTTTACTCAAATTACCTTTTCATTGATTCTTTCGGTTTCGACGGCTTTGGATCGAGTCGGGGAACATGGATTTCGACGAGATCGTGCCACTGAGCCAGCGGTCGGAGTGGTCAGATGTAGTCCCGTTGACACAGGACGATGGGCCAAATCCGGTGGTGCCTATCGCCTACAAGGAAGAGTTCCGCGAGACTATGGATTACTTCCGCGCGGTCTATTTCTCCGACGAGCGATCTCCTCGCGCACTACGACTCACTGAAGAAACGCTCCACTTAAACTCCGGGAACTACACAGTAATCATTTTTTTTTCTTTGTTGGAAACAGTTTTTATTTTTGCTTCTATGCTTTGTAGGGTGCTTGATCACTTGATCTGAAGTGGGAATTTGATTGGAGCATTAGTATCTGAACTCTTATGGTTTTGAAATTTGATGGATTTCAGTCTTTTATTAGTCCTTGTTACATCAATTCGTATTCTTATCAGTCTTGTTCCTAAAGATAGATATTTTTCCCTTTGAAGGTGTGGCATTTCAGGCGCCTGGTACTTGAGGCCCTTAATCACGACTTGTATGAAGAACTCGATTTCATCGAACGCATTGCTGAGGATAACTCTAAGAACTACCAATTGTGGTAAAGTTCATACCTTTTCTCTCTCTTTTGTGTTTACACCGTGAAGTTGACTGATGGAACAATTTCGAACCAAGAACTGTATCTGTTTGCTTTCTGTGATAGCCTACATTTTCATAGACTGGAAAAGGTTTTAGTCTATATTTGCTTTTGGGGGATTCATCAAAATTTGGAGGATGTTTTTTTTATGCTGAGTCAGCCATTTTCTTATGCTCCATCGTGCATGTTCTGTATATTTTAGATCAAAGTTCGATCTTTTACCCACTGTGAAGTTCATAGTGCCACATATCTGCTGCTTAAGCAAAGTTAACCCTTGGTTGTGTGCTTTGAGTGTGATCATCCATGTTTCTGCGCTAAATATCCTTTTCTCTAGGCATCATCGGCGATGGGTTGCAGAGAAACTGGGTCCTGATGTTGCAGGGAGAGAACTTGAATTTACCCGGAGAGTACTTTCACTTGATGCCAAACATTATCATGCTTGGTCACATAGGCAGGTGTGTGATCTCAAACCTTGTCAAAGCATTCACTTGAGGTATTACATATCTTTTTGCTTGATGTTGGGAAACAATCTGCAGTGGGCACTACAGGCATTAGGAGGATGGGACGATGAGCTTGATTACTGTCACGAGCTCCTTGAAGCTGACGTCTTTAACAATTCCGCATGGAATCAGGTAATATGATCGTTGATACACACACTAGATTCTGTTTCTCTAATCTATCAATTGCCAATTCAGTCACCTTTTTGAATAATCTCATTCCCTTAATCTTACAGAGGTATTACGTTATTACTCGATCTCCTTTGTTGGGAGGCCTAGAAGCCATGAGAGAATCTGAAGTAAGCTACACAATCAAAGCCATTCTAGCCAATCCTGCAAACGAGAGCTCATGGCGATACCTGAAAGCTCTTTACAAAGAAGACAAAGAATCCTGGATTAGTGATCCAAGTGTTTCCTCAGTCTGTTTGAATGTTCTCTCCCGGACGGATTGCTTCCATGGATTCGCGCTCAGCACCCTTTTGGATCTTCTATGCGACGGATTGAGACCAACCAACGAGCATAAAGACTCAGTGAGAGCTCTAGCTAATGAAGAACCAGATACTAACTTGGCCAATTTGGTGTGCACCATTCTTGGTCGTGTAGATCCTATAAGAGCTAACTATTGGGCATGGAGGAAGAGCAGGATTACAGTGGCAGCAATGTGAAGACCCGAAATCACACTTGTTTTATTTAATCACATGAACATGTTTTCATATTTCAAAACAATCTCGATTTCTCTTTTCCCCTTCTTTTAATATTCAGAGAAGCTTTGTTTTTTTTTTTTTGTTTAAAGGAGAAACTTTTCTCAAGAATGATTTTGCAGAACCAACAATGAAAAGACTTCGAAGTCACAAATTCACAAAGGTATGCAACTTATATTCGGCGCGCGTGTACCAAACGCATTGCTTTCTTGATAACCGGAACAAAACCGAAACCGGGTTTTGGCTCGCGGATTTCCCCAATTCAACGATAAAAATTGAGTAATTCATAACACAATCGAAGGCTTGTTGGAAGTGGTCGAAAGATTCGTTCTTTCTCCGACAAGAATGTCCACATCTGGGTTTAGTCTGTTCCTCGCTCTTCTACATCTCATGGGTTTCTTATTTCCGTTGAGAATTTCTGCAATTAGGTGATTAATTTTTGGGTAATAGCTTTGTTCCTATGTTTTTGCGTATCCCTGTTTTGTCTCCCTTGATTAATTTCCTTAAGATTTCGATTAAATTTGCAGGAAGGACATCGGGTTTTTAGAAGAGCGGAGTTGCAGAACAACTGTCCAAGGAAGATACTTGATCTCCGATGATGAAGGTCAGCCATCTCCTCTCCAATTCACTCTTGAAAGATTCACCTTTTGAACATAGATTTGGTGAAAAAGAATGTATTTATTTACGATGAATGGTTGTTGTTGCAACTTGCAGGCAATGTGTGTGATGCTCTGTCATTGGAATCTCGAACCCGTTGTTGTCCATGGAAAGGAGAAAGATTCTCTTGTCAGTGAGTCAAGTTTTAAGAGGATTGTAGCCTTTAATCGAGGAATTATCGGTTTTTTTAGGCTAGTTTTTTCTTAATCAGACTTTTTTGTTTTGTGGTTTGGCTTGAAGTGGATGCAACCTCCTTTCACAGTGCTGCAACTCTTATGAATTTTGCGTTTCTTGCTGCTTGAATCCGTCTCGGGTATTCTATTTCTATGGAACCATTGGTATTTTCTCTCTGTTCTTGCTTCATCTTTTTCATCTCTCATTGAGAGTATATCTTCTGCAGACGATTCTTGAGCAGGTGGTTAAGGTAAAAGTTGCAAAGCCAGCTACGTCAGGTAAATTGTCATTTTACAGCAGCTTAAATGTATTTGCATTTGCAAAAATGACCAATTCTCGCTGACATTGCCTACGAAAATTTCAGTTTAACATCTACGTCTTGGTTTTTCTTCATTAGCAGCAACTTACAAGACTGTATTTGACTTTTGTTCCGGGAGGTGCCGCCATAATTCTGAGAGCGTGGTAAGCGATTGACTGTTTTTGTTTCTGTTAAAAGGGATTTTTCTTGGGGAAGTTTCTTGAGATTATGTCATGAAGTTGAGCAATTTAGTGTTGAAGAGAAGTTCTATTTGAGAATGATGGAATGTTCATGAAAGTATAATAAACCTGACTATAGCGATAAAAAGCGACACGTCATGTAATTTCTTTTATTCCTGAAACTTCCAGGTTCATGAAAATGCTTACCACAGCAAGTTTCACCATTGTTTTTCTCTGACATCAAATGCTTCAGGTGAGCTTCGATACCCTACTTTTTATTTCAATTACCCTATCACATTCATCAAATAACATAACTGAAAACAGGGGCTAATCTCACACAAGTTGAAACAAAACTACTTGGCATTGACGTTATCGTGGGAAGGTAAAAAACACCCTTCACCTTCTTATCCGTTTGAATTGTATACGCTTTTGTGGAGACCATATTCTTTGACTCTTTATTGGTTTGGTTTCACAGTCAAGGAGATTCATGCGATGCAGTTTGCAAGTCACGTGGACAATTGTGTGTGATGAATAAACTCTCACTTCTAAACCAATGTGATGTGTAAGTCTCTTCTTAAGCAACTCTTTTACCAGAGTCAATCTTTTAAGCCAACTATCAAGTCATGTTTCAGAGATTTATATATAGATACAAAAACTCAGCAATTTGGTGGTCACATGGTTCATTCTCTTCTTCTTTGTTTGCTTAGTATGAAAAGATACATGACCTGCAAAGGGTCGTGCTTAGCAAGTGCCGGGGCTGACCAACCTGCTGAAGTTGTCGAAGATGCGCCCAGAGATTTGGTATTTCATCTTTTATTCTCTCTTATGCGCGCTTTAAGTTCCTGAATCCTCAATGAAATATTTCATTTACATTGCTTCTCCCGACTCAACTTTTGAAATCTTGATCATAAACTGAGTGATTCCATTTGTGTGTGTTTTTTTCTTGGTTTGCAGTATCCAGGCGCGTGTTTGTATACCCGAACACAATCAATGCTTTCCTGTGACGGTTCACACCAACACACCCGACGACTCTGCCCATGTGCCTAGAAACTAGTCAGTACTAAGACTTAAAACCACAATTTTTTCCGCCTCTTGTAGTGGTTTTAGAATGCTATTTGAAACTCTGATCTTCTGTACTGATCATGGCATGTTCTCATGGTGGAAGAAGACATTATTTTTGATATATACATGCACGATTCTATTTATCTATACATGCATATGACTAAACATTTCTTCATTTAGTACCACAGAATGAGAGAGCATCTGTCCACATCAAGTGTAACGTGTGTGGCCTACATTGAGAATTAACTACAAGGCTACAGAGGCAGCAACGTATTCGTTAGATCTTTGTCACACATTGATCTTTATATGAGGTGCAGCTTTCTCGAACAGAGCCAAAATTCCAACTTTGTATTCATCCATAAACTCTCCTCACCAAATCAGCGAGGACAAGAACACAAAAGAAGGCCTTTATGGACAGCAGGAGTTCGAAGTTGTTTCAGAATGAATACGTTTTAGTTTCATGATCTTAAGATCCGCAGACTTGTGAATTTCACATTGATCAACCAAGAAAGACTTTTGTTTTTTATACATTAACTAATGATCTGACTTTGTTCATACATCCATAATCACAATGAAACCGCCACTGAAGAGAAACCCAAATTAATTGATGATATGATTACAGAGATTCGTTTATACTTTCACAATATCATAAAATCAGTAAAATAAAATAAAAGGAGAAAGACATTTAGAAGCTGTAATTTGTTTTGAACAATCTTTTGTCTGCTTCTCCTCCTGTCTGTTCCTTAGCCACCGCCACACCTCTGTTTAGCTCTTCCTCTGTTTCTCCGCTGTTATCATCAGCTGTCGCAAACGCGGGATGACTTAAAACGCATTTCAGAAGCTGCGTTCCTCTTAACGCGTTTGTGAGCGGTAAGTGTCCTAAAGGCGTTTCATCGTTAAGCTCCCACTTGAATTCGTCAGGGAACGCTCTGTAATTGTATTGAACAACCTCTGTATCAAGGAGCTTCATCCATTCAACTTTAACGAAGAATCTTGTGAAATCTTTCTTCACTTTTAACCAGATTTTGCGTTGCACGCTGTATCCGAATCTCCCGTCGCTGTGTTGAGTCCATAGATTGTCGATAGCTTGAAGATCTTCGGTTGAGATTGATATCACCTCGGAGAAGAAAACGTAGCCGCGTTTCACGGCGGCTTCTCCTGCTATCTGAATGAGTAATCTCCGCGTCTCCTCGTCGGCTTGTCGGAAGTTTTGATTGACGAGATGGTTCTCCAAAACGTCGAATTTTGTCGCGGTTGTAGCGGAGGCGTTTGTTGTTGAGACGGCGGAGACGGCGGCGGAGGAGGAGGAGGAAGAAGCAGAGCAGATTAGTGAGAATGTTGCGGCGGAAGTGGGTTGTTTGAGGGAGAGAGAAGTTGGACCGAAGTGAGATTGGCAATGGAGATTGTGGCGGTGGTGTGTGTAAGAAGAGGAGTGGTGGTGGTGGTGAAGAGAGTTTGTGGTCGCCATTGAAGAGAGAGAGAGAGAGAGAGAGAGAGAGAGAGAGAGAAGTCACGTCAGGAAGAAGATAGAGAGTGAAGTTGGAGGGTTTAAAGAAGAGAGATAAGGTGTGGAAAATCAGGAGCTACTAAGCAGGGTCGATCCTCATTGGTCACTTATGGGTCAGGTTTGATTCTCTTTTTTTTTTTTTTTTCCTCTCTATACTTTCATTTCCATTTTTTAATTTGCAAGAAAATAAGATTTCTAGTAATTCATTTCTTTTCACTAATTTCTGAAAAAATATTATTATTTGTTTTTAATAATAGATTTGATGTCTACGTCATTTCTCTCGTCATCGTTATTGAATGAAAGTCTTATAATAATCTTGTAAATATAAGATTTTAAACATAATTTTATTGTTATTTAATATTAAAAATGGACAAAAAATGTCAATATATAGAAACAGGTCAAATACTGTTTTTAAAAAAAAAACAGTCAATAATGGTCAGAAAGAGCTATTATTTTCCACGTCACATTTATTTGTAACATCAGAGATAGATCTATATAATGGGCCTTTAATGGGTTTTAAGATTATGGGCGTATAAAATAGGCGTATCATCCTTTTATACAAATACGACGCCGTCTCGACGGTTTGTGCTGGACAGGAAGGATCAACATAGAACTCTGATGGCGCCATCTTTGAAGAGAGCAGTCGACGCTTATTTTGGTTAATTGAGGAGACTTATATAAACAAATCCTTTCTGTTAGTGCCGGCCAGTCACCGCCGCAACCTTTTCTTCTTTTTTTTTTAAATTCGTAGATCGAGATTGCTTGACGGGAGTTGTGAGAGACGAAGAAGAGGGTTTACGGAGTTTTGGTTTTGGTATTGCTGATTCAACGATCGGAGGAGATAGTGTTTGATTGATTAGTTCGTGTTTTGGGCTGAGGAATAATGGGTCGCACTTCGAAGAAAAAGAAGAAACGAGGAGGTAGCGGAAGAAGGGGTCAGCTGAAGGACCATGGATCTAATGCTGATGATGAGGATAATGAACTTCTGTCTGAAGAGATCACTGCTCTGTAAGTTTGAACTTTTAATCTTATGCGGTTTTTGTGAAACTGAGTTATCCAAGGACCAAGGCAATGTGAGATTTAGGGTTTTTGGAGATTTGTGTGTTTAAGTTTTGATTTGGAGGGCCATGATTGAAATTGCGATGAGTTTTAAAGATGTGCTATGATTGGAAATTGTGTGACACTTAACAGCTGACAAACGAAACCTATTTCTGAAGTCGTGAACTATGGGATTTGATTGTTCAGGTGTTACGGGGGAAAATAATAGCAATTGTTTTTTGTAAATGTTGTTAAAGATGTGTAGTTTTACTTAACACCTGTGTATAATTAGGATTAGGAGCTAGTAATTTCTTTCTCTTTAAGAGATGGACAAGAATGAGCCTCTATATGAATCTTAATAGAAAGAAGGATCGGTTTTTGTTTTCATGTCTTCAGTTCTGCAATATTTCAAGAGGACTGCAAAATTGTTTCAGGTTCGCAATCGCCTCCTCAAATAGTTATTAAACTCAGGTTTTCTTCTGATCAACGTGTTTTTCATTCAAGTTTAGCTGCTGTGATGTTTTTGGTTTATGCATGAAATGCGTCTGATCCACCGAACTCCTTGTAATTCGAGCAGGCCTTACTCTAAAGATATGGGATATGAGGATATCGATATCTCTGCTATGCTTTTAGTGAGGTGAGTATTTTCTTTCTGAATCTATGAAACAGTAAACATGCTGATCTTTTCATTACCCCTTCTAACTAATTTTTCCTTCTAGATGCTTACCAGGATATCCTTACAAATGCCCGAAGCTGCAGATTACTCCAGAACAAGGGTTGACAACAGCTGATGCTGAGAAGCTTTTATCTCTTCTCGAGGACCAGGTAGGAGATGGCAGATGGGAATGATTTTTATACTGATATACTCTATGGTGTTCAGAAATGCTCTGTGTTGAAACAAGGTACTCAAAAAATTATATTCTATGCAGGCAAATTCCAATGCTCGTGAAGGTCGGGTTATGATATTCAACTTGGTGGAGGCTGCTCAAGAATTTTTATCAGAAATAATTCCGGAAAATCATGATGCGGAATCTGTAAGTATATTCACCCAAATGACTGTTTATGCCATGGTAATCTATTCAATCTATCAACAGTATCCTTGTGTCTTGTTAACTGCTGGTCAAAAGAAAATTTATTGCATCTCGTATATGTTTGCATCTCGTATATGTTTGCATTGGCCGTTCTTCCTGTAAATACAGTGTTATTATTTCTTTCTGAAGGTTCCATGCTCGACTGCACATCGAAGCGCTCAGTTCATTGAGCAACCTATGCTTTCAAATAAAGCAAAATCCTTTTCTGGTGGACCTTTTGTGTATGGTTTTATAGACCTATTTAGTGGCTTGGAAGATGCAAGGAATTGGAGTCTGACTCCAGATGAAAATAGGGGAATCATATCTTCAGTACAATCCCACCCACTAGACACTTCAAGAATTTTGCATGAGAAGCCGGACAAGAATCTGAAGCGATTTGAAGACCATACTAAAGAAGAAGTTGCACTGCCTGCACCCATTGCCATACTAAATACTGTTCAAGAGAATAATGTTGATGATACAAGCATCTCTTCTTCTGACTCAAGTAAATCTAGTGACGATGTGGAATCTGGATTTATCCAAAATGAAATGAAGGTGAGGGGAGGTCTATCTGTTTTATCTCAATCCCTCTTTTCCTTTTTAAGATATTGGGCCTCTGCATAATTCTGTGTGTGGTGACTGATGAATGAGCACAACAAATCAGTTGATGGTCCTTTACATATGAGACACTACTCCAGAAATAATCGAATTAGAATTTATGTGAATAGGGAGCTCTGCACGTTTTCTTTTGGTTAGATAGTCATCATAAATACAGTTCAAGATACTGGCGTATCTTGACCAACAAAACCAGAATTAAGTAATAAGAGTCATATACCTCCTGTCAAGTACGCATCTACTTTTGGTTGCTGAATGTTGTTGTTACTTGCATATTCTTGTTACTCTTGGCAGGAATCAAATCTTCAAGATGATTCAGCTGAAGATGACAGCAGTAACTCCGAAAGTGAGTCGCTGGGGTCATGGTCTTCTGTTTCCTTAGCTCAGGATCAAGTGCCTCAAATTAGCAAGAAAGATCTGTTGATGGTCCATTTACTTCGAGTAGCTTGCACTTCCAGAGGACCTTTGGCTGATGCATTACCTCAGATAACTGATGAACTGCATCAGCTTGGTGTAAGTCTTTTGGATAATTTAAATTTTCAATATTTTTTCTATCTGTTAAGGGAAGCATCTTCATTGTTTCCCCCAAACCCTGTTAAATAGTAGTATTTTTTTAAACCATTTCAGATATTGTCTGAAGAAGTGTTGGATTTAGCTTCCAAATCATCTCCAGACTTTAATAGAACCTTTGAACATGTATTCAATCAAAACATGGTGCGTATCCCTTGGCACACTTCATCGTTATTATTTATTATTTGAATTGCGAGTAATGCATCTGGTTAATGTTATCTTTTAAGGCCTCAACCAGAGTTCCTCAGTTTTGGGAGCCACCTTCTGATTTTGGCGAGCCAAATGCCTCACTCCCAAGCTCGCGGTATCTCAATGATTTTGAAGAGTTGAAACCCCTTGGTATATTCTCCATTATGCTTTTTTCTTTCTCTTTCTAGTTTTAAATGTATATATATATATATGAAAGATATGATGTTAACTCTCTAGGTGAACTTGATCAAATTCAGTAGTGTCTTTGCACAAGGGTTTACAAGATGTTACTTATTAGTTATTTAGATGCGTCTCAACTTCTGCAGAAAATTGTTTCTGCTAAACTTGTCCACTTTCTCTACATTTTGTTCTGCATTTTTGTTTAGAGTAAGTAGTTTTATTTCTTGCTCTCTGAAACTCTTTGTTGGCAGGCCAAGGTGGTTTCGGCCACGTTGTCTTGTGCAAAAATAAACTGGATGGAAGACAATATGCAATGAAGAAAATTCGACTGAAGGACAAAGAGATACCTGTCAACAACCGGATACAACGGTAAGTGAGAAGACTGTTCATATTATACTTTATATCTATTGGTTTAGAGTATGATGCTAATATTGTTTCTACATATGCTCGTTATGAGGTACTCAGAGAAGTAGCAACACTTTCCCGTTTGCAGCATCAGCATGTTGTACGTTACTATCAGGTAAAGGTCCTTTTTGCTCCTCTGAATTTTGTACTGATTAATGACTATTCAATGAGATATCTTGATATTGGGATACCACCACGTCTACATCTTGTTTTCATAGAATTTATGCTGCTTAGTGCTATTGTTTTTGCGTATGTCCTGTTTGTTAATAATATTAATTTTCATGAAAATAGGCCTGGTTCGAAACAGGAGTTGCTGATCCTTATGCTGGCGCAAATTGGGGATCAAAAACTGCAGGGAGTTCAATGTTCAGTTACTCGGGTGCGGTGTCAACTGAAATTCATGAGCAGGACAATAAGCTTGAGTCAACTTATCTATATATTCAAATGGAGTATTGTCCCAGGTAAAGAGTTTATAAGCCCAAACTAAACTCTTATAATTTCACCCCACCATATCTTGGCCTGTTGAAACGCAGATAAAATCATTGGTTTTACTCAAAATATATTGTTTTTTGACATTGTGAGCTATGAGTTATTTCTAAGTTCCTTAGTTTTCAAATATTTATGTAAAGTAAAATGATCTGAAATGTCCGATATTTCCATAAAATTGTGAATCAGTACATTTCTTCTTGATCCATATAATGTTTTATTTTCTGTAGTCTACCTTTGGTTGGTTTCTTGTTTTCTCTTCTTACTGTTTCTGTTCATATTATGTTCAAGGACTCTTCGCCAGGTTTTTGAATCATATAATCACTTCGACAAAGATTTTGCGTGGCATTTAAGTCGCCAAATTGTAGAAGGCTTAGCTCATATCCATGGACAAGGAATAATTCATCGGGATTTTACACCGAACAATATTTTCTTTGACGCCCGAAATGATATCAAAATTGGGGATTTTGGTCTTGGTATGCTTCCCTACCTAATGCTATTCTTTGCTTTAATTTCTTGGTATGTCTGTTGTCCACATGCTTCTCTGTATTAGACTTAAAGCTCTCTAATAATGTAACGAAGGTAGGTTCCTTGTCATGCTGGATCTTTTGCGTTTTACCCTTCAAAAGTTGTGAGGGTATCTTGACGCATGAAGTTTACTATGTTGTTCAAGTCTTTGAATAAAAGAATCAACCTAGTCATCTCATTATACTGTGATTATTCGACTGTGGTATGGAAAACAAAAACGAAAATACATGCATTTTCTTACCTTATCAGCAAAGTTCTTGAAGCTGGAACAGTTGGATCAAGATGGGGGTTTCTCTATGGATGTGGCTGGAAGCGGAGTTGATAGTACTGGTCAAGCTGGTACTTACTTTTACACAGCACCTGAAATTGAGCAAGGTTGGCCTAAGATTGATGAAAAGGTTAGTAGCTGTTGTGCCTAAGCTGAGTTTCAATCCAGAAAATGCTTGTATATACTTTTTCTTCTAGTCCTAAGGTTTTTATTATTTCTTCTTGTGTCTGTGTTTCTAAATGACGTTTTTGAATTGTAGGCCGACATGTATAGCTTAGGGGTTGTGTTCTTCGAACTTTGGCACCCCTTTGGAACCGCCATGGAGAGACACATTATTTTAACTAATCTGAAGCTGAAAGGGGAAATACCTCTCAATTGGGTAAATGAATTTCCCGAACAGGCTTCTCTACTGCGACGTTTGATGTCTCCAAGTCCATCTGATCGCCCCTCTGCCACAGAACTTCTTCAGCATGCATTTCCTCCCAGAATGGAATCTGAGTTACTGGATAGTGAGTTCTTTGCAGTTCTTTATATAAGTCAACATCATATGAATGTTCTCTGTTGTTTGGGGTTTTCATCTGAGCTGTGATGTTTTCTACTGTGGCTAACAACCCATAGTCTTGATTTTTCCCCATTCCGCTTAAGTTACAATTTGTAAACTGGCTGTCTACAATTGCTATTAATTTGGATGTCTGTCTGTCTAGGTCATTCGCTCATAACGTATTCAGATTTTCGAGTTGGTGTTAGTAGTGTATATGTTCTCTTTTATTTGATGACATGTTGATTCTTTCTCAAAATCGTATCCTTTTTCGGTCTTTTTTTCATATGGTTACAAGTAACCCTTTCTTTTCTGAATTTCAGATATTTTAAGAATAATGCAAACTTCTGAAGATTCAAGTGTTTATGATAGAGTAGTAAATGTGATATTTGATGAAGAAGTATTAGAGACGAAAAACCATCAGTCTAGTAGATCGAGACTATGTGCAGATGATAGTGCTGTTCAATACACAGAGATGGATACAGAGCTTCGTGATTATGTTGTTGAAATCACAAAGGAAGTCTTTAGGCAGCATTGTGCGAAGCATCTAGAGGTCATCCCATTGCGTTTATATGGTGATTGTCCCCAGTTTAGCAGGTATACTTGTTTACTTGTTGCTATCCATTATTTGTCATTCTAACTAGATTTTGATCTAACTTTTATCTTCCCTCTAAAAGGAAAACTGTGAAACTTTTGACCAATGGAGGAGATATGCTTGAACTATGCTATGAGCTACGACTGCCTTTTGTGCATTGGATTAACGTAAATCAGGTCGGGTTTTCTTATGTATATCGTTCTTCTGTTTCTTGTATATTAAACAGAAAAGTACTCATATATTTATCTTCTATATAAGATTAATTCCAAATCAGATGTGAAGTACAACCAAAATGGACCAAGAACTGTCTTACAGAGCTCAGCATTTTATGAACATAGGAAAATTTATACAGAGTGTAAACTTGACAACGAGAAAGTAGCAAAAAAAATTAGTGAGATCGCAAGTTGACATGATCCCAAATTGTTGTATTTGGTACTACTCTCCATTTGAGATCTTCTCTAGTTAGTTTAGAGTCAGTTGGTGGTTAAGTTTAATTTTGAAGCAACAGATCCAGGATGTTTGAATATTTTCAAGAGACTATGTTATACTAATTGCAGTTATAGCGTACTTTTACCTCATTTATATAAAGTTTAAATTCATTTTAATTCTGAGCAAGTCATAGCTACCTTTACATGAATTTTTTGGTTTTTCATTCTTGCTTTATTTGTCTAGTTTGGCACACTTCAATTTTGCAATGCAGAAATCCTCATTCAAGCGATATGAAATATCTCATGTCTACAGGAGAGCAATTGGCCATTCTCCACCAAATCCGTGTCTTCAGGTATTGTGCTCACACACTGCTAATATAATTCCAGGCCAATATAGTGTAAGATAAATGCTGGCTGTCCATTTTACCTTTTAATTTTGCTGTGAAAAAGATCATATGCTTATAAATGTTTTCATTGCCAATAGGCGGACTTTGACATTGTTGGAGGCACACCATCCCTGACAGAGGCAGAAGTTCTCAAGGTACCAGACCCAAAGACGCTCTGCCTTGTCAAATTCCTTTATCATTTTATTCACGATATAAATGAAACGAATCTTTTTCTTATATATTGAGTTAATGATCATTACATGGTTTACAAGTCACACTGCCAACTTTTGGAGGAAATGTAGTGAGTGTTGCATCTCCTGCACCGTTTTAATCCATCAACTTTGCAGGTGATAGTGGACATCACAACCCACATATTTCATCGCGGATCTTGTGACATTCATTTGAATCATGGAGATTTGCTGGATGCGATTTGGTCCTGGGCAGGAATTAAGGCAGAGCATAGACGAAAGGTTGCAGAGGTATGGATATTGTTAGTTCCAAGGATATGGATCATTGTATCAATGGTTTTTATCAGTATCGTGACCAAATTGTTTTTCCTGTTTTCCAATTGAAGCTTCTTTCCATGATGGGATCCTTGCGTCCTCAGTCATCTGAGCGGAAGCTAAAATGGGTTTTCATAAGGCGTCAACTTCTGCAGGTTTGAGGCTACACAATAACCTATGCGTGGTTCGCAATTATAGTAGCATGCCACATATCAGATATCAATAGGATAGTCTTCTATGTCTTACTCGGAATTTCCTGCTTACCAGGAGTTGAAGTTACCTGAAGCTGTTGTCAATAGACTTCAGACTGTTGCTTCAAGGTTTTGTGGAGCTGCAGATCAAGCACTTCCTCGTTTAAGAGGGGCTCTGCGTGCTGGTACGATCTAACCTTCGCTCTCTCTAAAAATGTGAACCAGATTGTTATTGGTTTCATTTTGCTGCAGATAGACCTACACGTAAAGCACTGGATGAGTTGTCAAACCTCTTAACCTACTTGAGAGTCTGGAGGATAGAAGAGCATGTTCATATTGATGTTCTGATGCCACCTACTGAGAGTTATCACCGGAATTTGTTTTTTCAGGTACAAGTGAATCTGGGACTTCTTTGGGTCTTTGTTAGGCTTGTGGATGTTTAATAGCTTAATGCGTTGTTTATAATGATTGATATGTCTTTCTGATAATAGGTGAAGAGATGGGTTCTTCATAGAGGATTAGTTGATGCTAGCTTGTAGTTGTTTCTGATTAGTCTTACGGAAAATTGTATTTGATTATGCTCATATAATTAGCTCTTGGAATGGGAAAATCCTGTTTATCAGTAGACTGTTGGAGCATGCAGTTTAATATCATCCTTTTATTACAATATAATTTGCTATGGTGATTGTATGTTTGATTGCTGCGAACTCCATACAAATTTTTGCCAGGTTTTCTTAACCAAAGAAAATAGCTCTGGGACATCTAATGATGGCGTTTTACTTGCTGTTGGTGGTCGTTATGATTGTTTGGTGCAGGAAGTGTGTGATCGTGAATATGTAAGTTCTTTCCACATACTTTCATCTTGTATGGAGAGAAGTTAGGCTGATGATATCCACTGGTGTCACTGTGAAATGGTAAAACAAGGTTTTGTTTTTTGTCTGTTATTTGATCCAGAAAATGAATCTCCCTGGCGCTGTTGGCGTTAGTCTTGCACTGGAGACAATATTTCAGCATCTTCCTATGGATCTAAGGCCTATTAGGTTCGTTGTTCCTTCTGAATCCCTTTCATGATCTAAAATGGAAACACCTTTGCTGATATGTTTTGAACTGCAGAAATGAAGTCAGCACCAGTGTACTTGTTTGTTCAAGAGGAGGTGGCGGTTTACTGGTCCAGCGCATGGAGCTAGTTGCAGAACTATGGGAAAAAAGTATTAAGGTGAAAGCTTGAATATGTCATGTTCATAGATTTGTTTGGATATATCATTTGTGTTATCTAATAACATGTCCGTGTATTGGTAGGCTGAGTTTGTTCCAACACCTGATCCAAGTCTTACAGAGCAGTACGAATATGCAAACGAACATGAAATCAAATGTCTAGTGATCATTGCAGAGTCTGGAGTGGCTCAAAATCAAATAGAGTTTGTAAAGGTAATAGATACAACGTTTAACTATTGAAGAAATCCGTGAAAATGACCCGGAAATTTGTGGTTTATAGGTTCGGCACCTTGAATTGAAGAAGGAGAAAGTGGTAGAAAGAGAAGAACTAGTCAGATTTCTGCTGAGTGCAATGGCTGTCCAATTTAGAAACCCCTCTGTTTGGAGCTAAAGAGAGTAAAGAAAGAGCCACTTTTGTTTCCACTTTGTGCTTGGTAAAAACATTATTTGTCACTCGAGTCACAAATTTTGATAATTTACAATCTTATGTGCATATATATTGGCATCGTTTAGTTACATTCATTTGCGTACACTAGCTCAACCTCTCTTCTATTTGGTACAACTCAAACCTAGTGCAAAGGGTTAAAATATTAAAATAAATAAGATGAAGACAAATTAGTGGAATGAATTGGGATAAAAAAAAATCATTTCATATGTTAATATGAATCTTTATTCATCTCATATTATTTCTCTAGAAGTGCAACTATTTGGAGCATGTGCAAATAGTTAATATCGAAATGAATAAGATGAAAAAATTTTACCGAGATAAATTGGGATGACTAATGTACTATCCCTCATTTTTTCACCTCGTTTTTAGTGGATGAAAGATTTTCACAAATTTCTTTTCTATATTCATCAATCTAACATTAAATAGGATGAATGTGCTGAATAATGATTTAGTTGTCAGCAATGATAAATGGCATAGTGGCATAAATAGATGAATAATACTTACTTAATGAAATGCGTGAAACAAGAGCCCGTATAGCTCAGTGGTAGAGCGTCAGTCTTGTAAACTGAAGGTCCGTAGTTCGATCCTGCGTGTGGGCATTTATTATATTTCCTTTCCTTTTAATCACTTATTTGTATTTGTTTGTTAACTTTGTTCAGTGCAAAAAATAGACTATTATTGACTTTTGTGAACGTCTCCAGAGAAGATCACTTATACAAAAGAACTTTTAGTAATAATTAGTTAAAAAAACACTTCATACATTCTTCCTTGAAGAGAGTCTCTCTTCCTCTTTGTTACATTCCTGCCTTAAGGAACACATTATACATCAGAGTAAAATATTTTATATATGTCATTGTTACTAAAAACTTGAGAAGATACTTCTTTTCAGAAATTATGATGCAAGAATAAGCTCTGTCCAGGAGAAGCTGGCCCTATCTCTTCCTCAAGACTTCTCAACACTTCTTGTTGTTTCCTCCCTTCATCCTCCTCCTCCACTACATCTTCTTCAGACGCCGATGATTTCCTCCTCTGCGATGATGTCACGCTAGGGAAAGTTATCCATGATCCGCCTCTAAATTCCGTGTTCTCGGAACCAGACCTTTTTGAACCGATCCTCCATGACTTCTTGTGCATTCTACTGCTCCCAAGCACTACTTCTGTTGGTAATATTGGCTGCTCGCTGCTCGGGTTTCCCATTAGCTGTGCAAGCGCTCGTTCCAATGCTGTTGTCACTTTATCCATGGACGGTCTATCTTTCCCTCTCATCCTTACGCATTTGCAAGCCACGCTCACAATTCTTTTCAAAGCTTCGATTTCAGATGGATGTTTCAAGACCGGGTCCAAGAGTGCGTTTATATCTCCTGCTTTGATCAAAGGAACCGCCCATTCTACTATGTTCCCTTCTTCGTAGTGCATGTCAATGGCTTTTCTTCCGCTTAGGATCTCGAGAAGCAGTACTCCAAAGCTGTAGACATCGGATTTCGTTGTGAGATAGTGCAGTCGATAGTACTCGGGATCAAGGTAACCGAGAGTTCCTGCTGGTAGTTCTGCCAAAGGAGAACCGCTATCGACAGGACCAAGTAAGGAGAGACCAAAATCAGCTACTCGAGCATTGCGTTCTTCATCTATAAGAATGTTTGATGATTTAATATCCCGGTGAATCACGGGAGGGCAAGCGTAACCATGCAAGTATTCGATTCCTCTAGCAGCTTGGACAGCAATCGTTACTCTTTTGACCCAATCTAGTTGTTCTTTCAAGGCCTTGTTCTTTCCATGAAGATGGTTGTGCAGTGAGCCGTGTGCCATAAACTCATATACCAGAAGCCTCTCTCCACCTTCTTCACAGTAGCCAAGGAGGCTAAGAAGATGAGCATGGTTGAGTCTTGATAACAGATCGAGCTCAGTGCGAAACTCATTTGAATTCTTCTGTTTGTCTGATGACATTATCGCTTTCTTCACCGCAACAGTGGTTCCATCTCTCAGTACTCCTTTGTACACACATGAAAAACTCCCTTTCCCCACTATTGATTCCTCTTTGAATCCATCGGCAGCCTTTTCAAGTTCCTCATAAGTGAAAACTCGAGCCCTTCTGCGCTTTTGCAGCTCATCAAGATCCGGACGTATTTTGCCATTATCTTTCGTAAAGGCTGAATCTTTAGAAGACCTTGCATCATTTTCTGAGCACCTACAATGCCTCAATCTGTACCGAATGTATAAAGCCGCTGTTATCGAGACAACTGCTATCAAAAACAGAGCAAAGCCAATCTCTGCAGTTGCAATAGGTAGCTGCAGTGACCAAAATTTTCCTTTTGCCTGGCCCCCACTAGTAGACGCAGAAGAACAGTTTGAGGAACAGTCAGGTGAGAAGCAACTTGAGCAGTTATAAACACAAACCTGATCAGATCTCTCTGTGCATTCGCTTTTCTGATACATCTCAGGAGGGCAATTAGTACTACATGGCACGCAAATGTGAGAGCCAGGCACTTTGCAAGGCGAGTTGTCTTGGTTACTGAGTTCATGAGTTCCTGGTGGGCAAGGAGTGTCTATACAGAGTCCCGGTGAGACAGCTAAAGGGATAGAAGCAGGGAAACCAAGACCCCAACAAACAGGTGACATAGAAGTCCCTGAGAGAACTCCGCAAGTGAAATAATTCCCTGCTGCAAGATCATAAAAGCCTATACCTTTAGGAGCAGGTGTACTCCGGTTCACAAAAAAACCCCAACAAACCGCACTATGATCATAGCTTTTGATTCCACAAGCATAAAACTTTCCACCTACCACTGCCAAGAGTGGCTCTTTTGGTGGTAAATCAAGAATCTGTTCTCCCGTAGAAGTCCCTGAGATCTCCTCTTCGAACTCTAAGCTCTTTCCCCAACAGAGCACTCGCGAATTCAACCCGTCAAGAATGCCACAGACATGGTATCCACCAGCTGCAATTTTCTGAAACTTTGTTTCCTTTGGAATTAAACTGATTACTTGGCTGCTATTCTCGTCGCCCCAACAGAAAACAGACTTATCTTTAGAGGACAGCCCACAGTTGAACTCCGAGCCAGCCGAGAGCGAATGTATCTGCTTATCAAAGACAAAGTTTCTGGTCATATTGTATCCCCAACAATCAACAAGGGAAGAAGAAGAAAGGTTGCTGCTCTTTCTTCTTCCCACTATTGGCTTCCTCAAACCACAGAGATGGTAATCGCCAGCACTAACTTCTAAATACTCAGCTCCTTTGATCATTGGTTGAGGAACTCCCATTTGAATAAATGCACTGTTTCCCCAACAATAAGGCTGATGAGATTGCATCAGAAGCCCACACATAAAACCATCTCCACCCGTTAAACCGATGAACTGGAAATGAGCAGGAGTCCCATAGAGGATCGCTGAGTTCGATCCGTAGCAAACCACAAGATGAGATCCATCAGATTTCAGACCACAGAATACAGAACCCCCCTCTCCATAGGAAATTGCAATTGAAGACATTGAACCAAGAGCTGAAGCAAGCTGCCATGTACTAGTGAGAAGCACAAGCTTTACAAGGAGAATCCATTCCCTTGCTCTCCTTTCAAACATTCTCCTTCTACACACTAAACCAAATGCTTCTTATTAAAATCAACCCACACGCTTCTTAGCTACTGTGTTCACTTTCTGAGACATTCCATAGATTGACGAAGAATGGTACCCTTGATTGGTAAATAGCAAACGAGTCACAAGAAGTTCACAGAACTGTGATACCTTTCTGTAGGACGAAACTGCAATCAAGGGCATGCAACATCTAAAAGAAATAAAATTTCTAGCAATGAGAGCTGAATTAGTGTCAAAGAAACAAAGGAACCAGCAGCAAGACAGTCTCCGAAGATTTAGGAAACAATCTTAAAGTGAAAAAATTCAGACAACCATGTCAAAGAAGAACCTCTTGTCTCTCTGTTCTTCTGCAACGAAAACAAAAACACTTACCCTTTTCAGATCTCAGACCGCAAGCTAACAACATCATAACATCCTCAAAGACCCTTTAAAGCTAAGCTTCTCAAAAAATTCCAATTTTTTGTGTTTTTTGCCGACTAAAGAAGTGTAGGGAGAGGAATTGGGTTTGGGTGATGAAAGTAAGAGCTAGAGTTATACATTCAGCAGTAGCTCATGAAAATCTTGAGAGAGAAAGAGAGGAGGAGAGAGACATGGAGCTTATCACAGAGTCATGTAGTACTGAGATGGCATTAAATGCGACCAAAACTGCTGCTTCTGAATAATGGCAAATGTAGGTGACGCCATTAAATATAAAAGAGTTAATGTTACCAAATTTTCTCTTCTTGCTTTCGAATTTTACATTTTTTTTATTCGAATTTTTCCCCATTCTCCCCAAATTTGTGCAATCTAACCCACAAAGTTTTATGTCAAGTTTCCATCTCTATGCACATTGGAGTTAACACACGAATCAAGAGAGACATTTACTATTCCTTCAAAGCTTCCTTTTTTTACAAAAACTTTTTATTTTAATAATAATCTTTTCTAATGGGGTGTTTTTGACTTGCGCCGTTGCCGTCGGTGTTTGGTTTCGAGCGAACCAAAACAATTAGATCAATCTCTAAACTTTTAAATATATACAAAACAGTAAATGGTTTTTGTGAGGTTTCATGCACATATTTTTAGTTCAACTCTGTTTCTCGAGACGCGAGACACAAACATCCTCTTTTGTCTTCTTCCTCTTCATCTCCTTGTCCCTCCCCCCCCCCAAAAGAAATGTTTTGTCCACTTTAAACTCAAAATTTCAAACACACACTAGAGAGACCCCTCTTTCTCTTCTCTCTTCTCTCTTCTCTCTTCTCTCTTTACAAGACAACCAAATTGAAAATCTTAAGTTGACTCGATTCATTTGCTCTTCCTACGGAAAGTTGAATTCTGACGTTGTTGACTTGAAGGGCCTCAAGTTGAGGCCTTGCTGATTCTAAAATCATACACTCAACTAACTATATGGTTCAGATTCAAAGAATAAGAACTGGTCAGTCACGTGCTACTCACATGCTAACCAAACGGCCAAACGGGTCGATATTAATGCATTGCAGACCTGAGACGCACAAAGCCTTAGAGACTCTACACGAAAACATTTCTTCATTTGCCTGAAATCTTTCTACTAGCAAATTACCTTAACTTATCAACATTGCCCAAGTTTTTTTCGTGTCTCGGAGGGCATTGTGAAGTATAAACATAGATGATAATCTTCATATGTTGTGTAAACAGGAGCTTCTCTCTTTGAAACTATGTGGTGATAACAGTATAACACCTTCAAATGTTTCCATGGATGTTACTCCAACATGTTTCATTCCCTTACAGTCAGACCTTTGCTTCTATTCAACAACATGGTGTATGCAACATTGGTTTTTAAGCTAATCTCCAACACTGGTCTATGAATGATGGGTATAACAACATAGAATTGCGTTTATAGCCTTGAAAAAAAAAAAAAAAAGACAACCAAAAAAAAATTCCATACTGACCTAAAACTGACTTCTCCCTAGGTCACTGCAAAATCCTTCAGTAATAATCGACCCAATGCTTTCAATGGAATCTCCATGTACTTGATGGCCTATGTGCAAGCCAACAACCAAAAATTACTTTTCATATAACTTCATTATTTTTTGCTGTATCATTCGTATGTTTATAGAGAGAGCACTGACAAACTCATACCTCAAAAAAAATGCAGCAGAAGAAACCTCTTGGTCAGAGGAAAGGCCATTTCTTGACTATCTCTACATCATGTATACAGCCATTCTCCTATTACTTGAACAATATTATACAATATAATGGATGCTTCACCATTTCAAGCAAGTCACTCTGACCGCGCCTGCTCACTTAAAACTTCGCTCTTTTCCTGCTAAGGAAGAAACAACGCATACGATAAGGCAACTATTGTGTTTATTGCTTGTAGCAAATAGATTAGAAAGGAGATGTTCTACCTGCTCCTCAGTATTTAGTGGCAGACAGTTCTTGCCTCCATTGGACCGGAACTTGAATGACTCAGAATAACAAGTGGACTCTCTATCGATGATGAACTCTGGAGAAGAGATGGTTGAGGATCTACTGGTCTTACGAGGAGAACACAGCGGGTTTGAGTGATAAGCCTCTGCTTCCGAAGATGATAGCTCAGAACCAGCTCTCCGTGGACATATAACAGTACTTGAGTTTCCGACCTTTTGAAAACTTTCCATGGATGGATTTCCCGGAATTTCAATAAGAAGATCACCAGGTGGATGATTCTGTTCAGCAGCAACCATAACAGAATCACTTGTTAATTTCTTCTCAGGAGGAATAACACAGTCCAAGTCAACAGGATTTACACAGCAGCTTTTGTTATACGATTCGACACAAGATGATACAATCTGGCCAGGTACTGAAGAATCAGGTATGGACAAGTTAATCCCCTCGTTTTCTTTGCAAGTGTCTGAGCCCTCTTTGATTCTGCTGCATGGTTCTATAGCAGATGACGCTAGAGACCGTTCACCATTGGGATGATGATCAGAAGGTAACTGAGTATTGTCTTTCAGACTTACAGATGATTCTCTCCTTACATACCCATCCGTGTCTTGCCCTGAACTCTTCTGTTTCTTACATTCTGTAGCATTATTAATGCCAAGATCAGAATGTGGGGATTTTCTGCGACGCATGTTATCACATACATTGACCTCATCTCTCATGCTATTAATCCAATCTGCTGGATTGAAACTTAGATCAACTGAAAGGCTAATACCCTCTTCCAAACTGACATGAAACTCAAACGAAGACGAACTAGCACTATCAGCACTGTCTACATCTCTCATTCTATTTTCTAGCCGAGTATCTGCTCTCTTGGAGTTTGCTGTTGGGCCCATTTCATTCAATTTCCTCATATGTGGAGGGGCACAAGCAGGATCAATCAAACCACCATTTTCATTTATTTTCTGCATTTCAACAGAAACATTTAAGAGACGTTAGAAGTTGGCCAGCAAAAGAGTGGCAGAGTATTAAGGAATGTAAATAAAGGACAAAAACATTGATGCACCTATATCAATAAATTTCTTTGAGAAACTATCCTACATCAACGATGACTCTTGTACCATCTTCCATAAAAGCGAAGATGGGGCATTTTATCAAGCCTTTCAATGAAAACCCAACAAAGTGAAAACTACTGCTGACTCATCCAAGCGACTCTAAGCCGGCCTCACTTTCATGGAAATAGATATTTCCAAGAAAAAGAAAAAAAGTGAATCGAACCTGATACGGTGTATTATCCCCAAGGATAAAGCCGGGTCTTCTAGCCACTGCACCTTGAACACAATCCTCTCTAGTTTTATCCAATTCTTTACCATAAGAATCTGCAATAACATATAACCAGTCTTCATAAATGGAATAATAAAATGAGTCAACAGAAAACTTAACGCAACAGAGATAAATTCACCAAACCTCTTTTCACATCCAATGTTCTATTCGCTGGTGCTCTAGATGTCGTAGCTACACTATGTTCATTCCCAGGGACCCCAAAGCCTACCGAGTTCAAACTATTTTTCTGCAATTGTTAGATACAACAACACATGATCAGCTGCCCAACAAGGAAAATCCTAAGGATAGACAACAAGACATGTGACCATATTAATGATCTACCAACAAGGCATGAAGATGCATATTAATGATTTCAGATTAACTTCAAGCTACAACTTTATTTCCTCCTGCACTAAAGAAGGAAGCACTAATACCTCGAAATAAGAAGCTAATGATTCAGCCATATCCGAACTTGATCTATTGGCCGGCAAATTATATTTCTTGCACAAACTCTGAAGCTCTTTCCTTGAAAATCCGCAATAGAAATCCACATCTTCCTTCCTGACCATCTGTTACCGTTACACCATTTCAAATAAAGAGCAACACACTTATTAGGAACAAAGACCAAAGTACAGATACAATTTTCCCAACGGTCACAAATTTAAAGCAAATATAAAACAATAGATTCCCCAAGTGGACCAATGAATAGAAGCTACAACATACTTCAAGAACTAGTTTCAGCTGCAAGAAAAGAGACTAAGAAGATATAAAAGACAGAAATTTGACCAAAGAGGATGCTTCCTATTACAGAACATCAAAACCTAAGAGACTAACACTGGACACAATCGAGTTAAATCCCATTTAGATCGAATTTTTTTAAAACATAAACGGCGAATAATTCGTGGAGGAAGCTTTCTTTAATGGGGGGCTAGTATTTACCTGCTGATCGAGTGCTTTTTCCGGGAATTTTGCCGAGAAAGTGTGAGAAAAATTTCTGGAACAAAAATGAAGTACGATTTCGAAATCTGCAGGGACCGAAGCAGACAGAACGAGCCCACTTTTGAGGAGCTGTGTCTTCAAATCTGGTCGTGAAATTAAAACTCAAATTCTATTTAGAGTTATGGACTTATGGGCCTACTTCAAGCCCATTTATTTTTTACAGCCCGACATATAACTCATTAACGCTGCCATGTTTTCCTTAGAAAATATATTTTATGTTTCCTATAGCATTTGACATACCCGAATTTGAAGCTTATGTATGGTGAGAGATTATCTAAGATTCTAAGTTTAACACTAATCTCATGGGTTTATCAACGTTCGGTCATGTATCCTAGCCAAAGATTGCAACTTTTAGAATACCAAAAAGAAATCTTAAACAAATGCTCGAATATATTCAAGTAAAAATTAATGTAAAGTATTAAGCAAGTATAGTTCATTTTTTGTTAATTATTCCTCAATTAGCTGTGGAAGTGTAATATAATAACTAAAAATTTAAGGATCATGAGTAGTAGTGGAATTGGATGAGCTGGAAGACAACCATATAACACGAGTCATTGGATCCCGTTACAGGTTTATACACCCCGTGAGAATCTACATATATATTTATTTATTGTATAGTACTAAAATATAAATTAGTAGAACACCCACTTACTTTTACGAAAATCTATCTTTCTTTTTGTTGCACATCTAAAAGTTTATTTGTTGATTATCTTCGCTATTCTGTGGCATATAACACTTGTGGCACAGGTGGATTTATACAAATTGCCATTTCTGGGGCTATTGGCACATTTCAACCCAAAAAAAGAAAAATTGAACGACCAAGAAAAATTATTTCACTGCTCTGAATCCTGACAGAACCGTATTATGCTTATATAATATATTTTTCAAAATATAAAGTGTAGTATATAGGATCTTGGTATTTGAGATATTATAAGAAAACAATTAAAATTTAAGAGTACCCCACTATGTTACGTAAAATTACTATTCAAAATTTGGTCTACTGCATTTGTGTGGTGCATTGTTTCACTCAATGCAATTTGTTTCAACGTTATTTGTTCCCTTTATTCTGATATTCATATAAATTCTTTTAAAGGAAAAGAAAGAGGAACCAACGGTCATATTGCAACGGGCGTCATTCTCTAGTTAGTGACATGTGCTAGTGCACTTATACTCATGTTTTAATGTAAACAACCAATAAATGGAGACAAGAACCAAACATCAACAATTATAAATTTATAACAACGCGTTTTGTTATATATTATATATCATTTTTCTTCTATAAAAATCTGTGAATACCCTTCACGCGTATTCTCCAACTACTTAACGTTTCTTAATTTATCTTATTAACTCTTTTATTAGACTATGTAAACTCTCCTCCTAAATCTACTTTTAACTTTTATTTCGATAGCAATAAAAATTGTAAAGTAGCGACACAAAAACTAGGTAAAATGGTTTTTATATAATCAAAAAGTCCGTGACTAGTGTTTGTATTTAATTCAGAAAGACTTTAGTTTAGAGTCGTGCTCTTTAGTGTTAAAATAACAATTACTCCTACACTTTTAGTTAACTCTATTCAATTTGTGTTTTTTTCCCTAAAGTCCAAAAGGGAAGAGGTAACGTCTAGGTTAATTAATGGATCCAACGGTTGTACCAAAAAATATTTAGATTAAAAAACATTTCTCTAAATTAATTATTACGTCCCCATCACTCTTCCTCTATAAAAAAATAATCAGAGAAAATATTCATTTCAAGTTCCTCTGTATATCAAACTATCAAAAGCTTTCTCTGTTCTCAACAAAGCCAAGAGTTATGGTGAGAGTCTTTCTTCTCTACAACCTCTTTAACTCCTTTCTTCTTTGTTTAGTCCCAAAGAAGCTTAGAGTTCTCTTCCCTCCTTCTTGGTACATCGACGACAAGAACCCACCACCGTCGGAATCGGAAACTGAATCTCCGGGGAGAACAGATCCGGTGGATCTAAAACGAGTATTTCAGATGTTCGACAAGAACGGAGACGGACGCATCACAAAGGAAGAGCTAAATGATTCTCTAGAGAATCTAGGAATCTTTATGCCTGACAAAGATCTGATCCAGATGATCCAGAAGATGGATGCAAATGGAGATGGGTGCGTAGACATAAACGAGTTTGAGTCTCTTTATGGTTCGATTGTGGAGGAAAAAGAGGAAGAGGACATGAGAGATGCGTTCAATGTGTTTGATCAAGACGGTGATGGGTTTATCACTGTTGAAGAGTTGAAGTCTGTGATGGCTTCCTTGGGGCTCAAGCAAGGTAAAACCCTAAAGTGTTGTAAAGAGATGATTATGCAAGTGGATGAAGATGGAGATGGTAGAGTCAATTACAAGGAGTTTCTTCAGATGATGAAAATTGGTGGCTTCAGCAATAGATCATGAGTTGATCTTTTTAGGTTCCAGAGTTTTTATATCTAATTGGTTCATCTATTTTCTATGTAAATAAATTCTGAAATCCTGAACCGAAATGGATAAAAAATAATTGGACAAAGAGAATTGACTTGGTCACTTGCTAATGAGAGCTCAAAATGAGGATAATTACATTTCAATATCAATATTACTTATTGCTTTTGGTTTTGGTTATGTTGTCTTGATATGTTGTCTTCATGACACAGCCATCCCCATTTTGTCAGATTCATCCATATATTACCTCATTTCCTTACAATATCGACAATACCTCATAATATCTTCTTGATTCTCAACATAAACTGGTCTTGAATGTCTTTTCCTAACATAGTTATCTGTAGTGTTTACACAATAGCGATAATACTACTCAATCATCGCGCGCTTAAAGCAGCCAACCTTAGTATGTGTAGTGGAAGATTTTCAAAAGAGTTTTCAACAATATAAAAATAAAAAATAATAATAAAAATAAGAGAGAAATGAAAATGAGAACCTTCAAAGACTAGTTTCACACATGTCAACATATGATTGATTTTGAGTTTTTCTATTATTTAAAATTTAAATAAACAATTAAATTAAATTATATGTATTAAAATAATATATTGAGAGACTTCGAAAGTTTCTATCCACTCACTGCACATGCTCTTATAAATTAATAGTTTTATAAAACAAATAAAGCTAATAAAAGTGTATATAACCCTAATACAAACAAACAGTTCTCAATAAAACTATTACGGTCTCGAAGTCCAAAAGTAACTCACAAACATCAATTGTCAAATCGAACACATATATGATGCCTATTGTTTAGCTTGTCCATTACTCTTTCGAGAGCATACACATCATTGTTGGGTTCCCCAACGAGCCAAGTCGCGACCGCTAACCCGACGATGAAAATATCCACTCAATAAAAAGAGGAGGAATTAGGTTAATCAATCTCTCTAGCGCTCCTAATTACGCCAATGTAATCTGAGATCGACTCACAAACCTGACGGCTGTAGCTTCTTCTTAAAAGAAAGAGTTTGGTTTGGTTTCGTATGTTTTTTTTTCCTTAACGACTAATTTCCATTGAAATTAACCATACTGTTCGTTACGGAGACTTATTTCCATTGAAATTTCCTAACATCACATTGCTCTTTCTCCAATATTGTTTTTTACACTTGAAAGATGATATCAAAATCAAAAGAGGAGACAAACTTCAATTTTCCTGCAAGAATAAAAAACAAATTAATTTATGAATTTAGATAAAAAAATTAGTTAAAACAAAAACATACATAGAAAAAGTATTAGAAAACACTAAACATGAACTACATTATATTAGAAAATAATATATATATATATGATGTGATTTAGTAGCAGAAACTTTAAAACGAATATTAACAATATAAAAACCCGTAATTACTAGAATTGTTTTGAAAGATTAGAAAATTCAATATTTATACTTACCAACCAAAACTTGTATCTAAATTTTTCTGCAAGTATATACCATAATAACAATTAAAAATGATAGCATTAGAATAATGAAACTTAAGAATATTTCATTTCATTAAAAAAAATTCATTTTTCTTCTTAGCATCTTAAAAAATGAGAAAAATACAATTGTTAGCCTAGAAAAGAAAATAATTTATAAACACTAAGAATATGGAGAAGAAAGATGAAAACATTAGAAAAAATCTGGACCTTTTAAAAAAAATCGCATATATGATAATAAGAAGTATGACTAAATAACATTTTAATGCATACCTTATTTTTTAATTTATTGGAGAGGATGTTGATGATTTTCATAGTTTTTCAAAGACTTCAAAATCGCAGCTACAACATAAAAATAGTAGATAGTAATTAGTTTTTTAAAAGAAAAATAAACACGAAAAGTAAAATATAATAAGAAAAACACTCATTAAAAACCATATAAATTTACTTTTACAGAAACGTTAGACATTATGTATCAATGGTTGAAAGGATGTTTTTTATATAGATGAATGAAAAATATTTGAGAAGACTATGTTTGACCTAAAAAATCAAAACAGTTTTGCAAATATTTGAAAATTAAATATTTGATTCTAAATATTTTGATTATGTATTAGTAACTAAATAATGTCTATATGCATGGTCCAATTTATGATTGACCAAATCTAATTAATGGTCTATTCATATTTGTTTTTGGAATTAATGTTATAATATCTAAAACAAAATTAGTATAAATGTGATTACCTTTTTTAAAAAAACATTCTGATTTGAAATAAATATTGTTTGGTTAGTTTTAGGAAATAATGAGGAGATATGCAAATATCCTAATAAATACTAGATTTTACCGCGTGGTACACCGCGGGTCGATTTTTTTTGTAACTAAAAAATTTAAATTTTAAGTTGTATTTGTTTTGTTAATATTGTTTGTTTTGTTTAGTGTTTAAGATTGTATAATTGTATTTTGATTGTTAATTCTAATATTTCACCCGCAGTTACCATCCCGTATTAATATCGATCCACATATGTTCCGTCATATAACCCCGTCCTTTGATATTTTAATTTTTCTAAAAATTTAAATATTATACTTTAAACGTTTTATAAAATTTAAATATTTATAATGTTTAAACTTATTACAAAGTTTATATATTTATAATATTTAAATTTCTTATAGAGTTAAAGTATTTATAATATTTGAAACTTCATAAAAGTTTTAATATTATAAATATTTTAAACGTTTTATAAAGTTTAACTTATTAAAAATTTAAAATTTTGAAATATTAAAATTTTAATAAAGTTTAAATATTTATAATATTAAAATTTTATATAAAGTATAAATATTTATAATATTTTAAAACATTTTAAAAGTTTAAATTCTTTGAAATAAAGAACCGGAATAAACCGAATAAAACTTTTAAATTTGGACGCATGATAAGTCAAGCTTCCTGCTCATTTGTATTCGGAATCATTTTGGTTTATTTTATAGTATAACTCTGAACCATTGTCCAATTTTTTAGGCGATGTGGGACATTGTACACATTTTTTTTTATTCATTTATTGAGTAATATATGTCTGTTTTAAAAAAAATTTAATCACATCATATGCAAAAAAAATTTCATATTTTATTAACTAAATGTATTATATAAGAATTTAAATATAAGATTAAATAAAAGTGAAAGGAGAATCATATATTTATGTTTGAATTATGTAGAGATATTTTAGGAAATTAGCTCAAATTTGTTATGGTAATTGTTGGTATCAATATTCGTTAAAGATTTTTGGATATTTTGTGAACCGATTTCAAAATTGACCCAACCAAACAATGACAATTTTTGTAAATAATTTTAAAAAATAAGGGTTTTCCCCAAATATACTTCAAAAATGTTAATATATATTGTTTTTATTAGTAGTTGTAAATTAAATAATTTAATTAGATATTATGTTTTTGGTAAAATTTTGTGAGTAATTTAATAAGAATAAATTATTTTAACAAAAAATAATTTAGATATCGATTACCTTATTTTTTAATTTACTTATTTAAAATAAATATTGATAGATTAGTTATAGGAAATAATAGTAAAAACGAGTTACTTAAATTAAAAAATTGAATTTGATTTTATATTTTTAAAAAAGATTTGGATTGATATTCAAATATTATTTTTGATCACCTGTAATTACATTTTATTTTTTTTCCATATTAGTAGGATTTACGAATATTTAACAATCAATATTTAGATTTATTTTTAAAAAAAAATCGTAACATTATTAAACAAATAAAAACCAATAAATAGAATTTGAGTGAATATTTATTTGAAAGTATAAACATTGATTTTAATTCTTATGGGCTTATGTGAATATCCTAGTAATTTTTTTTTATTAGTAGTTGTAAATTAAAATTTTGAATTAGATATTTTGTTTTTAGTAAGATTTTGTTAGTGATTTTATTAGAAGAAATTAGTTTACTTTTTTTATTACATCACATTCCTTTTTATAATTCTGATTCAAAATAAATATTGATTGATTAGTTATAGAAAATAACAGTAAAAACCATTTAACTAAATATAGAATGTAATTATAATTTGATAAAACTCCAAAATTTCTGAAAATTTAATATTGCAAATATATGAGATATGAGATCTCGTTAATAGAAATATTTCAATAATATATGAATATTGGATAAGTTTGTTATGGTTAGTTATAACTAATATGCAGATTTTTTTACATTTTTAAAATTTTTTGAATTAATTTTGCAGGATTAAATCAACGATCAAAATTTAATTATAATACATGATTAAGAATTCCGGATATTCCTAAACCCGCGTTTATATCCGAATTCTGACATAAATTAGAAGTACAATTATATCCTTAATGAGAGGTTTAATTTTGTTCTTAAAGAGCAATGACATTTGATGTAATTTTTTACAAAAACATATTCAAAGATTTTGTGGTACTTCAACCTTAATAGTAGTTGATTCACAAGGAGTTTTCCCGGTGGTACATAGAGACAATTACAGGAGTTTCTTTAGACGATATATGAAAGGTGATGATCATCAAACTGATTTGATTATTTGCTTTCTGTTTTGTGATCTTAAATAGATTTTTAGGGTTCTTCCAATCTATAGTATATATAGCTTACTCGTTTTGACCAGCAGGAAAAAGCCGATTTTATTACAGAGGATCTTGGTAGAGCATAAAAACCTTCACTTTATGTACACTAAACTATGCCTATGCATCATCCGAACAAAATCAATGTCAGAACATAAGAATAAGAAGAAGAAGAAAGAAGAAGAAGAAGAAGAAGAAGAAGAAGAAGAAGAAGAAACAAAACTTTCTTTAAGGCAATTGCAAGCTCTTCTGTTTTCGACAAGAAAAATCTTTATTAAAGAGAGAAGATGGGGAATTAAAAAGAGAAGATCTATCTCCTAAATCAAACTGCTGAAGAATAAACAAGGAATAACCAGAGACCATAAAAGACTATACTTGGTGGTTCTGTTGATGATCTCTCTGTTCCAGATTCCTCACATTGTCTACTATGTGTTGGATTCTCTTAGAAAGGCTTTCATTGTGCTGTTCGATCTGTTCAAATAGCATCTCCAGATGCCTTTTGTAAGTAGCCGCTCTCTTTTTCTCTGCAGCTAGCTGCTGCATCAGTTCCTGGATTTTGTCGTGTTCGTTCTGCAAATGAAGAGAGCAGATTTTTAGAATTCAAGTCTTTTGCAGTACCAAATTAGATAGAAGCAAAATAAAAAATCAAATCAGGATATGAATATGCCATATAGCAACTAGTCATGAACCAGTACCACAGCAGCATATTAACCGGCTAACCAAGTAACACCAATTAGGATTTTAAATGATGCGGTTGCTGAATACAAAAATCTATATTTTTAATTCCAAAAGGTTTGTGATCATCCACCTCAATACCTGAGATAAAGAATGTAGATCAACGAAAAGAGCAACAACTAACCGGATATTGATCATAAATGCAACCCCTTCGAACTCTCCCAGGCATCAAAGGATGATTATGCTCCTTGACAAACTTTGTGATGACCCATTTACCAGAATTTTCTTTTCTAATCAAGATCATTGCTCTACATCCAACCCTTGTTTCCGCTCTTTGTCTAATAACCTTATCCCGCTTGCTAGGCAACCTGTAGCCTTCCTTGTTACAAACAAGTTGCCTGCCTATGGGAGATCCATCATGCCTTGACCGTGACAGTTTACTAACACGGATGACGAATCCTACTTTTGTAGCATACGCATTATAAAACCCATGAGCGGCTGCCTCGGATTCGAACTCCTGACCAACATAAGGCTCATCCCCTTGAACCTCTGCCATATCTGCAACTGCCAGAGGAAGAGAATCAGGATCCACCTTCTCATCTTGCTCAATCATTGCTTGACCTTGACCAGAATTTTCACCCATTTCATTATGGTTTTCATCATCTTGCTCAATCATTGCTTGACCAGAGCTTTCACCCAATTCATTATGATTCTCAACCGTGGTAACCTCAAGCTCAACAGGAATCCCCATCATCATCCCAGCAGCTACACCATTATCAATCCTAAAATCCACTGCAATTAAAAAAGGGAAAGGATTTACAAAGATAAACAGCAATTGCACAGATCAAATATCTACCAAGAAGAGCTACAAGGTTTCATCATCTTACTTACATATACAAAAAGCCTCTATTACTAAAAGTTGTCTTCTTTTCTATAATGTTTTCCATTGTCTAATTCAAGATATGAGAACAAAGCTCAAATACAAGTGCTTTAAAAACCATCCAGCCTCCACAACAATACAAAACAAAGCTTAAAATGGATCCCTTCTTTGGGGAGAGAGTCTGAGGATGAATCTATTCAAGAATCACCTTCACATAGTTTCAAGATTCATCATCAAATCGGGTTTCCAAAAGTATCGAGATGTCCAACTTCTCAGTCTCATTCTCTCGCAGAGACTAAAACGGCTTAATCGATAAATCCAAATCGAAAATCTCAAATCCGAAATAATGGTGTAAGGAATAAAACAATCTTACTGTGAAAAGTTTTTTTCCGGCGGATGTAGGTCGGAGACGACGATAGAATTAGGTTTTCGATTGTGGGGGGGAGAGAGACAGAGAAGGTGCCGGTTCAGGGTATGGATTGCAAGAGGACGCAGTAACCTATGACGTGGCGAGATATGATTGGGTCATTATCGGAAAGAAGTCAACTCACCGTTCATCTAAGATTTGGGTTCATCGACTCTATGGTTCCTCCGGTGCGCGTCGCCTCGTATGATAATTCCTCAACTTTTTATTTTCATTCTATTTTTCGTTTTTTAGATTTTTACAGCGTAATTCTCGCCGACCGACGCACCCGTTAGACCGGTGTGTCCATTACTTTTAATAAATATTACAATCGACCCCTTCATTATCTTTATTTACAAAATCACCCTTATACTATTAAATTATCTTATTTCATATCCTTAAATTATTTTTCCTATTAACCAGGCCAGTTCCGCCGGTTCAATATTCAAATTTTTTTGGCACATTAATAATTGATATTAACTTTAAAAACAAAAATGCAACCGACAACATGATAACCAACTAATGATGGTTTACTATATGACAACCAAACTAAATTAGGACTTAAGTTTTTCATCCCCAACTATTGATTATTGCTCGCTATTAACATTTTGAATAGCAAAAATACTTAGCTTTTGCGCAAACTCTGAAAGATAATTCGGATTTAATTTAGGATTTCAAAATTGATCACATGTAAGTATGTAACATGGTTCTCATCTTCCGTCAGTAGATTTGTGAGCTGTGTTATAAATATTTAGGTAGATGATTTTTAAAAATTGAGTTTCGTACATCTTCTGGAATTTGGACCGTAGGTATCCCTCGAAAAGTAAGCACTTTTATTAACATATACTATAGTAAAATATTTGTTATTTCTTTATCTACAAGACTTAGATGGATAAAACTTATATTAACATATAGTAAAATATTAACTGTTAACTTATATTTTATGATTGAGCTTTTATCATTATATATTAATTTATCCAGATAATTCGCAACTCTAGATATAAATATATTATAAATCAGTCTTTTTTTTCCTTCTTAAACACGATAATGAAAATGATCTTATACCCTTCCGAACTGTATGAATTAATAAAAAGGATAAAACTGTTGAGTAAATATATTTTTTTGGTTGTCATATAGTATCCATTTTTCTTATGTAGCATTTATCAAAAATTAGTTTGACCTTATCGTTTTTTAAAAGTTTTTAATCAATAAATTGCTTTAACTACGTGGAAGAAAACGTCCAAGGAGAAAGAGAATCGTTAATTAAATGATAAATACAAAAATATAAATATATATTACTTGGGAAATAGAAAATCAAATCACACATTAATATTTCTCGATTTAGTAGATTTACATGAAACAATATTTCATGAACGGTGTGTTATCGGAAATAAAAGTTATCCAGACAAATGAAAAAATCGGAATTAAAAGAGGATGAACATATTTATCCAACAACGGATAAGCCCCTAGTAATTAACCTTGCGAAATACGAAAAAGATAACAAATAACACATTAATACATTTCGATTTTAGTAGATTTGCATGAAGAAAATAACCATGAATGGAATATATCGAAAATGAAAGTTATCCTAACAGACAAAATAATCGGAGTTAAAAGAGGATTAATATCTTTCTTTATCTAACAACGGATAAGTCCCTAATAATTAACCTTGCGAAATACGTCACGTAGGTCCCATGAACAAGCAAAAAATCTGGTCAAAAGCACCAATCACTAATCACTCTGATCTCACAAAATCATAACATATATGTAAACAACCAATAGAATATTACGAAAAACATAATTTACCAAACACAGTTTCTGATTTCTTACGATTTCTGATAGATTTTTATTAATTAAAAATTCTTGTGGATTTGACTAAACCAGTCACCCAAATGCCTCTATATAAACCCTTCACTCTCTAATACCTCTCTTCATTATATCCAAACTCTAATCTCTCTCTTTGCTCAATCTTTAATCGTCCGATCAAAACACTCCGACTACAAATGGCTACATCTAACGGCGAGAAAAGCTTGATCGTGAGCTTCGGTGAAATGCTCATCGATTTCGTCCCAACCGTCTCCGGCGTATCCCTCGCCGAGGCTCCTGGCTTCATCAAAGCCCCCGGTGGTGCACCTGCCAACGTTGCGATCGCCATTTCTCGTCTCGGCGGTCGTGCTGCTTTCGTCGGAAAATTAGGTGACGACGAGTTCGGTCACATGCTCGCCGGAATCTTGAAACAGAACGGCGTCTCAGCCGAAGGAATCAACTTCGACACCGGAGCCAGGACTGCACTCGCGTTCGTGACGCTAAGATCTGACGGAGAACGTGAATTCATGTTCTACCGGAACCCTAGTGCCGATATGCTCCTCCGTCCCGATGAGCTTAACCTTGATCTCATCAGATCTGTACGTTATTTTTTTTTTTACTTTTAATTTATTATTATTAATTAATATTAATATATGACACGTAGGCAAAATCGTGATGGGTCTCTAACATTTAATTAGCGAACGGTGCTAGATCGTCAACGTAACGGTTGTTGGTATATGTTACGTTGCTGTGAAGTTAGGTTAATTAAGTGATCCGTTTTGTTTTTGTTATACAGGCTAAGGTGTTTCACTATGGATCAATAAGCTTGATCGTTGAGCCATGTCGATCTGCTCACTTGAAAGCCATGGAGGTGGCTAAAGAAGCGGGTGCGTTGCTCTCTTATGATCCCAACTTGAGGCTTCCATTGTGGCCCTCGAAGGAGGAGGCTCAGAAGCAGATTCTTAGCATCTGGGACAAAGCTGAAGTGATCAAAGTCAGCGATGAAGAGCTTATCTTCTTGACTGGATCTGATAAGGTCGATGATGAGACTGCTTTGTCTCTGTGGCACTCTAATTTGAAACTTCTCCTGGTCACTTTAGGTGATAAGGGTTGTAGATACTACACCAAGGTTAAAGGTTTTTCGAAAGTTTTTCTTTATTGCAGATTTGGCTTTACCATTAATGTTACTCAAGTTGTGTTATTGTGTGTATGATTACAGAGCTTCCGTGGATCTGTTGATCCCTTCCATGTGAACGCAGTGGATACAACTGGTGCTGGTGATTCATATGTTGGTGCCTTGCTTTGCAAGATTGTTGATGACCGTGCTGTGCTTGAGGTAAATACCAAATAATTCATCAGATTGTTCTGCAACTTTTGTATATTTGATTCGCTCTTGACTGTGTTCTTTTTGTCTTTACAGGACGAAACTCGCCTAAGAGAAGTGCTTAGGTTTGCAAATGCTTGTGGAGCCATCACAACAACAAAGAAAGGAGCAATTCCAGCTCTCCCTACAGAGTCTGATGTTCAGAGCCTCCTGAAAGGAAATTGATTACCGAATAGTCTGGATTTTTAGGATTTCACGTTTTAGGTTTTTTGGCTTTGGCTTTTTTTTGTTTCTTCTGCTTTTGGCTCTGTGTTCTTGTAGAACTGACCAGAGAACCGTTCTATTCTGTTATGAAACCCGTTTTATTCCACATTCAAGTGTTTTTATCTTTTGGGTCACTTTGATGAATAACAACTCTTTACCAAGTTAAGTGAACAACCTTTTGAAGAAGTGAAAGCCTTAAAGAACAATTGCTTGAGGATAACATTCAGAAACTTGTAAATCCAGTGATCTCCATATGTGTTTGCATTCTTCCCACCTCGAACTCATCCTCTCCAGAAATGTTTCAGCCCACACTTCCTTGCAACCTTCCGTACTCAGATCATATGGCACCGAAAAACTGCAAGTCAATTCCCAAATCACACTTAGTTATTTTCACAGATGTGTTGTTGCTTAGGCAGTAAAGTCACAATCTTAATTTTGACGTTCTTACCTTGTTAGCTCTTCTAAATGAGATTCCTTCTCGGCACTACTGTTCCTGGAAGATCTTTGAGTTAGATATCACAGCAATAATTTAGAGTGTTTCAAAAATACAATAGCTAACCTGCATACTAGAACTTTGAATATGCGGAGGGATTTGGTGGATAGGTTGTAGATTGCTTCTTCTATGTGATCTGTGCCGAATAGATACACAACCGGATAGTCAAGCAGCCATCTGCAAAAATAGATTGAAAATTAAGCTTCACGGCGTGATAAACTAAGATCATCTCATGGTCGATGAATCTTCAAACGGATTGGAAAATTACCCATTTAAGGTTGGGATTGTAACTTTAGTGTCTTGTAAACAACAGCTAAGATCAATGCATAAAGAAGACTGAGAAGAGTTGGCCTCATCAAGTGATGTGGTGGTATCAGTATTGCTGTCGTCTAAAGGAAATGTCGAAGAGAATAGCTTCTGAATCGATCTAAGCTGCATCCCCAGATTGCTTTTCTTGCTTTGTTCTACCATCTTGATACAAACAAAAGCAAAGACAAGATAAATCCAACGGGTGATGGAACATGAAAAGAGGAACCACTTAAACAAAACACACAAGCTTTAAAAAAACCTTCGGAGGATCTTGTTCCAAGTCAACGAAGAACAATTCGGGTTCTGAACTCAAGCTGGAACTTACAAACTTGGGTAGTCTTCTTACATTTATCAGGTAAATCATATCATCAATAACCATAACCTTCAGATCTTTGAAAACTGGTAAACCCTAGAAAAGGTCCAAGACATAAGCAGGAATCAAATCAGCTACAGACATACTCAAGTACTAACGTGCTTGAAGAGGAACAAGAGCCTAACCTCTTGAACAAGCTCAAGAAGCGAAAGCAAGCGATCTTGTAGCTCAGGCATCTTTCCACCATAGTCAATCATCACAACTGGTCTCATTCCCGTGCACAGTGCCAGAACATCTGGTCGAAGAAACCCGTTTTAGCATCGGTTACAGATTCAAGTATATGATAAACTGAGATCATACTAGAGTCTAAAGTTGATATTTGAACGCTCTATGATGCTAAAGTTCAAATTTTCTGATGATTTTTCTCTTAATAGGGAGTGGAAAGTGATAAACCCAGCAAGCCAAATTGGCTTTATTCTTTGGAATCTCAGAGAAAGCAACCAAAGCATCATCAAAATGAGATCTAAAGAATCAAAAAATTTCGGTCCAAAAGAAATTGGAAAGTGCAGATACTCATAGAAAGAAAAACCCGAATCCCCAAACTGAATCATGAGTTGAAGAACAAGAGGAAAAAGTGGAATCCGTGAGAGAGGAAGAAGGAAACCTATTTCGAGACGGCGTTTGGAAGCGGTCTTGAGTCGCCATTTGATCTGAGTGAGACAAGAGCTCAGAAACTGAAGCAGTTCCTCAGAGCTTGGAACCTCCATCTCGCAAAAAAAAAGACTGAAACTTTCTCTTCTTCTCTGCCGAGGATCACTTTCACCTTCGTTCTCACTCTCCAAAGCTCGGAAACGCTTTTTTTCTTAGGAAACAATTTCAATACAGGCCCTAAACTTTTAGATATTCGCATAAAACACCCTGAATTTCAAAATAAAAACTATTATAGTAAACACGTGTCTAGTTTTCATTGGATGAGTGATGAAGAAGAAGAACCTACGGTCACACGTGCGAACAAGAGCGCTTCACACGGACCTTTCTTTCGTTATTTTTTTTCCACCTTTGGATCTGTGTTTTATGGATTCTTCACTTTCGCAATACACCGGAACTTAGCCGACGCACGATCAAATCAACCGGAGAAAGCAACCCTATAGATCTACAATCTCATTCACAGTTGATTTCAGGTCTGCGTTTATGTTTCGTTCTTACTAATTGCTGATTGATCTTCCTTGTTTCGAGTTTTCTTCTGTGTTTATCTTCGATTTTTTTTTCCCGGTTCAAATAATGGTATTTTCTCCCGATTTCTTGTCGAATAATTGCGTTTTCCATGGCCGGAATCTGGATTCCGTGCGCAGTTTAGTCACGGATAATATCGGAAAACCCTAGATTAGCAATGTAGTATATTCTGGTTTGCTTAGTGAACTCTGTGAAGGAAATATATAAAATAGAGTTGAATAAAGAGAACTAATTGTTATGATTTTGATCAATGCATAGAAAGAAAATAAATACATGGGGCAATCGTTTGATGGTTGGATTTGTTAAGGTATTTTGAAAGCTTTTCAAACAAGAATCAGGGTGTTAAGAAATTTTGTTCTTTGTGCTTATGGACTTTAGTATTTGTCACATTATTAACGGTAAGCTCTTTGTGATGGTTTTGTTTAAATGCCAGAGATGTATAATAACATGGGACCTCAGCTTGGGATGCCAATGCCTCAGGCAAATCCTCAACCTAGCCCGTTTGGTAATGCGTTCTCTGGACCTGGCTCTGGACTTATCAGGAGTGGCTTGGGAGCGTATGGGGAGAAGATTTTCGGATCGAGCTCTGAGTATGTGCAGAGCAACGTAAGTAACTACTCCTGTTCTCGCTAGATTTTCTCCTACACAGGAAGTTTCGTTTGTTTTAACCAGTTGAAATTAACAGATAAGTCGTTACTTCTCCGATCCCCAATACTATTTTCAAGTGAATGACCAATATGTGAGGAACAAGTTGAAGATTGTTCTATTTCCATTCCTTCACAGGGTAAGACTCACTTTTTTTGGTATGCTTTTGTCTTTGTATTTGGGATTTTTCTCATATGAGTTTTACTGCAACCTCAGGGACACTGGACTAGAATATCAGAACCAGTTGGGGGTAGACTTTCATACAAGCCTCCGATATACGATATAAATGCACCAGATTTATACATTCCGCTTATGGCATTTGGAACCTACGTTGTTCTTGCTGGGTTGTCACTAGGACTCTATGGGAAGTAAGTTCTTTATTTATTTTGTATCCATTCATGTATAAGTCTTTCAGAGTGCATTTGTTCAACCTTTTGATCCTTGTGGTGAATCTTAATTTGGTAGGTTTACTCCGGAAGCTCTCAATTGGTTTTTTGTGAAAGGAATGGTTGGCTGGTTTTTGCAAGTCATGCTACTGAAGATAACATTGCTTTCATTGGGTAGCGGAGAAGCACCCCTCTTGGATATTGTGGCATATGCAGGCTATACTTTCACGGGCCTTTGTCTAGCTGTTCTTGGCAAGATAATCTGGGGATACTCGTACTATGTTTTGATTCCGTGGACCTGCTTATGCACCGGTGTTTTCTTAGTGAAGACAATGAAGCGAGTTCTCTTTGCAGAAGCTAGGAGTTATGACTCAAGCAGGCATCACTACCTCTTGATCTTTGTAGCTTTAGCCCAGTTTCCTCTTTTGATCTGGCTTGGTAACATTAGTGTGAATTGGCTCTTCTGAAACTCGTTATGTTTACGTTGTTGTGATAACACCTCTGAGGTTATGTAGCAGAATTTGGAAAGTCCTCCTGATGGAGATATGGTAGTTGAGCTTTTTTTGGTTTAGACTTACTGTATGTCAAACATCAATATGGTGAAAGAAAAGTGTTATCTCAAATACACATCTCTTTTATCTTCTTTTATGAATGTCATTTTTCATATACTACATTTCTACCATGATTAAAACCGAACAAGGACATGAAATTTGCTTTGGTAGTTATGCTTTCTAATAGAAACCGTTTCCCATGCGCATGATCTCTACTCCAAGCTCCCCAGCATAGCATTGGTGCATTGTGATTTTGGCTTTTGTGGTCCTTGGCAGATTGGAACGTTCTTCGGACATTGCAGACAGTTATTCGAAAGGTTTCCTCTTATCTGTTTGGAAATCTTTTGAAACTCCTCAGGAAGTGAACCTGACAGGTAGTTGTTCTCCAAGTATAAGCTTCTCCATGAATTCTCCAGTCTTTTGCCATAAATCCTAGGAATATCACCAGAGAACATGTTGCTCCGTAGATTGATATCCTTGAGGTTTTCATAAGTTGCCAGGTTCAGCGGAAGGTGACCCTGTAAATGGTTTCCTTCAGCATCAAGCATGCGCAGGCGTGATCCTGTAACCTTAATAACCTCTATGGATATGAACTGGTTAAAAGACACGTTGATCCGTGAAATTTCAGGGAATGTTAGGATTTCATGGCCAACGGTGCCTGAGAATCTGTTCTGGCTTACATCTAAAGACACAAGCTGTTTCAGCCTATGCAAGGGAGATATACGTCCTGCAAGGCTATTGAAACAGAGTGATAGAATTCTTAGACTAGGGGGAAGCTTAGGAAGCATTCCATAAAGATGATTGTTACCGAGTTCTAATACTTGTAGCTTCCACAAGCCGTTGAGCGCAGGTATTCTTCCATCGAGATGGTTGTTTGATAGGATCAGGTGAGTCAAACTTCTCAAGGCTGAGATCCTTGGAGGGATTTCCCCGGCGATACTGTTTTTGGACAAGTCTATGGTTTTGAGCTCTTTGAGCCGCGTGATTTCTGCGGATATGTCTCCGGTGAAGAAATTTTCCGCGAGAGAGAGTTTGGTGAGTTTCCTGAGTTGGAACACGGATTCTGGTACTGGACCGCGGAATCTGTTCTTGTTGAGGCTAAGGACAGTGAGCTCAGTTAGGTTTCCTATTGCATCAGAGAGGAAACCGTCATAACCGTCATCATCAAGGTCGATCTCTGTTACTCGGCTTGTCGTGTTCTCCAAAGGGAAAGAACACATAACTCCCAAAAACGTCCCTGCGCCTTCACACGGGTCTTCAGAGAAGTCCCATGTGCTGAGGTAAGAAGATGGAGAGATGGAACTTGGATCAACGCTGCGTATTATAGCCTCTAGAGCTTGAATATCGGATCGAAGAGTGGCTGAGAGAACTGATGAAGGGACAATAACTGAAAGAAGTAGTAATAACAAGGACATGATGAGTAGTAAGGAAGAAGAAGAAGAAGAAGAAGAAGAAGAAGAAGAAGAAGAAGATGGCTGTGTTTTGGCAGCCATTGTTATGGTTCTTCTTTAACAGGAAAGATGGAACCATTTCTTTTTAAGCGAGTATTCTTGTAAGAAGAAAGAAGAAGGTCGTGTTGAACCTAATTGGGATCTAACATGCTTCAAAGGTTTTTGGGTATGTTATTGGTGAGATTCACATCTTTGTAGCATCATCGTTAATGAATTATATATCAAATCAAATATGGACTGCCTCATATTTAGTTTACTTTTTGGTTTTTGGCTTCAACGGACTTTAAAAAAAAATAAAGTGTCAATTTTCATTTACGCAAAACCATATAATAATATAATAAATTTCCTTTATTATTATTTATTTCTTTTTGTATATTTTCAATAGAGTTTTAAATGGAATTTTCAATTTTCTCAATTTAAACCCAATTATTTTTCTTATTCTTAAGTTACGGAAAAAAATACAAAGACTCAAATCAAATCAGAATGAATATATGATACATTCGACTATTATTTTTGTTAATTTATAGTAAAATAATACAAAAAATACAAACAAAGTAATAAACTAATAGTAATTATTTTTTTACGAAGTTTTCTTTGAATAACAAAAATCAATATTTTTGTAAAATTCACATGAAAGACAAGTGTCAGCTGATTGAAATTTGGAAGATTAATTTAGAATTCTTTTTTTTTTTTTTTAAGTAGAGGTAATCATTTAACCAATTATCTAAGAAAAGACAATTGAAACGTTCAACGAAATTTTAAAGTTAGTAATATACTATATATAGAAGTTTGGTTTTACATATAAATACGTCGATTATTCAATCAAAGATTACAGAATAAAAAAAAAAAAAAAACAAAAACAAGAACCATTTAAGAACTTATTAAGCAACAATGGCCATCGAAAAGAGAACCATGATTGCCTCCTTCGTCATCGTTATGATGATGGTAACGATGATCGTGACCAAGGTTGAGGGCCGGAATCATGTCACAATCAAGCCTCCAGCAAACCCCAAGTTTTTCTTTTTCTAAATTGATGGCTCATAATGTTTACAAGAAATAAATGGTTGCTTCAACGAGGAGCTTCAAGCATTAGTTAAACTAATGTTTACTTTATATATATATATATATATATATATATATATATATTACTTTCATCCTCTTATTTGTTTAGTTATGGATGGAGTTTTTTAAATAAAATGTAATACAAAGGAATATTTATATGTGAATGAAATAAACTAGTTTCATATTTCAGTGACAAAGATTGATTTTATGTTGTTTCTTGAAATTGAAAACATTGTTCATATATATTAATATATTTTAAGTTAATTTGTGACTTTTTAAAGAGGATATTATATCCTTGATTGTATTAACAATATAGTGTTATCGAGTTATTTTGTGTTTCGGTATTTAAGGGTTGGTTTGTTTCATTGTAACTTCATTGATGAATAACAAAAACGAGAGAATTAGAATACAGGAGATTTACATAGATTTAACATTCTGGTCGTTTAATCGCTGGAACACGTCGCCAAAGTTGAAATACTGATGAAACGAACTTAGTTTTGATATTGTCAGCATTGCTCATCGATAGTATCAGTGAAACCAAACATACATATTATATGCTTCGACTAAGACGAACATTCTTAACCAAAAATGTAGAAGACGAACATTAATCTATTAATCCAAATAGTTATCAAATGATCTACCAACGTTTCAACTTCCAATCTGTACAAATGTGTTCGTTATTCCTTTGATATTTTATGTAGCTTAACTTTCTACTAGAGTATAGGAAAAAGAAAAATTAAACTGAAAACAGAACGAAATCGAATATACTAAAATGTCTGAATTAAAAAGGAACCAAATAAGAGAAAAACGATTTGATTAACTTTAAAATTGTAAATGGATTGGTCTCGGATTTCAAGCTAAGAATATACGTTAGGACGTCATGTGATACGGTAGACGTGTTGACATTTGAAATGGTACGTACTATATAATATGTTTCGGAAAGAAATCAATCACGCTTGAAGGATAAAATCAAAACTTAACATTTAGTGGTTTTGACACTAATTAGTCTATTAAAATAGCATCAATATGTTATATTACTACTGTTCCCTAAACCTCGAATGCAAATTTTGCTCAACGTGATTTATAGCTGGATTGAAAATTTATGGTGGCAGGCCCAGTTCTATTACCACCTAGGCCCAGTTAGCACAAGTCAAGCCGACAGAAGACAAAATTGGGTTCTAAAGGTTTTCTGATGCGATCTGATAAAAAGAAGAAAATTTATCGGGAGAAAATCTGGAACAAGTTAGCGCGAACACGAAGAATCGAATCAATTCTCGAGGAAGAAAGATGTCTCTTTATCCTTCTGGAGAATACATATAAGTTTGGTCGGTGGGTTTAGCTGTAAAAGGTCTCTGCTTTGAGTTTAATCCTCCCCAAAAAAACAAAAAACAAAAAAAACTTAATTCTCAGATCTGTGTGTTGCTTCTGTGGATTTGGAGGAGTGTGAATTGAGCATTGGGTTAGCTTCTTAAGTAATGGGAAGGCCTTTGTTTTATGATATCATCGAGAAACCAGCAACGAGCTGCATCGTAACGATATGCAGTGTGATTTGGTTTGTGATTCAGAAGAAGAGTATTGGGTACTCTCAAGTTGGATTGAGTTACGATACTGCAATTGAAGGGCACTATTGGAGGATGATTACCTCTGCTTTATCTCATATTAGTGTCTTGCATCTCGTGTTTAACATGAGTGCTCTTTGGAGTCTTGGTGTTGTGGAACAACTTGGTCATGTTGGCCTTGGAACGGCTTATTACCTTCATTACACTCTTGTTCTTGTTGTCTTCTCTGGTGTTTTGGTCATTGGGGTCTACCATTTGCTGATTGCTAGATTCAAGATTGATTATTTCCGGAGAGTTACAGCTGTTGGGTACTCTTGTGTTGTCTTCGGTTGGATGACGATTCTCTCTGTGAAGCAGCCTTCTTCAAAGCTGGATCTTTTTGGGCTTTTGTCTCTTCCCATTAGCTTTGCGCCATTCGAGTCACTCATTTTCACTTCGATCATTGTTCCACAAGCTAGTTTTCTGGGGCATTTGTCGGGAATCCTGGTTGGCTACGCCATTTCGTGGGGTTTGATTGGCGGGATGAACAACTACTGGGCTCTTACTATGCTTGGTTGGATCGTAGTGGTGTTTGTTTTCAGTTTGAAGAAATCGGGTGCTTATGATTTCAGTTTTCTGGAGATCGAATCACTTAGTGATGCTTCCTTACCCTCAGTGCGGTTTATTGGAAACGGCCGGACCTTGCAAGCCAGTGCAGTCCCTCTTAGTGGAGTGGAAGTTGTCTGAATTTATTGAATGTGGGAACAAAGTTCATGTCATCGAGGTAGTAGATGAAGACCGAGAGTTGGTAACCAAGCTTCTGCAGTTCCAACCGAATTTAAAAGATCCTCAAGGCTTGCTTGAACTGTTTGTGGGAATGCTTCCTGCATGATGTGGTGATTGGGGAAGGATTCCTCGTCTAATCAAGCTAGTGTTGTTTAGGCATCAGATAAATCATTTTGGCATATGTTTAATGTATAGTTGCGAAAGGGTCCCATGTCTTACCTAAAGATTCCATCCACTAGACATGTTTCCTCATTTGTGACCTTCACATTTATTACATTATGAAAGCATGCTACCAACAGTCTTGTATTACTCATTTTTCTTTGATATATTCGAGGGTTAATTGGTGAAATAGCACAATATATTTTGTACTCTTTCAATTTCACAAGGTAATTAGATGAAGTTTTCTGCAGGTCTCTTGGACTAGAACAGTGTCTTCTCTTGTTACTAATTTCCATCTTCTGTCAATTCCTTGTTTTATATTCCAAACCAGAGGTATGGTAAGAGAAGGTTAGGTAGAACAATCACTGAATCACAGTTTCAAGGTTTTATTTATGAGCAGTTGTAGGTTGGATAATTATTTCGGAACTCTATGTCAAATAGAGCCATGGCAATTGTATTTGGTATCAGAGTAATCTAACTTAGATCAACTTTTCAATAGTTGTTTGTTTCCATTGAACCTACTTTCAACCCAAATTTTATTCACAAGATCTGCATTTGTCCACAAACCACTGTGCTCCACATTGCTTATATAATCTGTACATTGATCAGGTGATTCTGATCTTACTTTCTGGTCCACCTCTGAGCCCTTTGAAATGGAGAAGAAAGGCCAGTTTGGTACATATGACTCGTTGCTGACTCATCATCCGATTCTCTGTATCATTGCTTTATCTGTAATTTTCATAGCGATCGACCCTTTTCACATGAGTCCAATCGGGGGTCGTGAGTTCAAACCCGTGAAGCATGAGGTTGCTCCATACAAGCAAGTCATGGAAAGCTGGCCAAGAGACAACCTTAGTCGACTGGGTAATCATGGGAAATTGGAGTTTGTGGACCAAGTCTTTGGTCCAGAGTCATTAGAGTTTGACAGTTTAGGTCGTGGTCCATACACAGGGATGGCTGATGGAAGAGTGGTTAGATGGATGGGTGAAGCAATTGGATGGGAGACATTTTCCGTGGTAACATCAAAATGGTAAAAGATTATATAAATTCATCACTTCTTTTGTGTGCAGAGAGTTTTGTTTCAGTTTTTCTTATTGATGTTGTGTGTTCATGAGAATTAGGTCAGAGAAAGCTTGTGTGAGAGGTGTGGATTCAACAACAAACATGCAATGGAAGCACGAGAAGCTGTGTGGGAGACCTCTTGGTCTGAGATTTGATAAAGAGACAGGAAATTTGTATATTGCAGACGCTTACTATGGTCTACTTATGGTTGGTCCTGAAGGAGGTATCGCTACGCCTTTAGCTACTCATGTGGAGGGAGAGCCTATACTATTTGCTAATGACCTTGACGTCCATAGAAATGGCTCTATCTTCTTCACTGACACCAGCAAAAGATATGACAGAGCGTAAGCAAAACTCTGCTATTCTTGATTTGTAGATCAATTCAAGAATCACTTATTTGTATGATATAAGAATTATACTTGGTACTTTTTGTAGGAATCATTTCTTTATATTACTGGAAGGAGAATCAACAGGAAGGATTCTAAGATATGATCCACCTACCAAAACAACACACATTGTGCTGGATGGTTTGGCTTTTCCCAATGGAATTCAACTCTCTAAAGATCAATCTTTCCTTCTCTTCACTGAAACAACCAATTGCAGGTATAACCATATAGATGAGCCTTAACATTCAGACAAGACTAGGTCAAACTCAAGGATAGACTCCATATCTAATGTTTCTCTGCCTCAACTTTGTGTTTGTATCAATTTATCTATCATTTCATTTCTCTTTATCAATATGTATATAACAGATTGGTGAAATACTGGCTGGAGGGTCCAAAGACGGGTGAAGTCGAGGTGGTGGCTGATCTTCCGGGATTCCCAGACAATGTAAGAATAAACGAAATGGGTCAGTTTTGGGTTGCAATAGACTGTTGCAGAACACCGGCACAAGAGGTTCTTACAAACAACCCTTGGATAAAAAGCATCTACTTTCGGTTGCCAATACCGATGAAGCTGCTGGCGAAAACGATGGGGATGAGAATGTACACTGTGATATCGAGATTCGACGAGGAAGGTAAGGTCTTGGAGGTGCTCGAGGATAGACAAGGCAAGGTAATGAAGCTTGTGAGTGAAGTGAGGGAAGTTCAAGGGAAGCTTTGGATTGGAACAGTGGCTCATAACCACATTGCCACTTTGCCTTACCCTTTAACAATGAATCAATGAAGAACTTTGTTGTGTAGTTCTTAGCTTTTGTGTTCTTAATATCCTCTTGATTTAAACATTCATGAGGATAAAGAAACCTTATAAAGAAGGTTATGACTGAACTAAATCATCATCTCTCTGTAACTAATTATTTTCGTTTTGATTCGAGTTCCATTGGACTGGTTTCGTCGTTGATGCTACGAGAACTGATGCATAGATTCCTCATGAAATCCTCTTTCTTGAGTCTCATTTTGTTTTGTTTTTTATCATTTTGAAATACGAAATAAAAGAATTTTATTACTCAATATAAATATAAAATCACACAATTTGTACAGCCTAGTACATAATAACAGGTAGAATGCAAACAATTAATAAAGATAAAATAAACACAGATTTTTTGTTTCCCAAAACAAAAACAGTTGGTTGATCAAAGCGATGCCCCTTGTGTCGTTTGGTTCGGACCAAAGAAGCTCTATGCGACATCATCCCTCGGCAACACACTTTCTCCATCCCAACATGTAACATAACAGTAACGGTCGGCATGTCCAAAACTAAAACCCACCTGTCGATTTTTAAATGAAAGCAAGATTTACATTTGTAAAGATCATTTTCATTGAGATTTATAGCAAGAAGCAAACAAGTCTGCCGACACACACAGAGAACTTGTGTACGTTCAATCTTGTATTTTTCACACGGTTTCATATGGTTTTTATAAAGAGATGCAGACTGATAAGCTTCAGATATCACACATACTAAACAGTTTCGCCCAGATAATTTGTTCAAGAAGACATAACGTAGCAGGAGACATCACAGCACAAGAACCTAATACCCAGTTAAACTCAGCACGGCACGCATATGGAGTAGAAAACAGAAATCACTTTATCACATGCCAAAGAGCAAGAATAGTGAATATTACCAATAGATTATGAGGGCATGTGGAGCTAGTCTCCAGGGCCTTGTCCAGTCGAAGCATTTGATGGCAGTTGCTGAATCTGTTGAAGAAGGTTAGCCGCAAACTGTAGAGTAGACTGATATCGCTGGTTCTTATCGACCTCACCATCTGATGTACCTTGTCCACCTCCAGGGAGCAAAGGCTGAAGCTGCTGCTGTGCTTGGCTAGACGGATCCAAGTTTGTCATGTTCGCTGGTGGTGGCATCGCATTTTGAGATTGGGAAGGATTTGCGTTATGCCCTTGATTATTTGTCAGACCGTGATAATTACCTTGCTGATAACCCTGATAACCATGCAGACCAGGGTTCTCAGCTCCAGGGACCGGTATGTAGTTTTGGTTAAGCATGGGAGCTTCAGGCTGATATTGCTGTCTCATGGGTTGAGAAACAGCTTGATGTGAACCTTGAGAGTACATTGCATAATTATTCGATGGAGGAGTAGGTAACGGAGCTTGCTGAGGCGTACTAACAAATGGTGCTTGATATTGCATACCACCATGGACCATCCCACTGGAGTAGCTCGGTGTGCTTGACACCGGAGGATAATGCATCGGAGGAGGAGGAGGTAGTTGCCCCGCCGGATTGTATTGACTGCCTAATTGTTGGAATGATAGATTTGATCGGTCAGAAACCGTTGATCGATCTTGATTCCAAGCTTGTGATGGAGCTTCTTCATTGGACAGTCCAACGGACTGGTGACTTTCAGAGGCAGTAGGTTGAGAAGTTGTTGGGAGCAAGGAGGCCAGAGTGGCTAATAGCTCAGGCGTTAGGCTAACCCCAGCTTGAGGCATTGCAGAGTTAGGTACAGAAACTGGCTCGCTAGAAGGACCAAGCAATGATTTTGGGGGAGGCTTTGATTCTTCCTGCATACCTCTGTTGTAATCAAACACAGCTCGATCTTCCCTAGCAGCGTACAAACCGTGATTGGCATTGGCAGGTGAACTGCGAGATTGATCCATATAAGATTGAGAAATGGGATAAGATTCGTGTCTATACGATGCTACAGCAGGAACTTGTGGTGGGGGCAACTTGAGAACAACACCATATAACCGTTCTGGGCCCGACACTTTGAGCACATCAGTTAAGAAATCCGATGGAGGAACCAAAAATAAAGTGGTTCCATCGTCTAATTTGGCGACACCTGCTCGATTCTTTGAACCAAGGTAGCGGAGAAATTCAGTATAAGACGCGAAATCATCTTCGCTGTCTGGTAAGAAGAAAACGATTTCAAATCCAATGGCTTCCGTGTAATGTTTGGCAAGCATATCCAAACCCGTTCTTGCTGAACAATTGACGGTCTCAGGGCTATTAACCATTCGAAAAACCGAGAATCAGCAATCGAGGGCAGTGTTATCAATGAGGTGAATCAACACTACATCCAGTTTGATATCAAAAAGTAGACAATACACAGATTACCTAAAATATCATAGCTAAAAGAATGAACAGATAGATAACTTCTAACCAATGAACTACAAAACTTCCTATATGTACAGAAAAACAGAAAGGCGAAAATGTTACTCACAGTTCAGTTTCAATCCCCTTTCCAATAGGTACACAACGAGCATGACAAACAGGAGTTCCACCTTTGGCAATGATTCCTCTCCACATGAAATCAGCATCAGGGAAATCACGGCCAGGCCTCGCTGCAACTGACACACGCCCATATGACCTGTTGAACGCAGTGACACTATCATCTACACCCATCGAAGGAAAAGCATCCAGTGATCCATCTCTACGGGTTCTTTTGGGTTCTCTATCCAACTGAGCAGGATCATATCCTTCCCAAGAACCAAGGTTTGACCTAACAGGTAGCCTTGTATTTGGTGCAGGAGACGGGAGTATTCCAGCTCCAGTTGGAGATAGCCTCCCCCAGCTTCCTTTCGTACCAACCACATCAATATATTCTGGACCACTATGTGAACGTTCAACACTTCCTCGAAAGGGCCTCATAGGGCCAAGAATCCCGCTAGAATGTGGTGAAGACATGAATGGAGGATCATTGACGAACATCTCAGGCCTTGATCGTTTGGCACCAGAATGAAAACCAGTATCATCTCCTCGTCCAGGGGGAATGTCATCGTTTGAGTACATAATTGTGATTCTTGGATCGTTGAATAACCTTCCTTGTAGTCCTTCCTTAGCACAGCGGGCTTCATCAACGCTCCTAAATTCCACAAGCGAAAAATGCTTTGATGGGTAACTAATACATCTCTCAATCTCACCAAAGAGTATCATACAATTGTGTAGCATCTGTTCGTCAATCTGAACAGAAGGAGGGTATCCAATCCACAGTACATTACTTGGTTGGCCGTCTCTTTTACCATCTCCAAAAGAGTGAGGATACTGTTAAGCATATTACAATAAAACCTTAGAAACTTGGCAAGAAAAAGAGTTTGTCGTAAACTCTTACAATCATGAAATGTCAAGGCCAATAAAGATATACATATCACCAACAAAAAAAGAAAAGTTCTAGCAATAAGCCTAACCTGTTGTTTAGCACTCAAACTGCCATCCCTGCCATCATTAGAGCCAGGCCATGGTTCCTAAAGAGTGAAAAGTGTTACATGGTTTCAAAATGAAAAAGGATCAAATGGATTCTGCAATGTAAATGCTAGAAGAAAAAGAAGAATAGAATGAATCAAGCAAATACTCCTTCTAGATGCACAAGAAAGTTTCCAGCCATGGAAGTCATATCGAACTCATGAAACTTAAAGCACTCGGTGGGAATTTCTGACAAAAGGATTACTAAAACAAATTCATATGTAAACAAAGACCGACACATGGATGCTTACTTTCCGTGGCCCTTGTGACCGAAGAAAATCAACTCGCAAATAGCTACCACCCATTCTCTTTCCGTTCATGCTCTTAGCCTGTATTGCATCGTCCATGTCATAAAAGTCAATAAAAGCTGTCTTGCGTTCCCTAAGAAACCTGAAATCTTCAATTTTCCCAAATTTCCTGAACTCTGCCTCCAGGTCATCCTTTGAAACACTTGGGCTGATTCCACCCACCCAAAGACTCTTACAAGGTTTTGCCTGCAAACAATTAAGTTCCATGAGAGCCGATACGATATATCATAAAATCAAAATACATAAGTAGTTGTTTTGAAGAGAACTTTTAACACATAAAACACTAAAGAAAAAATCACACTTGAGTTAGATATCCACAAGAACACCATTGTCGTCAATTCATATCAGCTGCTACCCTAAAGACAAAACGTGACTTCAGAAGAACCATTCCTTGATTACAGGGGAACCACGTCCTCCTCAAATCGGCTAGACCTTAACATTGTTTGCAAGGAGTCTCTGTGTTGATCACTTCACATTTGGCTCGCGTTTAAATATACAAACCTCTAACACTCAGCTGAGATTTGAGCAAAAAGCAAAGATGCTGATAGGTTTTTCAAATTGGAGAATAAAAAACCCATCCACCATGCGGGTGTAACCTCAAGATTATATATCTGATGGCTAAAAGAGCTAGAGGATTGTATTATCACGCAAATCCCATTCACTCGCGTTGATCAGAGCACGACAAGCTTTTTTGCACAATCTGCACCTTCTCCAACTCCCCAGTCATAACTTGAGATCCGGAGTACCATAGAGGATACTGATATGTTTCGCTGGAGCTCAATATGCTAGCTTGCGAATTTACAATGCGAACATTCGTCTAAAGAGTTTCAGGTACAAAAGAGCTGCAAAAACTCAAATTTGCTACGCTTTTTGGGTTCATACTCAATCTTGAGAGATTGACAAAGAGCAAACTGTATCTGGAACGAGCCTCCTGAAATCAGAGAACCCTAAAAACGCTTTCATGACATGATCAAAAACCTGAACAGGGTAATTTACGTCGACGCGCAAATCCGAAGACCGGGTAGAGAGACCAAAGACCAGCAAGCAGCCATTATGGAATCAATCTGGCTGCAGCTCAATGGAATTGAGTTCGGTGTAAGTCTGCGAAGTCATAAACAAGAAAAAAGAAGACGAGTTTGATACACATTTGCTTTCTTGTTCGTGAATCGTAATGTGGTTTTGGCATCAAACTCTCATGAAGCAACAAGTGATCGCTTGGAGGGGATTTGATTAGCCGTTGACGTTGAGAAAGTATATTCGAGTAGCTAAATTTTGTCGGTCTGAACTTGAAATCCGCCATAACGCAAATAACCATGAATCTGGGTTCAAAATTTAATTGGGACACCGCACTAACACTAGACATAACAATTTCTCTACTAAAGAAGCATAAATTACCATCAAAATCTAGAGTATGAATCCCCAGAATCGATCTAACCATTAACAAACCATGAAAGTTAAGGAACAAACTACAATTGAAAGCTAACAAAACGCAGAGATGAGAACAAACCGGTCGAGCGAATTCGATTTTAATCTGAGTCCCATTCAAATTAGCACCTTGAAGCGCTTCCTTCGCCGCTACAGCTTCTTCAACACGCCTGTAGTATATAAACGCAAAGCTACGGGAAGAATACGCCGTGATTCTGTCGATTTCACCAAACCTTCCAAACAAATCGGCAAGATCGGATTCTGTAGTACCAGTCGTCAAACTACCAACCCAGAGATTGTTCGATTGAAAGCCAGATCCGTCTGGTTCTCGACCTCTGTAAGGGTTCATCACTGGAGCCATCGCCAAATCTTCTTCGACTCCCGTGAAATGGAAACCAAGAATCCCCAAAGAAGAATGGCCTTGGAACTGCGAGAGAGTGTACGACGGAAACGAGAAAATTAAGCGCTGTATCGTTCGTTAACCTAAAATCTTACTACAAATCAGATTAGAGAAAGTCTCGAAAGTGTTGGAAGGTTGAAGATAACCAACTACAGAGGCCTAGAAATAGAGAACTGTTGGCAAAAGCCATGCGAAACGACGGCGTTTTTACTTGTTTTACATTTATTGATTACTAAATATGTTCGTCATATTTCATTTTACACTGATAATTTATTAATTTTACACAGCTACAGCCAGACATAATTGATTGCGTGCTTTCTTCTCAAAAACACACTATCCAAAACTCGACATCGTTGGGGCGATATATATATAGCTAACCAAGTCGATAGCAAAATACAAATCCAACCCATAATAATCTTGGAAGTTATAACAAAGAAACTCAAGGGAAGTCTGAATCATAATTCAAAAGACAGCAGAGAGAGAAGAAAAAACAAAATCTCCTATAAAACTTCAACGCTGGTACCATGATAGATCCAAAGATCTTCAAAGATCTTGCACACTCAAACCTGAAATAAACAAATGGCAAATTCAAAACCAGATAAAGAAAATCACCACCAACACAAATCACATATTTAAAAACCATTTCTGCACTGATGCAGAGATGCTAAATTCTAAAGAATATGATGATAAACGTTATTGTAATACTATTAACTTTCAAGCGATGAATTACTCAAAGCTAGTAGTAGGAGGATCCATCCATACACCACAAATCTAACAATGTTGTGATATGAGAGGTTTCAAGTGTGTAATGTGCATGTTTGGGCTATGTTACAGACAAGAAGATGAGATATAATTACCTGGAGGAAGAGACTGCTTCAACTTATCAGCCTTCTCTTGGTCGAATACACATAGTGTGTAGAGGTACCTTGAGCACCTCACCTTGAACTTAACAATGTCCTTGCTTCTCTTTATCTTCACAGACCTAGCATCCTTCCTTCTGGCGGTCAAAAGGAAGTCCTTGATTTCGTGGATTTGCTTCGGCTACAGACAGTCAAATCAAAATCCATTTTCAATACAGATTCATAAACCCCAAAATGGCTCAAAAAGTCAACAGAAACAAACAACATCTCACAACAAGACTTATAACAAAAATGTTTCAAGAAGAAACTTTAAACCAATCGATGAATGACGAGAACGACTGTTCAATTACTGCAAACCTTACCAAAACCCTAGTGGCGAGAACAAAAAAAAAGAGAGTCAAATTCAGAAGAAAAAATCCGTAAAGGATTAGATTCACACAAGGACGATAAAGAACTGTGAACCAGTGATATAAAAGCAAACAAATAAGCTTCAATAGCCTCCTGGAAGAATGATAAAACCGAGAGGTAACGAAAAATTACCATTGTCGGATCTGATCTTGGAGGCTGCAACTTTCTTCCACTAAAGAGAACAAACAGCAAAAGCGTCGGGAACTAATAGAGAACCCTAAATATGAAGAAAACCCTAGAGTGTCATATACATGAATTTCCAAATATACCCCTTAGGCCCAGTAATCCGACAATTTGGCTATTGGGTTTAATTTAATGGCCCAATTTCCTATGATTTCAACATTAAGCGCCACTGAATGTGTTTTTTTCCCGCGCCACTAAAAAATCACTTCTTCCTCTCCAAAAAGCATATACAACCCTAACCTCTTCATCTCTTTGTCCCCGTCTCTGCAGTTTTGTATTCAAGATTGATTTGGTTTCTCTAATTTTTATTATTACCTTCGATTCTATAATCCTTCTCTCTCTCAAATCGAGTCAGTCTCCATCTCTGCTTGTTTATGGTTCCTTAATTGTGGGTAGTTCGAATCGGGTCACGAAGAAAGAATTAAATGTTTTATTCACAGACGTTATTGGCTCGAAAGGGTCCATTGGGTACGGTGTGGTGTGCCGCTCACCTGCAACATCGTCTCAAGAAATCTCAGTACACCGCCATCAACATCCCCGAAACTGTTGGTTCGTCATCATTCCTCTCTTCTATTTTTGCTTTTTAATCCAAAGTTCGCATTTTTTTTTGTTTTGAATCCCCTTCGATTGTTATCCAATTCGAAATTTCACAAAGTCTATCAGTTTTTTGTTTTTTCCCGCTCAGTTATAATTGTTTTGATATGGGCATTCGCCAAATTCCGATTTTGTTGTTTATATTACCCATTGTAGTGGTTGAAATTCTCATAATTTCGCCTGAGTATTGGCTGTTTTGATAAAAGTTTTGACTTTTCGATACTCTTGATTCGTTATACGATCCCATGATTGTCTATATGCAGCGGATTGTTGGTTTAAAAATATGTAATTGTCTTTGCAGATAGTATAATGTTTCCTGAGGTACCATTGGCATTGAGAATGTCAAGTCACCTTCTGGTTGGGGTTGTGCGAATATATTCAAAGAAAGTAGATTATCTTTACCAGGACTGGAATCTCCTTAATACTTGGGTTGCTAAAGCTTTCGTTTCTACTCAAGTTGACTTGCCTGAAGATGCTAGACAAGCGCCGCCTGAGTCAGTGACTTTGCCACAAGCATTAAATCTGGACGATTTCGAGTTGGATGATGACGCACTTGAGATGTATTCATCTCTTCACTTTTTATTGAAGTTTGATCTGTTATAAAGCTTGAGTGATTTTAACATTTTTTGTATTCTTTTTCTTGTGAATCATAGGGAATTCGATAGTCATACCCGGAGTGAGGAAGATATCACTCTCACAGGTACCTTTTACCTGTTGTTTTTCTTGGTTGTAGATGCAGCATACCATGATTTCCAGGTGTTTATGATGCTGATGCTTATTTTTGCAGATCAAATTCCTACTGGCATTGATCCTTATGTTGCTGTAACATTCGACGAGGTGAGATTACCGCTTGCTTCTTATGACTTCGAAGTTGATTCTGACTACTTGTTTTCCTATCTCTGAGAAGTTGTTATTGAATGAAAGTTTGTATATCCTTCTTGCAGGACATCATCTCAGAATCTATCCCCGTGGATGTCGAGTGAGGCACTTCATAGAGTTTTGATTTCCTTTACTACGCCTTGCTCTTACTCTTTTTTATCTGTTCAATGATTTCCTTTTTAATGTGGTTATTTCTTCTTACGATTTGAGCAGCCAATCCACAATACCTGTGAGTGGGCATATTGGAGAAACTGATGTTGAAATGGCTTATGAGGCAAGACCAGAAAATGAGCCAAGAGACTCCTATATTGCTTCAGAGGAATTCCCTGAAGTTCAGGATCCTAGAGAAAGTAACTTGCCAGAAGAGCTCAATCCCAATACCGAGAGACGTGATGCCAATTCTCCTGGAAGTGTTCCCGAGATTGAGATAAGGCGTGACGCTGCGCATGATTTAAGCCCCGTGTCCCATCCACCATTTGCTGCAGAACAACAAAGTGTCAGAGCTGAACGCACCGAGTCTTTAGATGAAACTTTGAATGAGAAGGACCCCACTATCCCTAGTATTGATGAAGAAATGTTAAATTCTAGAAGGAATTCGGCTTTTGAGCTTCGCTTAGGATCTCCAGGTTTTGCTGGTTCTGAGGAAGAACGTGATGATTTTGGTGAGTAATCAACTTTGTCTGATTTATTTATGCTTAACCATTACATGCACTGTCTTATTATTTATTTAAAACACTTTTTTTTTACGTTAAGTGCATCCATCACCTCAATTGGTGCTTCAGCCAACTCCTCCCCCACCACAAAGAAGGCCAAGGAAGAGGAAGCTCTTTGATAAAGCCACAGTATTAACCAACAGGTAATAACTTCTCCGTTGCTTCATGTGACTTTGATTATTTCATTACCTCTTGTGTACTGATCAAAGAATATGGACAGGAATATAAGAGAAAGGCTCGAAGATCCTAGTGATACACTTCGTAAGAGAAAGAAGATGCCTTCATCTAAAGTAAATGTCTGGAGACTGAATAACCAGTCAAAGAAGGATCAAACTTTTAATGAGCCATTGTTTACTGGTAATTTTCAATTGATTCTTTATCTTCGACACTTTTGCCTTCTTTTGTCCTTCGTTTTTGAAGAAAGATTATTGCCTGTCTATGTCTATCTGCAGGCTTCTCAGATGTTTTACGCAGTGTCTTTGAAAAGGACTATGTAGCTTCAAAGCCATATCTTGCTGTTTCTGATGAAACTTTTCCAGAACCTTCATCTGTATCATCTCCTACTCGAGAAGCTGAAACAGAAATTAATCCGGTCTCTCCAATGCCACAATCTATGGTTCCTGATTCTACGAATCCAGACAGCACAGTTCAGCTGTCTCCAGCTCAGCAAACTGAAGATGTCCAAGACTTTGCAGGTCCTCGACCAGCGCATGCAGAGTCTGTAGCAACGGAAGCACAATCTCCTCAGACATTTAATAATGATGACATGGGATTCGAACATTTAAGGGATGGTGGTTTCCCTGTGTACATGCCGTCACCGCCTCCAAGATCTTCACCTTCTAGAACCGATGACTTCTCAACTCAGCCTGGAACTTGGGAGGCAAGATCTTATAGAACAGAGCCTTCAACTTCCACAAATCCAGAGGATATGCCTGAATTAAGAAACTTGGGGCTTTCACCTGTTTCTGAAATAACTGATGAGGTTTGTTCTCACGTTTTTGCGTATTATGTTATTACCATTCTTGGTGCTTTGCTAATATTGATAGCAATACCTGTGCCATACAGGAACTTTCTTTCCTGGAGGTAGGTGGCAATACCCCCCTAAGATCACCAGCTAGTCAAGATTCGGATGCTTTGACAGGGAGGACAAGGTATATAGATTCCAAAAACCATGTAGATTTATGAGCCTACTGTTTCTCTACTAACTTGTAACATTCATTGAATTTTGCAGAGCCTTGGTTCAGTATCTTAAACAACGTTCCTCAAGTAGTCCCACTTCAAGCCATCCTTCCGGAGATCTAAGTTTGAGCGAGATTTTGGCAGGAAAGACAAGGAAGCTAGCTGCTCGAATGTTCTTCGAGACACTGGTGACTGATTCTCGATACATATTTTGTTTTCTTTGTATCTCTGCACTACCTTTAGCTTAGACTAGTTGTTTACGTATTACAGGTACTGAAGTCTAGAGGACTTATAGATATGCAACAAGACAAACCATACGGCGATATTGCTTTGAAGTTGATGCCTGCCCTTTTTTCAAAGGTTCAAACATGAATAAACAGTGGTCACTAGTTTTATTCATGTGTATATTATTAAAATTGAAGTTAGACGAGCAGGTAGTCATTCTTATTTTGTTGATCCTGGTTTGTTTACATAAGTAAAAATTTATCCTAAGAAAACATGTGTAAAGTCTAAAATCCATCATTAGTCAATACATCGCATAAGTTAAAATCGACTGTTGTAAAACAAAGTTTTGGAGATTCTCTATGACTTTGGAAATGAATGAGTAGCACGGGCTGAGGCGGAACTAATCGTGGAGCCACTCAAAAAGGCTACCCACTCCCAACATTTGTATCATAGAGAAAGTCCTCGAACCCAATGGAATCAATACATAGATCACTCTAAAAATCGGGTACTTGGAGCAGCATCTCTCAATCAAACAATCACGAGTATCATCCCTCTGTGAGATCATAGTTGGCTTACAAAACTGGAACGAGAAATCCGTGAGCAAAGAGAAGAATGTTTAGAACTGGTCATCCATGTATGAATCCTGCCCGTGGTCAGCTTGTTACACTTTACTCTGTTCGTGTTTTACAGGTTGCTCACGACCGAGTTAACAAGCCTCTGATGCACAATGGACCACCCTTGTTATAAGAATATTACATCAAAAAGTTGTCGAAAGGAGTATATGCATAGATAACCTCATGAATCTTTAAATAGCACAACCTCCTTCGAAATTTAAGAGATGACCTACCAGTTCTAAACTTGTTCTTCTTTTGTATATCTTAGTCAGACTATTCAATCTAGAAAGAAAATGAACAATAATAGGTGGAATCTATCTTAGTCATCATTCTCTAAGGGACAGGACTATGGCATAAACTTGGTCTTTGGTTAAAATTCTCATCATGACTTTGAATCTCCTCTGGGACCTGGTTCTCCATGGCGGTTTGATTGTGTATCTGGTAGGGCTTATGATTCTGAGACCAAGTGTTGCTAAGGATGTGGGAGGTTGGTTATTGTGACCGGTAGAGAAGAAATGTAGAGACCGGTAGAGAAGAAATCTAGTGAGTCAGTTGATTCAGTAAGTGGAAGAGAAAGTCCTGACAGCGCAGCATATGAAACTTCTCCTTTCGTACCGGCATCCAGTCCATATGGCTTTCCATCCCCTGGCCCCTTTGCAGATGGTATTTTTGACATTTCTCTTCCACTTACTGAATCAACTGACTCACTAGAACTTCCACTTCTGCGCACATAAGATGTGTTGGTGCCATTATTACTCCAATCACCCTGAGTTTCTGTATTCTCATTACTATCTAAAAAAGCTACTGTGCTTTCATCTATAACTTTCTTTACCACCTCGTTTTTGTATGATATTCACATATCCATAACTTTAGATCCCACAACATAAGCAAGTGAACCAGTTCCCACACTTGAATGCATTGTCTGGCATTGCTTGAGTAGCTCATTGTATCGTTATCTGCATAAATTATGAAAAGCGCATTAAGCTTTTACTTTAAGCCCGAGTTTCACTTAGCACTCCCTCACGATACAACATCAAAGCAACCAAACTGTCCAACCTTCGAGCTACCCTGAGTTGCCTACGGTACTCGGAAGTGGTGCTCAATGCATAACAGCCAAGGAGAAATTCCCAAACTTCAGCTCTTATGGATGGGTCAATTCCCTTGACAAGGACAGAGGAGATGCATTAGAATACCGAAACAGCAGTGGGCTAGCCTGAATACTAAAAAATAAATCATTTACCAAAACAGACATACCCCCAAAATGATAAATTTGAGCGCCTTTTGGAAAGCAGAAACCTTTCCATCGCAATCGAAGAAAGCCTGCCACTTCTCTGGCTTAAGCATTTTGCTGATCTGTACATTTGAAACACTTATAATCATCTGAGTAAATCTAGGGTGAAGGAAAGGATTCTTACAGTTAAAGCAACGTGTGAAAGACGAGGCTCGCTCAGATCCCGAACCAAAGATGCCACTTTTTGCAAACTTACAACACCAGCATTCCCACAAGTCCATTCCTTTCCCTCCCCAAATCCCGCTTCTTTCTTCACAAACGGAATCATCCGTTGTCAAAACAGGCCAAAAGCAGCAAAGAAACCTGTAACAAGACAGTAAAATATTGTCAACATAAGAAACAAGAAGAAAGTAAAGACAGTCAAGATTTCAACATATAATGGACGAACACACGTTGCGTTTATCTGTCATTGACAAGCGAAAGAGAGATAACAAAGTGACCATACGATCTCTGAATATAACGGATACCTAGAATCAAATCACTTTTAACATGAAATATCATTCGATCCCATTCGACTTAGATTGGAATCCCACAACAGAAATCGGTACAACAGCTTCCATAAAAACCAGATAATACAAATACATTCCTCACTTTGCGCCTCTAGTTGGACACGTACGTAATGGTAAATAGCGCATCTAACGGGCCGCTGCGGATACAAATAATGAGATTTAATGATCCATATTTGGGCTTCGATGTATGGGCCTGTTTTGGTTTGTCTAAGAGAGAGCTCGACTCAAACCCTCTAGGCCTCTACATACAATACAATACTAAATTTGTTTACGATGAATTTGATCACACTCCGAGATATATTCAATTAAACATTTCAACCGATTTGTGTTAAAATAATAAATTATATGATATTCAATTCAAAATTTTTAAAAATTTACTGAAAGTCAATGTTATTGAACTAATGATTTGAAAATCTACTTTAAAATCTCATGTTATTGAAAACATTTTAAAGATTATATTTTTAATGACTTTAAAAGATTTTAGTGGATTTTAGTAAATTTTCTTAATCAAAAATACAGAATTTTAAATTTCATAGTTTTAGGTGAAATTTGGAATGATTTTACAATAAATCATAACAAACTTCCCTAAATTCACCAAAATACATCAAAATCATATAAAACTCAAATCATTCAAAATATAAGGTTAAATACACATTTTTTAGATCTTTCGATCATACTAAATTTTGATGTAGAAACTTTTTATTAGTAGATTCTTCTGCATAATTATTTTTTTATACTCTTTAACACTTCCAAATAATATTATAAGAAACCTATATATGAAAAATTATAAAAGTGAACTTGAATGCTTTTTTTGTCAAATAGCAATCTAATTTCGCGCACCTAGCTATCTTTATTTTATGCCAATAGAAAGAAACTAATTGAAAATTGGGTGGTGACCCAACATACACATAGGTGGCAGGCAAACTACTGAATTATCAATTATATATTCTCAATTTAGTTTTGAATACTAAAATTTAAATTTTATATTAAATATAACAAAGAAAGTGAAACAATCAATCTTATCACTCGATGTTAGAAAGCGACCAACGTCACAAGTTGACATTACCTGAAAAAGAATTACAGTGGAAATCTTCTCCTTCGACGTTTAACATTTTATATACTAACAATTCTAGTTTTATCAAATATTACTTTACTTTACTGCGATTGAATATTATGACTTATTTTTATTTATTGTTGTGCAAACGATTGACGAAAGAACCTTTTTTATACAAAAGAAGTAAATGGTACACCTGTTCTAAACATGACATGATATGAATATACTTCCTTCTTTTAGTCTTAACAGCGAACATATATGTACACTAAAATACTTCTTTTTTCGTCGACAGATACTATTTTTCTCTAGATATGGTAAAATACTTGAGCCAGACAATTCGACAATATATATAAGACAACTATAGTCAACTAATATCGTGATTGAATTGGACCGTTTCTGCCCTATCTCGTGTTATACTTACAAAATATATCATATTTACTTCGTTTACATTCATGTATATACTGTACATTTGATTCGATTTAAAACAAACTAGTTGCCGAGCCAAAAGTAAAGAGATGATATTTTTATCTCTACGCCACATAATAATGAAAAAAACTAATCACACTAAGAAAGTTGACAACAAAATAAAGCTAATCACACTAAGAAAACGAAGAAAATACAAGTTAAAAAATATAAAAAAAGATTTCACAGCAAATAGGAGAACAAGCACATTTCTACAAGATACGTGGGTAGCTTTGTATATTGTTGAAGATTCCACGTATGGAGCTAAGGAATCTTAAAAAAGAATCCGAATCTAGAAAGACAAAATGGACGGTCAGGATTCTCCCTATCTCGACTTTAGGAATCTGTTTTAAGGAGAATATCATATAACGACAAGAGGAAGTGGATCATACGTGACATATGCGCCCATAATTTAATGTATAATTTTAAAATACTTTAGGGCAGCGTGCCATATAATAAATTCCCCGGGCAGCACATACTTTGTTATTCTCGAAGAACCTATATATATATATATATATATATATATATATATATATATTTTGGATCATCTCATTTTATTGATAATGCTTTGGAAGGATCCTTGTGAAATACAAACATTAGCCAGCGGAAGATGAGATTTTTCCGGAGTCTAAAGTCTTATAAAAGAAAAGACATAACTAATACTATAAGACAAAAGAAAAAAAAAAACTATAGTAGAAGACATCTAAAAATGATAAAAGATAAAAAACGATTAGTCATGACATAATAGATGAGAAAACTAAAACTACAAGCCACCTAGTTTTTGAAATTTTTTTGAGAGAGATGTAACGCAGATGTTTACTGCCAATCAACGATACTTAAGTTTTCCTATTGAGATGAACCACTACTTTTACTTATTAGAATTCTTAAATTTTATTATCCGATAAAATAGAACTCTTCAAAATTTTCTAAACCTATATATGTACTTGATATTTCACGTAATCATCTTTACTGAATAAGTTATGAACAACGATGACAAAATCAAAGTTTTAAACCACACCAATCTCGAAAAAAATGTCGTATAAATTATTATATAAATAAGTCAGCTTGTATAAAGTGTTCTCATTTTTAGGGTAATAAGATTTTTCTACCATAAGTATTGATCAACAATACTGATTAGCACCTTCCTGATTAATATGTGTAGGATGATACAATGTCTTTAATTTTAATAAAAACCACTATGGTGTAATTTAAAATACTACTGCGATAGGAGAAATCATAGGAAAAATATTGAACTAGAGAATGTTTTTAAGTAAAAAAAAATAGCCTTTATAAACGGTATATGTTTTGAGATTGAAGTTTATAATTTAGTATATTGTGTTAATACTGTCGTTGCTATATAATCTATACTCATATTTAGTATTGTGCAATTGTGCATTACTGATGAAAAAAGAAAATAGAATCTGTCTTAGGCTCTGTTCGTTTTTTCATTTTACATTTCCATCTAGATAATCCATTCAAATAGATCATTTAGATGGTTCATTTGAATGATGTTTGTTTTAATTTTTGGATATTCATTTGGATGGAACATGAACATTTGTTTGTTTGGTTATTTTCATTCTCATTTAGATAATTTTGATAAGAAAAATGACTAAAATGCCCATACTTTCATCTAATTATATTTTTTAACTTAATTTTAACTATTTTAATTTTAATTATTAATCCAAAATATATTTAAAACTAAATAATTTTCAAATTATTATTTTTAACATTTATAAATTTACATTTTCATGAAATATATTTTTTTATAAGAATTTACATATATATATATATATATTCATTTTCTTATTAAATTATAAAATATAATTCTATAATTTTACTGTTTTGACGGAAAAACACAATTCCCTGATTTTACTGTTTTGACGAGAAAACAGAATTATGTGATTTTGCGTTTTATGGTTTTGGCAAGAAAACGCATTTCCGTAATTTTTCAGCCAAAAGCGTGATTTTATAGTTTTGACGGGAAACACACAATTTTACGATTTAGTGGTATTGACGGGAAAACAAGATTTTGCGGTATTGGCAGGAAAACATAATTCTGTTATTTTGCTGTTTTGGCGGGAAAACGCAATTCCACAATTTTCTCGCCAAAAACGTGATTTTATTGTTTTAAAGGGAAAACACTATTTTACGATTATGCGGTTTGGCGAGAAAACACAATTCCGCAAATTTTCGCTAAAAGCGTGATTTTACAGTTTTGGCAGGAAAATCCAGTTTTACGATTTTGCGATATTGACGGAAAAACATAATTCTGTGATTTTACGGTTTTGGCGGAAAAACATAATTCTGCATTTTTTCGCTAAAAACGTGATTTTACAGTTTTTGCGGAAAAACACAATTGGACGGAAAATATGATTTTGCGGTTTTGGCGGAAAAACTTGATTTTGCGGTTTTAGCGGGAAAATATGGTTTTTCGGTTTTGACGGAAAAATATGATTTTGCGGTTTTAGTGAGAAAATATGATTTGGCAGAAAATATGATTTTGCGGTTTTGGGGAAATTTGATTTGGCAAGAAAACATGATTTTGCGGTTTTGGCGGGAAAACTTGATTTTGCGGTTTTGGCGGGAAAACTTGATTTTGCGAATCTAGCGGGAAAATACTCTTGGTGAAAAAATATGACTTTGCGGTTTTGAGAGAAAAATATAATTTTGCGTTTTTTTGCAAGATAATTGTAAAAATATTATTTATAATTTTACAGAAAATGGATCATTTGGATAATAAGAGTAATTTGTTATTTTTGAATGAATCATCTCCATCCAAATGCTTCTATCAAACTCATTCTCATTTTTCATATTTTTTGGATGAGTTTAATAAAACTCATTCAACTAATTCAACCAAATGATCTGCTAAATTGACACAAACAAACACCATTTTTCATCTTCATTCAAATAATTCATCGTTCTAATTCATCTGAACGGAGAAACGAACGTGTCCTTAGTTATTTAGGGATAAAGTAGAAAGAAGAAAGATTTAGAAAAGAAGACGGGGGACTCTCAATATAATTTTATACTCCTACTTGCAATGAACAATTATTACTGTTTTTTCTGTATTGAAATATATTTGGTCGTCTCCATTATTTATATCTCTGCCGACAGACGCTCCTATACAATGGGAGATCTAAAGCAAATTTTAAATGAATATGTGGTCTATTAATTAAAAACAAAAGCACTGTCTAACAAAAAAATTGCTTGGGGGTTTAGGATGATCTTTGCTTATGACAAGCAGTGTGTAAAATAATTAAATTGTATAAACCAAAGTAAACACACAAAAAAAACAATGATATAAGCAGACCGCAAAAGAATATTTTTAATCGAAAATGTACTGTTTTCATTAAGCTCACGACAGCATAGAAAAATAATTGAAGATGAATTTTGGTCCTCACCCATTTGCTTTTTTTTTTTTTTTTTGGTGCGAAGTCCTCTCCCATTTGCTATGCTGTTGTATTATATGGAAAATAAAAATATCTGTATTGAACCATTCTTATTTATCTGCCGACAGTCACTCCTATACTATGGGAGATCGAAAGCAAATTATAAATAAATATGTGGTCTATTAATTAAAAACAAAACTGTCTAAACAAAATGGCTTAGGTTTAGGATGATCCTTGCTTATGACAATCAATGTACTAATGTGCAAAATATAATTGAGTAGTATAAACGAAAGTAAACAAAAAATAATGACATAAGCAGTAAAGAAAAGAATATTTTAATCGAGAAACATATACTGTTGTCATTAAGCTCACAACAGCATAGCAAAATTGTTGAAGATTGTTTTTATGAAAAAATGTATGAATGGAAAACAAATTATGAATTAAGTTAATTATTGGTGTGATTGTGCAAATCTTACCGATTTCTAGTAGTAACACTTTAATTGTCTCCGCAGTACGCAACTTCTTTCGTCTTCCCAAACCTACCTTTGATAATAATATTACAGTTACTTTTTGTTTGTTTATAAAGTTAAAAAGAAGAGAGAAATGAGTTTATTGTCCATATAAAACCCTTTTTGTGGCTTTTAAAATTTGAATAAATGGTGTTTGTTTTAAAATAGGGAAAGTCGGCATGGGAAAGAGGAGAAAGTGACAGCTCCCAGTGTTGTGCTGTGCGTCAGATTACGCAATTTTATGCCTTGGGAATCTAACTGATGTCCACGTTTCTTTTTTCTTCTGCACTCTAGTAGACCAAAGTTATCCTTCTCATCCTTTCTTTATTTTTATTTTTTTTCAATAATCCTTTTAAAATAATAATAAAAACTTATACTGTTCTATTAAAATTAATATATCTACGGGTTCAAAGTATTCTGAAATACTTATGTATGATTAACAAATATGATTCTATTAAAATTGTGTGACCTAGTTTTGATTTTACCATGGAAAATATATACGTTGAAACGAAAAACCATCTAATAAAATTATTTAATATCAAATTCATTTTTTCATGTACTAAGAATCAATATCCAAATTCCTCCTAATCTTCCTAAATATTCATTTTCCAATTATTTATTATTCATTTTTCCAAGTTACAGTTTTGAAATCACACAAAAGGAAAAAAGAAAGAAAATCCAATAATAATAAAAATCACTTTAACTTTTCTCATTACGTCATCCGTCGTGGTGGGGTCGATTAGGACGCATCGTTTTTTTACGGCGCAGTGACTCACGTACGCACGCCAAAAGCAGAGTATAAATATATAATTCGCGTTTTAAAATCACGATTGCAATAAAAGTAAATAATTTTTCACCTTCCCTTCTTAAAAAAGAAGAAGCTCAAGAGTCTCTCCTCCATTAAAGGAACCGTTTCTCTCTCTCTCTCTCTCTGTGCTGCTGGTGCTGATGTAGCTCCCACGAGCTTTTAAGAGTAAGCTTCTACCGCAATTCCCGCTAACTGAACCAAATCGGCTTTACTATTTTAGTATATTTCATACAATAAAGTTTCCTCTTTTATCTTTCCTCTGTGGCTTCAACTCTGTCTTCCACAATACCCATTCAAGTTTCAACCTTTCTACACTGTCGTCTAGCTTCATGCTCCAGGTTCAGTTCTAAACCTCAGAATTTGGTTCCTTTTCTTGTGGGGTTTGTTTACTTTTGCAATTCGATGAGCTGGAATATTTTTTTTTTTTGAATTCCTCTTAAAAATGTGTTGTTGCTTTTACGTTTTTTCGACCATACAATAGTAAAATTGTTAGATGTTCAGTTCTGGGATTTGGGAAACTTTTTTTCTTTTCCTTGCGGTGAAGTTTGTCCTGTTTCGTAATTTGTGAAGATATTAAGTGAATTTATAATCTGGTGTTTCCTCTCACTTCCTTGTGTAGGGGGAACTGTTAAAACATTGAATCTGCTGCGTGATGATTTGTATTTAAATCAAAAAGTCTCTGTTGAGGTCTTTGGCCATTCTACTCAATCAAAAAAAAAAAAAAAAAAGCAATGGAGAACCCATCAGCATCCAGAGAAAAAGGATTCTGTTTTCCAGATATTCCAGTAGAAGAAATGGATGGTTGGGTTAAGAATTTGATCTCTGAAGAAGATATGTTTAGCTCCTCTTCAACTTTAGAGCTTATGAATTTTGAACCTTTTGCTTCATGGTGCAACAGCCCTTCCGCTACAGATATCTTGTTCACTCAATACGGCTTGTCGACCTCTCAATCTACTACACCTTTTGGAGGTTTAGAAGGCTCATACGTTGGCGTAAAAAGACCGGTACACGAGATGAGCTCTCAGTTTTATTGTCTATCTGATTGTGAAAAGATAAGCGGTAAACGAAGCAAGGGTAATAATCAGAAGAGTAGTTCGTCCGGGGCATTAGACTCTAGTGTTCCAAGGTCATTGAGCTACTCTCTTGATGATAAGATGCTTAAGGCATTAAGTCTGTTTATGGAGTTCTCTGGAGAGGGAATTCTGGCACAGTTTTGGACTCCTATTAAGAAAGGAGATCAGTACATGCTTAGTACTTGTGATCAGGCGTATTTGCTTGACTCGAGGCTATCTGGATACCGTGAAGTATCGAGGACATTCACTTTCTCTGCTGAAGCAAATCAGTGCTCTTATCCAGGTCTTCCAGGCAGAGTCTTTATCTCTGGAGTTCCTGAGTGGACATCAAACGTGATGTATTACAAGACCGCTGAATATTTAAGGATAAAGCATGCACTAGAAAACGATGTCCGTGGTTCCATTGCAATTCCTATCCTTGAAGCAACTGGGTCATCTTGTTGTGCTGTCCTGGAACTTGTGACATGTAGGGAAAAACCCAACTTTGATGTGGAAATGGACTCTGTTTGCCGTGCTCTGCAGGTTAATTCGCCTTCTCTCCCTCTCTCTCTCTTCTCTTTGTGCGTGCTTGTTCTTGTGGGTATTGAAAGGTTACTCGGTTTGGAATTATTTCTTTTATCTACTCGAATTCAGTGGTTAGTGTTCTTCATTAGTTGAGAACTTTTCTAGAAACATTACTAGGAGGAAATGAAATGTTTTGCAAGTGAGGTTTGGAGGAAGTCTTCTCCAAATTTGATTGCTGATTCTTCTATTTTTTTTTTTTTTTTGCATGAAACTGATTCTTCTATTTGTTCCCACTAGATATGGGATGTCTCTTTATTTTCTTCTACTCAACCAAGTTAATCTTCTCTGATGTCATTTTTTTATGAAGATTATATGAAACAATTAGCGGGGTGAGATTCATGTTTTTGTCTATTTTTGTCAGGCCGTGAACTTGCAAACATCAACTATTCCTCGTCGTCAGGTACATCTAAACCAAAAACAAAAACTGATTCTATCTTGTTTTATTTCTCTGCCTCAATCTTAAAGTGTCTTTGTTTTTCAGTACCTTTCGAGTAATCAAAAAGAACCTTTGGCTGAAATAAGAGATGTTCTCCGAGCAGTGTGCCATGCACATAGGTTGCCTTTAGCTCTAGCTTGGATTCCCTGTAGTTACTCCAAGGGAGCGAACAATGAGTTGGTAAAGGTTTACGCAAAGAATTCAGAGGGAAGTTCACTTCTTTGCATAGAAGAGACAGCATGCTATGTGAATGATATGGAAATGGAAGGTTTTGTGCATGCATGTTTGGAGCATTATCTGAGAGAAGGGCAAGGAATTGTTGGCAAAGCACTCATATCAAACAAACCGTCTTTCTCATCCGATGTAAAGACATTTAATATCTGCGAGTACCCTCTTGTTCAGCATGCTCGAAAGTTTGGTCTTAATGCTGCAGTTGCTACCAAACTGAGGAGCACATTCACCGATGACTATGATTATATACTTGAGTTTTTCTTACCTGTAAGTATGAAGGGAAGCTCAGAACAACAACTTTTGTTGGACAGTCTCTCGGGCACGATGCAGAGACTATGTCGGACTCTGAGAACTGTTTCAGATGCAGAATCAAATGAAGTTACGGAAGTTGGATTTCATAGTGGAGATATGTCAAATCTCCCACAAGCTACTACTGTATCCGAAGAAAGCTTTCAGACAACATTTTTGGATACTGACGTCAACTCTACTACAACTATCTTCTCGAACATGTCCTCTGATCAAACCAATGATATACCAGGTTCTCAGGGAACTCTTCAACAGGTATATGATGTATCTAATTATTTTATTCTCTACATTTGAATTTGATTATGAGTTGTAGATGTTTTGAATTTAGTTAAAACTTTAAAGAGAAGATTAAGTTTTTCCTACATATTTCGTAGGAAATTAGCGGAGCAAGAAGATCAGAGAAGAAGAAAAGCAGTACAGAGAAGAATGTGAGCTTAAATGTTCTCCAACAATACTTCTCTGGGAGCTTAAAGGAGGCTGCGAAAAGCCTTGGTGGTGAGAACTGAGAACTAGTGTCCATTGCTTGTTTCCCTTACAAGCTATTCAATTGCTGACTTGGATACTTTTCTTTTTCTTTCTTTCTGCAGTTTGTCCGACTACACTAAAACGGATATGTAGACAGCATGGAATCATGAGATGGCCATCTCGCAAGATTAACAAAGTGAATAGGTCGCTACGGAAAATACAGACAGTGCTTGACTCTGTCCAAGGTGTAGAAGGAGGATTGAAGTTCGACTCGGTAACAGGGGAATTTGTAGCAGTTGGCCCTTTCATACAAGAATTTGATACTCAAAAGAGTCTGTCTTCTCATCATGAAGATGCGTTCGTAAGAAGCCAAGGTGATATGGATGAAGATGCGTCATTAGAGCCTTTGAAAGTTAAATCTCATGATGGTGGCGAGGTTAAGCTGGAGGAGAGTGTTGAAACAAACCAAGCAAGACCAGGTAAGAATAAATATATATATAAACCTTTTTTTGGAGGAGCTGTTAGAATGTGAATGATCTAATAAAAGCTATTCTCATTGTGTTCAGGATCCTTGATGGAGCCATGGGCTTGGATAAGCAAACAGTCTGGCTTGAATTATAGTGATGATATCGATATAGGAAAAAGGAGTGAAGAGGTAAAGAAGGATAAAGACCTTTGTGTTCGTAGGTGCTTGAGCTCTGTAGCACTTGCAGACGATGGAATGAATACAAGGATCGAGCGCGGTAATAGAATTGTAGAACCGAACCAATCCATATCCAGCAGCATGTCGGATTCATCAAATAGTTCAGGCGCAGTTGTGTTGGGAAGTTCATCTACTTCCATGGAACAAAATTGGAACCAAATAAGAGCTCATAACAATAGTGGCGAGAGCGGATCAAGTTCAACACTGACTGTAAAAGCCACTTATAGAGACGACACTGTACGTTTCAAGCTTGATCCATATGTTCTTGGGTGTTCTCAGCTCTACAGAGAAGTGGGTAAGCGTTTCAAGCTGCAAGAAGGCGCATTTCAGTTGAAATACTTGGATGATGAAGAAGAATGGGTGATGTTGGTCACAGATTCTGATCTCCATGAATGCTTCGAGATATTAAACGGTATGAGAAAACATACAGTGAAGTTTCTGGTCCGTGATTTACCTAGCGCCCCGATGGGAAGTTCCGCAGGCAGCAACGGTTACCTCGGAACAGGCTCCTAGCTTCAATCTTATTATGCTATATGTACACATAATCTATGTTTGGTCTGACATTAGTTACTCATAAATAGACAAGAAAATTGGTGCAGTGGAGTTGAAGAATGTAATTAAACATAGAAAGACACATATATTATATTTTGGTTTCAAACAAGTTGTAGAAGTAAATCTTGAATATTTCGGAGACGCAAGGAGATAGAAGCTCAATGGACTGCCGATTAAAGCTGTCTCAGAATCCATCAAAGAAGCAGAGGATTCCAATGGAGTCTGTGTTACAAAGACACGTTTAGATTTATCTAAGCTTAGATGAACTGATGAATGCAGCATAGATGTAAATGATGGAAATGATGTGTGTTGCTACTGTAAGTTTCCAACTTAATTTCTTTTAAAATATTCTACTTAAATTAAAGTTGTTTAAATTAGGGCTATTATATTCCAGATTTTTTTTAACAGCTTCCAGATTTTAATTTTATTTTATAACTTTTGGTATAATTATTCATTATGGATATAATAACCAAATAAGTTTATTCACATCCAATCTAAAATAAACTTAGAGATATATGTGGTTTATTTAATTTATTGATAAATCTTTCTAATTACCTCATAGATATTCTTTTTAATTTTTATGATTTTTTGACAAATAAAAAAAATTAATATTTTCTTCCTTTTCAAATTTTCATCTACAGTAATTTTTTTTTTGGGGGTTTATTTAATTATATATTTTGAATGATTTGAGTTTTTATAAGTTATAGATGATTTTGGGTAAATATAGTAAAATTGAAATCTTATGAAATTTCACTAATAACCATGAGATAGGATCATTTTTTTTAATTGTTTTAACTAAGTAATCCTTCTAGAACACTTTAAAATCATTAAACCCAAATTTTAAAATATTTTCAATAACAGTGGATTTGAAAATACTTGTTAAATTCATTAGGTCAATAATATTTGATTTAACAGACTACAATTATTATAACCAATAACATTAGATCTTTTATTAAAAAGAAAACTCTATGATTGAATAACATAAGATTTATCATCCAACACAAATCATTACAAAATATTTTATTTTTTGACCAAAAAATTGGTTTTTAATATTGTTCCTTCTTGTTCATTTTATTTCACCTATTGTTATTAGTATTTTCGTAGTTTCTTTATGTAGTAGTAGTGTACTAACGTAAGTTATAAATTTCTGATATAAAAAGCCATCTATATGTAATTTTATTGAGGGTGTAAACTCGTCCATAAAAAATTAATATAATGCAACTGGAGCAACTTCCGTGGGAATTAGAGGAAAAAATACTCACTTTGATTCCACTAAAGTCTCTCGCTCGATTCAGATCTGTTTGCAAACGATGGAACACTCTTTTAAACGAGAAAAGGTTTATCAACAATCATTTGGCTCGTGCCCGTCCACAATTCATCTTGATCGCCGAATCCAAAATTTACTCGGTGGACGTTAATCTTGACGTTCCATCCATAGAGGTGCATAACTTACCCTCAGATATTCCCGGTCATAGTAATTTTCTGTTCATGACAGTCGAATACTGCGACGGGTTATTGATTTATGCTACCATTAACGGGATCGGGATATGCAACCCATGGTTGAGAATAGATGGATCAAATCTAAAGTGAATTATCGTTACAATGGGGTGGGATACGACAATTCTAGACCCGATAATCATTACAAGATCTTTGAGTCTTGTCCCTATAGCGATACAAACTTGAAAGCTAGTATCACCGAGTTTGGATCCGATGCATTGAAATCGTACGAGTTTGCATATGATTGGGATTTTATGTCGTCCTATAGTGTATCCTTGAATGGAGCTTTGTATTGGGTTGCTTTTCATATGGCATCTCATGACCAGTTTATTCAAAGCTTTGATTTTTCTACGGAGAGATTCGAACCCTATTTGTCTCTTGCCTAATAAAAGAAGCGATCCAGACAATGCTAGATCCCTTGCAGTTTTTAGGGGAGATCGATTTTCGTATTTAGAGCAAAACTATAACACAAAGAGTATAGAGATTTGGGTGACAAAATAAAAGATTAAAATTGAGAATGGAAAAGCTGTGGAGTGGATGAACTTCATGAATGTGTCAGTTCCTAAATGGTCGAGTTTAAAAGTCATAAACTACTATCCGCCAAGTTACTTCATCGACGATAAAAGTCTCAGTCTCGCATTGTGTTGTTTTAACAAAAAGGGAAAGGCTTACATCTATATTGCCAAGGGAGATAAGTTCCATGAAATTAAAATAAACGCTTTGGTTGAGGATCATCTTCAGCATCACCGTACCTATTTTCCTAGTTTGGTCCCAGTTCCAACGTTCACGATGAGCAGTACTAGAGGTAAAACCCAACAAGTTGAGTCCCGCTTCACACTCCCCAGAGGAATACAAGCGAGCGACGGAGTTGGAGGAAACGAGTGGGACGACGGCATCTACCACAATGTGAAGAAAATAAATGTAGGACTACATGATTTTGGCACAGTCTTTGTCAAGTTTCACTACTCCAAATATAACGGGATTGTAGCCGGAGCTGGTCATGGAAATGCGACCACCCATATTCCAGACGACGACGTGAGATTTTTTATTTCATTATTTTCTAACTTATATAGTTTCACAAAACTGATCATATGGCTTTCTTGCATAGATTATGATCACTGAAGGCGACTACATCGAAGCCGTCGAGGGGACCTACACTGAAAGCCACATCACCTCCATTGCATTTCGGATGCACAAGAGAAACATGATGCCAAGGTACGGACGCTTGAACGGGATGCCCTTCTTGCTTCGAGGAGGACGAGGCTCCAAGGTCATCGGGTTTTACGGAAGAAGCTCTGATGTCCACCTCACTGCTCTCGGCGTCCACTTCTCTGCCCTCCTCTAGATTTTTTCATTTCCTAAAAACTTAACAATTAATTACTAATAATCATGCGTCCGTGATTGATGATTGCCATAAATAAAAAGTGATAATTCTTTTTTGGATATGATACGTTTTTGTTGATCATGCATGCGTCCGTGATTGATCGATCGTTTCATGATAATACACTATCTTCCAAAAAAGTATATTATCTTGTGCAATATTTTACTATATTATCTTCCAAAAAAGTATTTGCACCTAAAATCTTCAAACTCGCAACCCTGACTTAAAAAAATATTTCATGATAATACATTTTTTTCCTTCAGAAAATATATGTAAGCCCCAACAAATGCAACAATATTCATAACCTTGGGCTTTCTCCCTCAATAACTTCATGCCTATCAACGACATACAAATTTATTTCTATAGTAAGTGTTTCTATATATCTCGACTCAGACATTGTTAGCTTAGATATATGTTCCATATATATTTTATCATGTCCGAGTCTAAGCATACGACATTGTAAAAAAACATGTTTCTCACGGAAAACTACTTTTATGACTTTCGAGATTGTCGAAGACTACAACACGATTACCCATCAAAATCGATATTGCAAAATATAAAATATTATAATAAACCAAAAGTTATAATTAAAACTACATGCAACATATGTAATAACGAAAATATACAATGAATATCTCGGGAAAAAAACGTAAATCTATAGGGTATTTTATGTAATAACTAAAACTATAAGGAAAACATGTAATAAACTAAACTACAAGGAACATATGTAACAATAATGAAAACTGAAAGGCTAGAAACAAACCTTTCTCTCTCTGCGCCTCCTTAACACTCTTTTCTCACCGCCACTCCCCTCGATCTCTGTCTCTTGAGCCTCCGGAGCAGGTGAAAAATTCGTCTTTTCCATCTCCTTTTCAAAGTATTTAGGTTTCTCGATTTCTCCAAAGATGCGCATATAGTTGTTCTTTGCTTGTCGAATCCGTTTATTTTCAAGGAATTGAGAGTGTTTAGGGTTTGGATTCTCGTGTTTGTAGATGGCGAGCAATATTATCATGTTCGAGGATATCTTCGTGGTCGATAAGCTAGACCCTGATGGCAAAAAGTTCGATAAAGGTATATACTTTTTTTTACCTCAGTCACGATCTGTAATGCTTGTCATGACTTTAATCGAGTTTCTGATATGTGAATCGTAGTTTCTTCTGTTTTTTTTTTTTGTGTTTTAGAGAAATTGAAATCGAAGTTTCTGTGAAAAATATCTGAACTTTATAAGTTTTAAGTCTCCCTAAGTTTTTTGTTCTGTCTTCAAATTGATTGTGTCTCTGTGTGTTTGTGGTGACAGTTACGCGTGTTGAAGCTAGGAGCCACAACTTGGAAATGTTTATGCATTTAGATGTTAACACTGAGGTTTATCCATTGGCTGTTGGTGATAAGTTCACGCTGGCTATGGCTCCCACGCTTAATCTCGATGGAACTCCTGATACCGGATATTTTACTCCGGTAATGAAGTCTACTGCTTTTTGTATGTTTGATCTTTTTTTTCTTGTGTGTATATTACATACTCTTGTTTGCTTAGCCAAATCTCATGAATGGTTACAGTTAAGTTAGGTCAGGTAGCCTATTGATTCTGTTACTAATACTCGGAACCTGTCTTAGGATTTGGTTTGGGCACAACCATTAAATGCTAATTGCTCGATATGACTATTTGTCTATTTCATTGGCTTGATTCAGGAGATAGGAATAAGACTAAACATATGAAACTTGAGCAAGACTTAGTGTCATGAATCTTGAAAACCTATCTTTGAAAACCAAGAATGTTTGATAATCTGAACATTCACTGACTTAGTTTCCATCTCGCTCTATTACAGGGAGCAAAGAAAACACTCGCGGATAAGTATGAATACATCATGCACGGGAAACTTTACAAGATCTCTGAGCGTGACGGCAAAACTCCAAAAGCGTAAGAATCCCAATGCCTAGACCAACAAAATAGAACGTTCTAAATCAATCTTTTCCCAAATAGATCCAATTTTACTTACAGAACTAACCATCATGTTTCTGTTTCTTTCTTGAAATTATGTGTTTCTAGAGAGCTATATGTTTCGTTCGGCGGGCTCCTGATGTTGCTTCAGGGAGATCCAGCTCACATTTCTCACTTTGAACTCGACCAGAGGCTCTTTCTACTCATGAGGAGGCTGTGAGATGCCGTTGTCTGACTATTATCTGGAAACTTTCGCATAAAAACCGAATTAATAGAGAGCTTTATAAAGCTTTATTTATCTTATGTTGAACTTTGCTATTATAAATTTTTATGAAGCAACTCTTGTACATTAACGATTTAACTGCTCCAATCGAAATACGTTTGTAGCTCTTAGTTATTGAAGATCAGTACTCTGAGGCCAATAACATAGAAAACACACACAAAGGCACATTTTTGTTTCTTTTCTAACCAACTCTCACATGTGTGCAACATTCTCTCTTCTAACAATAATATGAAGCCAGTCAAACTAAAAAACTTCAGATTCTGACTTGATCAGTCAAGCAAGAATCTTTCTTTGTGTTCAAGTGAACTTCTCAGAGTTGCTACTCGTGCTTGTATCCAGACGCCTTCCCGCTTCTGCCAACTATATAAGACTCTGGCGATATATTATCACTGTTTATCTCCAACCCGCGATAAGCACGGCTCAAGAAATACTCGGGTCCTAATTTTGCAGCGGTTTGTTTAGTGAGTGAGGTATGATCATTGCCTTTCTCTGCAGTTTGTACTAATGCCATCGTCTCTCCTGTGTCTTCTTCTCCATTCGTAGCTTGATCTGCAGCAAGTAGCACAGTATTTGTCAAACTCATGGAATGAAAAATGGCTTTTGTTGATTGGAAAATGAGCTTCCATTGTACCGTTTGTTTTATGATCTTCAACGTAACCACCCTGAAAGATGGAAAACCGTGGTTCCTCTGATCCGCTATGTGCTTCTGATTCTAATTTTACAGTTTATCACATCTTGGAATTGCATTAGGTATGCACCTGTCCATTCACTCCCTCTGTGGAAACAGAAACTCCAAAGACATCGATTAAGGAACTCGTGGATCGAATACAGAACATGTTTATCAATATCTTTTTCATAAAGATAAACTAGCCTCCCTTACCATAATAGGCTTATCGCTCTTTGACTTATAATCTATCAAATGCTTAACGCAGCTCGAGATGTTTCTGGAATAACCGATGTCCTGCAAAAACATAAGAGCTCACAATAAGACATTGGTCAACAAGGGAAGTCGCAGCAATGACACATATCAAGAACAGGGTCAATGACTCACGGGCTTAGACATGTTTGACCGTAATGAACAACACACTCAGCGTTAATATGCAAAGCTCCAACTTCATCAATGCAGCAACTACCATAAGTTGTGTCCGCCATAACAAAGAACCTGACTTCTCTGTCAGTAAGCGAACGAGTTTTGCTCTTAAGAGCGCTCACGACCTTAGTCGAATCCTTCAACACCTCATCTGAGAACTATCACAGACAAAGAAAAAACTAAGCTTTATCATCCCCTATTAACTGAATTAACAATTTACGCTAAGAAACAAAATCAAAGTTCACTCATTCAGTAAATTTTGTTACCTGTAAAGCAATTCTAGTGAAGCTTTTGCTGATTATGAACTCCGCCGTACGATTAATCTCAAACCTTGATTCAAATTCCAACTCCATAGATTAATCACAGGAAATTATCAACCTTTCCGGCCGGAATAACTAAAATCGTTTTCGACTTGGATTTGCGGCTGAAGAAGAAACAAACCAGACGAACAAGAATGATGATCGCTGCTTTCAAAAAAAAAAAAAAAAGAATGATGATCGATGAAACGGCGTCGTTTCGGTTGACCTTTATGCGAGTAATTAAATTAACAAGAATATATCCGGTTTAACTGACATTTAGCTTGGTTTACTAACAAATTATATCCGGGTTTTTCGTCGTACCATAATATGATTGTATGGCGCCTTTTTTTGTAAAGCTTCTGATCGATCGATGACTATGCGAGTGAATTCCACACAGGTTCTAAACCGGTAAAGTAAACAACAAAACAGATTTGAGAATTTAGTTTTTTTTTTATTGATTCTAGAATAAGATCGATATTGGTTACGAGAAGTTTCTAACGAGTTTGAGGAACAAGTTATGATTTTCTAGCAAGTATTGAGTTTAGGGTTTTTGAGTGTAAAAGTTCGGGGTCTTTATTCGGTGACCGAGTTTGCTATTTATATCGAGAGATCGTCGGTCTCGGATATGCTTATTTTTTTTATTATTCGGGAGTAAATCTTCATTTTCTCCGATTTGCTAAATATTCGAGTAGATCGGTTGATAGAGATTTGCGGAGGCCGAACTTATCGGACTTTGCTTTGTTTGTCGGACCGAGTTAGGAAGCCGTTTAGTTATTTTTGGTTATTCTTGGTTTAACCTGGTTAACCGGATATTGTTAAACCACTTTCCTACAACTATAAGTCTATAACTACAGCCTTGGCTAAAACAAACCAGATGAAGAATGAAGATCGGTAAAACCGGTGCCGTTTCCGTCGAACCTTATTCGAGGAATTATAAGTAAATCACCGGTTTAGCTAACATTTATCTCGGTTTGTGTTGTACCACCGGTTTTTATTATCTAGCTAGATTTTATGAAGCAACAGGATGATATTTACTTCATTTCATAATCATATAATACTATATTTTAATTATTTAATAACTGTTGACACAAAAAATATAGCTATTTAAAAAGTATCCTTTTCATATACATCTTAATTATTTAATCAAATTAAACATGTTATCGAGAGGGATATTATTTGCCAGATTTTATTTATTTTTATAACTTGTGGTATAATTATTTATTTTATGATACAAATCTACTAAATCACATAAAATCTAAAACAAACTTATTTTGTTTATATTGTTTTAACTAATCTTAATCGCCTCACATCTATAGTCATTTCATTTTTATATTTTTTTTCTAATTATAATCATTTTTGGACAAAAGTATATTTCTTTTTTGTTCATTTTTCCACCTATTAATATAGTTATTATTTTCTTCATGTAGCAATAGTACCAGTATCTGTAAGTATTAAATTTATCTTATACACATCCTGACATCCATCTATATATAATCTTATTGTAATATAATTGTTTTTTTTTTACCATAAACCTCTTCCATAAACAGAATATAATGCAACCAAAGACACTTCCACACGAATTGGAGGAAGAGATACTCTCTCACCTTCCAACAAAAATTCTCGCTCGATTTAGTTCTGTTTGCAAAAGATGGAACACACTTTTCAAGAAAAGGAGGTTCTTCAACAGTGATTTGGGTCTCGCCCGTCCACAGTTCATCTTGCTTGCCGAGTCCAAGATTTGTTCCGTGGAAGTTAATCTTGACGGTCCATCTATAGAGGTTTATAATTTACTCTCAGATATTCCTTCTTATCAACTTTCAATGCCCATGCACGTTGAATATTGTGACGGGTTATTTACTTATGTTACGTATAAAGGGATATGGTTTTGCAACCCATGGTTAAGACATATTAGATGGATTAGATCCAATGATTTACGATGTTGTTGTGATTTCAATGGGATGGGGTACGACAATAGTAGACCTGACAATCACTAGAAGATCTTTAGGTTTAATTACCGCCGTAATACAAATACAACGTCCGTGGAAGCTAAAGTCACCGAGTTTGGATCCGATGAAAGGAAATCGTACGAGTTTGCATCTGATAATTGGGATTTATATATGTCTTTCTATAGTGTATCATTGAATGGAACTTTATATTGGGTTGCTTTGAATCGTGAGTCTCGTGAGCATTTTATTCAAAGTTTCAACTTTTCTACGGGAAATTTAAACCCTATTGTATCTTGCCTACTAAAAACGTGAATCCATGCGATGCTAGATCACTTGCGGTATTTAGGGAAGATCGATTTTCGTTTTTAGAGCAAGAGTACTATAACACAAGGAATATAGAGATTTGGGTGACAAAAGGAAAGATTAAAAATGGGGATGGAGAAGTTGTAGAGTGGGTGAATTTGATGAGTGTGTTAGTTCCTGAATGGTCGAGTTTAGGAGTCAGCTACTACCCGCCAAGTTACTTCGTCGATGAAGATAAAATTAGTCTCAGTCTTGTAATATGTTGTTATAACAAGGAGGGAAAAGCTTATATTTATATTGCCAAGAGAGATACGTTCCATGAAATTGAAATAAAAGATTTGGTTGAGTATCATCCTCGTCACCTTACCTATTTTCCGAGTTTGGTTCAAGTTCCTACCTTCACGATGAGCGGTAGGGGTATAACCCAACATCATGTTGAATCCCTCATCACACTCCCCAGGGGAGTACAAGTGAGCGTTGGAGTTGGAGGAGACGAGTGGGACGATGGCTTCTTGGACCAGGACCGGATCAGCTTGATGTTTGGATCAGGACGCTGCATCGGGCCACATCAGGTTGCTTAAGCTGACGTGGACGCGAGAGCTGACGTGGATCAATTGGAGTGAATGCTATGACAGAACCAAGGACACGTGGACTTACTTGGAGCTGAAGTTTTTGGATAAATGCAAAGATATCGCCGAAGATATTCTTTGCAGGTAATTGAAGATTCGGCAAGATCTTCTTTCTAAAAAACAGGAGATCGTGTATATAGGAGTGTTAGGGTTGTAGGAAGCGGTTAACACTCTTGAGCATTTTTGTGAGATTGTAACTTCAAAACAAAAGAAAAAGCTGAGAAGGTGAGTGTGTTTTTCTATCAACTAGGGTTTTGTGATCTTCGTGCGGGTAGATACTTAACTAGGGTTGTTTGGGGTTTTACTCTACTTTGAGATCTTTGAGCGGACTGATTCAAGAGTGGGTTAGAGCTTAAGATTTGTTTTAGTCAGGATCAAGTCTATTAGGAAGAATAGATTGTGTAATACTGAAACAAGTAGCTCTTTGTAGAGATCAAGTTGTTAATAAAACAAGTTAAAGCGTTGACTTGACGCGTTCCAAGCATAAACTGTTGTCTCTTAAGTTTCCATACTCTTACAATTTTTGCATCATCTTTGTTAAGTTTTACTACTGCAACGGTAACGTAGTTGTAGCCGAAGCCGCTCATGGGGATTCGACCGAGACTCGCGGGGTGAAATTTCTTATTTTATTTATTTTCTAACTTAATAGTTTCATATATAGAACTTTATATTTTTTTATGGCTTTTTATACAGTTTCTGGTTGCCGACGACGACTATATCGAAGCTGTCGAGGGGACCTACACTGAGAGTCACATCACCTCCATTGCGTTCCGGTTGCACAAGGGCAAAAGGTCGCTACCGTTAGGATTATTCGAGGGGATGCCCTTTGTGCTTGGAGGAGGACGTGGTTCGAAGATCATCGGGTTTTACGGAAGAAGCTCTGATGGCCACCTCACCGCTCTCGGCGTCCACCTCTCCTCCCTTCCCTAGATTTTTCATTTCCAAGATGAATAATGATGTGTAAGATGGGAGCCTAGTAATTTATTTGAACTAATTCTTTTTTTAATCTTCACTATAGAAAAGTTTATGTCTCGAACTAAATGTTATTAGTCAATCGATCAGATTTTGTTAAAAGTAAATTTAATTCAAATGAAAGTAGGATAGTAATCAATTGATCAGATTTTAGATATACAAATAACTAATATTAAGTAAACATAATTTAATTAAGAATATGAAAACCTAATATTTAAAAATATGTGATAACTGGAAACAAAATAATAGAAAAGTAGAAATTTCAAAATTATTAATTCTTAATTTTATTTTATTTCGTCATTCATGTGTAATATATTCTTCTTGTGTGTCTTTTTCATTTCTATTTCGTCATTCATGTCTAATATATTCTTCTTGTGTGTCTTTTTCTGTTATCATTTATTTGATGTGCATTTTCTCTAAAACTTCATTGAGTACCAACCAAAGTTTTAGGTTTCTACATGCTAATTAGCGTACTTGTGCTTTGTTCCGCTCCGTTATAAGCTGAATTTATAATATAGCTCACACAGTCACATTCTATAGAAATCTCGATGGAACTCCTGATACCGGATGTTTTACTCCGGTAATGAAGTCTACTGTTTTTTGTATGTTTGGTCCTTTTCTATGTATATTACATACTCTTGTTTGCTAGGCCAAATCTCATGAATGGTTACAGTTAAGTTAAGTCAGGTAGCCTATTGATTCCGTTACTACTCGGAACCTGTCTTAGGATTTGGTTGGGGCATAACCATTAAATGCTAATTGCTCGATATGACTATTCCATTGGCTTGATTCAGGAGATAGGAATAAGATTAAACATAAGAAACTTGAGCAAGACTTGGTGTCTTGAATCTTGAAAACCTATCTTTGAAAACCAAGAATGTTTGTTTATCATCTGAACATTCATCTGATTTAGTTAACATCTCGCTCTATTGCAGGGAGCAAAGAAAAATGATGATCGATGAAGTCGGTTGAGCCTTATGCGACTAATTAAATTGTAGGTATATCACCGGTTTAGCTGACATTTAGCTCGGTTTACTAACAAATTATATCTGGGTTTTTTCGTCCTACCATCGGTTTGATGATCATGTTATATCAAAGTAGAACCAACATTTGTTTAATTCGATTTGGGATTTAGTTCGGTCGTGTGTAGTTGATTCTGAGTAATTTCTCATGATACTCTCTTTTAATATTTTCCGATAACTCTCTCAAAGCCATCATATTACATTCAGATGGTCCTCGTCTATGTTTAATTCAATTTTTACTTTCTCGTTAATATATATCTACTGGAAAAATTGATTAAAGTTGTACGAGCACTGGTGGAAATTCTTCCACTAAATGATAAAAAAAAGTTTCCAACTTGCTATATATTATTCTTTTAATTTTCTTACTATTTTTCAGTTTTTTTTTTCATAATTTTGTTTTTTAAATGGAAAAATTCCCTAATTGTTAATGGTCCTCCAAATTATGTGTCAAATAAAATTTGTAGAAATACCAAAATAAACAACAATAGATTGAGCATGATCATACCCTTTATCTTAAAAGTGTGATTGCATTGAAAGATCAAACTCGGATTGGTAAAATAGTAAAAGTAGCTAGTAATCAAAGGCAAGAAATGACTGACGTCGAGTATGCGTGGATAATTATTAATGTCTGTCTTATACATTATTTTCAAAGTTTCAACTCAAGAGTATTTCGCAGGAACATATCTAGTAAGAACTTAATGTACACCTAATTTTAACCACTCTCTTGCATCAAACGTAAAAAAAAATTATGCGTTGATTAACATCAAAGGCCAATAGCATTAAAGACAGGGGTCTTTTTTCCCACCGATTTTGGTAGATTTGTAGTGGAAAGATGACGGGTCAAGGCGGTTTTGTCGTGTGTGTGTGTTTTTTTTTGTTAATCTATATAAGGAAAACGTGTATGTGTTGATCTTACAAATATAATAAAGTTAATCTATATAAGGAAAACGCTATAGCAAGTTGCATAAAAGTATTTAATCTTATAAATGAAAATGGTCTCATTTAATAAAAATATATATTTTAACAAGAAAAAAACAACCGAGTCAAGACAAAGTAAAACGAATGAAAATGGAACCTATTCGTTGTATGGTAATCGTGGGGTAGTTGTATCATGTATGGAAGTTTGGAACATACGTGGATATACGAAGTAGGTAGTGAGTCATGGTTTTTTTTTCTTCTGTTTTTACATTTCAGTATTTCACAATCTTAAAAATCAAAATACCGTAGGTGATAACTCTTTGGTGACTTGTATTTACGCATCTATTATATACGGTTTTCACTCACTTTCTTGCGTAATCCTGACACAACCACTTCCTATAAATAGAAAGAGACTACGAACTTATGAGGAAATATTGATATAAAATTACGTCTTAATTAATTTAGCAACTAAAAAAAAACTCAAGAGACGAAAAAGAACTACATATACCCCTCCCACTTGTACGGCTTGTAACGTTCTAATGGAGTGTAAAAAAAAAATACCCCTTCCCACATGAAGTATCATCACATATACAGCTTGAATTAGAGCTAAGAAACTCAAAGGTCAAGAATCATCTTTTTCTCTACTTTTAGTTTCGCTCTTGATAATTTTAATCTTCTTACTAAGTCTCTATATATTAAGATCTATATTACTAGTAATTATTCGTCTCTGTAGATAAAATATACTTTTAGTTTCGCTCTACATAATCCCCTCCCCAATTCATCATTCTCAAGTATCGATCATCACATATACCTTGAAGGCTTGAATCAGATCTAAGAAAACTCAAAAATAACAAAATACAGTTTTCTCTTCTTTTAGTTTCGACCGTCATTTCTTTTAATTTGCTTATTAAGTCTCTAATCTCTACTAAGATCTATATTGTATTTTTTTTTAATTGGTTATATATCTTTCAATTGAATAAAGACAGTAGTTGATCATTATTAATTTAATATGATTGTGCCGTAACTGAGTTCGCGTTTGAATCTTCCAGGAAAAAAGGGCATTTCGTGAGATCCGATATAGTTCGAGCTTTGCTGCTGAGAATGGAACCGAGTGGGATGATGGGGCCTACGTAAAGGTTAAGAAGATAAAAATAAGTCACGATCGCTCTGGTATCACCTTGGTTCAGTTTGACTATATCGACGGCACGGGGACTGATGTACGTGGTCCGATCACGAGACAGAACCATTTCAAATTGATAGAGAACACGGGAGGGTTCCAGTCCCGGGTGCTCAAACAGAGGAGGTTCTTAATTACCAAACTAATATTTCTCTTGATTTTTTATATTTTTTTTTCTATTCCAAATATTCATGATTTTTATTGTTTTCCCCCTCTTTTGGTAGTTTTTGCTGTCTGACGATGAATACATCCACACCGTGACAGCATATAGCGGATATTGTGTGAGGAAGATTGAGTTCGAGACAAACAAGCGAAGCATTGCGTGCGGAGTCGAGGCACACGACCCGGAATACCTTAACCGAATCGAGGCACGCGACCCAATCACTTACGAACTACCGGCCACATATGGTGATACAGACAGACGCCCGATTGTCGTGTTCCATGGCAAATGTGGGATTCATTACCTTCATGAATTTGGTGTCTATCTTAATTAATCAGCTATTTATATTATCTTTCTCGTCATCAAAATTAAAATTAAAAAATAAAACAGCTCTCTAGCTACTTCTACTATATCTGTTGAATTCTTGTACAAGTTGGTGTCATCTTGTCCTTTTGATTTTAAGCACTCTGTTTTGTGTTGCAAGACGATTTTGAACTTAGAGAAATGAAGAACTTAATTTTCATACATTGCTTCCACACATTTTATATTCATCACTCATACATACTTATAGTAGGAGTTCTTCTCACTTGCTCCATACTCTGACTCTCTTACTCAAAAGCTCTAGTTAACTACTCCTTACTAGCTATGATAATCACTAGTTGTAACCTAGGTTTACAAGCAAAGGTTATATCACCTTACCTTAGGCTTTACCAACTCTCAACTACTTACGTAACTCAACTAGACTCACATAACTTAGTTATAAGACTAACAACACACTTAACCGAATAGGCTTTAACTAAACCCATAAAAAAAACGTTCTTTTGTTGGGCCATAACTTAACCCAGGAGGCCCACTCCATCTCTTAATCCAAAAAACACAACACTTTATTTTATTGTTGACTTTTCCTTCTTCTCAGTTGACCTCTCTTCTTCGACTCCTTCTTTAGATTCCGAGTTTCATCGCACCAATCAACATCTCCTCTTCCTTGTTCCTCATTCGGTCATTCCTTTCTCATTGATGTCGACTTTCTTCTTTGCAGGTTCAATCTGAGAAGTCAATCTCAACATGATCTCTACATTAGATACTTTAAAGTTTAAATCCATTGCGGATCAATTGTTAATATATAAAAAAAATTAACTTTTGTCATACTAAAAACCTTTCTAGGTCTCATATAATGCTCATGAATAATGGAAAGTGGAGATACTTTAAATCCATTATTTATATGAGACTTGTAACAAATTTGAAATATGATTTCTATTTTACCACTAAAGACGTACGACATAATTGATCAAACTAAAATATGATCTATTCAAGTTAAAAGTTTTTGTTAGTGAAGAATTTAATTTAAGACATTTTGAAAAGGTTTTAACTCACCTTAAAATATTTTCTTAAAAGATATCTTCCATGAAATTAGAATTGATTCTTACAAAGTTAAGGTCAGATTATAGTTTGCATCTCAACTAATACATATAAGTAATATTTTTTACTAATGTTAAAATGACATTTATACTTCTTTTGATTTCAAGAATAAAAGAAAAACGAAATTAGAATATCAAATACTTAATTCTTATATAAGATGAAAAAAAAAATTTGGAAAATGATATTATATGGTTATTGTTCAAAAATATCACTAAAATGAGTTTTTATTCCAAAAATACCATCACTAATTTTTTTTCCAAAAATACCACTAAAGTATACTTTTTCGAAAATACCACAAAACTAAAATTAAACTTTAAGCTTTTAAAACTAAATCCTAAACGCTAAATAATAAACTCTAAACCCTAAAAACTAAACTCTAAACCCAAAATATTAAACAAAAACCCCAAACTTTTAAATTATAAACTTTTAAAAATCATTTTTAAGGTTTGTGGTATTTTTACACTAAAAAGTTTGTAGTAGTAGTTTTAGAAAAAAAACTTAGGGATAGTATTTTTGGAAAAAAAAAACTTAGTTTATTGGTATTTTAGGGTAGTTCTCTATTTATATTTATTTTGATTTCAACATCTAAACAGAAAAAAAAAATTATTTCATATTTTTTCTAATGTTAAAACATTGAATAAAAACGAATTCTAATAATACATATTTAAAAATTGTTAGGTATAAAATAATATCTTTTAATTTACGTACAGTATGCTTCAATTTAGAGGGCAATTCGCAAAAATACCACACTTTTAAGCTTTGTTCCATAGAATACCACCATGTTTCAAAGATACCACTTAAGTTTTGGTTTTCGAAAATTATCACAAAACTAAAATTAAACTTTCAACCTTCAAAACTAGGCATGTCAATTAGGGCCAAAGCCCGTGGGCCGGTCCAGCCCTGAAAAACACTGGGTTCAGACTTAAATATATATGCCCAAAAATATCGGAGTTTTCAAGCTAAACCCGTTCAGGCTAAATGGTCTTTTAGGCTTAACCCGGCCCGAAAAGCCCTTAAAAATATTTCGATTTTTTACTTTGTTAACATTTTAGTTTTAGTTGGAAGATTTGTTTAAAACATTATTTTTTAAATAGAGTTGAAAACCCTAACCTTAGTCTTTATTTAGTATCGGTGCACATGTTTTGAATAAACATAGTCTTCTACTTGTTTTGATTTCTACACGGACTTGATCGAATGGATTAGGTAATAATGTCAATTCATTTTTAAAAAAATATTTATCTATGATATTTTATATGTCAAAATCCAACAAAATCTAAAATTTATTTTTATATGTAAATCTTGATGACCAAGAAGATTTAGAAGGCATTGAAGTAGAGGAAGACTTGGAAGCATTGAAGCCCATTCAAATATTGGTTCTACTACCTAGTTTGAGATCTTTTGATTTGATGTTTTGTTTAGTGTGAGTTTAAACAATTTATTTTGTTTTAAACTTTTTCATTTAAATTAAATTGGGTTAATACAAAGAGAAATATCTTAGAATAGCACTAAAACAAGTTTTATGGACAATTATAGTACATACTCTACAAATTTCTAAAAATAACACTAAACTAATTTAAAATTTTGGGTTTGGGTTTACTATTTTGGGTTTAGGGTTTAGTTTTTAGGATTTAAGGGTTTTTTTTAGACAATTTTGATATTTTTTTAAATCGTTCCCAAATTTTTTGATATTTTTAATATTAAATTTGTGTTATTTTTGGAACTTTGAAAATGATGTGCTAAATTTGAAAACAAAACTTATATTTGTGCTATTTGTGAGAATTGTTCTTTAATAAATACTAGTGTATATTTAAATTTCGATTAACTTTAGCTCTTAAGTTTCAGAATTATATATATATATATATATATATATATATATATATATATATATATATATATATATATTTTATGTAAAGTAGGAAGTTTCAGACCGATACCCATATATTTTTTTAGGTCCGGTCCAGCTTTTAATAATTTTATCCGTACTAGCTGTAGAAATTCCAAAGTTTCCGGTCGAGTTATATGTTTCGTTCGGCGGCCTCCTGCGAGATCCAGCTCACATTTCTCACTTTGAACTCGACCTGAGGCTCTTTCTTCTACTCATGAGGAAGCTTTGATATGCATTTGTCTGATCATTATCCGGGAATTTTCGCTTAAAAACCAAATTAACAGAGAGCTTTATCTTATGTTGAACTTTGCTTTTATAACTTATGATATTTCCAGGAAGCAACTGTTGTAGACTTGTACATCCACGATTTAACTACTTTAATTGAATTATGTTTGTAGCTCTGATCTATTGATGTTAACCACTCAGAGGCCAATAACAGACAAAGACAGTTTTGTTTCTTTTCGAACCAACTCGAACATTCTCCCATCTAACAATAATACGAAGCCAGTAAAACAAAAAAAATATTAAAAAAAAAAAAAAAAAAAAATCAGTTTCTGACATAGCACACAAATATTTCTTTGTGAACAAGTGAACTTCTCGGAGTTGCTACTCGTGTTTGTATCCAGACGCCTTCCCGCTTCTCCCAACTATATAAGGCTCCGGCGAAGTATTATCACTATTTATCTCCAAACCGCGATAAGCACGGCTGAGGAAATACTCGGGTCCTGATTTTGCAGTCGTTTGTTTAGTGAGCGAGTTATGATCATTGCCTTTCAATTGCAATGCTTTCTCTGCAGTTCGTGCCAATGCCATTGTCTCTCCTGTGTCTTCTTCTCCATTCTTAGCTTGATCTGCAGCAAATAGCACAGTATTTGTCAAACTCATGGAATGAAAAATTAATTTTATTGATTGGAAAAATGTATTGAGCTTCCATTGTACCGTTTGTTTTGTGGTCTTCTACGTAACCACCCTGAAAGAAGGAGAACCGTGGCTCCTCTGATTCGCTATGTGCTTCTGATTCTAATTTTACAGAGTTGATCACATCTTGGAATTGCATTAGGTATGCACCTGTCCATTCACTCCCTCTGTGGAAACAGAAACTCCAAAGACACCGATTAAGGAACTCGTGGATCGAATACAAAAACTACAAAGATTTTCGCATATAATAATTTCTCTCTGTACCTGCTAAAAGCAAGATTGGCTTCGAATGGAGTTATGACAGGGGACATGAACTCTTTGCTATCTAAAAGAGCGGTTTGGGCACATGAGATGTAGATGAAAACATCGCACTAAGAGAAAAACACAAGACAGAAAAAGACATTACTCATTTGACATATCTCACTTTGATAATTACAGCTAAATGACAGGCCGTTGTTTAACTTACCTCGGGGAAGTTTGCGAGTTTGGCCGGATTAGGCCGTCCCATGGCAAGAATGTAAGATTTTTTGCCAGCTGCAGATATGAGTGCTTGCATATGGTGAATCATATGAAGGTAACCAGCTGCATTCAATGTCAGGTGATATTAGACATTCAATGAACTTATCAATCTTGACATCACAAATGAAGAAGTATAGGAACTTACCAACACCAAGAGTCCCTACCAAAATACCTATAATATTCGCATCCTTAGCTTTTTCCACCAAGTAATATCTGCAACACATAACTCTGAGTGAGGACTAGAAATGTATATTCACAGAGATAACAAAGGAAAACTCGAAAGAATTGACGAAGTTTGATATTGCGATGTATGATGTCTACTTGAAACAAGTGATTATACCGTCTCTTAAGTATCCTTCTTTGTTGATAAAATTCCGTCACCAAAGAATCTTCTTCAGCATCATATCTGACTAAGATTAACAAACAAACATAACCAAGAAAATAAGCTATTCATGTCTTTGTCAATCAATTAGATATTTGTTTAAAAAAATGGACAGTAGTAAGTAACTCAAACGTTTGACATAACCAAGAACTAGATCAAGAAATTTCCATGGATAAAGCCATATTATATACCTATGTCACAACCATTGAAGGTCAGTACTACATTGGCGAAAGCTGAATTGTCAGAACCGATCCAGAAAAGTATATAGTCCTCGATTTTGCTTCCTTCTGGCAAGTCCCAAGTTAGCCCTCCCAGTCTATAGTTTCTAGATGAGGATAAGCTATCACTAGAATCGCTTTCGCTATATGGTCGCGGATGCTCCATGGATTCTCTAAGGTCTTTGGATGGACTAATAAATGAACACAAGACATTGGCTACAGAGAACTTCAATTGAGATTCAGTCTTTGATGATCCTAATTCTTCTCGGATATGCGGAATCAAGTGTGCGTATTCTAATCCATAAAGAATCTGAAAACAAAGCAAAGACTGAGAAAACAGAACCCTTTATCACTATTTCATCATAAAGATAAACTAGCCGCACATACCATAATAGGCTTATCACTTTTTGACGCATAATCTATCAAATGCTTAACGCAGCTCGAGACGTTTATGGAAGCTTTCCCGAAAACGAAGAATGCTGGAAGAACCGATGTCCTGCAAAAACATAAATCCTCCCAATAAGAAATTGTTCAACAAGGGAAGTCACAGCAATTACAAAAAAATCAAGAACAGGGTGTATGACTCACGGGCTTAGACATGTTTGACCGTAATGAACAACACATTCAGCATCAATATGCAAAGCTCCAACTTCATCAATGCAGCAACTACCATAAGTTGTGTCCGCCATTACAAAGAACCTGACTTCTCTGTCAGTAAGCAAACGAGTCTTGCTCTTAAGAGCATTCACGACCTTAGTCGAATCCTTTAACAATTCATCCGGGAACTGTCAGACAAAGAAAAAAAAAACTAAGCTTTATCATCCCCATAATCATTAAAATATCAATTTTAGCTAAGAAACAAAACCAAAGTTCATTCAGAAACTAGACTCATTCATTAAGTTTGTTTGGTACCTGTAAAGCAATTCTGGTGAAGCTTTTGCTGATTATAAACTCCGCCGTACGATTAGTCTCATACTTTGATTCAAATTCCAACTCCATAGATTAATCACAGGAAATTATCAACCTTTCCGGCCGGAATAACTAAAATCGTTTTCGACTTGGATTTGCGGCTGAAGAAGAAACAAACCAGACGAAGAAGAAGAATGATGCCGTTTCGGTTGAGCCTTATGCGGGTAATTAAATTGTAGGTATATCACCGGTTTAGCTGACATTTAGCTTGGTTTACTAACAAATTATAATTATATCCGGTTTTTCGTCCTACCACCGGTTAGATAATATGATTATATGGCGCCTTTTTTTTTTTTTTGTTATAGATTCTGATCGATGACTATAAAAACTACAGGCTACAGCCTTGGCTAAAAAAAATATCGTCGACCTTGAATTGATCATCTTATAGAGTTGGCGGAGACGTTATTTAATCTCTCCTCTAGATGATCCAGAATACATGAATGGTCCATAAAGATTGTTCACCGTCCCACCAAGGGTCGCAACTGATCGTTTCAACTCTAAAAGGCATGTTACTATCAGATAGAGTAATATAAAACGTTTGTTCAACCTAATGTATCCGGTTGGTCACTAAGGAAACGATTCACCCAAACTGCCCTTCAATAGCTGCTACCCAATTAAACTCTAAAAATTATATAATTGGATAGACATTAGTTTTTGTACGATTTAAAGATCCTGGTGGAGTTGGATGTCTTGAATTATGCGACTTTGATCTGGCACTTGGTTGAAAGTGAAACACCAAGAAGCGTCATTAGATCCTTATAGGTTTGCGATATTATGCCATCATCCACCACAACACCTTGCACAACCTCCACTTGCACCAGTTCAAGGCATTCCGTTTCCCTAAGAAAACTCTTCAAGTGTTCCAACTCTTTAGCAGTGCCTCCATAACCAAGAACATGCAACACCTTCACTTGGTATGGACGCAGAGTCACATGACATATGTAACCATCCAGACCCTGGAGAGATGCATGTAAAGGATCAACAACTATGTGTGTGTCCCTCTATCTACAGATATATTCGTTCATGGGTTAAGCTAATGATATATACCTGGATGATTAGAGTTTCAAGCTTAAGAGACTGCTTAAGCAGATACGGCAGTAGTCTCCAACCTCGTTTATTCTTACTCCCAATAGTTAAGCTTACCAGATTGTTTAACACCGGTAGTAGTAGGCCATGTTTAACACATCGAGAAATCACCTGAAATACACACACGCACAGGAACTTCAAGAACGTCCAAGCTTTTTAAAAGTTTATAGAAAGTCGCAAACTTACATCAACAGAATCCGCAGAAAGATGCAGGGCCTCAATGTTGCTTATCCCTATAAAGAGACCCGATATATCCGGCCTCTTGATCTTTTTAGAATAATGAAGGTCCAGCCTAGCTTCGACTAGGGACTTCAAGTTTACTTGTGGATACTCAGACAAGGCATAAGACAAGACTTGGGGCATCAAATGACATACCAATCATACATTCAATTTCAAAGTCAGATTCGTATTGAATTGATAGTTTCTCGATGGTCCGACTCGATATGCAGTATGGGAGTCCTATATACTCCTTGTGACGTACAAATAGCTCCTCGAGCACGGGACAACCAGGAAGAAGCACATAACACAGATCTTCATATTCAAAAAAGATTGAATCGATGAAGAGACTCTTAAGCGCCGGAAGAGACAAATCTGGAGGAAGCTTTCCAAAACTAACTCGTGTTCCCAGTGTCAGCTTAACCAGCGTCTTGCTCGTGAAGAGCGCAGGAGGTAAAAGACTTCACCGTGAGTCTTTATATTTACGGGCAGTTTCCAAACACCAGTTTCAGAAGGAAGAACAGGGTCATAGCGAGCCTTAATACTTACGCCCAGCTCCAAAACACCACGATCTAAGGCATTACATACCCAGCGGAGGACCACATGAGCCAACTCGCTGTCGTGGTCACTGTGACATTTTAGGGAGAATTTCTTGATAGGAGAAGCGCATTGCAAAGCGAGTGTTCTATCGACAAAATTCCTGAAGCACTCCTTGATCACATCCCTCTCTTGTTTACCCTCTTCCGGTTGCAGCAACACAGAATCATCAAAATCGAGATTATGCACCAATGCGAACACATTCCTCCACTTTTTCGAGAGAACAGATGTTGAAGCAGCCAGTTTGGTCGGAACTAAGGACAAGATGTCGCCCAGAACCTCTTGAGGGAGCCAGCTGATTGCATCTTTAGAGCCAGTATCCAAATTTTTGGTATCCATACAGACAGCACCAATCTCTTCCTTAAAAGCGCCTGAAACATAATGAAGAGAGCTCAGAGTGATTCAACTGCTGGATTAACAAAAATGCAGCCAAACAATAAGTTGGATATTTCTAAAACCTTGCGAAAGCTCAAAAATTGTCTGAATGTTATAAATAACCAGAGAGATAACAAAGAACAGAGAAGTTCCACAAACCATAAGATCCAGTTTTCATAATTACAAAGATTTGAGCACACAACTACGCGATGAAGCTGAAGTTTAAGAAAAATAACAAGGTTAGAGAAGCTAAAGGTTCAAGCTTTTTCCCATTTTTTTATGAATTGAATTAAGGGAAGATTCGAGGTCGAGTAACACCAGAAAGCCGATTAGTGTCAAACTACAACAGCTACGTCAAAACCATTCTATCTATTTATAATCTAGTGGAAGCTCAAAAGAACAACACTTTGAGAGCGCTTGTAGGAACCAGAGGAAATCATGGAGAACAGAGATCAGAGAAGATCCACATCCCACAATTGCAATTAACAATGATAAAATAACAAGGTTAAAGAAGCTAAAGGTTCACACTTTTCCCCGTTTGGAATTGAATTAATGGAATATTAGAGCGCGAATAACACCAGGAAGGAAGCTCAAAAGAAAACTGTGGGCGCTTGTAAGAAGCAGAGGAAATCATGGAGAACAGAGGTCAGAGAAGATCCACATCCCAAAGCTTGCAATTAACAATGACGTTCGACAAAGAAATAAAAATAAGATTAAAAAGAGGGTATAGAAACTAAAGCGTCAACCTTTTAATTTTCCGATTGCATTCAAAGGTTCTGGCTTTCTCGCAAGTGTCGCACAGAGAACGAGGGAGTCTCCGATTCGATTAAACCGGACTATCAATCAAACCGGCGAGCACTAGGTCGGTTTCCGTATTGATTAAAACCGGTTTAAGTATATTTATCGGTTGAGATCAAACGACACCGTTTTATCCACCGCCGTCAAGCAATTTCTTCGGTCATTATTACCACCTCCGATTTCTTCGGTTTGTTTCTTATTGAACACACAAACAAGAAACCGCAAAACAAATCCTTTATTAGGGTTTCATCAAGGTATTACATTTTTTTCATGCCCTTATCATCTATCTTTTGAATTGCTTCTCCTCCGAGTTACTAGTTTGTTCTTCTCTAGATCTCCGAATTGGGTAGTTCAAATTTTCAGGTTTTAGATTTCTGGTAATTTTCTTTCGATTAGATTGTCCTATCGATTGGTTCAGTCCCTTCTTCTTTCCCAATTTTTCTTTATTGGCTTAGCGTCGTTGCTATGATTTAAACTATGAACATACCTAAAAGAGCCTTTTTTGTTCTTATTGAATTTTGTTTTTGATTGTTGTTGAAGATCCTGGAGTTGATGTATTGACAGAAGCCATTGAGATAAGAGATGAGCTCTACGCAGGCTAATCTATTCAGACCATCCTTGTTCTGTGCAAGGACAACACAAAAAAGACATGTCTCTAGTTCACCTTTTAAGTCGTCATTACGCTTTGATCATCGACCACTCCCCAAATTCACTACTCGGGCATCTGCATCATCATCGAAGTCTACTCAGTTTTCGCCTCTAAAGAATCATCGATGCCGGAATCAGAGGCAAGGTCCTGTTGTGTGTTTACTTGGTGGGAAGGATAAGTCTAACGGTAGTAATGAGGTCACTTCTTCTTCCTTCTAAACATGTCTTTGCTTATTAGATCATAGAATGCTGGGATTTAATCTTAAAATGTTGCAGATTGATATTTTGTGTGTGTGTGTCCGTGTAAGAAGTTGGCACAGGGTTGAGTTATGTTTCTGATGATAAGTAGTGTTGATATGATTCTTTTCTGTTGTGTACTTTACTTGGTCGGAAGGATAAATCTGATAGTAGTGATGAGATATGATTCTATAGATGTTCTTGCTGAGATTTGAATCTTAAATCTTGCAAAAGTGATCCTTTTATTTGTGTGTGTGTGTTTGTAAGAAGTTAAGGCACAGAACTAAGTTATGTTTAGTGTTTCTGATATTAACACGCTCAGTGAGGATGTTTTATCATCAGATATCATCACCGTGGAAAGCTATTGAGAAAGCAATGGGGAAGAAATCGGTTGAAGATATGTTGCGTGAGCAGATACAAAAGAAAGACACTGGTGGCATTCCTCCACGAGGAGGAGGAGGAGGAGGAGGGGGAGGCGGTAGAAATGGTGGGAATAATGGGTCTGAAGGCTCATCAGGAGACGACGGTGTTCTTGCTGGTATCGCGGATGAAACTCTGCAAGTGGTATTAGCAACCTTAGGTTTCATCTTTCTGGTAATGACAACAGCACAAGCCCACACAAGTTATCTTTGAATTATCGTATCTTTAACTTTGATCATTATTTATTTTTGCAGTACATCTACATCATCAACGGGGAGGAGTTGTTCCGTCTTGCAAGAGATTACATCAGGTACCTTATTGGACGACCCAAGAGTGTTAGGCTGACCCGAGTTATGGAAGGTTGGAGTAGATTTTTCGAGAGTATGTCGAGGAAAAGAGTGTATAACGAGTACTGGCTAAAGATCAAGCGATCATCAACACGTCTACCTGGTATGATAGCCCCGGCAAATACAGACGCATCTTGAGGTCCTATGTACTTGATTCAAATGAAGATGGGTGATTAGTTTTTTTGGCTGATTTAAGTAGTTTCTCTTAGACCCTGGACCGTGTTTTTAGTTTTGTTTTAGTTACCTTTCGCCATTGTCACCCAACAATCAGATTGGTAGTAAATATAGATGCTATCATACGTATGACTCTCAACGATCGATTACTAAGAAAATAGTAAAGCACTTGCTAAAAATCTTGTCGTATATTATGTAAAAAAAAAAAAAAAAAAGTGATCGTGAATCGTATTTATTTATGTCTTAAAAAAGTACAATCCTAATCGATAACAAAAAGCAGAGCATGTAAAGAAGAACACAGAGGAGATGACATAAGGTGATAATTAGGGAACCGGAACGAGAGTTTGGAAGTAAGAAGAAGCAACAACACGAGCGTATGCAGAAACCTTGTTAAGGAGGAAATTTGTTGGGTAAGACATGAACAAAGACTCTCGATAATCCCAAATGATCAGCGCTCCTCCATCTCCTTGGTCAGGAATCGCCAAGGGCGTGAATAGCTGAATCTCACTCACTTGGTCGTGGTTGGTAAAGTTGGCATAAACATAATGAATGCATCTTAACCCATCTTTCTTCTTGCACATCGACCATGCTCCAAATATCGAGTCGGGCATGGGAACATTAATGGTCCTCATCTCCGATACAGAGAGGCGGTCTCGGAGGACGAGAAGCTCAGAGAAATGGGGAGTGGCGTCGTCGTCTGAAGAGAAGTTTGGGTTTGGGTGGGAGACGACTCTAAACTCTTCAAGGTGAAGATCAAATGCAACAAGTCTTGAAGCGTTGGGTTCCCAGAGATCAACAGTGAACCAGTGAACGGAACGAGGTTTACGTGTCTCCATCGCCCGGTTTGGGGATCAAGAACATTGTAATCCGCAACGATGAGCGAGCAACTAGGGTGAGGACGTAGCTCAACGACTTTATACGCGCCCGTAACTTCATCTTTACCGAATCCAAACGAGCTTGTAATTGTCGTCGGGAAGCTAGGCACGAGTTGATGATCTAAATATATTTGACGGTGCAAAAGAGATGTGACGGGGATACGCCCGGTTCCTGCATGAGGTATGATCATAGTCGTCGAGACGAGAGGTTCGCCAGTAGGGAATCGCCGGGATTCTCGAGTGGCCGGGTTACAAACTTGGATCGAATCCGACTCAGGGATGCAGAGTAAGCCGTCGCATGTCAGTGAAATACGAGAAGCGTCGAAGTTGCCGATATAGCAGATTTCTTCTTCTTTTATCAATGAGGACCTCCTCGGAGAACAAGAGCTTGCATAAGCGTAGACCATTGAGGACCTTTATTCATCGAGAAATCGTGACTCCGCCGCCGTTGTTGTGGTGATGGTTATTACCATAGTACCTCAACCATGGCTTCTCCTTCTCTTCCAAAACTAATCGAAATCCCAAAGAACTACAACAAAATTCTCATCGACGCCATCTCCAAATCCTTACAATTGGGAAACTCGAGATCTCCGCCATGGAATCAACTCTTACACCGTCGCGATTCACATCCTCGTTAAAGCTCGATTACTCATCGACGCTCGAGCTTTAATCGAATCTTCTCTGTTAAATTCCGATTCTGATTTAGTCGATTGGTTATTGAATTGATTTGGGGAAATCTGTAAATCCGATGTGATTGTTGAAATTAGGTTGATGGAGAGGCAGAAGTTGTTGTCTCGAGCTCGTGGTTGAAAACCCAAAGACTTCACTTTGTTCTGTTTTCAAATTTTTAAATTGAGGTTGGAGAAGAAGAATGAAGAGATGAGGAAGAAGAATCAAAGTTTTTAACCCAAGAAAAAAAACCAAAACGACATAGTTTTATCTATATTCTCAAAACCAAGTTTTTCACTAAAACGTCCTCGTTTTTACGACATCATTGCTATTTTGGCGATCTAGTCAGCCGAGTTAACAGTTGACTAATTTCCTTCTAGGTCAACTACGATTTAGACATCAAAATCAAAGTTCATACAGTTTATTTGAATTTTATGTTGGTGTATGCATGATCGAAATTGTTCAATTTAAAATAAAGTATTTTTTCGTAAACATACGTGTATATATTCATACTAATGATTAATGAATGCCATTCCGATTAGAATTTGGTTTTGTTACTTTTTCTTAAGATAATAAATACTCTTAAGATAATAGCATGCTTTTAAGATAATATCATACTCTTTGTTACAACTTTAATTGAAATAAATTGGTCAGAAAAACGTGTAACCCGAACGGTTCCAAGAAATATATTAAAATACAGAGTAACAGGCTTTTTTGTTTGAGCCCAATATAAGCCCATTTCAATTGATTTAGTCTGTAAGATAAGTCACGTGCCACCTATCACGTGATCATCTTCTTTCTTCTTGGTTAGGGTTTTGTTGTTTCTCTTACCAAGATTCAAATGGCGCTTAGAGGAGTTTGGCAGCTCAAGAAACTCGTTGTAAGCTACTGTAATTGGGGAGGTAGTAGTAGAGGCATCAGGTAAAAATTTGTCCGTGTTTTTCATTTTATCATCGATCTACCATTTTCCCTGTAATTCTCTTGGAACTTCAGACTTTTTATACGAATCTATGACCCTGGAATTCGTATTTGTGAAGCAAATTAGCTTTTCATGTTTATAAATTTGGTCCATTGTTCTCTCTTTGATGTGGTTTCTAATGCTCTCTGCGCTCTATCTGTGTTCTGGTGCAAGTAATGAATCGTTTCCATCTTATAGTTAGGTACTGAGCATTTTCCTCTGATCATTCTCTGATGTGTTGGATTTGTTATTATACTTACAGAGCCTTTATGGAATCAGAATTGCCTGCACTAAAAGAGAAAAACCCGCAGCTCGAAGTGGTTACCGAGCTTTCACGGGGACAACATCCTTATTTGAAGGGCATTTACAGTATGAATCTTTCTCCTTTTATCATTATTACAGCCAATGCAACCTGCCTTTAAGAGTTCTTGATATAAGCAATTTCACTTACAATTCATAGGGAATAGAAATGAAAGGGTGGTGTGTGTGAAGAACATGGATCCTGAGGAAGTGCTTCTGAATGCAACAAGGCTGAGGAACTCGCTTGGAAGGAAAGTGGTGAAACTCAGGACCAGACATGTCACCAAACACCCAAGTGTTCAAGGCACCTGGACAACCGCTGTCAAATTCTGAGACTTTCCTGCTAAATAGTTTGCAGGTTTTCTTCTTCTAGTTGTTGAATCGATTGCTGCAAGTATCAGGATTGATTGTTTATCTATATTTGCAATCCCAAGTTGTTTGTACTGTGACTTGGACAAGATTTAGGCTTCAAAAGTTTTGCAGTTTATGCAATGTTTGAATTTTGTCTTGTCCTTCTGGTTGAGTCTATAATAAGATTACACAAGAGTTTATGGTAAAATTCATTGTTTTCACACTCTTCTTTGTTTGCTGTGAAAATTCAAGACTTAGTATTTGCCAATACAGATAGAGTTGTGAGAGAACCCATACTTTTACTTTGTTATTTGTCAGAAGTACCAGAAATCAGACAAGCCCCTGTAAATATCCATTCTAATTACCATTACCACATATACAATTTAACATGTAAAAAAAGAAGGAAAATGATGGTGGATGATCTTAGTTGGATGGAGAATGAAACTTTGAGAAGCTTTTTGATTATGGTAAATTAGGTTTTAGCTGATGTTTTCTGGTGTTGGAGATGATGAAGTAGACTTGTCTATATCGCCAAGGCTACTTGAGGAAGAGTGTGACTTGAGATACGACAATGCCACCTCTAGCATCACTTCCACTTCTTTCTTGTACTGTGTAAAGTGTCAAAACTAATGTATAAGAGAAACCTAAAATGGCACCTTTTAGTTTATTGATTGAAATAAAGGCACCAAACTAACCTCGTCAATTGCCCCTGCTTTAATCTTCGATTGCATCAAACACCATTTCTTGAAATGTACACCTATTGATGAAGCCAAAGAGATCATTCCACACAATGTGCATTGCAAATTTCACACTTCCGGATAAGTAGAAATCATTAATAGTTTGAGGATGGGTACTTGGGTTTACTTACCGACTCTTATATCTATAACAGATGAAGTCTCGTCTTTAGCTTCCAAGCGCCATCGACAGTGGACCTGATATACAAACAGAATTTATAAAGCATGCCACGGTGAAACTTGATTGGTGAGTTGCAAACAGAATGATGAATCAAGAACCAGATTTTCCTCATAGGTAACACACCTCAAAGTAAGAACCAAAAGGAACATCATGTGGCTGTTGCACAGTTTCAAAAACCTGAAAGAAGGGAAGACAAGTATCATCAGACAGGATTTTCTTTTCATTTTGCCTAAACAACATTAGCAACTATACTATCCCACGGGAAACAAATTTTAATGAATCATTCCTACCAGCACTTTCTTATCTGGTGATAGAACAACGTGCTGCCATTCCGTCACAGCAGTGTCTGGTGGACACATAGGACTATTACAAATGGATCTGAACTTAATCTCTCTAACTTGACCATCATATTCTTCAGCAGTATGCCACGGCTCAATCTAAAAGACAACAAGCAGACAACAATGAAGTTCCTGAGAAGTAGAGTCTTATGAGTGCAGCTTTAAAACATGTAAGCAATACTGTGGAATCCGCAAAAAAAGAGCACATATGTATGAAGACTATCTAGATACCAATGCCAAACTTACATTAAGATTTTTATCCTTCCGTGCAGATCTGTACTCATTTGTATAAGTGGAATCATCAGCCAAGAGGACGTTCAGGACGTGCTCAGGTGTGCTGGCAAAAACATCCTGCATACAAGGGTATGATGTAGAAAATTCAAAACAATATCTTCGAACAACTATAGCACTAACAAGAAAAACCGAATGTTTACATTGTAGATGTTGACAAGGACTTCTTCCTTGATGAAAGCCTGAAACTTTACAGGTATAGCTGCAGTATCTTCAGGAGCTTTAACTTGTACTTTACCACCTCCTTTCACAGAGCTACTATGAGCACGTAAAGCAGATTCTGCTCTCTCCTATATGGTACGAAAGCAACCCAACAGATGTAACATGTTAAGATTTCAGGCTACAACATCAAATTTAACTTCTTGATTAACCAGCAAAAGTAACATATAAACGTAAAAATTTCTTTATAAAAATGGAGAGAGACCTTCTTTTCAACTTCTAACATTGCATGATAATTATTAACCGCACGCTGCAATGCTTTTAGTGTATGGTTCCTGTTCCAGAATGATGCAAATTTATACCTCACTCTACCTGAAATAAAGAAGAAATTCCACAGAGACATAAACATAACAAAGCACCACTACAGATGAAAAACTCCAAAAGCTTTGCTCCTACAGACAAATGGCTATGCCAGGAATCAAATGAGAAAATGTTCTTGCTGGCTTGTGCAGGTAAAACAGTCACTATCAAACAAGTGTTTGCTGAAGATAAAGAAAGGCATGAACGTTGATATAATCACAAAAACAAACATAATTACTGACCATCAGGAGTCCCAAGTGGGGGAACACCATGTCCACCAGCACCCATCCGTAGTATGATTGTTATAGCTGGGTTTATCAATGCATGTTGACTTCTACGAATCTATAATAAACAATAAAAAATTATGTATGGTTAGTCCGCTTATCAGTTTAAATCAACAGAAATTCGAGTGGTCAAGAAAAGAGTACTACCTCATCTATATCTCCTAGAGGGACAACAACCTACAAAATGTGATGAGGAAGTTTTTAGCATTGGTTCAAAAAACTCAGAATGTAATTACTCATAGAAGCCCTGACCTTCATTTGCTTAGAGAAGACATTGGAGTGAAAACATATGTGCCACGCGGAAACATACATTCGGCCATGATACAAGAATGACCTCTCCAGGGCACATGAATAACTGTGCTCAACAACCTAAGGAAATTGGAACATGCGTAGTCAGAGTACTGAACGTTTAACGGAAATCCCATCGAAGGCACACAATTTTTGAACTCTCATATGAGATTACTACAATGATACAGTTTGTACTAGTTAAGTTACCTCATCTGGGAGGAGATCAAATATCGTCTGCAGAGGCCCTGGCTTTTGATGTACAATTGTTGGGCCTTGCTGATCCAATGTGACCCTTCTTCTACAGGCTCCAGCATATCCAGTTACAGCCCTACCAATCAAATCCATTTGTACAAAGTCTTAAACCACAAAGGCTAGTAGATATCAAGTCAGAGGTGTGGTTCCATTGAAAATGAAAAACCAGCCAAATGCAAGTAGCATGGTTAGGTAGAACAACAAAAAACCCCTTTTTGCTTTTGTCAGCGGAAAAAAGGTGATAGTTATTGTAAAAGTTATCCCGCTCATGCAAACAGATGAAAGCCGAATTGTCATGGACCAAGACAATTCATCACTCTCCTATCTAAACAAGATAAATCCAGCTTATAGAAAGGTTGAAGTAGAACTGGCGGATTACCTAGGAGCATTTACAGGTAGTTTGATTGCATTAATGTTAAGGCAAACCTGACATACAAAATTAGATTAGTTTCTAGAGAGAAAAGAAGGATTCGATTAAAACCCTTGAAGAGAAAAATATACAAACGGAAACTAAGGAAAAACACACCTGCCCAGATGGGCTGTCTAATGAGTGCCACACTGGACCCGTTTGGCCTTCACGTTCAACATTAATAGTTACTGAGCCAAGAACAGTACTTTTCCAAATGATATCCCAATCATGAATTGTTACATTGATCTGCCATAGCAAATATATGGTAAATGTTAGAAAAGGAATCTGGTAAACGTAAAGTGCATGTTTTGCATCCGAAATTATTGAATCTATATGCCTATTTTGAAGAATAAGTGTTTTTGAATTCTTTACTAAGTCATATATAGGCGAAATTTTCATACTAGGAGATATCAAGGCTTTGAACTTAGTGATAAACCCTATGTCTCATCTTCCCATAAGAAGTCTAAACAACTTTTAGGTGAAATAAGTTTCCCACTGAGTCCTAAAGCATACTATAGCAGTAAATGATATTAACCTTAACAGGAAGCTCATCTGTGGGAAAATTGAACTCTTCACCCCACATTGGATTTCTAGAGCCAGGGACCATAGAACTGTAACAAGCACAGAGCTACATTAGACAATCAAATGTGTAAGCTCAACAACCAAACCACCAATATACGTTTTCACTTTTTTTGGATGGATAGAGATTGTTGGGAAGAAGTTATAGGACAGCGTAAAAGAGCAGGAAAGAAAATGACATCAAAAAAGTTGCTCACATGCTCCTTTGGAAAAGTTATAACATCTAATTGAAAAAGATATATAACAACCTGAATCGCTTTTCTGATCCACAATTTACAATAGCATAAGGATCTGATGTTCCATTTAAGTTAGCACCAATGAGATTTTTAGCAGCCAGCAGTTCCACCTGGAAGATCCTCATATGTTAGTGTCCTATCTATGCAGATGAATCGCAAGAATCATCAGTCTCAACACTGAGAACATTCAAGCATTTACCTTGATTATATAAGCAGCATTAGTTTGAGTGTCTCCTCTCAACTGTCCTATCTACAAAAATAAGTGCAGAAACTGCAAGTCAAAAAATTTGGAAATTACTACATGACCAGAAATTTGAAAAAAAACGCCCAATTAGAAAAGGGGAAACCCAAATTCATTCAACACCCACGAGATTGCTCCGGCTGAGCATACTGAGAAACCCCTCAATTTAGAGAAAGGAAGAAGAAATTTCAAACCTTGTCTTTGTCACCGGAATCGAGATTCTGCATGAGACGGGACCGATCAAATCCAACACAACCGACATCGTCATCTCCGCCTCCTCTGAAAGCGAACAGCCAATACGAAGCAATCAGAAAAACGGAAGCGACCACCGCAACCTCAATCTCCCACGACGACGGTAATAGAACTTCCACCGCTGACTGAATCATCTCGATCAACGGAGTAAAAAGTTGATATTCCCGAAGCGAAAAGGCGCGATCAAGAAGGTGGTCTAGGGATTTTTCCTATGGAGGAGCACACGACAAAGAATCAACATTTCTGAAGAGAAGAAACTTCGCATTCTTGAGAAGAAGAAGAAGAAGAAGAAGAAGAAGAATAAAGAAGTGAGTCAAAAAAGGACAATCGCAGCGAAAAATGGAGGAAAGAAGAAAACTGAGAAATTAGTTGTAAGGACGAATTTACGTAATTACCCTTGGAACTAGAAACAGTTGCTGGCTGAGGAACTCGAAGACTGTGAGGACTGAGGACGATCCGAGGGTAGTTTTGGCAATTAAAAAAAATCGGAACGTAAATAGCAGTAACCGTAGAACCGTCGTACAAAGAGACTTTTTATAAACTGAAAAATGAAAAAATCTGTCCAATGTACGCATGATGTATAAATTAACCAAATTTTCTTACTTGTTGATTATAAAAGTCAAAGATAAAAAAGTTATAACACCCTTTAATATATGATTCAGATGACCAAAAACAAAACAAAAGTTATAACTTGTAAGAAAAATAATATTTTTAAGAGCTTACCAAAATCCACCCTAGTCAAATTGAACCAAACCAAACTACCAAAACTAATTGGATTATTTAAGTTTGGTTCAAAATTGTCAATCCGAACTGGTGAAACGAATTTGATATTGAGATTAAATGTCTATTGTAACTTATTTGATATTACCAAGTGTGGTAGTTTAGTGATGCACTTAGATCTTTCCAAAAAAATGTGTTACCTAAATTTTTTTAATCCGAATTCCACTTAAAAAAATTGTCGATTCTAAAAAAAAAGAGATTTATAGGATGGATACGTGTTCATGAAGATACCGAATTCAAATCTCAAATTTACGCGGTAAAAATAACACTTAACTATGATATTAACATTAAATGTCTATCATAATTATATCATAGTCTTTACTTTTAACTCCGATCGAAAGCAGTCAATCAAACTGGTATATGACTCAAATTCATCAATCAATTTATAGTGTCTTACTTTTCTATTAATTCAGTGTTTTTCTTAAAACAAAGTTGTAAAATTAGATTAAAAAATTAAATAAAAGATAAAAGTGTAAAATATACTTCAGATAATTTAATCTAAAAAAACTCTATTTATAGAAATATATATTCTTTTATTGCATATCTAATTAACAATTAAAAAAAATCTAGGATACAATAGATTTGATTTCTATAACCTAGTAAACCGGATAATGATCCATGCTTAAGACTAATTCAGTTTAATTTCTCGGTTCGGTTTTTAAAAGAAGTGGTTTCAATCGAAGAAAAGGCGAATGGAAAGAGGCCACGTGGAAAACAAAGGAGACAGATAGAGAGGGAAGGACCCGTTTTAGGTTTTTTGATTGAAGTATAAATAGATTTGATCAGTAGTCGTTTTTTTAAGTGCCTTTACACATTCTCTTTTCTCCTTCTTCTTCTCTCTTACTCTCTTCTCGCCGCAAACGCCCCCAAACCTCACTCACTCTCTCTTTCTCTGGTAATCTCGTCATCTCTCTATCTTCTTTGTTGTATACGGTAGCTCTAAGTTTGATTCTTTATGAGTTTTACTCATTTTCTTTGCTTAGATGGTTCCAAATGTTTTTACTTTTACTTTTTGTCTTTGTTGCTACCTTGTGAGCTCCATCTCTGTTCTTGTTCGTGGGTTAGATTCCTTTCTTTGATGGTATTTAAGATTCTTTGAGCATAATTGTTGAGAATTGAAGTCAGTTTTGTCCCGGTTGCTCGAAAGTTTCGAGCTTTGTAGATTACTAGTGATGGAGGCAGCTTCAAATCCGAACAATAGGAATACTTAGAATGGAATTAAATTGTGGTACCTCTACTTTTTGTCTGCCATGTGAGCTCCAACTCCGTTCTTGGTCGGAAGCTAGCTTCCTTTTAAATAGTTTTTCAGATTCCTTGAGTATAATTGTTCTGATTGAAGTCGGGTTTGTCTCGGTTGCTCAAAAGTTTTGAGCTTTGTAGATTGCTAGTGATAGAGGCAGCTTCAAATCCGAACAAAAGTAATACTTCGATTGTGCTTCTCCTGAGATTACTTTAAAGGTTTTACTTTGGCAATGAACAGAAGCCTACAGCTTTGTCTTTTATAGTTTAATCTAAGTAATTTTGAATACTTAGGTAATGGAAATCCAGATTCTTAGTTAATTTAGAGAGGAAATTGGATTATACAGAATAGAAGTGCGCTCCGGGTAGTTTGAAAGGAAAGTGACGAGATTTCAAGAATTCTACTAAGATTTTATCTTGCTTGATGTATTCTTCTTTCAATCTGAATGTTATATGCGTTAGATGTAAGCTGTAGCAGAGGTACTCACAGTCTTTTATCCCCAGGATCTTCATCGAGGAGCATCACCCGGGTTTTAACTTACGGGTTCCAATGTGAAATAAGAGTATGTGTTATCAGTTGTGATGACTGTTGCTGAACCACATATGGAGCTCAATCAAGAAATTAAACAATTCAATGCTGAGAAATTATCGCCAAAGAAAGAGCAAAGTCCTGGAGGAGAACATGAAGATTGTGGTCTTACCAGTGTTAATACAAGTGAGGAAACTGTGACTTCAGTTTCTGGTGGTGAGGAATTGGATGTTGATATAGTTGAATCTGATGAAAACAACACATCCACCACTGATGATGACCCAAACGCTACTGAATATTCAAGCTCATTTTCCGACACTGCATCTGAGAATACTGACATGTTGCTTAATGGACTAACCGGAGAAGCTGAGGTCGAATCTCATTATTGGGATGAAACCGATCTAGGACCTGCGTATGATTCTTTTAGCAGCATTTTTCATTTTAGGTGTGTTTTCTGCCTAAATCCTTCTCGGTTCTTTCTTTTGTACTATTCTTGCTGTTTCTCTAATTACTTTTATCTTCCGTGTTTTTTTCTAGGAAGAAAAGGCTAACTAATCACTGGAGGAGATTTATCAGGCCACTGATGTGGCGATCCAAGTGGGTTGAGTTAAGAATTAGAGAGTTAGAGTCTCGGGCATTAGAATATCCGAAAGAGCTTGAGTCATATGATCAAGAAAAGCTTGAAGCTAATATTGATCCATCTGTGTTGGAAAGTTGTGGTGAGGGAATAAAGTCATTGCCTTTTTCTAATCCGTGTTACAAAAAAGGAGCAGCAAAGAGGAGAAGAAAGCGTAAGAAGGTCGAGACCACAGATGATATAACTTCATATATGGCATGTCACAACCTCTTTTCTTATATCGGTAAGAGACTAATATACTCGTAACAGTATTAACTCCATAACTCTGTCCTTGCTTTGAGCATATCCTTCATATATTGCTGCGGTTTTTGTTGCAGAGACCAAGAGATTGAGCTCAGATGGAATGTCATTGGCTGATGACTTTGGTGGTATGTTCACTAAAACTGCAATAATTTCTCATTTTTTCAGACTGTTAATGTTTTGGTGATATGTTGCTTCGGGCAGTTGCAAAAGATCCACGGATTGATTCAAAGGAACCGGTAGACTTAGATGACGATGACTCACTTTTTCATCACCGAGAAGGAGATGGTGTCTTAGAAGAGATTCTCTGGAAAATCGAGCAGGCGCATTCGCAAGTTCATAGATTAAAAACCCAAGTTGATGTTGTGATGTCCAAGAATGCAGCAAGATTCTCTTCCTCAGAGAACCTGAGCCTTCTTGCTGCAAGTTCTGCGCCTAGCCCAACGGTTTCAGCTGGAGGAAATGGAGATGTGATCTCCATTGGTGCAATGTACAACTCTTCACAGCATATGCCAGATTATGTTCTTGGTGACTTAGTTTTCTCATCTGAAGGAGTGATTTCGAGCTATGGGGATGCGTTTCATATTCCTGACATAATTGAAAGTACTGTTGGTCTTTTCGCTGATGCCGATGTTACTTTACATCATCCCCAAATTGGAGATTCTTGTGAAAATGTAAGTTCTCTTTGATACTTAAGTTATGTATCTCAACATCTTCTTCCATGTTTTCTGATTCAACTTATTGTAGATTTTGGATAATATCTTGATTCGAAATGGAGTAGCTGAAGAAATGAATGCTGATTTGATGGAAACTAGTAGCCGTGACGAAGCTGAGAAAGCAGAGGAAGGAGAAGGAACCAGTGTGCCACCATTTCAGCAAACTCGAGAAACAGAACAATATCACCAAGAGAAATCTTTGGTAGTACAAGGCCGTCAAGATTCGGTTCTTAGATCATGCTTAGCTTCTGAAATGCTTGTTCCTAGGAACAAAAGGACAAGGGGTGGAGAACGTAAAGCGAGTCCTTGGTGCAAGAAACATCTCAGCGATCCTGAAAGCCAGTGACTGATGACAAAACTCACTAAGCTTTTGATGAACAGAGTCTCTCATGCCTCTTTGAATCTCCCTTAAATCATAGCGACTATTTCTACTTCAATCTCCTGTTTCTAAACATTCTTTTAGATTTTTCTTTCTTTCTGCAGAATCTGTGTGTTTACAGAACATCTAACTTTGTTTTTTTTTTTTTCATATCATTTTCTTCTTTAGCTTCTTTTCTGTTTTATGATGATGAAAAGTTAGAGAGAAGACACAAACTGTGTATAATAAAGCTTTAGATTGTAGTTCTATTACAACATTATAAAAACCATGTCAGCTTCGAAGAACATGTTAAAATTTATGCTTTCTGGAGTTCGTCCTTTTTTATGTCAACAATTTCTTGAATTCTTAGGAGTACGATGAAATATATGATATGAGCATCATCTTCTTCGTTTCACTCTCTCGGTTTCTTTAGTTTTCAAAAATGATAATATTTCTACTGTATTATATAATAAGCTATTGTACCCATTTATTATATTTGATGAATTTTTATTTTTTTCCGTCAAAAAGTATATTTGATGAATATAGAGCATATATTTACTGTTTCACGAGTTTGTGATCAAAAATTTAAATTAAATGTTTGGAACTTTTTTATTATTTTTTTATGAAATGAGAAAGTATGAAGGTGGATTCTTTGTGTAGCCTTGGTGGCCTATCATGTGCCTTCGGTGGGTGATAATCAAAAAGTGGCTACTTCAAGTGGAAATTAATCTGATTCTGATCATCCCGAAAAAAAATATATGAAAAGATTAAAAATAAAAAAAGCTTCAAGTTTCAGCTTTACTAGTTGTTTGTTTAAATAATTGTTGGGCATTGAATAATTAAATTAATTTACAAAAACTAACAGGGCCAATCATAATGTTGTAGCAGCTTTTTGGAGGTTCTTGTTCTTGATATAACACCACCCACGATATCAAATTGAGAACCATGATTGATTATACTATCTACATATTTATCAATTATTTGTGATTTGTTTGATCTTTCTATAAGTGTCCTCTTTTTACAATTCATTCACTTATCACAATTTTAGCACGCGGTGCGATAGGTGGTTATGTTGACGATACGAGTAGCGATGTTAAGAAATTATAAACGTGACTTGTAATAATTGATCGGGTATACATAGTACATATGATTAAATAAATTTCATAGAGTGAAAACAACTCATTTGTGAAGCACACCCTCTTGCTTGAATTTTTCACATCATTATAACAAAAATTACAAAAGGGACTTTGCAAATATATTATTTGATGGACATGCATATACATCATTATGTGTAAATATTAGTAAATAGTGTATGTCAAAGCTAATAAATGCTCTAACTATGATGCATGCCCATAATAATCATCTTTCAAAAGAAGATGGTCCCATGAGGTTAACATGATTAATCCAGCACTTAATCCCTTTCTTAATTATTCTCATATATTCTATGTAGTCTATATAATAATATTAGTAATCTCTATTGGAGGAGGGTGAGCTCAAGTAAAAGATTAGGAAGAACTCAAATATTACATAAGAATTTATAATATTACAAGGAGAAGATGTTTATATCATCAAGTGACGAATTATAAGTTTCGTAAGGAAAGAATTAGATTTGTATGATAAGAAATTATGGTAATTGGTTTTGTGCCAAAACTCGGATTATTCCTATATAAACTAGAGTCGCTATGTGATTTTCATAATTTTATAAAAGCTATAATCTTTACGTGAGTTTCACTATTGTAATCTAATAACTAAACAAAATCATTATACAACAACCATTATGCTTCAGATTAATGAATATAACATGTAAAATATGAATCAAGGCTCATATGAGATTTGATGAGAGAAGACTACTCCTTAAAGGCTTCCAATATTGAAAGTGGATCATGAGGACTATGGTAATTGCATTAAAAGACCAATTCTCTTCACTTTCTCTTTACAATTTTTGAATCTCTTATCTCTCTCACTCTCTCTCTCTCTCCACAACTACAAGACTCCTATGACTGTAAAAGCAAGAGAGAGAAGAGAAAACAGCAAATCTTAAAGAATGAAATAAAGAGGAAAAAAGCTAGTCAATTGTTTAACTCACACTCTCCCTCTCTCTCTCTCTCCTCTCTCAAATTCTCTAAAATTGGCGTTGGGCAGATGAAAAAAATTCCCCATCTTCTTCTCTATCCTTTGGCTATATCTCTCTCTAAATTATTCACTCACTCTCTGTCTTCTTCTGTTTCATGCAAGATTCAAAGACCTCACCTGCAAGGTATGCATATTACCTCACTCCCTTAATCGATGCTTAGTACTCAGTTTTGGATTTTTTGGTTTACTTCAAAATCAATCAGGGTTTAATAACACTCACCTAATTATGTAACTGGTTGGGGATTTCTCTTAGAAGCAAATGAAATACCATATCACATTCTCATTCTTGCAGAGAGATCATATTCTCATAGGTTTATATTGTTATACATGATCTAATATGGGTTTTTCCCAGATTTTGGTTCCAAACCAGATAAGCAGTCCCAATTCTCACACTCAAAATGATTCTTTTGATCATACTTTAAGACTGAAAAAATTCAGACTTATTTTATTATTTGATAAATCCAAAGGAATCTTTGATATCAATAGGTGGTAAAATAGACTTTGTAATTTGACAAAAATAAAATAAAATAGGACTTTGCAACCTTCTTTGGGCCAATACTGGGCTTAATCTCTCAATTCTGCCCAGCTGTCTATTGTTTGTTCTTTAAAACGGCCATAAATATACACTACTACAAGATACGTATCAAATACAAAAAAGACATGTACCATAATAAAGATGCTTTGATTTTGATGTGATTCATAAATTTCAGATTTTTAATTATTTATTTAACGGTTTTATGTCATAACACAACTGTCTTAAATTAATGAAAAATAGTTACTGATCCATAATTGGTAAATAAATAAAAATCCTAAAAGAAACTATTATTTTGTTTCCTTGTTAAAGTCAAAGAAGAAAATAAAAGTTTTCTTCTTGTTTCCTTTTTCCTAAACCCAAACTTGGAATCTAATTACCCCATTTTTAGAAGTTGTAAGCAATTAGCTTTTCCAATTTGAAATCTCTTACGCGCTTTGTAATAAAAAAATTTGTTAAATTTAAATTTTATTATAGTCAACACCAACAAAAAAAAGAAAACAAAATGTGTGAGTGTGACATAATTAAAAAGGTAATGGCAAACAGAAAACCTTGGTACCAGAGAGCTATGGCGGTGGCGAGATTCGCCACGAATTGGAGAACAATCCCTAAATCATCACCACAACCACCAGAGAATATTCGTCCGTCTCGAAACCCTAGCGTCAACAACAAGTCATCGAATCAAAACCAAATTCATCATCAGCTGAGGAAATGCACGTCTCTGAAGGTAGCTGCGAATTCGTTTACTAGGGTTTGTCTCTGTGCTCCAATCGGTCCATACGACGATGTTTTCCGAAATTACGTTCCGCCGAGAAGAAGCTCTAGCTATCCTCCGTCGAAGCCTCTTCCTATGGTGACGGAGACAGCGATTACTACGGCTGTTGCGACGGCGGCAAGGATGAGTACGGATTCAGGGAGGAGGATGTTTTTTAGAGGGAATTCGTTGAAGGAGAACGCGTTGATGAGGAGGTTTGTGGTGGCCGAAGAAGAAGCGATGATGGAGAATAGAAGGAGGGATCAAATGGAGATTGTGAGGAAGAGGAATCAGATGAGGAGGAAGAAGAAGCTTGGACCTAGTCCTCTTAGTCGTATGGTTATTGCTGAAGATCATCAAGTTTGTCATCTATGAAACTTTTATCATCAAGAACAGAGAAAATTTCAAAAGAAGAAAGAAGAAGTTTTTTGTTATTGTAATTGTGTTTTTTTTTTTAATGAACTCAGAGATAATTAACAAGAATACGGTGCCGTTTGTTTATTTAGTTGTTTTTTTTGGGGTCAAGTTTTATGAAGGATGGAGGTAAACACTAAAAAGAGTTAAAATGGTTAACTTTGATTTCTTTGGTAATGCATTACCGTTGCTAAACTAGTCAATTGATTATATAATATTGGATGCTTAAGATTGAAGACTGGTTGGTTTTGCTATCGTTCTCTTGATCAGAAATTTAATAATTAAGACTAAAGTCAATATATATTGCTTACTTCCATTGTATATGGATGTGTACATAATTGATTTTTTTTTTCTAGAATGTCAATGTAATCTAGTCTTTATGTATATATTGATTATTGCTTGCATGCATGCATCTACATAAAAACATAATTATATCATGTTACATGTTTAGTTAGCTTAGCTTGAAAGGCACTCAAAAGCTCGGGTCTCTGAAGTATCTGACATCATGTGATGTTTATACTCTAGCATTTCTTCATGTTTCCTGTTTATAACATTTTTATATCCAGATTTTCCTCTAAAGACATAAATCAACCAATAATTATACCAAAAACTATACTAATACTTCAATAATTACATCATGATTTTTTGGAATTAGAAACTTTGTTGTGATTCCTCTTCTCAGCTAATTGAGTAATTTTACATGACTAAAACAATAAATTCTTCGATAAAAAGGTTAATAACGACCATAGTTAATGGAGGCAGTGGGCATATTCTCACGAATGCATTCAAACGTGCATTCGCATTCAAACGTGCCGAATGCACTAAACACATTTCACCATTCAAAAGCAAAATGATGCAGCCCATAGTTACTAACTTACTACTATGGCTGGGATAAATATTTGTTATTTTCATTGATCATTGTATTTTAAATCATATTTCTATTTAGTTAGGACTAGGGTTAATTTCATTTTTTTTATAATTTTGAGATTTTCTATATATAGGTTTTCTTAGGTCGAAGATTTTACGAACTTTATGATTTGATGAATACGAATATTTATGATTATACAAACTTTTTCAGTATACGTTTCAATTATATATTCAATATTTTCGTAAAAATCTGATACAAGAAGATCAACGACAACATTAGTATTACATAACGTACGTGTTTCTACTGTATGACAAAATCCACAAAATCGGTTTTACAAAAGTAACAAAACGTTGTATTCGACTCGATCGTCATATCAGTGTTAAAGTTTTCTAAATTCAACTGCATATAAGTCCTATTGATCGTCCTATATCTCTAGTTGATCGTATCTAAATGAAATCACAAAAGAAATTTGGTGACAAAAACTGGAGAAATATAAAGTTGATAGAAAAAAAAAGAAACACGCACTTGCGCGACCAAAGTGTGTCAGCCTATGAAGAAGAAGGAATGTTGGGAAGGAGACTTGTCAGTTGTCACTTTGGGTTAATTGCAAGTTTTTTGTTTTTCAATCTTCTTGCTTGAATTGTATTCCAAGCTCATATCATTTCATTATTATTCTTACTTACTTTTTAACATCGAACCTCGCTTCTATTATTATCATTAATTTATTCCCATTATTACGTACTGATGAAAATCTGAAACAACTATTACACTTTTATCCCAAAACATCAATGTCAAGCTGGTTGAGTTTTTATTTTAACAAATAGTATATGTTTAGTACCGTATTTGGGCTATGAGATAATGACACAACTTTTCAATCTAAATAGTATAACTCTCTTTTCAAATAATATAAAAAAGAACAGTTAATTATCTTCCAACTAACAATGTTTTATATTTCTTAACATAATTTTCATAGGGATAATGGTTTCATTCTCATAAAAACCAACTCACGGTGGTTTAGTTTTTGAATGATTCATCATTGTCCATAAAGAACTAGAGTTTGATTCCATTACGAAATTTAATTATACAGTAGTTGAAAAATTGTAAAAATTTTAAATGACATAAGTATCCAATTTTCACATATTTTTAAGATTAATTAGTCGGATTTTGGATTCAAAAATCTTCTTCTTTTTGGTTGGTAAAGGATTGGGAAACAATGTTTTCTTTATTTTATTAAAAAGTAAAAAAAAAAAGCAATTACACACGAATTCATACATAAATCCAAAACATCATTCATCGTAATCGAAGCAATAGCATTCGGGATAAGATTTAATAAATGAAATTTTAACGATAAAAAAAAATAAAAAAAATTCGGCTAATCTATTTGCAAGACAATTAGCTTTACTGTATACATAGAAAATTTGGATTATCCCGTCTCTCAATATGAAACAATGACACAAACGTATTAGGAATGACAATGGATGATAATCACTTATCCCTATCTTAAGAAACTCAACCACCATCTCCAAATCTACTTCCAATTCCAAACGAGAGATTTTTTGTTTCCAATCTATATACAATCTATAGTAGACACCCCACAATTCTATATTTTCTACAAACACTAAAATTTTATGCGTTAAAATTCTAAATTTCAAATTCTGTAAACATTTTTTTAAAAATCCGTAACTTATATGAGAATACCTGATGAATATAACCGTTGATAAATGATGATTAATCGATTATTATAAAGAAGCGAGAAAAAAAAAAAAAAAAAAAAAGAGGGGTACAAAATTTTGATTTTTGACTTAAACTGACATAAGTATGAAATCATGCGCGTATAAAGGCGCGTGTGGTCGTCACACACGACCAAAGAATAAACCTCGTCTACGATAAAAAAAAAATCTTGAGATTGGTCACAACATAAAAAACATTTTAATTTTTGCTTCTTCAATAGCATCATTAACTGACGTAATCATGATAAGTATACGACAGAATCCCTCCACCAAACCTAACCGTTTTGGTCCAAATTTATTATTTGTAACATCTTAACTAATGTAACTTAACATTTAACAATTATGATGGTTTTAATTTTTTAGACTGTTACTACTACTAGCTTTCACTATCTAACATCTAAGTCGGGTTCATTAATGATTATATCAACAGTTTTTGGTCGAATTTTGAAATCGAGTTTGGTTTCCTTAAAATGTTTGTCTTTATGATGAAGTAAAGTTAAAACAACATTGAGTGAGAAAGTGGCCAACTAATTCTCTCTGTACCGTCAATCTAAAATTAATTTGATTTGATTTGATTAATCCAAAAGGTGGTCAGAGAAAAAAAAGAGAAAGGTTTTAAATTTCTTCCATACCAGCTAGACCCAGAATCAAAGTAGCAGACTTTTTCTACATATTCAAAGTAATTTAACCACCAAAAAACCAAAATATAGAAAGAAAAAGAAGAATATGTTAGAAAAGCAATAAGAAGAAGAAGAAGAAGAAGAAGAAAGAAGAAAATTTAATAGACAAGAGTCTTTCTTCTTTCTCTGGTTGCTTCTTTTTTATTTCTTTCTCTGGAACAGCTTTTCTCTGAGAAACCCCAGATTCAAGGTAAGTGATTCATGTTGCTTGTGATTATCCCAATGATTTTTTCCATCTGGTTTTCGAAAAAGATGGGTTTTTTTTTTGTCGTTGGGTCTGCTTAATTACAAGAGTTGTGTATAATTTGTTTTGTTGGTTTCTTTTATCTGTTTCTTGTCTAAGTTATCTTTTAGAGTTGTTGTTTTAAAACCTCTGTATACTCTTGACGAAAAATTTCCAAACAAAATCGATAATAATACTAATATCTGCTGCATAATTAAATTTCTAATCAATTTACCTAATTTGGGGTAGTGTTATAGAGTTGGATTTAAGATTTCTCAAAAGTTAAAAAAACTTTCCTATTTCATGAAAGCTCAACAACTTCAAATCTTTCTTTTCTGGCAGTTTCCTCTTGTCTTTGATTGTTCGAGTTCTTCGGATTTTCTTGTATTACTCTTTTGTCTGAAACTGCTGTTTCAATTTGGAATATGTTGCAGGAGTTTTTGTTGTTGAAGCTGTTCCTCCTTGGTAAAACAGAGCAATCATGCTAACTTGCGCCGTCTTTTCAAATCTTGGCCATCATTAAACTCAGTAAGCTATAATTGTTTTAAACCATCTGCTTGAATCAAGAAAAGCTTCAAAATGTTCATGTTCTCTTTCTTGTTGTTAGTAATTAAAAGGAAAGTAATGTTCAAGAAATGGGGAAGAAAGGAAGTTGGTTTTCTGCAATCAAAAGGGTTTTCACACCACATTCCAAGGAGAAGCAGCTAAGCAACTACAACGTAAGAAAGTTTTTAAATACTTACCTTTAATTTCATAAACATAAATGATGAATTGATGATGATTGAAGTGTATATACATTTTGGTGTTTTATGGTTTTGTGTTTTGAAAGCAAGAACCAGAGAGAAAGAGTGAAAACAAAGAAAAGAAGAAGAAAGGTTTCGGAAAGAAGCCAAGGAATGGAGAAAGCAATTCATTTCTTCCCATTTTTAGACAGCCTAGTAGTATCGAAAAGATTTTGTGTGAAGCAGAACGAGAGCATAACCTTGTCTTTAGGCCACCAACTCCCACGGATCGAGCAAAGGCGTCATCAGCCTCTGTTCCATCTCCTTCTTTTAGGCCTGCTTCTCCTAAAGTGCCTTCTCAGAGATATGTCTCTTCTCCAAAACCAATTTCGCCAAGAGTTGCTTCCTCTCAAGCCCCTTCTCCAAAGCCCCCTTCTCCAAAGCCTCCTTCTCCAAGAGCCGTTTCGCCTCGGACTGTGCAGCGACGTGAGTTTGTGTATAGACCAGCGCCAACTCTACTGGTCAAAAATGCTTATGCAACAAAGATTCAAGCAACTTTCAGAGGTTACATGGTAATGTAAAACATTCTGTTTTGTCACCATTAATCAAACAGTAGCATCCACAATTAAAGAGATGGAAATTTGTTTGTAGGCAAGGAGGAGTTTCAGAGCTTTGAAAGGTCTTGTCAGGCTTCAAGGAGTGGTGAGAGGACACAGCGTGAAGCGTCAAACGATGAACGCTATGAAGTATATGCAGCTTTTAGTCCGCGTTCAAACTCAAGTCCAGTCACGTCGCATTCAAATGCTGGAAAACCGAGCTAGGAATGATAAAGATGACACCAAATTAGCCTCTAGCCTCATGGTAAGTGCTCTCATGAAACTTTAGTGAGACAAGAAAAGATGTCTCTCAACTGAATCGTTTGAGCATTATTATTCTTTCTCGCAGTCTGAGGATTGGGACGACAGCGTGCTGACAAAAGAAGAAAAAGATGCGAGGCTACATAGGAAAATTGATGCAATGATCAAAAGGGAACGGTCCATGGCCTATGCTTATTCTCACCAGGTATACACTCATCTCTTCTTCTTCATACTCATCATATTCGTACCAATGTAATATCTACGATTTTTTTGCCAACAACACTCTGTGACTTTGCTTGTTTGCTACGCAGTTATGGAAAAACAGTCCAAAGTCTGCTCAGGACATTCGAACACGTGGGTTCCCACTTTGGTGGAACTGGGTGGACCGGCAGAAGAACCAAAGCCAACCATTCAGGCTAACACCAACACGACCGAGCCCGAGCCCTCAGCCTCAAAGTAGCAACCAAAACCATTTCAGGCTCAACAACAGTTTCGACACATCCACACCCAATTCATCAAAATCCACATTTGTTACTCCATCTAGACCCATTCATACTCCGCAACCATACAGTAGCAGCGTTTCGAGATACTCACGAGGAGGAGGAAGAGCCACAGAAGATTCTCTTTTCAAAGATGATGATAGCCTCACAAGCTGCCCTCCATTCTCAGCTCCAAGTTACATGGCTCCAACAGTCTCAGCTAAAGCAAAACTGAGAGCAAACAGCAATCCAAAAGAGAGGATGGACCGTACACCGGTGAGCACAAACGAGAAGAGACGGAGTTCGTTCCCTCTTGGTTCGTTCAAATGGAACAAAGGGTCATTGTTCATGAGCAGCAACAGTAACAACAAGGGTCCAGGTTCATCTTCTTCTGGTGCTGTGGTGCTTGAGAAGCACAAAACCCTCAAATCCGTAGGAAATTTGAGTAATGATTCTACTGTTTCGATGCCTGCAACAGTTGGGAGGAGGGCTTTTAACAGATTTGCGTGATTTGACTTTTTATTTTATTTTTCTGTCCCAGTTGATTCTTCTTTGATTTGTTTATCTTACATCAAATTTTATGAGTGGTGATGATTTTGAGTGTTGTTTGTGTTCTTGATTACGAATCTTTACAGATGTAACATAATAATAAAAAGTAAACAACAAAAGCAGAGGATTTGGATTGTACAGTGTGATCTTCTTTATATATCTAAAATCACTGGTCAAATAAAAACGCCAAGAATATGATCTACCATTTTCCAGAACTAGGGTTTCGATTTTCAACCTACAGAGATTTTGCGTGTTAATCCCGAATCTGTCGTAATGTTCTACGAGGTTATGTAGAGCATATCAATATTTTAAAATTAAAGGTCAATCCATGATACATTGGCGTCATGTATCATCATTTTTCCTTAAAATATATATATATATATATATATATATATAGTCATAACTTTGGTTGTGATAATTGATTTGTTTTCTTCTATTGTTTTGATGCTTTCACACTGTTAATCCACAAAAGGATTAGTGATCACCAAAATATCCTTGTTGCAAATTTTGACCAAATGCCCTCAAAGTCAAACCTTTGACTTTTTAGTGTTTCTTCTCAACACTCAATAGATGATAATATTACAGATGATCAAAATCTTTCACACAACCCAAAAAAAAACCATCAATGTTTCTCTGCCAAGTAATTCTTGCTCTGTTCCTTACTCTGTTTTACAATTCCCATGGCTACTTCGTCTCACAAGGATCTGTAGGAATCGGCTTCAACGGTTACTTCACTTTAACCAACACAACAAAACACGCATACGGTCAAGCTTTCGACAGCGAGCTTTTTCTAGTCAAGAACTCATCAACAGGTCTCTTATCATCTTTCTCAATCAACTTCTTCTTCGCGATCGTCCCTGAGCATAATCATCAAGGCTCACACGGTATGGCTTTCGTTATCTCTCCCACAAGAGGCCTTCCCGGAGCTACCTCGGATCAATACCTTGGAATCTTCAACGAGACAAACAACGGTAAAACCTCGAATAACGTGATAGCTATCGAGTTAGATATACATAAAGATGAAGAGTTTGGAGATATTGATGATAATCATGTTGGGATTAACATTAATGGTTTGAGATCTGTTGTCTCTGCTTCTGCTGGTTACTATGATGATACAGATGGAAACTTTATAAATCTTTCTTTGATCAGCAGAAAGGTAATGAGGCTTTCGATTGTTTATAGTCAACCTGATCAACAGCTCAATGTTACTTTATTCCCTGCTGAGATCTCTGTTCCGCCTCAGAAACCGCTTCTGTCTTTGAACCGAGATCTCTCGCCGTATTTGCGTGAGAAAATGTATCTTGGATTCACTGCATCTACAGGGTCGGTTGGAGCAATACATTACATGATGGGTTGGCTTGTTAATGGAGTAGTCGAGTATCCGAGATTGGAGTTTGGTAATCAACCAATCCTTCCTCGATATCCCAAGAAATCGTCTAATAGAACAAAAACGGTTTTAGCGGTCTGCTTAACGGTATCCGTGATTGCTGCGTTTGCCGCCTCGTGGATCGGTTTCGTCTTCTATCTGAGGCATAAGAAGGTTAAAGAGGTTCTTGAGGAATGGGAGATTCAATATGGACCTCATAGGTTTGCTTATAAGGAGCTTTACAATGCCACAAAGGGTTTCAAGGAGAAACAACTCCTTGGGAAAGGAGGTTTTGGTCAAGTCTATAAAGGAACACTTCCAGGTTCTGATGCAGAGATCGCTGTGAAGCGGACTTCTCACGATTCAAGACAAGGGATGAGCGAGTTTCTAGCCGAGATTTCAACCATTGGTCGTCTCAGACATCCGAATTTAGTCAGGCTTTTGGGGTATTGTAGGCATAAAGAGAATCTCTACTTGGTTTATGACTTTATGCCTAATGGAAGCCTTGACAAGTATCTGAACCGTAATGAGAATCAAGAACGGCTCACTTGGGAACAACGTTTCAAGATTATCAAAGATGTTGCAACTGCTCTACTACACCTTCATCAAGAATGGGTACAAGTCATCATTCATCGAGATATCAAACCGGCTAATGTTTTAATCGACCATGAAATGAATGCGAGGCTAGGGGACTTTGGACTGGCGAAGCTGTATGATCAAGGATTTGATCCTGAAACATCTAAAGTAGCGGGAACATTCGGGTATATCGCACCAGAGTTCTTAAGAACAGGAAGAGCAACTACAAGCACTGATGTTTATGCCTTTGGGTTGGTAATGCTTGAAGTAGTTTGTGGTAGAAGGTTGATTGAACGACGTGCAGCGGAAAACGAAGAATATCTTGTGGATTGGATCTTAGAGCTTTGGGAAAATGGGAAAATTTTCGATGCTGCAGAGGAAAGTATACGTCAAGAACGAAACAGGGGACAACTTGAGCTGGTTTTGAAGCTCGGTGTGTTGTGTTCGCATCAAGCCGCTTCGATTAGACCAGCTATGAGTGCGGTTATGCGGATTTTGAATGGCGTTTCTCAGCTTCCAGATAATCTTCTTGATGTCATAAGGGCTGAGAAATTCAGAGGATGGCCAGAGACATCAATGGAAGTACTACTTGATGTGAATTCATTGAGTACATTGGAGTTAACAGATACATTTGTCTCCCACGGACGTTGAAATTTTTAGTTTACCATTGATTCTTTGGTTACCAAGATTACACATATCTGAGATTGATGCACATTTATACTTGCTTTGTAGAGTATAGCAGCAACACAAAGGCAATCGTATTTTTTCCAAACTTTTTTTATATCCTTCTGTATTCTGATACAATTTTATATAAACAATTAAATATTTGATCTTCGTATCCTTCAAAGTCATCCCTGTAGGCAGTATTTCTAGATCAGGTAAGATATCGAATTTAATATTTGTCCATTGTAAGGTAATTCTTATGAAATTGGCAATTTTAACTGAATGAATGGTTATGAGATCTTTAAATACAACAGTAAGCGCTATGATTTGCCAATTAGTTTAGAGTACCTACAGAAATTATCATCTAAGTAGGGGAAGAAACAAGATCAAACAAAGTTCAGAATGGACCATAAATTAAGTTAATGAATCCTAACGTTGCCTCTGCAATATATTATTATTACCTAAAGTTGAAATTTCAAACCTATAAGAAACCCTAAAGATGCAGATCTTGAAACCTACGAAGAAGATGAAAAGCATCGGAAAACCAAAAAAAAAATAAAAAAAAATAAAGATCTGGATTTTGATTATGAATGTAGCGACTTGTTCGAGGCCACGATCAACATTAAGAAAACTTGATAGGCACGGAGAATCGCTATTTCTTATTGCCAACCTTCAAGGCAACTTACGCCATTTTTTTAATTTGACGTCATTGCTCTGCTAATTGGCTTTCTTGAAACCATATTGTCAAAAAAAACACAAAAAAATTCGAAACACAATATAAACCCTTAAAAAGCCGTGAAAGACAACTAAAAACCCTAGATGATTAAGCAAGAAAGAATGACTTGGTATCGAACTTGGAGATGATTTTTGAAGTCCAAGCTTTTACTGATTTATATAGAAGAAACAGAAGCGGCTGCAGAGGAAGAAGTAGAAACCCTAATTTCATTATTAAATCAAAGCGAAGAAATCTAAGTTAATGGGCCAAAGGGCCTCCTTTCGATTCAAAATGGGCTCAGATCCACAAAGTAATTGCTCTGAAATTATTATATGTCATATAATAATAAACTATATATTACTCGGAAAAATATATTAAACCATACAGTTCTACACTTCTGCTCCACTATCAATTGTAGAATTGGACGTAAAATTTCAATCAAGCCGAATCAATTATTTCTGGTACAGTGTAAGATTCCAAACATGATTCGTTCGCTATAATTAGGGATTTTCAACCAATTGATATCTAGCCATTGTATTCTTAAACTAAATCAATCAAATTAAAACCAATAATTAATTTTACTAATGAAACCAAACTCTACTCTAAGCCAAATAATCACCCACATCCAATAAATAGTTCCTAAAATGGTAACAAAGCTCGAGTTTGACCTAAGTATATATAATGATCCAAACTAGATATCTTGCCGATTTTAGAATGTGATAAACTTAACATGTACAAAGCATATCATTTATTTCATTTTATTACAACTGCTGAAATAGATATTAACCAATAAATAATGATGATCTTATAGTTATGCGTGTAGGTGAAGAAATTAAGCTATAATAGTTTCACAACTTGGAAATAATTTTCGTAGGCTCTAAGCATATATAGAACTTGCCGGAGGTCAGTTTCTCCGGAGGAAGCAACATCAACTTGGCGACAGTGGCAGCAGCCTCATCTGCCGTGTGAGTCCCCTGACCACCGGTCATAGACGTACGAGTGAAGCCAGGGCATAAACAATTCACACTTAGTTTTTTCCCGTCGTAACGTCGAGCCAAAACCCTAGAGTAAGCGTTTAAGGCCATCTTTGAGATGGCGTAGTCCGGCCAGTTCTCCGGCCATCCTTGCTTCTCCCAAGTCCCGCTCTTCACGTCCTGCAGAAATTGAGTCACCGTCGCATCGATTTGTTCATTGGTAAGGTCTTCACTTTCTAGGATTCGTCTTATACTAGGGCTTCTCAGTTTCTGTATGCCAAAAAACAAATCGAAATGAGTCAAATAGATTCGACTATATATGTAAAGTTAATGAGTATTGTTCCTCATTAATAATTGTATTCAGTATAAAAGATACATATAAGATCTTATAATTGGAACAAAATTTACTAACATTTTATATATTAATATCTCTGAAAAGATTACAACCTATATAGATGTTAAATCATTACATCTTTTTGATATCATTCGATTTCCGCAATATTTTGAATATGCAAATATAATGTGTTTTTTTAAATAGTGTAGAAGAAAGAGATTACAGTACATTTAATGTGCCAAGCCTTGAACTCATGTTAAGGATGCGGCTAACGGAGACGGAACGCCGAAGTAACGGCAAAAGCGCCTCCGTTAAAAGCTTGGCACCATAGAAATTGGTCTTGATAATTGTCTCTGGCTGTTTGATTAAATTCTCGCCGACCGCGTTAAATGAAACGGCGGCATTGTTCACCTGAGCAAGACGACGCCGTAGTAATTCCATTAGTAAAAGTCTCGAATTATGAATAAATATATTTGAAATAATATAGACTGTGTAGAAGACAAAATTGCGACTTTTAATTTTGTCTATCAACTAATTCTTTTACACAACAATTACAAAAGTAATCAAATTTCTACGATCCATTGGAGTTTGGTAATAATTTATATAGTAGTTGTGGACTAAATGTCTAGATACATTTATATCAGTTTGTAAATAACTTTTAAGAACATTTATATCAGTTTGTAATTACCAGAATGTCGAGGACTCCGAAGTTGCGACGGAACCAGGAGGCGAAGGCCGCGATGGAAGAAGGATCGGAGATGTCGAGGCAGCAAAAATGAACGTTTTGAAAGCCAATGCGGAGGAGGGAATCGACGGCTTGGCTTCCATTTTCGGCGTTTCGGGCGGTTAAAACGACGGTTAGTCCATGCTCCAATAACCTCTTCACCACCGCAAAACCTATACCTTTGTTTGCTCCGGTCACCACCGCTGTTGTTTCTTCCGACCACCACCTTCAATAATCACAACAGTAATAGAAACCAAGTTAAATTAGTTACAAAGTTATCTAGGAAGAGACTTATTTGCTCACGGAACCTAAAAGGGATTTATGTACCTATTTGTTGGAGAAAGATCACGAGGGGTTAGATGATCCATTTTTATTATTTTTGGAAAGCAACAAGGTGATATGATATATATTGATGCTAACGACGACTTGATGAGGGGATTACATATATGCTTATATAATTACATGATAGGGTTATGTAAATGGACCTGGATCTGAACACATGCATATTATTTGATTTATAAATACATAAAATATATGGTTGTGAATTCGTGTGTGGCGGTGTCAGAAAACAATAAGAATAAAATATCCAAGAACTCGTGAATAATGCCGCAAATAATGTAAGTTATTAAAATATAGATCAGTAACGTCCATGGGTTCTTATAAGTTTTGGATGTTCGACTATTAGTTTTCTTTCTCCACATTAAACGTTTTAGACGACAAAACCAAATTGATTTTTTCTTATAGGTTTCTGATATTTTTGTTTTTTTCTTTCGTGTTTGATGAAAGGAATTTTGGCAAACAGAATATACAATGCTAACTGAAAAGGTTTAAGAGGCTGTGTCGAGAAAGGTTCATGTAACAATGCTTCTTTTTTCCGATTTTTTCGTTACAAAACAACGGATGAAAGTGAATCTATAGAGAAAGCATTGATATTCCTCATCCCATAGATGATGATCTAAAATTAGAAGTTGAAGTATAGAAATTTATTTTTTAAATGAATTTATGTGATGTAAAATATATAAGGTTTCAAGATAATAAGCTTCTACATATTGTTGTGGGTTTTGAATTTATAGTTTTGCATTTCTGATTGGGTATCTACCTTTGGAAATAATTAGGTGATTGTACTTATTGTTTTTTTGGTCATATATTTGATATATACTTATGTATTAATCAATATATATATTAACCCCTAATTTGGCAATATTAATTGGTATAGGTAGCAATTCATTTTATTGTATCCAATGTCATTAAGGAATCTTGAACTAAAATTGTTTCCTTTTATATCGTAAAACTTTATTCACATTCTTATACAAGTACGTATTATTCATTTTAGTATTTTGCATTTCATGAACAACGTCGACCTATATGTAAAAGCTATTTTAAACCTTTCTTTGGTGTTCGATATTTTTGGATTCAAACTTGTCCCGTACCTATCAGGTTTTAATAAATGTGGATCAGATCCGAACGAAATATTTAGAGTCGTTGAGTTGATATAAATGTATATTATTGTAGTGGTCTAGAGGAAAAAGGAGTAGAAAATTGACTAAGAACCTTTAGTTTATTGTTTAATGCTTTGCATGCTTCAATTAAGAAAACCCATTCACATAAATTTATGTCTAATTGGTTTTGTATAAACAAATCACTTGGTTTGAAAGTTCAAAGTTCTTTGTTTATGAACTAAGACAGAGAGTTAGTGGGATTTAGGCATGTGCTTGCTTCATCATTGGGTTTATTAATTCATAAAGTTTCATTTTATCAAACATAATATAATATGTTGTCAGCTTGGCCGCCACTTTTGATGGCCTCTAATTGAATCTATAATGACATTGTGTGACAATTTACGCAGAGTCGATTACATGTGTCTCACACTAAAATGTGTTCTAACTTTGGGTTGGAGATATGGCCTCTTCTCTGTTTCCCTACCAAAATCTTTGGTTAAGACCTAATTTCCCAACTGTATAGTAGTCGATCCTGGAGACCTTAAACCTCCTCTGGAAAAGTTTGCCTCTACCTCGAAAACCACCTTTCTAAGTTCGCCTAAACACCACATTGGGCCTCTGATCACTTATTGATCATGCCTAAAACTAAACAATCTCTTTCCCCCTTCTCCCACTTTTGTTTTTGTCCTTAAGGCCATTATGACCATGTTATTGTGAAAAGAACGTCTCTGCACCCATAAGCAAACAAGAAGAACCGAATCTCTATACGGAATCTTACCAAAAGCGGTCATAGATCTGAAGGCTTGGCGAGGCAAAGAGATGAGAGCTCTCAATACAGAATCTTACCAAGTCATTCTAAGTGTTGACTCTATAAACCAATTACAGTATTGGAGACTAAACAAAACGTAATATACATGGCTTGCACATTGTGCTATGTTTAGATATATAACTCAAAAACACCTTTATCGCTTAACATTCTTTGGTCGGAGGGGTTTGGTGAGGAAGATATGAATATTATTATAAACAAAAAAGGCCAAGGGAATCTTTTTGGTTTAAACTCATAAACATGCACCAAAGAAATAAAAAAAAGAACGCGCGAGTTAAGTGACTTTAATAATATTAGCCTCTGTTTCTGTCCCAAGGGCAGACAAGTGAATGCAATTGTCTTAGGTTATCTTGTGCCGATTATGCTCTTATGGAATAAAAAATGAATGTAGCGATTAAATTGAGGCCAAGATCGCAATTTGTTTTTGTTATTGTCAACTACACGCTATTTCATTTTGACGGCATTGCTATGCAAATTGGCTTTCTTATTATACAAGCCAGAACAAATCGAAAGCAACAAAGAAAAAGCATGATGAAACCCTAAAAGGAAAAACCTAGAATTTGAAGAAACAAGAGCTTAATATATTACTTGGAGATGAATCTAAAATTCGAAAACTTTACTGATTTATGTAGGAGAATCAGGAGCGGCTGAAGAGGAATAAGAAGCCCTAATTTATTGATTTATCAAATGGAAGAAACATAGTAAGCTATTGAACCTCTAGATTGAAAATAAATGTGCATCAAAACTCTGTTTTGTGTATCTAAGTTTCTTCTTTCAGGTTTCATCTTCCATGGGAGATGAAAGAATTTTTAAACGTCAATGTAGCAAATGAATTCGCATCAAGTAGTACTTCCATTGATATCTCAGGCCGTCCTTTCAATATCTCATCCCTTACCACATCAAGAAGATTTTCCGGAAGCTGCACAACACCATTCAAGATCGGCATTACCACACTCATATCTGGTCTTATTGATTCAGATTGATGCGAACACAACATGCCGAGCTTCAAAACAAGCTCGATTTCTGCCCTGTTTCGTTCTTGACGTATACTTTCCTCTGCAGCATCAAAAATTTTCCCATTTTCCCAAAGCTCTAAGATCCATTCCACAAGATATTCTTCATTTTCCGCTGCACGTCGTTCAATCAACCTTCTACCACAAACAACTTCAAGCATTACCAACCCAAAGGCATAAACATCAGTGCTTGTAGTTGCTCTTCCTGTTCTTAGAAACTCAGGTGCGATGTACCCGAATGTTCCCGCTATTCTAGATGTCTGAGGATCAAATCCTTGATCATACAACTTCGCCAGTCCGAAATCCCTGAGCCTCGCATTCATGTCGTGGTCGATTAGAACATTAGCCGGTTTGATATCTCGATGAATGATGACTTGTACCCATTGTTGATGCAGGTGTAGCAGAGCAGATGCAACATCTTTGATGATCTTGAAACGTTGTTCCCAAGTGAGTCGTTCTTGATTCTCATTCGTGTTGCTACGGTCTATATACTTGTCAAGGCTTCCATTGGGCATAAAGTCATAAACCAAGTAGAGATTCTCTTTATGCCTACAATATCCTAAAAGCCTGACTATATTTGGATGTCTGAGACGGCCAATGGTCGATATCTCGGCTAGAAACTCGCTCATCCCTTGTCTTGAATCATGAGACGTCCGTTTTACAGCGATCTCTGCATCAGAGCCCGGAAGTGTTCCTTTATAGACTTGACCAAAACCTCCTTTCCCGAGAAGTTGTTTCTCCTTGAAACCCTTAGTGGCATTGAAAAGCTCCTTATAAGCAAACCTATGAGGCCCACACTGAATCTCCCATTCCTCAAGAACCTCCTTAACCTTCTTATGCCTCATATAGAAGAAGAAACCGATCCCCGAGGCGACAAACACAGCGAACATTGCCAGCGTTAAGCAGACTGCCAAAATCGTCCTTGTTCTATCAGACGGTTTCTTCGGATATGGAGGAAGAGTGGGGACTACGCCGAACTCCAACGGTGGATAGAGTGCTCCATTATTAGTGTACAAAAGCACCATATAATGAAGTGCTCTAATGGATCCTGTCGATGCCGTGAAGCCAAGATACCTACTCTCCGAAAAATACTGCGAGAGATCTCGGTTTAAAATCAAAAGCGGTCTCAGAGGAGGAACAAGGAAGTCGGCAGGGCATAAGGTAACATTGAGCTGTTTACCGGGATGACTATAGACGATTGAAAGCCGCATTAACTTTCCGCTTATCAAAGAAAGACTGTTAAATTTTCCATCTTTATCATCATAGTAACCAGCAGGAGCAGAGACAACAGAGGTCAAGCCGTTAATGTTAATCCCAACATGATTATCATTAATATCTTCAAACTCTTCGTCTTTATGTACATCTAACTCGATAGCTATCACGTTATTCGAGGTGTTTCCGTTGTTTGTTTCGTTGAATAATCCGAGATACTGATCGGAGGAAGCTCCGGGAAGGCCTCTTGTAGGAGAGAAAACGAAAGTCATACCGTGTGAGCCTTGCTGCTTATGCTCAGGGACGATCGCAAAGAAGAAGTTGATGTTGAAAGACTCGTTCATGTATAATGATACGTTGTTGAAAGCTTGACCGTAGGAATGCTTGGTGGTGTTCGTTAAAACCAAGTAACTGTTTGAGTTGAAAACTGCAGATCCATCCAGGATATATTTGCCATGGGAGTTGTAAGTAGATGAAAACAAAGTAAGCAACAGAACAAGAACTATTTGTAAGAATTTGAGTTCAGGAGACATGTTCTTGTGTATTTCTTTGGCTTACGGGAAGGTGTTATGATCTTCGTGTTTGTGATATTCCTAAGAGTTATATAAGAAGTAAGAACATAAAGATAATCAAACTGCGAAAAGTACGTAGGGTCGATATAATGGAAACGAACGTTCTCGTGATATTTCTTTGTTATTAATAAACAAACATACGTAGTTTGTACTTACGCACATGTAGATCAAATCGTAAAGCAATTAAAAAATTTCATCTTCTAATCCTTTATTATTAGATTAAAAGCGATTATAGTGGGATTGGTAGAGTGTGTCCTAATAATAAAGGCAGTGTGAAAAGCATAAGAAAATGTGAGGATTAAAATTGCAGAAAGACAAATTTTCTATGATCAAAACCTTTTAAGGATTTCAAATTAATAAAAGCAACAGTGTGAAAAGCATAAATAGCAATAACAATAAAAAAAACTTTTCTTATCTTATTTACAAACCAAAGTTTCGTAGAACAACAACATTATGGAGCAAAAAGGAAAAAACAATGCAAGTTTAACAACCAACGTGTTGACTATAAGATGCAATAAAAATAAGTTTTAGACATGTTTTAGTGTGGATTCTGACAAATTGTTTATTGGTCTACAAGGAAAAAGTGAAGCTGTATATGTCACTAATTTGTCATGTTTTGATCATTATAAATATTTATATAATCATATATGTAGAACGTAGCACATCAAAATGTACAATTTTTTTGGGATTGTAACTAATTAACTCATTAGGGATTTCCGATTGAAATGTTGATTAATACATAGACAAATGATGGATATCCAAAATAGAACTCAAACCACTTTCACCAATGCCTTATTGTGATAAGAAAAAAAAAAGGATTTGCTTATTGTAGAAGAAAGTGATTTGCAGAAGTAGACCAAGTTGATTTTCCTCATACCTCAAACTGCATTTTCTCGACCTCTTCTCGGATCGACTGGAACAGCGGGGTCGATAGATATCTCTCCCCGAAGCTTGGGAAAACAACCTGAAAACCGAATTCATAGAGATTCATTACATAATCAATCTCTTTACTGGCTTCATAGATGACTTTTCTACACAGAAGATGTAACAAGCTAACTAGCTAACTAATATAAGTGTTGGCTTTTTTTGGGTGAAGTATTCGATGATGGACTCGAGAGACTTTGTAATCCTAGAGTCGATCTTGTGATGTTTTTAGCAATTCAGAGATTTTGATGTCACAAAGACTCCTGCATCGCCTTTTGGTTTGTTATTGTATTCAAGACATAATACATGAAAATGAAACCGAAAGACTTACAGCTATGAGTTTTCCAGCATTCTCAGGTCTCTTCGCGACCCTGATTGCAGCAGCAGCAGCAGCTCCAGATGATATACCAACCTGACAATATTATTGCCTTCACGTATAAATCTTGTGTAATTTCCACTTTTCACACGCAACATGGCACCAAAACATCCGTGTGGTTCCCATTCAGATATCAGAAATAATACAAAGAACTAACCATCAAGCCTTCCTTAAGAGCTAGTTGCTTTGCAGTTTCTATAGCTTCCTCACTTGAAATCTGGTAAGAAGCAAAATGAAGATAGTAATTAACATGACAATAAGAGTAACACATAAAGTTTGAATCTCAGGAACTGGAACATATAAGCAAACAATTGACAAGAAAATAATGGATGTGTTGTGGAAACCAAATATATTGTATAACCATACAGAATCTAACAAAAGAAATCATACCGCTATGACTTCATCCATAATTTTCTGATCCAAATTCTTAGGAATAAATCCAGCTCCGATTCCTTGAATCTTGTGAGGTCCTATATTCAATTACAAGGGAAAAATAATAATAAGTGAATATTAAATCATAGTTCAAAACCAAGGAAACAAAATTACTGATTGTGTAACTATTGGTAAGCCTTACCTGGTTTGCCACCAGAAAGTATGTCGCTTTCGGTGGGTTCTACACCAATAACCTGGTACATGTAAGCAGAAAACAATTAAGTACGGATTTTACTGCTTCAATGAACATACCCTCCTATCTAAATAACACCTGCAAATGCACTTCAGCTAAGATGGAACCAATTTCCTGTTGCTTTTACCTGCGTTTTGGGGTTTTTCTCTTTAATGAATCGACCAACACCAGTGATAGTTCCACCAGTTCCAATTCCTGCAACAAATATATCCACCTTGCCCTTTGTATCTTCCCAAATCTCAGGACCAGTAGTCTCGTAATGAATCTGCATATATTTTAAAAATGACATATAAAACTGCAGTTTACAGAACTGACAAGAGAATCTCACAGAAGATCATGACGATTCAAATTTTATGCAACTAGGTTGAAACTATCTGAAATAGGATCAGCACTCGCCTCTTTGCTTGTACAATTTAAGTGAAAAACCTCTTCAGTTACACACTTGTGAATATTCTCAGAAAAGTAAAATGCAGGTGAGTTTCTGATTATATCCATCTTAACCTTTCAGTTCTCCTCTTATGGTACATGACTAGACCTAAAACCAATTCATTGACACAAATTGTAATAGGGAAAAAATATACACCACAAACCTTTGGATTCGCAGGGTTGTCAAACTGTTGGAGCATGTAGGCATCAGGAGTGGTTTTCAAGATATCTTCAGCCTTCTGAACCGCTCCAGTCATGCCTTTGGCAGGATCTGTTAATACAAGCTCAGCTCCAAATGCCTTTAAAAGAACCCTTCTTTCCATACTCATGGATGATGGCATAGTCAAGATAAGTCTATAGCCTCTTGAAGCAGCGATGAATGCTAGGCCAATACCCGTGTTTCCACTTGTAGGTTCCACAAGAACACTCTAGATAAGTGCAGTAAGGACATAAAGTCAGAGAGCTGACTCATATATTCAGGATTAACCACCACGAAGAACAGACTAGACTGTACGATTTCTAATGTCTGTAAAAGCTGGTCTCATCCATAAGTCTTTACAAAAGAAAGATCAATCTATAATCGATACCTTGCCAGGTGTTATAAGTCCTTTTTGCTCAGCATCAGTAACCATACTGTACCCAATCCTGAAATTCGTCAAACATAAAAGTTTAGACTTGAAGGGGCTCAACTAAAAACATATAAACAAGCCATAAAAGACTCAGGCTACAGACCTATCCTTGACACTGCAACATGGCTCCATGATCTCGAGTTTGGCAGCAATATTCGCTACACAACCCTTTGCTATACTATTCAAGTATACCATAGGAGTTTTCCCAATGAGCTGAATCAAGTCAAGAACAGATGAGAGATATGTAAGTAGTAAATCAAAAGTTATAAATTTTAGTGGATAATTACACTTTTGCGACATTCCCATTAGAGGAAAGCTAAAAATTTGATCACGGATTTTAGCTTTCCTCTCTACAAAGTCCATCAATTTCGACTATACGATGAAAAACCCATCTAACCTGAGACACATTCTCAGCAATGTTGAGTCCATCAACTCCAATCTCGCGCTTAACAGCCAAACACACAACGGACGGATCTCGGTCCGAGCCATCCGCAAAACTCCGACTCTGCCTCTTCATCGCCAGAGAGAAATCGGAAGCAGCCACACGAGCGGAGGCGAAGGAGAGAGAAGAGATTTCCGGCGAGCATCTGAAACGACGGAGAATAGACGAAGAAGTCAACGGATTAAGGAGTGAAGCAGAGGATGATGTGGCGGCCATGGATGTGTTGCAGCTTCGCTTTCCCAAAAGTGTAGACAGGAGCTGAGATGTGAGCTTAGCTTCGCGGTTAAACCTTGAAGCCATGATCATCGCCATGAATGATCGTACTTTTTTTATTTCTGGGAAAACGACGTCGATTGAATTTTCAGATACGGTCCATTTTTAGACCAAGCTTTCAACTTTATTAAGTTTCATTTTTTTTTATCACGATACCAAATATTATTATTATATGGCAAAAAAACCGTTAACTGAATAACCGACCGAACATAAGCGAAAAAACGATACAGAATCTAAACCGAAGTAACTAAAATAACCGAATGATTAGTAAAATCTCCATCCAAACTAATCGAAACCGAACCAAATCAAATCGATAACCGAACGGTTAACCAAAATATTCAAAAACCTAGAAGATATCCAAAATAGTATCCATAATACCCAAAACTATAATTATAAACTTAAAAATATTAATTATTTTTAGACTCAAAACAATCAAATACTTTAAATAATAAACATATCCAAATGTCAAATGTTGTTAGTTATATTTGTCAAAGTTAAATATTTTTTTGCAAAATCGAACGAAATTTTAATTTTATTTTTTATTTTTTCCGATTTATATATTATTATTTTTGTATTTTTCGGTTAATTTTGGTTATTTTGGATAAGAAACCGAAACTAACCGAACTCGAAAGAATTTCGGTTAGTTACAGTTATTTATTCAAATATCCGAACCGAACCAAACTGCAAGGAAACCGAACCGATCCGAACCGAAATTCCTAAAATAACCGAATGATTATTATATTACTATATCCAAATTAACCGAAACCGAACGCAACCGAACGGTTAACCGAATGTCCATGCCTAGTTATATCGTACTTAACTATACTTTAAGGATTAGATATTTTAAATTTATAGTTTATTTATTAATTTATGGGATTTTATACAAAAAAAAAAAGTTTAAATGTTTTTTTATCACCAACCAAGTGACGTGACCGCACTGACCATAAGTGAACGTGGAGAATGTGGTCTTATTTGTCCCTTCCTACCTCTCAAGTGTCGCAAGAATCTTTTTCTTGTCGTCAAACTTTCTTGTTCTTAATATATCATCTTGGATCCGCTCCGGTTGGAGAAACGAGCGTTTTCATAGCTGTTTCTTCTGTTTACTGTGTTGATGCTTTTGATGCTAACAAGTTCTTGATCGATAAGCTTAAAGCAACTGCTCTGATATGGAAGGAGGTTTATAGTAGTGGAGAGGTGTGAAAGGAGAATTTAGAGTTTATGGAGAGAAGATTGCAGATTACAAAAAAAGGAGGGTGCTTGAGGAACAGAGGAAGATACATGTTGAAGGACATAAAGAGTAGAAGATGAAGAAACTTAGATATTCTTGTTCTTGAATTTGACATTGTTGGTTTTGGTTTTGGTTAATAAGGAATAGTCTTACCTCAAGCCCGTATAACTGAGTAACCATGGAACCAAAAGATTTTGATAATGTAAACAGATTAAAACTTTTCAGAAGTTGCAAAGGTTGTCCTAATCCGCGTTACAAAAGCTCAAACAAAAGGCTTTCCACAACTCTAAGGGCAAGTCTCAGATCTCTCCTAGATAAATCTGTTTATCACTACTGCAAGATCCAATTATTGGTTCGTGAGGATGGAAGACAGACTCATTAACAGATCCAGTGTGGCCAGGGAGCTTATACAGAATCCGCCTAGTCGTTGTGTCCCATATATGAACCATTCGATCAGCACTACCCGCTGTGACTTTACTACCATCCGGTGACCACGCACATTTCAATAAGTTCTTCTCAAAGTTGTGTTGATGCCCTTCAAAGATCTTCACACATCGGTTTTGTGGAGCATAAGGACGCATATCCCATACAAAGAGCTTACAGTCCATGGCATTAGTGAGAAGGTAAGATCCGTCTGGACTTAGGCTCATACCGGTTATTGTATCTTGATGGCCTTCAAGGGTCATGATCGTTTCACCTTTCCTCAAATCCCATACTTTAACATCATTGTCCACACCGCCGGTGAATATCTTATCAGCTGCATCAGAGAAACTCACGGCTGTGATTTGGTATTTATCAGGGAATGTTTGTATGGCACCTCTCTGACGCATGTCCCAAAGCTTTGCAGTTCCATCATCAGATCCACTAACTATAAGCGGTAACCCTCGACGTGAAGAACAACATGAATTCACAAACGAAGAATGTTCAGCCATTTTCTTGACTTGTTTCCCTGTTTCAACATCCCAAGCTCTAACGGTTTTATCCGGACTAGCTGATACAATCTGGGAGCCATCACTTGTCCAATGAAGATCAAGAATAGCATTTTTGTGACCTTTCAAAACCATAAAGTTTTTGCAGTCTCCATGAACCCTCCAAAGAAAGATCTCTCTGTCGTGAGATCCAGAGGCGATTACAGTTCCAGTAGGGTTGAATTTCATAGTATAGAGAGCACTTTGGTGTCCACTGAGCAACATAATAGGCGCTTCCAAGCTCGAAGTCCGTTGCTTCCCATTCGAGCCCTGTCCTTGAGACCATTCCATTGGCTTTGGACCAGACAAAGCATCCTCATTTTCTCTTTTCACAATATCCATCTTAAGCTCTTTACCTATATTTCCACAAGAAAACAATTCGCACGATGGATCAATATACGCAAAAGCTGTGAGATTTACAGATTTGTTTGGTTTCAAAGTTAAACTCTTTCAAATTGGCTCTGGTCCGTCTACAGAAATTACGTACCTTTGGACGGGAGAACAGCCACAGAGACGATCTCTCTCGTTTGCACTAATCTGCCGAAACCCTAAAACGCAGAGAGATTGATGGAGAACAAAAAAAGTTTAGTAGCTTCTAGACAGTAGCACAGAACTTTTTCACCGGTGAAAATATTTTAATTAATCGAGAAGGCCCTATAGTTTAGAGTACTCTCAAAATAAACCCCACAATATTATTTTGTTCAAAATTATCCAAACCAAGCAGTCAATGACCATGGCCCAATGAGATATGCCTTTCAGTGGGTTTTAACTATACCTGGGCCGGCCCGGTCTGGCTTTACCTCGAACAAAACGAGGCTCATAATGATTGGTTCAAAATGTAATTAGATACGATTCCGGCCAAATCATTCTGTTAAACACCAAGTTCATTACATAAATAACCGCCATATGTATAAAACAAAAATTTCAACTTTCATGGATCCCTACTATGGTATTTTGGCCCATCACCAGAATTGACAAATGCATATATTTAAGATTTTAGAACAAAAAATTTGGACGATAACAAAAGTTAGTCCTGTTGAGGATTCAAGATTTGAAAAAAAAATGCATTTGTTGATAGTAATATTGCTTCCAAAATCAGAAAGGCAAAAGCAAATTGCAAACAGACAATACACACACATATAACAGCTCTCTCCATTTAAATTTAGAGCAAATTGGATGTAATTAGTAAAAATCATATTTGGGTTATATTTTTAATTTTACATCCAATTTGCTCTAAATTTAAATGGAGAGTGATGTTATATGTGTGTGTATTGTCCGTTAGCATTTTGCTTTTGATTAGGGAAATGTATCACACACATGTGGTGTTAGTGTTACGACTTACGCCACTTCCTTAATGTTTATATAATATCAAAATAGATTAGCTTTAGCAGTATTTCCATCACATGTTACGCTGGGGTCCTTGTGCCTCGATCTTTTTCTCATAGCCGAACGCGAACAAGAGAATGGCAATTTGCAGTCGCTGAGCGTAAATAGCTCTTTCTTACTCTTGCAAACCTCGTCGCCACCCCAATCTGTAGGCAGTTTTGCGGTCGTGATAGCTAGCACTTCTTTCAATATAATGACTTGCAAAAAGATTCACAAGAAAGCATAACTTTGTGCAGTAAGTTTCTCTTTCTTTCTCTTTTTTTTCACAAGATTATGCAAAAAGATTATCATCTAACACTCTCTTTATTTAGAAAAAACTTACGTATCTTTAAATCTCCATTGTCGCTAAGAGAAAACGTGCAGAAAACCAAAGTTATTTTTGACGTCAATTCAAACACATGATATGGTGAGAGGTAATAATGAATGAGTACGCAGTCACAGACATTTAATAATTTTATAATTAATTTGATCATTTAATTGTTGATTACAACTATATCAATATGGTATGAATAAAACTATTATAGAATTTTAAACAAAAAAAAAAGTTAGGTAGACAAAAAAAACAAGTAGAAAATAAGCAAAACATAAGAAATATATAAAAACAATAAGCAAAATATAAAGAATAAGCAAAACATAAAACAAAAAGTGAAAAAATAGAAAATATAAATACAAATTAAAGATATAAAAACAAAAGGGATGATAAGACTTTAATTAAATTACCTAACAACATAAGTTAACAAAAGGTCTTTCAGAATTACAGCTTTCAAAATTTTAACAAAAAGGATGCTCCAACTCAAATGAAGATAAACTTTTTTTTTTTTAAATAAATGAAAAAATTTTCAGAGCTTAATATCAATCAAGACTGACTAATTGAATATCCGAAATATAACTGACAATAAAAATATAAATAACTTCAATGCATTACCCCCAATTAACAAAATATAAGTCTCAAGTTTTACAATGATCCACTTTGAGTTTATTTGGAAGATTTTAGTTTTTAGATTTTAGATTTAGATTTTAGATTTTTGGATTTTGCAAAAATAATTAAAAAAAAAACAAATGGAAAATTAGAAAAAGCCTTGTAGAATCTCAAAAACTCATTGAAATGGGATTTTGGATTTTGTTAAGAAATTGGTAAGAACTCTAAGTCTTTATTTTTTTTTCACAAGTCGGTTATTATATATCACAAGATCAAGTCCAACCAGTTACAACATTAGTTCACAGATGAACACACAAACTTTTCTACCAACTATTACATAAACTGGATTATTACACGTAAATAGACAATCCTATTTTCAACTAATACTACACGAAACCATATCTTGTTTGTTTCTAACATTCTGATCAAAACAAAAAGAGGAAACATAGATCAGAATCTATCATTCTTTAAACTATTCTTCACCTTTCACCTTAACTGAGGACAACATGATCTCAAAAAATGCTAACAGAATTTAAAATCTGAACATTCATTCTTCATTCCTTGCAATGAAGACTTTGCAAGATTCCAAAAAGTTGATGACAGTTTTGGTAGAGTGAATTTATCTTTTCTTTGAAGGTATCTGAAATCTTCCATTTTTGTATTCTTGAAACTTTTTTTTCTTTCTTTCTGAGTCTTTAACTATAGACGTCTAAGTACCTATGTTTTAGAAATCCACTTTTCTGAAAATCTTGAATGGTTATAAAATGGAGTTCAGGAAAAAATAAAACCAAAAATCATTTAAAATACCACAACCATTTAATATATTGTCAAATTTCTTTTTTTTTGCGCTATCATTTATTAATAACAATAACGGGATGTCCAACAGGATTCAAAAGAACATACAGGAGAAAGGGAGAAACTAAAAGAGATTAAGAGAGACATTGCTACAAGAATTGTGGTTATCAACAACTTCACGTACACAATGTCAAGAACATCAAAAACCTCCATGTATAACAATTTTTAAATCTTTGCGGGGGAAATACAAATTATATGGTGATTAATACTTCCAACACCAAACAAACACAAGAAACTAATTTTTAGAGGAAAGGAAAAAGAAAACAAAATCTCTGACCACAAAAACCAAGCTACGGCCAGTGAAAGAGTAAAATCAAACAGCTGAAAGGCTAGCCCATTTGCCTACTTCATAAGGATCTGCATAGTAATATAGCTTGATCCTGTTTGCTAAAGACAGTCCTGTAGCAAAAGGAGAAGCCCTACCGCTCAAATCATCAGCCTCTGCGGGATCATCTGCAAAAGCTGCTACATCTCCAAGCAGCTTAAACGAAACTCTGCGTGCTTGGATCTGTTTAGGGAAGTCGAAATACATCTGTGTTCCAACTCTCGCCTCAGGCAATCTGTATTCGGCGATTGTCACCATTTTGTATTGTTCCTGAAGAAACATTTTTCAGATCAAAAAGTTATTATAAGATTTTGGTTTCTGAGGATAATAAACAGGGAGGAGGTGGAGAGGTAGATACCTGAAGAACAGATACTTGTATATACAAGACAGCCGGAGAGACGTGTCTATCTTCCATTATGATACTCGTCGGGTCCCAAATGTCAACTACATCTGAAGAAGGCGAGTGGGTCACACGAGGCTTTATGGCGTTAAAAGCATCTAAACGGAATCCAGCTGCTAAAGGTGAAGCAGGTTGCAGATAAAGTTCCAAGACTAGATCATTCTCCATTGGTCTCTCAGCCTCGAGTGGTATCTGGAAGAAGAAAAAACAAAGATTAGTCACAATATTGGAAAAGCCATAGAAAAAGGTGAAAGAACAAGTAGTTCTCTAAGGTACTAACCAGGAATCTATTCAAACGTGGGGCTCTGTCCAGCCAGTTTCTTACGCTCATGCTCTCAACACTCTGTAGCGTTTTATCCCTCACGGTGTTTCCAGTGACAAAGATGCGTTTTGCATGAAGGCATGGATCATTCTCAATAGTTGCTCCAAAAGAGGCACGTCGAGGAATAGGAGCAAATGGGTTCTCATCCAAAGATAAGAGATTAATGTTTTTGTCCAAACTAACTGAGCTAGATCCAAGTCGAGGAAGACGCAGTATCACCCATATAATGCGGCAACGAACAGGATTCTTGAAAGCAAATTTTATATGCCTAGGTGCTCTACCAGACTTTTCTGGACCGTACAGCTCAGGCGAAGATCTAATAAAGGACTGGACATCCCACTTTCCCATCAAAGTCCGTGCTTCCTTATTTATGTCGCTGCTCGCCCAAATTTGGACCTGCAATGGAGATCCATAAAATGCTGAAATGAGTGCAATCATGCCATTATTGTGGCAGCATTATCACGTAAGTAATGGCATGGGTTAACAAGAATTCAACTGAAGATAGAAAAGTCAAACTTACGGTAGGAGCATCAGCATCAGAGTAACCACATGGACTAACGAGTAGAATCACACTGCTGACATCTGAAAGGCTATTGAGAACGATGACAGCTTCAACAGAGTCTGCAGAAGGAGGAGCTTTCCAGTAGGCATTACTTGAAGCAACATTCACAGGGGTGAGCAATGAGAAAAATGGTGCTGAATCATTTCCAGTTTCGACCTACATTGCATTATGCAAACATCCAAAAGAGAGAAAGGAGGATTAGATATCATACAGCAGCTCTTTCCAAAGATATTGAAGTGATCATAACTTTTTAAACATATAAGAAGCAAATTACCTTATGTAAGAAGCTTGCATATGGGAACTCAGCAAGTGACTCCTCTTGACCCAGAATTTGACGAAGGAAATTAAAGTCTTCTCGATTAGGAGAAGGTTGACCTCTAACAGCAAGATGATTTGTAATGTTAGATCCAAAGACCTCATTCAGGGCTTCCCGACCAGCATTATCAACACGCCAACTTCTTCGCAAGCTGACCATGACTCTTACATAATCTACAATCAAGGCTTCAAGCACTATCGAACTGCAGCATTTTTTACAAATGTAATGATCTGAACCTATCGAAGTAGCAGAGGTATCTGCAAGACTTCCACCTCCATTCGCAGTGTCCCTGGAGTAGGATTTTGAAAGCAGAAGAGCTCCTTTTCCAGCACAACAAAACTTGCAAGCTTTTTTCATACATTGAAAACACAAGAACACTGAGCCTGACTCTCCTCCTGAACTCTTGGTAGAAGATCCAACTGTACTTTTATTGACCTCTGCTCGGACTTGACACATTCCACCATCACAACCCTCATCAATTCCGGTTATGTTCCAGAAATCAATCACATTATTATCCAGCTTCCCTAGACCAATAGAAGCTATAATTTTATCTTCAAGAGAAGCCTGGCCCATAACTGCAAGTGCATTTGCAATTCTGCATAATCTTCCAATATATAACTCGTCGTATGAAGAGTTTGGATTTATGGTAGCCGGATCAATTCCAATCGATAACAGTGCCCTATCTCTTTCTGCTGCAGAAATATTGAGACGTAGACGTTCAATTTCAAGCTTCATAGCTTCTACAAACTCAAGCTTCTTTCCCTGTGTTATGTTAGACATGCAGGAATTAACTTTACCCTTAAAAGTGGAACTTTAAGAAGAAAGACGACATGTGAGAAGGATAGCTAAACCAAGGAAAGAATCATACAATCAGAAATATAGTTTGTGGCAAGAAGTAATTGCATCTCCAGATACCAATTTCTCCCTCCAAGTTAAATTTAATAAGGATCAAGTAACATACCATGTTTGGACCCGCAAGGGACTTTAGACAATTTAAGTACAGATGAGCACCACTTTCCTTGGGCCTTTTATCTTGTGGGACAGACCTGCCAGGAACAGTTTCAGAGCCGCGAAATTCAACAACTGCTTGGTCTAAGAAATCAAGCATGTCATTGTCTCCACTTGCAACACATTCCACCACTGGTTGTGGGAAGGGGTCAGAAGACGAGTCCTCTCCTGTCAAAAGGTCAAGCAGATTACTGGGAAAAGGATCTTTCTGTTGTACTGGTGTGGAGACAGTTTCAGTCTGTAAAGATTTTGCAGCAAAGGGATTCAAGTCAGAACAAGATGAAAAAGGAATTTCATCTTCATCTGGTTTCCTTGCAAGTTCAGCTAATCTTCCTCCAGTACGTTCGCAAGTAAACATTCCTTTCCATGGAAGAGATATTCCAAGGACTTCTATCTGCAGCACAAAAAGTGTATGTTTATTCTTCTTTCGATGATGGCTAATCATAAACTTTAACTAGTTCAGAGCATGATGAAGCTAATAGATAAATCATCAATTCAAAGTTTGGATATTAGTAAGTACCTGACCAAGAGTCATAGGAATTCTAACAGAACCAGCTGGATAAAATGTAACAGCAACCACACGGGTTAAGAAATCCAACTGTCCTTCTAGTTCTTCAAAATCATACAGCAGTGAAAGACTTGACGTATCTTTTTCATGAAGACGTGCACCAGCTCCAGTAACAGCCATATCCTCAGAACTAATTGGCCCTGGTAAGGGTATCAGAAGATTTGTACCATTTGCACAGCGTGGTATTGAAGCACCCTGTCCAGAAAACATAATTACATGCAATCAGTAATCCTGTTGTACTAACTTGCATGTAACTCTACATGATCTCCTCCAAATAATAAAAGAGAAGGGACAAGACCTAAAAGAGAGTCAACCTCAACAACTAATTTAAGGTCCTCTATGTGGTGTCCAGTTCTCACGTCCACAGTGGATGGACATGTCAAATCATCCGCACCGTGTGATATGGTCAGTAGAAGTTGACATACATGGCAAGGCTCACTGAGATAGATAAATAATTCAACAATATCTGCAGCTTGTGGACATAGCTGCAAAATAAATAGAAAGCATGGAATTTTTTTAGCTCAAGTCTTCAAGTAATGAGAACTAAGAGGTAACGTTATATCTAAGTGGAGATACCCAAGTTATGTCCTTCCTCTTGATACTCAGCAGACTGGACCCATCAATGGAACTATCGGACATGCTAGGTACAGGTTTCAGAAAGAAACCAGATGGTCGAGAAAGTACCTGACATGAATATTTTTGCAGTGAGAAGTAGACAGAGAATATAGAAAGCAACAAATAGTAGAGTCTACACGTCAACGAATATGTTATGCTCTTAGGAATCATATATCTACACAAAAAACAAAAATAAAGAGTATCGGTCCAATATGAAACAAAATCTACCGATGGACAAAAAACGTGATTCATACTTTAGAGCAGTTAATATACATGGAAAAAAGGTGAGCTGTGAGATGGGAAGAAGTTTACTGAAATCGTGCCAATTTGCTTACATGTAAAGGCTGGACAGGAATTGATGGAAGATGCTTGAAAAGCCTCATTCCCAGAAACATCTCCAGCTGCTTTTGCCTTGAACTATCAACCATAGCATTTTTATATCTTCTCTGTAGCGTAATTTTCATGTTTTTCTGTGCTGCAGAAAACTGTTTAAACGCTCCTGATTCTTCGCTGAAGATGTTGAGAATTTGGCTGTGCATAGCTTTCGAGCCAGTATAGAGGGTTGCATGGATATCACCTTGTTGCAGAAAAAGATCAGCAAGCTCAGACACAGGAGATAAGATAGTTGATCTCTTAAATTCCTCAAACTTCATGTCAAGTCTCTTCCATGGTTTATCAGGACATGGATGACTCCATGTTGTTGTCTTTGTATTGTGATCTATATAATACGATTTTCCAGTTACTGCATCAGCTCTTTTTTCCCATCCCGGTGGAAGAGGAGCATTATATCCCCCATGATTATTAACAGAATTATAACCATATCCAAGATCGGTATCAAGTGATATTCCCAGCCTTCTACATTGCTCTACAAACACTTGAAGACCACCAAAGAAACTAGCCGCATTTGTTCGATCCAAAGAATCAGCGCAGTTAAAGCGTATCACCCCGTTTTGATGCGATCTCAAACAGAAGGCACCTTCAATGTCATCAATACAGATTACCTCACCTCTGCAATCTTTCAGTCTTTGCCGTGAAGGTAAATAGTCACCTTCAGAAATTCCTATTGCCATAGTGGGAGATTTTAGATACATCCACAATCCTTCAATGGTTTGTTGTTCCCCCTTTAATTTCACGCTGGCATGCCAATCATAATTTATTAGGTGAACGCGAGTATAAGGAAGCTTTCCACTGGATCTGATAAAGTTCATCGATTCTTCAAAATGCTGTACTAAGATACATTCTGATTTCCCTTCTCCACTTCTTAGCAAGTTAACGCACACAATAGGAACAAAAGCCTTTTTCTTCTGGTTTTCCCCAACTGGTGCATCTAGGTTCCTAGTATCATATCGCTTGCTTAATCTTTCGTAATACTCTGTACTGCCTTTATAAGGATCCCTATCTGCCACATAAATTTCTGCTTCTGCTGCCGTCATCTTCAATTCTGCACCCCACCATATTGGTATGGTGCCACGTCGCCAAATGTACGAGTTGAAAGCAATGCTTTGACCATGCCTTTTAGGTGTCCATACAAGCTGCTCACACTCAACTTCGTTACCTGCACTACACATATACTTCTAAAATTAGGCCCTAGTCAAATTCAGAGCCACACTTACATCAAATGTTTGCCTTTCTTCCAGACAGCCATTGCTTTTAAGGGCGCCATCAGAAATAATAAAAAGTCATACAAATACCCAGTTTGTAGGCAGAGAGCCTAACCAAAAATCTTGAAAACTAATAGAAGTTCTAAGGGAAAAACAAAGAATAAAGAAAGAGGAGCATTTTGGGGGGCATCTCACCTGTGCCAGAACATGAATTAATGCCCCTAGCTAGGTAACGAGTCCCTGGATGCAGTCTGCTACGACGGGCCATTAGAGCAACAATCCCTTCTAGCTGACCTGAGCTCCCAAAAGGTCGATATTCTGCAAACCCCTATAATCAACATCAAATAAGAAGACATGATATGATGTCATATCAATTTATATGCTACTGAAACTTCACATAAAACCGAAATCGGATAGGTAGACAAGCATCATCAATTCATTAATGGAGGACGAACCTGCAGAAGAATGACACAGTGTTCGGGCAACCCAATATTCTTAAAAGGCACGGATAACCATCTATTCCAAACGAATTCATCATCAGGGCTTTGTAGTGGCATACGACTTGGGAAGGGCCGAGTAATGTCCCTAGTATCACAGAAGTAGTGCTTCCCATCGATGTCAAGCTCTGTCAACTCCTGAATATTCTTGATTTCACCTTTCCCTTGAGGCTGTGGATTGTGAAGTGCTATTTTGACCCACTGACTCTCAACCACTGTATATACACATCCTCCACCAGGCAAATCTGGAATACTTGGATTTAGCCTGGTCGCAACTAGAAGCATCCCAAAGCTCCCCAACACAGCATAACCAAGTATTGCCCTGCCATAAACTGAGCTTCTAACACCTCCTCTTGACCCATTCGTGATATAATCTAGGGCTTCACGCTCTGACTTAAAATTATCAAGACCAGGCTTCCCATTGTAACGCAGGATACCAGTCGTAGGATCAATATAGATAAGTTGAGTATCAGCCTTAGATAACAGACTTGCAATGACATAGACTTCACCAGAGTCTAACGTGACAACAACAATAGATGTATTTTTTGAACCACCTACTCCAAGAAGACAAGAAATTAGCCAACCAAATGATGAAAAACACCTAGAGTGAAAAAAAAGAGCCACTTCTATCTTGAAAAAGAAACTCACCTGGTGGATGCAGATCCATCTGAACTCAGGACCAGGCGGAGTAGGTGCCCTTATTTACAGCTTCACGGACCAAGATATCAAATACGGAACCAAAAATCTAACAACATACAATGAAATAAGGAACTCCCATCATTTGACATCCAGAGAATTTTATAGAATCCAAAATGCAGCATAGTTAGTTCTATACTTAGTTATTATTCATCAACGCCAAATAAAATCTAAACAGAGAGATCCTCTTCCTAAAAACAATGTCCAATATCACTGAGACAAAAGCTAAGAATTTTCTCACAAATGCCGATAAAAGTAAATTAAAATCCGAGTACCAGAGATCTGAGACTTCCGAGGATAGCAAAACTAAAGACACAAATCGAAGATTCATATTCCGAGAAATCAGAAAGATAAATTCTTCAGAGAACCCGAATCGAATCATTAGTCATAAGAGAAGGAACTCACCTTGAAGTTACAGAGATGATCAGATGCAAAATTCACGAAGTCATATGCGAGCAGGCGAAGAAGAAGAAGAGTAAATCTGCTATTACTCAACCCACAGAATAAAAACAATCATAGAACGACACGTGTGAAATCGTGTATTAATTTATGAAAAAGAGTGGAAACTGTTAATAACTTCGACATTGCCCCCATTAGTTTAAAACGTTACAAATTAATCCAATCACATATAAAAGACAAAATTAATAGAAGAGATGAAATAATAACGGCTTTGACAAGCCACACGATTCTCTTCGCTTATCTTCCTCCACCCAATCCAAATTGCGACACAATCTCTATCGAATCCACGCGCCTCTATCTTTTTCAAGGAATCCAATCGCCATTAACAGCTTTCATCAGCCTCAGTCCACTCTTCTCATGAAACTCCATCATCGTCGACCTTGACCCTGATAGGTTAAAGTTACTGCATTTAATCTCTTTCTGAGTTTCTTCTGTTGTTTAAGGTTCCCAAACATGCTCAGACTTGATAATTGGATAATGGGTCTTTCTTGTTGCAGGTTTCAGACGAAACCCATTATTGTAAATCTGCTGCTGAAGTATCTTCTTATTGAGTCACTGTATCTTCTTGGTCTGTGATTTTTGTTTTGTTCTCCTTTGAAGGTTATTTATTCTGGCTCAGATTTACTGGATTGTCATTTTGTCTCTGAAATTGATTTCTTGTTCCTTTTCCGGTATGTTGTAAAAGCTATGAGATTGCTTACAAGTATCTAGGACTGATTAAATTTTTCGAGACCAAAATGTTTCCCCTGTGCTCAGCCGCAAGCTGCCATTACCATTCTCAGGTGAGATTTTTCTTTATAGAAATGGAAGCTAATAAGCTGTAATTGGTAGAAAAATGATTAATTTGTTGGGCTCTGGGGTGATATGGTTTGTTAGGGCTGTGGTGAATATGCTTTGTTATAAAGGTTTTGGATTCATTTGCATAGAAAGGTACTTCCTAACGGATTGTTTTTGCAGATTTTATTTCCTGGCAATTGGCGAGGCTGTTCTTCCTTCAGGAGAGAGTTGATTCACAGATACAGTTCTGGTGATAACGCCGTCTATGGTATTTCTAATGGAATACACCTGCAGAAGAGTTTCTTAGCTCAAGCCACTGGGAGTTTCTTCACTGGTACTATCGAAAAAATAGAACAACCAGTATCAACATTAAGAAGTTTGTGCCAGAATGAGTTGGACGGAATAAACTACATGGTTTATGACATGAGTGAAGCTGTTGTTGCGGGTGATGGGGGACTGACATATGTAGAAAATGGAGAAGATGTTTTCCCTGTTGAAGCTGTTGCAGCAGATGTTTCCCCCATTGAAAGCCTTTCTGCTGAGACTTTAACTGAAAAGACGAGTAGCCTTATAGACTCGGTTGAATCGGCAACCAAATCGACTGTTGATATATCTCCGGATAGTTCAGTCTCTCTTCCGGATACTCTAGATCTCAATCTAGGATCACTTCCTGATGCGAAAGCCAGCTTTGATGACTTTTCTTCTGGTGTCAAGGAGTCCTTCAGCTCATCACTAAACCAAGGAGAAAATGCTGTAAAGAATACTTTGGACTCCTTCTCCTCGTCCGTGACATCCATTACAAAAAATGCTTCTGAAGTTGTAGATAGTTCATTTAACAGAGCGTTTTCTACGCTAGACCAAACAGGAGATATAGCTGGAGACAAGTTTTCAAGATTTTCTACTGGCTTGAAGGAAGCTTCAAACAGAGCAGCTGTTGTTGCCATTGATCTGTTAAGGCAATCAATTAGCATTGCAGAGAGTAATGTAACAAATGGAGTTTCTTTTGTTGTGTACTCTTATGGGTCCGCAAAGGATCTACTTCCTCCAGATGTTAAGAGTGCCCTTAACTCGTCAGAAAATGTTGCTGTAAAAGTATTGAGGCCTGTGGGATCTGTGTTGCAGCAGGTGCTTTGTTTTATTTACTGAAGGTTCCAGTCATATTTTTTCGTAAAAGAAAATTAATTCTTGATGGACTACATGTTTCTAACAGCATCATGATGAACAGGTATCTGTTGCCATTGGAGGTCTGGAGAGAACTTTCGGTTTGGATCCAGATGACCCAATCATTCACCTTTTTCTTTTCGTAGGCACCACAGGAACCTTTTGGTACACGGCTTTTCTTACCCTGGATGGATATTAAACTTGCCTTTATTGAGAGGACAATGTAGTATAGAAGAATTTATATTTTCCACCAGATATTTGCAGGGTTCTATATCGGGTTTGGACATATGGTGGATATGCTGGAGATTTGACTCCAAAGTCAACTCTGGAGCTCTTAACATCAAGAGAAAAGTCAGTGCTTGTAGATGTCAGGCCTGAAGTAAGACGCTCTTAAGTTTCTAACAAGTTCCCATTTCATGATATATATCTTTTCAAAACCATCTTGGCTATTCCTTTCACATAATGTTCATCAAGGACTTTGAGTTGAAATAAAAGTGTTCATTTTGGCTACCGTCTTTTTGAAGGCCTTGAGAGAGAAAGATGGAATCCCTGATCTGCGGAGAACAGCTCGTTTTCGATATTCTAGCGTGACACTGCCTGAGGTTGGTTTCAGCATCCTCATTGTTGTTGACCACAGCAAATATATAAACTCCACAGATGTAATTTATGACACAACGAAGTTTCAGCAATCACTACAACAGAAAATTAATGATCAGACTATGTACCATCAAGTAGGATAAAAGACTTTTCTCTGTTCACAATTTTATGGTTCTTGTTCTTGATTCATGTTTAAGGTTGACGGTGCTGTTAAACGGCTACTGAAAGGTGGAAGTGAAGTTGAAGATATCTTGACAGCAGTAATCATCAAGAACTTGAAAGCAGTTCAGGTATCCACCTTCATGCCTCTTTTCTAACTTGCTATGGTTTTGTGCATGCCCAAGCAATTCATTGGTGGAGTTTCAATTTCTAAAGTATGCTGACTTCTCATAAACTTTGCTTACCCTGCTACTTATAGGACAGGTCCAAGGTTATTGTTATGGATGCTGATGGAACTCGTTCGAAGGGTATTGCAAGAGCCCTGAAAAAAGTTGGGATTAAGGCAAGTCATTGGGGACTAATTCACTTTGAGCGCTATAGTTACCTTAAAACATTTTTAAATAAGCTATTCTTTGGTTGCTTATATTATGACAGAGACCATACTTGGTGCAAGGTGGCTTTAGATCATGGGTTAAGGAAGGTCTTCGTGTAAAAGAGCCGAAACCTGAGACAACACTTACCATCCTCAACGAGGTATCTATTACTGTTTTTCTCGTCTTTGTTAAGCAGCTTTACTATCGGCGTTACTATATTAATATATTTCTTAGGATGAATTCAAAACTACTCTCAATTCTTTTTATCAGTAAGTTAAACAAATCATCCTAAACTCTTTAGGAAGCTGAGGCGATTCTTGAGGACATAAATCCTTCTCCGTTGCAACTAGTTGGAGTTGGTGCGGTATGCTTCTAATTTTATATTTCTTCTTCCGTATATAATCCCATTCTGACTAACACAAGGAGATCCATGCAGGGGTTTTTCGCGGCATTGTATGCTTTGTTTGGTGCGTTCAATTCTTTCTCATTTCCCCTTTAGAACTCTCCTTCTCGCCACAACACCAAGTTCCTCACTTCCAACTTTGCACTAACATGATTGCTCTCTCTCTCTCGCAGAGTGGGAGAAAACACTGCAACTCATAGCTGTCATTGGCCTCGGTCTGGTATTTATATACTACACCCATTCTATGCTTTACCTGTCAAATATCGTTTCTTTGTTTTGTTTCTCAAGTCTCAAACATTATGCAGACTATATACCAACGACTTTCTTCATATGATGACTCCGAAGACTTCAAGGAAGACGTCAGGTATAAAAGTCCATCATTGTACATTACAAAACCCCAGCAAGACCTCTGTATAGTCTTAACAAAGATTGTTTATTCTTCTTCTTCTTCTTCAAGGCTGTTGCTTGCTCCTGTGAGACTCGGAGCTCAGGCTTTCTCATGGGCTGCAGGAAAACTTGAAACAAATGGTGTTGGCCTCCCAACTTCACCTTCTTCTTCAGATGTTCGAAGCCGGGTTTTGCAAGCTGCTGCTAAGCATGAAACTTCTGAAACTTCTGAAAGTCTCCAAGATGCACCATCATCACCAGAAGAAGCTTTGAACAACGTTGATGTCTCAGAAGCGTAAAGGCTCCAAATTTATTTCGTTTTTTTCTTGTAATTTCCAAGAAATACTATGCTCGTCTCTTGGAACCGTTAACATTCATATAATTGTGACGCAAAAGAAAAAAGTGTAACTCAACCACCTTTTCGTTTTGATACTGGGGTCTATTTCGACAAATTTAGAACTAGTTGGGTCGAAATAACGATAAGAACAAAATTAAAGGTTATAAAGGTATAAACGAGAGACTTCTCACAAGTCAATATGGGCCTTAGGCCCAATAGCGAAAGGCCTTAAACTGGCATACTTGGGGTTTAGTCAAACGCATTATCTTACATATCGTCCTCCTTTGTCTCCTATAATATATATAGCCGCATTTTTATATTCTTCGTCTGGTTTTTTGGCACTTGAAGCTTGAGGGAGCAACAGTGGTGAGTTCATCATACCCAAACAATACTCAATTTCGCTTTATATAGGTAGAATAATATGAATTGTGTTCCTCGCTTGATATAATCCGCTACAGTACTTGAATATATACGTCCAATGTAATTTGGTTGATTGGGCAAACACATAGATTCAGATTGATTCCGATTCTTAGGTTTCTACGTTTGATTACGTCTGATTCGATCCTAATGTTTAGAGATAAAAAAATTTAGCTGAATTGGGTGTTTTCGAAACCTGGTACATTGAACTTGTGTCTTTCAAAAATCCACAGGTCCTCGTCAAGTCCCAGAATTCAAGGCCTTATTCCATGAGGTATCAGGTCAAATTCAGGAGAAGAGGAGGTATCATTCTACACAGTCAAGAGACATTTTTGTTTCTTTAATCAAAAGCTTTACCCTTTCAATAATCAAAAGCTTACATTTTTGTTATGACATTTCTCGGTTTTTTAATAGATGGCATGGCAAGACTGATTACCGTGCAAGAATCCGTCTTATCAATCAAGACAAGAACATATACAACACTCCAAAGTATCCTTCTTTTTTTGGTTCATTGCATTCTTCTTATCAATTCCCATTTGTTAGTGGTTTCTTCCATTTACATTCTTCCCATCGATGTTTTGTTTGATCTTGACCCGTGTAACGTAGACAAACAAATACATAACGGCACAGATTGTATCTGCTAGCATTGCTGGTGATATAATTCTCGCTGCTGCTTATGCTCACGAGCTGCCACAATATGGGCTTAATCTTGGTCTAACAAAACTATTCTGCAGGTAATTTTCTTTTTCATAAATGTTCAAGACAACTTATTTCCCTCAATTCTCTTGAATTGATCACTTACGTTTGATTGTTGTAATGATTGGTTAGCATACTGTACTGGACTCCTCTTAGCTCGCCGTGTCCTGAAAATGCTTGAAATGGATGCAGAGTATGAAGGAAATCTTGAGGTATACCTATAAAAACGCTTCTTCTTTTTGTTCCTAGTGTATGTAGGAAATGTTTTAATAATGTTCAATTTTACATTAGGCCTCGGAAGAAGATTTCTCAGTGGAACCTACTGAGAATAGGAGACCGTTCCGTGCTCTTCTCGATGTTGGATTTATCAGAACAACCACCAGAAACCGTGTCTTTGGTGCTCTGAAGGTATGTGTTTAGTTCATTTACATTTCTGTGATATTTGCTTTTAGTGTTGATCAGAAACTTTGCTTAACTTGTTATGTTTGTTGTAAAAAATAGGGTGCACTTGATGGTGGTCTTTTGATATACCTCATAGCGACAAGAGATTCGCCGGATTCTCCAAAAGAAAACAAACAGCTTGATTCCACAACTCACGCCAAATAAATCTACGGTGGTCATGTCGCGGATTACATGAAGGTTAAAACCAGAAACAACTAAAATGTCTCTGCTATCTACTCTGTTTTTTCTAAGTTCATAGCAAACCAAAACGTTTTGCAATTCTTCTGCGGACTCTAAACGGAGACGAGCCCGAGAAATTCCAAACTCATTTCAGTGAGTATGTGAAGAAAGGCATTGAAGCAGATGAGATGGAAGCACTGTACAAGAAGGTTCATGCCGCGATCCGAGCTGACCCCTTAGCTAAAAAGGCAGGGAAGCAATCTCTAAAGAAGCATAAGAGGTTTAACTTGAAGAGGCTTACTTATGAACAGAGGAAAGCTAACTTGATTGACCGTATTCGTATACTTAACTCAGCTGGTGAAGCCATCGATGAAGATAACGAGGAGTGAAAACGTTTCCTCTCTTTAAATCTTGGAAATTTCTTTATTTCCGTCTCGTTTTGATCTACCTTCGTGGCTTTGAATTTTTATTTTCATATAGCAACTTGTGATTTTTTTTTCAGTCGATATTTTTGCAAGTTATTAATTTCGTTCAAGTTGTGAATTTTGCAAACGTTTTAAAATTAAAAATAAAATAAACCGAAAGGTTGAATTTTAAGGGAACATAAAATCATGTTAACAGTGAAACTATGTTAGTACAGAATTTTATAAAATTCTCTTTGTTACAATACTAAAATAGCAAAAGAGCCGAACATACATTGCGATTTAGTAAAACGATATGAATAACTAAATAGTGTATATGTCGTCATTTCACTATTCCAATAGTTGTCGATCGATCAGAACTATAATTTTGAATGTGTAAGCATATTTTAAAACTCAAAAGAGTGGATTCTAATAAATCAACGTCATTAGCAGAAGTGTGTGGTCTTTTTTATCATCCATAAGTAGAAAAGAATGTAAATTACAGAAGGCGTACGTGGAGATGCAGAGTGGACTGATCACTGGATTGCTGGACTGCCTTTTTTGCTATAATGTATTTTTCATAAATACAAGGATATTTAACAAATTTAGCTATTTAAGAACTCATGTATTTTTTGCTATTCTCAGTAAAATGCTTAAAGAGGAATCACATATCATTACCTAAAAAGACTAAGTCCAACAAAAGGGAAAATATTTTGTAGGAAAAGGTAGAAAATATTTTTTTATTCTGTAAATAAATAAATAGAAACAAAAAACAATTATACACATATTTTAAGTTTAAACTACCAAATTTAGTATCGAATAAACTTGTAAGACTAGTTTGAATTCTGTTTGTTCATAATACCCTACTGCCTTGAGGTTTCTTTGTAAATGATTGTGATGACAAACTTCAGTTGTGGTGATTTAAAATCGTAAAAACGAATAAGGGTTAAAATTCTCGTTAAATCGAACTGAAATAAATAAGAAACAAATCAAAAGACCCAAAAATATTATTTTTGATGGATTTCTTGGATTGCAAACTGAATTACAAAAATGAATGATGATAAATGCTCTAAAAAGTGTGAATTTTGCATAGAAGAAGTGGTCTCCTTCTCCATGGTCGTCCTTTCCTTTTATAACCTCGCATATCCTCTCTTGTCACTAATGTGCGCATTGTAATGCTTCCAACTCGGTATTCGTCATCGATCTCATCGTTTAATACAGCGAAATGGGCTCGTGACTAGGTGAGTTGATAGGCTTGCGTGGTTCCGTGGTTCGAGTTGGGTTTCATGGGCTTTTCGGTTGCGTGATTAGTTCGAATGAGCATTTTCCGTAATAAATCTTTGATGCTAATGGACTTTCTTTGGACCGGATTTAGGCGACGAAAATGAAAATTTTTAATATTATTATCATACTAAATCTGAAAATATAAAGTACATAGAAAATTTAAAAATCTAGATTTTAAATTTGATATAATATTAGGAAAATGAAAATGTATCCAAATTTTATTACCATGTTTGTCTTTAATTTAAGAGGGTGTATGAAAATCACAGGTATCACACAATCTTCTTCTAACAATTTACCTAAAAACAACTCACTTAAAAACTTCCATAAGTTAATTAGTTTTTTATATTCAAAAGCTGGAACTAAGTAAGATTAATTAGTATTTTTCCCCCATATGGAAGAGAAAATTGACAGCAAATTTCCCAAAAGTTAAAAAAATTACTTTAAATTATTAAAATTTATCAAAACTCATATCTCCTGAGTCCTCAATGAGCTAAACATCCATACTTCCACAACCACTATATAAGTTTAGTTCACTACCACTAACCCAACCACACACAAAAAAACATCACTTCTCTAAACAGAATAGTTTAAGATTGTGAGAGATACAAAAACAAAATCATGGAATCAGCTAATGATGCTGCGACGGTGGAAACTCAAGGCGAGGTTACTACCGCCGTTTTGCCGTCATCTCAAAAGCTCACGATTGAGGATACTCCGGGGAATCTCAGCCATGACGGCAGATACATTCAGTACAATGTCTTTGAGAATATCTTTGAAGTCACGGCAAAGTACAAGCCACCGATTATGCCTATTGGCAGAGGTGCTTGTGGCATCGTTTGGTAATTTCCCTTTAAGCTGAATCGTTTCATTTCTTTTCCTAATCATTTTTTGAGCTCTTAGGTTGTAGATCAGTAGATGACTGTTGGGTATTTTTGTTCACCCGAGAAATATATAAACCTTTTTCCCGGGAAAGCCATGACCATTTTTTTGTGTGTAATCTATGGATTTGGTTGATGAAGTTTCGTCTTTTTACAAGAAAAATCGAAACATTTCGATCTCTAAGGTTTATAAACAGTTGTCCTTTTTTCATGAAAAAAACTTCGAAACCTTTCGATCTCTAAGGTTTCTAAACAATTGTCTTTTCTTTCATGAGAAAATATTTTTATTTCTTCCCCTAGTAAAAAGCTTACGTGATAAATTTTCAGATTTTGGTGATGGCTGGTATAGTAAAATAATATAATAGGGAAACATTTAATCAAAAAGTAGTTAGTTTTTGCGAATTAATGATTTTCATTTTTACTACGTATATTTTGATATTTGCGTTGTATATAGCGAAATCATTTAAAACAAATATAAAACAAGAAAATTTAATAAATGTAGTAAGAAAGTAGTTAGTTTTTACTAATTAATGATTTTTCATTTTTATTACGTATATTTTGACACATGCGTTATATATAGCTGAATCATTTAAAACAAATATAAAACTTGTAAAACTTAATAAATATTGTAAATAATACTCCCTCCATTTCAAAATAAATGGCATTCTAGTCTTCTACACACAAATTAAGAAACAGAGTTAAAACTCTATTATACCTCTAACTTAGTTCAATTATTTTTTTCCTGTAAACATTTGTTAATTTTGGTTGAAGTTAAAAAAGGAATACAATGTGTAAAGTTGCATTGAAGTTTTAAAGTGACACTTATTTTGTAACAAAAAAATAGGCTAGAATGCCATTTATTTTGAAATGGAGGGAGTAAACATTATATAAAAACGTAACTAAATGATATACCATTCATGACTTTTATGTTATATTTGTTACTTCAAAATCACTTGAAACATTGGTTTTGATTTTTATTTAACTTTTGTCACAGTTCGGCTTTGAACTCAGAGACCAATGAGAAGGTAGCAATAAAGAAAATAGTGCATGCATTTGATCACATTATCGAAGCAAAGAGAACTCTCCGTGAAATCAAGCTTCTTCGTCACTTCGATCATGAAAATGTTCGTTTGCTTTCATCACAATTCTCTCACTTTTTATTTATTTATTATTCACTAAACAAAAGCTAATTATGTAATACCATTTTTCTTATAGATTGTTGAAATCAGAGACGTAATCTTGCCTCCTCGGAGAGATTCATTCGAAGATGTTTACATTGTCTATGAATTGATGGAGCATGACCTTTATGGAGTCTTAACATCCGGTCAAGAACTAACCAAAGATCATAGCATGGTTTGTGTTTGGAATTGTTTCTTGAAACTTAAAATCATCTGATTAGAGAGTTTGAGAATATTCAATTTCCCTCTTTCTTTCTTTTGCAGTTTTTCTTGTACCAAATCCTGCGCGGATTAAAGTACATTCATTCGGCCAATGTGCTACATAGAGATTTAAAACCGAGCAATCTCCTCTTGAGCTCAAACTGTGACTTAAAGATCTGTGATTTCGGGCTTGCTCGTGCCACTCCTGAGAGTCATGTAATGACTGAGTATGTTGTCACAAGATGGTACCGTGCACCCGAGCTTCTGTTGGGCTCTTCTGATTATACCGCAGCAATAGATGTTTGGTCCGTTGGCTGTATTTTCATGGAAATGATGAACCGCGAACCGCTCTTCCCCGGTAAAGATCAAGTTCATCAGCTTCGTTTGCTTATGGAGGTAGTAAAGTAAAACCCTTTTTTGTGCTAAGAACATATACGTGTTCTGTCTCTTAAAAAAGTCTTGGACTTTGTTTTGTAGCTCATAGGCACTCCATCTGAAGAAGAGCTTGGATCGTTGAGTGAAAACGCTAAGCGATACATACGGCAGCTTCCTAAGCTTCCTCGCCAATCTTTCTCTGAGAAATTCCCGAATGTGCCTCCTCTAGCAATAGACTTGATGGAGAAAATGTTAACATTTGACCCTAGACAGAGAATCACAGGTCAGCTTCTGTCAATTTATAGCCTCTTTTGCAGTTTTATTTGGATTCTTATCATCATTTTTGCCACTTTGCAGTTGAAGAAGCGCTTGCTCATCCATACCTTAGCTCGTTGCACGACCCTAGCGATGAACCAGAGTGCATGGTGCCCTTCATTTTCGATTTAGATGAAAATTCACTCACAGAGGAGCAGATTAAGGAGTTCATCTACTGTGAAGCCCTAGATTTCAATCCTGAACACCAGCAATAATTGATTTTGGCTTGACAACAATTCTGAAGACAGCCGTCATGTTGTCTTTTCTATCTCTGTTTTTGCTTTTCAAATCTTTCAACCTTCTTCTGTTATTTTTCTTTTCAGTTTTGTTGGATAATTTCTTGTATTTCCTTCAGTTTTCTATTGCTTGGACTGAGAGTTTCTCAGAACATTTTTCATGTGGTAAGATTTTCTGCTGAATTTCCCAATAAATTCCCTTTTGATGTTGTCAATTTCATTTATAAGCAAATCAACTGAAAAACCATGATTGATTATGTGGACATTATTGCAACTCTCAATCCAATAAGTAATAATACATGAGCTATTGTCAAAAATATAACATTGCAACAAGGAAGAAAGCAATCATATCCTAATTTGAGTATTTTGATTGAAGACAATCTTACTCTTGTAATGGTTCTTTTGCAGTTTTGCCTGTGTCATTTCTTCAGATTGCCAAAGAATTTAGAGAGTGGCACAGGGCCATCGGTTTCGTCTTTACTTTTGCTAGAGTGTTTGTCTCTGCTGGACTTGTGCTTCTTCTCCTTCTTTGATCTTTTAGAACTTGATCTTGATCTTCTAGATTCATCTTCATCACTACTAGATGACGACTCTGAGGACGAATAATGCTGCAAACACATAACACAACCCAACATGGTTAATTTTAACATAAGCTATAAAACATGAGACCATCTGTTATAAGTTAAAACTCTTTAAAAGCACCTTTCTCTTTTTGCTTTTCTTCTTCTTTGAATCTCTATCTTTCTTATCTGTGAGGTCATTGAACCATTGGCCACCAGTTAATTACTTCCTCAGAAAGAAGGATCAGATACTATGTTAAGTTGATCATATATTACCTTTTCGGGACTTATCACTAGAATAGTTCCTTCCCTTTGAGAGTTTCAACGCCCTTTCTGCATCCAGCTGAGCTCTATACTCACGCATCAGTTTATCGGTATCTGCTTCAAGTTCTCCCTTTTTCATTTCTTCTTCCTAAACATGTCACGTGAAGAAGATACAATGTTAAACATTTCCTAATGTTCCATACTCACAATGCAGAGAAGCTGCAAAGGGTAAGAAACATATATTGCAGGTAATGAGTCTAATGACATTGTTAAACTGAGCGTGGACATCTACGGATTATTCGAAATAAGATGCTCAAGTTACTTCAAAACCTCGAGATAGAGATAGACATAACGGGAAAAGAAGAAACTCTATTTTTTTATATGCATACAAGAAAACTGTGTCTATCTATGGCTGAAGATGAATAAGCGACAGTGGGAAATGATTTTTTGGATTTAAAGCTTCTAAATTGAAAAAAATAATAGCGAGCTTATCAACACTTAATGATCAATGGTAAATCTAATTTCCACGGCATTATAACAAGGACCAACATTCCATACACCATTCAGAAGATCTTAACCGTACTATGGAAAGTCATAAAACGACATTCAGCTTACCTTTTGCTTCTGCTTATACTCTTCCCATGTAATTGTATGTGTCGTCTTAAGGCTAGCCAAACGAGCCGCATGCCACTCTGGTGTATGAAATGAACCATCCACCTGAGACAATCCTCATCAGAAATGTTCCGGTACAGATACAAAATATGATCATCAAGCCAAACAAAGAACAAAACTTGACAGAGAAAGAAGCAAATTGCTCCAAATCAAAGTTTGACTTCTCCAAATGCTTCTTGTGTTCACGGATTACAACAACAATAAAAGACTATCTCTCAAATCACAGTAAGACAAACTTCAATGCTACACTTAATGAAATTACATCTAAACATGAACATGACTTGGTATTGTCCAAATGCCCTAATACAAGTTATTCCCCAAAAATTGGAACTCAACAGAGATCTGCAAGAGATTATAAGCTTAATTCTAGAACTATAACCACGCAGCTCGACAACCCATTAACACAAAGATAAACAAAACCATAAGAAATCAATCAAATAGGAAAATTTTGGAGACGTAAATCATTATCAGTTGCAATTGAAAAAAATAGTATGAAAAGGTACAAACCATTCCGTCTTCAACCTCCTCCGGCTGCGCTGAGCTGGAGCCAACCCTAGATCTCTGCATAGCCTTGTAAGCTTGATTCTTCCCCATAGCTGATTACCCACAAGAAAAAGTCCGCAAATTTCTTGGCAGGAGAAAGAGATTAGAGATTGAAGATGAAGAAGCTGTGAGGATTTTGATTCTTGTTGATAAATCTAGGGTATGGGTATTAACGGTCCAAAGGAGAGGATTTAGGGATCTGTAGAGAAAGCGAGAGAGAGAGAGAGACGAGAACTGTGAGGCCGAACCGAAACGCACTGGTGATTTTAATTTCACCCCCCCCCCCCCATTAAAATCTATGAAGGACCAATATTCAATTTTTATTAATACTATATAGTTTTTGGAAATAACAAAACCCTTAGGACCGATTCATTATTTCTTCGCTCTCTCTCTCTCTCTGTCTCGACTCGAGTAGGTCAGGTATGGATTTCTTCTCTATTCCTTGAATCCATGTAAAAATTTCGATTTTTTCTTTACTTTTTCTATCGATTCGACTGAAAGTTTAGGGTTTTAGGGTTTGGAGTCTTTTTTTTTTTTTTTTTGTTATTGAAATCGTTGAGGAGCTACGAGTTTACTCTTCCGGTGGGTTACGTCTGAGTTTTGTTGTTTAAATTCGAGTGAGCTTATAGGTTTTGCTAACTCTTGATGAAGAATGTTTCGTTTTTAGATGATTGTGGTCGTTGTTGAAGAGTCGTTGGCTCGTTTGAAGAGTCGTAGTCTCGGTTTCGTTTTCAGAGCGACCCAACTGATTTCCAGATCTCAATTGTTTCTGCAGTTACACAAAGGATCGTGCTTTGAAGATGAGTGGAGTAGGAGAGAAAGTTTCTGGAACTACAAAGACACCTGCAGATTTCCTTAAATCGATTCGTGGGAGACCCGTTGTTGTCAAGCTCAATTCTGGTGTTGATTATCGAGGTGGGTCTCTCTCTTTCTCTCTCTCCCTCTAGATATCTTCTTCTTCTTCATATTCTTTTGTGTCTTTTGTGTGGCTATATAGCTTTTGTTTTGTAGTTTGTATGGTTTAGTTTTTGCAAGTTCTCTATCTATCTCTGCTGCACTTTAGGTTTAATGTTTTGACTTATGACTGGTTCCTTTAGCTATGTTAATGGAACCAAAGAGTTGCTTTGTTAAGCCCACTTAAGTAACTTAGGTATCATTCATTTGAAGGTAATATCTCTAAGACTCTTAACTTTGAACTGGTTCCTTAAAAACCTTGTCAAAATAAGAAGCTATATTTACATTTTTAGTGGTTTTCTTAAGAACATTTTCCTTTCTACCTGCAATAAGTTGACTAGGTTTATTTTTGAGCTTGGGTTTTCGGTTACTGGACTTTCATTCGAGGCTCTGGATCCTTGAGTTGTGGCTTCAGTGTTGGTTTGACATATTTAATTTAGTTTGTCTCATGATCAGGGCACAAGGTCTTGTTGACTTTCATTCTTCTTGACTTGTTTATATCATTCTTCTTGACTTGTTTCTCTTGTTGCCCGAGTCAGTTTTGTCAAGCTTTATATTGTGTTCTTGATCAAGAAGTCGATAACTCTTTGAAATCTTTTACACAGGCATTCTTACTTGTCTTGATGGGTATATGAACATAGCAATGGAGCAGACGGAGGAGTATGTAAATGGACAGCTCAAGAACAAATACGGTGACGCCTTTATCCGTGGAAACAATGGTAACTAAAATCTCTCACATCCATATATCCTTCTTTTTACGTATATAAATTTGCGTGTTTTTGTTGGATGCAGTTCTTTACATCAGTACAGTAAAGGGGGCTGTAGCGGACGGAGCCTAGGCCCATCCTGATGCATCATCATCATCAACAACATCAGTGGTCATGTTATGGCTGCCATTGTCGTTGTCTTCTTCTACCTCATATTAAAAGAGCTTCTTGTAGTTGACATGTACCAAGAATGTTAAGAATGTTACTATTTACAGACGTCACTTTTTTTTCTTGCTATTATGATATTATTCACTATTTAGAAGATGCAGACCTAGATAAAGAAGAAAAACTATTAACCTGTGACTTGATACAATCATACAAACAAACAAAATTGATTTTGGCTGACCAACAGATGGAAACGAGGAAGATCTTTAAAGTTTCAGGAATCGAATTATGTCGTTTAGGAAACGCTGAAAAAAAACACATGTCAAACTAGTAAACCAGTCAATTATCAGATTATCATATTCATAGCATTAGCCATTGACACATTTGAATCAAAAGTTTCAATTAAAATAATTCGCTCAAGATATCATTCTTGGCGTAATGTTGTTTTTTTAGTTTTCAACCTCTTTTCACATAACTAGCAAAAGGTCTCGTACTCTTAGCGGCTTGTATTTGTATATATAACTACTTATGTCTAAGCAGCAAAACCTGAAGTAGAGTTTCTCTCGATGAAACTCCTACAAAACTATCTTCACTACTAAAAGTGTCTTAAAATTCGGAGTATTCTTTCCTTCAATTTGATTCTTCTTCCGTTGCATTTTCTTCTGGCTTACTTCCCAACCTCCCTAACCTTACAATGTCTTCCACCATAATTCTTCCCTCTGTTGAACAACCGATCCAAAACAAAGATCAACTAACAGATTACTTCAGAGAGATAAGAGCTCAAGAAGGAGAGGATCGCTCTGTTCTTTACCTTTATCTTTGGAGAGACTACTGATTAGTTGTTGAAGGCCGTCCTTAGCGAGTGTGTCTTTCAGGTACATTGCAGCAGCTGCAACTTCATCAGGTGTGACCTTTCCATCTCGATCCCTGCATGATTCAAATGTGATAACTTTAGAATCTTGCTCTCAGAAGAACATTCAAACGAAAAAATGGAGATTATAATGTCTATATACCTATCAAGAAGCTGCCAGCCTTTGCCAATTTTGATATCCACATCATCAATTTCCTTCTCGAGGTTTTGTATCAGACCATCCACCTTAAATAGTATGCCTGAAGAGTTAGCTCTGCTACAAATTCTCACGGGACTTCTCATATTCTTTGAGAACGATTTTAAGTCTTTTTACCTTTTCCATCAGTGCAGAGGAAACCTCGTCTGCTTCAGCAACTTCATCAGCTTGGTCACTATCTTCTCTAGCTGCTTTGTATGCCTTCACTGCAGCTTTTTCACCATCTACATCTTCTCTCTCGACCATTGTGTTATAGAACTCCAACTGGAGAAACAGAAAAACAATGTCTTTTTAATATGACACAAAATGCTGATCAAGCAAACTACTTACTGACGTGAGCTTATGCATTTGTACCTCTTTCTTGACCAATCTAAGGAATTCTTCACGCTCTCTGCACACTGACTGTTTATATCAAAAACAAACAGAGTCTCAGATAGGTATGAAATAAATTTGCACGTTCATTGTTGACAACCATAGAATCATTTTTCTTACAGAAGCGGAAGCTAAAACACCCAATGCACGGCTAAGTTTGCAAAGATCATCTTGCTGTTCAAGAACTCTAGCTCTGGCCTGTTCTTGTGCTTCGCTGGCCGTGGGTATGGTCATCTCTTGCAGCGCCTTATCCTCTTCACCACCTTTAACATCCTTCATCCTTGTAAGCTCTTCTTCTTCTTTCTCTTCTTCTTCCTACATATATATATATTAATATACAAAATGTAAAATGTGAAACATAGAAAATTTGAGTCCTCTATTTTCCTCAAGCAAGCATAATACAATATAATCAAGAGGGTTAAGATCAGACCTTGATCAGTTCTTCTTGCATCTCAAGGTACTCTAATTTCCTTCTTCGCTCAGAAACAGGGTCTTCAGATGGCAGAGAAGTAATACCAACAGTATCCACAACCTCGTCGGGAAGAGAAGAAAGAGTAGCTCGGACAGCATCCTCTGCTTTAACTCTTCCAGAAACCGTAAATGCCCTGAATATAAACTGTTATCAGAAATTTATTCGCAATAAAATTGATGGAAGAATGAAATAATGAGAAAAGGGAGTTCTGGAACCTACCTAGAGAGGATCAATAACGACGAGGGGACAGAATGATTAAGTGACAAGTCCATCCAATCGCGAAGCTGCAAGATTGTTTCAATACGAAAACATTAACAGCTGTAACATTATCATTTCTAAATGGAGTTTTAGAAATACACAACAAAGATTAGTATTATAAATAAATAGCAAAGAAATGAGAATCAAAGGAGTGAAAAGGAGAAACCTGTTGCCTCATCTCTTCAACTGAAACCAGCCCCAGCATTCCCCGTTCCCTGCAATCTTCGCGTAGCTCAGCTTCTGAAAGGGAATCCACACCCTCAGCTCTAATGAGTTTATCGTCTTCCTTAATGCTGCAGTGAAAAGGAGTAAAAATGAAACATCAAAGCAAGATAACAAGTCTTATATCAATGAGACGTGGAAGCATCTTACCTCCTCAGTCTTTTTCTGAGCATATACCGCAGATAAGCATCTGTTCCATATGGGCTAATACCCATATATTTGCACATGCTAACCAACCGAGGCCTATAATTGAAAAACAAAGAGGTAATTACTGTCAGAACATATACCTTTAAGAGCACAACACATCTCTGAGATTCAACAAAATGGAGCAACAAACCTGCTAATGTTATCCAAAGTAAGCTCATCATTGAAAAGCTTGGCAAAGCCCAAAAGTTCATCATTGTGGACTATTTGACCTCTTCGAACCTGCAAGGCAGGATTTTAAGAAAGAGGGAAATGAAATTCAAATCCAAACACCGAAAGACAGGGAAGTATCTAAGCCAACACAAAATCCATGACTTTTTACCTTGTCTAGAAACTCATCCAGGTCTTCAGCGGTTTTCTTTACTTCTCCAGTTCTTGAATGTTTAACTTCCTTAGCCATCTCTTTGGCCGTTTCCTGAAGAAACTTAGCGTATTCTATCCTTGCAAGTAGTTTCCTTTTCAATGCTTCCTGTGCATTAACAAAAGAGTAACATTGCAAAGAGATCAAGAAGGTAATAAACGAACATGTAAAGCCTACGCTCCTTTGACACATACCTCTTCTTTCATCTTGTCCTGGAAAGTTGACGGTAACATATTAGGGAAGAGCTTCAAGAAAACTGGCAGCAAAAACTCCATAAACGGTACGAGGATGAACACTGCAAATGGCACTAATCTAAAGATATCAGCTGTAGTTCGAGTTAGCTGTTGCCTTTCTCTTCTGGAGAGACTCTTTCCACCAGCCAATTTGAGCAGCAATCTTGAACTGATTCTAGTGTCTGCCCAGAGTAATTTGGTCCCCAGCCAATAATGTTTCAATGTTGATACAAACTCCTGTTTCCAGTGAGTAAGCTTTTTAGCCCAATCCGCCCTGTAGAAAACAGAAGTTCAGTACACTACAATAGCTATGCATAAAGCCTGGCGATTAATAACACACAATGTCAGGAGAAAGCTAAACCTGCTCATGGAGGCAACAGCTCTTAAAGCAGGACCTATCTTAAGAACAATTGCCCATGCCCTTTGTACTATCGATCGAGCAACCTTTTTGGATTCTTGAAGACGTTTAGCTTTCGCCTTTGCTTTAACACTGCTCAGACTTTCAACAGCTTGATCACATTCCTCAGGAGATGCTTCTTTCCTGTTATTAGCAACCCCATCAACTTTTTTATCCTCTTCTTCCGGTTGCTTAGCTGCAACCGTAGTAGCATTACGAATGGATATGCTCATATATCTCATCCCCAGAGAAGGACCAATTTCAGAACTCCCATACCCAATGGCCGAGGAGTGAAAACCATGGAAGCTACGATTGAAATATCCATTTCTAGAAAGCAATAGAAGACCATGTCTTCCTGTAAAGGACTTGTGTTCGGTCACACGGTTAGTTTCCATGGGAGGACGGTTGATACCAGAGTGGTAAGCATGTGAATGAACCGTCTGAGGGGAGTTTCCAATGGACTGAAAGCTCTGAATCGAACGAGCATAGACATTCAAGTAATCGGAAATGATATTCTTTCTCCTAATGATCGCTCTTGACGCCATTTTGTCAAATACCCTTTTTGTGCAAAGATGAATCAACCGGACATCTCCCAGAAGTTAACACTCCTTAATCTGATATTTGGAAGAGGAAACAATCGCTAAATCCAAAAGCTACGAGATGAAGAAAAAAACTGGAAAAGTAAGAAAATTTAAGCGAACCCATTACTAAGAATCTGGACCGAAACAAAACCCAGACGATCAATCGAAATCGATATGAGAAAAACCACAATCTTTACCCCAGAAAATTCTCAAGTGACGATGAAACAAAGAAACTGAAATGCAAAACCCTTGATTTCAAGAAGTATGAGGAAATCGAAGAAGATATGAAGAAGAAAAAAACAAAGTATAACTTACAGAAGACGGAGGAATCTGAAGATGATGAACGCTGTTAACCGGAGAAAATGAATCACGCCGGAGAAATTTGGAGAGGTTTTAGGGATGCGGCAAATAAATCGTGTGAGAAAGGGTTTTAGATTTTTTTCCTTTATTTTTTTTGTCACTTTTGAGGACAGAAAATAAATAAAGATAATTTTGCTACACCTGTATGAGTAACTCTACACCGTTGGATCATATCTAGGTCCCTTACCTTTCGATTGTAACCACGTGGGCGAATCTACGATCAGATGTAATACTTGAACCCCAAGACGAAGGGGTATATAGATTTTTTTTTTTTTCATCAATTATTTTGGTTTTGGATGTATTCATAAATAAATTAATAAAATAATTTACAAGCTTTTACTTCTTCATCAAACCAAAAAAATTGTTTTTAGCATGTATTATATCCATTATCATTATTAGCCCTGCGGTTTTAGCCCGAACCGAACCGGATTTTTCGGTTTTCTGTTCAAAATCGGTTTGGCAATCGGTTCAATTTTGAGGGAATTTAAAACATGTTTGGTTTACGGTTCGGTTCGCCGAACCGATCGGTCTTATTTTTTTTTAACCAAAATTATACTGAAATTAAACTAAAATATATCAAAATTAAACCGAATCAGACCAAAATATATAAAACTCAAATCAAATTAACCGATTTTATCCGATTAAACTGATTTTGACCGGAAAACCCAAAAAAAAAATCAATTCGGTAGAATTTTATTAACCGAAACATGAACCGAACCAATTTTGTGTTCGGTTATTTTTGGACCAATTTTTAATAACCGAACCAAACCAAAATACCAAATTAACCGGCTCGGTTTGGTTCGGGTAACCGAACTCGCAGGGCTAATCACTATAATAGGATAATTTATCGAAACTAATATTGTTCAATTCACACACAAATTCACATATCTTTAGTTTTTATTAGAATTTAAAGTTTATATTAATCATTGTTAGATTTGATCATCTATTTCTAGTTGAGGTACTACATTTCCACAATTGCCACTTTTTTTTAGTCTATTCCCTTAGCATCTTAATTTATTTTTAGTAGAAATTAATTAGTCTTATCTAGAATTTAGCATGTGCTTCCAATTACAATATGAACAAGTGATGTGTATTCTTTTTATCATATATACTTTACAAATAACCCAAAAAACTTATGATATGAAACAAACAAACATGAAAACAAAAAAGAGATCTTCTGTTTCTACAAGGCTAGTGAGTTTATGAATCTGCTCGAGTCAGCAAAATCTCACTCTCATCTTGTTTTTTCTCCATCTCCGCGGTTTAAGTTTAAGATTTGATTGACCCAATACTTCCCTTTCATTTCCTGCAAAAAACAAAAGATGATGAACCTAAATCTTTGATTTAACGAAAGATTATAAAAAAGAATAAAGAAGATGAAACTTGTTTGTTTACCAAGGGAACTTAAATGTGTCTTTCCACCAACCCTGCTTTGAACAGTTTGCGACTATCTTGTCGAGCCGAATAATAATCTCAGAGAATATTGGCCTCATACCGATTTCTGGATGCCAACATTCCTCAATCAACCTACATATATAATCACGATTCTTGAGTTGTTAATGTTGATAAACAAATCACAAATAATGTTTTAAAACATTAATAAGATCTTGAAATGCTTACTCTTTCAACTCCGGAGGGTAACTCTTTGATTTTGTTCTGATTATTGGTCTTTTTCCTTCTATACACATCGATTCTGCAACCTCTTCAGGTGGTTTAGGATGGAATAAAGATACTCCCTCGGTCAACTTCACATATGATACCAAAAAACATTGCAGAGTATGAGACAGAGACATTTAACTATAAAAAAAGGCTAAAGATTTGTGTTACTACCTCATACAAAATGACACCAAACGAATGCACATCAACTCTTTTATCGAAGATTTCGTCTTTGTAAATCTCGGGTGCTATGTAGTAATCTGCAGTTCAAAAGGTAAGCATATGATCTTTCAAGAACAATGCTTCTTGTATATATAATAAATCAGTTTCTAACTAAAATGTAGCCTTTTTCTTACTTGACTTATCGATTTGAGCTTCGTGGTTCACTACTTTTGCATTGTCTTCTGCAATCTTTGACAACTTTATCAAACCAAAACCAGAGATCTTCAATTGCCCTCCTCTATCTAGCAAAATATTTCTGGCACCTTACAAAAAACTTTCAAAATATTATCCAAACTGTTTTTCCGCCATTAAATAATTTGGTCTCGGCTTTGTCTTACTTTGGCTTTAACTCGCAGTGGATGATCGGATCTGGTTTACATTCATGGAGGTAGTTCATGCCTCTAGCAATATCAAGAGCAAATCTCAGAGCTTTTGAAGGAGAAAGACGACCTTTCTTTTGAAGATAGACACTTAGATCACCCTGAAATTGAGATGATTAATGAAACGTGATTCGATGTGCGGATACGAAGTAAAAAACAATGCTTACTTACTTTTGGATTATACTCAACTACAATCATCATTGGTAGATTTTGAGTGACGGCTCCAACAAATTGAACAATATTTGGATGCCGAGCTTTCGCTAGCAAGGCCAATTCGTTTGTGAAAGCATTTCTGCTCGTATAAAAGGATCAGAAAGAGAAAAACAAAGTGTTAGATTATTTCATGTAACCAACAAATTAAATAAAGAAATTCAAAAACAAGAAGAATGCATACACGCGTTCCGGATCTGAATAACTATCTTTCTCGAATATTTTTACCGAGACTCGAGTGCCATTCCATTTAGCAACTTGATAAGTTCCCTGCAAATGAAGCAAAAGCAAACACATCAGAATAAGAGAGATTTAGGAGAAAAAAAATATCAGCGCTCTAGTATATTAGGAGAATCAACAACCTTTGAAATGCCATCAACTTTTCGGACTTGAAGCTCGAGTGGATTAAGCTCATACTCAGGAACTTCTTTCGGATTCCCTACCGTCATTGGAGTCTTTCTGGTTTTCTAAAATTTAACACAAAACAAATCCTGAAGATGAAGCAAAACACCAGAGAAAGAGAAAGAGACCAATCATCATTAAGGACATAAAGAGAAATCTTTTTGTAGAAAAACCATACCGGAGCTTTAGCTCCTCGAGCTTTCAAGAGATTATACACTTCAACATTCCCATAATACTTTGCATCAACCGCCGCCTGAACAATGTTAACAAATGTCACCTTAAGGATGCATAATTCGGTTTAACCAAAACCAAACCAGAGAAACCAATCCGAATCAACCGTAACCAGAATCGAGCCGGAAATGAAATCAAACAAACAAACATTAACCTCAATTTTGCTGTGAAAACAAATCCGAATACTGTATCAAACCAAACCGATTGATATCGGGTTTCTATATTTGATTAACCGGATAAAAAAAAACTGTTAAATTTGCAGAGAGAGAGATATTCATGAAACAGGGGAAGAAGAACAGACCGTACTACCCCAACGATCACGAGCATCGATATTAGCTCTCTGGCTAAGAAGAACCTTAACAACATCGTAATGACCTTCACAGGAGGCAATGTGAAGAGCCGTACGACCATCAAGATCAATGCTATTCACATCAATTCCTTCGTTAAGCAGCTCCTCAACGCCATTAACATCACCTTTACTCGCCATAAAGAGAAGCTGCATCGTCGAATCAAGATTCTCGGGGACAGACATATGCGGCTCGCAGCTAAGAGATTCAGGGCTGCGTCTGATCGGATCAAGGGAAGATTGACGGCCGAAGCTGAATCTCATGTTGTTACGGCGTGGATCGAGAGAATTTTGGCGTGTGAATTGTCGGCTTAATGTTCGTCTCATTGAGCCTGTCGAGAATTGTCTCGATATCCCACGCTTCAACTGCGCAGCTACGTTCTCCATGGTATGCTATGATATTGAATGAATCGCAAAAGAACCAAGATCAATTAAGGATCAAAACCACATTATTCCGTTGAAGACGATGACGAAAATGGAAGATAAGGTTGAAAATTGAAAGGGTAGGGACGATCGTGTTGCGTTTTTTTTGTTTTGTTTTAATTGTTCTTCGTTTTGGGATTATCCATAAACAGATTTGACAAAACAATGGTTTCGTTGGCTCACAATGTCGTTTTGAGCAGTAAAACGCGGGTAATCACTCTTTTCTAATCTCTTTATTTATTGGATCCCCATACATAATTAGATGAACTAATTAGAAATTGTATATGGTTTTAAAAAAAACAATAAACCAAAACGCCATTGATATGGTTTATAATAATTCAAACGTTGACATCTGTTGTTATAACCAATTCAATTTAGTTTATTATAATTAACCAATCGAATATAGCAAAATAAATCCATCACTGCGGTAATTAAAGATGAGAACTTGTTCGACTTCAAAATGAAAAAGTTGTACAATTTTATAGAAGAGCGATGACATTACCAGACCAAATACAATTCTCGAAGACGAGATTGAACAAGTTTACATCTTTTAGAAATTATCAACTGATTCTTCAGAAGACGACGCGAAACTGCGGTGCGTCTTTGCCGTCGGCGGGAAGAATTTCCCAACGGCAAGGTTCGAGATCGTCGGAAACGGGACAGTATCCGGCGAGAGTGACTCTGTCTCCGGTAGCCGCCACGGAGCCGAACTCGAAAACCGTCGCGCGATCGGGCCGAGGAACTTCTATGGCTCCGTTCATCCCCGGAGCTGGTGTTTCAGATTTCGGCATCTGTATCGTCTCCGGCTTCGACGTCTCCGACTGTGACGGCTTAGAACTTCCCGTGAACCATGATAGAATCCCCATGGCTACTCGAATCGGATCGGTGGTTCTCTGTGGATCCAAAGAAGAAGACGCGTAATCTCGAAAAATCTGAGGGAATTGAATTAGGGTTTATCTTTTCCCCCTTTTGTTACATTGGGCTTGTCAGTTAGGTTGGGCCTCTTTTGAGTTTCAATTCTAGCCCATATAAACACGAAAATTATGGAATTTGTTAATACACCCTTTATTTCTCATTAACTATAATTAAGAACCCAGACTTTGAAATACAATATACAGCCCCAAAATGCTGAAGCTAAGAGATCGAATCACACATCTTTTTGTGCAGTCTTATTGTTAACTTTGCAACCAAACCATAAGAATATTTTAGTACATAGACAGGTGTCATTCCGCATAACCTTACATCGATAGATTTCTTCACTCTTAAGCAACCTTGAGAACTTGCTTACCAACGTTTTGTCCATGGAGAAGTCCTACAAGAGCAGCAGGACCGTTCTCGAGTCCTTCAACAATGTCTTCCACGTACGTTAATTTCTCTTCTTTTATGTACGGAAGGACAAACTCCAAGAACTTTGGGAATCTATCTATGAAGTCATAACAAGCAAACCCTTGCATCCTTATCTTCTTGAATATGATGTCAGGTAGATTTTGTAACCTGTCTCTGGTTTCAAGATGGTACTGAGAGATCATTCCACATACAGCGATTCTTCCATACGTTTTCATGTTAAGTAACACCGCGTCAAGCATTTTGCCTCCCACGTTCTCAAAGTATATGTCAATACCTTTTGGGAAACACCTACAGAGAGAAATTGTGAGGACGTTTTGATTCTATAATTCAAGAAACTGAATTACAAGAAGCCAAATAAGAACCTCTTCAAGGCGGAGTCAAGGCCAGGCTCTTCCTTGTAATTGAATGCATCATCGTAACCAAATTTGTTCAGCAGGAGATCGACCTTTTGATTGATGGAACCATATCATTTAAGAGAAAACATAGAAATGGTTTAACTCTTTTGATTGATGAGTTTCAAAACTATGGCCTAACCTTTTGTTTACTTCCGGCACTTCCAACAACATAGCAGCCCATCAACTTTGCAAACTGACCCACGAGCTGTCCAACCGCACCAGATGCCGCAGAGACAAAGACTGTTTCTCCTTTCTTAGGTGAACATATCTCGTAAAATCCGGCATAAGCAGTCAAACCTGTCATTCCTGTTATTGAAAAATATAGTTTTTAAAAGAATTAGATCCATTACATTTCACCTTTTTTAGTGTCTCCGAAAATAAACTCCATACTAACCAAGGATTCCAGTATAGTAGCTGAGAGGAACATTGATATTGACGTCGATTTTGAATATACCAGCCGGGTTAATAGTACTATACTCCTCCCAGTTCACAATTCCCCAAATCAAATTGCCTTTCGCAAAAGCTGAATCATCGGAATCTATCACTTTAGACACTCCAATTCCATATATAGGCTGCACAAAAAATCAACAACAATTGCTAATTAAAGCCTTATGTGCTTTTGTATGTATATGTATGGACTGTTGTTACCTTGCCGGGGATGAACGCATCCAAAAGTGCTAGAGTCGAAGGAGTTGGTTCTCTCATGAGAATTCCCATGTAAGGGTCACAAGACAAGTAAAGATTCTTCACCAGAACAACCGCTGATCCGGGCTTAACCTTGAGTTCCACGGCGTCTGGAGCTGTGACAATCATTAGATCAGACTCTTTAGGGAGACTCTTCACATAATCTCTCAGTATCACTTGCTTGTTCCTCACGGTAGTCTCCATTTTCCTCAGTTTCACTCTTAGTAAAAGCCCTTCTTGCTTTGGTCAGATCTATATAGCCTTCAAATCTTTATTAAGTTATTTCACATTACATAAGGGAATCAGTTGCATACATAAAACATGTTTCGTTAGATAAGATATTAAGTAAAAAACGAAAAAGAAAAATATTAAAGTAGTGGTGGAATTTTTTCCGTCTATTTTCATAGTACTGGTAATCTGTGATAATGACAAGCGACTAATAAAACTTCACATATTTCATATGTATGCCTACTAGATATTTTCTTTGTACGCAAATAGCTCAGATGTCACAATCAGTCCCGGTCCAACAACATAGATCAGGCCTCTTCGGGAAAAACAAAAAGGATTTGGACTTTTTGTTACATTTTAAGATTTTTTTGAATCTTTTACTAAAATCTCAACTATTTTATAAATATAATTTTGACTTATTTTTAATTTTTTAAAAATATAAGAGTATTTTTATGTAAAAAAATAACATTTAGAAAAATTTAGGCCCTTCTATTTAAAATTTTTGGACCAATTAACAGTTTTCTAAAATAAGATGGACCCTTTTCTTCTGTAATTTTTTAAAAAAGTTTATGGTCCCCTGAACTGTGACCCCGTTGTCCACCATATCTGGGCCAGGCCTGGCCACAACACGTTACTCTGTCCGTCAGGGGTGGACGTACGTTATGATTAAGAGAGGCACTTGCTACGGGTAAATTTTTCAAAATTTTTTAATTATGCTCCTATTAATATATTGTTTAATGCCCTCGATTACTCTGTTTTCTCTTTATGCACACGTTTTGAGTTGTATAATACTAAAATTCAAAATCCATATCATACAAATACAATACAAAAGCCCAATTTGTTTTTATTTTCTTTGTTAACAAGCTCATATTTCACTAATAAAACAAAATTAAATTACTTTCGTTAACTTGAAAAGAAATATTTTAACTGACTTAGAAGAATTTTCTTCCATAACAAATTTAGAATCTTTTAATTAATATTATTGCTCCGGATAAAATTAATTTCTAAATCTGCCACTGCCGTCTATGGAATCAGAGACACTCGCCAAATTTGATTAAACATGGGTCTGAGTGGTAAAGGGAATTCACGTGACCTAAGAGGCTAAGACTTATATCACACTCCGGTTCTGTAGGAGTTTTGGAAATAAGTAATTGTAGTGTAGTAGTTTGGCCATGATTTATAGTTGGTGCACATACACGAGCCCTGTAGCGCACTCCGTTTGAAATGATCTAAGTGTTCTAGGCTCGATTAAAATGAAACCATCAAAGACCTGAGGGTTGTCATGAGTTCATCTTGACTTGAACTTCACATGAAACAAAGTTTCTTAAGCTAAAACTCTTTGAAAAACAATTAAGAAAGGATGATAAACATCATGTTTAAAGAAGAACTCTTACCATATCTTCTTTGTTATCGAAAAAGGAACTTGTATAGAATGTTTTGAGGCTTATAATTCTCTTATAAAAATATCAAAAGAAAGAAAGAGTATCAGAAATGATTAGAGAAGATCATAACAAGCGAAATAGGTGAAAACGGTTTCAAAGAAGCTTACCTCCAGAGGTTTTCTTCTTAATACAGTTTTGCCAGACCCAATAACCAGACTTAACGGTATAATTACCATTGTGGTTGTATATCCAAGAGAAACTTGCCTTGCCTGAACCAAAACTTGGTCGAACTTGACCAATAAAATGCAAATCCTCTTGAACAAAAATTGATTTCACTACATTCCATTTCCATTCGTCTGAATCAAAGTCCTTTATCATGGAAATATGTAGATCAAGAGGATCAATACCATATTGCACTCTTGGAGGCCTTGGGGGTTTACTTGGTAGCCACGTGTCAGCAGTGATTCTCAGATTATGACCATCACTAAACTCCTTCTTCATGCCTTCTTGAATAAGTGACTTTGCTTCAAAAATACTTCTCCAAGCAAAGGAGGGTATGGTGCCAAGAGATGCCTCTAGAGGAGACTTTGATGGATAGTATCTACCTTAAAATATTCTGGTCATGAGGGATTGTGGTTCATTTGCCATTCTTCACAATTGCTTGCCTAACATTGCCAAGTTAAAACCTTCAATATCCTTAAAGTCTAATCCTCCTTCTGCCTTTGGTTCTGTGAGCTTATCATATGCCTTCCAGTGCATTCATTTCATTGTTGTTTGATTTTTCCACCAGAAGTTGGAGAAAATAGATACCAGTTTTGTGTAGAGAGTCTTTGGCAATAGGAAGCAAGACATAGTATAAGTTCGGAGCGCCATTACCATTAAACTTGTTTAAGAAAGGAGAAAATTGTCAATTAAAAAACAGTTTCGAGTTTCATATTTGATATTTAATTATTATATTTTAAAAATTGTTCTAAACTCACCTTAATTTAATCAACATAAATATTTTTATTTCGACATTTAGACCTCTCCTAAAAAAAGAAAAAGTGTTTTCTATTTTTTTCAATCGTAATTTTCTCGATTTAATCCAACTCGCTTTCGTATATTTTTTTAATAGAGCCATCAACTGTTTATAATAAGAACTAGGATTTAACCCGCGGTATACCGTAAGACAATTTGCTTTTTACATAATCATAATTTATTCAACTTAATTATATATGTCTAATATTCTAATATTGATGGGATTAAGAAAATAATAGAATGATGATTTACTCGTGTTGTAGCATTAATGATATTTTAAATTTATATTAATATCGACTCAATTCCGTCCTACCATATAACTTTTTATAAATTTGTATTGGGTGTTATAGCATTAATTGATATTTTAAATTTTTTATAAGTGTAAATGTTCATAATATTTTAAACTTTTTAAAAGTTTAAAATTTATTATATTCGGTATAATTAAACGGTTCGACTAAATAACCAAATTAAACCGGATACAAATTTTTAAATTTGGATGCTTGTTAAGTTAACTTTCATGTTCATTCAGATTTAGATTCATTTTGGTCTTATTTATAATATAACTTTCAACAATTGTCTAAAAATTTTAGCCGATATGGGATGTTAAACACACAATTTTCATTATTGTTTGAGTAATACATGTCTATTTTTCAAAATTCGAATCACGACATATGCAAAAAAAAAATCTAGAGTTTTATTAATTTTATATATTATATGATGATTCAAAACAATTAAAAAAATACTCCCTCTATTTCAAAATATAAGATGTTTTTGAAATTAGCACGGAGATTAAGAAAACTTGTGCTTTTAGCCAAAATATTATTTCTTTATTAAAAACATTCAGTTAAAGCCAATGAAAGAAAAACAATCATTTGATTCTTTTTAAATTTTTTAGATAAATCATTTTTTATTATTTCTTTATAAAAATCTATACTATTAATTGTGAAATATTATATGCATATTTTAGATTTTATAACTAAAATTAAAATCTTTTAATTGTGTTTGGTTATATGGATAGTAGAGAATTGATTGTAAATGTTATTTGGATACATGTATATAAATATATTCATATTTCATATTTACCATTAACGAGCTTTCTAATTTGATCTTTAAATCAATTGCATTTTATGTAATATTTTACAAAACAAAAGTTTCACTTTAAAATGTATTTCAAAATTTTTAATATAGATGAAATGAAAAATTGTAACTTGTTTAATCACATCAACGCATACAACCATTTATTTATCATATCGTCCTCAAAATCACCCGTTGAGAATGCATATATATTGGATTTGTAACATCTCGATTAATATAGCGGATAATAATATTAGGCATAATAATATGTTCTGATTTACATTTCTCTGTTTGATCCGTTTTATAAAACCCATAATTATTTGGTTAGTTTGCATTGACTAATGCATAGCAAATAGCATCATCAAAATGTGATTATATGAAAATACTAGTACATTCCATTCGTCTTTCTCAATCCTATAATGAAACGTCATATCTTCTGCGTCGTACATGCTCTTAGTTCAACATATAAGTCGTGGTCCGTCGTGTAGTTATGTACTGCCATAATGGTATCGTTTACACGATCATACTCTACCAAATTTAAATATCTTAATATAATTAAAAGATAAGTAAATTTTGAACATTGTCCAAAATCAATAGTATATTTACTTCAATTATCATTGAAATTATGTGTAGAATATGTTTAATTGTAATTAAAAAAAAGTAATTTTGGAATTAAAATAATTGAAATCAAAATCATTTGTTTAAGAAAATATTAAATCTCTCTCCTCTAATTTTGTCAACAAATTTATTTCTTTTAATTAATATAGAGATATTCTGAAAATTTTATTAAAATTTTTTCTCTCATCTTTGTTTGATCATACTTTTAAAACATTTAAACTAATACATATTTCATATAATAAACAAATATCTATATTTTTTTCTGCATATGTTGCGAGTCAAATTTTTAAAAACGAGTTTAGAAAATTTTGTTTTAAAAAAGAAAATATCATGAAGATTTTAAAAATATTTAAGAAAATTTTCTCACTAAACATTAATAGAGCAAAAATATTAGCGAGTTGGTAAAATTTGAAATCGGGATATATAATTATTTTTTTGTATTATGATACATAAATTAACTATGTTACTATGAAATTAATTATTAATTAAAAAGTACTATAGTTCAACTACAATCTAATATTTTTATTAAATGTAGAATAACTTAAATAAATTATCTTCAATATATAGATATATGTATAATAAATTGAACATATATACATTCAATTATATTATAAGTGGACTAGCATATTTTAAAAAATTAATGATTCAGAGACTGAAAAAAGTAATTTTAAAATTTTATAAATAATAAATCATTATATACAGAACAATAAATTAAATTTTTATCATGCAGTGTATCTAGAGTTAAATCCTACTAAACTGTGATAAATTATAACATTAACGCTATTAATATAAATTACTATTGCATATATGTTTACAGCAGCCTTTTCTACATAACATTATCATTTATTGATTCTGCACTTAACTATTTGAACTCTACGAAACATAAAAACTGGTCTAAGGTAAATAATACTATTAAGGCTAGGCCTAAGTTCTAGTAGACCATAATTTCATGTATTTCAAATTTTCCAACCATCCACGAATATAGCCGTATTACATATAAAAAAAGACGACGTCGTCACTTACATTTTCACAACTAAGAAAAAGAAGAAAAAAAAAATATTTTTTGGTCATAAACAACTGTTGGGCCGTTGAAATCCTGCCTCACTCCCTCCGGCATGACTACAGTCTGCGATTGCCGGTTTATTCCGGTACGTCAACTTCACATCTTGAATTCGAATTCCGGTGCACGGTTTCTTAGAGCTACAGTCAAATTTCACTCCTACTTCCGTCGCCGATGTCCCGTGAATATCGAAGAACGTGACATCGCTAATTTTTATCCCAGAAACCTATAGTAATCATATATAAACCAATTGATATTCAAATTAAGAATAGTTTTATATGTGATGTTTAGGTTTCATTTGTAAGAAAATGTGAACCTGGTTGGGGCAATTTTCGTTGCCGGGACAGTAATTTTGGTCAATGACGATTGGGTTTTGGACGTTGTTCATAACACAATGTTCGAAACGGATACTCTTAGCGAATCCATTACTGGGCCTGGCCCATGACTTTATTCTCACCCCATTCTCTGTTCCCGTAAACGTCGCCGTTTTTACTGTTACGTTTTGTACACCTTCCTCCACACTTTCTTTTCCCAAGCTCCCAATGCTGTGTACATAAAAACCAATTACCAATTTAAGAGATGTTTACTACGAATAAATTTAATAGGTAAACTGGAACAAAAAAATTATAAAATTTTAATATAATTGACTTTTTCTTACTAATAACGAACTAATTAATAAACTGAACTAATATAACATACATTCAATAAACAAATAAGAAATCCATGAAACTGAAAATTAATGAATGGAACAAAACCTACTTTTTGTTGTTGTTGTTGATTCTATAATTCATAAATCATAACAAACCTATCTAAATAACTTGAAGCTTTAACCTGTTTACTATAGATTCATTAACCAAAAACTATAAAACCTAAAAGATACTCGAAAATGTAACATTCTTATAATGTTCACCAGTAGAAAATGTAACTCGTTAATGAATAATACCTGATCCCATGGCCAGGGCCACAAGCGACGTTTTCGATCCAGAGGCCGTTAGTGCCGGGACCGACGGAGACACAGTCATCGCCGGTGGAGATTTTGGAGTTGAGGATTGAAACGGTGGAGGATGACTGCACGTGGATGCCGTCAGTGTTTGGACTGTTTCCGTCAGCCGAAACTTTTACTCCTTCGAGCTTTACGTTACGGCAGCCGTTAATCACGACGTGAAACATCTGGCTGTTAAGTGACGTCAGCCCGGAGATCACCACGTTGCTTGAGCTCTGAAACCCTATGCTCTGTTTGCAATTTGTTGCTCACGTGTCAGTTAATTACATTTATCCAAAAATAATATATACATCAATGACTCTATGATTGGTACATGTGAACGTGGATTTTAACGTAGGAAGTCAACTAAGCATAACATTTATATAAATCCATACTATTTGCATTGTTCCAAATAAAAATGTTTTTTTTTACCCATGGAAAGCGAGATTTTTGATTTTTCTTTTTAACAAAAAAAAAAATGTTATTTTTATGCATGGATGTAACTTGTAACTTATGCAGCGGAAAAGTGGAGAAAAAATTACGGAAAATGCATCTTTCGGATCGTGCTAGCGGAATTGGCGGAACTATAAGAAAACGGCGGATATTATTAAGAAAATGCTTTTAAATGGTTTTGAACAATATAAAGTTTGGAACATATATAAGCAATAACACAAAGTTGATGCTTTAACTAATACGTAATCGGAGTTTATAAAAATGTACCCTTTTTTATGTCAAAAATGTTTTTGAAATATTTTTTTTTTTACCATTTTACTCACTTTGTTGATCAGAATTTGAATGGCAAGAACACAATATTGTTCATTTTGTAGCTTGACATATTTTTCAGTTGGCACAAATAATTAAATTTAAACTACATAAATGTATAATTCAAAAATAACAATAAAGCGTTCAGATGGTAAGTTCTTACAGTGGCGCCACTCGGGCAATTCTTGCCGGATTTCTTGCAAGACCATAGAGAAGTTCCCTGAGCGTCAAGAACACCGCCGTAGACAGAGAGGCCCTCGAGATGCTGGAAGAAAATCCAATAATTTTCCTTACCGATGACTCGATAATCCGATGGAGCCACAAGTGTACCTTGGATACGGACCGTGACGGACTTGCGTTTACACTTGGCACCGTCAAAAACAATGCTTTTTAATAAAAACCGCCCCTTAGGTACCAAAATAGTGACCGGCTTGACCGAGGCGCAAGCTTTGGCCCAAACGGCAGTTAAGGCCTTGGTGGAGTCGGTTTTGCCGTCGGGTTTGGCACCGTAAGAGAGGATATTGTAGGTTTGAGCTGAGGACGATGAGATCAATAGGAGAAAGAGAAGAATTATGAGAAGTGAAGAAGGCATTATTTAGAGAGAGAGAGAGAGAGAGAGAGATAGATAGATGTGAGAAGTTGATTAATAGTGGTGGTGGGTGTGTGGAATTTGAAACGGTTTAGTAGAGGGTATATATAGTATTTGCGTATTTATAAAAGGGATTATTTTTTGTGGATTAACATTTTTCTCTTGTTATATTCTATATTATCATATAAACGAAACCTTAGATCTGAATGAGAAAGTTTGATATGAAATTGATTTTCTTGAATAGTTTATTCGAGTGGTTTGTCAAGCAATTGGCAACAGATTTTGTTTTGTCAAATTTCAGAATATTGCAAGTGGTAGATTTAAATTTTTAGAAGTTTCTGTCTGTTGTGGGTTATGTCGTTTATCATCATGATCTCTAATATGCTGAAAAAATCAAACTGTTTATTTTATAGACTTTATTGTGAGTAAATGATCATTTATACGATGTTATGATTTCATATAGTAACTAATGAAATTCATGTAAGCAAATACACAACAATTTTGTCTGTTTATTCAAATGTGTACGTAGATTTTTGCCGAATGCTTACGATTTTTAGAGTAGAACTCAAATGTGTTCCTACATAAAATCATCTATGTTGTATTAATAACTGAAAAAAGTAAGTCGAATGACGAGGGGCAGTGCATATTGATGGTAGGACTGGCAACTTATATCTGTTATCCGTATTTGATCCGTTATCCAAATTCGACTCGTCTAAAATAAGGGTATCCGTGATTTTAGAGTCGGGTAAATGATACTATAATTCTATTGCATATAGGTCGGGTATCGGGTATTAATTTTTTTAATACATGTTTTGTTATCCGACCCGTAAACACATGTTTTATTAGAATGACTTTGCTACATGAAATTACAAATTTTTAGTTTTGAAGTTTGTAATTTGATTATATGTTGCATATATTTATGAATTTTTTTATTTTATTTTTTGTAAACGGATACTTCTGTTTTGGAATATAGAACTATTATGCAGATACAGGTTTCTTTTTTGCATGAATTATCAATAAATATGCGAATAAGAGTAAAATGTTAAATATTTAGCGTGACAACTACTTTTACCGGATATTTAAGGGTTGAATAAAAATATTTTTTTTTTATTACTCAGAATCGGATCGAATAAAATGTATCTCAAAATTCAATGATACCCGTCTCATATCTGGTCCTAGTTGATGATAGAAAACATAAGATCAATGCATGTGACGACTCAATTGGTAGTAACCGATTTAGCTTTAATTATCAATAAAACGTTACACGATCCTAATTATTAAAAGCAAGGCAAGGAATTTACGGATCCATGCATATTTAATTAAATTAAGCGATTAAAGAAGAAATAATGTACGAGTCATACGGAACCAAACATGAGTGGGAAACGTGACAAGTGGAGGAGAAAACGGAGAAGAAATTGGCCAATAATATCGCAAGTATATTTTGAGGGGAGATGATAATCACATTCACATGCATGGCAACATATCAGAAAAAGTGTGATGTTTGTCAATCACAACAAATTTATTGCCGCATGCCGTGTTATTAGGATCACGAAATGTAATTTAAATATCGAATTAAAGTATATGCTGAACTTAAACCATAAGAAGAAGCATGTCCTTGTTATGTTGGTTCATGTTTCTCCTTTGTATCAAGATTCCAAATGTATCTCCATCGTCTTTAGCGTTCAGAAAATAACTCTTGAGTTAATTTTAGTTGGCTAAAATAATCGGTGGCCTAAGGATAGGTCGAGACTAGAAAGACTTCTTTAAGTTCACTTTAGTTGGCTATAAATAAACGGTGGCCTAAGGATAGGTAGAGACTACTCAGACTAAAGAGACTTACATTGTAGAGGGATAAAAAGAAATTAATATTTGGAAATTTTTTACTGCCAAAATATTAGTTCAAAAACTTCAATATTAAAAATTTATAACATCTCTTACAATCAAATGATAGGATACAAACGATTTTGTCTAAAAACAAACTAAATTTTGTTTAAATGGTCACCAAAAATATCGACCAAAATTCAGGCGACTGTTATTTGATTGTTAGAAGTGAAAGTGTACTAGATGTTGTGTTGTTATTGTTAGTAGTAGAGAGACCTATGTGTATATTTTGGTTTAGCTTCAATTAGAATGCGTTTCTTACGGCCAGAAATAAGCCAAACAGGCAGGGCCTACAAGATGACTAATCTCCACCGTCCAACTCGCACATCACAAATATTCGTTTCTCACAGTCACACACCACATCTACTAGAGACTTTTTGGAGCTCTTCCATAGTGTAACTGGTTTAAAAATTTCTTGTCAAAATTAGTCTTAAAATGATAATTTAAGAATATCTTTTTACAAAAATACTACAGACGAGTTAACTATGATGTATAAGCCAATGTAACGAAAATTAACCACAAGCTCTTAAAAATGATCGAGGGATCCTAAAACGCAAAAAAAAAAATTAGAATGAAAGACAAAGAATAGGTTGTGTATGTGTATGTGTAGATGAGGATTCCTAATTTACAATCGAACTTGTATTTCTCCGAATCTATCTTCAAAGAGGAAGATGAACAAAACAGTAAGAAGACGAAGACGTGGGAAACTGAAATCAATCTATCGAGGTAGAAGAGAGTAACAATCTTCCGGACATTTTTTGCTTCTTGACATGTCTCCATGAGAAGCTTACTGTCATGAAACGCAAAGCAGATGATTTGTTGCACTTGTGATATGCTGCCATGTTACAAAGCCTGCAAACAAAACACCATTTTTTTAATAATGCTTCCATTCTTTTGTAGCATTATTCATTTATATATCCAGGAAATCGATCAAAGCTAGTAAGTCATGCTTAAAAATAATAATGGGAAAAAATGAACAACAAATTCTCTCTAGCTAATGTTAGCTGGTTTCGGCTATAAAAGGAGAGAGTTGATCGCCACAATCTTATTAAAAATAACAAAAGAAAGAAAAACGAGCCAGATCAAAACAAAACCTTCCAAAGATGTCTTCTTCTTCGTCCAATTCCGAGAGCATGTGCAAGTTTTTGAAGACAATGATCGCCAGCATGGCATCGAAACTGCCAGAAGACTGCTGCCGTAACGAGGGTTGTAAGAGAAAAATGGAACTCCTGAAGGCATTGAAGGCTTTGGACGAGTGCAAGTGCACATCCATGAACGGAACTATGTTTAAGGTAGGAGGGTCACATGACCTTAGTAAAAAAAAAAATTAGCTAATTTGTTAATTGGTTTTTACATTCTGCTAGATTATATGGTGTAGTCATCTTCTTTGACTCCACTAACTAACCTTTTTTGATCCCATAAACGAGAACTTATAGCAAATGAAACTCATCTCTTATTAATATTTGTTTTTAGTTCTTACCATTATTCTTGAGTTATAACCTATTTTTATGTTTTCCTCAGAATTTTCAAATTTTGTCAGCACGTTCATTTATTTTTGTTCTTATAAATCTACTTTCAACAGTTTTCTAATTATTTATTATTAACATATCTATAAAATTGAAACCTAAAATTTTTTATACTAATTATATATCTATTAGAAAAGTAAAATTTTTGGAAGAACTATATTTGGAAGATAATATTAAAAACAAAAGAAAAACAATAGCAAAACGTAGTAATAAATTTTTTCTTTCAAAAATGTAATAATAATTAGTTTAGATATTATAATTTTTAAAACATATAAATTATCTATTATTAAATATATATGTAATGATCCCGGTAAAAAACATTTCTAGATCTGCTACTGTACATATCTGCGGTAGAAGACAAGATAGTCTCTTTGACAAAGAATCGAAGGGTAAGAAAAACTAATTAAGACTTTATAACAATGACTAATGCCTTAGTAGTGTCTTCTGAGATTAGGATGGCCTTTAAACCGAATGAAGAAGACATAAACAGAGAATTATTAATTTTTCATTTTAAATTTTGGTTTGTGTGTTAGTAGTATATATATGTACTTCTTATCAACTAAATCACAAGTTCAATTGATTATGGTTACGTCCATTGAGCCACATGACTTTTTCCATAAATGCTTAGAATCTCAGTTTCAAAAACACTAGCAATACTTTCTCTTTGCAAATAGCCATCCAATAAAAGACCAGAGCAACCACTTCTTCGCCCGTGACAGTTAGTCACTTCTTCTTAAATTGCAACTTAGTCTATGGCCTTTCATTTGTTTTCATGACTAATCTCACACCATACTCCAAAAATACAACCTTGGTTTGAGATGCATGCTCATGTAAACACCTCTTATTGCTTCTCCAATCTGGAACTCGTGATAACACTCATCACAAAAGCAAATCCAAGGCTCCATTTGAAATTGTTAACCAGCAGAAACTCACAAACGCTCCACTTTTCTTCATCCTCTTCAATAACACAATCTTCTTTATCTTTCACTTTATTATGTATCAACAAATAAATAAAATGTAAGAGCACTTCCTTCCGTAGACAAATGTGCATTGGGTGTGAGAATCGCCTCTCAATTCAGATACGTTTCTTCTTCTCTCTTACTTTTCTCATTTTTATTATTATTTTAGTAAAAGATATCTAGTTTAGACATGCTCTAAGTAAATATAGAAAAATATAATTTGGGTTAAGGGGTTTGAATTTGATTGATTTGAATCGTCTTTGAAGTGTAAATGCCACCTAACACTTTTGTTGTATACTTGTATCATTTAGTAAGAAGATGCTGAGGTCATTAAAACTCCAGAATCAATATACTCCTCTAAGCTATACATATTAAAAAAGTCAATCCAATTACGAACAAATTCGATAATAAACATACCAAACTGATTTTGGGCCAAAATCATATTTAAACTGAATTCAAATCTCAATTCCAGCAAAGAACAAATTGAGATTTCTAACAGTTTCACTTCCATTACCATTTACAAATAAAGCGAATCACTTTCATTGTTACCCCACAAAAGACTATAACAAGGACTAATGCCTCAATAGTATTTTCTGAGATTAGGAAGGCCTTTAAACCTAATGAAGAAGACAGAAACAGAGAATTATTTCTTTGCCATATTTGTTTTTGTTTAGGTGAATCAGATAGTGTATGCGTTAGTAGTATATGTACTTTATCAACTAAATCACAAGTTTAATTTCTACATGAACGGCCATGGACATTAGTAAAAATTTTGACTCCTTTGGACTTTTATGAGAGATTGAAATATCTAGGTCAACATCATTCCAATATTAGGCTCTAGGGAAATTTCAGACCAAAGAGAATGAGTTGAGCAGGTTAAAACGTAAGAGCTCCAGGACATGATCAGGAAGTAGAAAGTGTAAGAAACGGCCCACACTCATGCTTCAGACAGGCATAACATGATGAATGCGATACAAGTACAAAATTAGTCTTCAATATGATTAATTTATATTTTTTTATTAAAAAAATTACTACAGACGACGAGATAACTATGATGTATATAGGCCAACGTAACGAAACTTAGCCACAAACGTATTAAAAATGATCGAGGGATTCCTATAAAGCAAATCAAAAATTTAGAATGAAAGACAAAAAATAGGTTGTGTATGTGTAAATGACGATTCCTAATTTACAATGGATCTTGTATTTCTCCGAATCTATCTTGAAAGAGGAAGATGAACAAAACAGTAAGAAGACGTGGGAAACTGAAATCAATCAATCGAGGTAGAAGAGAGTAACAATCTTCCGGAGATTTTTGGCTTCTTGACACGTCTCCATGAGAAGCTTACTGTCATGAAACGCAAAGCAGATGATTTGTTGCACTTGTGATATGATGTCCATGTTACAAAGCCTGCAAACAAAACACCATTTTTTCAAGTTACTTACTTAGACATATGTCTCAGAAAAATGATTCTACAATGTTTCACTATATCGTAAAGCCATCTTCTTCACAGTTTTGCTACCGTGTATGGTAAGAGTGGTGAGTGACAAACCTGCTGGCTTCTAATAACGGTAAATGGTCATTGTGAGGCTTTTCTATCACGTTTTGTACCTGTTGCAGACATAACAAAGGATACTCAGTAGTAATTCTGCATAGCAAAGAATGAGTGAAATCCAGAATTTAGAAGATAGATGTGAAGATTTAGATATTTAAGACAATGCAGTTGGAGCAAACAGAATCCTGAAACTAGTCTCTTACTTTTGACAGTAGTTCCTGGCTCTCAGGAGGTTGTTTTTTCAGGCTTTGGGGTAAGATAACTGTGAGAAGCTCCGGTCGCTCTGCTCTAAGTGCACCTCTTATAACAGCTGCATTGGTTCCAGATGCACCTGAAGTGTATATATGGTTTTTCTGCAAGATAAATCATAGGGGAAGATGGTTATAAGATGTGGTGGACCAAACATATGATTCAGAAGTTGTAGCCTTGTAGGCCAATGTCTTACAGTTATAACCATAGCATAGCTAAGAATCTGAATGAGCTCTTGATGCATGAAACCCATATTTCTTGTTCCAAAGAAGCCAATTGATCTAGGTCCTTGTTGCTGTATAGCCAACAGCTCCTGCAAATTCACATATGGTTACAACCAAAAAGGCTAAAAAATTTGATCTTGCGTTGTATTTGGCTATGAAAATTAGGTTAACTTACTTGTATATAATCTACATCAGGGACTGGTTGTAGCTCTGACACAGTAACTGAACCAGGTCCTTCAACGATAGCCTGAGCCTGAGTTGGAATCCGGAGTCCAGTGGTGGTGGTGTCGTCATCAGATTCAAACCTACATGTCACATTGTTCTCTTTGTTTATCCAAAAATCTACGTGCTCTTGATCTCTCGTGTGTTCAGGAAAGCACTATATATATACCAGCACATAGAAACAGAGCCCCTGGGAGTAAATGATTAGTGAAAAACGAAATGCAATAGCTGAGATGCAACAAAGAAGAGTTCATAACACAGAGATTGGGATGTTGTGAGCATGAAGTTTGAAGCAAAGAAGACATACCATAACTTATACTCATCAAAGCTGCTGTTCTAAGAAACTAAACTGAACATTCATTGATGATCAAAAATGAGAAAACAAATGGCTTCACCAACATGATTCGTTTGATATAAATATCTGGATTTAAGCATTAACTCTACAATATAGTAGTCACCATGAGACCAGCAACATTTACATGGAAAGCTTTCTTAACTGCAAATCGTGAGTTCAGAGAAAATTAACTAAGCTATGAACTGTTTGAATACATAAGAGAATGCAATAGATGAATTGGTCACAGAAGTATATGGATTTAAGGAATAACTCTGCATTAAAGTACTCATCATGAAACTAACAACCATATACATGGTTAGATACAATCTGCAGCACAAACAACAGGGATCATTGATTTCGTAACTGCACATGGTAGGTTCAGCGAAAAATCAACGTTGTGTTACTCAATGCTATGAACTGTTTGAGTTCTTAAGAGAATGCAATCAATGAATTGACCACATAACTACTATTCAATTCAACCTCTATACTAATGCGTAACAAATTGATGAGGCAAATCACTCTCAAATAAAAAAAAAGCCGTAATAGAATCAGAAGGCGAGTAAGCAATAATTACCATGGGAGTAGAGGTAGAGGAGGATCTGGATCGGCGTCGTCTGACAGAGAAAAGTCGAGAAGGAGAATGAGATTGGGAAGAACAGGAAGTAGAGGAAGAAGAACGACGGCGATAGAAATTAGGGTTTTCGGATCGGAACGGAGAAGGTAGTGATGTTGTTGTAAGAGGTAACAAAAGCTTCAAAGGCAGAGCCGAACTCATCTCCACCACGTACGACGGTCTCCGACGATTCAGTTCTCTTGGAAGATGGTTTTACAGAGAGAAATCAAAGTTTACTTCGGAAGTTTGATTGATTCTCTCAGGTGAAATTCGTCGGGTTTATGAAGAAGAAGATAACACAACGTTGAAATCGGAAGAAGAAGCTAACAAGGGGAAGGTGAGAGATGAGATGTAACCAAATTAATTTCCGGTTTAGCTTTGAGATGCTCTTTGGTTTAGTTTATTAACCACCGCACATTGATTATTAAAGCAAAAATGTCAAAGGGATTCTCTCTCTTTTTTAAGTACAATCAAATGTGCCAAATCTTTTCTACATCCACTTCAAATGTAACAAATTTTGTTTTTGAGTTAAGATCAATCTCCCTCTTGTGGATCATATGTATATTAATATTCTAATAAAAATTAGTTAGTTAACCATTCTTCCATTTTATATCATCTCAATTTCCCACCTTTTTTTGTCTGACAGCTCCGGTTCACTCGGCTTGAACAATTACCGGTTTTCCCCTACCCAATGAGAATCCCCTTGTGCCATATGGCATTTTTGGTCCTGGTGGGGGCTGTTGCTTCCCCATGCTCTATGTGTTGTTCATTTGATTGTTTGAAGGATGATGATTCCCATCCCCATTATGCTTGTGGTTCTGCTTTGAATTTTGCTTTCGTCTTTCTCTTCTTGTCTCCTTGTTCCTCCTCTCCCTGTTCATGTAAAAGCTGAGAATCTCAGTAGAAGAAAAGCTAAACCCCAAAATTTTAAGTGGTTTTGTCTACTTACTACTGTCTGCTCTTGTACATGACCATCCCTTTCTCCACCACAATCTTCAAACTCTTTATCATTTGGTTGTTGCTCAGATCTTGTCCTCTGAATCAACGATTTAGCAACAGACATCTTACCATATCCTTGAGGGTCCTTGCTGATAAATCTCATCAGAAGATATGTTGTGGACAAGTTCAAGTCGCTGAAATAGTATTCGACCTGACAATGATTGATGCAGTCAATAACTTGGAAGCAAAGAAGAGTTTTTTTTAGGATACTTAAGGAGCAATGGTCATAAAACGGATAAGAAAGAAGTAAAGATTGAAGTTTTACCTGATTCGCTATCTTCTGGACTGTATCCTCAGGTAATCCACTCTTAGGATCAACAGAAACAAACGCATTAGTTTCGGCTTCATCTTTCTTCTTACGGTCTCTACGCCGCTCGTGAGGCGGGATTGGGATAGATAGAAGAAGAAGAAGAAGAAGAAGAAGAAGAAGAAGAAGAAGAAGAAGAAGAGTGGGAGTGAGAAGGATCATCGGATTGAGGAGGAGTAAGGGAATCTAGAGTTTGTTGATCAGTCATTGGTAATGAAAGATTTCAAGGAAAGATTACAATGGATTGTTGGAAGCGAAAGCTTCTTTCTCACAAAGAACACAACAAGTGTTTGAATAGAAAGAGAACAGAGTTGTTCTGTATCTATGAAGAACGTAACTCGTAAAAAGAGAAAAAAACAAAGTAATAAAATAAACTGATTTTATTGAATATCAAACTTATTTGTTTACATGAAGTTATGATGTTTAAATAAACAAACAACAGACACGTTAAGAGTTGCATCTCTTCTATTTGTGACATTTGAACAATACGACATAACCTAAACGTCACGACTCTTAATTAATAACTAACTTAATAAAAATAACTTTCTATTATACGAGATATGATTATAGTTCAACACTCCCCTTTAATTATATCTCGGTTTTACTCCAAGCTTCCTCCGATCTTTGATCTATGAGGCTTCATCTTTTGTTGACGTTTTCTTCATGTGCAAGTAACGCATTTGCCTACGATTTACTCCATCTAAATGGAAAACGCTTATGTTTCATCTTAATATTCAATATCCCTTGAGGATCTTTTATGAAGCATCGATTGTCTTTAAACAAGACTCTGTATCCATCTGATACCATTTGCGAAACACTTAAACAGATTTCTTGCTAAATCCGGCACTAGAAACACCTCTTTGATGATCTTCTCTCCTTGGCTTGTCATCACTTGGATATTCCTTTTCCCTGCTGTGATTACTCGTTGACCATTCCCCACTTTGATTGGTATTTTGATATTCTTATCAAGAGTGATGAAGTATATAACCTCCTTGGTCATGTGGTTAGTACATCTGTTGTCAACTAACCATGTTTCATTATCTAACTTGATGATGATTTTCAACCGCACTAAACAGCATGTGACCTTCACTTTCTGAGTCATCTTCTGTTTCTTCAAGACTTAGATCGGCACTCTCGGTCTTTTTAAGTTTGCAGTTCTTTGCTAGATGTCCCGGTTTGTTACACACGAAACATCTTCTCTCGTTGTTCGCCACTTGTTGCGAAAGAACACATTTGTTCTTCTTCATCCAGCAATCTCTCTCATTGTGATTGTTACGTTTGCAAACGCCACACCATTTCTCGGCCTTCTTTTGACGCTTGTCTTCACGTTTGTTTTCTCCATAGAACGCTCCTTCCGTTGATCATTCTTCTCGAAGTGATACACGCTTTTCGTGTGTTTTCAACGTGCCTATCAATTCTGTAACTGATAGCACGGTTAAATCTTTAGTTTGTTCCAGCATCGCTACAATGCTATCAAATCTTTCAGGAAGTGAAATGAGAATCTTTTGCACTATTTGATAGTATGATTTCTCTTCTCCATGAACTCTCAGTTGATTTCCCATCTCAATCAACTTTGTCGTGAAAGTGTTGATATTGTCACTTTCATTCATCTTCAAATTCTCATACTCCCTTCTAAGAGATAGAAGCTTTATCATCTTGACTTGTGGTGATCCTTGGAATTCCAATTCCAAGGCGTTCCAAGCTTCTCTTGCGCTTGATGCAGGGGCAATTCTCGGAAATATTGAATCCAAGACTGCAGTTTGAAGAATTTACAAAGCGGTCAGATCCTTTAAGGATGCTTGATCACACCATGTCTTTTGTTGCACGGCTTCAGGCTATGATCTCCTTGTGTGGGTGGATTTGGAACTCCTCCTTCAACAATTTCCCACAGTTTCTTTGTCTGGAAAATGGTTTTCATTTTGATGCGCCAAAACCCATAATTCTCACCATTGAAGATTGGAGTCACAATATGTGATGTCGTCTCCATGACTCTCTGTTTTGCTTGAACTTTTTACTTGAATTAGCCCTTGAATCAGTAGGGCTCTGATATCATGTTGGAAGCGAAAGCTTCTTTCTCACAAAGAACATAACAAGTGTTTAACTTGTTGTAATAGAAAGAGAACAGTTGTTCTGTTTTTTTTTTTTTGTCAAACACTTATGTTTGATATCTTACAAGGCAAACTAAATGGAAAGAAAGATACGATCTTCTACACAAAGTCAACCACTGCCTAATATGTTAGGCGGGTTCGCAAGTTCTCTATCTATGTTCCCCCGAGAGAGAATATGGGCTGGTGCATGTCATCTAAATAGGCCAACTAAGTCTGATATTTTTATACATTCTAAAAAGGAAATTTTCATATTAAATCTTGCAAACTATTAAATTAATATTATTCTTATAAAAAAGTTAACATAAGTCATTAAAAAATCATATAACAATATATTATATTGGTGTTAGAGTTTGTACGTCATTTTGAGTTTATAAGAAAATAGATATGATTTAGATGTTACAATTATAAACGAAGTTATATATCAATTTGGGTTTATAAAGAAGGGTTAGAGTTTAGATTTTACAATTTAACGAGGTTAAATATCGGTTTGGGTTTATTAAAAAGAGTTTGGGTTTAGATTTTACAATTAAACGAGGTTATATGTCGGTTTAGGTTTATAAAAGACGGTTAGAGTTTAGATTTTACAATTAAACAATGTTATATATCGGTTTGAGTTTATAAAAAAAATTAGGATTTAGATTTTACAATTAAACGAGATTATACATCGGTTTGGGTTAAGGGTTTAGGTCAACGCAATGTGGATCAGTGATATCCAGAAGAGAAGACGTCAACGGCGAGAATATTTACGGTGTTAACAAAAAACTTAAAAAATTGAAAGAAGTAATGATATAATAGCCAAATAAAAAGAACACATATCAGTTATAATGAAAAATAACAGAAAAGAAAAAATGAAAACCATCTATATTTTGTTAACAACCATTTCTAAAATATAAAAGGAAAAGAAAGATAGACAAATAAAATTGATGGAAGGTGTGTATTGAGTAATCACCAAACCACTACCCAAACCATAAACCTCCCAACCTCCCCACGCAACACATAATAACAAAAACCCTTTCTTCTTCTTCTCTTGTTTTGGTTTTTGCTATTCTTCTTTCTTTCTACAACACACACATAACATAACAAAAAAAAAAAGAGAGCAACAAAAAGAAAAGAATCAATGGATGGTTTGATTCCAATGGCGTTTAAGGCTATGAAGAAAAACAGGACTCGCCGGCGTTACGAGTGTCTCTCTTCCTCAGCCGGCACGACTAAAGAGTCCTACGACGACTACGACTTCTTCCCCTTCGCCGCTAAATCCGATCACTCCGTTGTATCTCGACCCTCGTCGTCTTTGGATCATATAGAGATGAATAACGTTGGTGTTCAACAACGTCACCGCCGTGGATGGTCGGTCGGAGATTTCTCTTCCATGTCTTGTCGGGAAGGAAGAAGATCTGGTGCCGACGGCGTGGATGATATCGGTAGTTCTCCGTCGCGGCGAGGACAGCTAGTCAGGAATAGAAGCCATAGATTGTTCTCTTGTGTCTCAGGTGAATGATTCATCGATCCAAAAAAATCAAAAAAAAACTTTATTTGCATCTTGTTTTGTGTTATGGTTGATTTTTTATTACAAAAGTCTGAAGTCGTCGGGGTGAAAAATGCAAATTTTGTACTTCTGGGTGATATTCCGATACTGATGTGTAAAGTTTGGGGGTTTTTGTTGCACTTTTATCTTTATTTGGGGCTCAAAACATAAAAAGAAATCTTTAGCAGTGCATTATCGAAATAATTTTACTATTTTTTTCCAAAAGTCTTCACCTAATATGTTCAGTTGACGATGCGCTGTAACGTAAACACGGTGTTATTAGTTTGAAACTGTGTAAGAGCATCTCCAAGAGAGATTCTCTAATATAAAAATAAAAAATACTGAAAAGGTAAGAGAGAAAAGAAAAAAATAAGAAATTTTGAGAGATTGATGAGAAATCTATAAGATACTTGTTTTTCATATATTAATTCAATTTTATTTGTGTAATTAAAATTTAATTATATAATTAAAATTTCTTAAAATACTAATATTTATTTTGTTTAAAACAAATAAAAGGTATTTAGATGGAGATGCTCTAAGAAACGTGTGCTAAAAATCAAATAAGAAAACTTTCTTAATGACCAAAAAAGAAAACCTTCTTAATAGAAAAGCCTACTACTTATTTTATTTCTTATTGTGCCCGCTAATGAAATGTAAATGTTTTTCATTTGAAAATTTTAAGATGGCTAACTTTTAACGTTCTTATAAAAAAATACGACTACATCTTTTTTTTCTTTTTTTTTTAACAACTGACTACATCTTTTATATTTTTTATTTTTTACTAACTATGATCCTCTTAAGTACAGTATGTATTGTCTATGTATCATGCAAAATTAAAGTTCTAATCTGAGTGAAAAATGAAAATGCTGTTTTTGGGTATAGAAACATCCAAAATAGAGGTTCCTCATTTGTCAAAGTTGAAGTTATACACACTCGACCGGTCCAAGGGGTGATAACGGGGCCACTCGACCTGTGTAAGGGGTGATAATGGGAGTATGGGACCAGTCGACCTAGTCAATAGTCATAGTCCCAGTCCTGGTCCCGAAGATATCCTAAACACTAGTCGATTTTGATGATTTAATAAGAACATGCCGAAACAGTTTTAAGAATTAGTCTGAAACTGGTCTGAATCTGATTTTTTTTACAAACCATGAAAACAACCTCCCTTTTTTTCAGAAAAAAGGGATCTAGTGGAACCGCAGTACAAATAAATGCTATGGAAGTCAACAAAGAAGTAGCTAAACCAGAACTTAGACTTGTTTCTTAACTTTTTGGTCCCATTTCTCCACAACCACAACTTCTTAGAGATTATGAGCATTGATCGTTATTTTAACACACCAAGACTTGCCTATTTTCTTTACACATATCATACATCTTCTCTACACAAAACCCATAAACTATAAAACTCAAATTCAATTATAGTCTTGCTTTAAATTTCGAGATATAGAAGAAACCTGTGGCTTTACATATTTCAATCCAGTGAGCTACAGATATTTTGGGTTTCCTCTCCAAATATGTGACGACTGCAAATACAAGACCAAGATTCTTTTTCATCAGCTAAGCTGTGACGACTGCAAACAAAAAACAAAATTATGTCAGATAAGTTACAAACTTAGAATCAAATCCCTAAGAAGCTTTTCCGATGTTCCAGGTGATGCAAGGTACTTCTTGAGCTGCTCTGACGATACACAATCCTACAGGCTCAAAAATAGTTATAAAGATGCTAAAAAATTATCAAGATTTCAAGAGGCGATGCAAAACCACGAAAGCGTTTGTTGATGGTCATCTAAACCAATCGATCATAACGAGGATGATCGATATGCATAGATGACAATCGACAAACACATTCAAGGGTTGCAAACGAGAAAAACCTTGTGATGTTCACGGAAGTTTAAGATGTATATAAAACAAGTTTGGGATTGTGAAAGTACAGACATTGACAAGAACATGAATCCAGACAAGAATATTCATAGAATATTCTTAAGCATATACTTTGGAATAAACCCTTTTCTTCTTAGGTTAATATGATTTGAGAGGAATCCTACTGGCTAGCATGATGAAATGGAAACCTAGAAGTAAAAACAAATGAAAAACTCGAAACTCGTTCGAGTGGATCGATTAATCAATGCCTAAAAATGCTCTTAAAATATTACTATGGCCTTTTCGATGCAAGAACAGACAACAAATATCGCAAATTCGAATATAATCTGAATGGTAAAGAGTAATGAAATCATTACCACGTCTATAGAGAACTTCTTCATCTTCCTCATCAGTTATCAAAGACTAATTTGCCACCAGGCATATCTAACTTCCCACCAATCAAATCTTGGACCATAGGTATCTAGATCGATAACGTTGGCGTGTAATCATTCCTCAAATCCTTGATCGCTACAGTTAAGGAACGAATTTAAGGAACTTTTAATTCCCTTGCTCTGTAGCTTCTGGTACCTTGGTTTGAATCTCAACTCTAAGCTATAACTAAACTACTTTGGAAACTCAATAAGCTCTTGCATTGGTCTGCCCCATCTCAGCCTCAGAAAAGTAATAGCTGTTCTTCATGAGCTCAGCACGAGAACAAAGAATCTGTGGACATCTCACAATCATTTCCGCAACCTCCTCGAGTTGAAATCTCGTCAACAGGTTTCATTATCGAATTCTGCTTATCTTTGGCATTTTCTCAACCACACAACACGAGCAAACCCTTCAGGGTCAATCTTGAGCTTTAAACTAAAGAAATACTGCTGAGACGACATCTTACCTTTTACGGGTAACCCGGGAATCTGAGGATATTGTGCTATAATCAAAGCTAACATCTCTTCTTTGATGCCAAAAAACTAATCAAACACTCTACATTTAGCTTCACAGCCTCTTCAAAATTATGCATACGCACGTTTCTCTAACATCCTAGCTACAATGCGATCATCTAAGAGGTTCGATCATAGTTCCAACTCTCATCCCCAAAAGGTAAAGATACTGAGCCACCCTTTGGACCAATGCCCCTAGGACTCACACAGGTGCTTATCAAATTAGCAACCGAAGAGCTCATCGTGGCTTAGAATCTCAAGATACTTCATCCAGACATAACCCTAAGTCTTGCTCTTCTACATCGAGCCCACGAAGAAACTTAACCACAGGAGCAAGCTTTTGCGGATAGTTCTTAACACATTCTCCCAATTTCGACCTAAAGACACCGTTTTTTTCTAAATAAGCCAAAACAGGAATCAGATTCTTACTCACACTGCTCGATACTCTCCAACTCATCTGTGATTATGCCTAAACCTTTGAGATACTCGCAGATTTTGTCGCGATTCACGAGCCCAAGTGATCGTAGACATCTCGTACTCTGGGAACATCGAAGGTTGGATTTTGCATCTCGAGCAATCTGAAAAAAAAAGAATTAGGGATTTGGGATTGTGGGGATAACAAGAACTGGGTTTAACAGAGTGAGGCTCTGTTTTCTGATCAAAGCTGAAAGCTTTATTCTTCTGAGAAGAAGATGATGGGAAAAGATGCCGAATAAAATTGACGAATATGCAAAATCATATTGAAAACAAAAAGATAATTTCTCAGACTTTTGCGTAAGCCATATGTAGGACTAAAACCCTACACGACATTAACTTCGAAAGACATTTTTATTATATACGGTAGTAGAATTTAACATCTCGATTATACATACTCTGTTCTTTTCCCAACTATATCAAATGCAATTACCCGTTTAAAAGATATCATTAGATTAGCATTACTTAAGACCAGTCACACTTCCAACTCTACCGTATAAAAATGTTCAATTACACCTTAATTCTTGGGTCACCAAAAGACCAGTCTCACTTCCAATTTTTATCTGCAAGGTTTTTAAAGATTGGAACAGAAGGCATAACATTGAAGTTGTCAACAGAAGATACAATGCAGGCGTAGGTTTTGGTTCTGTCAATACAAAAGAAAACTAACAATAACTAGTTGAGCACTCTGGTAGTTTCAGAAAGCTAAACAACAGAATTCACAGCTGAATTTTGCTTTGGCATGTCTTGCAACTCTTCTACCTTCAACTTCTAGTCAATAATGCCAGTGAGGTTTTTCAATGATACTTTCGCTTGGAAATTGTCTCCAAAGCTTGAGGTTTGTTCAACGCATGTTTCCCTCTCTCAAGACATCGATCATGTTATAGATCCGCTTCTCTGCTTTAGACCGGATCTGCAATTCATGAATGTGGTTTTAGCAGATTTTTACATATTAAGAAATGCTATATTCGATTCATTGAATCCGTTTGAAACAGTTTCGAAGAAGATGATGTCTAACCTTTTTGGCAAGGAAAAGCACAGCATCGACAGTACCCTCGGCATATATTGATCTTCCGCAAACATTGTGCTGGAACTCAAAGGACACACTGCAAAAGAAAAGGATTGTTCTTGATGTTACAGACAAATCCGTTCCAGCAAAAAGATAAGACTAAAAAAGAAACAATGAATGTCTTAAATCTTGCATTACGTTTTATCTGGTGATGTCAAGTGATAAAGATGGAAAGCATGACCAGAGACATGCTCCTCCGGAACACCCACCACCTCAATCTGCTGCTTAGGATCTCGAATCAGTTGTATCTGGTTTCAAAAGTAAGCAAACGCAAAATGAAGAATCTTGATGAAGATGAGTACACATTATACTAGAGAAATGATTAATTTAGAGGACAAAGTACGATAAATAACACCTGGTCCATGTCGTAAGACACACCCAATTTCTGAAAGCAAGAAATAACAGCTTTTGCAGTACCAGATGCATCCAATTTGCTAGCTTGATGAGACTCCATCACCTATTTAGATTGTAGCCAATTAGCCGTAATATGATGCAACCAGTATATTTCATTCAAATGAATAGAAGAATTACCTCTAAGGAATAACCAGCAAATGCACCAGGAAACTGCTCAGACATGATCTCCATGGCTGCAAGAAACGCAACAACCTAGTGGACCAACCAACAAAGCAAAGATAATATGGGTCAATAAGACTTTACATGCAAAATATATAACTTTAGTGACACACTGAGTACTAAGTAAGCACCTGTTTACCCATCTGTGGGGAGATCACAGCATAAATCTTTGATTCCTCGACAGTTTTATACAATCTTGTCCTGTCTCCTCCAGTTGTACCCATAACGAAGGGAACTCCTACTTTGCCATACAGCTCTGCGTTATCTACATTTTGCAAAACCAACCTTTGAAATCAACTAACTGCAGACAAACAGATTCCAAAGCAGCTGGTGTTGTAACATTCACATAAATCAGGCTCACTTACGAGTGAAAGATAAATTCTTCCAACAGATTCTATGCACAAATTAAATATAATAATCTTATAATAAGAGCTTTCTAAAATACAAGAGTGTACCATTTACTGCAGAGGGAATTGTGTAGTCCACAACAATTAGTTCGGGATACTTCTCAAACACTGAAGACAGAACCTTTTCTCTTTCAGTAGGACCATGCACAAGAATCTCCTTTCCACAGACCTCAACTGTCTGGCCAGCCTCTTCAGCAGAACCAAATGATGTAGGAACAATATTCACTCCTGCAGAATCTGCTGCTTTGATGACAGCTTTCCCCATTTTGCCACTGCATCCATTCACCTAAGGTAGAACAAAGAGAGAGAACGAATGGCTTAGCTTGATCCTACAATTACAATCTCACAAAGAACATACTCGCTTCAAAAACTGTAACTTGACCCTAAAAGATTGCTATTGCTACCAAAAGACGATAGCTTTCTATCCGGGAAATCACAATCATCACACACAAACACATCAATGCAAAATCTAAATCTCACAACTCAAGAGTGTTTGGGAAATAATCAGATACCATGATGGATATGCCGTTACCAGGCCCAACGGGCTTTCCGGCTTCCATGGAAGTCTCCGACTTCGCCATTGACAAAACCACCGGAAAATAGCGTTTCACATTGCCCATTAAACTAACACGGCCTTTAACGCCAAGTAGAGCCATTTGACTCGTTCTAGAAGGAAACGAGAAATGGGGATGTTTACGACGATGAAGAAACGCATTGGATGCCGCCATTACCCTGTGATAAAATCCCAGACAAAACAAAAAAAATGATAACTTTAAAGATCGATTCACTAAACCAATGTCTGCAAAGAGTGTAACCAGTTTAGAGACGGTACCCATTCGCCGCCATTTTCTATACGAATTAAGATATCCACACGGTCCGAGTTTGCTCCCGATGGACGAGATCAAAGTTTAATTTTAAATCTTGTTTGAAAAATTCGACCGGCGAACGCCGAACGGTAGGATTCTAGGGTTTTAGACATTTTCCCCTCAGCCCAAAAAAAAAAAAAATTTCCCCTTTACGTCGGATCCAAAGCTTCTGGTTAAGGTTGTGGTGTTTCAACCGAAACCGGAAAGTTAATTAAAGATCAAAACCGGAAATTTTCGTTATCTTAATGGTCCAAACCGGAATTTCTCTTTAATTAATGAGAATATTGCGCTATTGCACACTTTCCTAATGTTTTAGTGCAAAAAACACATTTTCTGATCTTTACACACTTTCAACATGTGTTAAGACAAGTATTCCCCCTAACTGAACAATCTTTAGTTACATTTTTCTCGTATCTCTTTCTGTAAAATAATAGTTAGAGACTCTTTTGCTCTATTACTCATCTTTAATATAAAAGTTAAAGTTTACCCATTTTATTTTAACTCTAAAGCGTTCTTCCTTTACCCTAAGCGGCTTCGACAGTTTACTTACCGTATAACACACAGTAAAATTTCGGTTGTTCGTCGTTGTTCATCTACCTCCAGCGTCATAATTCTCAATCCTAATGTCAGGTAACCTAAATCTCCAAATTTTCCTTTTTTTTCCAACCCAGATTTTCCCGATTTCATTCGATTAATGTTCTAAGGTCGACGACTAGCCCGAATTTCCAACATTGGGATACATTCCTTCCAACTCGTTTGTTCGCGATGGACCGTTACCCTCGGGCTAGGCTTAATGTATATTCTAAACTTGACACCCTCGCGTTCATCAAAAAAAATATGAAAGGTACATCAGAGTTCGAATCAATCTTCAATTCATGTTTCGGCTCGCTTTTCGCTCTCCCCGTGAGCAGGTGCCCCATATAGTGCAAGCTTATCCACGAAGATAACTCTGCCGAAACACTGTAAAAATCCTAGTCTACTCCTAGTCAAGATCATGTATGGCTTCGTCTTTGCTCTCCACACCTCACCGTTATCGTCTTCCGCTGTGTCCATTTCCGGTGTTAACAACAATTATCGTCATCGGGGTCTATTTTCGGTATTTTTTTATATTGTCTCTCGAATTCAATTGATTTCACTCTCACGACACAGTTTCACTCTCGATTCAATTGATTTATATGTGTTTCAGTTCGTGGTTTATGCGGAGTCTGGATTGTTACGTTGATTGGCCTGAATTAGTCGATTATGTTTTAGAGTTGTGTTCGACTGTTGTGTGCATTTGGGAAAGTTTTTAAATTGATCATAATTGGGAATAGGTTTTAATAATTTGATGTGTTTAGAAACACTTAATATTCTATTTCCATGTGACGTGTGTCCTTAAAGGCAAATTATGAATTGAATATTTGGGTACTGCAATTTTGCAGTTGCTGATTTGTTGCTATGGAGAAACCAGAGTGGTGCAGCTAGTTTGCTAGTCTCTTCTACTGGATTTTGGCTCCTATCCGAGAAAGTTGGATATAACCTCTTCTTATGGGCCAAGTTTGGTACTTTACTCAACCGGTAATCTCTGCTATTTTCTTTTGCTGCATTTTGTTACGAAAAAGATGAAACCTCTATGGGACATTACTAGATTATGTTGATAGTAGTGACTACATTAGTTTCTCTTTGTTAAGTTGTTGTTTCACCATTTTGAAAGATAATTTTTGGAGAATAAAAAGCTTAAAAACACTGGAATTATGCTGTGAGAAACCGAGTCATCTCTATATTCATTCTTATTAGTTTACGATTGATGATTCTTATGGAGCTGGTTATATTTGGAGAAGTTAGAGTCTTGCACCTAATCCACATGATCGCATCCATAACACTGCATCCACATGATCGCATAGCTTCTTTTAGCCATAGCACCTCATCCATAGGATCGCATCCATATCACTGCATCCACATCCGTGGACAAGTGGATATGATTTTGTGGACAACATTATTGTTGTGTCGAAGAGACTAGAAAGCTCACGAGAAAATTTTATCCAAAATCTCTTATTCCCTTGCAAATTCATGTCCCAAAATCTATTAAATGACACTTGGAAACTAATGTCACTGTTGAATGAACATACAAAAAAGTGATAATATTAATAAGCGATAAAACACATTTGCAAACAAACCAAACGAACACATGTACCATGAGTGTGTACTAACTAACTACAATTTTATTAGCTGACAATGTTAAATCAAAATTTGCTTAAATTGGATCAGCAACCAACAAGAGTCTGAGTTCCTTAAGTGAAATAAGAAACTGGATTCAACAAATATTAGAAGAACAAACCAAAATTACAATTCAATTCCGCAAGTTATTTGGTCCACAAGTGAATGAATGCTTTTGTTTTCAACTATAAATGGACGGTAAGCGTAGTATAATGACAATTTGAATATAGCCATATGAATATGAAGCTGCAACGCAACCACCACATCCAAGCCAAAAAATCATAGCCACCGCGTCACATCCACCACATCGAAACCACCGCATCGCAACCACTGCATCACAACCACCACATCGAATCCACCACATCGAAGCCACAACATCACAGTAACCACATCAAAGCCACCGCATCGCAACCACCACATTGCAGCCACCACATCGCAGCCACCACATCGCAGCCACCGCATCGCAGCCACCACATTGCAGCCACCACATTGCAGCCACCGCATCATAGCCACCACATTGCAGCCACCGCATCGCAGCCACCACATTGCAGCCACCACAACGCAGCCACCGCATCAAAGCCACCACGACGCAGCCACCACATCGCAGCCACTGCATTGCAGCCAGCATCGCAGCCACTGCATCAAAGCCACCGCATTGCAGCCACTGCATCGAAGCCACCGCATCGAAGCCAGCATTGCAGCCACTGTATCGAAGCCACCGCGACACATCCACTGCATCATAGCCACTACATCGTAGCCACCACTTTAGTAAGTATGTACATCATTTATGGCATGCATCATCAAGTAATAATATCCATTTCATGATTGATTTATGGTTTCTTTCAGTTTATAGGGAAATCAAACACTATATACCCAAATGATTTCATCTCTCGAACAAAATTTTCATTTATTGATTTCATCGCTCATAGAAAATGAGATTGTGAAGCTAACCCTATGTTATACATACAATTAAAGAGATATGGAGAGATTGTGAGAAAAGGAGCAACCTTTGAGTAAGTTTGAGATCCTTTAAATCATCAAAAGCGCCTGAGAAAGCCACACATGAAACCCATATTTCTCAATTCTCGAAACGAGCCCACAAAGATATATCACAAGACAAAAAAATTTTCACCAAACATTTTCATCAAATCAAATTAAAACCCAAAAAGATTCAGAACATACCATGATATGAATTTGATGTCCCAAACCAGAACACGTGAACCCATAGCCACTGGTCGTAAGGAACTTAGATCAAACCAAACTCGTCGTCACGACATCCATTTATTCCATCGTTGTCGGAATTTCCAACCGGTAAGACATAAGATCGAACCAAAGTCGTCGTCACGACATCCATTTCTTCCAATCCACAATCTACGAAACAAGCAAAAACTACTCATGGTGAATCACTATAATAGTAGGAAAATCTCAAATATAGATCTGATCTGTACACAATTTTTCTATGATTACATGAGAAGAACAAACATGGTTGATTGGGCACAACTCTTTCACATCCGATCGAGGTTGCTGATAAAATCTCCATTACTGAGATGAAGAGAGATTGGTTTTTGAATTTTGAAATTGAAACTGAATAGTTGAGAGAGAGAGAGAGGCGATTGAGATGAGGGAGTTAAAAGTGTTTTTTCTTTTATCTAAAGTATTTACTTTTACGATCTATATTGAAAGCTCTTAACTAAATTGGTTTGTTTCTGACGATTAAAACGAGGACATATTGGTATTGAAAAAGAGTGTACAGTGATAAAAGTGTCTCAATTTTAGAAAATGTGTTAAATGCAAGAAATTTTTTAAAAAGTGTCTCATTGTGCAAATCACCCTTAATTAATTTATTAAAACCGGAGTTTCTCTATTTTTCCCTTTTAACTTATGGTCAGAGTCTGGATTCACTTTAATTAATTGGTCATGAACCATCTTTTTAAACTCTTTCTGACAAAGAAAACATACGTAAACATTGTTATTGTTGAAGCTAGCTATACATATATCATATATAATTGAATTTGTACCATCATATTGGTATAGTAGGATAAATGCAATGAACCCGGTTACCTCAGGGAAGCAGATTGTTCTCATCATTCGTTTAATTTCCCTTTCAATGTGTGATTCTTAATTAATTAAAGCTTGATAAAATAAAATAAAAGTTAAACCCATAAAATATACTTATTCTTGTTTTTGTCACAAAGAACGAAAAAATGTTATTTTTTTCTTTCTTTCTGATACTCTGAACCTAATCATACTCCAAAATTTTGGATACCAAATTAAGAACACTTTACAACTAAATTTTTTCATGATAACATCACTCATGAAAACGACCAATCTCTATTAGACCAGCCATATAAATGCTCCGGAGCTATTAATTAGAGATGATTGTCGGGGAGAGACGAATTTTAATTTTAAAATAATTTGGGTTAAATTTCAACAAGAACAAATAATTTGTGAATTTTTTTAAAAGCAAACCAAAATGAGGGCTAGAGTCCATTTTATTTTAGCGTTCCGGATTTGATTATGTCTATTCTAGCGTTCTGTTTTTGCGTTAGTTATCGGAGAAACTGTAAGTGCTCTTTTGTTCTGAGGTTTGAGGGTTGGCTTCAAGTAGGGTTTGTTCGTGGCAACTACAATGAAAATACGAGTTCTTTGGAGGTTAGGCTCACGCAAATGTCTGAACTTTACAGTTTGGAATTGGTGTTTCTTTTTTGGGTTTTTACTGGTTATTATCATTTGTGTTTTCTTTATCGTGTTTTCTATTGTATTTTTACTTTTAGTTGTAGATTTCGATGTTTTTATCTTTTTTATTTTTTCTATAATTATTGTTACAGATCTGAAAATAATATAAATACTTAACATAAACAAAAAATGAGGGCTAGAGAGTCTTACGAGGAATATTAATTAGGCAAGTTGGTTTGGTCGAGACTCGAGAGATAATGCATTGAATCAAAGGCAAAGAGCCACGTGACGTTACATGTACCGTTCGATCCTCAATATCTCATTGCCTTTCTCCTTATAAGTTAACAAAATTATACTTAAGACAATCTAGTATAATACTTAATATGGAAGATATTAATGTATTATTAATCTTTTAAAAAAGCTGACCAACAAAAATTATTTAAAAACTCGATGACGTGTTGAAACTGAGCAAATGGACCTTGTTCTTGCGATTATTGTAATGCATCAAGTGCCTAAGAATTAGACCAAAACATATGTCTAAGCATATGGACTGTCGAAAACTACATTCCTATCTAAATGGTTATTTATTGTGTGTTTAATGTAAAACTTTATTAAAATTATTTATAGAACTTAAATATTTAATAAAGTTTAGAAAATGTATAATATGTAAAGTATATAATTTGATTTTAAATGTATAACCGGGTCTTAATTTTCTAAAAATAGTTTAGTTTGATATATATGAAAAATCAATTCAAATTATAACTAAAACCGTACCCAAACGAAAAATAATATCAATTTAGTTACTTTATTTCATAAATCAAAAGATAAAATTCAATTTGTACTACAACACACGCTTAAGATACATGGTGTATAAATGGATCTTTAAGTGGGGATATTAAGAAAACAATTAAATTTAGAAGTAGGAATTTTATATGTTTTTTAATTAAAACATGACTGACTTATTAGAAAGACAGAGGGAATATATGATATACCTTTTTTTAATTCTTATTTCTTTGTTGCAGGTCCACTGGACATCCAATCTAAAAGGTTTGCGGTGTTCAAGGCAATAATCATGCATATGGGTTGCCATATTTACACATCTACATCTTCACTTTCCACCATTTACTCATTTAGTCATTCAACAACAAATTACATAACTAAAAACATACAAATAGAGATGTTCCATCTTAATATAAATATCGAAGAACCAATCCATAGTTGAACTGGATTTAATATTGATTAATTCTATCATTTCGAAAGAAAATTGAACTAAAAAAAGGACTAAAGCTTTTGTTTTGATAAAGAATTAAATTTAAAACCGCATTTAATTAAAACATACCGTTTGGTTATTAGTGAACATTTTTACAAATGAACCATATTTTAAATAATATAAACTGTGAAGTGTAAAGGCAAACATTAGGAGTGAGCACGGAGCGGATATCATGAATTTTGATGGTATTTGGGATCCGTTCTGCTATTTTCAGATAATTAGTTATATGATCCGTATCTGTTCCGTAAGTAACTGGATATCCGGACAGCCGGATATCCGTTAAATCTGAACTATTTGCCAGATATCCGATCCGTTTAATATACATTTAAAAATAATTATAAAAAATATAGAAAAAATCAAAATTTAATCGAAAATAGTAATATTAAATCAAAAATATATTTCTTCTTTGATTGTTAAAACTAGTATTTAAATAATTAATTTGATGAACATAAGTTTATAAAATTCACATATAAAATAGTAAAATTATAATATATATATATATATATATGTAATTATCTATATACACGTATACATATGTATATGTATATTTGATCGGAGCGGATATCCGCATATTTAAATTATAGTATTTGTGATTTGCTATGCTTTTAACGAATATCAATTTTTAGTATTTGATTTGCTTCGTAAAATTACGGATATCCAGATTTTTTGAATAACGGATCGAAGCAAATCTAACGGATATTTTTCCCACCCCTACTAAACACAAACAAAATTATTTTTTTTTATTTGCGTTTGGCTTTTGTGTTTACAATTAGAAAAGTATCTATTGAAATTGAAAACAAATTCAAATTATTTTAAAATATTCACAGGAAATCGCTAATGCATAAATTAGCGCTTATATAAATAGTAAGTTAGGTTTCCTCTTAATTATGTCTTCTTTTAAAGCTCAACCTAAACATAAATTTAAACACATTTTATAAAACGAAAGTAATTGTCTTGTAATGTCGAAGAATATTATTAGTTTGTTTATGCTGAGGAGATCGATACATTTGCTTTCCTTTTCTTGGTCAACGATCGAGGAGAGGAGATCCATTTTCACATCCCTAAATATACGATTTTCAAATCAAGAGTAGGTCTAGAAACTATGGCGGATCTTTCGATATAAACTTCTACTTTATTAATGTAGGGTATGTCATCCATGCAAAATACTTTGTTTGGTACACGCCAAAGAGTTTAATATTTTAAGCTGTCTTCGTGTATTGTTAATTTGACCTAATTAAAGTAATGTTGCACAATTTAATTGAATTTAATGTGGATAACTAGTGTTGTAAACTTTGGTAATCTATCAATTCCCCAAACTACTAATCCGCTTTTATATATCCAAAGGCCAGGAAAAAGCAAATAAACCACTTGACGTTGTTTCTGAAGCCCGTCCTATGTTTCTCAATTCATTGAACCATGTATATTTATTATATAGATTAAAAGAAAAAGAAAAAATATTACTGACTTAGTAACATCTCAATGTACATGTTAATCACTGTCAAATCCTTAAAAAAAGGAGAGCGTAAAGAAGGAAGAAAAATAGTGAAAATAGCGAAGACGATCTAGAGTCTACAATCGATTATTTAAGCTAAGTATGATTACCTTAGCTAAGCAATTATCAGCGTACAGTAATGAGATACGCAAACCAATTTAACCTGAAATCATCACTTTTTTTGCCGTATAATAAAAATGGTGACGAGCGGCCTGAGTCAGTCTAATGAGTAATGACTAATGACCAATAAAAAATCCTTAGGGAACATACTATCCGCTCAGGACTTGACATGCAAAGCGCGTTGTCACGTTACTATGTCCGATGTCCATATGTAAATATATAAAAATGGCATCGTGAATTAATTTAAAAGACATCCCTAGCTACAAAATATATATATAGTTACTTTGCTTTATATCTATAAAACGAGACTTGAAAATAAGCATAAATATTGGCCCAACATTTCCCACTAGAGCACATACAATCACCATATGAAATGCCTTGGAGAAGAACAACACTATGGGTCCTGATCGATCCATAAACATCGACAAAATTATTGGTAGGTACGATAACTATAATACTCTCCTCGTCGCATCAGTTATTTTAATGCAAATAAATAGTGATATTTCAAATTTACAAAAAAATGTATATATATATATATATATATATTTAATTAAATCAACCTATAGGATATAACCATCCCAGTGATTCAAAAATAATTAGAAGATTTCTCAAAGCACTAGGAAAGATAAAAAGAGGACTTAGTTTCCAACAATTACACTAGTTTAACTGCTCTTATGCAAAACCCATATTTAAACTCATTGATTTAATATATACTTCCATGTCACTAGAGCCTTTATTCAGAGGAGATTCTAGCTTACGTCATATCTTATACTAAAACAAAGAAGAGAGAGAGAGAGAAGAAGTCCAGGGGAGAAGAACCTTGTGATTGTGGAGGAAGACTAGGCCACACGAAATAGTTTTCACTAAAATCAAAAATTCAAATCTGCCAAATTCAGCAACTTGCTTCTCACAATTGTCAGCCCCGTCTTATAAAAAACGTCTCCTCTTTTTCGTCTTTACAACAAATCAGAAAATCCCTAAATTCACTGAACCTTCCCCCCCATATCTTGTGATTCTTCTCTGATCCTCTCCAACTCCTTTATTAATAACCCCTTTTTCCTTTCTTTATTCTCTCTTTCATAAGCTACTTGTCTTCCTCATTTGCCTACTAGTAGCTCCACACAGATTCAAGAACCAAACCAAACCCACTTCTTTTGTTTTTGATCTGGGCCTTAAAACAAAGCTTCAAACTCCTCCTCTCATAAGGGATTTGGCTCAAACGGCTTAAAGGTACTGATTTTCAGAGTTAATTCGATTGAGCTGTGTCTATGATTTCTCCATAACCATCATACTAATCATAACATCGACAATTTCTTCTCTATGCAGCTTTGGTTCTTAACCCGAATCACATCAGCTCAGAAGCACCCAATTTCTTCTTTCTTTACCTCAAAGCTTCTTCTTTTAAATCTGAATCGTTGAGTTAACTCGGATTTGTGGGCATTCTCTCGGTTTCTGAATCGTGGGCCATCGTGATTTGTCTCGAATTCGTAACCGATTGCTTCGATCAAGCTGCATTGGTTAACCAGTGCTATAAAAAGCTCGTTGCTTTTACTTGAGATAAAAAAAAAAAGATCAGATCTTTGCGCAAATTTGTCACCGATCTTCTACATCGGAATCAGACCTCGTTAGATGATTCGCGAAATCTCAAACTTACAAAACGATATCATAAACATCAAAGAACGTTATTCAAACAACCTAGTGATGGACGTCGGAAGAAACAACCGTGAAAACATGAGCTTTCGAAGTTCGCCGGAGAAAAGCAAGCAAGAGTTACGGCGGAGCTTCTCGTCGCAGAAAAGGTTGATGATTCCGGCGAATTATTTCAGTTTAGAGTCTCTGTTTCTACTGGTGGGTCTCACGGCGTCTCTGTTAATCCTTCCGTTAGTTTTGCCGCCGTTACCTCCGCCGCCGTTTATGCTGCTTTTGGTTCCGATCGGGATTATGGTTCTACTCGTGGTTCTTGCCTTCATGCCTTGTTCTGATTCCAATGCTGCTAATCGAGATGTAACTTGCCATTTTATGTAAATCTGATATTGTTATATAATTCTAATTAATCTTAGGGTTCTTAAACTAAGTACTTTTGGGCATGGGCATTAGGTTCGGATAATTTCGGTTTCGACTTTCGAGTTATTTGGGTTTTGGAAAATATGTCTCAACAAGAACCAAATTTTATTTTGGTTTGGTTTGAAAAATTTATGTTTAATTCGGTTTTGGGGGAAACAAATTATAACGAAAATAAAAACAACTTCGAATTAATATTTTAGATTTGTAACAATTGGTTTGGCATAACTAATTATGATCAAAAATAAATATAAAATTATTGGAGTTGACAATCCAATGAAATTGCCAAAAAAAATAATGCTCATTTTTGTGATTGAAATTGCCATGATAATTGATTTACAATAGAAAAGTACGTTAAATATTACATTAAATTATCATAATATATATTTAGAAGAAGAAAAAAAAGCAACGCGTAATAAGGGAAATGGAGAGAAGGGAAATAGACACATCATTAGAAGTAGAAATTATACAAGAAAGCCTCACTTCATCATCTCAAACCCGATTCCCATATATCCGTTAAAATCGTAAAATTTATTTTCTTTTCCGTTCTTATTTGTCAACTATCCGTAGAAAACAAGTGAATCCATTTGTTTCAACCGAAAATGCCGGTAAGGTGATGCTCCAAAACCGCCATAAGGTGATGAGTCTCGCTTACTTCCACAACTGCAACAACACAACCTTGAAGCTGTCTCACAGCTTCCACAAGCTGTCCTCTTAGCCTCTGAGACAGTAAACGCCCACCTGCCTTCACGCACTCTCTGTACAGCGGCATGTAGGCAATCGCTACTCTTAGCGGCGCAGGAAGATCTCTCAAGGATATCGCGGACTCGCCTTTTTTCAAAACTCTCATGAAATTCAAGAAATTGTCATGACTTTCTCTCATTCCTTTCTCAAAAGCTGACTCCGACCAGTGTTCTTGGAGAAACGATTTTAGATCTGAAGGAAAGGATTCGTCCTCTGATGCCCTCGCAATGCTGTCTGCAACTGAGTATGTAGCCGCGGAATCTCCTAAGAAGTCTGATGTGAGGAGAAACTCTACTCCTTGGAGAGACCCTCCGCTTCTTTCTCCAGCTGCTTTGAGGATTTCAATGCTGAGAGCGGTTAGGACAGGTGGTGGAACACGAGGGAGGAGATAAGCAGCGACCTCCACTTGGCAACTTGAAGTGGCGGCTGTTAGAGCCAAGCAAAGCTCCATGTCACGGCAACCTCTTTTCACAAACCATTGAACAACTTGCATGCAACCTCTCTCTGCTGCTCTCATTAAGGGACCCAAGAAGGCAATGGCATTACCTTCTTCCACTAGGCATTTCATTGTACCGATTTTACAATAATGCGAGGCAAAACCAAGAGCTAAGTCCACATCAACATCTAAGCTGTTCCTTTGAGCAATCTGAATCGAGAAATGCAAAATTTGAGAACAAAAAGAGACCTTTTTCAAGTCTAAAAGCAATCAAAAGAATATAAGCTTACCTGCAACAAGACGCGGACAAGTTCTGTACTACCAAAACGTGAAGCTTCAAGGAAACATTGATTCACGTTATCTGCGCCACCTTCAACCAGCATACCAAGCAGTCCCTGTATCACAGTAGCTGACATTCCAGATGCCCAACCAGGATCAAACGAGTTCGAGAACAGAGTGAGCGGGAAACAAGCTGCATCAAAGGCCTCGGTGAAGTCTCTTCCTGAGAGATGGTTTCCTGCTAGATCTAAGAACATCTTGAAAGCAGAAAGCTGTAGTTCAGTCTCCGCAGCTGAATTTTGGCTAACCCTATCCCTTGCTCCCTGGCATCGGGAGTGGAAACCTATACATTTGAGAGCCCATTCAGTGAACTTCTGAACTTTGGCACCAGCCTCTGCTTTCAGAATCTCATCTCCATTGCACTCTTGGAGACGCTCATGCAACCTATATATTATTATGTACAAACAAAATGTGAACTCGAACTTAAACTTTCACACATTATTATTAAGGTCATTCATCAAAAATACCTCGCCCTCTCGTGACCAACGATAGAAAAACCAGCAGGCAGATGAAAATGGGAACTATAGACAAGTTTACAACTCATCTATGTGGAAAAACTCATACAAAAGTGCACAAAGAGAAATGCACATCATAAGCTAACTACTGGATAAGAAGCCATTAACAATTAAGGGATAATATTCCATGAATGTTAAAATAACTGATTTAATGTTTTACTAACCAAGAATTTTATGTCTATGAAATTTAGCAGTATCAATGCCCACAAAGATTTAGCAGTGTCATTTGATGAACGTATAATTTAGCACAGACGACTACTTGCAGATATAACCAATCACTATAACAAGGAAAAATATGTGTGACTACAACTACAACTATATCCAAGGTTATCGTGAGTGAAGAAAACAAGGAATCAGGGAGTCATAAAAATAGTCAACCAGTCTAAGCACCCCAAAGTTGCGTTAAAATTAAACTTATGAGAAATTAAAGAATCTCATATGTACCTTTGAGCCATAACAGTTACTGTATCAGCAAGACTCATTGTCCGGCTCTGGCAAGCAGAGACACATGAAGCGAGAAACGAAGTCCTAAGAGTAGCTCTTGTAAAGTCATGAGCACCATGACATATGATCTTCTTAATCAATCCGGTGATCCCCTGAAACTCAGGCTTTGTACTCAAAAACCAAACTGAATCTAGACCAACACACAACAAATCATTCAAAGTTTGTGGATCAGCCAACTGAATCAAATTCTCAGCAAGTTCCCAATCCAGTGAGGTAACAGCGCCTTGGAAGAGTCTTCCCAACTCGATCCTTTCTTGCCTATTAAGCTTTTTCTGCTGCCCAATATTTTCTATCTCAATTAGATCATCATTCCCGTTGAAATTAAGTTTCTTTGCACTACAACCGCAGCATTCGGCCGAATTAGTTCCAGCTGGATCCTTTCCTATTAAAGGTGCCTCTCTCGAAAAGACCACATTACTCCCCTCGCCTCCTTCGTTTTTCTGAGATGAAGCAATGGTTACAGTTTTCACCTCGGAACAGAAAGGCTCATCAGGGTACACCTGATCACTTAACTTGATGTTATCACCCACACCTTCTTTCTCCATCCTTGTCAAGTAGTTAGCTTTCCAAATCAAACTCCAAAAAGAACCACAGAAATCATTCTTCCAAAAGCTAGGCGGACAAGAGACCACTAAACAAAACCTACTCTAGAGCAAACCCATCCCTTGAAATCTCATATTCTTCTAAAAGCAGACGCCACAGAGATTTATACGCTCTCTTCCAGATATCTCCAAAAATGCTAGGAGAAAAAGAAAAAAATTCACAAGGCGTGAATCACAAGAACCCAAAAGGGTCTCAACATTTCCGAAATCTAAAAAAAACCAGGACTGATCCCTATCAGAATCCACCACCCAAAAGTTCTAATCAGCGTGAATCCTCGATGCCTTCCCTTAAGCAAACTATCTCTTGACCATGGCATAAGAAATCAACAACAAAAAAACCCTAAAAATGAAACAATACATCATCATCAGCAAAATCTCAAATTCGATTAACAGCGAACACCCAAATCGGACACCCGATTCAGGAAAAAAAAAACAAAAATCGAGTTTCAGGAAAGCAACGTAATTTTGGCATATACAAATGAAACCATAGAAGAGAGAAAAAGAGAATGGCGAAACCTGGACAAGAGTTCCATTGAGAAGGAGAGAGAAAGAGAAAGAGAGGCTGACAAAAACCTTGTGCATCGGGTTCTTGTTTTTGATTGACAGAATTTTTATTTTATTTGTTGCCTTTTTTTTACATACATTATTTTAGAAATTGTTGACAGAATAAATTATTTTATTTACATTTGTCGAATCTTAATTTAATTAATTATATAATTATACATTCTCTCTCTTCTCTCTCTTCTCTCTCTTCTCTCTCTTCTCTCTCTCTCTCTCGTTAATTCGCTGTTTAATTAATTTCCACTGTAATTCAGAATCTATGGGAACTCACAATCTAATGACTTGGAGTTTAGATGAGAATAATTCAACCTATGGTATCAGTATTTTTTGACTGATTGCATTACTAGTGAATATGTTATACTGTACCAAATTATAAAGTTCAAAATTCGGATAATTTTTCTGCTTAGAAGTATTGTTTATTGTTTATTACATAAGAAAAAAAAAGTAAAACAAAGCGTATAATGGATGACGTAATGGTAACCGGTATGCTTGAAAGTGGAAGAGGTTGAGGTTAGTGGTCACAATCTCCAAGGATTTGAGACTCAAAAGGGATGGAATAAATATATAATACAATACAATTTGCGTTCAAACACTGTAAGTTTTAGACGTTTAAGTCCTCATAGCTATCTCAATTCTCAAACTTCATTGATGAATATACTATTGTTCATAACTTCTCTACAAGTTATCTCAAGAGTCAAGAGCCAATTTTTATTGTTGCTTTGTGGATATGAATCTTGGTTTCTGCGAATCAGCAAGCAAAAATTGGATGGTCTCTTCATTGTAAAGAGTGGTAGTCGAGTTGTAAAATGATCATCAGCTATCAATCCATTAACAGGTCCATTGAAGCTTTACGGATGGTAGTGCAACAAGTAAAGTGGTTAGGCACTTAGGCTTCAGATGAGTCACTTTGTGAGGATTCGCAGACTTGTTATAAGTCACTTCAAGACAGCTAAGTTGGGACTTGGGAGTAACCAGGAAATATTCACCCTATTACAACATATGTGAGTGATATACTGATGTACATTAGCTGTGCCCAGCCAAGTAATGTAGCTTTAACTTTATGCAAATTAGAAGGGAAGCAAACAAAGTGGTTGATCTATAGTTGCGATGAATGTTATAAGCAATTCTCAAAACTACGTTGTATTCTGGAAAACAACTTGTAATATCTAATGTATTACTATTATCTAATGAAATAGATTGCTGGTAAAAAAAAAACAAAGACGTTACGTCAATATGGGGTGAAATGAAGCGTTTGTATTCAATTAAAATCTCAGATTAGTTAAAACACGTTCCAATCATGGACGGTAAACATATAAACTATACTATTGGTTAAGTGTTCAATGAATGATGATGTAATACTAAGTGCTAACATGGTTTATTTTATTTATCGAAGACCCACAATCAATTATTTGAATAATTAAAGTCCTTAAAACATCTATAATGCGTGTAAGCTTGCAAAAAAAAATACAGTATATACTTTTATTTAAAATTATAAGTATCAACATCAATCGGGAAATGATTTGCTTTTGAAATTATTACAACTAGTTATAAAAAAATTTGTTATCATCATCTCGATTTTAATAATGCTAATCCGTAGTCATTTGTTATCGTAATACACGAAAAGGACTTGTAACTTGTAAGTGAGTTGCTTACGGACAAAGCTGGTAAAGATGTGGGGAGTTGGAGATTGCAAATATAACTTGTAATTTACTTAGCTTTGTTTATCTATCCTACATTTCTTCACCTTTTAAAAAATGCAAATATTTTTACCTTTTAGCATCTTTTCCTTTCTATGGATTCGAAAAATGTCATAATTTGCTGGACATATCTAATATAAATTAATTAAAGCTAAAACTGTTTTTAACATCAACTATTTTTTTGAAAAGCATAACTAGACATATCTTATAAGAATTTTGGTTTATATAACAAGTATTTGGCAACTTCCAATTCTTACAAATATCACTTTTATTTGTTTATTGTAGAGTTATAATTTGTAAAAAAGGTAATTAAGGCGTCGACCCAAAAATATATAAAATTGAAGGTACAGTATTTCACTAATAAAAAATCCAGTGTAAGAAATTTTCGAATTGAATTAAATTATAAAACCAATTGTCTTAGTTTAGTTAACACTAGGGGTGTGCATAATAACCGAACCCGAATATCCGATCCGAACCAGATCCGAAATTTTAAAATATCCGAACGGGTCTTAAACTTCAAAACCCGAAAACCCGAATCTGAATCCGACCCGAACCTGAACCCGAACAGATACCCGAACATACCCACAATATAAGTACATAGTAATAATATATTAGAAATATTTATATTTGTAATAATCTAAATGTATAAAATATTAAATTTTTGGATATTTTGGATATTTTTGGATATTTAAACTACTTTTGAGTGAATTTGAGTAAAAAATATTCGAGTTTTTTAAAATATTTTCGGTATTTTCGAATAGTTTAGATACAAAATTTTTAATATTTGGGAACTTCATGTAACCTGATTCCGAACCCGAAATATCTAACCCGAATCCGATCCGAACCCAAAATCTAGAAATACTCGAACGGATCTTATACTTCTAAACCCAAAAACCCGAAATATCCGATCCGAACCCGAACGGGTACCCGAATGTCCATCCCTTTAACACGGCTTAAAACCAATAGATCCGAGGGAAATTATTATCTATTTAAAAATATTATTCGACATTTAGTTATTTATTTTTACGATTATGCCATCGAAACCTTCAAACAAGGCATCTTCTTCTTCTAATAGACTTCGTCACTGATCTCCCCTCGACGATCTCACAACTCGTTTCTCTGTATTCATCTCTCTCTCTCTCTCTCTAAGTTCTTTTGCTCTGCGACCCTTTTGGGATCAGCCATGGATGAAGAATACGAGGTTATTGTTCTCGGCACCGGTCTCAAGGAGTGTATCCTCAGCGGTCTCCTTTCCGTCGATGGTGTCAAGGTCTTGATCCTCTTTTCCCGATTCGTATATGTTCACGAAACCTTTGAATTCATGATTGATTCTCGGATTATTGCTCTGATCCGGAATGAAATTTCTATATTGTTTGGTATACGATGAACGGATCTCGGTGAGAATAGATCTCCGATTGTATGATCTGAGCTCGGGTTTATGATCTCTGTATGGATTAGATGTGAAGAAAGTTGTTGTCGAGTTTGAGCGAGGAGATGATTGGAAAATGTTGTCTTTGTAATGACTTCAGAAATAGAGGCGGATCGCTTCTGGGGATTTTACATATATTTCATGTTTCAATTGACCTCTTGATTCCTCATGATCTGATATTTGATGCATTGGTGTTTAAACAAGTCATTTTTGTAGTCTGACTGATAAGTGTTGTTTAATGGATATGACCGAGCAGGTGCTTCACATGGATAGGAACGACTACTATGGTGGAGAATCAACATCGCTTAATCTCAATCAGGTTCTTCTCTCTCAATGTTCGTTAAAGGCTTTGTGGTAGTTTATTGTCAGTTATTTTTATTTATGTTTTTTGGTGTTTTGTTTGCAGCTTTGGAAGAAATTCAGGGGAGAAGAGAAGGCTCCTGAGCATTTAGGTGCTAGCCGGGATTACAATGTTGACATGATGCCTAAGGTATTATTGCTGCCACTCGTTTTATTTTTATGCTAATTTTATCAGTGCTGCTTTCTAACCCTTGTCTCTCAATGCCGTGGATTAGTTTATGATGGGAAATGGCAAGCTTGTTCGTACTCTTATTCATACAGATGTTACAAAGTATTTGTCTTTCAAAGCTGTTGATGGGAGCTATGTTTTCGTTAAAGGAAAGGTACAAACTTGTCATTGACGTATCGGTTGCAGCATTTTACTGATAACCTTCTTTAACTGTTGAGGAAAATTTTCCTACAGGTTCAAAAGGTGCCAGCTACTCCCATGGAGGCCCTGAAATCTCCTCTCATGGGTATATTTGAGAAACGTCGAGCCGGCAAGTTTTTCAGTTTTGTTCAGGAATACGATGAGAAGGACCCAAAAACACACAATGGAATGGATTTGACCAGAGTTACAACAAAGGAACTGATTGCGTAAGCTGATGTTCTAATTTCTTTTAGCGTTTATGGTGTTACTGCCATTCAATTCAGATTATACGTGGCTGACCATTTATGTGACACTTTGGCAGGAAATTTGGCCTTGATGACAACACAATTGACTTTATTGGTCATGCAGTGGCACTTCACACGAATGACCAACATCTCCATCAACCCGCCTTCGATACTGTAATGAGAATGAAGGTGAACTTTTGTCAGACTTGTCTCCCTTGTTTTAAAAGTTCTACATTTAGTTCTGAAGCAGCTAAGTTGACATTCTTGCTTCAAATGGCTGGTTAGCTCTATGCGGAATCTCTTGCACGTTTCCAAGGAACCTCTCCATATATTTATCCTCTCTATGGGTTGGGAGAACTACCCCAGGTTCGATCTTTGCCTTCATTGCTTGAATCTTTTAAGTTTTAGATGATTATTTCTTGCTTCTTCTGTGACTTCTCTCTATCTCTTCTCCTTGTTCAGGCATTTGCACGACTTAGTGCTGTATATGGTGGCACATATATGTTGAACAAACCTGAGTGCAAGGTACTCATCATATTTTTTTTTGGTGGTGCAAATTCTGCAAGAGAGGAATGGGGTGTGAGATTATATTGGAGGGATGCTTTACTCATTTACAGCAATCTTAATCTTATGCCAGGTAGAGTTTGACGAGGAAGGTAAGGTTACTGGTGTAACATCTGAGGGAGAGACTGCCAAATGCAAAAAGGTTGTGTGTGACCCTTCCTACCTGCCGAACAAGGTAATATTGCAGTTCTTTGCATGTTTAAATTTTCGATTATGATTTAACTGTGTCCATACTGATCCACTAGAGCAGGACCGTTATAAAGTACGTAGCTGTTCATGATACTGGTGACTTTTGCCGTTGGACCTATAGCCTGTTCATTATGCTGGTTGATTTTCCATAGTTTTTATATTCATTTACACATTTAGTTCTTCTCTTCGTGTTGACTAGAGTGTGGTCTTGTTCAGAATTTTTTGAAAATATATTCCTTTTTGTGGATATTTATACTCGTGGGGAATGTTTCATAATATGATGATTAATCACATTCAAACAGGTTAGGAAGATTGGCAGGGTTGCTCGGGCCATCGCCATTATGAGCCACCCAATTCCAAACACCAACGATTCGCACTCAGTGCAGGTCATCATACCTCAGAAACAGTTGGCCCGCAAATCGGATATGTGAGTTCTTTTGTCTTTACTTCGATAAGCCAGTTGTTGAAAGTGAAATGCCTGGTTGATATCCTTTTTTTTCTGTTACCTAAGCTCATCTGAATATCATTTTGAGATATGTTTTTAAGCGTGCTATAAGATTTTCTTTCATACATGTAGCTGGATATTGAAAGGTCGATTATTCTGGGAACCACAGCATGAATTTGTACACACACACACAGAATAATTTCGCCATATGTGAATTGTGAAAATACAGTGATGTTTGTTTCGCCATTTTTAATCATTCTCTAGCTATTTTTATGTTGGGTCTGATGTTGTGAACCTCTACACACTGACAGGTATGTCTTCTGTTGTTCGTACTCCCACAACGTTGCTCCCAAGGGAAAATTCATCGCATTTGTGTCTACAGATGCAGAGACTGACAACCCTCAAACTGAACTAAAGCCTGGAACTGATCTGTTGGGTCCTGTTGATGAGATATTCTTCGACATGTATGACAGATACGAGCCTGTCAATGAGCCTGCTTTGGACAACTGCTTTATATCAACGGTGAGAGAGACCCATTTTTAATTTTTATTGTGGTGTATTTAAATTGGATGGTTTCTAAGTGTTTAGCCCTTTCCCTGTCCTCACAGAGCTATGATGCTACAACACACTTTGAGACAACTGTTGCGGATGTGTTGAACATGTATACTCTAATCACCGGAAAGGTAAATGTTGTGAAATTCGCTATGGATGTATGTTGATGCGATGGAAAAGACAAATCTCGGGTTTCGTTGACATCTTTCACATCAATTTTGTGTGTTTTCTTATGTTGCAGCAACTGGACCTAAGTGTTGATCTGAGTGCAGCAAGTGCTACTGAGGAATGAGGAACCGCCGGATCGCTCTCCCCAGTTATTTGTCTTATGCATGTTTTGCTCATTTCTCTCTTTTTCAACTCTTGCTTTCGGGTTGTTTTTTATTTTCGGTTTGAAAACAGAACCCTACCGATCCTTCATGTTTAGCTACTAACGACCCTGTGTCTCCTTTTAATATTGGATTCTTCGGTTAAAGACTTAAAAATGCTCTTTAAAGCTCAATTCTTTTTCAGCTGCTTACATTTGTCGTTTTGGGTCCTCTTGGAGATTTTAGAATGAAACTGAATATGTTTTACCAACTACAGTTTATCAGTTAACCTTGTGTCCCTTAATAATTTTCTTTTCTATGGGTTGATATTATTTTGCGGTTGTGTAAATTAAACAACAAATAATAATGGTTCATCTAGTTTCGATTTTATTTACTCAGAAAACTATTCAGCTTTTGTATTAGTTAGAGGTGGGGATGGACCTGATGATTCGTTCATTCTTTCTCGATATGTGGATGTTAAAACAGGTTGGTAAATAAATATTGTTTTGAAAGTAAAAATAAAAAGGTTTCGTGGTGTAGTTGGTTATCACGTCAGTCTAACACACTGAAGGTCTCCGGTTCGAACCCGGGCGAAGCCACTTGTATTTTTTATAAATGTAATTTTTATAGCTTGTTTAAAATAAAAAATAACGCCGTTGCCGGGAATCGAACCCGGGTCACCCGCGTGACAGGCGGGAATACTTACCACTATACTACAACGACCTTGTTGTTCACCTTCTAACATAAACTGTACTAAATGGTTCCATTCACTATCAGTTTTGTAGCAACCGAAGTCAAAGACAAGTAAAGAATACAAATACAATTTCCAATTTTTAACTCTAGCGTAGACTGGATGGCTAAAAATATTTTAATGGTCTTCGAAAATTCAGGTTAGGTCAAGGATATTGTTGTTGTCTTTTCCGCTAAGACATGCTTATCTTTTAATGGACACTAATCCAAACATAGTTGATTTGAGATTTAAGTTCAAGGGTGAAAGATACAACATGTTGCAAGCCTATGAAATTGATTGAATTTCCAACTCAAAACCAATTGCAAATAGGTAGAGTAGCCCATGTCTATTTTTTTTTAAGATAACTTGATAATCATCTATACTCTTTTGTGCATGAAACATGCATGTTTAATGTCCGATAAATGGTCAATTTTGTAGAGATTCTAGGGATAGACATTTGAATATAGCTGGAAATAAAATGAGGAACACAAACACAAAACGAGTTTACTATTAAGAACGAAACAAAAGTGCACACAACATGAGCTTACACTTAGGAGCCAGCAGTGATAAGCTTTGCCCTTGACGTTTTATTTGGAAGAAAAAGAAACTTAGACATATACATAAACACATGCATGTAATGTCCTGATCACACCGAATGAAAACAAAAGTTACACTTAGTAATTATATGAGGTTATTACGATTTGTAGCAATGGCAGTGAGCCGGGTCTCCCTCAACACGTCCAGCACAAACTGGAGGACTCTTGTAAAGAGCTACGCAACAGGCTAAGCAATCAGCATTTGAACCTGTGAACGGCTCTGGCCCGCACTCGCCTAAGAACGTGAAGCATGCAGCATCGCTCTTCAAGATTTCTACATTTTGACATATTCATTAAGTTCATCAGCCTAAGATAATTTTAAAATATGATATATACACAAATAAAAAGTATAATAGAGAACTTGGTTAAATTCATACCAGTGGAAGCCATCAAGAGAACAAGCAAGATAACGGTGAAGCTGACAGAGTTAAGGTTCTTTGCCATTTCGTTAAAATGCTTTGCGTTTTGTAAGACTTTATTTTTCTCTTTCAATTTAATAAACTTTACTTCGACGAGACAAATCCATATATGTAGTGATCTATTTATAGTCAAATTTTTGTAGATTTGTTATAAATTGTTTAATCCCTCCTCTTGAGCGAGTTCATTATGTCGCACAATTGTGCATTGCCGTCTTTTTCATTTCATTTTATTTTCTAAAGATATTCCTTTTTTGTATCATGTATTCGTTTTAAATAATCAACCAAAAGGAAGGTCCTCGGTGTCTTTGTCGTTGTAACTCATTTTATATCCATTTTTGCTTTAGTTTAAAATAAATATTGTTTGAAAAGTGATAATGTTGTTGTCAATGATAGAGTAAGCACGAATCTTGCTGAGTTGTTAATCCGATATTAAAAACAATTTGGCTTCATTAGTTCATTAATAAGTTTAGGGTTTCAGCGGCTTTAGAGCAATCATGCATGGCGACACTATCTCGGTTTTTTTTATCATCTTCGTATGCGTAACGTCTATGCATGTCGAAACGAAATAGAAAGCGATTTGCTGATTTCATAGGGCTTTGGCTTCACAGGAGCTAAAAATATTATCTATGTTTCACCTTGGTTTTATTTTTTTCTGGAAGGGTTAACTAATCAGCTATTTTAATTTGGCTCTTTTGTAAACACAGGTAATTTTATATTTGAGTGAATATTCACATCCATTAAAAAAAAAAAAAAACACATTTATATCCATGCGGGTATATTGCTGAGAGATCGATACTTATCGATACATATATAGAGAACCCCGTCTAGATATTGTACAACAATTATGGTTAGAGGATCAAATATAATCTTCGGTTTTTACATAATACACTAACACCCTAACCTGCGCATCGATTAGTAATTCGAATTAGCCGGTCTATTTGGATTTACAAATATCGGCTGGTATGTGGATAAAAAATTTGTTAACTAAAACCAACTAAGATTTTAAGTATCTGTACTAATTATATGAAAAATGTAAAAGAATGGATTTGGTTTGCAGTTTTACTAACAATTTTTGCTCGGAGATTACTTTCTGAAAGGCCAAAACTAATCACTCAGACCCGTAACAAAGTCTTAATTAGAATCATGTTCCCTCAACATATGAGTTTCTAAAAAGGATTTCCAAATGTTATTCAGGCATAAATTGCATTTCGTAGCGATTAGAATCTTTTTTCAATCAAAGAAAAAGAATTTATGCTGTCAATTTGATATTTTCTTAAAAGTCATTCCTTCCTTCTAACATTACTCTTTTGCTTCTCTTTCCTCCCCATTTTGTACTTAGTGACTGACAGGAAATTATTACTAATTTTGGATCTGTGGAGAGTTGTCCGGTCGGTCGAGAAATTGATAGAATTACTTGCATTTCTCCTTCATCATGGTAGCTCAATGGAAGGTTGCATGAAGTTGTCTTGTTATTGTAATTCGTCAAATACATATGTAGGGTAACCATATTTTTTTTTTCCAAAAAGACCAAATGAGCAAAAACTTTTTATTTTCTTAGTCATATGCTTATTTTAAATAACTAGCCCAAAGTAAGGTGATACTTAACTTGTATTGTAATTCACCATCCATATATTTGTGTATGCGTCTATATATTAGATATATAACGCGATAAATAGTCATCTATAGTATTTTGAGCATGAAACATGAATCTTTAAATCTGATCTTATTGTCCAAGATGTGGTCGACATTTATAAAGAACTTATAGGGGCATGAATTTGAATGTAGTCATCGGCCCGTAATGAAATGAACATGAAGATAAAGCACAAGTTAAAGTACAAAAGCACAAAATGAGTTTACTATTCAGAACGCATCAAAAGGGCACACAACATGAGGTTACACTTAGGGGCAAGCAGTGATAAGCTTTTTCCCTTGATGTTTTATTTGGAAGCAAAGAAACTTGAACATATACATACACACATTACACCGAATGAAAACAAAAGTTACACTTGGTGATTTATATGAGGTTCTTTTCAAACCTCATTATGCTCCGTAGCAATGGCAGTGAGCCGGGACTCCCTCAACAAGTCCCTTACAGACTGGAGGACTCCCGTATCTGGCTTTGCAACAAGCTAAGCAATCAGCATTTGAACCTGTGTATGGGTCAGGTCCGCACTCGCCTACGAACGTGAAGCATGACTGAGCCTCGCTCTTCGGGATTTCTACATGTTGACATATTTATCAAGTTCATCAGCACAAGATATAATTAAAAGGTATGGCATAGACACAACTGCAGAGTATAATAGAGAGCTTCGTTAAATAAATACCGGTGGAAGCCATCAAGAGGACAAGCAAGAAAACGGTGAAGCTGACGGAGTTGAGGTTCTTTGCCATTTCTTTTCTTTTCACTTTGCTTTTTCTAAATCTTAGTTTTTTCTTATTCTTTTCAGTAAACTTTAACTTGGCCAGGTGAGAAAAATCCATATATGTGATGGTCTATATATATCAAAATTTTGTAACTTTGTTATAATTGTTTATAATCCCTTCTCTTTTCTTCAGATTTTTCTTTCTTGAGAAATTTCATAATGTCGCCACAATTGTGCATTGCAGCCTATTATATTAAATTTATTTTCCAAATGTGGTTTTCTTCCTATCATGGACTTGTTTTAAATATTCATCCAAAGGCAAGGTCGTCGCTGTCTGTCGTTGTACCTCATTTTATATATCTTTTTTTCTTTGATTTGTTTTCGATAGCAATTTTTTTTAAATGACAATGTTGTTGTCATCTATAGAGTAACCACGAATCTTGACGAATTTTTAATCCAACAATAGAAATGATTTGGCTTCATTAGTTCATTAAAAAAAGTTTAGGGTTTCAGCAACATTGCAGCAATCATGGCGACACTATGTGTAACTTCTATGCATGTCAAAACATATCATAAGACTCCAGACCCTTGTCGCTCTACATGTGCTCTAACTCTGGTTCAGAGATCAGCGATTCTCTTGATTAAACTTATTTGTTGTTTCACTCGAAACTCGAAAGCCTAACGGAGGGGATTCATTTTTATCGCTCTATACATCATTAAAAGCCATATGTATCTTCCTAGATTGGTAATCGGTTCGCCATCTTCAATTGTGATATCGCCTTGAGAAGTCGCTATCTTTTGCCGATACCGTTGCACGCAGGGGAATGCCTAGACGAGATGGATCAACACCTAGGGAGGGGGAGAACCACGTAATTGATCAGAATCTGGTGCTTTTTCTACTGCCCATTTGCATTTGTATGGAATTGTTTCATTTGTGAACGTTTTATTTCCTCTTTTGCTCATGCATATAATCTTCGTTGACATAAAAGACGAACAAACTCTTACGTCTTTTTGTTTTCGTTTTTTTGTTTTGTTTTTTTTGTGTTCGGTCAAAAGCTCTTTATAAACAAGTTGTATTCGATTCATTTTCCAACATTTTATCTCCTCTTTCCTGATTTAATCTTTCGGCTTTTTTAATTGTTTTGCCTTTGACTATAAAAAAGATCTTTTTAAATTGTCGGCGTAAGTTGATCATCAGCCAATGATTAATGGTTTAGGGGTATTGGCCTTTTTAGAAACCCTTTACAATTCAAGAGAAGTGACAAAAACGAGAGCGGATGAGTAATACGAATATGCCATACAAATACAACGAACACTACGTTAACTATTCAAATACAGTGAACATTCCATCAATTTCTTTTTTTTTTTTTTTTTTTCATTCCATCAATTATTTGAAGTCTGGTTTTGTTTTAAGCTTTTTTTTTTACAAGGAACTAACTGTATTGGTAATCAAAATGTAATTCCAAACAATTATTCAATATATGATAGTACCTTTTAGCAAAAAAAATTATTTAGATTTTTTTTACCAATTTAATACCGATTAAAATAAATAATAACAGTAATAAAAGTTAACAAGCAATATTATGTAAACATTATTAGGCACATCTCTTTTTCTTTTTTTCCTTACGTTTTAATTTACGTAATTAAAACATATGACATGAGCAAGAAACCATATAAACAACAAAAATAAATAAATAAAAACAATAGTTCCGTTAATCTATTTGTTGGACGAATACGTCCGATAATTTCTTTCTACACTAATTTTTGTTCAATTACTAAAATAGTTTTGCTAAAAATGTTTCAATTGGAAAAGCCAAAAGGCATGAAAGATTTCAAGCGTAGGCGTGTTTGTTTCCAGCCTTAAAAGGCGAAAAAATACAAAAAAGATTTATCAATGGTCTTCTAGAAGGCACACAGCTCATTTCTCGTATTTTATTTATTTATTTTATGAATACAATCAATTTTTTTTGGCGACAATTATTTTCCCGAATGGTTACAACAATCTCTTGTCATGCTATAATCGTTTTTAAAGAAGTAAATTAAAATTTATCAATGAACACTAAAACAACATTTGTGGCCTTTTCAATCCCTTTTTCATAAAAAAAATTCTAGGAGAAATGAATCCAGTTTCTTCAACGAGTTTAATAAGAAAATTCCAGTTCCTATATTCCTATATTAATTTGGGTTATGTTCTTTCAAAATATTATGGATATCAACTGTCTTCCTCATCCGTCTTGAACGGCGAGATAAAGACAAGACCCGATTTTCCGTCCAACGTTAGATATAATTCAAATATTCAAAGTTAATTACTTCATAATTTCATATTATTGAGCCAATGGTTATAGAATTTGCTTGTTAATATTTAGGATGAAACTTTTATCATCTGATAACAAGAAGTGAAAGTTTATTACTTTGAATGTTCATTTGATTGAAAACGAAATAATTTATATTCTTTTTAGTTTGCCGTCAACTCTGTTATCTATACTACATAATAAAAAAAAAAGAATCGAACAAGAAATACATACATCTCAGATAAAGGGGAAATATACACTCATAAAGAGTTATACAACATAACTCTTAAAAGACTAATACATAGAAAATTTAATAGTTAGAATAAAACAGATCCCCTAAAACGAGAATGTACAAATTCCGATATAAGGCATAAAATCTTCAGGAAATGTTTAAAACAGGCATAATTAAAACAGTTCCAAGATACGTTTGTAAGAAACGTATCTTAATGAAATATCAGATAGACAAATAAAGAAAAAGGTTGGAAGATGGTAGGAGTTAGGGATTGGCAGAAACGGAGCATACCCTATAATATATAAATGTCCCTCATTGATTGCATTTTGGATGATACTATTCATTGTGATCACTTCATCCCCTCATCGTTCGGGTTTGTTTAGTTTGAGCTCAATCAGTGTCTTTAAACAATATTAGAGCAATTTTTGGTTGTTGTCATCAAATTATTCTAGCTCAAAAACAGGAACTTTATTTTTTTTTAATAAACAGTACTCAATCATACTCAATCTCTTGAGAATGTTATAACGAGCCATAGATGTCATATACTTAATTGAAGTGGTACGTTTGTGCCATATATAATATAAAAGTTTAAACCTCGAGAATATCTGAATTTTAAAAGGCTCTTACAAATGAGAGTTACGTAACTGTAAAATTTCGCAAAATCGTAATTCGTTGAAGGGTAATGATATTTAATTTTGGATACATTATTGATGATATTTATTTTCGAAAGAATTGAGGGACGTAATGACGACGGTGCATGGTCCATGTGTCACCATACTGTCGTTCGGATAAGAAAGAAGATAAGTCATCGTATCCACATGGACTTCTTCTAGAACCAATTTTAATTTTATCCAATAATATTTATTTTAAAAATATATTATAAACATGATAGTTCTCGTACGATTTTGAGTGAATAAAAATCCCTCACGGCATTTTTTACATCAATAATTGAATGCCTCTACATATATCTAAAAATACGAATAATAGTTTTGGATAAAAATTGCGTGGTCCTTGCTCCTTTATATGGAGAAATGAATTATTATTACTAGTTCTTCAAAAGATTTTTTTCAAGGGATTTTTAGTTTCACATAATAACAAAATACAAATTGCCATATTCGCCGACTATTTAAATGTGTTTACATTTGTCGTTTTTTGTAAGTACAAATTTGAGATTATCCGCCCTCTATTTTTGTGTGATGCAAAATTCAAGTAAGAGTTTAACACTAGCTATGAGTAGATTTGTCTAATTACACTATGGCTTGAATCGGCGAAGTCAGAACTATTTTTTTTGGAATCGGAAAAATATACTAATAATGTAGTCAATCAAAACTTTTTGTATTATTATTTCATTTTCAAATAATTTTTGTATTATTATAATATAGATCGCAAAAGAAAATTTATAATTGTATTCTACCATCACTTATAACTTAAAACTTTTTGTATTATTATTTCATTTTCAAATAATTTGTTTTCAATACAACAAACTAGACAGTCATTTATTATTTTATATACAATAACTAAGAGACAATAATTAACAGTTTAGAGTTTTTAAATCACAAGCAAAACTATAACTAAATAATGAATAGTATCACAACTAAAAGAAACAAAAAGCAAAAAAAAGAATTACCTAGCATTAGCAAGACAATAATTAGAAATTTAGGATTTTTTTTGTTCGGCTGAGGAAGAGACAATTTTTTTTTTAGTATAAATATAATTAATTAATTTAGATGATTTTTTTTACTAACCCATGTAAATTATAAAAAGGTGCACTAACCTTTTGGGTTTTATTTTAATCGTGAGTCCAATTTTTGTAAAGTATATTAGGGTTTTACATTTCATGTATATAAATTAGTTTTCTATTGAGTTAGTGGGGTCAAATAAAAATGTTAATTGGATTCTTTATAAACAATGAAAAAGACATCTAATATAATTTTGTAAATTAGTAGGGGTCAGCTGACCCCAGTATTAACATAGTGCCTCCGCCCTGGTTTGAATTCGTAATTTTTAGAGTATTTTTTGTTTGTTTGTTTTCAAATAGCAAGAATAAAGAAGTGATAATAGAAATAAAAAGATGATAATGATCTAGGGACCGTCTTCTTCAGTGTCTTATCTCCTATAAAAGCCAATATAGGAGTGTCTCTTAGCTTACCAATCGCATCTTCTCGAGTGTCTCTTACAACTCCGATCTATCAAAATCATAGAATCTTGTTTCAAGAAGCAGCTTCTAAGGTGTCGTAAGCTAAAGTAATAATGGGAGTGTCAAAGAAGAAATCAGGTGAGATTAGAGGAGATTTAATCCCAGGTCTACCAGAGGAATTAGCAATGGAGTGTTTGATTAGAGTTCCTTTTGAGTTTCATTCCTCCATGAAATACGTTTGCCGCTCATGGAAATGTGTAATCTCCGGTCGTTCTTTCAACAAGGAACGGAGAAGTTTTGGGAAAGCTGAGTCTCTTCTCTGTCTTGTTCAACCACTGGCTTCACCGTCTCCGGTGATGGTTGACGGTGGTGAGATGAGTGAGAAGAAGAAAGAGGCAGAAGGCGAGTCTCAGATGATGCAGCAACAGCTGCAACCGCGCGTTACTGGGACGCCACTTTACGGATTGAGCGTTTATAACGCTACGCTGGACGCGTGGCACCGCGTCACGATTCCTGAACGGATTCCTTTGTTCTGCGAGTGCGTTGCGATTCAGGACGCGGGGAAAGTGCTGTTAATCGGCGGTTGGGACCCGGAGACGTTGCAGCCCGTGAGAGATGTCTTTGTTTTGGATTTCTTCGCCGGAGAAGGAAGCGGAAGGATGTGGAGGCGAGGGAAACCGATGTCGGCGGCGAGATCGTTCTTCGCTTGCGCGTGCGTTGGTTCGACGAAGGTTTACGTCGCCGGAGGTCATGATGATCAGAAGAACGCTCTCCGGTCAGCGGAAGTGTACGATGTGGAGAAGGACGAGTGGTCGTTGCTTCCTCCGATGACGGAAGGAAGAGACGAGTGCGATGGATTCTCGATGGCGACGGATCTTGGATTTTGTGTGTTGAGCGGTTACGGAACGGAGACGCAAGGCCAATTCCGATCTGACGGTGAGATTTACGATCCGATTACGAATTCATGGTCTGTAATCGAAAATATCTGGCCGTTTCCTGATTTGAGTCCGAAAGGTCGCACCGCCGCGGCTGCTGCTGAATCCGCCGTGGATTTCAAAGGTTGTCGGTTATGGTGTTTTATTGATAGCGAGAGACAGAGTCAGCCTCGTTGGGAAATTGAGGATGATTCGATGAAATGGAAGGTTGTTATGGAGACGATTCGGCTTCCGGGGAAGACGATGACGTCCGTTTTCGCAGGAAGTTTGAGTGGCCAGGCGGTGGCGATGATTGGCGGTGGCGGTGAAGAAAGTGGGACGATAATGGTGAAGACGACGGCGGAGAAGTATGGCGGGAAGTGGAGCCACGTCAACACACCCTCTGGGTTTTCGAGTCTTCCTTTCTCGTATTCTTCAATCTATGTCTAGAGAATCAAGAATCTCTCTGTTTTTCAACACTTTGACTTAAGTCAACGCTAATACTTAATACCAACAAAATTAAACGATAATGGGTGATACTTAATCTGGGTCTTTCATTATTATACAACATCAAATCTTAGTATCGATGTAAAAAGAATGGTTTTTTTGATAATTGAACAAAGTCACACAATGAAAAAGAATGGCTAAGCAAAAGTGTTCAAAGTAATTGCCACTCATCTTCATGTTCCTCACCAGAGATCTCTGTACATATCACTCTGCTGGTTTCTGCAATTCCGCACTCATTTGTTCTGTGGGATTGAGTCACAGTGAAGAGAGGGGCGCCATTAGAGTCTCCCGCTAGCTTCGTTGCTCGGATACAGAAATCATCAAAATCATCTGTTACAAAGTATCAAGAGATATCAGTCTAATGCAAGTTGTTCAAGTTTTTTTTGGTTTTACAAAGAAACCGGATCAATGTTTTAACCGAATTTGTTTATAGACCGGTTGGAGTCAACTTCTATACAAACCGAGAAACCAAAAACCGAACCAAAACCAAAGCCAACCGTAAACAGAATTGTCCATCCTTAGAGAAACTAGTAATACCTTTGTCCTGGCAATAGAATCCGAGAGCTAGTGACGGGTCGAGTGAGTCAAGCGGAACATAACGGAGGGTACTGTAGCAGATTTAGTAGGAGTAATTAGAAGTATGAATCAAGTAGAGACACATAACTAAATGAGGCAAAATGATCAATCAAACTCACTTGCAATGGTAAGACGATGTGTCAACATCTTGTTTTTCTTTGTTGACTGTCACTACCTACCAACCGATAAGCCTCAATCAGTGAGACCGAAATATGATATGAAGCACATGGACGATTAATATCAGCCCCCAAACCAATTAGACAAGAGATAAATGAATGTGATGGAGACAATATAAGTAAAATATGGACCACCTTAAATGTCTCAAACTTCAAACCAAAGCGTGCCAGATTCTAGTGTTAAGTTTTTTTGGAACTACAATAATTCTTGTTTGATTCTAAAATTAAGATTTAAAAGGTGTTGAAGGAAACCTGTTGAACGTCATGCGGATCAAGATAGAAACCTTTGTCTTCTTGAACTCCAACAATGTAAGTTGATGCACCTGGTTTACCACCCAAAATGCCGAGGCTTTGAGGGAAAGTGAAAGTTGCTACCAAAGATGGAAGGTACCTGAAAAAAAAATTCGAGTCTTTTTCAGAAAGATTTCGATGATTGCATACCCAAATTTGATAATAAGTCACTCAAATTCTTCTATCATCATATCCTCTCCATAGTGTATATGTAGATTCATTTGTGTATGTAATTAAAAGCGATCAATTTTTCCTTGATAAAATATCTTCAGAGGAAAACGAAATGTTGAATTCTTGACATCCGTAGTACATATCGCCTAGCAATCAGTTTGATAAAATCACAAACCTGGGGTTCACTTTGTCAAGCCCGAGAACTAATGGGACCAAGAGAAGAATTGGCGTCCACTCAGTTTCTCCTTCTGAAAATTCCAAACAAGTTTTGGTGACATCTTCAATACAAAGAATTGGAGCTCCACCTCTCTCCCCATCTTCACTGCCAGATACGATATGCACAGCCATGGAAAACAACTTGTGTTTAACATCAGTTTCTTCCTTTTTCTTCCTAGCTAATGATTCCCATGATCGACAAACAGCATATGGTCCTACCCATGACCCAGCAGCCAGGCCATAAGATTCTCCAGCTAGTATAAGATTGTGAATCGAGAATGCTGAAGCCTTAGAATCACCAAAAAGTTCCAAGATCTCTAAGTATTCCTCTTCAGGCGGCTGCATTTTCAAACCAAACAAGCTAATTTTAAACTGGATTCATGATAAACCTGATTTATGTTCCTAATAATGTATATTCCAGTAACTAAGGCATAGACCGGATATCCCAACTAACTAACCTCAGATTCCTTTTTCCTCCAAGACCTTCCCAGCCTTTGGAATAGCAATGCCTGTTAAAGATCTGGGAATTTAGAACATACGTTTAAAATTTTGAAGCCTCAAGCTAAAACGCTGATAAGCAGACCTGTGCAAAGAGCATCTGGCTGCTTCGAAGCATGCAACCCCAGTTTACATCACTAGTATAAGTTGTGTCTCCAATAGGCTCAAAACCTGTAAGATAACATAGTGAGTAATCTGTGAAAACTTTTATGCTTGCTCGAGTTTGAAGTGAATATACAAACCTCTACGATATGTCATTAATATTAAGGATGAAAAATCTTGTCTGAATGCATTCAATACATGACCAGAATCTGCTTCTTCTGAGGATTCACCCTCTAAGATTTTATAACAGACGCCCAGGAGCCATATCTCACTTGTACTGCTGGAAATACCTGTTCTACTCGGTCCTAATACGCGCTCTTGAAATCTCCTAATTGCCCCACTAGCCATAGAAGCTGTTTTTACAATAACTGTCCAACTATTATGTGTGGTGCAAACTGGCTTATGCTCGGAAGTTGAAGCTTCCCTATACGTTTGAGAAACTGGGGAGGAAGATGCAACCACATCCGGGCATAACGTCAAAGTTGACTTGTTATCACTTGATGTCGAATCTGAAACTAGAGACGTCGGTGGGATATCACGCTTTTCAGCTGTGCCTGATGAAGAACATTTTGAAGGAACAAATCTATCACATATAGCCTTCATTACCTAGACATTAAGCACCAAATGCAACATGTCTGTCTCATAGAAGAAAACTCAAACCCAGAGTCTACCTTTGTCTGCAATAAGAAGCATAAGAAATAAATATAGATCAGGTTAACATTGAACAGACTTAGCTCTAAGAATTAGTTCCCAAAGTTAGCTAAAGAACACACAGTTAGACCAAGAGCCAAACTGCAATAAAAACAAGCATAAACCACAACAATCCTTATGGTTTATCTTATTCCATAATCAGAAACCACAAAAACTTCAGTAGGTTTATATCAGCCCATAAATTTAATCCCTTAGTTTGTTCTCACTATTACCATCCATTTCAATGTGCCCCAAATCTTTCTTTACTCGAATTTAGAAATCAAAGATAAAGGTACTCGAATCCAATATGCAGAACCTCCAAATTGAACAAATCCAAAGTACTCATAGAAATTAGAGACCAAATCATGCAATAACTCAAAGACCTCAGACGCAATTTCCCCTCGTGGATCTACAGTAATCTCAATTGATCAATCAGTCAACTATAAATTTGGTAACTCAATCCTCGTACACACCAGAAAAGAAGCATAAGGATCAAAGGAACAAGAGTATAAGCTCGATTAACCACTAAACAAACGCAGAGAGTTTCACAATCCGATCCGGAGAACGAAATTTTCACAACGTTTCGAAAATCTAGCCGAGCATAAAGATAGATCACCTGATAAAAAGCAATCGAATCGTTCAGGCTGACTAGATACGACGGAGATAAGACCTCCGGCGACGAAGACGAGAACAAGAGTGCGAATTAACGAAGATGAAGTTTGAATTGAAGAAGAACGATATCGTGTTGTGTTACCTTACGAAATAAAGTTTCGTGTTCTCTCTCTCTCCTCTCTTTTACGTAATTATCTTAAGCTTCGAATATGGATGATTACATTTATATCTTTAACCTTAAAATAATTAAATACTGCATTACCATAATCTCTGGGTAAGATCATGTACAGTAAAATTAATACACAATACCCATTTTACGCGAAAATTAGAAACAATTAAATAAAAAGTTTCACTCCGATATAAAGGGAATCATAAATGTGAATGCGACTACTAATCCCATACTAATATAATCATTGACGTAATTATTTTGTTTCAAAGTATGTAATGAGTTTTATTGTATTGGGCCAGTGCCAGTCCAGTAATCTAAAAGCCCATTTCTGTCTAAACGGTTTATCGGAAATAAATAAAAATTACTATTATACCCTTTTAAGCCGATTTATTGCTTTTTGCGCAGAAGAAATTCAAAATCCTAAAAAGGAAAACTGCAACTGCCGCTCTTTCTCGGATCCGCCACTGGTTCTTTCTTCTTCTTCAATCATATTGATTAGGGTTTTGAAAGTTCAACATCTGGCTATATCTGGCACCAAATTCGAAATTTGTTTAATCATTCCGGTCTATTGCCCATGCCCTCCGCTAAGAAGGTATATCTGGTCGATAACTGTCTTCAGTTCTTTTCAATTATCTTTTTTTATGGTTCGTATGATTTAGTTTTCTCTGGTTTTTCTTAGGTTTCGGATCGAAATCAAATCAGGACATCGTTGAGAAAGTTAAAAAAGCAGATTGGGGAATTGGAGTCTATGGATCGGTTGAGTAAGGGGAAGCCTGTCTTCATAAAGCGCAGTATCCTTTCGATTGTTACTGATGCAAAGTTTTTGTTTTTTGTTTTTTTACTTTTCCACGCATCTTTTAGATTTTCTTTGTTTTCACATGAGCGACTCTGGTTCTAAGATATATACTTGAAGAAGAAATTCAAAAAGAGGGTTAAAGATCATGGCATATTCTGTTCTTGCTCCTTGGATCCTGGTTCTTCAACTCTCTGTGGCAGTGATTGCAATTGTGGGTATGTTCCAAGTCTGACTCTATCTTCTTTGGCTTATCTATCTAGTATCCATTACGATTTCAAATACTCTTGTCTGATTAAAGATTCTTGTCTGCATTGATTTTGATTGTTGATGTTGAAGTTTGCTGTACTTCTTGGTATTTTTCTTGGTGTATAGAATTCTACTCTCAAGCTGTTCATCTAGTTGCAAATGCAGAGGTGAGTGCACCAACAAGCCGTTCCAACAAAGACATATTAAGAAGATGAAGTTAGTTCAGGTTGGTATCTTGCAAGTTGGCTTACAAAAACATGCATTTTAGGGCTAGTTGAATAAGTTGTTTCTTGTAGACAGAGAAATGTGGATATGGGATCGTTGCAGATGAAGATATCAAACCAGGAGATTTTATCATTGAATATGTTGGGGAAGGTGATGTGATATTTTTGTTGCTCATGTTTACTTATATATTCTGCTTACTGTGCCATCCATTTATCTTCTTAAATCCATTACTCACTGTAGTTATCGACGAAAAGATTTGTGAAGAAAGGCTTTGGAAGGTGAAGCGGGTCGAGACAAATTTTTATCTGTGTCAGATAAACTGGAACATGGTGATTGATGCTACTCATAAGGGGAATAAATCAAGATATATCAATCACAGCTGCAACCCCAATACAGAGATGCAGAAATGGTTTGTTATTATCGCTCATCTCACTCATCTTCTGTTCAATACAGTTGATCAAAATTTTATATATTATGGACTCCTTTGTTTCCATTAGGATAATTGATGGAGAGACAAGAATCGGCATATTTGCTACCCGTTTCATAAACAAAGGCGAGCAGTTGACCTACGATTACCAGTAAGAACTTTCCTTATTGGATCTCAACATTACCTTAGCTTATGCATTCTTTTGGATACCATTGTCTATGATAATGTTACTTGATAATATATGTTAAGTTGTGATACTAAGAAATATAGCAGGTTTGTTCAGTTTGGTGCAGATCAAGATTGCTACTGTGGTGAAATGGGTTGCAGAAAAAAGCTAGGTGCAAAACCTAGGAAAACTAAGAAGACAACCTTGGAAGAAGCTGTGAAACCAGTGGCATGTAAAGTGACCTGGAAAACGCCCAAGGTAAATTTGAAATCTATCTGAAAGTAAAGCTTACACATAGTTGGTGTTGTTGAATAGGTTTGAGTTAATGTCTCATGATCATGTTTTTGTAACAATTTCGAGGTTTGCGTTACTTTTTAGTCATCCTGTGATTTGGCATGCTAAACAGTAATTTATTATTTCAAACATCTGGTTTAGGTGAAAACTCGTGGGAAACGTGACGCCGGTTAGTACTAATTTTTTGGCTCTATTTTCGACAAGCTTCTCAATTCAGAGGTAAGCGAGAAAAATTTGGATGCGTCAGGAAAATCTTGGAACAACCGTAGCCAAAGGAAGATATGCTGCCGGGACTGCATTGGTGTGGTGATCTGGTTAGCACGTCCCATGAACCAGAGGTATAACTATCTTTCTTTATCCTCTGGCGCCAGTTTCCGCCACACTTAAGAACAATAGCAAGGCTCAGAAGCATTTATATTGCAAAAGAGTTTATAGATCTATATTTTCAAGGCTCAGAAGCATTTATATTGCAAAAGAGTTAATAGATCTATATTTTCAAGGCTCAGAAGAATTTACTTTGCTCATTAAGGTGCATTTTTTGACCTTATCATTTTCAGGTGTTTTGGCATTATTACACAATACGATGAGTTTTCAAGAAAGCACTTGGTATCCACTTTTACTTAATCCAAACTCTATTGTTCACCTTCTATCTCATTCTACGAAATGTAATAAACAAAATTTATCTTTTTCCAGGTCATGTATGAGGATGGTGTTACCGAGATTATCAACATGTCCAGACAAGTTTGGAAGATCGTAAATGTTTGATATTACTCCAAGTCTGATCTCATTCCCTAAATTTGGATTACACTTGAATTGTGAAGAAATAGTTTTAACCGGGATGTATCTGCTAGCGTAACCAACCAAACCGTGTCGGTTGGCAAATAGATTTAGACTGTTGTTGTTGTTGTATGTATCCAACTCGAATCAGTACATATGTGGAATCTTTTGGACCAAAGAAAGAAAAGTGTTTTGGATTTTAAACCGGGATTTGATCACCGGTTTGTTCTGTCTATAACTCCAGCTTATTAAGCACGTGATTAACCTGGGTAGCAAAAGCTATATGGTGAAAATGTCCGTTGACTAGGCTTGGCTAGTGTCCGTTGTAGCGGTTGATGCCCAAGCGCCGGTGACCGACAGTGGATTGGCTTTGCCGGTGGTAGGTCATGTGGGGCCGTAGCCTCACCTACCTAACTAAATTTTATTCATCTATATATAGTTGGGAAAATACGAAAACAAGTCTTTGTCAAGAGAAAATTCAAAAGTTTTTATAATGAAAAAGATAAAATTCAAAAATTGGGAAAGAAAATAATAATTTTGTATTTTTGTTCTGTATTTAGCACAAAAAAAGTTATTATAGCAATCCCAGGAAAAAAATTGTGATAGAATACCATAAGTTCTTAAGCTAAATGTCACAAAATTATTGTCTGGTTAAACCATATTTATGAAATTACTAAATACAAAATAGATGTGTAAAAAATAGCATAAATAGTTGAATATCAAAGTTTTACCGGTTACCACCAAACTTGTTGGATCTCTTCATCTTTATAGAGGTTAGTATAAAACAGTGAGTAAACAAACCACCGAGACCACTTAGCCTCTCCACCACTTCTTCCTACCTACCTAATTCCGAATCTGGATTTGGATTTGGATCTCATTTCGATCTGAGGATGAAGGTGGTTGATAAGATCAAATCGGTGACGGAGCAAGGCAAAACAGCCTTCTCCTTCGAGTTTTTCCCACCGAAGACGGAGGATGGTGTCGAGAATCTCTTTGAACGGATGGATCGATTGGTCTCTTATGGACCTACCTTCTGCGATATCACTTGGGGTGCTGGAGGATCCACCGCCGATCTCACTCTCGAGATCGCTTCAAGGATGCAGAATGTGATTTGTGTCGAGACTATGATGCATCTCACTTGTACCAATATGCCGATTGAGAAGATTGACCACGCGCTTGAGACGATTAGATCTAATGGGATTCAGAATGTGCTTGCTCTCAGAGGAGATCCGCCTCATGGACAAGATAAATTCGTTCAGGTTGAAGGAGGATTTGCTTGTGCTTTGGATCTGGTGAATCACATTCGAAGCAAGTATGGGGATTACTTCGGAATCACTGTTGCTGGTTATCCTGGTATTAAAATTGCACCTTTTTGCTAATTTCATTGTTGCTTTGTTAATGTAGTTGTATTAGTGTTCTGATTTGATCTCTAATTGGGGATGTTGTGTTTTGTATCAGAGGCTCATCCTGATGTCATTGAAGCCAATGGTCTTGCTACACCTGAGTCTTATCAGAGTGATCTTGCTTACCTGAAGAAAAAGGTTCAGATTTGTGTTTTTGGCTTTGCATTTTGCGTGTGTTGAATTGTTGACTCGTCTTTGATCTGATGGATTTTGTGGGTTGTGGCTCGTGGAACAGGTTGATGCTGGAGCAGATTTGATTGTAACCCAGCTTTTCTATGATACTGATATATTCCTCAAATTTGTGAATGACTGTCGGCAAATCGGGATAAACTGTCCTATTGTTCCTGGAATTATGCCCATTTCCAACTACAAGGGGTTCTTGCGTATGGCTGGTTTCTGCAAGACCAAGGTGTGTTGTGATCTTTTACATCAGTGATGATATGGCTTGCTCTGTAGAAAAATGTTATATTTGTGCTAAAAGGCTTAAGTTTTCTTCCATCTATGTGGTTGCTTATTGATCATATATGATTAAGCTGACATATATATATATAGACCCATGGTGATGATGCCTTATAAATAATGTTTTCAGACATCATTCTTCTTCGACTAATATTCCATTCATGCTATTATTGCTATAGATACCTGCTGAGCTCACTGCTGCCTTAGAGCCTATTAAGGATAATGATGAAGCTGTTAAAGCCTATGGTATTCACTTTGCAACAGAAATGTGCAAAAAGATTTTGGCCCATGGAATCACTACCCTTCATCTCTACACATTGAACGTGGACAAATCAGCTATTGGGATATTAATGGTTGTTCCTTATTTCCTTCAAAATTTTTTGGTTGTAATAATAATATTTAACACACAGCATTGTGGACACCAGAGAACCTAACAATGGTGCTCAAATTGCAGAACCTTGGTCTGATTGATGAGTCAAAAATTTCTCGTTCTCTACCTTGGAGACGCCCTGCAAATGTTTTCCGTATTAGTGAAGATGTTCGCCCTATTTTCTGGTAAGCAATTTGTTTCTCTTGCTCTGAATTTTGTTTCAGATCTTTAAACTTCTCTTTGATGAGAGAATAATACTATTGCTTTCTTCCTACTATTTGCAGGGCAAACCGTCCAAAGAGCTACATATCTAGAACAAAGGGCTGGAATGACTTCCCACATGGACGATGGGGTGATTCACGCAGTGCGTCATATAGTACACTTTCGGATTATCAGGTACCACATATTCATTAGTTTTCTGACATTCTACTTTAGATTTTGCTAACTTGAATTCTAAAGGACTTATTTTAGTTGTCCTTCTTGATTTACTTAAGACTGTATTTGCATATTGTTATTTAACCCTACCATCATCACTTGTAAGGAGATGCTTGGTTTGCTTGCCATCTTTTTCTGCGTTTTTCATTTCCAATGAGTAGTACTGATCTTAATGCATGTGTTGATAGTTCATGCGCCCAAAAGCACGTGACAAGAAGCTTCAGCAAGAATGGGTTGTCCCATTGAAAAGCATTGAAGATGTTCAAGAGGTAGCCTTCCTTTACTAACACTCATAGAAATTGTTTCGTTCTCTTTTTCCTCAGTCTTACTTATAATATTTTCTTGTACAAACTGTCACAAATCAGAAATTCAAAGAGCTCTGCCTTGGAAACTTAAAAAGCAGTCCATGGTCTGAATTAGATGGACTCCAACCAGAGACAAAGATCATAAACGAGCAACTTGGAAAAATCAACTCCAACGGTTTCTTGACCATCAATAGCCAACCATCAGTTAATGCAGCCAAATCCGATTCCCCAGCTATTGGTAAGGAAACTCATATCTGCGATCACGTATCATACCATTATGTTTCAAAACAATATTACTATATGACTCAGGATTCATCTATCTTTCTTGAAAACCTAATAAAACCCTCTGGAGTTTCTCTTCTTAGCTTATAATATAATGTTTAAATTGCATTGGGAAAATCTTATTAACTTATAACAAAAATGTATAATTGCAATTGAAACTTTGCAGGATGGGGTGGTCCTGGTGGTTACGTCTACCAGAAAGCTTATCTAGAGTTCTTCTGTTCAAAGGATAAGTTAGACACACTTGTGGAGAAATCTAAAGCTTTTCCTTCTATCACCTACATGGCCGTGAACAAAGCAGAGAATTGGGTATCAAACACCGGTGAGTCTGATGTGAATGCAGTTACTTGGGGAGTGTTCCCAGCTAAGGAGGTTATTCAACCGACAATCGTGGATCCAGCCAGTTTCAAAGTCTGGAAAGACGAAGCGTTTGAGATTTGGTCAAGAAGCTGGGCTAACTTGTACCCAGAAGACGATCCTTCTAGAAAGTTGCTTGAGGAGGTAAAGAATCTTTTCTTCAGTTTCCTTCTCTTCTTTTTATAAACCAGATTGGTTTTAGCCGTACTGATGATAAGGATCTAACCAATGTGCAGGTGAAGAACAGCTACTATTTGGTAAGCTTAGTGGACAACGATTACATCAATGGTGATATCTTCTCTGTCTTTGCTTGATCTCCGAGAAAACCAACGGCGAAGAGGAAACATTTTATTTTCGCGATTTGTTTTGTACCTTCTAAAGTTATTTGTGATTCGTAATAACCTTATTTTGATGAATCAAGAAAAACATCAGTTTGATTGCAATGAAAAAAAATTTGCGTTGGCGGTTTGTTCTGTCTCTGTGTGTCAAAACAACATCTTAAAATAGCTTTAAAATAAAATCAAGAAATGTTGGCATTTCTTAAAGATTTGGAAGTAACAAGACCAGAAGATGTTCGCATCAAATGCTCCGTAAGCATGGCAACGCCAGACGCATCAGTCTTCAAAAGTGGTTGCACCGATTCCCAAATCTTCTTCTTTTGAACCTGCAACAACAAAGAAAAAACACAGAAGTTGAAAATGCCATCACTAAGAGACCTTGATCCTGAAATGAATAGTCTTTGCAGGCTAGGAGACCTTGTTAGGAGGTGCAGGTTCAGGAAGCTGCTCGAGCACGTCTTCGTTCCCAAACCACACTCTATCTCCAGGAACAGCGCCTTCTGGTGGAACAAGAAGCTCAACATTCTCATGAGCTGAGTCAGATGCAGCCAGAAGCATACCACATGACTTAACCCCTCTCATATTCCTCGGCTTCAGATTAGCCAGCACCACTACTGCTGCACCCTACAGAGTAAAGCTCATTGGTCAATTGGGAAAGTTTCCTACGATTATTCTCACACTAACCAATCCCAATTCTCACAATTAGGACTCTGAAGAAGAAGAGAGAAACAATGAAGCTGACCTGAAGGAGATCAAGAGGAACGTATTTGACGAGACCACTGCAGATAATTCTGGGCTCAGCTTCACCGACGTCGACTTCTTCAACATAGAGAGAATCAGCTTCCTCGTGTTGCCAAGCTTTCACAATCCGTCCTACTTTTATATCTAACAGATTCGCCGTCTCCTTCACATTCTCCTCCTCCTTCTGAGATTCGCTCTTCTTCTCCAATTCATCCGCTGAAACCGTCGTGCCGGCGTCGGGAGCCACCGTACAGAAAGTAGTAAGCCGAGACCAAGAGCTTCGATTACGGTTCTGATGGTTATAAGCGGCGGAGACTCGAAGAGATGAGGAGATTGCCTCTACTGTCGTCTTCGATGAAGACGAGAAGTAACGAGGGAATTCGCGGCGGAGAGGAAGCGATGAGATTTGGACGGCGAGAACTCCAGCCTTCGTTTTCAGGCCACCGGAAAAAACAGCTATCGTCGCCGCCATGGATTTTGCTAAGATCTCTCTTCTCTGTGTTCTCTCTCTTCTTCACAATATCTGTATTTATATTTATACATGTAATAAACAATTGTCTGTTCCTCGCTCTGACTTGTGAAATTTTAATAAGAAATTTCCAAAGCGTGAGTGAAGCTTTACGAATCCATTGCTCATCTTCTCCAGTGGAAAAGGCTGGCGATTTTACCAGTAAGATTGATGCCCAAATTCATGTTAAGTGCAAATACATGGTTTTTAGCAACCGTTGAAGCTTTATAAAAAGGATTCAAAGCTGTGTTAACGAAGACAAAAGAAACAAGCAGTGTACAATCTTAACAACAGTATGAGATAATAATGCAAACAGAGCAAAAACAGAGGGTCTGGGAATCAGTAGTCGTCTCCCTTGGAAAGAACTTCTTTGCAAGTAGGTCGCAGTAAAATGGTATGCTCATACTGCGAAACGTAGCTTCCCTTCACATCACATAGAGGAGGATACGGCTGAAATCAAATAAAGAACAAGATTTAAGCGTTTTTAGAACCAGGATATAGATCCGAGAAAAATGAATCATCATCTAGACTCTGGTGTGAGAAATTACCTGAACAATGCCAGAGTCACACAGATTCTTTAGAGCCATTAAGTATTTGGTTTCACCAATGCGGTCCAAATAGCGTCTGCAGAAGGCGAGTGTCGAGAAATTCTTGTTAATGGTGGCAAGAAGTTGTTTTGCTCTAGGCAACCTCAAGGGAACATGCCCAACGTCAAAGTTCTTCATGTAATGGCTACATTCTAAGTCTTCTCTTACATATCCTTTCCCTGCAGTACAACAAAAACAGAGGATCAAACATTGGTGAAACCCAAAGGTGCAGTGGCTTTTTCTTTTAAAGGTTGAACGTCTAAATTTCTTTTACCGGTTGATCCAAATGTTTCGATGGCATAAAACTCGCCCTCTTCCATCTTTGTCTGCTCGCCTCCTTTAACGATAGGAACGGATTTCCCAGCATGTATCTGATAGGGTCCAATGCTATGCCCATTCAAGTTTCGGATACTTTTAACTGCCAAAAGAAAATAACACGTCAAGGTTTATAATTACATTAACGTCAAAATGTGTGATGATGTAAGAGCGGCTAACTAGATGTGACATTGGATATCAGTACCTTGGAAGACCTTTCCATTGATTTCAACCTCATAAGACTCCATAACCTCCTGAATTGCTGCACCGATATCACAGAGACGGACATCAATCCCAGCTTCCTGAACCAGCCAAAAAGACCCACCAAAGAGGTTACGAGCAATAACCAAATGGTTCCTAACAAATCAAAGCCTAAATGAAATCAATTTTACACTGAAGAGCTTAGAATTTCAGAATTCATTTGGATTCCACTGTATAGAAGGACGAAAGAGAAGAAATATTCAAAAGGATGACGACAACATAATTAACCGAGCTGAATAGGATAAAGCACTACAACATTGCTTCATCCTACTGGTAATTGTACATTCATGAAGCAATGTATATTAGCTAAAAGAACAATCAGCACCTTGATACCAGTATACGTAGCTTCACGAGAGGCTGCTAAGAGAGGATCAAACATAGGGTTGAATGCAACTGTAAACGCACAGTCAATAATATGCCCTGCAAAAGAAGAGATTATAATTTTTATCTGACATTTGTAACAACGGAAAACAATAACAGAAAGAAAGATTTGCCGTCATACCATCAATATGTGTTCCAAAATCCAATTTCATAACATCGTCATACTGAAGTACAGTCTTATCTCCAGAATTTGGTGTCCAATGAGCAGCGACCCTGAATATGAAAAAGTCATTAGAGAAACACGACTAAAGAAAAAGAAAAGAAAATTGTTGATGGAAATAAAAAGTTGAAGGCACATGTCATAACCAACCAATTCAATGAGCATCCTGTAGGGAATGCAATACCAGCTTGAAGACCATTCTCTGATATCAGCTTACGAACAGTATTCTCCAGAGTCTCACATATATCAGTCATCAACATTCCAGGCTTCACTATGCTTCTGACATATTTACGGACCTGAAAAAGATGGCCAAAAACGATCTTTCAGGCTGCTACAAGAAAAGAGGCCAGAAAAAACTCTAATCTGTGGTCATTTAAGTGAAAAAAGAAGTGAACCTGACGATGAACTTCTGCAGCTTGGCGAACAGAGTTATATATTGGCTTTTCCAAACGCTCCAACTCTCTCTTCTCTTCAGATGTTGTTCTCCACAGATTACTAGAAACAGAGATCAAGCACCAAGATTTAGAATGTCGGCACAAACAGTGTGATAAAGGACAACGAAGAGTCTTGACATGAAAAAAACTGAAATTCCAATAGATTCAAGAGTAGAGAAGACAAAAGTGGTATGGACTCTTCCACGTAAAAGCTGTCCACGATGGTAAATAGAATGGTATGAAACTTACTCATCCTTATACTGTTGGATTTCACCTTCAGGAAACTCCCCAGATGGGAAGAGCTCAACGACAGGAATTGAAGGTGGATTAGTCTGTTGAGGAAGTTCCTTCTTCTTCCTGCAACATAGTCAAACCCATCATTAAAGCAAACACCAAAAGTTACAAGTCAGAACAAACAGATAGACAAAAGAAACAAAAACAACTCTTACTTGCTTTTATTTTTCTTCTTCTTCTTCTTAGTTGAAGCCTCAGCTTAAAAAGAAAATAACAAAAGTGTTATATTAATCAACCATCAGAACAAAGAATCGAATCTAACAACTTTCAAACTCCCAAGACCCAAACTCAGATGGACTAATCCAAGAAAGCTAGTTCCTTTTGACAAATAAATATCGAACATTCATAATCTAACACTCCAAATCTCCACAAACTACTAACCAATAAACGCAGAAAGATTACAAAAAGATCCATTTTTTACAAATGGGTGCAGGAATTAAAGACGCAAACACCAAACCATGTGATCAATAATCAGAAAACCAAAAGAAAAGAAAAAAATCAATTATTTACCTTTGCTTCCTTCTTCTTCATCGTTCTCATCTTTACCATCTTCTGCAATCTCAAGCTTCTTCGAAAGCTCAGATTCCAATTTCTCCTCTTTTCCATTAGAGGATTCAGCGCCGCCATTCTCCACCACTGGAGCTACAACAACATCAGGGCTTTCGCTCGCCATCTTCAATCGATTCTCACCTCAATAACAAAGCACAAACCAAAAACAAAAACAAAAAAAATCGTATAACAAACTCGATGAGAATCGCAGGAAAAGCTACGCACACGAAGAAGAAGAAGAAGTAAACCAGTCTCTCTCTTTTGTTACCCCTTTACTCTCTCTCTCACCTCCGATACGGGAACCCTTTGAGAGATTTTTGAGAATTTGCAAAATGAGTCAATCTATACTATTCGCTTCTTAATGGGCCTTACCGAAATTTCTTTATGGGTTGGGCTTGGTTTCCTATACATAATTCTCTAAATGACTGGCGGTGCCTATCACATTAAAGGACTTGCTTTGTTTCCATCTTTTTTTTTTTTTTTCCCCATCTTATTGTTATGTTAACTTTTCATTTTTGGCTTTGATTTTTTTTGTTATGTTAACTTTTTTAGTTATGTTAACTTTGATTGCCAAGTTGTGGAGATAAGGAAATTAGCACTTGTATATATTTCTCTTATGCGATCAGTATACAAAGTAACTTTATTTTTTCCCTAAGAACCTTGTTAAAAAGACTCAAGAAAAAATTAGAAAGACAAGTTTTGGTGTGGTACAAAAACAATATGGAGTTCGGTCTTCCCATGATAATCGTAGCTTCCGTAATTTTGGGCGTTGTGTTTGTCTCACTTATCTTGCTTTGTTTTTGGATTTTATTTACCCGCAACGAAATATGAGAGAACTCCAATTTTGTTGATGGCAGATCGATATAGTTATTTCGTCATTTAACAATTATGTTATTTTTTTTTTTGTTTTGGTTATTTTTTAGATATAATGATATTGTAACCATATTCTACATATTTAATGATGTTTCAGTAATTTTATCAATGTGTTTTGAAATCTACAGAGTTTTATTTCGTCTTTCCTTATCCTTTCAATGGCAGAATAATTTTGTCACACAACAAAATCAAGCACTAAGAAGTGGTATTAATTTGTCAACGAATATATCTATCTCTACGAACTCTTTGAAATTCATCTTCACTGGCTTTAAAGAAATTGTTAGTGCTTGAACCTGGTTAAATGGCCTGAGATTGGTTTTCTATTACTAATTGACAAATTAATTAATTTAATTACTATGAAAAAAGGCAAAATTAATCTGCCGTTACAGAGACAAAGAGGATTTGTCTTAGGTTTTGACCAAAGCCAACGGCTCATTTTCTCAAAAGAAAACCGTAACGTATCATCTTCTCCTCAGGCCACTGGAATCTCCGGCGATTTTGAAGAAACTCGAAAAACTTATGGAGGAGAAAACCAGCGGACCTAAGCAAAATCAGCCATCAACACCGGCAATATCCTCAGCGAAGCCGGCTCCTTTAACGCGGCGGCCGAGAGTTAGAGAAGTAAGTTCTAGATTCATGTCTCCGGTTACTTCATCTTCTTCTTCTTCCTCTTCCTCCGCCGGAGATCTCCACTTTTTGACTTCGAATTCTCCTAAGCACCACCACCACCACCATCAACATCAACACCACCAGATTCAACGCTCTGTTTCTGCTCAAAGGCTTCGACGTCAGTTAAAAATGGCGGACGGAGACGAGAATCGGTCTTCGGAGACGGCAGCGCGTAGCTTAGACTCGCCTTTTACTCTCTCGCAAAACGGAAGGACCTCGAAACAAAGTCACTTGAAGCCGCTCAAGGAGAATTCTCACCGGCTCGAAACGCCTACGCCGATTGTTCCGCCGCCATCTAGATCACAGCTACGCCAACAGCAATTACTAACAGCTTCCGCCGCGACGAGGCTTCTCCAGTTAAGCTGCATATCAGCTTCCTCAAATGACAAAGAAGGAATCATCAACGGTCAAGCTAAATCTAAATCTAACGGCTCTGATCAGTTTCCGACGCTTTCTTGTAGAACTCATCCTAATCGATCTGTGAGTTCACCATTGTCGAGCTGTAACGGTCGTGAGAGCAGTTCTTTTCCCCTTTTAGGCTTGGCATTGCCCCCGGTGGCACCGAATTCGAAGGTTCCGGCGGATACTAAAAAGCAGAGGAAGGTTTCAGAGCAATTGGAAGATGTTCATTCTCTGAAACTACTCCACAGCCGTTACCTCCAATGGAGATTTGCCAACGCCAATGCACAAGTGAAGACTCAATCTCAAAAAGCTCAAACTGAGGTCAGTTTCTGTCTTTTGATCTCTAAACATTTTCATATAACCAGAGTGATTCCTGTCGTTAGGCTTATAACTTCTTTGATTATGTTCAACTTTGATCGTGTATTGTTTATCTTATAGACCGTGCTCTATTCCTTTGGTTCGAAGATATCAGAATTACATGATTCTGTGCAAAGGAAACGCATAGAGCTTCAAAGTTTATCGGGAATTAAAGCTCTTCTCGCGATTACAGAATCTCAAGTAAGCTTGCATATAGAGATACCTTTTAGCTTTTACTTTGTTGACTCGATATGAGACTAATGAGAATATGTTTTTCTTTTTTTTTCCATACGAAACTCTAAAACAGACTCCATGTTTGGAGCAATGGGCTTCTATTGAAGAAGAGTATTCGACTTCGTTGTCGCAAACAATCCAAGCTTTGTCCAATGCTTCATTACGGCTTCCACTCGATGGGGATATCATGGTATTATATATACACATCTTGTGTTTAGTAATATCAACTAGGAAGAGATCATCTGCATATATATATATATATATATATATATATATATATCACTAAGAGTTTACTTGTCAAAAACCAGGTTGATTCTAAACAATTAGGAGATGCGTTTGTGGCTGCTTCAAAGATTATTGACGGCATTACACAAAACGTTGGAAACTATATGCCAAAGGTTAGTAGAATAGTATCAATCTCAGTGTTTATTTCGGTTCAAGATTGATTGTTTATAAACGTAGCAATAAAAGAATCAAGTTTTTTATCTCCCTTGATAACATTTTGCAGGCAAAAGAGATGGAGAGCTTGGTGTCAGAATTAACAAGAGTTAGTAGTAGAGAAAAATCATTGACAGAAGAAAGCGGAGTGGCTCTTCTTAAAACGCAAGCTTCACAAGTACACAACCTTTCTTTTTCATATATAAAGTTTATCATCATCCTTTGTTTTTGCCTTGTATAGGAGTTTAGGAAAATCTTCTTTTATGTTTTGCAGATCGAAGATTGTTCTATGAGAAGTCAACTTATCCAACAAACACCAAAAGAAGAGTCATCATCTACTAAGTGAACACAACTCTTGTTCTGTTGGTAGAGATTTATAGTTGAATCAGTGCGTATGTATAGATTTTGAAAGCAAATAAAAAGATTTACTTGAGCATATTATTCAAGAATTGATTCAGAAACCAAAAGGAAAGATAAGAAAGTCATCTAACATTGATCAAGAAATCAGAAAACACAATAGAAACAATAGAGAAGCAAAGAAGAAAGAACACAGGACATTGATCAGGAGATCAGAAAACACTAAGGAAGAAAGAAAGCTCATGATTCATAAGCCCATTGATTCTCCTTGCGGATCTCTTCTTCCTCCTCCGGTGTAAAATCGTTCTTGATGCTCAAAATTGCTCGAATCTCGGCGGGACTTTTACCCGTGATCATGTCAGCAACAGCTTGGCAAGAAAGATCAAGCAGGTCATTAACGTTTAGGTAATTCGCAGCCAGAATAACATTAAAGAGAGTGGATTTTTCCATCGCCTTCATGAACTCAGCGTCCCACTTCTTGAGTTCCTCTTTGCCCTCGTCGGTTGAAGTATCAGCACCGACGTGCTTCTTCCAATACTCGATCACCTTCGAGAGGGTGGTTCCTGCGACGTCTGCAAGAGGGATCTCATTACCGACGCAATCGTCTTCAACCATATGTGCTATCGTCTGTGATTGGACAGCGACTGCTTCCTCGATCTCAAAGAACTCACTATCGGAACTCTTCAACACAATCATCTTCGACATCGTTCGTTAGTTGTGATGGCGATTAAGGTTTTTTTGATGATGAAAGATGTATAAAAAATTGAGAGTTGCGATGATATTAAAAGGCTTATTTATAGAGAGCCCTAATTGTGAGAGTCGGTGTAATTTTTTTGACTCCTTTCAAAATATGGAAAATTGTTTTTTCTTTTTGTTTGACATTCCTTTTTTCGAAAAGGAAAATTATTCATTTAACCTAAAAAGGAAATTTCAGCGGAGTAAACCAAGCCTTAACCGGAGCATAAATTCACACTAGGCCCAATTGATATATTTTCGGCACAAAAAGGAATCGGATCAGAAACTACGTGTCAAAACGAACGGCTTTCATACAATACAATCTGTACAAGAGTTAATAAAGTAGTGAATACCATATAAAGGGGAAAACATTGGTACTAGGGAAAAATGTAAGTGTATATATCGAAATTACAACAATAAATAAGTATGGGTTTTAGAGAGAACGAGACAATATTTTTATTAACAATGAACAAGATCGGTAATTTATAGAGGGATCGGCAGTTATAAATATTCTGCCGATCGGAAAATTAATATACAAAATATGAAAAAAAAAAAACAAACGAGCTAGAGTTTAGGGTTACGCAACAATTCTCTCTATATTTTTTAGGGTAAAAATTTCTGGTCCGACTCCTGCTCCCAATGTAATGTCTCCTGTTATTTGTAGAGAAATTTTTTGTCCTAAAATTCATTATATCTCTTCTATGAATTTATTCATTTGCTCTTTGAATCTATCTTTTTTGGGTCAAATGATGTATTAGGGACAAAACTCATATCGAACAGTAAACAAAACTCATAATGAAATATAAATTGGTCAAGTTACTTGTGTAATCGATAACCAAAAACGAGAAGAATTAAAATTCGGGGTATCTATATTAACATTTTTTAATTACATTTTAAAGAGAAACCTTTGTTTTGTAAGATATTACATAAAATACCATTGATTTAACAAATTAGGAAGCTCATTAAGGGTAAATATAGAACATGGTTATATTTATATACATGTATACAAATAATCTCTACAATCAATTCTCTATCTATATTTACATTTTTGAAGTACATTTGGGAAAAACCTTTGGTTTTCGAAAGTATTTACAAAAATTACCATTGTTGAGTCGGGTCAATTTTGAAATCAGGTCACATAATATCCGAAAATCTTTGATGGATATTGACACCAATAATTACCATAACAAATTTGAGCTAATTTTCTAAAATATATCTACCTAACTCAAACTTAAATATATGATTCTCCTTTCACTTTTATTTAATCTTATATTTCAATTATTTTGAATTATTATATAATACATTTAGTTAATAAAATCTGAATTTTGTTTTTGCATATGATGTGATTAAAATTTTTTAAAACGGACATATATTACTCAATAAATGAATAAAAAAATAAGTGTACAATGTCCCACATCACCTGAAAAATTGGATAATGGTTCAGAGTCATACTATAATATAGACCAAAATGATTACGAATACAAATGAGCAGGAACCTTGACTTATCATGCGTCCAAATTTAAAAATTTTATTCGGTTTATTCCGATTATTTATTTGAAAGAAATTAAACTTTTAAAAAGTTTTAAAATATTATAAATATTTATACTTTAAATAAAGGTTAAATGTTATAAATATTTAAACTTTATTAAAATTTAAATATTATAAATATTTAAACTTTATTAAAATTTAAATATTTCAAAATTTTTAAATTTTTAATAAATTAAACTTTATAAAATATTTATAATATTAAAAATTTTATAAAGTTTCAAATATTATAAATACTTTAACTTTATAAAAAATTTAAATATTATAAATATATAAACTTTGTAATAATTTTAAACATTATAAATATTTAAACTTTATAAAAAGTTTAAAGTATAATATTTAAACTTTTATAAAAAATAAAATATCACGGGACGGGGTTATATGAAGGAATAGGTTTTGATCGATAATAATACGGGATTGTATACCGCAGGTGAAATCTTAGAATTAACAATCAAAATATAATTATACAATCTTAAACACTATAAAAAACAAAACAATATTACAAAATTTAATATTGTTTAAAATTTAAAATTTTTAATTACAATAAAAATCGACCCGCGGTATACCGCGGGGTAAAATCTAGTTATCCATATAACCAAACACAACTAAAAGATTTTAATTTTAATTATAAAATATAAAATATTAATATAGTGTTCCACAATTAATAGTATAGATATTTAGAAGATTTTGTTAAGATTTATAATTATGATTCTCCTATCATCTTTGTTTGATATATTTTTTAATTGTTTTAAATCATCATATAATACATAAAATTATTAATACTTTAGATTTTTTTCTGCATTTGTCGTAATTCGAATTTTGAAAAACGAATATGTATTACTCAAGCAATGATGAAAAATTGTGTGTTTAACGTCCCACATCGGCTAAACTTTTTAGACAATTGTTGAAAATCATACTATAAATAAGACCAAAATGAATCTAAATCTGAATGAGCTGAAACCTTAACATAACAAGCATCCAAATTTCAAAATTTGTATGCGGTTTAATTCGGTTTTTAGTCGAACTGTTTAATTATACCGGATATTAATAAATTTTAAAATTTGTAAAAGTTAAAATATTATGAACATTATACTTATAAAAAATATCACGGAACGGGTTATATTGCGGACGATTTTGGGTCGACATTAATATAAATTTAAAATATCATTAATGCTACCACACGGATAAATTATCATTTCACTATTTTTTTTACACCATCAATATTAAAATATTAGACATATGTAATTAAGTTGATTAAATTATGATTATGTAAAAAAAAAATTGTCTCACGGTATACCGCGGTTAAATCCTAGTTTTCATCGTCTGTGAGTGGTTAAACCAGTCTAAACCGGGTCCTAAATAAGATTAGAAATTTACGACAGGCCCATTCATCTAGATTCGGCCCACCACATTGTTCTTACATAATTGTAGAGTTGAGTAGAGGAGATTGTTCACCAAATCATTTTGATGATAATCTCAAAAGTAGCACAGATTTATCATATTCTCAACTCTCAAGAATAAATGAGAAGAAACCCCCAGTTTTTGATAACGTTACAGGATATGACCTTTTTAAACTTTCTATTTTCGATGTTCAATCCTGACAATTTAGTGATTTACATCGGTTTGATAATGGTACAAGTATATAAACCAAAACAACCGAGTTGAATATCGAAATTGAAGTGTCATGTGCTCTGCTTCGGATTAGAAAACCCAGTTACAGTAAGAAAAACTTGAACATATATATTCAAGAATTGCTTCAGAAACAAAGAGACATTTGACAACATCGATCTTACGAATTGGTTAAGTATGTGAATACCCAACAAAATATCATCTCTAGAGCGAGAAAAAAAATTGGTTTACTTACATCAAGAAATCAAAAGAAACACGCACAAGAAATAGACTAAGTCATCATCTACATTGCATCAACAAAACTGAAAACACACACACACACCAAAGAAGAAAGGTATAGACGAAGTCATGATCAACTACATTGATCAAGAAACTGAAAACACACACTAAAGAAAAGAAGAAAGATCTTTGATTAATCCGCTCTCATTGATCAAAAGCCCATTTATTCTCCTTGCGAATCTGAGCTTCTTCATCTGATGAAATATCGCTCTCGATGTTGAAGTGTGCGCGAATCTCGTCTGGAGTTTTGCCTGAGAGCATATCGGCGACAGTTTGACATGTGAGATCAAGAAGGCTTTTGATATTGAGATAATTCGCAGCCATCATAACATCAAAGAGACTGGATTGTTCCATCTTCTTCATGAACTCAGCGTCCCACTTCTTGAGTTCCTCTTTGCTCTTTTCGTCGGTTGAAGAATCAGAAACGACGTGCATCTTGCAATACTCGATCACCATCTTCAGGATCTTGCTTGTGACGTTTTCAAGCGGGATTTCAGTTTTGGCGCATTCATCTTCTTCCATAAGCTTTATCGTCACCGATTGCAATGCGATCGCTTCGTCGACCTTAAACGAAACACCATCGGAGCTCTTCAACGTGATTATCTTCTTCGACATCGTTCGTTCGTTATGGGGCGAAGGTGATTTTCTCTGGAAGCAGTTTGATGAAAGAAGGAGATTCAAGAATTGAGAGAGCGTGCGATTCAAGAATAATAGTGAAGTAATCCAAGTTATGTGTTGCGTCTGTGTATTTATAAGCCCTAATCGTCAGAGTCGGTGCATGGGATCAACATTTTCAGAAAAAGTTTATTTCATTTTCAGTGGAGTAAACCAAAAGCTGAACCGGGTCAAATTTACTAGGTTAGGCCCAAAAACTGATTGGGATCAACCAAGTGATTGGGATCTACAATTCAAGATCAACAGCTCTGATTGGACCTAGGTTCGGTTTACTTTCCCTTAAAATAATTGTTTCTAGAACCGTTGCTGAGTACTCCTTTATACAATTCGATAATTAAGATATGAGGACAAAAATGTAACAAAACCACAAATACGCAAAAACGTAACGTACATACATATTTGGGGTTAGCCATCAAAAGAGAAAAAAAATGTAACAAAAATACAAATATGCAAAAACGTACATACATGTTCGGTGTTTCAGTGGAGTAAACCAAGCCTAAACCGGATTGGAATCTACTGTCAAAATTATTTCGGCACAAAAAGGGAATCGGATTGGAATCTACTGTCAAAATGAACGGCTTTGATACAATACAATTTGCAACAAGAGTTAAACGTAGTGAATAACAGAAAAAAGGTAAACATTGGAACTAATCAGGAAAAAAGTAAAATAAATAAATAATTTGTATACAATACATATACTTTGAACCATATTTAAAAGAAAATATATATATATATATATATATATTTATTTATTTATAGTACATTAATACATTGATTTTTTTTTTTTTTGGTAAAAAAGACGCACAATTTTAACAAAAATGGACAGTCAAACAAAGTAGATAATTTGTTACGTGACTTCATATTGGCGTTCGATGTGAATAGTCATGTGACTTATGAGTTATAATGTGTTCCCTCTTGATGTAGTCAAAGATAATAATGTCCAAAACCATATGATTGCATTGCACATCTTATCACACTCCTACGCTCTGTATCGAATCCACCGCATTGTTTCATAGTAAGTTATACTTGAGTTCTTCTTATATAATAGTAGAGTTGAGTAAAGGTTGTACACCAAATCAGTTTGATGATAATCTCAAAAATAGCAACAGATTTATCAAATTCCTAATAGGAATGTAAAAAACACCCCTGTTTTTAATAACTTTACAGAGTATGACTTTTCACAGTTTCTATTTCAGAATGTTCAATTCTGACAATTTACATCGGTTTGATCATGATACAAGTATATAAACCAAAATAACCGAGTTGAATATCGAAATTGACGTGTCATGTACTCTGTTTCGGATTAGAAAACCCAGTTACAGTAAGAAAACCTTCAGCAATACATTCAAGAATTGCTTGAGAAACAAAAGACTTTTGACAACATCGATCTTAAGATTTGGTTACGTATATGATACCAAACAAAAGATCGTCGATAACATTGGTCACTTACATCAAGAAATCAAAAGAAACACACACCAGAATAGACGAAGTCATCATCTACATTGCACGAATAAAACTGAAAAAACACACTAAAGAAGAAAGATATAGACGAAGTACCTACACCTATATTGATCAAGAAACTGAAAACACACTAACGAATCGAGAAAGAACTTTGACGATCCATTCTCATTCAAAAGCCCATTGATTCTGCATGCGAATCTCAGCTTCTTCCTCTGCTGTTAAATCGCTCTCGATGTTGAAGCATGCGCGAATCTGGTCTGGAGTTTTGACTGAGAGCAAATCAGCGACAGTGTGAGATGTGAGATCAAGAAGGCTTTTGATTTCGAGATAATTCGCGGCCATCATAACATCAAAGAGACTGGATTGTTCGATCTTCTTCATGAATTCAGCGTCCCACTTCTTGAGATCTTCTTTGCTTTCGCCCGTTGAAGAATCAGTAACGACGTGCTTCTTGCAATACTCGATCACCACCGCGAGGATCTTGCCTGTGACGTTTGGAAGCGGGAACACACTATTGACGCCATCTTTGTCTTCAGCCATACGTTTTATCGTCAGCGATTGGAATGCGACTGCTTCGTCGATCTCAAACGATTGACCATCGGAGCTCTTCAACACGATCATCTTCTTCGACGTCGTTCGTTTCTTGTGGTGGAAGCAATTTGATTAAAGAAGAAGATTAAAGAATTGAGAGAGCGATTCAAGAATAATGCAGTAACGAACTTATTTATCTATGCCTCTGTGTATTTATAAGCCTAATCTCCAGACTCGGTGCATGGGACTAATCGTCAGAGTCGGTCCATGGGATCAACATTTTCAGAAAAAGGTTATTTCAATTTCAGTGGAGTAAACCAAAAGCTAAACCGGGTCAAATTTTACAATTGGCCCAATTTTGTAGGTTCGGCCCAAAACTTGATCAGATTGGATTAAATATCCAAAGAGAAAAAAGAAAAGAATTGGTTGGTGTTTATGTGATTTGTTGTGATTCTCACTTAAAGATTTGGTACGGGTCAATCTCCACATTTTCGTGGACCTATCCTTACATGTTGGCCATTGAGAGAAAAGGCTCTTCGGATACATACACTATGAAGGTGAATTGTTGAGTAATCATTGACACAGTTCGATAAGATATGGCAAGAATAAAAGTCGCATAAAAATACACTAATAGGTTTCACAACAACACATCTTCGATTAAGAAGATTCTTCTTCAGTGTATAAAGGTTACTATCTTGTTCCATATTCAAGTAATTCCCACCTGAACGGCTGAAAGACATATAGCACTTCCGGGCAACTCTTGAACAAAAGAGCAACACAAACGCAAACCGCTGCTATCGCTACCATCGAAAGCATTGCCGGCCTGTAAGCAACAGACCTGTGTTGTGTTGTGACAAACACACGTTTGTGATCACAGAGCTTACATTGGTTGATCTGAGTTATCTTCAAGCTTGAAGAATCCATTAGACTCCTCTTTTCTTGTTTGTGATCAATGTTGAAAGACTCTGGAATGTTGACCACCACATGTTCTTCGTCGGTTGGTTTCCGATTGAGTTTCCGTTGCACGAGATGAATATACGAGAAGTGACCTCGTAAACGTGCGTAGTCTTCTGGTGTGAATCCAGTATTGTCCCTGGAAATCTTCCACGCCTGAATACCAATCTGCAAGAATAAAAAAGAAGATTTTTTTTATCAGACAGAAACAGATTTTCAGTGTACAGAAGTTAAAAGAGGGATTCAAATTCAAATTTACCATTCCTGGATCGTCAGTAAGAGCATCCAACACATCTTCTGACCCGTCTTTACCAGCTGCAATGTGAAGCGGTGTTAAACCGGCTGGACCAGCTGCATCGGGTCTAAACAAACCGGATAATGTCTGGTTCTTCTTCTTAGGAATGAATCTAAGAAGCAACTCAACCATGGGTTTTGAATTTTTCCTCACGGCTCTGTGAAGAAGACACAGTTCTGATAATGCGGCATCAGGGGATAGATCAACCGTTCCTTCTTCAAAGAGTATATTCAATAGCTTTTTGATCACAGCACACCATTCCCGGTCCATTGAGAACTCAATTAGAAACTTAAACCGTATTAAAGGGAATAGATCCTCTGGACTATGATCTGATTCTGCAAGTCTTGAATTGATTTCACTTCTGTGAAGAAGCCAACCGATTTCGTGGATGAAATCCATTGCTTGCATTGCAGAATCCGTTCCAGTAAACTCTAATGTGCTTTCGAGTCTTCGGATTTCAGAACAAACATCTTCGTCCTCAGATACTATGAAAGGGAAGAAACTACTGCTTAGCCCGCCTTGGTCTTCAATCTAGATTATTGTCAAGCAAAATATTGCAATTAGATCTCAATGCAACAAGAGAGAAAACAGAGCACCAAATTGAAACTACACACACTTCCATGAAACCTCGACCACTTGCTATAGGAATCTCGCAAGAAAATTTGACAAAATCAGTCTCATTTTTCTCCTTAAGATCATCACTCTCTTCCATCACTCCTTGTGTTGCTTCCTGAACCAAGTATGTTCCTTCTACAGCACAAAGTAACCTGTAAAAATGGCGATTAACATCAGAGGGAAAGATAGGGAGAGTCAAGCTGAAGAGTGTATATATATATATATATACCTTGTGCCAGGCCGATGGAGATTGATGCCTTTTACTGTAAATTGAGCTTTCCTTGTTACAGCAAGCGGTCTAACAGTAATGATTTGGCTATAATCACGGCTTCTTAGAGGTAAAGATGTGTCAAGAACAACCTGACCTGTAGCACGAAATCAGAAGAATACTCAGATCTCAAGAAAATATATGGACACTGTAACATAAATCCAAGAAATCTGAAAACTAACCATTAAACGCAAATGCGAGTTGGTTTTGCACCCTAAGATAAATCCACCCATCTGTCCATAAAGGATCATCTGAGAGATCTAGAAGCTTCCTCAAGCTGAAACTCAGATCACAACAAAGCTGCCAGGAAAAAGAAACGGAAAGTGATTCTATGAGACAGATGATAATTTGGAAATAATAGAGAAAGAGGTGTGAAAATGATTCTTACTTCTTCCCAAGAAGCTTCATCTTGATGAAGATAAACGGTCAAAACGATACAACCAGGTCTAATGTAGCTCTCCATGTCAGTTGGAGTATGAGCTAACCAGTCAAGAATCTGAAAATTCGAATATTAGAACACATCAGTGTCACTTTCCAAATCACCACAGTGAAGCAACAAACTGCAGAAATTATATTTACCTGTCCTCGTAAGGCAACTGGAAAATCATTCGGCTCTTTCCCAAATAGTTTGAACACAATCCGATCGGTACGGCTCTGAATATGCAACCAAAACAAAACAAGAAATGTTACAGTGAATTATAAGCAACCAAAAATGAATGGATGAAAGGTGAGATTTGTACCTGAGCATCTCTACTGGAACGTGAAGGTGATTGGTCAGAAGCTGAATCTGAGTTCCTACTAGTCTGAGGTGGACTAGACTGACGCGAGTCTTGGTGATAATCAAGAGAACTGGTTGCAGGATTTGTGGGAAGAGGTGATGATCTTTCTATATCTGTAGTATCATCTGAGTCTATGTAAATATCATTCAAATCAAAATCATTCATTTTGACTTGTTTCTCGGACCTATCTGGGGCAGCTGTCTCTTGAGCACCATTGGCATACACTTCTTGCCAAGGCGTTTGAAGCACATTTACTGAATGATGCTTTATATCATCTCGAGGAGCTTGCTCGAGTGAAAGCAAGGCCGATGAGTTTCCAATATTTTGAGAAGCCTGGAGTCCTCCTCCTCCCTGTAGAAGCCCAACTAAATTCTTCCCTATATGTTCACCAGCTTGGCTTACAAGGCTCTTTAGAAGATGAGACAGTAGATCCTGATCACCCGATTGGTTCGCTGCAAACCAAACACAGAACTGGTTTGAGCGCTTTTAGGACTAAAACATGGATGTCCAAATGAAACTTGCATAAACAGCTCACAATGTATATTGGAGAGTATCTTCAAGAGAGTAATCAAGAGATAATTGCTAGTTTGATCATCACTCATAGGAGTCCCACTGATTACAGTATCAGGAATTGCTTTCCTTCTGCGCTTATTATGCCCAGCCAAACGTCTACGACAACTTCTCTTTCCTTCATCAAACTCTTCAAGCACATGAAACCTGCAGATATAACCAAATATGATGATTACTGACACCGAGACATAAGAAGACCCAATACTAAAGTTGATTCCTTTTCTAAACTTTACCTGCTACATTGCTGACAGAACCGCTGCATAATTCCTCCAACAAGGGCACTAGTAGCTTTAGAATGCATCTCACAAACCTTATGACGTCTATGATAATCCTTGGCTTTGCTTAAATCAGCTCCACAGTTCTCTACCTGACAAAAAATCGGCCGATTCGGTATCCCTCCTCCAAGTGTCGTCCTTTTCCCACCATTTCCCTCAATAATATTACCACCAAGATTCAAAGTAAGTCTATGAGCATGAGCATCATCATCATCAACATGTCCAGCATCCCTCAAGTTATCTTCTTCCATTGCTAACACAGTAACACCTCTTCTTTTCTTCTCCTCCATCTCTGTTCTCCTTCTCTCCATGATTTCGACATTTGCTTCATCAGAGCAAGTAGAAGAAGAGCTGTTCGATGACCCGTGATTCAACTGACTCGCTACGAAAAGATCACCATCCCATTTCCAATCATTCAAATCCCAATCTACACTCCTTTTACCACTAAACCCACATAAACTGTGACCTTCAATTCTAGCTTCCATCACACACCGCAATTAACAACAAGCTCACAGAAGAAACTAAAAATAAGAGAAATCAAAACGAAACCCAAGTCTTATATCTTTTAGATCGGAGCTCAAAGAGACTCAGAGACACGTGCCTTTGTCCAAAATCAAGTCCCTTTCTCCATCGGAAGAAACCTAATTCCTCTTATTTTTTTTTGTAATAATGAAAATCCAATCAGACCAAAACTGACATATAACTAACTAAAAAGGAATTTAAAAAAAAAAAAAAAAGCTGGATTCAGACAAAGAACGGTCACCGGAGATTAAAAAAAAAAAAAACTTGATGAAGTGAACGGAGATAATGATGATGGAGCAGGAGAAAGCGTTTTTGTAGTGTGAAGGATATATATATATATATATGGTTTTACTTTTATGGACTTATTATGGTGTTGTGTGTAGCAAAAAATGAAAATGTTAAAGCATCTTCGTTTCGACACACAGAGAGAAACCGAGAAGAAGAAGAAACATTTTGTTTTTGGGGAAAATAAATATAAAACAGGATTTAGTGGTGGGGACCACTTCCCCATACTTCGTGTCTCACTCGATTTCGCCATTTTAAAATTAAAATAAAATAATTAATAAACTACCGAATCCTGTAATTCGCGGAACATTTGTGTTCTGGGTAACTAGAATTTTCCTACGGTGAGAGATGTATGTAATATGTTTATGTTGCAGTGTTTTCGTAACTGAGTGTGATGTGCCAATGTTTCGTTAGCTGACGAAAGCAAACAAAGTAATTTCTTAAGCAGCGGTTTCTTTACTAATTTCTCGATATGGTTTTGCCTACACACACACTCGTATATTTGACAGATACGACTTTATGACAAAGTTATTACTGCAAAACTAATGTATGACAAAGATTAATACTGAAACAAAAGGTCGGAGATTATGACAAAATGATTGACATATCATCGTAATATAATATAATATAGAGTTACATTGCACTATCATTATTTAAATCTATTATAAAAAGAAAATATAATTGCTAAATAGCGAAATAACTATATCGATATGGTTATATAGGCTATTGATATTAAAATCTTCATCATTAAATACTTCGTTCATATATGATAAACAAAATATATATCACGTGCTAGAATCAGGTGCAACCTGTGTTCGGTCCTTGGTACAATAATACCATACATTAAACAAGATGAGAGCGCCAATAGTCAAGAGAGTACCGACTGTAACTATTACGGCAATTTGGATTGACATTGAATGATTCATCTTGTTTCTTCAATACACAGTGAAATTTGTTCTCTCGTAACTTTTTCTCCTTTCTTCTTCGTTTTAATAAGGTTCTTAGGAAAAATATATTTACATTAGAGGAGTAATGGAAGTAATATATATAAATCCTATTTGCCTTTTTAGCATAACCAAAATATTTAACTTTAGCAAATAAAAAAAACGAAAAGGAAAAGTTTACATAACAATAAGATACATATTATACACAATTCTTTTATGTGACAAGGCGCCGCACCGCCAATCATTTAAGGATATGTATAGATATTTTTCTCTTTTTTATAGATCATTATACCCGCCCGAATCCAATTAAATATATTGAGAATGCAAATGAAATTCAACTTTTCGTTGTAAATCGTTACAAAATTTGCCCTGAACCTATTACGTACGTACCAAAGTTATTTGACAAACAAATACCACACTACAAAAGATTTCATGGTGGTGCCCTCGAATATATTATGATTACACTAAACATAAATGAATAATGCATGTTTCTAATATAAAGTGACGAGGGATGGGAAACTACATTACTACTTCATCCCAAAGTATTGTAACATTCTTAAGTGCTGGAAGAGACATATCTAGAGGAAAACTTGTGGGGAAGAAGAAGGAAAATTTAATAACTATTATTATATATTGAGCAAAATTCGATTTGCTTTATTTGGTTTAAGTCTCCGGTGTGGTTCTGGTTTGTTGTTAATCATTTGCCAAGCAATCGAGCACGTTCTATATTATTGAGTTGCTTATTTCCAGTTTTGTGTAATTCTGGAAAAATTATAATTGACTGATTACGCAAGTTTCGATTTGGTTTGACCCGTTCTAATCCGGTTTGGTACTTAATTTTGTTAATGATTTAGCTAATATCAAAGTACGATCTTCACGACTTCAACCATTCTTGGTTTTTTGTTGTTTAAGAGGATTTCAAAGAAATAAATTCGTAAGGCTTATGTCCTTAATGATTAAAAGAAAAAATAAATAAATAGAAGAAGTCATCTAACATTTTAGCGAGAATGAAGTTATTATCCTAAACTGTGTATCAAATTTACAGTAGGCTTAATCATATATATGTTCGACCCAAAACTCGATCAAACTGAGGATCTATATATCAGTACTAACGGCTCTGATAAAAAGAAAAAAGTTCGATTTTCTTTTAAGTGCGTGTTTGCTTATTTCTTATCGAATGAACCACACTGATACATTTAACAAATATGAACTAGTGACAAAATTATATTGCGAATGGAGAAAAAAGGTTGGAGATTTCAACGTATGACAAATTTATTGCAATATCATTTAAATATGAACTATAATAGGGTTACGATATCATGAAATCTAAAAGAAAATAGATAAAAAAAACTTAAACTCTTTAAATGCGAAAGAACTACATTGATATGCTGTTATATAGGCTACATACTAACCTATATAAATAATTGATAATTTATTAAAAATAAGAAATAGTTGATACATGAATATAAAAGTTAAGCATCGGAACTGGTGGGTTCAACTCGTGTTCGGTTGATGATAATAAACTTACTACATGAAAGAAGCAAGAAGAATATGATAGCACCAATAACGAGTATAACTGATGAGACAAGTTGGAGTTTTCCAAAACCCATATCGTTTCTTTAGCACACCAAAACTTTTTATTGTGTCTTCTTCTTTTTAACAAGATTACTTTGTATAAGATGAGTAATAGAGTATATATACAAGTTCTAATTGCCTTATTTCCACAACTTGGCGTCAAAATTAACATAACGGAAAAAGTTAATATAACAAAATTGAAAAACAAAACAAAAGAAAAGTTAACATAACAATAAGATGGAAATATACAATTCTTTAATGTCATAGGCGCCGTCAATCATTTAGAGATATTTATAGAGTTTTTTCTCTAGCATACATGTTATAAAGTTATTATCAGATACTTCAAAATTGCATCAGTTTAATTTGCGTAACAAATATAACATTCAATGCTTATAATTTATTATTTAAACTGTATATATTAATATTTTGGTTATTATATACAACACTAAATAATTTTATATTGAAAAGTCATAGTTTATATAAATCTATTTTTGCAACAAAAAAAGTAAAAGATAAAAAGTGTTTGATAATGTTATGTAGTGTTTTATTTGTGTGTTATTAATGTGTTAAAAAAAAAAAGAAAAAAAAGACAAATTTTAGAATGACAAATCAAATAACCCTAAGTTTTGTTTCTAAATTTATCATATCATCTTCGAAGTTCTTAATATATCACTAATTTAATATATATATATATATATAAAATTCTTAATTTTGGGTGCGATTTAAAAAAATATCAAAATTGCCTAGAAAATAAACCTTAAAACTCTAAACCCGAACCCCAAATTTTAAATTATTTTAATACTATTTTTAAAATTTGTAGAGCGTGCATTATAATTATTCATAAAACTCGTTTTAGTGTTATTCTAAAATATTTTTTTAACTCTAATTGTCTAAATATTAAAAATAAAAAAGGAAAAATTATGTGTCATACTTTACCAGAGAAAAGATCTCAAAAACAAAAAACCCTTTCATTTTCAATGTCTCATCCGATCCATTTCGATTACCTTCCTCTCTACAATTTTGTTTTCTGCGATTGCACATGACGCCTGAAGATTTACGAAAAACATGTTGAAAAACGTCAGATTGAAGCAAAAACAGAGAGATCCGGGTCAGAAGCTTCGAGCCAAATCATTCAAATCTGTGGATTTGTAGATGTGAATCCAAAATTATGAACAACCAGCTCAAATCGAAGACCTTTCCGGCCACATGCTGAGATTCAGTTGACGATCACAGACACCAGATAACGTAATTTCGGATCTGAATCAACTTTTGTCTCAATAGGATAGGTAAGAGATTTTCATCCTTATTGTTTTGCAATTATCGATTTATTTACATCAAACTCGAAATTTTGCTGTCTATAAGTGTTTGATTTGAAAGAAGATTTCTATTTTGCATCGATGGGTGATTCTGATTAAAAGAATTCTAGCTTGGCACTGTTAAAAAATCAATTTTAGCTTCTATAAATCTTTAAAATTCGGATATAGAAATCTTGTGTCTAGATAATGTTGAAACATATGATTTTTTTTGTTTTAAAAATAAGTAGGGTGTTCATCAGAAGTTGCAAATATGTATTTTCAGTGAGATTCTCGCAAAAAGATGTAGCTTCTAAGAATGGACACAATCTAAATTTGTAAAATAGTCTCATCCAAATGTAACTCTTTAATTTTTTAACATCTCACATATTGATTTTGTAATTACTTCCCTAGACTTCAACAATCTAAATGGTTTGCTAACTAATCAAATAGAAGAAGGAATGTGTGATCGAAGATGAATACAATCAAGCTTTGGGATGTCATAAAATGAATTCTTGTTTAGCAACTTAAAGATAAGTATTCTTTATCTATTTGATTACACACTTCTTTTACTCTTACTGATATATGTAACTAACAAATGTTTTGCTTCATAGGTGACATTTATCATCTAAACAATCAGTCGAAGTAGTTCCATATGCCTAATAGTTTCAGTAATAGAAATAAAAGATTGTCATTTTGATGATAATCTATAGTCTTATTTGTTCTCTGATATGTTGTGTTTTTATACGTTTTTGTACATTGTTTTTGTTTCGTTAGTCTTGTCTATTGTCCGTTTTGGTTGTGTTTTGATTTTTGTACAGGTTACAGAAGCATCCCTTGATGGGAACGTTATAGAGCATGTTCGGGTCTCGTTAAGGAAGATTTGTGCAACAAGGCACACTTGGATCGACCGATCCACCTTTGGACCGATCGATCCACAGCCTCGTTCGACCTTAGCAACAAACGGATCGATCGATACACACCGAGACCGATCGATCCGTTTCTCCGAACGTTCACAACAAGGATGGATCGATCGATCCGACCATCTATCCAATCGAAAGAGCTGACCTATCGATCCGCAGCTCTGACGAACAGTGTAAATACGTGCAGATCAATCGATCCTTATGTGGATCGATCGATCCACCTATGTCGGCCAGAAATAGTGTTTTTTCACTTTATTCAGTTTGTATAATAAAACAATACACACTCATATGAAAAGGGAGATATATTTTCTGTAAGAAACAAGCTTTTCTCTCTGTTTTTCTTGAAGAACACCAAGAACACAATTTTCATAAATTGAAGAAGTTTTCTTATCTTTATCTCTTTCTCTCTATCTTTTCATTATGAATGTCCCTATGGATTTAGTTTTTGATTTGAGCATGTTTGAGTAGTCTTTTAGAGCTTTTGGGTTTAGGTAGATTAAGAGTGATTAGAGGATTGTTCTTTGATGTTTAAGTTAGATAGTTTATTATCCTTTCTCAATAGATGTTCTTAATGCTAGATTAGCTTTGATCAATTCTAATTTAGATTATTGGAATTTTCATATCCGGAAGGTTTTTGTGAAAATTCTAGAATCAATCTATTGAGTGCTTTGCTAAATCTTGCCAATGGAAGTTGTTCTAGGTTGTTTAGTAGCCATATTAGACTTGGAATTAATGCATGTTTGTCTTGTGATTGCAAAATGGAAATTTGGTGTTGATTATTTGATTTGCATAGGATTAGTTGCATGGAAGTGCACTAGTTTGACTAAGAGTTCTAAGGTTAAGGATCATCATGGTATTTAACATTAACATCATAGACTAGCCAATAGTCACCCTAATCAATTGCCTTAACCCAAAGGCTTGCCTTTATAATCTTGTTTTTAAACATCATTTATCTTCTTGTATGTTTCTTGTTTCGTAAGCAATTTACTCTTTATAACTCTGCTTTGATAGTATTGTTACAAAGAATCCATAACCAAAAACCATAATAATCATGCTTAGATTAAGCGAATGTGTGCATTCGTATTGTGATATATCTTTGTGCTAAGTGGTTCGATAAATTAATTGGGGTACTTCCAAAAAGGCTACATCATTCTCCTTGGACTCGTTCCTCTGGCAATGAGACAATGACTTATAAGGTTTTCTTCATTTTGCAAGAGCATTATCAATTAAGAAAGGTGAAGAAAGGATTATCAAGACGGAAACCATGAAATCAACAGGTTAGTTAACCTTAATAAGCTATTAATCTTTTCAGAAATTTAACAATGAGAATAAATATGCATTATCATAAGCATGATCCAAATATTCTGAAAAAAATATTCATTGAATTAACTCATAAGAGTTGGAACCAAAACCAACTTATTTAAAATGCCTTTGAAACTAAACTAACCATTAACTTAAAAAACCAATAAAAGTCTTAGAAATAAAATAAAATGAAAGAAAACAACAAATAACCAAACTTCAAATCCAGAACAAAGCACCAGATCACTCATTCTTCTCAATCTTGACCTTAACACCCATCAGTTTTTTGAGTCCACCTTCTTCTCGGTGAGGGTAAGATCATCACTAACCTTAGCACCTTTTCCTTTTTTTGGATGCGTACACACGCTTAGTTGATGTAGTAGTTGAGCCGGTAGTCTCTTGACTATAAGTTAACATTGGAATCTGATCAAAAAAGTTAAAAAAATTAGTATTAGCATAGTGATCTATGCAATTGTAAAACAAAGTAGTCATATATGTTAGTGAGTAGCACCTGATCACCATAAACAATGGAAACATGATTAACCATGTCATCTGAATCCTATAGCACTTCTTCTGCTAGAAGTCCATCCTTTGACGGCACTCTGGAAACTTTGTAAAAATCCTCACCATCCTAAATATTCTCTTTCTCGACACACAACAGAAACAAAAATTGTCTTCCCAATCAAATATTTGACTGGATCAAGCAAATCTTCTGGATCCACAATCTATATAAATATATAGAACCGTTAGATAAAAATCAGCAGGTAAAATCAGAATCTAAGTGTTTAATAGAATACCACCTCATCAAGTGATCCACCAAGAACTGAAGGTGTTGACTTCCTAATTATTTATAATCAGGGAGATGATTCACATAACGTGAAATCAAATCCTTTTTGACAGAAGCATGGATCTTAACACACTAAGGTAAAAAAAAAAACTATATTAGAGAAATTCTACAGATAACAGAAGAATACGAAGAAGACGTAAAAGTGATAGTAAAATGGTGTATAATAAAAACAAAATAATAGCACATAATCACCTTCTTATCCGTAGGAAAATGAAACAGTCATTGGAGTAGTTAACTTTTGTTTGCTTTTGCTATAGAGAGAAATGGTATTGTGTTTGGTGTGTTTAGATCTTAAGAATGAGATTGTATCTATATTAATATTTTTGAAATACATTCGGGAAAAACCCTTGAGTTTCGAAACTATTTACAAAAATTACCATTGTTAGGTCGGATCAATTTTGAAATCCGATCACAAAATATCCGAAAATTTTTAATGGATATTGACAGCAACAATTACCATAACAAATTTGAGCTAATTTCCTAAAATATTTCTATCTAATTCAAACATAAATATATGATTCTCCTTTCACTTTTATTTAATCTTATATTTAAATTATTTGAATTATTATATAATACATTTAGTTAATAAAATTTGATATTTCTTTGTTGCATATGATGTGATTAAAATTTTTTAAAACGGACATATTTTACTTAATAAATGAATAAAAAAAAATTTGTACAATGTTCGACATCGCCTGAAAAATTGGACAATGGTTCAGAGCCATACTATAAAATAGAGCAAAATGATTCCGCATACAAATGAGTAGTAAGCTTGACTTATCATGAGTCCAAATTTAAAAGTCTTATTCAGTTTATTCCAGTTCTTTATTTTAAAGAATTTAAACCTTTAAAAAGTTTTAAAATATTATAAATTTTTATACTTTATATAAATTTTTAATATTATAAATATTTAAACTTTATTAAAATTTAAATATTTCAAAAATTTAAATTTTTAATAAGTTAAACTTTAAAACTTTTAAAATATTTATAATATTAAAACTTTTATGAAGTTTCAAATATTGTAAATAATTTAAATTTATAAGAGTTAAATATTATAAATATATAAACTTTGTAATAAGTTTAAACATTATGAATATTTAAAATTTTAGAAAAATTAAAATATCACGGAACGGGTTATATGACGGGACATGTTTGGATTGATATTAATACGAGATGGTATACCGCGGGTGAAATCTTAGAATTAACAATCAAAATACAAATATACAATCTTAAACACTAAACAAAACAAACAATATTAACAAAACAAATTCAACTTAAAATTTAAATTTTTTAGTTACAAAAAAATCGACTCGTGGTGTACCGCGAGGTAAAATCTAGTTTATAGTGTTTTGATAAGTTGGTAGGGTTATAGGTTAGAGAATAGAGAAAATATTGGTGAGCAAGTAAACAATATCTTCAAAAAATCTTATAGTCGAATAGAAAATACAAATATGCTATAGAATATTAGTGTGATCGTTTAGTATTATATATTTCCAATTTTTTTTGCATCTCGAAATTATATTATTTTTTGTATAGGAAAGTTTGTGATTTGCACATAATCTTTATTGTTAGCATTAAATCTTGTTTTGTTAGAATGCAATCTTCTTACAACCATTCAATGTCGTCTGTTTGTTTTGCAGCGAATCTTACCAAAAGCTAAAGAAATAAAAAACTACAATCTGCGAAAATACGGAAAGATCCAAACTTAATATTTTCCGGTTTTTAAAAGTGTAAAACGACCCGACCCAATTCGCCCAAAAACATTGTTTTACAAAATATATTTCAAAAATATTAATATAGATTATACTAACCTGAATCCTTTTATATAATTAATACTTAAGCCGGCCATAAATCATTGTAACCTCTTGTTGTGAGAATGCACATGAAATTAAACTTTATGTAAGTTGTATAACGTTACAAAATTTAATGCAACTGAACCCATTATTACGTACGTACCAAAATTATTTGATCAACAAATACCACTACAAAAGATTTCAAGTTGGTGCTCTCGTATTATGATTACACTAAACATGAATAAATAATGTATCTAATAATTAAATAGTGAGGAATAAAACGTCTTAGTCTAGTTGGTAATGATGTTTTGGATCTCCACATTGTGCTAATATGACATTGGAAGATCTTGAAGTATTATTTATAAAAACGTTTTAGATGACGGTGATCTATCTGAAGCTGAAGTTTGCCTTGATGTTTTTGTTGTGATGATCAGTGTCTTGGGCAACTTTGAGCAGTTGTGTTTGCAGCACTAAGATTTTTCACCGTGTTGTATTTTTGCAATTTAGCGTAGTTTTGTTTTTATGTGTTTGGTCTACCCGGTCTTGTTATTTTTGTTTGTTTTGTCTAAAATTGGCCAAGTGTCATTTTTATTTATTAATGTATTTCGTCTAGCGATTGTTTGGGTTTTAGCAGTTAAGTAATTTTGTGTGTTTCGACTAGCGATCGTCTAGTCTTTAGCGATTAGGAGTTTGTCTTTCGTATGTTTCGTCTAGCTTGTGTGATTTATCTAGCGATCGTTTTAATCGTTTTGTATTTTTGTGTTTTTGTCTTTTGTTTCTTTCTACGCGCACTCATTCACACTATATATATTATGCATGTGACCTATATATCTATTATACATGTGACTTATATACATATATCTATTATGCATGTGACACATTCACACCCTACACATCTTTCATAAGAAAAACATATATTTCACTCAAGGAATAAGGTAATCTTTTACGTTCATCGTTTTTTAAAATTTTTTTATTAGAGTATCGATTATGCTGTTATTTGAATTCTGGTTTCTATTGGTCGGTTGTTTTTTTTAATGAAATTAATATCCAAAAAATTATGAATTCTGGTATCTATTGGTCGACTCCTAGGTTCCCCATGTTTGTTCAGGTCTTGACCGGGTCCAAGCTTCCCAAGCTCTATACTGTTGGGGAATAGTATAGTAGGTTGAAAGACGAGAGTGCCCTTTCTTTCTTTCAAGTGGTGAACATGTTAAGCAAAACAACATCTCGACTGATAATTTTTTGTTGATAATTATATATTGATTTTCTCTCTTTGGTCGATATCTGCTTTCAGCTGTGTGTTCTTTTTTTAATATGACATAATATTTTGAGTTTCCAATCTAATGTCACATCATATCTAGAAAGAGAAGAAACGACGATAGCAAAAAGGCTGGAGAACGACAACACAAAGGAGGTAGATCATTAGGTTTTATTTTAAATTTCTCTAATTTTTTAGTATTTTATTTTTGAACACAGATACAAACTAACGAAGCAAACAAAAAAATGGGGAAAACTAGAGGTGTTGAGGACTACCACAACGAATAATATCAACGTAGACGGCTTTAATTATCTCTTCTACAGTTTAAATATTTGGCTTTTATTAGTTATTTAGATTCACCTGATTGATTGTCTGTTTACTTTATAGTTCGTTTCTATAAATCGTTTGGCTTTCACGACTATCTAAAAGATCACTTATTAAATCTTTTTGTCTGTTTGACTCAAGTGGTTACAGCTGTTGATCTTAGATACGATGAAGAATATGTAGACATAATGAGACAAGAAGGTGGAAAATTCAGTGAGTAGTTCAATTTTTTTTATTACATGTTCTGACATTCTTCCATTAGCACATACGCATGCTTTTACATGGTATGTATTATCTTTGATATATAATTCATTATTGTGTGTGTGTGTGCAGGTAACTTGGTGAATGCTATGATTCCGAGGCCCAATTCAGATCAAGATCCAACACCAGGAATTGGAAAGGTTCGGTTTCAATTCTCGGATACAATGTCTATCAAAAGTATATACAAATGCATACTCTAATGATGTGATATATTAATGCAGGTGTTTTTAGTATTTTATTTTTGCAAGTACAAACTAACTAAGCAAAATAAAACAAAAATGCAGGGGAAAACGAGAGGTGATGAGATGAAGACTATCACAACGAAAAGCATCAACCTAGATAAGGTTAAATTCTATTTCATATCTAAAACTATGTAAACATCGTTCTTTTGGTTTTGCTTATTCCTTTCTTGATTTTTTTTATTTTTTTTTTGTATTTCTCCTGAACATAAGCGCACAAAAACCATGAAAAAGGCCAGAGAGACCGAGATGTGATAAAGATGAAGACCACCACAACAATAAACATCAACGTCGACAAGGTTGATTTCTATTTTCTATAACAAAAATATGTCCACACTAATGTTTTGGTTTTGTTTATTCATCTCTTCTAACTTAGTTATATTGCTTTTTTTCTTTTCTTTTTATCTATATTAGTTTTATCGATCGTTCAATCTATGATCACTATTAGAGATTTGAGGCTGAGAGAATAAGGACTTCACAAAGAGAGAATGACGAAGATTCTGTCTAATTGCCCTTTATTTAAAACGACAGAATAAATAGTCGTTTTTGTTTTTGTACCAATTCTTGTTTGTTGTATACTTGTATTTAGTGCAAAAAGGAAAATATATTATTATTGTCTTGTCGTTAAGAACTTTAAACTTCCATTTTGCTCCAAACAATAAAAAGGTTTAATTTCCTAATTATCCGATAAGTCGAAGTTAGGTTTTGGAGAACATATCAATTTTGAATAATCTAACATCGATTTATAACAATTTTAGTTAAATCCACTATTATAATGTTAAATAAATTATGAAAAAAACTTGTATTTACAACACTTGAATCTGGGAATTGGATGAATAAACTGTGGGAAGCATCATTAGATCCTTTTTGGTTTTTAATATTTTGTCATTATGTGCCCTCCTACCTTCACTTCCACCAATTCAAGAAATTCAAGTTTCTCCATAAAATTCTCCAAATGTTTCAACTCTTTGCCAGTTCCTCTATAATTCAGAATGGGCAACACCTTCATTTGGTTTTGAAGTACAGAGACAACGCCTGCGTAACCTTGTAGATCCTGAAAAATGCATCAAGAAGATGTATGTAAAAGAATCAACGACTAAGTTGGTGGTCTATATATCTATGTTTTTGGGTTGGTTTATATGGTTTTGCATATTGAATATACCTTGATGATGAGAGTTTCAAGCTGTGGAGACTGCTGAAGCAGATACATCCGTAGTTTCCAACCTAGTTTCTTGTGACTTCCAAAAGATAACTTGACCAGGTTGTTGAACATTGGTAGTCCATTACTGTATAAAGAATTTACCTGAAACGACACAAACACATTACAAGAATGTCCAAAGCTCTCTAAAACAGAAAGAAAGAAGTGGCAAACTTACATCAACAGAATCAGGAGAGAGGTGAAGGGTCTGTACGTTGCTTATCCCCCTAATGAAATTCGTTACATCAGGCCAACCAAACTTTTTAAGATCCAACTTCACTTCGACTAGGGAAAAAAAGTTACACTGGATAATCACTCAAGGCATAATCAGAGTAGTCAAGGTAGATAATACTTGGGGTGTCAAATGACATATAGTTAGAGGTATCGATCTCAGATTCACAATCGCAGCGATGTAATGATAGTCTTTTGATGGTTACACTGGATATGATCTTCCGCGGTCTTGTAAACCCATCGTGATGTACTGATAACTCCTCAAGCACTGGGCAACCAGGAAGAAGAACTTGGCAAAAATCACCAAATCTAAACCAGACAGAATCGATGATGAGAATCATAAGCGCTGGAAGAAACACATCTCGAGTAAGATTTCCAAGATAGAGTTGTGCTCCCAGTGTCAGCTTAACTAGTGTCTTGCTCCTGAAGAGCTGACAAGGCAAAACGTATCCAGCTGGGTGGGATGTAATCACCAGGTCAACTTCCAAAACACTGCGTTCTACTGCATTACATATCCAGCGGCAGAGACAAGCCATCTCCTGTTTCTCGTCCTCGCCAATGTGACATTTTAGAGAGAATTTCTTGATTGAAGTGTTACATTCCAAGTCCAGTGTTCGATCCACAAAGTTCTTGAAGCTCTCTGGAAACACATACCATGTCTTGGCGCATACCTCACTTGTTTACCTTTTTCGGGGCACAGGTAGACAGAATCATCAACATCAAGATTATACACCAATCTGAACACATTCCTCCACTTTTTAGAGAGAATAGATGTTGAAGCAGCCGCCTGTTTTGTAGGAAGTAAAGACAAGATGCATCCGAGAAGCTCATCTGGGAGGCGGCTGATTGCATCTCTCGAGCAAGCGTCTAACTTTGTGGCATCCATAAAAACACACCCAATCCCCCTTCCCTAGTAGTGCCTAATACATCAAATAAGCTCAAGTGATTGAATTACAAGATTAACAACCACAATGCACCCAACAGAAAAAAATAAAAACTTCTATATGACTCAAATTTGACTTGAGTGTTAACAAAGGCCATAGAAGATCCATATTGCACAATTACAAAGATTTGAGCAAGCAACTACACTCTGAAGCAGAATTTTTTGATGCAAACTAAAGGTTCAAAGACAGTATAGCAACTAAAGGTTCAAACTTTTCTGTTATTGGGATTGAATTGATTTAAAAGTTCGAGCTCGATTAATGGTTAAGTGCAAGAGTTTCATGAAACTTAAAAGATGACACACACACACACACTTGCAGTTTAAAAGAAGACACACTTGCAGTTTCAGCACTTGTAAGAATCAGATGAGAACAGAGATCAGGAAAGAGCAACATTCCAAAATTACAAGTAACGATGATGCTTCAACTTTTTCTTTTTCAGTTTTTCGTAGTGAATCTAAAGGTTCTATAACATAGTAGAAGCTCAAAAAAGATACCTGAATGTGAAAGAACTTGAGCACTTGCAAGAGAGAAGATCGTTTGATTTGATCAATCAGAGCTTTTGTCGTTTCGAATTTCCTGATATTAATCCAATCGGTTGATTCAGTTATCACATACTCACCCACCCGTATCTAATGAACATTACCGGTTTACATTTTAATTAAACCGAACCAAACAAATTTGAAACCAAATCAAACCGAACTGAAATGTTTTTTTTTTTTTTTTTTTTTTATTATCCCTCCATTTCACAAAGAGTGTCATTCTACACTTAAAATTTTGTTTCAAAATAAGTGTCGTTTTGTATTTTCAATGTAGATGTTTGATAATATTTCTAATTTTATTCTTACTATTTTAATGTATTGACCAATAAAAAAATGGTATACTCTCTCCATTTCAAAATAAATGGCATTCTAGCATTCTACACACAAATTAAGAAATAGAGTTAAAACTCTATTATACCCCTAATTTAGTTATATATATTTTTTTTTCTGTAAGCATTTATTAATTTTGGTTGAGGTTAAAAAAAGAATACAATGTGTAAAGTTGCATTGAAGTTTTAAAATGACATTTATTTTGTAACAAAAAAAAATAGGCTAGAATGCCATTATTTTAAAATGGAGAGAGTAATATATTAATTAGGGATAAAACAGAACATTTAATGATTTTCTTAATAAGTGTGAAAAAACATTACACTTAATAGTATAAATCAGTGTATCTGTGATCCAAAAGGTGATCTCACATTTCTACTTAAGTTATTAACTTATTACATTAGTCTTGAGAGGAAAAGTTCCAAGCTTTGACACACAAAACAAAAAGAAAAAGAGTTTGAAATCAAGATTACTTTTGCATTCTGAAAAGGGAAGTGTGACATGAAACAATTGATATAAGTTTTAAGTTTTGCTAATATGAACAAACTAGACGAAACGTGAGACTTTGATGTGGCACTTGGATGAAACTGAAACTCCAGGAAGCATCATTAGATCCTTTGTGGCTTGCAATATTATGCTATCATCCTCTTCCGTAACATCCACTTTAACCAGTTCAAGGCATTCGAATTCCCCTAGAAAACTATTCATCCATTTAAACTCTTTATCAGTTCCTCCATAATTCAGAATATGCAACATCTTCACTTGGTTCGGAGGCATGGAGCGTGTGTAACCATTCAGATCCTGAAGAAGCATGAATCAAGAAGATGTATCATGTATGTATATGATCAACCACTAAGTTTGTGCATATGTGTTTGTTCATAGGTTTTGCTTGTTGAGTATACCTGGATGATTAGAGTTTCAAGCTTTGGAGACTGCTTAAGCATATATGCCAGTAATTTCCAACCTCGTTTATTCTTACTCCCAAAAGATAAATTAACCAGATTGTTGAATACCGGTAGAAGTAGCCCATATTTACAGCATGAGTAGATCACCTGAAACACACAATCACAGTTTAATAATGTCCAAGAATTTTTAAACGATAGAAAGAAATTGGTTAACTTACATCAACCGAAGCGGGAGATAGATGAAGGATCTCAACATTTCTTATCCCCATAATGAGATTAGTTCCATCCGGCCTGTTGACATGTTCAGCCGGATAAAGATCCAGCTTAGCTTCAACAAGGGATTCCAAGTTAACTTGATACTCATACAAGGCGAAATCAGAGTAGTCAAGGTACTCTAGATTTGGCAGGTCAAATGACAGTTCGCTCTCGCTATGAAAGTTGTAGTCAACTGATAGTCTCTTGACCGTCGGACTCGATATGGTGTGAGGGATAGCTTGGTCTTTGTGATGGACTGATAACTCCTCGAGCACCGGGCAACCAGCAAGAAGCACATAACACAAATCTTCATATTCAAAGAAAACCGTATCGATGAAGAGAATCTTAAGAGATGGAAGTGACACATATGAAGGAAGCTTTCCAAGGAAGAGCACTGTTCCTAGTGTCAGCTTAACCAGTGTTTTGCTTGCGAAGAGCTGAGGAGGCAGAAAGTGTATACCCCGATCCTCTATCCGTAGGTCCAATTCAACAACACCACGTCCTACAACATTAGATATCCAGCGTCCCACACAAGCCTTTTGGCATTCATTGTCCGCGCCAACGTGGCATTTTAATGAGAATTTCTTGATCGGATAATCACATTGCAAAGCCAGTGTTCGATCCACAAAACTTTTGAAGCTATCTGGAAACACATAACTCGCTTGTTCACCCTCTTCCGCATGCAGCGAGACGGAGTCATCAAAATCGAGACTATCCACCAATCTATACATATAACTCCACTTTTTCGAGAGAAGAGATGTTGATACAGCCTGCTTTGTCGGCAGTAAGGACAAGATTTTGCCCAAAACTTCGTCTGGGAGCCAGCTGATTGTATCTCCCGAGCAGGTTTTGTCAAAATTTCTGGCATCCATAGAGATTAACGGTGCCTGAAACAGAGTGATTCAACAATGCACCCACCAAAAAGATCAGATATTTCTATAACTTAGCAGAATCTCAAATTTTGCGCCAATGAAGATCACAAGTAAATAAATTTCAGCAACCAACTACAAGATGAAGCGGAATTGAAATTGTTTCAGGAAACAAAAAAAAGGTCAGAGACGCCAAGAAGACTAAAGGTTCAAGCTTTTTCATTTTTTTTGATTGAATTTAATAAAGGTTCGAGCTCGAATGACCAAAACGAACAATATACCACCACAAAGCGATAAGTAGTGCGCTTAGTATATAAAGTTTATTAAAGGATTAATGTAGGGCTAGCCTTTTATGTATTCTTTCTCTAAAACCAAACTAGTTATTGTGTGTTTAGATTAATATTTTAAAATTTTCATAACAAATTTATAAATAAATATATAAATTTTCAAAATTCATAAATAAAGTTTATAAATTCTAAAATTCATAATAAAATCCATAAATTCATAAATTTATAAAATTTATAAATTCTAAAATTCTTAAAACTCATAAATAAGATTCATAAATTCAACACAATCAACATATATTATACTTTATATTTGACAAATAAATACTTTATTCAAGATACAAGAGTAAACAATACTTTAATCAAAAGAAAGCTTATAAACTATAATAATTGTTCATGTTTGCTGTGTTGTCGAATGGAATAAGAAATAATTATTTTGTTGTTTTATACTACTACGCTGCACCAAGTATTGATTTTATGTAAAAGATTTTAGCAATATTACTACTACGCTGCAATAAGACGACAACATAGATCATAAAAGAAACATACCTCTTTCTTTCTCTCACGTTTGTTTCTCACGTTTGCTTCTCACCTCATGAAATGTATCTGAAACATTTCAAAGATCATAACAATATATAAGTACATGCCTATTATCAACTAAAGTGTTATAAAAACCAAAGTACGACATTATGTTGATCTTGAAACAGCAGAAAAAATCCAAAATTATTGTAACCCAGATGGAACTTACTATAACTCTTTGGTGATAATGGAACTTATAGGGTCTACATCACAAATTATATAGGCAAATTGGTAAGTAGGCTCATAACCCAAAAATAAAAAACTTTTAAAGAGGAAAATTTGAGGAGAAAGAAGACATAGTTTTCTGAAACGAAAGAAAGATAATAACCCATCACTGCAGAAGAAGGTATCTCTATAATAATTGAAGACAATTGAAACCTACTGTCAACGAACTAGCCAATGAGCCCAACTCCACCTCGACGTTCTATCTTGCGACCATTTTTTTTTTCTCTCTCTCTCCCCCTCTCTCTGATATCAGTAACTTGTGAAATTGAGATATCTAATTATTTACAATGGTGAATTGGTAATGGATCCTAGGTGTTATTAGAGCATTTCGACTTCAAACCCGGTTTTTAGATTGACAAAAAAAGAAGAAGAAAGAAATGGGTTTGGTGTGAGATCGAGCTATGGACTCACCTGTAATGAAAAAACGACGACGAAGGAAGCGTTGATGAGAATCCAGAAATTGATTGAAGAGATTGAAGACGACGGCCACCGGCGCGTTGGTTCTATTAGCCAAATCAACGGCGTCGATGTTTTCTCCTGTTGGGTTTGCGAAATCTGAGAGTAGCGAGAGAAAGGTTGGAGATTCGGAGAGTGTTGGTGGTGGTGATGGTCGCAAGCTATCTGAGCTTGGGGGTGGTGATGAATCGTGCGGGTTCAAGGATGAGAGTAGTAGGGTTAAAATATTAACCCTTATAATTGAATGGACTAAAAATTATAACCCATTATTAACCCTTCATAATATTAAAGGGTTTTGAGCACTGGGCTAACACTACTATTTTCAGCCCATAACAACATTCCTAATATAAACCATAACCGTACCGAAGCTCAAAAGAACACACACTTGCTGTTTGAGCACTTGGAAGAACCAGAGGGACCTTAATCAAAGAAAGAACCAGGGAGAACAAACGTCACTTTCCACAATTACAAATCACCTGACAGAATTAAAAGATGGTCGACATAGAAAGAAAAAAAATATATAACGGTTTTGGGATTGGATTAAAGGTTTGTGCTTCCCTAAAAAAAATTCAACTGCTGGATTACCCAGAATGCACTAAGCACAAATATGTAGATTTGAGCAAGCATACCACATGAACATGATAAGAGGACTTAAGGATCATTCAGAGAGAGAGAGGAAAAAGACAGAACATTCAAAGACAAATACGAACCCGTGATGGTGGCCAAGGGGAATAACCGATACAGAGACTGATGGCGTTCGTCTCGATTCAGGATATAGATCGGAGTCTCCTGTTTAGATCTTAGGGATTTTTGGGTCTATCTATGCCCGTCAATTTGATAATAGATATACTCCCTCTGTTCCAAAATATAAGATTTTTAAAGTTTTTTCTTTTGTTCCATTTTATTAGATGTTATCAGATATTTATGTAGCTTTTTGATTTATTTTATTTTTAAAATTAGTTAAAAGATTTAATTTGGTCAAAGTCGTTTATTTCTTCAGCCTCAAAAAATATGCACCCTATATCGTAAAAGAGTTTTAAAAATGAAGGTCATTTACTTAGCTTTCAAATTCATTATATAACCCCAACGGAGTTAAATGTTTCTTTCATGCACAAATAATAAAAAAAATCCAAAATTAAAAATGGAGCAAAATGCTCAACCCATTAACAAAAAAAATCCTCACAAGTTTGATCTAAACAAACCCTGTGAAGAGCAGATAATTGAAGAACAAGTAGAAAAAAATTTAGAACGTATTCGATCGAAAATCAAAGCAAGAGAAGAAGGTAGATTGGAAATGTTGAAGATTTTGCTGCCTACTTATTTTGAGGTATGAGTATATAGTAATTCAATTAATATTTGTCATTTTTTGTTTTCCATAAACTGCATTAAGTTAATAATCTGTTTCTATTTTCTTTCTTTTTTTTGTGGGTAGAGAAAATTGCGTTGATAAGTATTGCCGTCATCGTGAAGGAAGATTCTCCCATATGCTTTAATATTGCTTTGATTTTATTTGGCATGAATAATGTATTGTTGAAAAAAAAAAGTAAAAATAATGGATTGTTGCAATAAAACAAGCATCGTGAGGTGGGATGTTTTTTTTTCCAGCGTTAGTTGATAAATTAATATTTTTGGATAATAGTGATAAAAGTATACTCCACTTCTATTCAAATTATACATGTACCGTGGGATAATTTAACAGTGGAATAAAATATTCATAAAATAATACTCCACTTCTAGTCAAACAATCTTTATTTACTGCATTCACCGTGAGATTAATTCAGCAAATCTTCAAATAAAATCAAATTTTATAAGTTCCTAATAAAACGTTCAACAACAAAAAAAACAAAGAAACAAAAAAAACAAAAACAGAAAAAGTGATAACAAAGACCAAATCCTCTCCACTACTATGACGATCTAAGAACGTTCAACACATGTTCCAGCAACGTAGCATCACAACTTAGTTGTTTCGGAAGGAGACCCATTCTTTCCAATGTATGCTTCTTCATATGTGGTATTTTGTACTTGTTTGATCCTTCAATTTTCATGATCTCTAGCATACATGATTGAAAAGTCAAAAAAATATGGTTTACCTTTTCCGTATGATAAATTTCAAACGATTCTTCCACCGCAAGAATAAGATCTTCTATCGTTTTAGGACATGTCTTATGTTGGAGCGATTGAATGGCATTAAAAAATCCAAGATCCAAAATGTTTAGATCCGGCGAGTTTGGCGGTTGTGACATCAATTGAATATGAAAGCCATCTTTTGATGCTGCTTCTTGAAAATCTTTGTCCGAAGCTTCGACATGTGTTCTTGCATTGTCTTGTTGAATAAAAATAGTCTTTCCCCAATCTTCTCTTGGCCACTTTTCACGGATTGCCGGAAGAACTTTTTCGATCAAACATTCTTTTATATCTTCTCTCTTAACAGAAGTTGATGCTTTTACTTCTAAAGTTCCGGCAGCTCTATTCTTACTTCGTCTCTTAGCTGGTTGCATAGTAACAAAAGGAAATATCCCAATCTTTCCAGAAAATACTTCTTTTACTTCATCATCAAATCTTGGACGAGCCATCGCAGCTAGAAACATTACTTTCCCAATGTAATTCTTGCTTTGACATGTACGATGTGGATCATCTTCAATCGGAAGCAAGTAATATTTCTCGGTCTTCTTCGTCATATAAAACCACTTTTCATCGATATGCACAATATTGTACATATCAACAAATTTTGGTTCATGAGGTAAAGTATTCTTATCTAGCATAGAAATGCAAAATTGTAGTCTACCTTTCATATTTGCTTCCTTCAAAAGTGGTTTGATGGCGTTGGAATGACATCGTATAGCTCCTTCTTGCAAGCGCCTATGTACTGTTCCAAGACTCATGTCTACAGCTGCGGAAAACGTCCTCAGAGTTGTTCGCTTGTGTAACGGAATACCAGCAATTTTTTCCAAATCAAGTGGGATTTTTTTACGACCACAATTTTCGGTTCTTCTATGTGATACATCGACTTTTCCATTGCTAGCTGTTTCTTTTGCTTGTCGCCAGATTTTTTGCACCACTTGTAAAGACACCGAAAACATATCCGCAACTTCTCTTGTATGATAATTCTTTAGAGTTCCGTTACTGCTCCTTTCTAGCAAAGCATAGAAAATCTCCCATCTCTTGGCATTAGATAGATTTCTTCTAACTTTTTGTGGAATTATCTCTTCTTGAGATGTATCTGTTATAATTATAATGAAAAACAGATTAATAAAAACACTCGTTCACCATATGCACAATTAAATAAGATTGATCATGAGTGGAAAAACATTTGAAAAAGGTTAAAATCAACAAATTTTCCTCTAACTAACCGTTCTGATATAAATAAAATAAAAATAGCTAACCAAGTTACGCAAATCCTGTGACGTGACAATTTGCTAAATTTCCACCATACAAGTTTTTATTAGAAGGACATAAAAACCATTATTTTACTGTGAATCATCATCATCAATACTACAATATTTTATTGAGAAAAACCATAAGACATCGAATTCTTTCTGAACGGCAATATTATATGGAAACAGAGTACAATAAAACAGAATATAATAAAAGTATTAAAAAAAAGTTCTAACCTGGATTATTATCAATCGAAAAAGTTTCATGGCCATTACTTGGATGTTCTTCAGTCGGTGGAATTTCGTTTAGATCGAACAAAGTTTCACTCTCAGAATTTAGAATTGGAATATTCAAATCAATATTAGAATCCATGGTTGTGAACCATTTTTTAGTGAAGAGATTATATATAGATAAACAAATGAGTTTTGGCTCCATTTTGAAATTTGATTTTTTTAGTTTAAAATTTGTATCAAAAAATTGGCTCCAACTAAATTTTAGTCTAACAAAAAAGACTAATCTATACCAGTTTTTTGTTTTGACGAGGGTGTGACTGTTTAGTTTTTTATTCATTTTCTAATTTTTTATAATTACTTTCTTTAACTTTTAGTTTCTTTATTTAATGCTGTTGTGTGTAAAAAAAATTTCTTAATAACTGAGCTTTTAAGTGAAACATCTTATATTTTGGAACAGAGAGAGTAGTTTTTAACAATTATCACAAAGAAAAAATGGATAGTTTTTACAAAATAAAAATAAAAATAGCTTTTTAAAATTTTAGGCAGATCATTAAAACAAAAGGATTATTTACTGCAGTTCTATCATCATATATAACAAAGTAGCCAAAACTTTTTTGTAAGTTTTCAATTTTCAAATATGTATTATTTTCATTTCAATAGTTTTATAAGTTGTTCACCTTCTTTTTTGCATGCAGCGAGATGGAGTCATCAAAATCGAGATAATCCGTCAATCTAAACATATACCTCCACTGTTTCCAGAGAAGATATGGTGATACAGCATGTTTTGTTGGAACCAAAGACAAGATTTTGTCTATATCCTCTTCAGAAAGCCAGTTGATTACAAGTTAAAAAATGGATAGTTTTTACAAAATAAAAATAAAAATAACTTTTTAAAATTTTAGGCAGATCATTAAAAAAAAGGTTATTTACTGCGGACCACCATAGTAAAAGAAAACTCCCCAGGACTTACTATAACCAGTTATGAGATCGTAACAATTAGGTCAACTCACTAAGATTTGAACTCCGACGGGATCTCTTATACCATTAGACATATCAATTATCTTGACGGCCTTAAAATGACTTGTCTTTCCAAATCTTTCTCTTGGAAAGTGTCCACTTCCCATTTCGGTGGTAGTGTGTTGTCCGTTTTTCTTCTTGTTCACCACTTCACCTCCCCATTCGATCATGTTCGCCGAGTCTGCTAGATTTGAGAATACCTCGCTTGGCCAATATCCTATCAAGTCTTTCTCGTTTAATTGCAACCACCAATTTTCTGTCTTTGAATCCTATGAAAATTATAACAAAATATTCTGATTTATTTTAGAATTTTTGCCAAATGATTCATATATAACAAACAAAAAAATTGATGATTGGTAAATGAATAGTAAAGCAATGCAATGTAAAAATGACAGAATGCGGAAGTACTAGAGGACTCGCAAAACCAAAGCACCAAGGGAGATTTGTTTTGTTGAATATTACAAAAAATGACGCAATGCGGAAATATTCATTAAGAATTATGTCATTGTGATCATAAGTATTTGTTAATATCATAAAAATTAAATAAAATGTGTATATATAAGCATTCCTTTTTGTTAAAGAACTAAGCCAACCTTCCATATTTGTACGATCATTAGATATTGAGGGCCATTATAGGTGGAGATGGGTTTTAACGAAGCACCAAGGGAGATTCTTTTGTTGATTTGAACAAAGCATGAGCATAGGAGATTGTAGCACCCTGTTTTTTGGTAGTCATCGCTCTGTTTATTTTCAGATTATTTTATTTAATAAAAATAAGAATAAGATAGACATTAGAAAATTTATTTTATAAAACATGACCAAAAAATTAGTTGATAAATTTTCGAACAGTAAAATAATGAAGAAGCAAATGTAAATATTAGGTGGTGGAAAAACTTACTGTCCAGTAAGTAAAAATCCGGGGTTTGGCATCACCATATAGATCCGGATTTACCTGTGAATATAAGTTTAATTGTATAATTGGAAACTGAAATCAATTAGGAAAAATATAAATAGAAAAGTAGGGTAACTTATATTACATGCGAACCAGCTTCTACACTATTCAAACCAGAACCAAGTTTGCCTCCTAAGACCCATATTTGTGATATACTGAATTCTCCTACTTCTTGGATCTGCGGTTTCCATACATTTATTTGAGCTTTAGCTCCGCAAAAAACACCATTATCAACATATGTGATCGCATACTATAAAAAAAAAAAAAAAAACATATAGTTCTATAACATTTAAGATTTATATGTGGCAAATAAGAAAAATATGTGGATGATCTGGGTGTGCATATATATATACCTCATGGCCGTTATCATCTTTGATAGCAGTCGGGTGATAGAATTGATGAGGCTGAGTGATGTTCGAGCAACAATTCTTTTTCCCGTAAGTTTTAATGTGATCTACTCTTAAAAGATCTTTTTTTGTTATTCTTTTGATGGGAATAGTGTTTTCCCGACAATTTCCAGCCAACTGCCAAGGCTGAGCTATATCTTTGGGTTGTTCTTCATGGTTGTTTGGTGCTGATGCATCGTCTTCGGTGAAGACTTCGTGTGGATAGGAACTAGGTTTCATCTGTATACAATATTTTTACCGTCATAATGATAAATGTTAGAGTAAGCCATGTAAACTTACTTAAGAGAACACATGACAACGAACTTTTTTTATATAGAAACCTGAATCGTATGGTTTTTTATCAAAATACAATTGTGGATCCGATATTAAAAAAAAAGTATGTTGTTTACGACAACAATCTATTTCTATCATGTTCTGTCAAAATTCCAAATTATGAAAAATTATCAATATACATTAGTAAATTTCTTTATCAAAATACAACTACTGTTTTTGATATTTCTAAGATATAATATAACTTTAAAACATATCTGCATTTTTTTTTTCCCGGTTAATATTTTTCTTTCTTAAAGGTATAAAAATAAACCGAAAAAGATATGAGAGGAAAATAATGATGAGTTTGTTTTTGTCACCCAATCTTCATACCTCGATGGATTTAAGAGCTTGCTTGTTGAGTTGCTTAAGCCTGAGTTCAATCTCGTGCTTTCGTTGACCTGAATGGTTGACTTTTTCAGACATTGGTTCCGCTATATTTGTTACCATCACGATCAACACAATCAGAAGAGATTTGACCATCCATTTATTCGCTAAGGAACAGATTGCCATAACTAAAAGAGAGAAAATATACTTTTTGGTCGAATAGTTTTCAAAAAGTAGGACTTTGATCTTGAAGATGGTAGCTTACGCTCGTTTTATATAGAAGATATTTGGTGCTTTTTAATTTGGTAATTTAGCTAATATATACACAAATCAATGCTTTAGGGTGCATACTAAAAAATTGGAAGTATATTATTGATGTTTGAAAATTGACTAGCTCATATATGCTAACTTGTTTACTCTGATATATGATGTATTGGAATATGGCCTTGTCGTGAAATAATTACATTAGTATTATTCCTATAAAGATTATATTTTATGGGATTTGGTTCGTCTTGAGAGCAGAAGGTAAACGCACCATCTTTAGAGCAAAAGGTAAGACGAACCATCTTGAGAAGTAAAAAGCGGTCTTTAGAGCAATACGTACCGTTTTCAAAATAAAAATCATCAACTAATCTCCACATTGCTTTATACTCTCCACACTCTGCAAATATCTTCATAAGCAAATGATAAGAATTCACTGTGTGCCTGAAACAATCTTGTTCTCCAGACCACACGAAGAATCTATAAGCTAGTTTGGCACATCTGGTCTTATTATCATAACTCAAGTTCCTTAAGATCCCTACAAGAGCCTCCCTCACTAGAAGCCCTGAGACTCCTGGTTTAGGGCTTAGGAATTTCGTTTTAAAACAATCGGTTAAGGGTGGACATTTTAATTGAACCGAACTAAACAAACCGAACCAAAGGTAGAATGATTGATAGAGGAACACCAGACCGGAGAAAGCTCTTTTTTTTTTCCTTCTCTAATTTGTAGGAAAAGAACAAGAATTTAAGTTACAAAAAAGGTAAATAAGAGAACAAACAACCTAAATTAACAACAAAAAGGAAAAAAACCCTATCATCTCCTATATTTCATCATCTTTGGAACTAAATGAACATAATGTCCTTTCTTCGCCATGTCTCTTATTACCTTGCGAGCCTCTGACAGCTTCCCCGCCTTTCTTAAATAGCTCACTAATGTACTATACACTACGAAATTCGGGTTACACCCTCTAGATTCCATTTCCTTCAGCAACCAACACGCCTCTCTGAACTCTCCAGCCATACACAACCCGCGAATCATCGAGTTGTATGTGAAAACATTTGGTAATTGCCCTTTTACCGTCATCTCTCTAAACATCTCCTTTGCCTTCTCGAGCTCCCCGGATACAACATACCCTGTTATCATCACGGTGTAACAAACAACATCCGGCGTGCACCCGACTTTCACCATTTCATCTAGAAAGTACTTGCACGCTTCTAGATTCCCTGCACGGCTCAGACCGTCTATCAAAGTAGTGAAATGGAGGACGCTCGGGTCGATTCCTACTTCCTTCATATGGTTCAATGTAGTAAGAGCAGCGAGCGGTTTATTTCCTTTACCCAAAATGTGGAGCAAAATGTTGTATGTATAGAAATCCGGAGACAACCCATCTCGTGCCATTTCATCAAACAGCCTGTCGAATCGATCCATATTCCCTAACCTATAGTTTGTCCACAAGAGAATGTTATAAGTTAGAACATCTGGCGAAATCCCGCCTTCTAACATCTGCTCGTAAACCCATTCAATCAATTTATACTGTTTTACACCTAGCAAAGAATTCAAAATCGCGTTATAAGAGTGTTTAAAAGGTCGGTAATTGAAAGTCTTGGACTTTATAAACTGCACAACAGCTTGTTTCGCCAAACCTGCTTCACCGCAACTACAAATCAACAGATTAAATGTCCTCGCTGTTGCCGGGAACCCGTCTTGAACCATCTCATCAACTAATCTCCACATTGCCTTATACTCTCCACACTCTGCAAATATCTTCATAAGCAAATGATAAGAATTCACTGTGTGCCTGAAACAATCTTGTTCTCCAGACCACACGAAAAATCTATAAGCTACTTTGGCACATCTGGTCTTATTATCATAACTCAAGTTCCTTAAGATCCCTACAAGAACCTCCCTCACTAGAAGCCCTGAGAGTCTAACATTCAGCTCATCTAAAGCTGACTCTGTATTAAATCCAGATTCATCTTGCTGTAATGTCTCGAGAACCCGAGACGCACCAAGCTTGGCACTCTCCAAAAACCTACTCCGAACAGAGATGACTTCTCGATCGATGCTTTGGAGGTCACTGATACTGCTGGCTTCCTCGTCAAATCCACAATCCAAATCTAAATCAGTGAAACCAATATGAGTTTCATGACCACCGAAGTTCCCATTGCAGAATTTTCTGGAGCTGAAGAGAAAGCGATAAGCTTTACGAACTACATTTGTGCCAAAAACAAGTACCAAGTTCATATCTGATCTCAATCCCCATTATTCTCTGCGATCTTTCCTGCAAAAAAACCACAGATTTAATTTCCAATTTCAATGTGATCCAAATCCACATTCAAGACATAAATATATTTATATTATGTTTCTTATTACCTGGATAGTCAAAATAGCAGAAGACAAAATGCTTATCTTGTTCGTCGAGAAGACGACCTAATCGGATTCATCGATGACGATGGCTCCATGGACGAATCTGAGAATGCGACTAACTGCACAATCCCCAGAAATTAGGGTTTCTAGCAGAAGAAGAAGATTTACAGTAGTGAAAAATAGAGTAAACGGAAAAAGATAAGTTTTAAAATTATATTTAAGTAGTCTATATCCGACCTGACCCGATTCGATTAAGGCTTACATTATTATAATAAGCCCAAAAAAAGGGATTTTATGGGCCTAATATGACTGGGAGCATTACTTTGTCAATTGTTCATCTTCCGGGTCTGAAGAGAGGCATCTCATCTGGTTAAGAAAACCCGGTTTAAGTGATTTTCAGTCATTCTGGTACAAGTTATTTGTGTTCACACTTCACAGTATGATCTATATGTCCTTACGAAGTTCCTCTTTCTAACCAATCAAAGATTGTGTTACATTTTCAAAAATATTAAAACATCTTTGTGAATATTACACACGGTCAAACCCAAACAATATTTATATTCATTTTTTCTACTGATACAAGTAATTGATGTCACACTGTGATCTATCCTTATATACAAAATCGTCGTCTAAAGAATCTGGCAAATTCCGTGTATAGTAGAGATTAGTGGACCTGAAATCACACCACATGTTCAAAAGAAACAATCATACATTTCGTCATTCTAGTAACGGCTCACGCAGGGGCTTCGATAGTGATCCACCCGCTTCGAGCTCCATAAAGAACGTTACAGTGACACCAACGAACGAGCACAATGCTGGAACAAGCCCTAGACCGTATCTTGTAACCGAAAGGTACGCACTTTGTTGGTTGTTGGTTAGTTGGGTTCTAGGTGAAGTACCTGTAAACCAAAAACAGTTTTAGCAAAACCACTAACACCGTGAGAAATAGTTGGTTCTGCTGCTAAAACCGAAACTCTAAACTTTATAGGGTCATGTCCCAGTCATCAGATTACGTGGTTATTTGACTTTGATTAAGTGAAAACTTACTTTGGTGTGACTGAAGAGCATATAAAGCAAGCCCACAAGACATCTTGTCTAAGAAGCTTAACGAACCACAGACAAATGCGCATCCACCAACTTCCGCACCAACCAACACACTCTGCATACTGATTGCTGTGACCTGTGGAATTGTATAGTCAATGAATTTAAATTAGACATATATAAGTATGGTTTATAACAGACGATATAATCAAAGTGAGGGGTAGAGAATGTTATACCATCATTAATGCATTCGCAATACCAATCAAGACGGATATCGCATACATGACAGAACTTATGTTTCTAGGCAATAGAAGAATTGCTGCACCGCAGAATATCCAAATAATACCACCAGCTGTATAATATGCCTTTAAGCGTCTCCCGTTCCATGGAATCTCCTAACATAATTACGCACAAAGAATAGTTATAATTCCATAACCGAAACAAAGGAAAAAGAGAAGCTTTCGACATATGTATGAGAATTTTGAACCTGAAGCAGAACCGATACAACAAAGCTGCAGATATAGATGATTGCAGGAACCTGAATAATATAACATTCGATCAGAGTACTTACATAAAACTAAAATGATCATAATGTAAAAAATCTTATTAAATTAATTACCAAAGCTTTAACGGATTGATCCATTTGCAAATCATCAATAACGAAGAACGCAAGATATGCCTGAGAAGGATGTAATGCAACACCTGGTGTGAGAATTTACCGCAAGATGAACATAAACAAAAGCAAGAAAGAAAGCAGAAACCGACCTGAGAAACATTCAATACTAATCGAGTGAGGAGGTAAACCATAGCGACTTGATAGTATAGAAGCTTTCGGAACCAATAGACCCACGGTATTCTTGCTCGGCTAGTTTCTCTTGAGTCTATCCTCAGCCTTTAAACATCAAAATACATATAGCATTCATATAACTAAATAATTTCTTGTTAAAATCGAGAATTCAAAGAATTGAGCATATACATACCTTGGCTCTTTTGTCCCCATAAGAAATATGACCACAAAGCAGCATCCAATTGTGATAGATGAATATGCAATCCAGCGATACTGTAGACTTAAATAGAATATATACAATCAAAAGCAATTGCATATAAGCCAAGATAGTTTTATGCATAATGGAGAAGTCAATACAAAGTACTAAACCTGGATTTCGGTATTTTCTTTCGACCCAGCCTTGATAACGCCGAAGACTACTAGAGCTATTGCATATAAGCCAAGATTAGCAACCTGGAATGCAAATCAAGAAAACCGATCTAGTCATTGTTAAATCACTTAAAGAAGCATATTTGGTCCTAAACCAAGATCAGGGAAAGAGCTTGACCATAGTAAACGCGTTACGACAACTTGTTAGAGCTACTCTGCTTGTTGAGTTCAATGAAATGCAATTAACCATAGACCTGTAAAGTAATTAAGCAACAACACAGTTACACACACACACACACACAAGAGCAAAAAACCGGATATGGCTACCAGATGAGATTACATGTGGGAAACTTGCGTAGCAGCCCATCCTATGTTAAATATAGCTGCAAACATGCTGTAGGAGAAGGTTTCGAGCGTTAAAGAGTCGTTATGCAGAATCGAACAAGGTAGACAACCTCCGAAAACCGAGGAAAAAGAGATTGCAACCAGTAATGATCCTGCAGCATGCCAAATTTTGAAATGCCCAAACCTATCTATCTGCCATAACAAAAGCCATATTGTTCTAACTCAAAGTTAAATTATCACAAATCAGAAACAACAAGCTAAAGACTAAATCAGACACAGGAAGTACAGTACCAATTCACCAGTGAAGATAGTAGCAAACGCATCAGCAACTTGGCCAGAGAGCATAACAATGGCTGCATCTCTACAGAAGTAAACAAAAACACGATCGTGATTGAAATGTCACAAATCAAATGTCAGAATTATAAGGATATTAGATGAAAGTTCACCTTGGGGATAAACCAATTTGGGTCAAGAATAGAAGGAGGTAAGTGAACCAACAAGAAGCAGTAATGTCATTGAGCATATGCCCAACTCCATAGAAGAAGACAGACCATCTTCCAATGGGTTTTGGGAATGGATCCTCCTCACTCCATCCGGCCATTTCTCAATCACTTCGAAATTAAGGATTTTTACCAATCTGGACCTGAAAAAAACCCTAGCAATAGATGATCAAACTCCTCAATAAGATCAAATTTGCAATTAGAAACATAAGAGAGGGAAATTGAGATTTCAAACCTTAAATCGGTAAACAAAAAAGTAGGAACTTTCAGACCTAGAAAACAGAGGAAATGGGAAATTTCAAACCCATGAACCAAAAAAAAATCAAAGGAAGGAGCTTTATCGTACCTGAAACCCAGATTCAACTTCAAATCAAAACCCTTGTGATGAGAGATTGATTGATAAGAATCCTCAAAAGCAACAAATTTTCCCCCAGAGGAGGGAAAAAAATGGGGTAAAGAAGACAACTAGCAACTGGTTTCATTTTGAACACTCTCTCCACTAACCCTAATACCTTTCTTCCAACGTCATTATGTGCTCATAGGACCTTTTCTTTTGGTTGAAATCTTGAAAAGAAAATAGTATAATAAAGTCTTGGAAATTGGAAGCAAGAAAATGTATAAAATTGAAGTGATCACTGATCAGACAGAGAAGGAGAAAAGATAGACTGGGAAATCATGGGGTCATGTCGGTTTGTTTCCAGATTTGGTTATGCCTTTATGGGTGAATTTTTGGAATTTTGCTTGCAAGCATCAGTTAATGACTTAATGGATAGAATCTTGATAGCAATTTGTCAGAGATTCTTCTCAAAAAGTTTAAATCTTTTGGCAGGTTTGTTGTTGGATAAGAAAACAATTAAAAACGTCATATTTGAGACGGTGATTGTGATTTTCTCTATTTGTTGTCTTTTGTATCTGCGTCTCTCTTTTTCCTTAATTTATTGCTTACACGACGAGGCGACGTCGTCGCAGCAGTGGGCATTTAAACGCCACCGAAGAGACACAAACTACACGGATGAAAAATAAAATAGTCGTCGCCTGAGAGATTCGAACTCTCGCGGGGAAACCCCATGTACTTAGCAGGCACACGCCTTAACCACTCGGCCAAAGCGACATTTTGATTGTTATATGCATTTTAAATTAATTAATGGGTCGTTCTGCCTGCAAGTATCTTTTGTCATCTCTTAATACTAGTGGTATTTATCTTCACCATAAACAGTCCTCAGATAGCAGATATTCGACTACAACATCCGAGATTACAATGAACTATATAACAAATTGTACGTATATAATTAATTACATAACACTGCACATTTGATATATATATATGGGGATGTTTGCTTCGCAGTTAGTGGCGACTACAACCAACCAAATGTTGTTTGTTCGGATGTCACCGTGACCAACGACCAAAATTTTACGTTTTAAAATCTGGCAATCGGATAGCAGCAACTACGAAACGTATAATAAACCATTTCGGTCTAAAGAAAAAAAGAACACCATTTTTGTGAACTGCAAAGAAACATCAAACAAACATAACGATTATTTGGCAAAACAAAAGGTAGCAAAGTAGTCACTAGTCACACGTATACATACATATTAACAATCAAACCATGTTATCACTACCAAAGAATTAAGTGGAAAGACTTATAGAAAGAAACTTAAAAGAATAGAGAGATACATAGACCCACTACCAAACCTTCCGAATAAAGCCAAGTAAAATGGTAGGCGGGGCCTTATAAACCAACTTTAATCCATTAACCTTTTTTTTAATAATTTGCAAAACAAAATAAAAAAAGTCCAAAAAAATAAAGGCCTTGAAGTGAAACCAATCATCAACCCATTATCACTAACTAGTACTCAACCACAGCCACTAAGATATTGTGTTTCTCTTTTTTTTTCCCCACATTTTCTTTTTCTCTCTCTCGCAACCACCACCACCACCACTTCTCAATGTCGTCTTCCACCACAACAACCACCGTCCACGGTGATCCTGAACGGCGAACGTACTGGTGTCACGAATGCGACATGAGTCTATCCCTCCTCTCTTCTTCCTCCGATTCCGATTCATCTCCTCTCTTATGTCCCCAATGCCGTCTCGATTTCCTCGAACGTATGGATCACGAATCTTCTTCTAATCTGTTTGACGTTACCATCGGCGATTTCGAAGAAGGAGATGGAGAAAACGAGGATGAAGAAGATTGGTGTTTCGTTGATCCAGCTGTTAATTCCGATGATAATTTCCTCCTCGATAGTCCTTACCTCCACCGTCTTCTCCGTCATCTCGCTTCCGATAATTCCGGATCGTCTTCTTCTTCCTCATCTTCATCTTCTTCTTCGTTGTTGAAATCTTCAGATATCGATTCGATTCCTACGATTCAGATCTCGCCTTCTATACTCTGTTCAACCGATGCTTCAGATCCCGATCCAGATTCCGTTTTACTCTGCGCCGTTTGCAAAGAGGATTTCGTCATCGGAGAATCTGCTCGGAGATTGCCGTGTAGTCATATATATCACTCCGATTGCATCGTTCCTTGGCTCTCGGATCACAACTCGTGTCCGCTTTGCCGATTTGAGCTCCCTACGGCGGCGAAGGTTGAAATTGGTGGTTCAGAGAGGATTCGACTATCGGATCTGGCTACGATTTCTGCTGATGGTGATGTTGTGGAAGACGATTGGCTTGGAATTAGAAACGCGTTGAGAAGACTCGCTCGTCGTCATGAGCAGATGAGATTGGGAGTGGGAGAGATGGAGAGGAATCTGGCTCGGACTGTTTCAGGTCTTGGAATTGGTATGAGAAGAGAAGAGATCGAAGGTGAGAGAAGCAACTCGACGCCATTGTAAGAACTTGCAAATGTTTTAAAAATCAAATAAAACGAGTGTGTTCTTTGAGTTTTTTTTTTTTTTTTTTTTTAAAGATTCTCAGCTCTCTGTTTATATTACAGATCGGCTTTTTTTAATCGATTCTTGATTTTATGTCACAGAAACGAGAGCTGTTTTTTTTTTTTTTTTTATGTTAATCTTGTCTCTTTGCTTCACCTATCTATCGATGCAATAATTTATGACATAAACGTTACTGTAATGATTGTTCTACGTTTTCAATTCTCGAATATTATCTTACCGACGAGGCTTTTTATTAATTTCGGATTACCGGAGTATTCTAGTTCGTCTGATTGGTTGGGAGTGTTGGTTACCGTGACTGTAATCTGATGATCTTGTCGTCTTTAAAATAAAAGTAAAAAAAAAAAAAAGGAAAAGAAAAACTAATTTGGGCTGCGAGTCTTGGGACTGTGACTAATGACTAGAGCTTTTTAGGAGCGCTATAAGATGATTAAAAAAATTGTTTATAATTTTTTTATGTCAAAGTATTTACTAATCAATCAACCCTCTTGTAGATATATACCATACGAACTAATCATATCTGATTCCACATGGTTTTGGACCTTTTGGCTTACATTTTCCCATTATTTTTCTGTTTTTATTCTCTTTTGAATATGTATGAAGAGAATGAAAGATTATGCATGTATCTGTTTTGATTCTCAGTTTGATTTTATTTTGCTGGTATTTTTTGGATGTTATACAAAAATAGACCATATTGTTTACTCGGACTTAGGATATAGACCATATTGTTCGACTTATTATGGTTGTAACTTGTAACTGGCAATTTAGATAATAGCTCTAATTTGTTGTAAATTGTAATTAACAAAATTCTACACCCTTGATGAAATGTTTGTCTTGAAACAAAACATCATCAACCAGAAAAATAGGATGGTCGATGTCTCGGTGACATTGGTTTTGGTGAAATCCATGTACAAACTCTAAAACATCTAATTGTATTCATTATGCAATGATTAACATAAGTAAATATCATTTGACATAAGTAAATTTTATATACTAAATTTAGGTTATTGATCAAATGATATTTTGTTTGATCTTCATCTTAATAAATTAATTAGGTAGCCACAATAATTAAATTAAAACAAAATAATTATATATACGAAAAACATCTATCTATTTATACTCCACAACAACAAAAATTAAGGATTTGACTTAAACTAATTGTTTTTATCATGAGAAAAACAAATTAATAAAGTAGAAACTCAATGCATCCAAATTCCAAAGAAATTTGGATCAACGGTTGTATGATTCGATCTCTAGTACAAGGGTGATTAAGTCAACAATCCCGCGTATCAACATTAAATAATGAATGAAATAATATGTTTTTTATTCTTACAAAATATCATACAGCTACTTACCTACAAATGTCAAATGACTCAAAATTGTATAACCGAAACACGCTAAATGTCAACCGATGATCTATTTTAAAAATTAAATAGATAAATTTGACCTTTGAATTGGTTGATGCAACATTCAAGTAGTGAAAATAGAAAACTCGATTGATGTAACTATAATAATTCTTTTACTAGTTTGGATATCGAGATTGTCTGACCTCTCCATATGATTAGTGGCCGCTGTTTTTTTTTTGGATAATTAAAACAAAAAAGCTGTGCACGTGCACAGGTGAATCACATTTCACATGCGACGAGTATTTGTCGTGTCCGTTAAGTTATTTAGTAGGTCACATAGAATTTGGTTTCGAATTGTGACGGCGAATCGGGTGGTGTTAAACAAGCGGATCGAGTTATATAGTGCGATTTAACTACGGTTTTTATAAAAGAAAAATATTATACGAAACAAATGCGGTATAATAGTTATTAAGTAGTGATTAATTATTTTAAATATCTTAAATTTTCAAAAAATATTTTTTTTTATAAAATTGGCCAATCTATTTAAATGTATTTTTCTATATTTTTTTCCAAAATTTCTAAATTAAAATAAATTTTTAAAAAAATGAAACGCACCTTAACCACACTTTTTAACATATGTTATATACATGGTACGATTCTTCATTTTGTTAGTAAAATAATCTGTCTACAATGTAAATTTAATTAATATAATATTTACTTATTTTTTAATTATACAGTAGAACACCCACAAAATTTACTTTGAATGATAACATATATTCCATTAAAACGCACCACACCCTATATTTGTGTTTCCCATTTACTGCCTATGTGTTTTTTTTTTTGGTGTCGATTCTATTCTCTTTCTGAAGACAAATGTAAATTTTAATATCAAATTACATATAATAAATAAATAAAAACGATGTTTACCGTGGAAATAAACAATTACATGTTCTCTTTGAAAACTGAAAATTACTTAGAAGAATGGTGTTTTCCTAATTTAAAATCTGTTCTGAAAGAATGTTTTGTATATATTTACAAGTAGAAGAAACCCAATTTCCAGAAGCCATGTAAGAATAAAAATGCCGACATTTAACAAATTCGTAAATAAAAAATTGTCAAATTCCCATTCAAAGGTTAAGTCGATGAGCTTATAAAGTCAACCCCACATAGTCATAAAATAAAAACATTGCTCACGCCATCTACTCGTATGTATGTTTTTACTTATTTATATAGCTAATTGATTTTAAATATATCAGTTGGAAAATAAATAAAAAAACATTTTATACCGATAGCGTAAAAGAAACAGATCATTCTCCTAAAAATTACAGCTTATTTAAATCAAGTTGTTGTTATATGTGTAATGGAGGGCAGGTCCAAAGCTATTTCGTCTTATATTTCTTACTATTTTCATATTCAGTTTGTCCTTGATAAATGCTCTTTTTATTAATGTTTTTGACCAACCAACAATAATATTGTATTTAATTACATACTCTATTATCATATGCACAATTTGTTTTGGTGTGTATATAGAGACAGATAATCCACAACATATGCATATTATCTCTTGAAACAAAACAAGAAACCTCAATCAAACAACAACAAAAAAACAAATCTTCTTTCCTTTTCCGTTTAAATGGTGAGAAATTCAATGAAGGCTGAGTACGATCTAGATCATCTTCCTCATCAAAGCTTTTACGGAGATAATTCAAAAACTTTGGTTCCCATGAACAAGAACTCCCAAATAATAACCAAGATCAAGCCTAAGATCCGTATCATCCATATATTTGCGCCTGAGATCATCAACACCGACGTCAAGAACTTCCGTACACTCGTCCAAAGTCTGACCGGAAAACCGGAGATCACCAAAACCGGTTCTAAGAAAAAGATAACAAATTTTCCGGCGCCATCGGTTCTGCCGCAAGAATCCGGCCAAGAAGATACGGCGGAGCTGGTCAACAGAATAATAGGGAGCCACGTGGTGAAGGAAGAATGGGGATCAAGTTCGAACACAAACACTTACTTTGATTTAGAGGGTTTGATCGATCTTGATGACGACGACAACAACATATTCTCAAGTCGATGGTTTGATCTTCAACAACAATAATTTACTCGGTCACACCTTCCGATCCCTATTCTCAAGTCCTATTGGTTTTGATGATTTAATCATTTCTTCGATATACCATGGTTGAGACGACGATCATCGTATCGGTAGGGGCATATACACAACTTGTATATATGAACACATGTTTGCATTTATTTATTTGGGTGCCCTTTGATTTAATTTGGTAGACTGACTTAACTTACCAAGAAAGAGTGTAGCGATGAGTTTAACTTGGTAGACTGATATTGCCAAGAGAACAATAGTTTGGGTTTTGATCTCCGATCGATCATGTGAAAACTATACTTAAAATTGGTGTAACACGTTGTACTCACGCGTGCGTGTATTAATTCTTTGATGTATTTGTGATTGACTTTAGCGTTTCGCAAGTTTATATATAAAAACGCGAGAAATGATACTGTGATTGAATTTTGTTTGTTAGTTCATAAGTCATAATTTATAGATGTATATTATACTGAATTAACGACATAGTAATAGGATAAATGATAAATAAATAAAAAGGAGAAATGACTCTTACATTACTCTTAAAGAGTTAAGATTCTAATATATAAATAAATAAAGTTCTGTTTTATTTAGCGGTATTCTTGATGTAGGAGCATAATCGGTCCAACACTTGATACATACAAAACTTTATGGCTAAATTACTTTCTAACTTCTCAAAAACGTTAGAATATGGAAGGTAGGATCACATTTTATAAACATCAAATAGGTTAAAGGTTTCACACAAACTTCGAGTACCAAAACGATGCTTTTTTTTCTTTGAATAAATAAGAAGTTTTAGGTTTAGGTATGGACATCTTTTTAAACCGAAAATTAGAATATTTTATATGGTTAGCTTCTAATTGCTATTCGAACCAGCGATTTCTAAGATTTGACTGAGATACTTTATCAATTGAGCTATTGGCATTTAATTAAAACGATGTATTTATACAATGTTAAGAAAAGAAAAGCATCTATAAACCTTCTAACCTTTAGCATATATATTAAAATTTTGAGGGAGTATATATATTAAAATGTTGATATGGTACACGATTATAATGAGTCGTAATGGAATTTACGTAGCGTTGCAAAAGGATTTTGGTTAGATGTCATATCTTCCAATCTCAATCATTGAAATATCAGTTTATCTTTGGAGGACATAATGATCAATTAATAAAATGATATGATATGTAATGTAATGTTTTAGTAATAACTATAACTACATCTATTATTGTTAATAGTTGTGTTACATCATTCAACAATATTTTTTAAAGAAAGAAAAATTTACTAATGGTAAATGAAGAATATCAAACCCCCCATTCGACCAAAATATTATTATAAAAACGAAGTTTATTTTGTGCTTTATTGAAATATTATTTTATTCGCTTGACTAAACTAATAAAATTATGTGAATTTAAACCAAAAATGGAGTACATTTTATACCCTTGGACTTTACCAATCAGCTACTTTTTTAATCTAGCAAACATCAAAAGCTACATATATATTTTTTGTTTTATCTTGGACCTTTTTAGGCTTGAGAATCGTTACGGCTGCTTCAAATCTTGCGAGTCACGGACCGACGGAGCAGGATGATAAATAATTGCATAACAAACCAATCTGAACCGAATATAACCTGATCGTTTGGTTCTCTAAATTGTTGTAATAAATTGGTTTATTATTCCGGTTTGGTAGAAAGAATCCGTGTTTTGGTTTAGTTCTGTTTTTATTTTTGTACTCTCTGATATAACACAGAGACGCTTGTTCATCACGTTGCAGATATCTCATTCTCAACATCTCTCGATTTTTCTCTGTACGTTGAAACTTTCGATTCTACGGTAAATTCCTCTCCCCACGCTTTCTCGTTCCCTTTATTCTCCTCTCTAGTTTGGTCAATCTCTATTGCTTGGATTCCTAACGGATCAATGTTGTTTGTGAAAAACTGGTGACAGGTGTGAGTTTTATAAAGGATGGTCTTTTATCGCGCCGTATCGGCCATTTCAAGGCTTCGTTCACGAGCCGTGAGTAGATTTAGCTTTACCCTTTTTGTGTTTTGTTTGATGTGAATCGATTGGTGATCAGATCTAATATAAGCAGGTGCAACAATCTTCACTTAGCAACTCCGTCAGATGGCTCCACATGCAGAGCTCTTCTGAATTGGTAAATTTAGGGTTTCACGTTCTCTTGTTGATGTTTGTTATCAAGCGATTCAATATTTTTGGTCTTGATGTTGTTTAAATGATGGCAATGCAGGACTTGAAGTCGCAGATGCAAGAGATAATTCCAGAACAACAGGTTAGGTTCTACTTCGTTGTCTTTAACTGAGTTTGTGCATACTTTTGGTTCTAGTGATTGACATTATTTCTAAGTTTATTAGGGCAGATTACATGCAGTAAAGCTCTTCTCTCTGTTCTAGTTGTTGTCTTTTCTCATACACAACTTCCATTCCTCAGGACCGTTTGAAGAAACTGAAATCAGAACATGGAAAGGTCCCAGTGGGGAACATCACCGTTGATATGGTATAGATTCTAATGATTTTTTATTTGCTCTGTTTGATAATAAAGGCTTTCTCGTATAGAATATATTACTCCCTTTTTATGTGGTATCTGTGAAGGTACTTGGTGGAATGAGAGGGATGACTGGGTTACTCTGGGAAACCTCATTGCTTGATGCAGATGAGGTATGAATATACTTTTGTTCATAAAGAATAATTATCTGGTTAGATGTTATATTTTAAATATAATTAATGCTCTTCTTTTTAGGCGTTATTGTAATGATCATATTTTTATTTCAGGGGATACGCTTTAGAGGCATGTCGATTCCTGAATGCCAGAAAGTTTTAACTTCAGCTCAGTCTGGAGAAGAGCCCTTGCCCGAGGGCCTTCTGTGGCTTCTGTTAACTGGAAAGGTTGGATTATCGTAACATTTTAATATGGTTACGGTAATGTACCGTACGATTAAGTTTCCCTTTATATATGAATGATCTTAATGTATAGTTTTCCCTCTTTTCGATATGTATAGGTGCCAAGCAAAGAGCAAGTTAATGCTTTGTCAAAAGAGTTGGCTCATCGTGCTGCTGTGCCAGGTATGTACTTCTCCAGGCTCTGTTTGTTTGTGATCTCAATTTAAGGACTCATCAATACTTAGCAAAATACAAGCTGATGGTAATTATAAACTGAATGTTATGATTGTCGCCAACATAACTCTAGTTTATACTTAATTTTACATTGCAGATTATGTTTACAAAGCTATAGATGCTCTGCCTTCGACAGCTCATCCAATGACTCAATTTGCTAGCGGTGTTATGGCCCTTCAGGTGGATGGCTGTGTTCTTTACTAGTTTGGTCTATGTTATTTTCTTAAAACTGTATTAATTTTCAGGAGCATCTTATCTTGTTGAATTGTTATTCAGGTTCAGAGTGAGTTTCAGAAGGCATATGAGCAGGGGGATGTTCATAAGTCAAAGTATAACCTTTAATATCTCTAGTTTGTTTCTTGATTGACTTATAGTAGCAGGCATAATAGCAACTGAGCTTTTCTTTGCAGGTACTGGGAGCCAACCTATGAGGATGCTCTAAACTTGATTGCTCGTGTTCCTGTTGTAGCTTCATACGTTTACCGAAGGTTAAATTTTATGCCCTTTTACATGCTTTTAGCTTCGGGACTGTATTAAATTTTATGGTTTTTTCTTTCTTATTACTGTTTTTGATTATACAATTCTAATTAACATTGCAGGATGTACAAAGATGGTAGCATTATTCCATTAGATGATTCTTTAGATTATGGTGCAAATTTTTCACACATGCTGGGATATGATAGTCTTCAGATGAAAGAGCTCATGAGGCTTTATGTCACTATTCACAGGTTTGTGCTGGTTCTCTTCGTTTCAACATGTCTCATTAAACATAATTGATAAGCTAAAGTTTTCTTGTTTATTATGATTTTCTTTTTACTTTACCAACCTTTACAAAAACTCTATAGCATGATCAAGTATTTTTTTCTACTGGTTTTTGTTTTAGTGATCATGAAGGTGGGAATGTTAGTGCTCACGCTGGTCACCTGGTACGTATTCTACATGGTCTTGCCATCAAGTGAATTTTAGTTTGTTCTTGGTGCATGATAATGTTCCATTTTTACTCCAAATGTTTTGAATTTATAGACATTTCTGATGGTTCCGTTTTTGGCTGATGATGTTTCTTCATTTAGGTTGGGAGTGCACTTTCAGATCCATATCTTTCATTTGCAGCTGCATTAAATGGTTTAGCTGGGCCACTCCATGGTTTGGCTAATCAGGTAACCCATCTTATCTATCTCCTCGAATGAATCTTCTGTTGTTCAAAACTACAAGTGTATATAGCGGAGTTCCAAGTTATAAGCTGCTGAAGTTATGACGTACTACTGAGAATGTTGGAATCTTAGTTTGTTTTTTTCATGCTATTGTTGCAGGAAGTTTTGCTGTGGATCAAATCAGTTGTCGAGGAATGTGGAGAAAATATATCAAAGGAACAGCTAAAAGATTATGTCTGGAAAACGTTAAACAGTGGCAAGGTAAAAAGAATTCTGCTCTGCTTTGCCTTTTGAAACTATTGTATAGCTAACATGCTCTGAAATGAAAGCTGAGAGAGTTTGTGAAATAGACCATATGTATTGCATGCTAATCATGAGAGGTCATAACTTTAATTATTGTATAATTAATGAATAAAAGCTTGGGATTACGTTTTGATTTTTGGGGTTGCCTGTGAATGTTGCCAGGAGACTTATATAAACATTTGTCTTGCAGGTTGTTCCAGGATATGGCCATGGTGTTTTGCGTAAAACAGATCCAAGATATGTATGCCAAAGAGAGTTTGCCTTGAAGCATCTACCTGATGATCCTCTTTTTCAGCTGGTAACCTTTTTTCCCCCTTGGTCTTGCTCTTAAATTTGTACTGGCTCACATATTATTCACCTCGATAGGTCTCAAAGCTGTATGAAGTGGTGCCTCCTATTCTAACCGAGCTGGGAAAGGTACTATGTAACATCTTCATTCACGTGCTACCAGATTTCTGATTTTCTATGGTTTTATAAATCTTGACATCGCTGTTACAGGTCAAGAACCCATGGCCTAACGTTGATGCTCATAGCGGAGTGCTGCTGAACTATTATGGTCTAACCGAAGCAAGGTAGGAATTGCTTGTCTCATCTAAGTGTGACTAGGCTTGGACCTTCTTTTGCTGAATCTTGGTTATAATAGAGTGACATTCCTTTCAAATATTAGATACTACACGGTGCTTTTTGGGGTCTCAAGAAGTCTTGGCATCTGCTCGCAGGTACATACATACATTCGTGCTATCGACAATTCACTTTTAGAACGGATCACCATATCCATCACAATAAACTCGAACTCATCTTCTCGATATTTATTTTCCTTTTCTGGTTTCAGCTGATATGGGACAGGGCTCTTGGACTGCCACTTGAGAGACCAAAGAGTGTAAACATGGACTGGCTCGATAACTTCATGCGCTTGAACCGCTAAGTTAATCCCTGACTGTGGTTGGTCAAGGTTTTCTCTTTCATGAAACCAGCCTTCTCTCCCGTTTGATTGGGTAGCTTTTGGCACTTTTAGAGAAACAAACGATTTTTTCGTCTAGATTTTTTTTCTTCAGAGTTTTCATTTTGGTTCTTCCGCAAAAACAATAATGTCAAACAAGTGAAGAAACGGTCTTTCTCAGATTGGACACCATACTATATAATTCCTCAACTTTTATGGAACAAGTCAACCTCTGGTTGAAGCCATCCATAGATTTGTTTTGATTGGTCTTCGATATCGGATAATTAACATAAGAGGATTAATTAGAGGAGTCGCTGGATCCTGCTACCGAGACTTGTTAGAAACCGAGAGAAGAGGTTTCTTCGACAAGAAACAGATTGTTGGAACAAATCCTACTACTCCTCGTCATGGCCAGTCCAGTGAGTGGTTCAAGACAAACATACAACTCCGACACAAGTAATTGATGGACTTGACTTGCTTAAGCCGTACGGCATCCTTGAACAACCAAAATCATGTCGAACAAGGAACTTGACCTCCTTGAGAATCCTCGGGTCGAACCCAAGTCAAGTGACAGAGTCTTGACATGACCGTGCATGGACGACTACTAGACACCTCCTACCAAAAGCAACGAGATTATTGGTTCAAATAAGAGTCCCACATTAACCTCAGGACTTGATTCGTCATCGTTTGCGTTGGAGTCAATCCTTCCGCGTTTTCTGGGCTTGACCCGTCTCGCCTTGCAAGGGTTGGTCACGAGTTTCTTATTTCTCCAAAGCTGTTTACCTAGATTAATATATCCTTTCATTTATCTTTTTGCGTGTGAATGTGAACTATAAAGTATTTGAATTATTTAATGATGGGTTTAACTTAAAAAGTTTTAAATCATGTCATCAAACCCATCAAGACCTGTCTGTAACTCTGTATCACACAAACGCTGGTGTGTCTACTAAATGCGAATAATTTATCCATACACCTTTTTGTAAAATTTTAATTTTATAGGTGACTCTTCTGGGTCCAATGTCCATTTCAGGCCCAAATACGACTCATAATTTAAAGCCCATATATCTTTGAAGTGGATAAATTCCATGCCCAACCTCACATTTACAAACATGGATATAAAACGAACATTCCATTTCCAGTAACCCCATGAAGGGCATTCCTGTAAAAGTATATCTACCTTCTTCCCCTCCGTAGACGGTTGTTGCACACGAAGCGAGGTTGGGTTTGACCCGACCCGACCCGTTTTATATATAAACACACAAAATGGGTAAAGCAAAGGTGAGAAAATCTTGTACGTAGGTCTATGTCATTTCCATATGAAGTGGAGAAATATAGCTAACAAGACCTAAAACTTAATCATATAGTTTTCATATATAAAAAGGCTTTAAAATACGAATCAAAGGTGATAAGAAAAAAAATAAACACCGAATTAATTTTTTTTTAAAAAAAAAATCCCTAAAAACTGCGAGCGAGCGTGTTGTTATGAAGGAGGAGGAAGAAGAAGAAGAAGTAGTGATATTGAACGGCATGAACGACGACGACGATACTAACAATATTAACAGTTGCAGTGAATTTAATAACTATCGTATCGGAGACGGAGACGGTGACGATAACTGTAATCTCAATCAGATCAGTCAAGTATGGGGAACGTGGGAGGAGTTGGTGTTAACATGCGCCGTTAAACGTCATGCTTTTACCGATTGGGACTCCGTCGCCAAGGAGGTTCAGGCTCGTTCCCGGAGTTCTCTCATCGCCTCCGCCGTCAATTGCAGGCTTAAGTATCAAGATCTCAAACGTAGGTTCGAAGATTCCGTCGACGGCGGAGAAGGAAATAGCGGAGCAGCGACGGCGGCGGCGGAGGATGATGAAGTCGGTGAAATCCCTTGGCTCGAGCAGTTACGGAGTCTTCGTGTTGCAGAGCTCCGGCGAGAGGTTCAACGATGTGACGACTCGATATTGTACGGAGAAGTCTCTATTTCTCCGCCGCTGGATCTGAGTTTTTGTATTTATTTTTAATTCATTTTTTGAATATATTTTTTCGTTGGGTTTGATTAGGTCGCTTCAGTTAAAAGTTAAGAAATTAGAGGAGGAGAAAGACGGAGATGATGGAGACAATAAACCAGATCTGGGGAACGATGAAACTAAACCGTCCAAGCTTAACCGGGAAACGACGGAGTCTGACCGGGATGACAATAGGTCCATGAACGAGTCCAACTCGACAGCCTCCGTCGATAAAATCGCCGATGACGACCGATTAGGCGGAGATAAAATGGTGCAGGCTTATCCAGATCCCGATCCGGTTAATAAGGTGGCGAAGCCGGAGGAGGAAGAAAAAACGGTTAGTAAAAGATCGGAAATGAGTAACTCGGGCGAGTTGGATGAATCGGGAACGTCCACTGGTCATGGAAGGAGGAAAGGACAGAAATACAGAAGCGGCGGTGGTGGCGGTGATATCAAATCGGCCGGTGATAAATCACAGCCGTTGATAGATATCTTGACGCTGATCCGGTCTCATCCTCGTGGTTCCGTGTTCGAATCCCGGCTTAGGAGCCAGGTAAGCATTTTCCTTATTTTTCCTCGGTTTTTTGTTTTGGTAGTAAATATTAGTATAATTAACACATTTTATCTTGTTTTCCAACGTTATGTTATCTAATTTGCAACGTGCGTAATTATTCTGAAAATTTTCACATTAATGTTATATATTTGCATTCTATTAGTATAATATTGTTTTATTAATAAGACTTAATAGAGTATATAGAAGATAATTCTACTCTTATAAGAAATCTCTATATTATATAGTTGGGCATATATTCAGGCCTATATATAGTCAACCTAATGTGTTTTTTTTGCTCCAACCTAAAATTATGTTTCTTTCAGTCGGAACTTATTAAATATCTCGGCAAATAAATGCAAAATTAATTTGTTTTAAGAATGATTGGCTATGCAACTTACTTTTACACTCTCCTTATATATCTTAATGGTAGATTTCTTGTTTTTTTTCTTCTTCTTCTTCACCCTTGAGAATTTTCAAGGATAACCAATAAAACTATGAGAAATTTATCCACACATTGTCCAATTTGGTGGGGACCACTCCGATTATATATTTTTTTGATAAGAGCTTTCACTTTTCTTTTTTCCGATCATCATCATCATCACCTTTTCCATTTTTCTAATTACGCTTTATTGTTTCTTATTGTTATAGTATGAAATAATTCTTCATATGGTAGCAAAATATATCTATATATATATCGAATCGATGTTTTCTGTGTGTGTTTGATCTTTAAATTTCACTTCCATCTCCTATTTACCATTTTTTTCTTATATGGGATCCCTTATCTTTTGACGTTATTCTTGTTACAAACACTGAAAACTTTCGTCGAAGAGAAAATTTGTTATTGTTTTCTTTCACCCATTTACCATTTGGTCACACAATCTTGGACACCTGGCAGCTTCCCGTTGAAGCATGGCTTTGTCGTGTCTTTCAAGATATGGTCAACTTATTGACTTTTCAGCCGCCTTTTAAGCCAGACAGTTTTTGGGCTTTAGTTGGCCTTCTGGAAGCCCATTACGTAAGACGTTTTTGTGTTCTCTTACTTTTTTCTTTGTTATCTCGCAGGAGACAAAGGATTACAAGAGGTTGATAAGGCAGCATTTGGACATCAAGACAATAGAGAAGAAGATGGAGAAAGGATCTTATCTTTCTTCAAGTCTCTCTTTTTACAGAGACATTAAGCTTCTCTTCACAAACGCCATTGTCTTCTTTCCTCCATCTTCCTCCGAATCCATGGCCGCACATGAGCTAAGAACCCTCGTCTCTAACGAAATAAAGAAACGAACTGGAAAATTGGGTCACGTTTTCATCAAAGCAGAGGCTGAATCATCGGTTTCTAGACAGAAATCCTCTGTTCTTCCTCTAGTTGCCTGTAAGAAGAAGAGTTCTTCTTCGAAAAAGGCGTCTCCTTCTTCAAGCTTTAAACAAAAAGATGAGAAAAAATGTCAGGAAGTTTCAGAGGAGAAGACTGTGACTACTACTACTAGTGCAAGAAGCTCGAGGAGAACAAGCAAAGAGATCGCTGTTGTTGCTAAAGATACCAAAACGGGAAGAGCCAAGAATGATAACAAGAAACAAACGAATACCAAAACAGAATCATCATCATCTGATGATGAGGAGGAGGAGGAGAAGGAAGAGACTCCTAAAACAGAGAAGAAGACAGTAGCGATAGCATCGGATAAGAAGAAGAGCGTGGCTGATTTCTTGAAGAGAATAAAGAAGAACTCTCCGCAGAAAGGAAAAGAAACAACGAGTAAAAATCAGAAGAAGAGCGATGGAAACGTTAAGAAAGAGAACGATCATCAGAAGAAGAGCGATGGAAACGTTAAGAAAGAGAACAGTAAAGCGAAACCGAGAGAATTGAGGAGTAACAGTACGGGTAAAAAGAAGGTTGAGGTAGAGAATAATAATAGTAAGAATTCATCAAAACGAAATCAAACGAAAGAAACAGCAGAGGCTACGGGAAAACGAGGAAGGGAATCCGGAAAAGACAGTAAACAGCCAAAGAAAAGAAGCAGAAGATGAATCAGGATCTGTGGTTAGGTATTGTACATTTTGATGTGCCAGAAGTATTCATCATTCCTCTTAACATTAGTGTTTTGGAGGGAATCATAGGTCTTGTTAGGTATTTATTTTCATAGTTACCAGTTTAGTTTCTATTTAACCTGTGGTTTCCTTGTTAAAGGGTATAATGGTTATAGACATGGTGTTGTCTTCATTTATTTGTTTGTTTGATCAAAATATTCACAAAACCTGAAACCCGGTTTAGACTTTGGAAATAAAAATCTCAAAAATCGTCAAATTACAGAGCACTTGAGGCCCATAAAGTCAATATTTATAATTGTTTTTGCCCTTTTTCCAATATGGCCCCTAATAATTTTGGGCCAGAGCTCATCTTATGCCAGAGAAAATTTACAATCAAATGCAAATGCTCAATTCAAGAAATTAGACTCTGAATTTCAACAGTGCTTTTTAGTTAAGACCACACAAGGATATATGTAATTTCAGTGAATACTAGTTATTACTTATTAGCTTCGAAGAGCTTATATTTAGCAACTTGAGTTCTCTCACCAAAAAGACTCATTACATTTCAATAACAATTGTGTTTCAGGAAGGTATTAATTTCTGATACGAGAAGTTTTGTTTGTTTTTCTTTTTATATGCTCACATAGAAATAGTATCAAAATGAAGATTGTTCTTCTTTAAGTAGAGATATAGTTAGTTACCTACGTAATTAGGACATTCTTTGCTAATAGTGTTCCTCACTAGACCTCTTCATCTTTGTAGAACATTAATGTTGAAGATTGTTTTTCTTTGTAGACCATTTTGCCCATGACCCTGTCTGTTATAAGCTATTAACCATATTGATGAATTAGAGATATATTGGGTGAAGCAAATAACTGGTTTGAGGCTTGTGCTTCTTAAGAACAGTTTGATCAGCATTGCGCATGCATATATATAACTGATTGCATTATAATACTTCGGTTTGCTCCCACTCCCTACTAAAAACAACTAGAGAATTAAGTTAGTCAGCAAAGCCCAAATACTAATTTATTTAGAGAACTTGAGTTAATCTCGAAAATACCCTCTACCACAAAAACGAAATTAGCAAGAAACGTAGAAAATTCCACGTGCCAGGTTGGATACTACTTGCCTACTGGGCGGTCCAAAAAGATTGCATGTTAAATGTTTAAATATGTATTACTGCCAACAAATTTTATTATTATTAGGTAAAATACAAAAGTTTCGGAGAACTTTTTTGAAATATCCCATTTTATTGGGCATCCTTGCGATATATCGCAACTTCTGCGGTATTTTTAGAATAAGACAGTTTGTGATGGTTGGCAGTGTTCAAAGTTGCTCCACGGACTAAGCACCACTTTCCTTGACTGTTTCGAGTTTACTATTCAACACAATATAATGCTTAATCTTCTGTTCCAAAAAACAATATGCTTTAATCCATTTTATTGTCGGCTTTATCTTTCCCATCCAAGATGATGTGCTATTTTTTATGCACATTATTTAAACAAATGAACTCGTATTGTAAAATATTGATTTACGAAATTAGTAATCTAATGACCAAGAGGTGTGAAATGGTTGATGTAACATAATATATGTTTCATATATTGTGAATAAGATATATACATTGTCAAAGAACTCTGTATATATGACCTAATCAATGTTCACATATCACAATTTTTTTTTGTTATTTTGATGTTACTCGTTCTTTATATTAAATAAGAATCGATATATTTTGTTATCTGATATACAAACAATCTTTCAAAATACTTCTCAAAAGATCTGCTAACTATTTCAAAATACCATATAACAAAAAAAAAATCTATGAATTAGATCTAATATCATATACAAATCTCTCTGATCAGAATCGGAAAATATTCGTGCCAATGAGCCGCCTGATGTTTATCATTAGAAATTTCATTTGTTATTAATTTCTTCGTAATTTCCTTTAAATTTTGTCGGTCAATTTTCTAATAATAACGTTATGTATATATGCTCCAAACTCCTTTCAAGGTTTTCTCTATTGAATTCTACCTACCCCTGCATGCTTACGCAATGAGAACAACAATCAAAATGAGTTATTTGTTTCTTTGTATATATATAGATAGCTTTTCTATACGACCGTTAATTTAACCTACCCTGCATGCTTAAGCAATGCGATTAATTATGAGAACAACAAACGTTGTTTGTTTTTCTCTAAATTAAGATATATTTATATATATATATATATATAAATACATAATAGCTTTGTTATCCGACCGTTCTAAAATGTTATAATTAATTGGTTTTTCCAGAAAAATTGCAGGCCCTTTTTTCCGAAAAATTACATGGCCTTATAACAAAATAGTATAAAGTTACATGCCCCTTATGTTGGTTGATTAAGGATAGCATATAGTGTCTAATCATCATCAACGCACGTCCTAATGATGTTTACAGTTCGATATAAATTATACTCTTTGTACAAAATTCTTTGTAATCTTAAGAGTTAATTTTATAGTTGTATTAATTTATAAAAAAGTTTCGGACAATTTTGAAAAGGAAGAGTGATACTTTTCCATTTTCGACCTCTCGTAGGCATTTAAAATTTTAAACTTTGGGGAATTATGACATGTGATGAAAGTCCCCGTTACGATTTACTAGAGAGATGGTGAAAAGATTAATCATATATTTTTTTCTTTGTTAAGAGATTTACATTATATTAATAAGTCAGTATATTGACTTAAAAAGTCCAAGTCTTTGCTCTCCTTTTTGACAAAATAATTTAGAAACTCAGGTTAACAAAAAAATAATTTTCTTAACGCAAGTCTTGTATACAAAACTATTTTTTACTCCTTAAATGAATAACAAATTTTGATAAAGATCACATGTTCGCATGCATAATACTTTGATATACAGCTAGAACTCGTTGTTTCTACATTGACACGTAACTTGTCTTTAACCGTATGAAAGATAGATAGCGTTTCAACACTATTGTATATTTACCCCAAATAATAGTGGGACAAAACAAAAGATAATATTAGAAACAAATGTGAGTTGGCATAAAAAGGGTGAAAAAGATAACACTTTTTCTAATAAATTATTTACCACCATTACGTTTACGTGCAGAGCTTAATTTTGAATTTAATTCACTAGGTTTACTTTGTGATATCTGGTTCTCACTTCTCAGTAATGTAAGTATCTCAAATGTACGTTTGCATGTTATTTTCTTTTCTAAAACATGAAAATGAATTATTTCTGTTAAAATTAGTAGATGAAATTAAATTGTTACTTTGGATCAGAACAAACATCGGATGGCAAATTAATCACAACACTTTTGTTTGGAAAATAATAATTCTTAGATATCTTAAAATAATGGATCTGCAATTAGCTAGTATGAACAGTCTCAAAAAGTCTACATATTAAATACAAAGTCTATTTGTTTAAAATTCAAATTTTATAACATAATGAAACCACAAACTAATCATATTACATTTAATTACTTTGGTAATCATACAAAGTTTTTTTTTCTTACGAAATGTGAAATTGATTAAATAAGAAAACATTTACAAAGAAAGTTGGTCCAAAGAAACATATTAGTTACAGCAAAACAGAGTCAATATTAGAATTATAACAGTCGTGAGCTTAGATAGCTGTCAATGAATTTTTGATCTGAACCAAAGTTAAAGCAGTCCTCTTAACTTCTTGTTGTCATAAATCGCAATGACATAATTCTAGACCGAAGAGTTTTGTCGATCATATTAGCAAGCTGAATATGCGTTCAATATTGATTTTTGTGCTTCCTCTCATTGCGTTTTCCCCATAAATAATATATCGTGCTTGAAAAGCTAGCCGAAGGAGAATGTAATTGTTATCTTCATAGGAACGTGTAACCAGATATTAGAAAGTCTTGTTCCAATATGTTGGTGTCGGATCCCGTACACTCAGTTCGGGATCCATAAGGAAATGTCCACATCACTACAACACGGTGAGCTCACAAACAAGTATTTGGAACCAAAAAGTCTTCGCACCCGATGGACCGAACCGAAGAGTTTGTAGAGTATTGACAAAGAGAAATGAGAGTTTGAAACTTGATCGACGAACTGATTACAAAAATCCCAAGTCAAGTCCAACAAGGTTCAAACCAAGACATTACAAAATTAATGACCAAATCAAAACGGATATATTAAAGGAGAGTTAATATATTGATAAGACCATTAGGCGTAATCATTGCATATAAATATGAGACATCTCAAACAAGAGAAGGGGATCGAATCTGAACACATATCAATACAATACAACTTTCTCTTTATTTTTGTCTACTTTGTCTCTACAATTTTATACGCTTTCTTATATATTGTTATACGTATTTTGTCTTGTACTTTTGTCCTTGAGAGTTTAAATCCACAAATAATACAAATACTTTAGTGTGTGAATCCGACATCCACACAATCTTGGTCTGCAGCAGTTTGCAACAGTCATCCAACTACATCCAACCAGACCGTGAAAGAATACGGGCAAGCGAATAATATGTGTCGCGTGTCTCATCTGGCTCACCACAGAATAAACAACTCTACATACATCCCTAATTTTGCGTCCGAGCTCCCGTCGAGAGCCTTCCTTTTATAGCCAGCCAAGAGACGAAGGCAAACTGCGGAAACCATATTATCTTACTCTATTCCTTTACATCACAACGAGTTAGAAATTGGTTCCAGGTTGCAGCAGTTGAGAAAAAAGACAGATACACATCCGGAGAATGAAGCCACAGGACCATATCCCTGCCTGCATTCTGATCCGGCACATCCACACCATTGATATGGCGTTTAATCTCTTCTAGGGCTCTGTTCCGACAGAGCCTTAACATCCAAGAAGAACCTGAAACCACACCCGACACTTTTTCAAATCTCTGCACTCCCAGATTACGAATACCACTTTCACCTGCAATAATCGGCCCATGGAAAGCCAATAATCAAGCCAGAAGTAAGTGTTACGGTCATCACCCATCTCTCGACTTATGAATTCAGCAGCTAGTGGTCGTAACTTTAAAAGTTTTCGCCATTGCCAAGAGCCTAAAGTAAAGTCCTTAGCATCCTAGAAGGTACCTTGTCTGATCAAGTAGTGACGTACCCAGGCTACCCATAAGGATCCTGAATCAGATAGAATCTTCCATATCAAACTAAGGCCAAATACCCGAAATGCCTCATGAATGAGAGGGAGCCCTAGCCTTCCCTTTTTCTTTGGAATACAAACATCTTCACAGGCTACCTTAGACTTAGTATGGATATTCAGAGATCCACTCAAGAGGAAAGCTGAACACATACGTTCAATTTCTCTAAAGCACCTCTTAGGTAAGCAAAACACTGAGCACCAAAAGTTGGTGATACTTACAATGACTGATTTTATTAGTTGAACTCGACCCGCATAAGATAAATGTCGACAAGTCTAACACGCTAATCTGTTTTGGATCTTTTCTACTAATGGCTCATTTTCGAGTCTTGACATTGCTTTGGTAGTAAGTGGCAGTCCGAGATAATGAATGGGTAACTCACATACCGCAAGACCAACGCTCTCTGCTTCTTGCTCAAGATGTTGTTTTCCCCTTCCCGCTGCAAACAGAGAAGACTTTGTCACATTTATATTAAGCCCTGACATTCGTGTAAAATCATTAACTCCAGTGTCCCGCAAAGGGAATGAGGAGAACCATCTGTAAAAACCATGATATCATCAGTAAAACTAAGATGAGATCGATTAAGAGTTTGATATTTTGGATGGATTCCAATGCGTTTTTTCTCAACTGTTTTAGTCAACAAACTAGAAAGAACATTACTAACAATCACATAGAGGTTAGAAGCGAGCGAACAGCCTTCACACATTCCACGGGAGCTTGGACTAGTGCATAGCCCGTAAAGTTGAAAAGATGAATGACCATTGTACTGTATCAAAAGCTTTCGAAATATCAAGTTTAATAGCAGACCGGGACGAAACTGATGGCTTGTGATAGTCTTTAACAAGTTCTGTAGCTAGCAAAACATTCTCCAAAAGAAGACGACCTTCAACAAATGCACTTTGGCTTAACTCAATAGCCTCAGGGAGGTTATTTTTTAGGCGCTGAGCTAGAATTTTAGAGATCACTTTATATATTAAATTGCAGCAAGCTATCGGACGAAAGTCCTTCATACTTTCGGGATCTGTGACCTTTGGTACCAGCGAAAGGATAGTACCATTTATTCCCTTTAGCATAAAACCATAAAAAAACGATTGCACCGCAGTAACAAAGTCTTTTCCTACCACCGACCAAGCCGCTTTAAAAAACTTCACCGTAAAACCATTCGGGCCAGGCACTTTATTTAACGGCATTGAGAAAATAGTCTTTTTTATCTTCTCCGCATGAATGGACTGAATCAGTAAAGCATCATCTACAGTAGTACATCGGTATGAAACCACCTGCGAGATAAAATTCACCGTCGGAACCTCAATATCTCCAGGTTGGTCCTGCAAAAAAGTATTATAGTAATTGACAGATTCAGCCTTGATATTACACAGTTATGCCAACCATTCACCATTACTTGATCTAAGATGCTTAATAGAGTTCTTAGCAGCGCTACTCTCCGCTATTCTATGAAAATAACTTGTGTTCTGATAACTGAACTTTAACCAATGAACTTTAAACTTTTGACGGTAAAACTGTTCCTCAATAGCTGCAAGATGATGCCAGCGCTCAGAAGATTTCGAAACCGCAGCAAATCTCGAAGATTGAGGGTTGAGAAGAGCAGCATTATATTTTTGACATAAATCTTCATATGCAGCTTTGACACGAGAAGGGAGATCACCATATTTTTCTTTGTTTAGCCGTCGTAAGTGTTCTTTTAGAAGCTTTAGTTTTTTGTGAAGCAAACTAAGGGCTGATCTAGAGTGAAATAATGGCTGTGTCGATTACCAAATATGAGTTACGACGTCCAAAAACTGAGGGTGCAAAGTTAAATGATTGAAAAATTGGAAATGACGCTTGTTACTTGGCGGTGGAGCTCTTATTTGCACCCAAAACCTAGTGTGATTTGAGACACTCCCCATCTCAAAAGTTGCATAAGCATATGGATAATCCCTTAACCAACTACCATTTACTAGAGCACGGTCTAACTTCTTACTAATGGGGTTGTCATCCTGACTATTGGACTAAGTAAATGTAGGACCGACAAAAGATAATCTACAGACCTCGAGTGCTCTAAGGGTGAGAGAGTGACATTTAAGTCACCTACTACAATCCATGGGCTTCCAGTTTGAACACAACCCACTTGAATATCACACAGCTCCTGTCACAATATTCTCCGCTCTGATACAAAGTTAGACGCGTATACAAAGGAGCAAACGAAGAACTCACCCATAGACTAAAACTTAATCCAACATGTGATCTGTTGAGCACTCATATGAATAAGATATACATCAACATTCGCAGACCAGCAAACCCAAATTCTCTTTAACCGATTATACATATAATTCGTGATACACTGCAATCCAGAAAATGTGGAGTCAAAAATAGTCTTACAATTATTCTCTTGAACATGAGTTTCATGTAGATAGCCCACAGAAAATTTTTGTGCCTTCATCCACTCACGAACAATATTGTGTTTACGTGACTTATTATATCCACGCATATTTCATGCAAAAGTCGACATCATTAAAACTTCTGAAAAAAAGCTTTCTTTGTATTAAGATGAGGACGCGCTTGGATCATATCCATTTTATTCAGAATAAGACGTCGCAAATTATTGATTCTGCCTACGTTTTTAGTTGCACTCTTCGAATTATACAACTTGGCCTGATTCATATCATTATCATTCTCGTCACTACCACCAACTTGTTCCTCTACTGTCTCCGCTATCTCACCACATAATAAACCATTCTGAATACAAAGTCTATTATTTTTAAAAGTATGACAAAAAAAATTGAAAATTCAAATCAAAATAAAAATCGAAATTTATATTAAACACCCGTTCATAAATTTTTAATATATCAATATATCAAACAATAAAGAAATATTAGCGTACTTATGTGGACTGGTAATTGCATCTTTGAAATTTAAGATAAAAAAGATTGTAATTTTTAAAAATTGAAGATTGGTCAAAACTCGAAATTAAAATCAATCAGTCAAAAGAAAAGATCACTCTAGCAAAGGGATCTCGCCGGCACTGTATTAATTGATGATATTAAAGTCTGTGTTTTTATTTAATTTTAGTAGAAGTCAACATAGGAGCAATCTAGTTGGTTCAACATCACACAGCGCAAGACCACAAAGCGACTATATATTATTAGTTTATTTCATATTTTTCACATTGCTGCAAGCAGATTATTTGACCAAAAAAAGAGAGGAATGAATTGACGGTCAGGATACGTAGACGTAACTAGTTGGACTAGATGATGTATGAATTTTCTACGTTCCTTCGCATGATTAAATCCCTTCGCCTATATATACCTTCACATATCTCATCACTTCCCTCACAACTCAACTATCTCCACACTCTTTCATTGAGAAAGAATATTAGATTTATTCGTTTATTTATTTTGCAAGAAGGAATAAACCATAATTCGTTTTTCATTCTTTCACATTTGAAAAATTAATCATCAGCTTCATTCGATATTAAGAAAAAAACCACAAAAGATCTTCACATTGGTATACTACTGTTCCTCTTATATATCAAAGTTATGTTAATGATTTTTTTTTTCTCTAATGATCATCAGTTGGCTCATAATCTTGTGTATATGTTTATGCAGATTTAGAGGTTTCTCCAAAAGACAAAAAGCTTATAAATCATTTACAACAATGACGCAGTAAGTGATCAAACTTCAATAAAATGATACGCCTCTGCAAAAGTTTATCCTTAGGCAAAACAGTTTCTGATAATTTTGTGTGTTAATTAATTTTAACAGAAGAAAGAACATTTACTCAAAGAAAAACTCGTTCGGACGGTCTGATTTTCCGGAGGGTTTCCTCTTCGGTACGGCCTCATCGGCTTACCAATATGAAGGAGCCATAAACGAAGCTCCTCGAGGAGAGAGTGTTTGGGACACATTTGTTCGCAAATATCCAGGTATATATATATATATATCTCTTCATATTGTATTCAATTATATATGATATTCATCAAACTAACTTTAGGGAAATAATTTTTTTTGCAGAGAGAAATTGCTACTCTAACGCGGATCAGGCAATCGAGTTCTATAACCATTACAAGGAAGATATCCAGAGAATGAAGGATATTAACATGGATGCTTTCAGATTCTCTATCTCTTGGCCTAGGATTTTGCCTCGTAAGTTTTCTTAACTCATAAATATAACCATTGTTTTCTTGATGATCTTTCAAATAATTCAATAGATTTAATCCTTGTTTTTTGTCCATATTACCAAAAATATAGTTGGGAAGAAAAGCAAAGGAGTGAACAAAGAAGGAATCAAATTCTATAACGATCTCATCGACGAACTCCTCGCTAATGGTATTTAACTAATCTATCTTTTATATATATACCTAATCTCCTCGATGGACATATTCTAACATGTTTCATATATATATGTATGAACAGGAATCACACCCCTCGCTACTTTATTTCATTGGGATACTCCTCAAGCACTTGAAGATGAATACAATGGATTTCTAAGCGAAAAAGCTGTGTAAGTGGATTTTAACAACCTATATATATTAGTTTTTTATTCTACTTTTTGGATCGATGTCTCTAACATATGCATAAAAAAAACTATCTTCCAGCGATGACTTCAAAGATTTTGCGGCCTTGTGTTTCGAAGAATTTGGCGACCGTGTGAAATTGTGGGTCACTCTAAACGAACCATGGGTCTATAGTATTGGTGGTTATGACACGGGAAGAAAAGCGCCTGGACGTGCCTCCAAATACATGAACGAAGCAGCCGTGGCTGGAGAATCTGGCCTCGAGGTTTACACTGTTAGTCACAATCTACTTCTGGCCCACGCCGAAGCCGTTGAAGTATTCAGGAACAATCCCAAAGTATGGAAACAAAATAGTTGATTTCTTTTTGATCAGCACTCTAAGTCTTTAAGGACATATTAATTGATAACGTTTTTGTTTGAATCACAGTGTAAAGATGGCAAGATCGGTATCGCTCATTGTCCCGTATGGTTTGAGCCTTATGACTCGAACAGCCCTGATGATAAAGAAGCATGTGAACGAGCTGTGGAGTTTATGTTTGGCTGGTGAGTGGTTTAATTATATTTATTTCTTGATAATATATATATATAACCAAATTCAGTTATGTTTTTTCGAGTTTCTAATAATTTTTTGGGTCTATTTTTAAATGAACAGGCACATGGATCCTACGGTGTACGGAGATTACCCTGAAGTCATGAAAAAATTGATCGGAAAAAGATTACCATCATTTACCGCAGCCCAATCCAAGAAGCTTAGAGGATCTTTTGACTTCGTTGGGGTGAATTATTACAGTGCTTTCTACGTCAAAAGTATTGCTGAAGTGAACCATGACACGCCCAATTGGAGATCAGACGCACGCATCGAATGGAGAAGTAAGTGGAATTTCATATAATACTAACTCATATCATATTAGGGTTTCTATTCATTTTTTGGCTCCAAGCTCTTTTGTTACCGGTTTCTTTTCTCACAAGTTTTCAATTTCTATTGGTACAGAACAAAACAAAGCAGGACAGACATTGGGTGTAAGAGGTGGTTCAGAATGGGACTTTCTATACCCTCAAGGACTTAGAAAGTTTCTAAATTATGCCAAAAATAAATATGAAAGCCCAAAATTTATGATCACCGAAAACGGTAATAATTATATTATAAGCTCTTTAAAAAAAGTCCTACTTAATTATATAAGGGATAATAGTTTACTAACTCTTTTTTGTTAAAATTGTTCAGGACACTGTGATATAGATTACGAGAAAAAACCGAAACTTTCTAATTTGATGGATCTCCAAAGGACGGAGTACCACAAGAAACATCTCCAAAGCATCCAACAAGCCATCCAGTAAGTGTATTCTCTAAATGGAAAAAAAAACTCCATTAAGTTTCTTGACTCACTAGAAACTGTATTGTGTTGAAACCCTATACTTAGTTTCTTACTTACGATGATCATTGTTTTGTTGCTCAGGGAGGATGGGGTTGTAGTTGAAGGATACTTTGCATGGTCGTTACTAGACAACTGTGAATGGAACGCCGGTTATGGAGTTCGATACGGACTGTTCTACGTCGATTACAACAACGGGCTAAAACGTTTTCCGAAAATGTCAGCGATGTGGTTCAAAGAGTTCTTGAAGAGAGAAGAAGAAATTGAAGAATCAGAGGAAGAGGAGTACGTGTTGAAATCTGCAATGAACAAGAAGAGATTTTTATTAGCAACTGGTTCAGCTTCATGCTTTATTCCTAAAATGTCTGAATCTTCTAAAGCCCTCGAACTATTCTTCTAGATTTCTTTTCCTTTTTAAAATTATATTTTTCAAAAAGCTTTAAAGCAAAGCAAAGTATCTTCAATAAAGAGGGCTTTTAAGGGTTCTTTGCGGCTTTAAACTTTCTTCCGTTTTTGGTCTTCTTTGTTCTTGGATTCAAATCAATTAAAATAACATATAAGGATTATATGTATCAAACGGAAAAAAAAAAAAAAAGGTTAAATGTTCAAATTATGCGTTCGTTGGTTTAAGAAAGGCATCCTTATTTCACGCGCCGGGATCTTATAAAAAAAATATATTTTGGTGGATTATATTATACTAGTATTAAAGTTCATATGGATAATATTAATGTTATTATTATTTTTTAAATGTAAAAATTGTGTGAATTGGTTTTGCAAAAATAAAAAAGAAAAAAAATAAAATTGAGATTTATGCCACATGTCAGATGGAGAGACTATCAATTATTAGAAAAATAATTTGTGATTTATTATATAAAGACATATATATAATATTGTCTAAACCTTCTACTGCTATTGAACCCACGCTGGTCCGGGGTTTTTACGACACGCGCAACTGATGTACGTGGGTTTAATAGCAGTAGAGTGTCCCGATAATAACGTGTGGGCTCTATAAGTTAATTAAGACCACAGCATTTATTTGGACTTTGACGGACCCAATCCCATAGGCCATAATCCCATGATTGACTATTGTTATACAAGGATTAAACAATTTATAAACTGTAGATGGTCTAAGATGACTGATTTTTTTAACTACCAATGTATGAATGGGCTTCATTGTGAGGCTTAAATGTACAGAAATATAGCGCCTGTTACCGAGGCCTTTAAACGAATGTCATAAGGGAATGTTTTGGGCCCATATCTTTCATGGCCTATTTCGACATTCCAGAAATGGGGTAATAGGACTAGTATTAGTTTTATTTTAAATCATTTCCACGTTGGTTTTATTTATATATATATATATATATATATATATATATATTTTTGACGTTGACCAGAATAATCGTGCCCACCCGTCGTTTCACGCAACAAAACCCTCTTCGAAGCGAATTTATATACGAAATATATACAATTTTAAATTAAGAGACTAAACCAAAATCAAAGCATAGAAACTTCAAAAATAATGCTCAAATGTGTTAAAATTTCTAGTAAAATTTTGACATTTTCATCGTTTTATTTTATGGTCAGAAGAAATTTGTTATCGTTTTCAGAAGGAGCTATGAGCAAATATGTTTTCTCAATTCTCACGTATTTGCTTTCGAATATTTTTCTTGATGTGATGAGTCAGCTTTTTTGAAGAATAATTTGAGAGGATAAGGTTTCTTGCAACAATTAGCAAATCGTATAAACTAAGAAACAATTACTAGTAAACAATGTTGCTAGGTGCTGCAGTCTCTCTCTCCCTCCAACAAGTCTATTTATAGATACGAGATATCAAATCTAAACATTTCCCTTTCGTCTATAAAGTTTTTCACAACCAAATTTCATTATAAATCAAAAATAAAAATTGAATTTAGATTTTACAATGAAAAGTAAATTTCTCAGTATACTGTTGCTCATTACTTTGGCCTGCATTGGGGTTTCCGCCAAGAAGCATTCCTCAAGGCCTAGATTAAGAAGAAGTGATTTCCCAGAAGATTTCATTTTTGGATCTGCAACTTCTGCTTATCAGGTTTAGTTCTTTTCATTGATTCCGTTAATTTCATTTTTTCTCTTTGTTAAATTTCTCTAACTTCGCAGTGTGAAGGTGCTGCTCATGAAGATGGTAGAGGTCCAAGTATCTGGGACTCCTTCTCTGAAAATTTCCCAGGTTGTTCTTCCTAATCAGAAAACCCTAATTGTTTTGGATCTCTTTAAACATTCAAGACTTAAAAGGTTGGAATTTGGTTTTATCTTGTGTTCATTGGAAATAAATGGGTTTTTTGATGGTGAACCTTCTTGATACTTCTTTCATTTTCTTGATATTAGATTGTTCAATTAATGTTTTTAATAAATATTGTTTGCCTTTTTTTCTTTTTCTTTTTCAGAAAAGATATTGGATGGTAGTAATGGGTCCATTGCAGATGATTCTTACAAGCTTTACAAGGTACTGCTTAATTCACCATTAAAAAAAAAAAAAAAAGTCAATTATACATCCAACGTTACATTTTCTTCATGAAAAATATTCTTGGAAAACCAGGAAGATGTGAATTTGCTGCATCAAATTGGCTTCGATGCTTACCGATTCTCGATCTCATGGTCTCGGATTTTGCCTCGTAAGATATCGATCCGATTAGATCTTTGTAAGAGTTGTTATATTCATTAGAGAATTAGTAAAAATGTTCTCAATTTGTTTATTAGGTGGGACTCTAAAGGGAGGAATCAACCAGGCTGGAATCGACTATTACAACAACTTGATTAATCAACTTCTGTCTAAAGGTAATGATTCTCTGTTTCTCAGTCTATGGTAACATTAGAGGACTTTTGCTTTTAACACAAGTTGCTGAAATCTTGGTGATGTTTAGGTATCTATTCTTGCCAAAACCCTTGAAAATTGTCAAGAACACAACATTTAATGTTTTTTTTTTTTTTTGTAATGTTGTAAATGTGTTAGGAGTGAAGCCATTTGTCACACTCTTTCACTGGGATTTACCCCAGGCACTCGAAGATGCTTATGGTGGCTTCCTTGGAGCCGAGATTGTGTAAAGTTCTTTTATTTAAGATCACGACTTTGCAAAGATAATAAAAATGAGTTTTTTTTGTTGTTGTTGTTGTTGTTGATCTTTTGGTAATGAAATAGGAATGATTTCCGAGACTATGCAGAACTTTGTTTCCAGAAGTTTGGAGATAGAGTAAAGCAGTGGACGACACTAAACGAGCCATTTACAGTGGTACATGAAGGTTATATAACAGGTGAAAAGGCACCCGGAAGATGTTCCAATTTCACTAAACCTGATTGCACCGGCGGCGATGCAGCCACCGAGCCTTACATCGTCGGCCATAACCAACTCCTCGCTCATGGAGCTGCCGTCAAAGTCTACAGAGAAAAGTACCTGGTACGTTTTCTCTATTTCTGATCTACACTTTTATTGTTTGTTTGTGTTTGAATTTAGTATTTATGATCCTAACTAAATCGTTTTGTTTGTAAAATGAAAATGTATACATTGTCCTTTTGAGTCCCTTACTCTGTTTTTGCTTTAACTCTGTTTCCGGTCTGCTCTGTTTTTACTCTGTTTCTTGTCTGCTCCGTTTTTACTCTGCTTACCGTTTGCTCTGTTTTACTTTGTTTCCGCTCTACTCTAGTTCTACTATGCTCTGTTTATGCTCTAGTATGTTTCTTTACCGTCACAGTACTGAGATCGGCTTGCCCAAGCCGGTAAAGAATCTTAATTTTGGTTACCAAATCCTCATAAAAGGTAGACTGTTGTAAATCGTGACAACATTTCCCTCCTAATATTTATGTCCACAGGCAACTCAGAAAGGTGAAATTGGTATTGCCTTAAACACAGTATGGCACTACCCTTATTCAGAGTCATATGCTGACCGGTTAGCTGCGGCTCGAGCCACGGCCTTCACCTTCGACTACTTCATGGAGCCAATCGTCTACGGTAGATACCCAATCGAAATGGTCAGCCACGTTAAAGATGGTCGTCTTCCAACATTCACGCCAGAAGAGTCTGAAATGCTCAAAGGATCATACGATTTCATAGGCATAAACTATTACTCATCTTTTTACGCAAAAGACGTGCCGTGTGCGACTGAAAACATCACCATGTCCACCGATTCTTGCGTCAGCGTCGTAGGTCCGTGAACCTCATGGCCTCCTGTAAATTGACCTTTTCTCGAATTAATATTTGAAACTTACATCGTCATTTAATTAATTATTATTTTGTAAATTGTATTAGGTGAGCGAAATGGCGTGCCTATCGGACCAACGGTACGATTATTTTATTCAGCTTTGTTTAGTCAAGAATTATTAGAACAATCTCCCTATCAAATTAAGATCTTCATGATATATGGTTGAAGTTAATAATTCAAAAATCTATATAAGTTCCAACTACATATTTAGCTATTAATTTGACTATTATAATTATTTAATGTGATAGACTTTGATTAGAAAATTTGTACGTAGTGTTTTCCTCTTTTAGTAGTAGTTGAAGTAGAATCTTAGACGCTAAAAATGAATTATTTATCCAAAATAGTTGTTAACATGTGTAATGTATATAATCTATGATTGATTTCAGGCTGGGTCGGATTGGCTTTTGATTTATCCCAAGGGTATTCGTGATCTCCTACTACATGCAAAATTCAAATACAATGATCCCGTCTTGTACATAACAGAAAATGGTAAATCATATTATTCAATAGACCTTTAACAAAACGAATAGTATTTAATAGATTTTTTTATTAAATATACTCGAGTTTTCTAGACCAAAACTAGTACAGACTGATTCATTTTATTTCGCGTCTCTTTTTATAAAATCATCTAGGAGTGGATGAAGCAAGTATTGGCAAAATATTTCTTGACGACGATTTGAGAATTGATTACTACGCTCATCATCTTAAGATGGTTAGCGATGCTATCTCGTAAGTCCTCTTTTCCGATAACATCTATAAATATATATATGGGGTGCCCGATCGGTATTAATCTTAAACCGATCCAATTCAACCAACACCATACTGAAAAACTCGAACCAAAAAAACAAAAACCAATTCGATTGTATTTTTTCCATATCTGAACTATCAAAACTGAAAAAAATTTATATATATTTCTAGAAAAAACATAAATTTAGACCAAAACTGTCTAAACCGTATTGTTTTTAAAGCTTTCAATTTCTCTGGAGAAAACCGAAATCTGAACCGAAATGTTCTAAACCAAACCGAATGGTAGTTTTCGTTATTAGTTTCTGAATATCATATAAACTGAAACGTTCGAACGCAAAACTAGATTGGCCACCCCTATAATGTATGTATTTTAGGCTCAAACGGAGGCTAAAAACGTTTTTAAAAATTATATTTTACATAAAATGTAGGATCGGGGTGAATGTGAAAGGATACTTCGCGTGGTCATTGATGGATAATTTCGAATGGTCGGAAGGATACACGGTCAGGTTCGGACTAGTGTTTGTGGACTTTGAAGATGGACGTAAGAGGTATCCGAAGAAATCAGCTAAGTGGTTTAGGAAATTGTTGAAGGGAGAGCATAATGGGACGAAGCAGCAGGTGGCTGTTATTTGATAAATCACGAGCCATTGGTTTATTTAGTCTACTATTCATTGTCTGCACAATACGTACTGTTTCTTTTGGATGTACAGAAAATAAACCTTTTAAATAAGAGGTGGCTTTGTTTGGCTGTTACTAAATTTAATATTGGTAATTTTGGGCTTTCGTTAGTTTCCAGACCAAACATTAAAAAACATTGAGTTTATATTTTAGTCTCTAAATTTCGAAAGATTGCATATGCGGTTGACTGTAACGAATACATCTAGTTCGATTGGTTATGTGTAGTTGTAACTTCTTTTCTTTTGTAAAACATAACTGCTAAAACCTATAAAAGATTGTAATATAATTACATATATCATTAAACTTTTTTCTTAAAAATCGCATCAAAACAGTGCCCTATATATTTAAACACCACATATAACTAATATCTTTAAAATTAATTGTTTGAACAAAAAAAAACTGATGTTATAAGGACTACGATCAAAGTCATTTAAATACCGAAGGATTGGATTCTTGGGCCTGGGCACGTTAAAAAATCTAAGCTCGTTATGTTATTATTTTTTTTGAATAAAGAATATAAGCTCGTTATGTTAAAAAAGAAAAAAGAATATAAGCTCGTTATATTTTATTTTTTGTCAAAGAATAAGCTCCCTATATTGCGATGATAGACCGCCATAAAAAAATCCAGATTTAAATCTAATCAGTTTGTAGTATGGATGTTGATGTTATGTTATATCATATTGATTGGACTTAATGCTATACTCCTGGTTTAATTGCTTCTGTCCCTATTCATGCAATATATGAATATATAAGAGGTAAAACATCCGTGTTGTCTTTCTTTTTTTTTTCAACAACTTTCACTATAATTATAGAAGTCAGGAATGTTGTTTACATATGTGTCGAGACATGCGGATCGACATGAATGTTTCGTGCCAATTTATCCGCAATTACATTTTTACGACGAAGAACCAACAGTAAGAAAAAAAAAATTATCTTTTTCATCTTAGATCGCATCCAAATAAATTAAAAACGCCGGTCAATCATTTGGGGAGGTTGTCATTTTCACCAGATCTGAACAATCTGTCAGGAACCGTATTTTTCTTTTATCTTGTCCTATCATGCATTTCATTGTCGAGATGAAAGTTTCTATCTCTGCGTGTTGTCAAAAAATAAAAGTCAGACATGCATATGTCAATTTTTGGTAGTTGTTCTCATCTCGTTCTTGACAACTGGACGTCATAAAATTGGTTCAAAGACTTTTTTTCTTAAACATGAATTATATTTTCATTGGGTAATTAGTTTTACATTCGTGAAATAAAATCTATTCAACTTACTATTATACTTTTTTCTAAAATAGTTATGATTTTTTTCATACAATATACAAAAATTAACAAAATACATGCTTATGTTGCTAGAATTTGATTTGGATGTTTGATGCATCTGTTCTGGTTATTAATTAGACTTTGCTTTGTGTGTTTCATGCATCTCGGGTTCAGTAAATTCACCAGATGCCAGAAGAAAAAAACTCATCGTATACAAAAAAAAAAAAAAAAAACATGGTGCAAACGAAGTTGAACATAGATATATAATACAAATTTGAAAAATGATGATAGATATAAACTTTTTTATATAACATACACATTTTCACATATTTTCTCATTTGTTTTATTAAACTTTACTATTAGCTCATAAATGTAACAATATATAATTTACTCAATATTTTCAAAAGTATATATATAAGATACAATAATATGGATAACTATTCGAAAAGGGATAAGAGAAAAGAGAAGAAGATATAAGCCCATCTCCTTATGTTGGAAATCTAGTTGTTCTTATACAAATATATAATTTCTTAATAGGAAAACATGTCACTGCCAATTAATTGTTCTCATCTCTTTTTCTCTTTATGGGAATGTGATAAGGACAACTGCTCATATCTCTTTTTTTTTTTTCTTTTTTTTTTTTTTTTTTTTGAACATCATATTTTCGTCCTCTAATTATTCTCAAGGGCAATTGTTTTCCATTCAAAATCTTCACTCAGTAAGAAGGAAATCTTTGTTGCTGTTTTAGTGTCATTCTTACCAATTACCTTCTTAAATTCAGTGCATCTGTATTCAAATATCCAAAAGACGCCGGTCCATATATAAGGAAGGATTGTTTCTAAGTCTTAATTAAAATCTTATCACAACTTAATTGTTCAAAATATTATGAAAACTTGTTTCTCTGGTATATCCGGTAAAACAAAAATGACACAGAATAAATCAGCATGATTTTTGGATAAAGTTGACACGTACTATTTACCAAATATAAAATATTTCTACTTACAATTACTTATAAACATGTCTCAACAATCCAATTTTCATGTAATTCTTTTCAGGACACATCTATTAAAACTGGTACACTAATATGACAGAAAAGATTACACATGACTTACCAGTTAGCACAAAAACGAAAATTATAAAAATCTAAAGAACTAATGAAATCTTTACGTTACACATGTGAAAAAATCGTAACCGTACCACGTAATACATGCACTCTTCGCAAGATATGTCAACCGTGAACGTAGCCATGATGTTGACCACATTCAACACCAACATTAATTTACACACAAATATATACATATATATATACATAATACATGTAAGTGAATCTGAGCAGTAATCATGGGACTATTCAGAGAAGACGATGGTGAATGTGAGTAGTGATCACGGGCACATTCAGAGATATCGATGGACAAAAAAGCTCCTTTGGTTGTGTAAAAAGTAGTAAAAACTAAGAACCCAAAATGGAATATCGAGACCTACATGCATAATAGTCTTAACTCGGAAATAAATATTAGGTGATTAAAAAAATACTATTAGTTCTCTCTCTATCTAGATATGATATATATGTCCAAACATTTCCACGTAGATGACGTATATTACCGTGGAATATCCTCTATATAAGGAAGAGAATATCGAGTAAATCTAATCACTTAGGAATCTCAATATAGACCCCAAAAAAAAAAAAAAAGAGAGAGAAAAAAAATGGCTAGGGGATCAAGTTTCTTCATCATCCTTTCGATCGTCTCATTGTTAGCAAATACGATTAATTCTCTAAAATTAGATCGGTATAGCTTTCCTGATACTTTCATTTTTGGAACAGCTGCTTCAGCGTTTCAGGTAATTTTTATGATTATTAATCTGTAAAATAGCAAAATGGCTATGTGATTCTACAATTTTAGTCCGTCAGAAAAGTAAAATCACGATTTAAATTTAATTATTCAATAATTTCTATTATTCTGTTATTTTGATTGATAAATCAAATATAAAACCCTGTAATTTCGCAGTTACAATTAAAAATATATATTCACTTAATAATTTTATTTTAATTGTGCATTTGTTGTTTCTTTATACAATTTGATCCATTTTGCAGTGTTATGGTCATATTCCATAAGTCATACTAGAATAAAATAAATAGTTTAAAAATTAGTATCTTTTAAACGTTGTATTAATTTCTTTTTATAACAAAAATGATGCGAAAGATTTTTCGTGTAATCATCTAACTATCCAATTTCAATGTTTTCCTTATGCTTACGGGTAATTGAAAAAAGCTGTTTAATTATAAAACATGCTCTTTTGGGTCTTTTTTTGTGGCTATATATGCTCTTTTTGGTTTAAAAAAAAAAAAAAAAACTAGGTAAGCCGTAAACTTAATTGTTACACATCTGGGCAGCTGGATTGAAAGGGAAAAACGCTGTTCGAGTTTCAATTTTTTTTTTTTTTTTCGAGTTTCAAGTACTACGAGAAAAATCAAATATATTATTTGCTGACGTCTACCGATCCTGACGTTCTGTTTTTTGTTCTTTTTCTCAAATGTTCTCTTCTTGTCATATAAAGTAGCTTGCATAATCCTATTAAAGTTATAATGTTTGATTAGGGGACAAAAGAATATCTACTTTACAAATTACATAATTTTAGGAAATATTTGTAACGTATTTCGACCATTCTTTCAACTTAACAAGCAAATACAAGAACTAATTAATTCCGAATTATCTATCAAGTTTCTTTAGTTTCCAAATTACATTCCTTAAATACATATTACAGTCTTTCGTTAAAAATTGTTCATGTTGCATGTCTCATTCATGTTTTGTAGCCTTGCGATGAAATAATGTTTTTTAATTGTAATATATTTATGCAGTACGAAGGTGCAACAAAGGAAGGTGGCAAGGCTCCAACTATATGGGACCACTTCAGCCGCACTTATCCAGGTATGTATGTCCGATAACAAAAAAACTACGGACCGATTTATTGACACTCCTATACCAACAAGACCATATTTCTTCTATTGAATATTTGTGAGTTGTAACTAAAAGCCCATGATTATTTTATAAAATCTTTGACTGCAGAAAGGACCAAAATGCATAATGCAAATGTAGCAATTGATTTTTATCATCGTTACAAGGTACTACCTATATAATCAGCTTTTTTTTTTGTTTATTATTATTTTTTTGTTAAAGATAATCAGCCTATTTAAAATATACTTTTAAAACACACATAAAACGAACTACCATATCAAATGAAAAATGAAAAAAGGTTATTTCAAAATTTTGTAAATAATCATCAAAAATCAAATGAAAACAACTTTCGAAACAAGTCAATATACTTTTTTGAAAAGTTGGTACACTATATTTGGAGTCTTGGACTTGTACATAGTTATCATTTTTTGTTTTGGTTAATCAATATTTTTTTATTAATTTATCTTTTGGTTAATCAATATATATTTGTTTATTTATCTTTTGGTTAATCAATATATTTTTTCTAATACGACAAAAACAAAACAGGATGATATTAAATTGATGAAGGAGCTAAACATGGACGCTTTCCGATTCTCAATCTCGTGGTCCAGATTAATTCCCAGTAAGTTTTAACTCTTTTTTTGTGTTGATAATATTTTTTTTTCTTACTAACGAGTTATGCGGTGAATTTTGAATTATTTATAGGTGGAAAGCTAAAGGATGGAGTAAACAAAGAAGGTGTACAATTTTACAAGGATCTCATAGACGAACTTCTTGCTAATGGTACGATCATTAATCCACTAGTTAATTAAGTTAAAATTCTATAATTAAATAAAGGTTTGGTTATAATTTAAATAATCAAATTATGGATGTCACTGTCGTATACTTATTATATAGTCTGATAAACATGCAGGCATACAACCTTCAATGACGCTCTATCATTGGGACCATCCACAATCTTTAGAGGATGAATATGATGGCTTTTTAAGCCCTAAGATCGTGTAAGCCTAATTAAAATATTTTAACTCACACATAAAACGTTGTTACTGTAGAAACGATTGATTTATTTAATCTTTTATGGTTTTTTCTTAAAACAGAGAAGATTTTCGAGATTTCGCAAGAGTTTGTTTCGAAGAATTTGGAGATAAAGTTAAGATGTGGACAACGATCAATGAACCGTACATCATGACTTTTGCGGGTTACGATCAAGGTAATAAGGCGGCTGGACGATGCTCGAAATGGGTAAACGAAAAGTGTCACGCTGGCGATTCGAGTACTGAGCCTTACATTGTTTCACATCACATTCTTCTTGCTCATGCCGCTGCAGTAGATGAATTCCGGAAAAGCAAAAAAACTTCGCATGATGGCCAAATTGGGATAGTATTGTCACCAAGATGGTTTGAACCTTATCATTCCGACTCTATCGATGATAAAGAAGCAGCTGAACGAACTCTTGCCTTTGAAATTGGATGGTATATAATTTGAACCTAACAATTTTAATACCTTTTATAAATCACAACGAATATCTTAATTGTTATTCTATATTTATATAGGCATCTTGATCCAGTGGTTCACGGAGATTATCCAGAGATAGTGAAAAAATACGCGGGAAATAAATTACCTTCGTTTACCGCTGAACAATCAAAGATGCTAACAAATTCATCAGATTTTGTCGGAGTAAACTATTATACAGCACGCTTCGCTGCTCATAATCCTCACATCGACCCTGAAAAGCCTCGGTTCAAGACTGACCATCACGTCGAATGGAAAAGTAAGTAATGCTAGTTATTATAGATTGATCCATCATATTTTTGATTAAGCTTAATTATAATGGTAACCTAAACACGGTTTTATAAAAAAAATTTGAAACAGCGACCAACCACAGTGGCCACATTATCGGACAGGGGGTATGTACTTACTTTTTTTTTTTAACTATTTATTTCTAAAATCGTTAAATAATGTCATCCTAAGATATCTGGATTTTGTATATTTTTACCTCAGGAAGAAAGGGGCTTATTATTGTCACACCCCGAAGGCTTGCGAAAAGTTCTGAACTATATCAAAGATAAATACAATAACATGCCGGTCTACATTAAAGAAAATGGTGAGAAACATTTTTTTTGTCAACTAGAAATTCAGAAAACGTTATTTTGTATCTGAAACTCTGAAATTTTTAGTATATAATGTCTTTAACTCTACAACGTAAATCATTTCTAGCACTGAGTTTGAATGAGTTTGGTAGTACAAAAATAAATGTATTCTAAAACCTGTTAAATCAACTGATTATTTACATATATTTTTCTTCAACTTTTTAATTAACTACGACCACACGTAGACTAATATAGTTCATGATGTATTTATTGAATTGCAGGAATCAATGACAACGATGATGGTACAAAACCGAGAGAAGAGATTCTAAAAGACACATTTAGGATTGAATACCATGAGACACATTTCCAAGAACTTCACAAAGCTATAGTGTTAGTTCTTGATCTTTCTCACAATATATATCTATACGTTTCAATTTAAATCAAATTTTTAGTTGGTAAAATATAAATATGTTTATAGGGAAGATGGGTGTGACGTAAGAGGATATTATGCATGGTCATTGATGGACAACTTTGAATGGGAACATGGATACACTGCTAGATTTGGTCTTTACTATGTTGACTTTGTCAACGGTCTCAAACGTTATCCAAAAGATTCGGTGAAATGGTTTAAGCGATTCCTTAAGAGATCGGTCGGTGACACTAAAGAAGAGAAGGTGAAGGAGATATCACGTGCGGCGGAGGGGAATAAGACTCTATACAGACAAGTGGGTCTTGAAGAATCGGCGGGATTCTTTGTACCTTTCATGGCGGCGAACCAATCGAGGAGAGAGGAGGAGAAAAATCGTTGCTCGTTTGATTTTCCTTATAATCATTTTGGTGTTTTACAAGGAATAGAGAATCCATCGTCATTTTATTGATTTCATATCCTTTTGTTTTCATCCCTTATGGTTAAATATGTAGTTTGTTAATAATTTAAATGGGTGGAAATATATGAAAATATAAGAATTTAGTCAAAATGGTGTTATATATGAAAATTAATTTTCGTAAGGAAAATAAACGAATGGAGCTATTGGGTGGCAATGGCATGATGATGGGTGGTGCCTTTGTGACTTTGTGGAATTCTTTTTCATTTTCTTTTGCGATTTATTTTGTAATTTTTCTTCTCATATATTTCAAATATCCCAATATTTTTGTATTATTTTGTATTTTCAATTTAAGTTAGAACTTTATATTAAAAAATGATTGCATATTTATACAACTAAGTATCATTGTTTGAACTCAAAAAAAAAGTAATCATTGTTCTTATATAGTTAAAAAAGTAATTATTTTTCCATTTTGTGTGTGTTTAGGCTACTAAGTTGGACGATTTAAATGGTTAATTAGACGTTTTAGATGAGCTATTACAGCAGATTAAACAAAAATCATAATACTGTTATCTTTAAAAATTGTTTACTTCTTTTACTTTTTTCTTTTTTTTTTCTCTGTCGTCTTACTGTTTGTATTATACGTTATTTATTGATAAAATTGTTATATTGTATTGTATCACCCTCTTTTATTGCTAACTAATTGTTTATCGTACCACATCTCTTTCATAACGTCAGCACAATTCACCACGAAATGCTGGATCCCTATCTAACAGGTGTCTAGTTGTGGCTTTCTTAAACATTATTAGCAGTCAAAGACGACAAAAGCCGTCTGAGAGAAAAGTCTTACTAGATTTCTTCTGCTTCTCATTTTTGTCAACGATACTTATTGCTTTGCATAAAACATTGCATCAAATTCAAAAACGTAACAAGCAGTTATAGGTAAAACGTATAGTTAGACCAGAAAACCTTATGATTTTATATTTTATTCCATTTTAATTCCCTTCACTTGTTTAGTAGAATTTTGTTTTCTTCTGTAAGATAGAGCCAAACTCACTGTAATTCTGAAAGCAAACTGGTCCTGATTCGTGGTGACGTGTCTCGTTATAAGATTGGACTCGAGTTATTACAATGTGGCCAAAATCTATATTGTGTCGTGTTTTAAAAAATGTGGTGCTTTTTTTATAGTGATAGACTTACATAGAAGAAAAACATCATTTTACGTTTGGCTTTTTTTTGAAAACTTCCTAAACATCATTTATGTGCATGGGACAGCTTTTGTGGCTCTAAGAGCAAACCCATTAGTTATACTAATGAGAGTGTCTTAAGAATTAATCAATATTAAATTTAATTATATTTTAATTAAAGAGGGGCCATAAAATTTTTATCCTCTATTAGTGATACTAACAAGGATGTCTTAAAAAGAGTAAAAAATAATTATTTATTTAAAATATGTTTTAATTTAAATTTATAAAATAATAAATATTGGGTTAAATGTATGGAAAAAAATAAAACTATAAATTATAGTTTTAGAATATTTTATAAAAGACATAAATATATTACATTATTCATAATTTTAAACATATATTACAATACGTAAAAAAATACAAATACAAATACAAATACTAATTACACTTTTTGAAAATCAACCAAACAAATTAAATTTGAAAAAGCAAACATGGATTCAAGTAACAACTAGACTGAATATAAAAGTAGTTACCTCCTTGATTCCCAAAACATATATCTGATGTTGTGTATTAAATGTGAGGATCCACTTGTACTGGAAGATTAAACGTGATTGAGAATGGACCAGGGGTAGAGCTGTTGCACCTGCATCCTGTATAAGCATCCCATGTCACTTGGAATCTTAATCTCAGGCACTACTCCTCAGATGCAAACTCTTCCCTCCCTCTGAATCTCACATTTGATCTTATCTATTAACATCATTAGAAGATAGCATTTTGGGTCAAAGTCACGGATAGTGAAAAGAATGCAACTTTCTTTTCATGTCATTGGTCATTATCAAAACATGAAGAATCCATTTTGGTTTATAAACAGGTGGCAGAGAATTAGAAGGAAATTTCGTATTGAGACGGCTCTTTCCACTATCCAACAACAGTATTATTAATGAAAGGACATCATGAAAAAAAGAAATGCGAAGGCGAAGGCTTACTTTGATTTTTCTCAATGGCAGGGAGAGAGACTCTGAAGATGTAGGCAACTTCGCTAACGCCAATATCGACAAGACCGACGGGTGGCCCAGCAGAGCCTTGCTTGGAAGTACCAGTGAAAAATACATGAGATATCACAATTAAGGACGAAAAAGAAGAAGATAACAATCAAATCAAGCACAAAACAAGTTCAAAGATGTAAAGCAAAGATGACCAATAAGACATTTCTATACAAGCAAGTAGCAAAGGTTTAAGACTGGTTTAATCCTTTCAATCCCCTAATTGTTTCCACCATTCCTTTTCCAAAGATTCCAAAACCATGGAATTCGAAGTACATAGGGAAACAAACTAGGCTGGATCCATGAACAAGAGTACAAATTTTGATGAACCAAAGTTTGAGCTAGGTTTCTCAAATCATGGAGAAACCAAAAAGTGGAAGATGCGTCTCATAGTACGAATCAGTCGAATTCATACACAATCTAAAAAGCTCAATCAGAGGTCTATGAAATTAATTTCTCGATTCCGTGCTTTTTGGCGTTCAAAAACCCTATAATAAGTAGAGTTGAAGAACCAGAATCGAAGTAGGGAAGCTGGAATTAAAGGAGAGACAGAGAACACCCAAAATAGAAGAAACCCTAATCTCGATTCTCTACAGAAAACCCAGGAAAGTTCTCAAAACGAAGTCATTCAAGTAGATAACTAAACAAATCAGAAACGGAGAAGAAGGTGGATTTAGGGTACCTAAGCGAACCCCGGTAAGTCTCCGATGGTGTTGACTGCGAAGCTTCGTGGAACCAAATGTTGAGAGATTTGAATGGAGACGGGAGAGAGAGATTCTAAATCGGAGACGAGAGAGATCGATTGTGAGGAGAGGAAGAGGAAACGCCGACATAAATTTTTTTGAATCGGAGAAGAGATTGTGAATGGAGACGGGAGAGAGAGATTGTGAATCAGAGACGGGAGAGAGAGATAGATTCTAAATCGGAGACGAGAGAGAGAGAGATCGATTGTGAGGAGAAGAAGAGGAAACGAAATTTTTTTTTCTCGCAGCGAGAAACATAGCCAATCTCTCTACGCCACGTAAGGTATCTCGAAGTGTCTTTCGTGTCTTCGTAGAGACTCGGATCTCTCATGTGTAAGCTTTTTTAATTATTTTTTAAAGTTAAGACCCCTCCCTAGTATATGCGTTGGAGATGGTCTAAGGAGTTAACTGTTTCTACATGACCTCCCTCGGTCATGCTTTGTTGGTTCCGATCTGTTTTGTAGTGATTCGATCAACCACGGCTCAGTTTTGTTACTTCAACATCAATAAATACATTTCTGTAACTAAAAAAAAACATTTAATTATATAATTTGTTAACTCAGGGAACTCTATAGTATACGACTTGATCTCCTGTATGTATGTGGTGTAAAATCATCAATTTGAATAAAGTAAACTAAACCAAACAGAATAGTTAAAAATCGATTTAAAATGAGTTTTATTTTAGTAAAAACATTCCTATAATAAATTCGGTTTTATATTGGGTAAACAAAAAAACTCATAACCGAAACGGTAAACATTCCTAAATTGCCGATTCAGTTAATGTACCAGAACCATAACCAATAAACCGGTTTGGTTAAGTTTCGACCGGCTGCGTTTAGAATAGCTAGTTTTGAGCGCGGAGAGGTTGGAGACGACGGAGATGGCGGTGAGACAGAAAGCTATGGCGACGTTGCCGAAGCTGATTCGAAGCATGAGAAACGAAGTTACGAAGCAGCCCAATCTTGTTTTGCCATCTCTCAAACGAGCTTTCTCTCTCTATGATCAGATCAATCTCATCGATAACGTTCCTGAGGATCAGCTCCGATTTCAGGAGTAAGTAATCATTATCAAATTCCCTTCAATCTCTCTCTCTCTCTCTCATTCATGCTCCTAATTTTAATTTTCAGTAATTGGGTATGTATGAATCGATTAGTGGTGCTTTTGCAGGTTTGATGAGACGAGTTTTACTGTGAATGGGGTTAAATACGAAGGAAGCTTGCTCTGTGTTGGGAATTTGCTAATGTCATGGAGTCCTCGTAACTTCTCCGATATCACAACTGATAGGTATCATCATCTCTCTTCTCTTCAGCTTACTTATCCAGAACTGGTCGAGAAAGTAATGATAGGTTAGGGTTAAAGAGATGCAGAAACTGCGTAAAGTTATCATCTTTCATTGTTTTCAATGTGCTTTAGTGTGATCTTGTAGCAGGTTATCTGTTTATTGTGTACTCATTGCAAAACAATTTACATATCTATTCCATGGATGCAGCTTGTCAATCTTCCAGACAGTTCGGCCAATTCCAGGTATACTATACATTAACATTTGTCATCTTGTTTTGTTCCACGCTCCTTAACCAATTTTATTGTGCTTGAAATGGATCGTTAAGAAACCATATGATACGTATGCTTACACCATATTGCTAGTGGCTAAAAAGTAAAAACCTTTTGCACATATTGAATTGTATCATCATTGGTTTTTGACTCTTTCTTTTCTGGGGTTTTTTCACAACACTCTCTAGAGCTCTTAATTGTCGGGTGTGGAAGATACAACCAGCTACTGAATCCCCAAGTCCGTCAGTTCGTAAAGTCAATTGGCATGAAGCTAGAAACAGTTGATTCTGTATGTCTTTTCCTCTTGCTTTGTTCTATTCAAGTCCTTGTTCTGTTTGTTTTGGAGAATTTGTCTGTGCTTATTGATTAACGCTCTGTTCTATCCAGAGAAATGCTGCATCAACTTACAACATACTGAATGAGGAAGGCAGGATTGTGGCTGCTGCGTTGCTTCCTTATGGAGTTACATCGTAAGAAACTCAACGCCTCTGGAATACTGTAGAACAAACTTCGAACAACTCGAGTTGATCTTTATAGTTGAAACACCAAGTTGGTCTTGTCTACTGTAAATGAAATGTTTAAACTCTTTATTTGTGAAACTTTTGCAAAAGAATCAAAATTTCGATCATTATCTTTTCAGAATAACCACATTATTGCAATATTGAAACTTTCATTGTTTCACAACTTTAATTGGATTGAGCTTTATCTGAAAATAGAAAATAGTTTCCTGCTTTATTTCATTGGTTACATGGAAAGTTCTCTAAGAACACACTGAAAACTCAGTAAAGAACCTAACCACAAGCACTTTTGTGATTAAAACATAAAAGATACTGAAAAAAATGTTGAACCGAATTTTCGTCGTTCTTCTAACCATGGTACTCTCTCCATGTTTTTGTTCAACTTATGTACTAGATAGCTAGTTAGACTTTCAACTTTAGCTTAACTGTTGAATTGATCTTTCGTTTTCTCAGCAAAAGATCATTATCTTTCAGTGATACTCAGCTAAGAAGATCATCATCTTTAAGTGGTACTCAGCTGAGAAGATCATTCGAGCTGGTAAAGTGATTAGATCTCATCGAATACTCTTTTATGAGTTTGGAGAAGAAAGAATCTTCTCTCTGTAACAGTTTTGCAGGTGAGTCAAACTCTGCAATTCGTCCTGCTCATGAAAAAGTGATTTAGACCTCATAATTATGTGTGTGATTGTATGTGAAAACACATGTATATTGTTCTTACCATCACTCAGAACCAGAACATGATCACTCTCGATCACTGTGTGGATTCTGTGCGCTATAGTCACCACTGTTCGATCTTTAAACTCTTGACTGATGATCTTTTGTATCACACCATCTGTTGCAGAATCAACTGAAGCAGTGGCTTCATCGAGCACCAGAATATTGCTTTTCTTCAACAACACCCTCCCAAGACAAACTAACTGTCTTTGCCCTACGCTCCAATTTTCTCCATTTTCAACCACTGTTACATACATTCAAGAATCTTAGTTTTCATTGTCCAAGAACATAAATTAGTTTTTTTCCTCATAATGATTTCGGAAAACTTACCTGTAGCATCCAGCTTCTCATCCTTTGCACGAATAACTTCTCCCAATTGGCATTTATCAAGAGCCTAAATATCACATTGTATTAGAATATTTGTCAAAGTAAATCAGAGAAAATTTTGCAGGTTTCTTACCTCCCATATTTTGCGATCAGTGTACTGAGCTAGAGGGTCTAGATTTAATCTGATTGTTCCATCAAAGAGTGCTGGATCTTGAGGAATAATCCCAAGCCTTGATCTCAGGTCATGTAGACCTATCTTGGTAATATCCACATTATCAATAACTATGGTTCCTTGACTTGGCTCTACAATCCTAAATAATGCCTGAATTAAAGTTGATTTGCCGCTTCCTGTTCTTCCTACAACTCCAATCTTTTTTCCTCCTGGAAACTCACATGTGATGTTCTTCAAAACAGCTGGGAAATGTTCTGCATAACGGACCTGGAACAAAGACATCTCAGTATTGAGAATCTTGGATAACATCTGTTTCTATGAACTTGATTCTGAATTTTCACAATCATATGCTCAAGAATAATGTATTAACATCTACTTTGTTGTTTACCTGTAGGTCTCTGAAGACGATTGATCCTACATTTGGCCAGTTATCAAGAGGTCTGTGATCATCAATTACTAGAGGTGCTTCACTGGGGATTTTGGAGTACTGAAGAATTCTTTCTACAGAAATCATCTTGTTTTCTGCATTGCATATGTTCCATATTACTGTGGCTTGTAGAACATTCAGACTTAAGCCATATGTGACACCAAGACCAGCAATACCTGTAAGGAAAGATGAACATAAAGTTTGAGTTCTGATCCCGTTAGAAGAAGTATTTACTATTTTATGATATATGAAACTTACTTGGATTGATGACACCTTCAGGGAGAGTCACAAGTAACACTAAGGAAAAAGCAAAGACAAAATGAGACAGCAAATTCAACCTGAAGGAAAGCCACTCCATTGCTGATGCAACATGGAACCATGGCCTTGAATGGTTATCAATTAGAATAAGGTTTGAGCTAATGAATCGATCTTGTTGATCAAAAGCACGTATTGTTGTTGCACCAGCAAGCGATTCAGCGAAATGGTGGAGGATTGGAGCTCTTTCTACTCCTGACATGCGTGACAATTCTCTAGCTGTTGGTGTATAATATCTCTGAAGAAAACACGCGAAAAAAAAGTAAGCAAGATTTGTTGTATCATTGTCAAGAAATTGGATTTGTTTTCTCTCTTACCTGGTAAAACACGCAAGCTACTGCTACTGGAATGAAGATGACACAAACTTGCCAAGCAACTTGAGACATGACGAAGATGGTTCCAACAATCTGAATGATCGAAAAAGCACACCAACCTAGTTTGACTGCCATTTCCAAATCCAGGACACTTTGATCTGTGGATGCCTATTATAAAACATGAAAAAACCAAGGTATTTTCAGGCTTGATTATTAATTAAAAAACCATGGTTTTTGTTGGATTGATTCTGGTACTTAACCCTGTTCAAGATTCTTCCTGTTGGAGTTGAATCGAAAAATGACATGGGAGCTCTGAAAATGCTGCAGAGCATCCTTGAGAAGAACGTCTCTGCTGTTAGAAGTCCACCTATCGCGACTAGAATAGTCCGTGCTAAAACACAAAGTGAACTTCCTGCAGCAAGAAGTGCATAAACAAGTAAAATCCGATCCATTCTTAACTTTGGTGTGGATTCAGCAGTTGGAGGAGCAGTCCATGCCATCCAGTAATTGCTAGCAATCTGTAGCATTTGGAAGCAAGACTGAGCCAATATTATGAGTGGCACAAGCAGTCCGCCTTTTACCGTTGTTAAATATGCCAAGTAAACTTCTTTGCCAATTACTCCTTTCTCTGTTTCTTCATCTTGCACTAGCTTTGCTTCTTTCTTTTTATTCACTGTTGAGATGTTATGCTCTGAGTCACACTGTGTCTGTAGACTCTCTGCAATTGATGCTGTGTCATCTTTTGATTTCTCTTTGAAGTTTCTGCTTGACTTTTCAATTGATAGGATCGAGTCTAGAGCTTCGTTGTGAGCTCCTACAAGAACTTCAAAACCTATGTTTTGCTTTAGAAGCTCTTCGAATTTGCCTGCTTGCATCACTCTTCCGTTTTGCATCACCTGGTATATAGTACACACACTAATGTTAATGGAATCTAACAACTTCTTTTGCATTTGCTTATTATAAATGGCGGTTTCTCTTTTACCAGGATTAGATCTGCTGCTGGAAGAAACTCGACTTGATGGGTAACGTAAAGTACAGTTTTTTCTTTCAGTATTCCCATTAAGCATTCCTGCAAAACCAATTAAAAAAATGAACATTGTCAATTGTGGAGTTTTAGGAGAGCAAGGTTCAAAGATTACACAGTTTCATGAACATTATTATACTTCAAAGAGTTCTCTTCCTGTATGAGCATCAACAGCGCTAAAAGGATCATCGAGTAGATATATATCAGCGTTCTGATAAACCGCTCGAGCAATCTGTATCCTTTGCTTCTGACCTCCACTCATGTTTATCCCTCTCTCTCCAATCTCTGTCAGGTCTCCATTAGAGAAAAGCTCAAAGTCCTTTATCAAAGCACATGCTTCCACAGTTTTCTCATACTTCTCGCTTTCATAAATGCTCCCAAACAATATATTATCTCTTATAGTCCCGCTTAGTATCCATGGCGATTGAGGAACATAAGCTTGTTTACCACTGACTCTGACTGTTCCCTTCAGCTTCTGAATCTCCCCTAAGATTGAAGAGAGTAAGCTTGATTTTCCTGATCCTACAGGTCCGCAAATCGCCACTTTCATTCCACTTTTTACTCTCAGTTCTATCTCATCCAGAGTCGGTCTGCTTGGCTCAGGTTCCCAACTGAATGCTCCATTTTCTATTTCGACACTTAGTTCTGTATGATCGTTTGAGGAATACTCAACTGCATCTTTCTGAGTCTCACTTTGTTGAAGGTAAGAAGCTATTCTATCTGCAGAAACCTTGCTCTGAACAAGCGCTGAGAGGAGATCAGGTAAACCGAAAATCGGACTTTGTAACATTTGAAACGTTGCAAGAGCAGACAAGACTGCTCCAGCTGTTAGCTTTACTCCCATTAACATACAAGTAACAAAAGTCACCACAGAGATCAATGAAGGAGCTCCCCAAAGGATGAAAGTTGTGAAAGCTTGTAACCTCAAAGACTTCCATAAACAATCATACTCTTTCTTTCTTAATGTTTTGACCTTGTTGAGGAATTGGTGATCCCATGCTTGAAGCTTCAGAATCTTCATGTTTTTAAGAATCTCTGAAGTTGCTTTCATTCTATCATCTTTGGCATTCATGATATCTGATTGGTAGTTTCTCTGAAGCCTTGTCAGGGGGTAATTGCAAGCCATCACCATTAAAGTTGTGACCAATGCAGCTAAAGCTCCAAGTCCCAGATGTTTTTGCAAGATATAAATCGCCGAGAAAATCTGTATAGGTAACATCCATATGGTGTTTACATACCAAATGAAATCAGTAATTCTCTGAACATCTACACTCATGTAGTTGATGATCTCTCCGCTCGTGTGGCTTTGCCGAGATTGACTCGATAAAAGTAAACCTTTTTGGTATATATGCGATATCAAAGCTGCTCTAAGGCGTAGTCCTAGCTGACGAGCTCCAAAGATCCATTGTCTTTGTGTAACTGTCTCGACGATTTTCGCACTTAGAAACCCGAGTGCAAGAAAGTAACCATGGTTTAAGCTCTGGGATTGTTTCTCACTTAGAAACTCTACAAAGTCATTGATGAGATATGGTCCGATGTAAGCTGTGCTCGCGTTTACAACTGCGAATACCGCGTTGATCGCTGCTTTCCTCCAGACATATCGAAGAACCGACTTATAAAAGAAAGCATTCCCAGGTCCTTCTTTTTCTTTGGTGGTTTTCAGTTTCTGGTCAAAGGCATGAGAGCAAAATCGAGCGGAGTCTTTTACATCGATGTCTGGTACATCGTCTTTTTCGAGAGGTCTCTTGTATCCGAGGGTAAACAAAGGGTTGATCCATGAGAAAGTGATGCGTTGGAAGAGAGTAGCGTTCCCATATGGAGAAGTAGAAGAAGGATCTTTCTTGTTCTGCTCAGTTTCGCCACCAAGTAGTAATGGCTCTGTGATTCCGCTGGATTCAAGAAGATGAAAACCGGTTTTCCCTCTGATTGAAGGAGCCAGCAAGAACAAGGATGCAAGAAGACCAGTCAAGTCGGCATAATCCTGAAACCCGAGAGGCTCGTGTTTCGCGGTTATGATATGAGCCTCAAAGGCAAAGGATAAGATGAAACTACAGAGCCACCATGACCTTAACATCCAAGGAAACTTAACAAGCCTCTTTTCTCTGGTCTTCACCACAGCAACAGAAACAATCAACCACGAGAAAGCCTGCGAAATCTCAGCGGAGAAGACAGAAACAGAGGAATCACACCGTGACACCACGCTGTCTCGAACCAGCAAAAGCAAGATAAAGCAATGAGTCCCTAAGATCGAAACAGAGCAGATAAGAGATATGTTGTAAGAAAAGCTCTGCTTCACGGTTATGCTCTGCTTCTTCAAGTCTTCTTCTACATCATTAGATCCTCTGTTTCTCACTACACCAAACCATTTCAGTGCCAAATGAATAATAAAGAAAGCGAGGAAGGTCACTTGCATAGCGATGCTTATACGTTCCTTCAAGCAAAGCGAGTTTTGTTGCAACCATTGCGTTCTCAGGAGATGATAACCCGTTTCTGCTGCACATTCCAAAGCAAACACAAGCAGGTAAAAGGAAGAAAATATTGAATTAATAACAAGTTTTTCGGTTTATATAAATATATATATATATATATATATATATATATTTAGTTTCATGATCATGTACCGTAAGTCTTCAGTAGAAACTTTTCAAGTAAAAGATATCAACTTTACCTGCGGAACCAAAGAGCTTGAACATAGCTTCTTCGCACCGAGCGTGTAAGTGAGAAGCACTAGAGATGATTGGAGATGATCAAGTTCATGTTTTGTTTTCAGATGGAGTTGCAGAAGCCGGAGAGAGAGAGTGTGCGTGTGTGAGACAATTTTTTAGTTTAAAGTGAAAAGTGATGCCAGCAACAAAACAAAACAAAAACCCTATTGAATGATTGAAATGTTTGGGAACATTGGAGAAAAACAAATTGATTTCCCTTAATAATTACTCGACAACGTAAAATATACGTATGCCGGCCGACCAAAACTAAAATTATAAAAATACGTATATGTAAAACGAATATCTTTCTTAGTTTAAAGTATTGTTTTGAAAATGTGACTTTTCAAATCAATTTTCTAATTTCTTATTTATCAAAAACTAAGAAATTTAAAAAAAAAATTTCAGTAACATGCATTATGGTGATGGTGTGACCGTACTAACACTAACACTACTAATTTTTTATAATTATTACTACTATAACTTATGACATAATGAGCATAAGAATATTAGATAAAACCTGTAAAATTGTTTTTGGGAAAAATATATTTTGGAATCTAGTTAAAATAGCTGAATTCTAAATGAGTTGAAAAATTAAGCAATATCACTCTTATTATTGTGTTTAATGATATGGTCACTAAACTATACTAGATAAATTTACTATTAATGATGTGGCCCTTGAAAAACATTAATGAGGCCTAAAGTTTTTGCTTTCCCTGCCATACGCAAGTGCCGGCCATGTAATACCTTAGATAGTTAGATGATCCGGCTTTTCATTAATAACTAAATAGTTTATGTCGAGATTAACTTGATTTGTAATGGAAATATTACGTACTACTGTAATCGCTGAGTTACTTGGATTTATTTTTGTTGAGTAACGGAAGTAAGAAAACACATAGTAATTTCAAAATATAAACTCACGTGTAAATATCGTATTGATGAAAAGTATATACGAAATAATCAATATTAACGAATATAGTATAATCGTTGAACTAGAAACACATTTCTTCGTAGAATTTTGATTAGACTTGGTATTATTGAAAGTTTTGCTGTTTAGCGTAAGGATGTACGTGCGTGTCAGATTCGTAGAAAACGACTTCCTTGTATGAAAGTTTGGCTCGACACTTTTGGAAAAGAGCGAGTGAGAGAGATTCCAATTCGATTTGATTCCAATGCTTGCGGTCCTTATCCACTAAATTGTAGGTGGTTGGGACCATATACGTGACTGCGATATTACACAGTATCTTTCAACTGTATAAACCAATAGTGTATAATAGAGTTAATCTGGCAGTATCGTCAAATCATCATCACGCCACCATAAAACCCAGTTAGGGTTCGAACTCCTTTAAAAGTTCAAAGGAAAGTAGTAGTATACAACCACAAAACTTGATGACAGAAAGAAACAAAAAAAAAACCTGTAGTAATTGTTTTCTTCTAATTACGTGATTATTTATCTTTTTTCTATGATTTTTTGTTGTTATAATTCTATTTGCCATAATAATTTCTTAAATTGCTAGTTTCAGTGCCAGACCAGAAAAATATTATTTTTTAAGCTTTGATCGAAGTGATATGACAATTTGTTTTTTTTTTTTCTTTTTTCAACAAGTGATATGACAATTTAAACCAAAAAATAGAAAATGGTATCCAATTTTCGCCGCGAGTCCCACCGTCACTCCCACTAATTGTTGCATTTGCATGTAAGCGTGGAAAGCATGGAGTCGATCCACTAAAGAATTAATTCCTCAATAAAATATTTTGACTTCCTAAATATCATTGTTAGTTACTTTAACCCCCACAAAATATATATATATATATATATATAGAAGGGTTGTTAATTTAAGTATAAGAATAAGAATACGCATATACGGATGCAAGATTCATATATAACATCAAAATTATAAAAAAACGTTGAAAATTGAGGTCGATTAAAAAACAAAAGGGCATGAGATTATGTAAGTCGATGTCTTTTGGCTCATTTTGGGAAAAAGGCCAAAACTATAAAAAAAACGTTGAAAATTGAGGTCGATTAAAAAACAAAAGGGCATGAGATTATGTAAGTCGATGTCTTTTGGCCCACTTTAGAAAAAAGGCCAAAACTCCCCCAAACTTTGTTGCTTTATGCGTTGGCTTTACAAACATTTGATCTGTGCCGGAATACACATGAACTATATGTAAATTTGAAATTACTCCTTGAACTTACATTACTCGGCTGGATTACACAAATATGGCTTACGGAGTTAATGTTCCGTTAACAGACGCTTAGGCATAAAACGACAGAGTTTTATTTAAAACACAAACGCCACAAAACGACGTCGTTTTTTGAATTAGAGGTTTCTCCAATTTAGGGTTCATCGTCACTTCTATTTTCCCGCAAAAGTCGACACATATCGAGAGAGAGATGCTGACGGATTAGGACTGAGACGAGAGACGAGAGACGAGAGAGGGTTCATGGTCGTAAGGAGTGTTACGGTTGCCATTAGTAACTGTGGAGAGATAACTCTAGGAAATCGGTTTTGTGGGACGTTTTCTTCATATCCAATCATCGAGACATACTGAGAGAGAGAGAGAGGCAGACGGATAAGGCTTGAGCCGAGTGACGAGAGACGAGAGAGGGTTCTGGGTCGTCGGTTTCTGGGACGAGAGACGAGAGAGGGTTCTGGGATGTCAAATAATCCGAGCATGAGGTAATTAGAAGACACAAAACTTCTGATTTTCTTTTAATTATGTAAAATTCGGTCTCAAATGGTGTTTGTTGCCTCTTACTTTGTTAGATTTTAGTTGGTATGATAATTTTTTGTTACAAATTTAGTTAATTAGATAATGAAATTTGTAATGCCCACCATGTGTTTGATAAAATGTGCAAACGATTACTAACCATTTTTTTCTTCCAATTCTTATAGTTATGACGAGGAGGATGACATTATTACGTTCACCTGTTACTATGATGGCAAATTCAAGAACCTGGATAGGAAATCCTACTACGATGGTGGTAGTGTTATGTTGATCAAAACGAAGGCTATATACTTGTTTCCTGAGATGATTAAGCAGCTTCCAGTGAGTTTGTATGGACAAAGAGTCTGGTATAAGTTGCCATTTGATGGGCAGGATGATCGAAAAGCAATTTCCAACGGTGATGAAAACTTCAAGAAGATGTGTTTGACTGCTGAATGGTTCAAGCATGGCATAGATATATTCGTGGAACCTGATATAGCGGAATATGTGCCTGAAAATGCGAGTGATGGAGGAAGAGATGATGGTTTGGAGTTAGAAGAAGAGTTAAGAGTGGAAAGAAATGTGGCTGAGTATGTCGATGTTGACTCAGAGTATGATGAGTATGCGACCCCAGTGGAATCAGGCGGTGAAGATGATGAGACTCCCCACTATGTGTCATACGCAAAAAGAAGTGGTATTTTGCAGTACATGCAAGTCTTTGATAACTTAGAGGCATTCAAATCAGCGATTGTAGAATATGTGTTGAAGTCAGGCAGAAATGTGCATTATACGAGATGGGATAAAGACAAATCAGAAGTGAAATGTGCTGCAAGTGAACATGGAAGTGAAGGAGATAAAGAAACTGATGGAGTGGTTCCAGAAAATGTAGAAGCTGCAGAAGAGAGACCACCATGTGCCTGGAGTATTTACTGCTCCTACGAGGCACCTTTGCTGAAGAGCATTGGATTTGATACAGCTAGAGCATGATGAGCAATACTCAAGGCTGAAAGACTACCGCCTTGAGCTAATCCAGTAAGATCTCTTTTATGTTGAATTTTCTATCTCTTTTTGTTCATATTTCCATTACTAAAACTTTTTTCCTTTCAATAGATCGAATAAAGATTCAACTGTGGAGCTTGAAACATTCGAGAATGAGTCAGGACTAGATGTATTTCATCGGTTCTATATCTGTTTTGGAAGGATCAAGAAAGCTTGGAGTAAATCTTGTCGACCAATATTTGGGCTTGATGGCTATTTTTTAAAGAACACTACAAATGGTCAATTTTTGGCGGCTGTTGGAAGGGACGCAAATAATCAGATGTATCCCATTGCATGGGCTGTAGTGGAAAAGGAGAATGAAGACAACTGGAAGTGGTTTATTGAGAAGCTAAAGTTTGATTTTAACTTAGGAGATGGCTCTGGCTACACTATCATCTCAGATCGCCAGAAGGTAAATATGATTTATGTTGTTCATTTGATTGATTCTGATATTCAGACTTGATGAGTAATCTTGTATAATTGATTTCAGGGTTTATTGCTTGCTGTTTCTGAGTTGTTGCCAGACGTTAAGCATCGAATGTGTGCAAGACATATCTATGTAAATCTGAAGAAGAATCACCCAGGTGGAGCTGACATGAAGGGCTTGTTCTGGAAGCTTGCGAAAAGTTACAACAGCGCACAGTATGACAAAAATTTGGAACGGCTGAGACAATATGACATGAACGTCTACGAGTCGGTGATGCAGAAGAATCCAAAAAACTGCAGTCTTGCATTTCTAAAGCCAACATCTAGTTGTGATGATGTAAGTAACAACATCTCTAAGTCTTTCAATAATGCCATAAATCCTACAAGAGATATGTCTTTGGTGGAGATGTTAGAGACTATTAGGAAAAGATCAATGTTGCGCATGGATACAAGAAGGAAGAAAGCGGGCAAGCACAAAGGAAAATACAGTATTACAGCGATGGAGAAAGTGGAATTTGAGCTTTCTAAAGTTAAACACTTTCACGCATGGCCTGCTGGTCCTGGAGAGTATGAGGTTAAGGAGAAGAATTCATCATACATTGTTCACTTGGGCATGCATTCTTGCACATGTCGGAGGTGGGAGATGTCAGGAATTCCTTGCCGCCATGCTTTGAAGGTGATTTCAGACAAGAAGTTGAATCAAGAGGACTTCATATCACGTTGGTATCTGACTTCTAGGTGGAGAGATGAGTACAGTGCATATATAGATGGGATTAGAGGCATTAACTTTTGGAAAAAGTCTGGGCAGACAGAGCTATTGCCACCACCGAGAGAGATCAGTCGAGGTAGAAATCGAATTGAAAAAAGGATCAGAGAGAGGAATGAGTCACCAAAAAAGAAGAAAAGCAAGGCAAACGAGCAGGTTAAGGAGGTAAACCCTTAATGGAGTCGAGATGCTGCTGACCGCAACAATCCTTATTAATAAGTACTCAAGTATTCTCTCTCTATCTATATATATTGATGTGACGGATTTAACCGGTCTTACTAGGGCCGGATGGAACCGCTTTTACTAGAACCGATTAAAAATACGCTGTGCTTTGTCAAAGGTCGAATGTAGTTCTTGCGTATGTGAAATTATACGGACTAGTGTACGGTTATCCACTAAAATATAAAATAATACATGTATATATATTAATATATACCTGTCTGCTCCGGTCCAGCCTTGCCATCATTGGTTATATAAGGGCCGGTTCGAAATTAGTTTATGATTTGTCAAGGTTTGGTTTTTAATTTGTATGACGTTAAATATGTATACTACCCAATTTAAAATCTAAACGGTGACACAGTGACAAACTATTATAAAACAACTATAATATATGTCATGCTCAAAAAGATACATATGTCTACAAAACTTTAGAAATCACGTCCCAAAAAAACTAGACTAAATAACTCAAAGGAGGACTAAAAACCAGGCCGGTTCACAAAATTTTTGTCATCTTAACATGTATTTTTCTATTTTTTCTTTGTCCAATATATATATATATATATATATATATATATATTATGTAACTATAATAATTTCGTATGAAATGTGTTGTCATCCAACAATATGTACGCATATGTTAGTGACTTCCATGTGAGTTTCTTGGCGGTTTCGGTCCTTTTTCTTCTTATGTTTAGCTGCGTCATCAACTTGCTTTTTTCCTTAACTTGGGAAAAATACAAAAGCAAAAAACATTATAAGAAAGATCCGTGATATATACAGTAGCAAACCATAAGAACAATTCATGAAGCTTTAATTTATTGTCCACATTCATTGCACAGATTACTAATCATATGAATTTAAGTTATACTAAATCTGAATATACTGTAATCTTAACTAAATGCATGTAACTAGTAGTCCATGTTACGTATGAGGGCTTGGGCTTGGGCCTGGCTGCTATGAGCAAAACGTCGATACAGAAATCAGATGAAAGCGCATGAACTTTGTGATACAGTTGTGACTTGTGACTAAAGAGAGAATGGTTATCAAAGATTTTTCCTTATTTATAAGTGATAACAAGATGTAGATTACATTTAAAAAACAAGGCTTCTCCAAACCTGATTCAGAAGTTTAACTTCTTTCCGGGGAAACAAAACTAAAATCTGATTCAATTTGTAGCACAATTTTCGTAAATAATCGGTATTAATTATCAACACAAACTTCTAGATCACATTAATAAAATAGTAACCACTGTTATATCCTTATGTTATAAGATTATAAAGTTAACGTAATAGAAAAGCGACCACATCATAGCAGCAATTACCAAATAAAAACATTATCAGAAGAATCAAAAAGCGTACGTAAAGGGAAATGAACATAGACACATATCTAGTAAAGCTCTTGATTTATACTATGTCGTATAGGAGGAGTTAAGCTAAAATATTAAAGTAAACTAGTAGTACGTAATAAGTCTGACACGTCAGAGAATCAAGGAACAAAGAATTCGAAACTAGAGTACGCTGGCGGACCCACATGTAAAAATGTGGGGTCAGGTGATTGATCTAATTTTTTAAAGAAAACTCACTTTTAAATAGTGTTTATTAATTTAGAAACAAAACTAAACCTTATGTTTTGCCCTAATTAACTTTTCCAAACAGTATCTATGTTTTTTTTCTCCTCTTGCCTCTTCAACTCCTCTTCTCCAATCCAAATTCATCAAGTCTTTTTGATTAACAAGTAAATATAGATTTCAAATTTTAAACATTTTTTCAGTTTTTAAGTTGTTAGTTTTAAAACTCTCCATTGTTATTTGGTTTGAGTTCATAGGTTTGATAATTAGGCTTAAAGGTTTTTTAAAAAACATGATTCATACAGAAATTTTTATAAATATTAATTAAAAGACATAGTTGTTACTTTGTTTGTCCATACATTATATATTTTTATTAACATACTTAATGTTTTTCTAATTTTTTTTCAGTTTAATCAATGGAAAAGGTTTTGTTGAAAAGAAAGGAGCCTTCTTCATCTCAAAGTGATTTAGATGATCTACCATGGGATCCAGCTGATCGAAAAAAGATATCTGAATATCATTCAAATCAAAGAAATGAGGTAATTCGAAGATATTGGATTAGAGGCCCTTGCCAACCTCGTGGTCATATTTTTAAACAAAAATCGATAGGAGGTGTAATGAGGCGATTTAATCCTGCTTGGTTTGATCAGTATAGTAACTGGTTAGAGTATAGTGTTAAGAAAGATGCAGCTTTTTGTCTATGTTGCTACTTGTTCAGAGATACTAGTGGTAAAGGTGGAAAAACTTATGCATGGACCAATGAAGGTTTTTCTAGTTGGAATAAGTCTAGTAGACTTGCAGAGCATGTGGGGCAGGTTAATAGTTTTCATAATAATGCAGTTATGAAATGTGAAAATCTGATGAAACAAAGCCAGTCTATTGAGCGTGTTTTGCATAGACAGAGTGATATTATGAAAAATGAGTATCGGATTCGGTTAAATGCTTCAATTGATGTTTCCAGATACTTATTAAGGCAAGGTCTCCCTTTTCGTGGTCATTATGAGTCAGAAACATCTGCTAACAGAGGAAACTTTGTAGAGCTTTTGAAATACACTGCTGAGCATAATGAAGTTGTGAGTAAGGTTGTCTTACAAAATGCTCCTGGAAATAATCAGATGATTTCTTCAAAGATTCAGAAAGACATTGTGCATTGCTTTGCAGAAGAGGTAATCAAATCTATTATTGAAGAAATTGATCATGATGTTTTCGGTTTGTTGGTGGATGAGTCTGCTGATGTTTCCGATAAAGAACAAATGGCAGTAGTATTTCGGTTTGTTGATAAAAATGGGATAGTCAAAGAAAGATTCATTAGCATCACTCATGTGGCTGAGACAACTTCAACATATCTGAAATCTGCTATTGATTCTTTGTTTGCTAAGCTTGGGTTGAGCATCAAAAAGCTGAGAGGACAAGGCTATGATGGAGCTAGTAATATGAAGGGTGAGTTCAATGGACTAAGGTCACTGATTTTGAGGGAAAACACATCAGCATATTATGTCCATTGTTTTGCTCATCAACTTCAATTGGTTGTTGTAGCAGTTGCAAAAAAACATTTTGAAGTTGGAGGGTTCTTTGATATGATTTCTCTATTGTTGAATGTGGTTGGAGGATCATGTAAAAGAAAGTATATGATTCGCGAAGATCATAGGAAACTGATTGAGGAAGATATTATTGATGGTGAAATCAGCACAGGAAAAAGGTTGAATCAAGAGGTTTCTATTCAAAGACCAGGACAAACTCGTTGGGGTTCTCACTACAAAACTTTGTTGCGTTTGGTTGAGTTGTTTTCTCCTATCATCAATGTGCTTAAGCATATTCAGATTGATGACATAGAAGACTCAAAAAGACGTCAAGTATATGGTCTCCTTATATACTTCAGCAGCTTTAATTTTGTGTTTTATCTGCAAATGATGATTCACCTTTTAGGACTTACAGAGAACTTATCCAAGTCTTTGCAACAAAGAGACCAAGATATTTTGAATGCTATGTCATTGGTGAAATCAACGAAGAGACAACTCCAGAATTTTAGGGATGATGGATGGAATTCTCTCATGGATAAGGTTTTTGCTTTTTGTAAGAAGTATGATATTGAGAAGGTTGACATGGAAGATGATTTTATTGACCCAAAGAGACCAAGAAAAAAAACAGGAGTACAAAATATGCATCACTACAAGGTCAATTGTTTATATGATGTTTTGGATTTGCAGCTTCAGGAGTTTAATGATCGCTTTACTGAGGTAAACACTGAGTTGCTTATTTGTGCTGCTTCTTTATCTCCTATTGGTTCATTTTCTGAGTTTGACCACTCAAAGCTAATGAAATTAGCCAAGTTCTATCCAAACGACTTTAGTCCTACAGAGTGCATATCTCTTGAGCAGCAATTAGCTATATACATTGATAATGTTCAAAGTGATGAAAGATTTAGTAAGTTAAAGAGTCTTGGAGATCTTGCTCGTATGCTGGTGGATACACGGAAGCATATATCCCACCTTTGGTTTATAGGCTGTTGAAGTTAGTTTTGATTTTGCCTGTCGCAACTTCAACTGTGGAGAGATGTTTTTCAGCAATGAAGATTGTGAAAACAGATCGACGGAATCGGATTGGAAATCAGTTTCTTAATGACTGTTTAGTTTGTTATATTGAAAAAGATGTATTTGAAACTGTTACCAATGAGACAACGATGAAAAGATTTCAAAATATGAAAGATCGTAGGATGTTTTTGTAGAATAATATAATTAATAAAGAATTTTTTATATATATATATATATATTTTTTTTTTTTTTTTACTTGCACCCAGTAAAAAATTTTCTACGACCGCCAACGCGTCGAGATTCTTTGTTGCTGAATAAATCGATCACACCGGCTGGAACAAACAGTAAGAGCAGAGGATTCTCCGGCGGTAACGGTTGAATCTCAGCTCTACACAACGGACACTTGGACATTTCACTGAGCCTTGTATCTATGCAATCCGCGTGGAAACAGTGACGGCAAATCGTCAATCGCCTCATCTTCTCTCCTTCCTCTGCCTCTTGTAGACACACGGCGCAATAAGGCGGAGACGAGTGCTCCTTCGACGCCGTTTTCCCCCGGCGGAACGTGAATGTGCGGTGGCGACGCCATGGACGTGTGACGAGGAAAGTGGCACAACTTAAGAAGAGACGTAGAGAGAAGACAGAGACGGAGGCAACCAAAACAGAAACGATGATGAATTCGCAAAATCTCAACACAGGTGGAGCCAACATCATCCAGCAAAAAGTATAAGCTTTTTAACACGTAATTAACGAATGAACCAGAGACTCTTTATGTGGTGTTATGTATATATATGTTGTGTAAGCTGGATGAGATGGACGATCATGATTTGATATTAAAAAATATTGACGGTAGTCAACGGCAAGTTTGTTATATGTTGACCTCTCTAAGTACGTCGTACTAATCCAATTTAATAAAACTGCTTTTCAAGTAGACGCGTGATCATAATAATGACAAGTTTTTGTACTATCAATGGACTTGTAACCAGGTAACTTCCTAGATTAGGAAACTTGATTAATACGTTAAGCCTAACAAGTTGTTGACTCAAAAAGTGGTTGCTACGACGAAAGTGTGGCGTATATCATAATTACATAAACATAAGCACAAATCTGTAAACTTAGTTACGTATAGGACAAGGCACATGGACTTGTAAGTCTCTGTTTTGTTTTGTTCGGTAATTCCTAGTCCTTGATGCCGACAACTAGAAATACAAACAAAACAATAATACACTAGATATCTACGAGGACTAGACAGGAAACTGTATGTTTGGATGATCACAAGCTCCACCTTCTCAAGTTTCAGATGCAAATAAAACTTTGACTGCCTCGAAAACCTCTTCGCTGGGTTTTGCAGCATTGATCTGGTGGAGGAATCAGGTACAGCATATAATTTTTTTTGTTAAATAGGAACAGCATATGATAGTAATGATCATGGAAGAGAACTGGAGAACCAAATCCTAACCTTTCGAAGTTTCCTTTCAGATTCGTAGTAGCTAACAATAGGAAGAGTAGATTCCACAAACACTTTAAATCTCTTCTTTATCGTCTCAATATTATCGTCTTCTCTTCCCTTCATAAGCAATAACCAAGAAACAGTAGGTAAAAGAGGAAGGGACCCGGAACCAGATATCATTCTCAGTTAAGATACCAACCTGGTTCCTGTTCATTATGCGTTTCTCTAGTTCTTCTTCAGGACAATCAAAGAACAGAACAAAATCAGGCTGGATTTTAGCCTGCCAAGATCCAAAAGTATTATACCGAGGCTTAACGAAGCAATTAGGACTCGATTAGACTCATCAGCGAGAAGACAATTGGCAATGAATTTAAGAGATGGAAAATGATCCTTACAACATTTTCGAATACTATCCGATTTTCTTCATTGCGTGGAAAACCATCAATGAGGAACTTATCATTACCACTTTCCTCCATAGCTTTACACAAAAGTTTCACTGTGATCTCAGAAGGCACAATTCTCCCCTCTGCAATCATACTTTGGATCATGGCTCTGAAAAAATCCACAAAAAAAGAAACCGGAAACATCACCAAGTGTTGGGTTTTCATTATACAATAACACCATAAGCCTTGAACAAGATTCACTTCACACACAGGCAACAATTAGTTTGAGAGATGAGATTCACTAAAGCAGAACTTACCCAAATTCAGAACCAGACTTAATTTCTGCTCTAAGAAGATCCCCAGCACTAAAATGGGTATAGCTAAAGTGCTTCACAACATTAGCACACTGAGTACCTTTTCCACTTCCAGGACCACCTATAATCATCCATTCAACACCACAAAATTCAACCCTCAAGCATGACTAGGAAGAGTAGAGCATGATTACATAAGAGTGGAATTACTATTACCCAACACAAAAACCACGGTTGACTTCTTCCACCTAGGGCTTTCATGTTCGTCCTGTAATCAAATAATATCGTTGAATTTAAAGCAAAATCCTGATTTCATTAGTTGCAGTGATAATGAAATTGAGTAAACAGGTCAAAACGATACCTTCATCGAAGCATCACCAGGAGTTTCCATGACGGTGAATCACGCAGAAGTTTGAGAAGTCCAGGCAAAAGATTCAGGTGAAGATAGAAAACTAGGGAAGAAGAACGGCGCGCAGTCTGCTAACGGTGGCAACGCGTCTGGATTAAACGGCGCGCAGTCAGTTATTTCCAAAATGAGACGACACGGCGTTTTCGGTAGCATTCAAAACGTCCAGTGGTTTAGACGGGTCGGATAAAACGGCCCGCAGTCTGCGTCCGCTCTAGGTAATTTAAACGTCGCACACTCTACTATTCATGAAGTAAACGCTTATATGGCAATGAAAACGTTTATTACAAAACGCCCCAACAGGGTCTGATGATCATACGTACAAAGACATAGCCGACGAACAATATTACAAGCCGACGAACGTTATTAATACACGAATTTATAGTTCCTCTACTCATAAAAACCATCACCAGAAACACACACACACACACTTTTGGCTTTATCATCGTACCCAAGCAACAGCATCAATCTCATCTCTCGCTTTCTTATATAACTCGAGCCTCTTCGCACACTCTAGTCTCCTATCCATCAATGCCGGATCTTCATCTAGTAACTGTCCCAACTGCTTCCCCTGTGAAAATTTCCGACCAAACATAAGGTTTGACACGCATAGCACAGAATATCAAAGATTTGAGACATTTTATTGAAGTTTAGTCTACCTCTCTCTTACTGATCTGTGAGTAGAAGTAATTGAGCAACGCGAGCTTGGCTTGTCTAACCTGACAATAAACACAAGCTTTTGGAATTGTGTTACGAAGTGTGTCCGAAACCATGCTGACATACGCGGATACATTTGATGCTATCCTCCTGAAATGTCCGTCTCCATACTGGTCTAATGTTGCAGGCGAAGGGGAAGCGGTTTGGTTTTTGTGGTTGCTTACTGGTCTTTCCATTTCTTGAGGAAGTTTGCGGAAGAACTCGGCTGTTAGATACGCAGATTCCATGTCAACAAGTCGAATAACCGACTTCTTGCTTTCTTCCCTGAATTTCTCCAAGGAGCTGTTGGCTGCTGCAGCGAGCTCGACTTGCAGCGAAGGGAAACGCTTTAGCTCCTGCATTTTTGCCACCAGGGAGATCCAGTAAAACCCTTGTATTACATTTTACCAGTCATAAGATAATTAATAGTTTGAAATTAAAATCTCACCTCAGTTTCTGATATTGACTTCCTCACAAGCTCTTTCAAGACATAGTGAACCTGTTGCATATGCGCCAAACTCATTACGGTCTTGTATATATACAAAAGTTAAGTGAAGAGACATTGTAGAAGAACTTACAGCATCTACAGAAGCTTCGGCTGGACCTCTAAAGTAACCTAGCGCCCCTTCAATTAGACGGCGATAACCCTGTTCTGGTGCAATCAAATGAGGTTGATAGCCATCTGCCTCAGACACAATTCTCTTGACGCTTTGTAATGAAAGATGGCGATCAAAAGGAAGCTTTTTGAGTGCAGCTGGAAGTTGGTTGTCGAAGACTCCATAGATACGGTCACCTCCAGGACGCCTAAAAATGTAACGTTAAATTAAAAATAAAGATTAATAACTTAAGCCACCATTAGAAGATTCACAAAGGAACATCAAGAGTGATTGTTACCCGCCATCCAAATGTTCCTTGAATATCTTATCGAATGCACGGCACATCTCCAATATAGTGTAGAGTTGAGCCTGAGAATGAGACCAACAGATTTAGCCCACAGCAAAAGAAAAGGAAATCTTCACAGAAGATAAATAGTTTCATATAGAGAAACTCACCCCAGCATCAACGGCCACAGGCCTACCCATTCGGTCTAACTCTCTTTCAAGTTCCTCGATGCTTTTGTTTATTAGGGATAGAATACTTGGAATGCGGGCCCTAATAACAGACTCCAAGTGCTGCAAAAACAAAGACCATTTGGCAACTAAGAACCTATAAACAAAACAGCACGGAAAAATCTTATGTGGTTGAGGATTTGACTGAACACCTTTGAGAGAAGCTTTGCCAGATACACTGAACCCATTTTGCTGGCTAAGTGACCATAGTCAGGACTGGTGTCAAAATATTCTCGCTCTTTCCGTCTCGCAAGCATCATATCGACATTCTTATTGATATCTGCTTGTGAACGGTTCACTATCCCAACCCAAGGATGTTGCAGCCTGTATGATCTTCCTTCAAGAACCTTGTTAAAGGCAAGCAGTTCTGTATGTTAGATCAAATATTCTAAATAAAAAAGGTAAGAACAGGAAAGCACACTAGCTTACCAAATAAAATATCAATCACACATAATTAGTAAGGTAGACCATGACACATGAACCAAAAGAGATGGAGAGGTGCTTACTTCTAAGGCATTAGTTCCTTTGTCCATCAAATCTAACTTGGTGAGGACACCAAATGTCCTCTCCCCTGACACAACCGAAAACTTATTCATGATCAAAAGACATTACTTCCTGCCAAATTTATCATTCATATGCAACATAGTAAACAAACCTGTTGGATCGACATCTTTCGCGAGCTTAATTGCATCCGATGTGGCTATGTCTTGGTTGGCAGGAGATATAGCTAATATGATACAATTGGGCTGGACACAAACAGAACTAACCAAATTGGAACTAGAAGATGCATCTTAAGAATACAAAAAGAAAGCGTAAAATTTAACCAGAATCAAATAGAGCTTGAGCACATATCGCTTAAGACTTTAATAGTCTCACCAGACAAGAGTTGGTAATACCCAAAACAAGCAATTCTCACCTTATCAACATACGTGCGAACCATGGTTTCGATATCCTCAACGATGGTTTCTGGCTGTCCCTCTGGAAATCAAAGGCGATATCAATAAGCTTCATACAGCCATCAAATATAAAGAAATGGAAACCAAACGAAGAGGTAAAAGAATCATACCAACAGCAACCTTAGTTAAACCGGGTAAATCAACGAGGGTCAGATTGACAACTGTAACAATAGAACACAACATAAAAAGGAGTAAACATCAATGTTAGTTCCAAAAAACAAGTTTACTACGGGAAGTAAAACCCACAGACTGTGATTAAAGCTGACCGTTTGGAGAGAAGATACTGAGGTGAATAGGAACTGGAGATATCTGCTTGCTCTTCCCTGTGATTCTATCAGTCTCATCCTCAATCTCCTTGCGAACCAAAGCTGCATCATGAAAAAGAATAAAGCAAAATTCAATGAACACTTTTAACTAGAGCCTCTAGCCTGACCCATAACCAGGAGAAGATGAATTCAAACGACAGTGACACCAAAACAAACCTAAGTAACTAAGAAAACAGGAAAAGAAGCAGAACAAACATACATTCAAACATAAGTTATAAAGACATACCGAAATCTGTGAATTGCCTCTTGGGAAGATGGAGGAACTCTGCATACTCCTCTGTTCCATCCTCCGTCTTATGAAGCTGCAACACTAAAGGCCGTCTCGTAACGATACCTGCACAAACAATACTTCTTCCTCAAAATCAAAGCACCTTGCTTTATTTACAAACACATGAGAAGAGAAAATGGAAGAAGGTTTAAAATTCACAAACCAGATCCTCTAGGAAGAAAATCTCTCCCAACTATACTCTCAAGAACCGAAGATTTCCCAGAACTCTGCATAAACCCAAAAAAAAAAGCAAGTGAAAGAGTCAACAAAAGAAAACAGAAAAAAAACCTAGGAAGAAGTCAAAGCTAATTCAACCGGAGAAATCACCTGACCACCAACGACGGCGACGGTTGGAAGAGCTTCCCAGAGAGAATTGAAAGCGTTATTTCCAGTTCCACCACCATAGTCACCAAGCACGGTACATGCTCTCTGTATTCTATTAACTAACCCAATCAAACTCTCCATAGTCGTCATCTTCCTTCTCCTTCAGTTTCAGATGAGAATTCAAAGTTCCAAAGACGAAAAATCAATTCAGAAAATAGAAAGCTGCTTGAAAATTCGCCTAACAGACTAAAAGACTTGAAGAGAGCTTTTAGAGACGAAGAAGAAATTTTTTTTTAGGGGCATAGTAGGGAAATGAGTTTTAAAGAATAAATGTCGTCTCTCTATGGTTCTAGAAGGTTTTTGATTTGTGCGCCTGTGTGGTTCGGTCGGTTTACGGAGATAGCTTAGCCGTCGTCACGGAGTCGTCTGGCTTTGGTTCGGTACGGTACGGTATGGTTCATACTTTTCCAAAACGGTCAAATCTAAAATAATAAAGTGTGGATAAGATTTGTGTGCCTTTTTTTGTAACGCGTTGTTTGAATTTCGAATTTTGAAGTTACACGTGGACCCCACACCAAATACAGAATCTGTCGAGGGGGCCACTATTAGCATTTTTGGAAGGCCCAATAAACAGAGAAGATATTAGCATTTTTTTAAAGGCCCAATATAAGCACGAGCTGTTATTAATGGGTAATATCTTTGAATAGTAAAATAGTAAAAGAAAATATAATATGTAGAATATTTCCAGTTATACTTTAAGGTTGTTCTAATTGTTTTAATCCTTGTTATCTGTATCACTAATCCACATCATCATATTTATTTATTTAGTAAATATACAAAAGAATTTAACAAGTTTTCATAAACATTTCTAATAACTGCTGACACATAAGCAAAAGTCACTAATATCACTTTTTTAAATACTCCATCAGTTCAAAATAAAATAAAATCTTTAAGATTTTTGCACACATATTAATAACTTATTTGATTTTTTTTTATGTTTTCTGAACTAAAACATTATTTATCATATATCAAAACATAATTCAACTTATGAAAACACAAACTACAAAAAACCAATGGTCATAAAACATTATAAATCAATTAATTTTGCATTGAAAATATAAAATATACCTTAAAATGAAACACTTTTTTTAGCCAAAATATCACTTTATATAAAACAAAGTTGACTAATACTAATGAGAGTGTTATTCCCATTAATACTCTTAACTATGATTGAACTATCCATCTCTTTTCAAACAACTTCACAAACTTGTGTACATGACTAGTACATACCAAATTAGTTACTTAGACAAAATAGTGATATTTATATCTTTTTTGTTGTGAATGATAAAAAAAATAAGATTATTTAAATATATAGTAAGCATCTCTTAATAACCACATAGATCTTGCGAAGTCGATGTCCTCCGTGATAATCATGACGTTGCAAGGAGTTCAGAAATCGTGGATGTGTTGGAACATGGCTTCTGCTAGCAAATCATCTGTGATTCCGTGCTTTATCTCATACATGACTTAAAAACAAAACAAAAAGTTTAAATGATTATTATCAACATTTGTGAAAAGTGTAAATGAATACTAAACCAACATAATCTTTAAACAATCTAGCAAGCTCATCAAGATAGAGATCAAAACCACAACATTAACCAACATCATATAAGTTATCATACCTTCAGAACGATGCAAACTAGCAACTTCATACACGGTACCACACACCTTATTAGAAAATTGTTTTACTGTGCAAGCCGTTTTTCTTGTATCTACGGGGGTGAGCACGATATCAGAATGTTGAAATCTCTCTCTTTCGATCTTAGTAAAAGTTCGGTAAATGTTTCCAATACCAATGACCTCCTTGATCACATATGGGATTCCATATTTCATTTAACTCTTGTCAAAGTTTCAAAGCATAAACTTCGTTCTTTATATGTTTTTTTTGTTTAATCTTGCTGCTTGTAATCAAAACCAATGATGATGACTTGTACTTGTAGTATTTCGTTGTTGTTTAACATCCAAATATTTGTAAGTTACAATGATGATAATTAGTTGTATATTGATTTTGATTACATATATTGTTCAAAGAATTTGTAGTGGAAATGGTTGAAAAAAATATTCATTTTTTAATACATCATAAAAAAAGAATGGTTCATTACGTCATGGTTCATACTAACATTCTTTGAATTTCGAAGTATTTGTATATAGTGTACCATTCTTCATAAGAAACATATACACAAAAGAATGAGTAACATCATGATTTAGTCAGCTACCAAGCCGAACTAACACAACTAAACTAGTATAACATATTTGAACTGAATATAACCGTATTTGCATACATTTATTGGATACTTCATATAAATATCAATAAGTTTAATGACACATCTTTATAAGTGATAAGATTGGGCAATGCATACCTCACTAAAATCATTATGCAAATGAAAATGAAATTGTTCGCGTATCTCCTCAAGGGGTTTTACTCAATAATCCGTGAAAGCGTACGACTAATGAGATCAACCAAAGGCGACAACTGAAAGATCTCGAGTAAACCTTATTTGAATTCCAATATTTGATGGAATCAAATTTTGAAGTTTCACGTGGACCCCATACAATAATATAGAATCCGTCAGGCCCAATAAATAGGGAAGGCTTTGAAAAGGTATTTTTAAAGCCCAATAATGAATTTAGGCCCAGGAAAAGGGTAGGAAGCCACGTGGCAAGCGGTTGAAGAAACGGACGAACATTCGTGTGGGATGTGGAAAACGAAGATGGCTCGTTTTCACCTAATACTTGTCGGCTTCTATCATCCATCGTCACATGCTTCCCTTTTAGGTTTTTATTAATTTATCTTTATGAATGTAGTCTTGCAAATATATTATTAGTTCAAGTGTTGTTTTTCTTTTTAAGTCAGTGGCTGAGGTAATCACGACACATCCCATTCAAATCCAATGGTATTGGTCCGATATTGAAATAAAGCAAGGTCAACTATAAGTAGATTTTATCTTCTGGGACAAGGAGAAGTTGAAACTATAATGGCGTTAGTAAAAATTAATTATCATATAAATAGTGAAATTTAAAGTTAATTCTTGGTAATACCATATAATAGTAGAATTATTGTTAAAAATGGTAAAATACAATGATAGATAGAGGACACAACAAAATAATTTGTGAGACTTTTTAACGTGTTGTAAAATGCGAAATAGACAAATAATAGTTCCACATGTAAACAAAAAATCACTAATCAACATGTCTACATAAAATCGTGATTTATGTTTAATTGGTTATAAGATTCCAACAAGTCAAATAACCAAAATATAGCAAAGATTCATTAGTCCACGGTTTTTAGTTAGATCAATCTTTTGTAAGTTGGCAAAATTCCCCAACCAAAAATTAAATTTATTATATTATAGTTTTTATTTGAAATCGCATAATAACAAAATGTAAATCACAATTTTGCATTAAAGAAAATAAATGGTTAGTGATAAATGATCTGTCAAAATGGTGAGCTTACAAATCTCATAAGATAAAATAAATACTCTTTCTCTCACTCTCTCTCTCTTCTATCTATATTTTTCTTTTCCGACAGAGAATGCTTTCTCTCTCCTCCTCGTTCTTCTCCGTGCTCTAAAAACAGAGATCTTAGAAGAAGAAGACAAAATCTTTACCACCAGATCTTTCTGCTTCTTTCTTCCTCCTTCATCTTTACAGGTTGTCACATCACTATAACACCGAAACTCTCGGACCCAGAAAAAAAAAAGCTTTCTTTTTTCATAAAAATCAATCCTTTTTATCAAATTCATTTCCTCCGATGAGGTGTAAGAGACACATCGTTGATTTCAGCAGCAGCAACGGCGTATGCGCGTCTTGCCTCCGTGAACGTCTCCTCTCCCTCGCCGCTTCCGCCGCCGTCACAGCCGCCGTTGAAGATAACAATCGTAACCAATCACGTAAATCTAATAATAATCCTCCTCCTCCTCCTCCTCCGCTTTTAATCTTCCCTCGCTCTGTTTCTCCTTATGTAACCCGTAGAAAATCCGACGCCGGAGCCGGAGGAGGTGATCCTTTAACTTCTTCTAATCGGAGATTCATCACCACTCCGCAGGTAGATCTCGTCGGCTACTCATGCAAAGACTTGGAATCAAATCGATCTTTAAAATCAAAAGAGGGTAAAAAATTGTCTAGATTCTCTAATCTATTCAGAGCTAGATCTGAAGATATCGATTCAAATCCTAAATCCAACAATCCTAGATTCTCATGCGACGCTTCCGAGTCTTCTTCACGGTCATGGATCTCGACGATTCTCTCAACCGGTCGCCGTAAAAAGCAACCGTGTTACATAGAAGACGTAATCGCAGGAGGTCGTAGACCTCAACGTATATACTGTAGAGGAATGTCACCTGCGAGAGATACGGAACCGGAGCCGTCGTCGGAATCAATAGAGGAATTGAGAAGAACACCGGCGACGAAAACTCCGGGAAGGAGGAAGATTGCGAATGGGATAGGGAAGAGTATGTCCGGGATGGCTTTCTGTTTGAGTCCGTTGGTGAGAGCTAGTCCTAATTGTCCCTTTAAACGGAAAATGAGATTTCCATCGGAATTTGGTAATTCCGGCGAGGTTACGGTGCCGGAAAAGCCTCATATATCAGCAGCGGCGTCGTTTGGCTCAAATAGATCGAAGAAGCTTGTGGATTTAGGTAGAGTTGATCGCCGCCGTTGAGTGTTTTTTTTTTTTTTTAGGTGGATTAGTCTGGTCAACGTGTTTGACTAGTGGATGGATAGTAAATTACACTCGTGGCTTTTCTAAAGATGGATTTTTCCAAAATCAAGCTTTTTATTTGGCTTGAGGTGAATAATCTCAATGGAAAATAGTTTTCTTTTTTTTAATATACCTTGTAACGTTTTGTTTCTGATTGTAATAGTAGAATTTGATGGGGGCAAATATTGTTCTTAGGAGATTCAGAGAAGCAATGTAGTGTTGTTATTGTTTTTTTTTTTTTTTTCTTATGAGAATTATTAGAAACCTATGAGAATATATCGAACCAGGTTGGGTTAGTTTAGAAAGCATGTCAAACTCATGATTAGTGACTAATAATTGTGTCAATCCGAACCAAACCCGTCACTTTTCTTTTACCGTAAACTGTTGATCGATCGGTAGAACCGTGGAACTAGATCAAACCGGATCTAAATTCCGAGAAGTTTGGACCAGATTAGGATCGTTTTGTAATCGTATAGTGACTAGCTCTTATATAAACCATACTACTAGTACCGACTCAGGTTAGTCAATCTTTATGTGCTGAAGTTTTAATTCAAATGTCATTAGACTAATCATTACTGTTTTGCGTAGTGTAAGTAATTCGGGAGATTAGACTTTGAAATTAAACTGAATTTTGACCCATGATTTTCTGGCTATAATAAAGAGTGCGACAGTTTTGACTTATTTTTTTGTCTTCACCTTTTAGAAAAGTGTATCTTGGGTTTTACAATCCTTCTTCTCTAGTCCACTTCAACACATAGACCTACAAAGCTAATATTGGAACCGCTTATGACACAAGTATCAAAATATCTTTTATCAACTTTTTATAAAATCCAAGTACGACATTAGAGTGTTTTCAGTTCAACTTTATAAAAGTTGACTAATTACGCAAGAGGGGTCCATGGGATTTAATCTCGATGGGTCCGTGAACGCTCGCTCATAGAAATAAAGTTGGTTAGGGTAGAAAAATTGATTTTTAAGAAGTCGAGTAAAGATCAAGTTATCTAAAACACAATTTAGATCGAGTTATCCAAAATATATATATAAAAAAAACCAGGAATAATTGATTGGGATTTGAATGTTAATGTTTTGAGCTAATAACACCACTTTGTTACCATTCAAATCGTAGCTAGAAATTCCAGTCAAGAAAGCTTATAATATCGATTCTTGTTCACTAACTAAGCTATGAACATAAGGTTTTATCTCTTTTATGAGAAATTTGCAAATAAAACGAATTCTGTTTGAGGGTACATTGTAGACTCACAAGTCATAACAATTCCGGTTTCCAATCAATCTTCATGATTAATTCAACACTTTGAGCTCTTACATTCAGGATTCTAAGCAGAAATCTAGTGTCAGGAACAAGAGAATCAAACAACACTGAAATTACAAGAAAAACAAAACCTGAAACTCTTTGGTAGATGATACCATTTCAATGCTAGATTTCACTGGACGATTGCTAACAAGTCGCTTTCTTTACAAAAGCAATGCTTAGCATCTGTTCCAAAATCAACCTGAAGAAATCAAGAGAGATGACTCAGTTTCACAAGAATTATCAAAGTCATTAACACAATAGTGTTTTCTCAATGTTCCATCATAATAATCATCAAATACAAACCTCATAGGCGCTCATATCAGAAAACACAACCTGCAAAAGAGAAAAGAACATGAATGAATGAATAAGGATATCATACAGTGACTTCATCGTTTTTTAGTTAAAAGATGAAACTTACGTTCTTGCCAGGTCCCACTTCCCCAACCTCAGATCCAACAGAGACAACCTGAAATAAGCAACTCCATCATCAATTGTCCTTCTTAAACATTATTCAACATACAAGTAATGAAGTAAAGAGCAGAGGAGAGCCTTACCTCGCCTGTTAGGTACCTCTCGAATTTCACAGCTGATTTAGGCAACAATACTCCACCTGAGGATGTCTGCAGAAGTACAAGCTTCGCCACATCAACAAGATAATTCACAGCAAGGATTGTAACCATTCTCTAAATTTCTCGTCTGGATACATTTACCAAGACTCGATAAAGACTCGAGATTCGTCAACTGAAACCGCAATACCACGAGCTGAGCAACTAAATTTTTTGTTTCTTTTTGTAATCTCAGTGTCCTAAATTGTTCCCCTTTTTTGTGTGTTTCTCTTCTCTTTTAACAAAATAGAAACGATCCCAAGACTTCAGATCATAAGGGGAACTAAACTACATTTCAACTCCGACATTTTTGGAGAAGAAGAAAGCTAAGGAGATAAAAAGTAAAAAAAAAAAAAAAAGAAGAAAGCTAAGAGACAGAACCTCAGGAAGCACTTCAAGACGGACAAGGACCCTGTCTGCTTGTGGAACAACCTGCAAAACCCAATTACAACAAACAGAAATGATCTCCCTATTAAAACAAAAATCACCACCAATTTGATCAAAGGAGACGACGAAAGAAACAAAAAGGTCGTACCTTTGCCGGTTCCCATTTGGTGGAAACGGCGTTAATTCTAAGGGAATTTCTTCGAAACCCTATAGAAGTAAATAAACAAGAAGAGATTCATTAATGGAGAAGACAACAACAGAAGCTAACCCAGAAAACAGAGAAACATGGATTAAGATTTGTACCGAGAAGGGTCTGATGAGGTAGAGTAGGAGCATTGGTTTTGATGGGAAGAGACAAGAAGGGTTTAGGTACTGTAACGAAAGTAGAAGCCATCGGATAAGGTTAGGTTCCTACTCGGTGAGTCACGAGTGACACGGCGGAGTTATTAGGTTGGGAAGTTGAGTAGACTCGTTCGTTCTCCTGTGTTTGTGTTTTGTTGTTGGACAAACCTTTCTTCTATACGGACTTCTCGTTAGTTCTTTTTTTCGAAAAGTTTCTTCTGTGCTTTGTTCTATTTATTTTGGGCCTTACTTTTTCGGCCCAATTACTTTTGCGCTCATCTTTGAACACCAGTTCTGATACGGTTAAGTTATTAGGACTCCAACCTGAATTATAGTTCGGTTCCTACTGGTTATACAGTTATACTCCTAACTATAAATCATTTTTATTAATATTTTTGAACATCATTTTTCAACATAATTTCGAATACGATTTCAAAATCGCAATGTATCAATATCTTTCGTTATAAAATAAAATTGAAAGAATATAAATCGTAGTAGTACGGGATTGGTAAAAATATATGGTGAATGCCATGGTGAAAGAACTCGTAATTTTCTAACAACATTTGACTTTTTGTGGTTTTGGTATTTCCGGTTATAGTTTTTTTTGTTTTTCTGATATATTCAAAACATAAGTTATATCCAAATTAGAATTTGGTGCCTGATCTTGTAGTTCATTTGGTTTGATGGCTTAGCTCCACCTCATGGGTTCAAGTCATGGCAGAGAAGAAGAATTAAAATTTGGTATCATTCGGAATCAATGTTTTAAGTGAATCTCATTGGACACACGAATTACTCAAAAATTGTCAGATTGGAAAAGAAAATAGACCATTGAAAGTAATATATAACTAGAGAATTCATCTGTTATATCGTCAGAAAATAGTAAACAAACCCAAAAAAAAAATATCCGTGATTGAAGCAAAGAACTTCGGATAGTGTTTATATATGTACAAACCAAAAGCAATACTCTGTTTTTTTGTTTGTTAAAACGAAGTGAATATGAATAAAATGTCACCGGCTCACTCACCAGTCTCACACAGTCACACTCCTGATAGCCACCGGAAAAGCTCACTTATCTCTTCTCCGGCATGATTCGCCTCTAAATCAACCACATTCATTTCCTCACTCCGACGACTGCTCCCGGTAAAAAATCTACCAGAGCTTCTAAACGACATTGCACGCGACGATATACCTCTGGAGAGTCTGTCCACGTAATCCTTGAGCCAGCTTCTAGAACCTTCGTTACCTATATCCGCCGCTAAACTCGCTTCAAACGACGACGGATTCGATGTAACCGCCACGGTCGCGTCTTCCTGTTTTCCCGAACGGTTAAAATTCGACTCTGAGATTTCTGATTCGACGTCGTCAACTATGTAATCGAACGAACCGATTGAGTAAGATCGGTGCTGATCAGAAGAAGACTCTGGAATCGGTATTTGACGACGGCTGATGGATCCGATTTCGAGACGGAAGCTGTTTTCTCCTCCGCTGGTGTTGTTGTTGTTTCCGCCGCCGACGAGAGACTTCATTAGATCGGACTCCGAGGCGAAGAGAGGAGAACGACAGAGAGGACAAGTCTGGTTCGAGACGAGCCATATATCGATACAATCGGCGTGAAAAGCGTGACAGCAGAGAGGAAGAAGACGGAGCTGGTCCTCCGGTTCAAATTTCGACAAACAGACGGCACAATCGCCGGAATTCGTGGAACTAGATCGGCGAGTTACGGAGGAGAATTTGAAAATCGGAAGCGAATCGAGAACCGATGATCGTTCTGTTTCCGGAGAGACTCGGTGTCCAGAGAATCGTCGTGAATCTGAAGTTACGGCGGCGGAGGAGGAGGAAGATGAAGACGGAGGGAGGATTGAGCGGTGGTTACAGCGATTGAGACAGCGGAGGAGGAAACAAATGGAGACGGAGATGAGAAGAGTCATGAGAAGGATGAGGATGATGACTACTACGCTTGGTTTGAGACTATCGAGAGAAGAAGAATGAGAATCGTAGTTTCCGCCATGGCTGGGATTGATGAGAGATTCCATTGATGAGAGAGCTCCACAGAGAAAGAGAGAGAGAAGAGAGAAGAGAGAAGATAGTTATAAATTCCCAACTGTTTTATATTAATGGCGAAGGTGAAGAAGGAGAAGAGAGGCACGTGGGAGAGGTCACGTGAGGGTCATGGACTGGTCTTATAGAGAGGAGATTATAAAGAAGGGGACGTTGGGAAAGAGGCAGAGAAATAAATGTTACCGAACTAACTCAAACTGTCGATATTTAATACCATAAAGCCAAAATCAAATCAAATCAATTGGCTTTTCACTTAGCTTTCAATATTTTCATTTTTAGGTATATTATTAACATTGTTAAGGTATTTTTGTAAACATTTTTTACACCAATATTATTAGTGTGATTTAAAAGATAAGTAAAACACTCTAGCATGTCATGGTAGATTTAGCTCTTATTATGAAATGTTATAGTTTCCTAACAGATACAGTGATGTAATAGTAAAAGCCAAAAAATGCAGAAAATATGTAAAAAGTTTCGTTTTATTTGGAGGTTTTGGAATCATTTCTTCGAGTCCTACCTTTATGCTTACCTTGTTGAGTCTAAAAACAGATCGATACCATTTTTGACATTTTTACCCGATTCTTATGATAATTGTTTTAACTTTATGTTGCTTTTTGATATAAGCATAGCTATCATTATTTTCACACTGTCTTTTTCTGATATCCATTAGTAGTTTTTCGCTGCCAAGTGTTACAAAATCCGAGGTTTTTATTTATGCAATAGAATCCGGAAAAGTATGTCTCCTTGCGTGAACGAAATCAGGCTTCAAAAAAGGCAAACCGGTTTAAATGGGGGAAAAGTACGAAAAAATCTTTCTAAATAACCATAAGTTGTTACTTGTTAGAATGATGATCATCTTAATAAAGAGCATATAAGTAACAACTAACAAGTAAGTATCTAAGAAAAATTACATATATCTTTAAGAGTATGCAATGGTCAAGAAGACAGAGGAGTAGGTTGCTCTATATTAAGTATAGAGCAGTCAGTAATTTTCGAAAATGCAATGACATTGGAAAAATATATTTCATTAATGTAGAAAAAATTAAGTAAAAATCTTCAACAGAAAAACAATCGAGCAATTAATAGATTTATAGGTTAAAATCCAAACTAATACAAACGTACAGCTGCCAAGAAAATGATTACTCAGAATTTTTTCCGTGAATTTGTTAGGAAAGGCTAAAAGACGATGACACTGCTGAAACAGATCTTGTTTGCTTTTGTTTGAATAGAATGTTTATAAACATTCTATATTATCCAGAACTTTAATTAATTCATAATATGGTCTTTCAATTTTTAATTAAACTCGGTACGGGCCAAAACGAAAACTATATATTATATAAATTCCACAAGTTAGTTGGCTTAGAATTAATACGACTCCGCAGGGGACATGTGAACACAGCTCTTATTAGGATATGCAAAATCAGAATGACACTTGTAATATTAAGTCCATCACGTAATGCATAGACGTAGAGAGACACGTGACTACTCATTATTGGATATTATTGTTTTTTGGGTTATATCAGTATTTTTGCGTAAATTAAGGTTGCGGTTGCACGTTCGTAGCATGCCCTCTTACTCCATTTAGGTCTTATAAAAGTTTATAGTTTGGAGTTTTCACGATTTCTGTTTTGTTTTAAATATAAAAAGCATAGATTATACAATACGAAGATATCAAAGCTATCCAGAAACTATGCCACCAAATACGTCAATCGCATGTAGATACAACCTGTAAGCATTATATTTGATTAGCGATTAGAATAACTTATAAAACCCTATTAAACAACCATCTCTCAGTGTTCACCCAATCATACAAAGTCTTTGCCAAACATTTTTCCATTTTTTGTGCTTCTTACATTTTTTTTTGTGTAGTTCTATATATAACATGATATAAAGAATGTGTTTTTCTTATACAGAACAATGCAGTTGCCATTTGACAAAAATATAACATTAAGCTAACCTTTGTCATCAATCATTTAAAAAATAAAAATACATTTGAATTCATCGTTTTTAAAAGTATATTAACTTTATAACTGAAATACTATATGACACACTAATACTTCGAAATGGCATTCTTTTTATAGATAGAATAATGAGCAAGTTTTGTTTCTGAAATGTTATTTCTAAATCTAGCCCATATATATAATAAATAACTATAGTTATAAATTTTTCTTAAAATTGTTTGAACCTATGTACCATTTTTTAGCGGACATATTTTTATTGCTGTAGAATTTAGATAGCTGCTATAAATTCATATACTATCAAATTCAAAAAAAATTGGTTAGAGAAAAGTAATAAATTAAATGTAACGAGGAAATGAAAGAAACATGGTGTGCTCTTGTGTCTGTACCCCTGAAAGGACAACAAAGTCATTAAAACAGACAACCTACTTTATTCATCAAACCGTGAATATTTCCACGTCACCTATTTATTTCCTTTCCACATCAATTTTGTTTACTTGATTTTGTCCTACTTTACTTGTATTGCACTCTAAGCATGTTCTTCTTTTTCTAATATCTACAACTACAAAAAAATACTGATTTTCCCCCTTACATTAGTCTACCACTTAGATCGCTGGCTCAAAGTCAAAGGGTCCAAGAAAAAGCAGCTTAAAGTGTAAAAACAGATCGAACCAATTATGAGCCAAGATGATTAAAGGGTACGCTCAAAAGAATGTAAAACAGATTTCACTGTCAGATCTTGAGATTATTCTGAACTTGTATACAATTCACAATCACTTTAAAAAGAAAGGATCAATCAACATAAAAGAACTTCCATAATAAGGTATCTATAATATAGGAAATTGAGGTTTAAAGACGCTATTGAGGATTAGACAAATGACATGACCAAAACAGAGCATTGTCTCTACATAATTAGTAAAAAGAAGAAATACTGGTTTTGTAACAGTACTGGAACTGAAACTGATCATCAGGGCATAACATGCGATGCAGCGATGGGATGTTCGAATGCCTTTTATATCCGTAAATACATGTAGGTACGTACACAGTGGTTATATAGACTAACCACATTTCACTAATGGTTGCTCATAGAATAACAAACTTTTGTTTTCTTCACCTTTGATGCTTCTTCACTATATAGCAATCTTTTGTTTTCTTCACCTTTGATGCTTGTTCACTACATAACAACAATTGTCCTTTTGCATTTTCAAAGTCCCTGCCAAGATACGACCCCTGATAGAAACAGTGCTTGTAAGGTATAAGACTTCATGCCTCTGTATCCTCCTGAAAAATGTAAATAAGATAGTCATCCATGAGATGAGATACATCAAACAATCTTAAAAACCTTAAAATTAGGCATTTCGTTTTCCATCCCATATAATATTCACATGCCTTAGCTTGGCAAAAACAAGGTTTCTTGGTGATCACAATGTACACATGGCAAAAAAGAGAGGATACTTCGAATAGGAAGCACATAACCAGGTTTGAAAGTTCACGGAACATGAATTAGAATCCAAACACACTCACCATTTATCTTCATCGAGAAAGAGTCTCGAATAAGCTTAGGTAGATAGATCATTAACATAAGCTAAATAAGACCGGATGCTCTTAATTAAGCTATTCTTTAACCTAAACAAATCACAAGTCAAAGGTCAGACATTGGAGTAGCAGAACTAAAAATTAAGAGAGGCACACATATACATCAAACAATCATGAAAACTGAGGGAAAGTTGGCAGTTTCATCTACATCCAATGCCTTGGATTGGGAAACAAGGCTTTGTGGTGACCATAATGTGCATATGTGGGGATACTCGCAGTAGGAACCGTTAGTTTCCAAACGCACCCACAGTTACTCTTTTCCCATTGATTCTAAACCTTCACACAATTCTCCAAATTCAGCATTTTTTTCTGGGCCTCATCACATCACAAACTCAGACAAACGTACGTAGTAGAGGAATTAAGAGCTAAGAGAACAAAATGTACTTTAAAACCCCTAAGGTCTTTTGTAAATTGTGAATTTGTAATTTATCTAATGGGCTGAAGACTGACGCCCATCTCTATTTGGGCTCCCAAAAGAAACATAAATATAGTAGAAAAAAACATCTCGCGACAAAAGGTTTTTATTGCATGCAAGACACGAGTCTCAACTCTCGCGGCTTTCAGTTGCTGCAACTGCAAGGTTAACTTGCCACGTATCAAAGACTCTGACCTTAGCTGGCGCACGAGCGCTATATGCTTATAAACCGTTCGTGCCACCAGATGGTTTATAGTTGGGTGAGTCACGGGAACTAAGAATAAGATTATGCGAGCGGGGAACAGAAGGTAGCTGTTATGGGCCCAAGAGACAAACGAATTGGGCCTTAGTTTTGCGTAGGACCCTTTTTAGTGATTCCTTTTGTCGTGTTGCGAGGGTTGCCTAGTCAGATCCCAGTTCGATTCCGGACAATGTGGGTCACGAAAACTCGACTTGACGGCTTTTTGTGGGCCGAACTAAATAAATCATGTAGTTCCCGAATATGAGTTTTATAATTAAATAGTCATTTTGTTTACACAAATGAAAAAAAAAATACAAAACTGATGACAAATGATTTGAGCTAAATTTCTTATATTGTTAGATTTATAATTATCAGAAATTAAACTGTTCTTAAAATTATAAAAATATATTATTAGATCATAATCTCTAAGCTAAATACATTTAAACTCAGTTCTTTAGCTTTTAACAGTGTCAACTTTTTAATTATATAATCGAAAAGTCCATAGATCATGCACAATGCATGATGTTGTTGGCCAAGGGGATATAATAATGGAACCCGGAAAGGAATTAGGGCAGACTCATTTGATTCCCTCGACGAGCGATCTCCACCCAACTATTCATAATTTATTAAACCAAAAAATATCTTATTCTAAAACTCGAATATTATGCTACTTTATTTCAGTAAATCTATCATCCGATAGTTATCATGCCAGACTCTCGTGTTGTAGTCATAGTTTACACACGCAAAATCGAAAATCAAGGAATGTGTTTTAGAAAAAAAAAGTTTTTACGTGATAGTATGATCACGTTTAAGGGAGTTAAAAAGCACTCACTCTAAAGAAAACTACAATAAATTAAATACCACCGAACAACCATATAATCATTGAATTATAACTTAAATCACGGATAAAAAAAATTAATGATCAATGGAAATATTGATTTAAATAGCAATGAACGGTCACGAATAATACTTGTTCGTAACCACAGAAGCTAGAATGGTCCGTAACACAGGCGATCAAAACGCTGGCTGTCTATATATATAAGAACCATTACTCCACCATGGTTTATGAGCTTCTTCTTCTTCTTCCTCCTTTTAACGTCCCATCTCTTCTTGATTCCATTAGCTACCATCAAGAATTCGAAAATCTCGTAGCTATACCAATGGATTCGTATTACGTTGGGTTTTTGGATAGCGACGAGCCACACTTTCTAGAATCTTGCTCTCTTTGTCGCAAAACCCTTTCTATCAACTCCGACATTTTCATGTACAGGTACTTAATTCGTTGCTTGCGATCCAAACAAATAAACAAGTCGGTCTTCAGAATCAGATCTGGTTTCTGAAAATCCGTGAATCCATATAGCTATTTGAACAAAGAACTTACCATTGGATGCTTATTTCTTCGAATTTAGTTAATTTATGGTCTTGATATTTTTTATTCTGATCGATTTCTTGTTCAAAATTTTTGCAGAGGGGACATGGCCTTCTGTAGCCAAGAGTGTAGGCAAGAACAGATTGAGTCTGACGAAACTAAATCGAAGAGATGGAGAAAAACGTCGTCGTCGTCCAGATCATCTCTCAGGAAATCGTCCGATTCGCAAGATTCCGTCGCCGTTAAAACTATACGGACAAAAACTCTCGTCATGGCTTAGTTATTATTTACATCTTCATCTGATGACCTCTATAAAATTGGATGCGGAGCTTAATAAAGAAAGAGAGAGACCAGACAACGGAGAAGCCAAAGTATATTATTGGCTGTGAAGTTTTTGTTCTCTCTGCTTATATTTTTGGTTCTGGTTTCTACCACGAGACGAGAAGAGGATCTTTCATCTTTGTGTGTGTGTGTTTCTTGATTCCCGTTTAAAGAGAAAATAGATAGATGCAAAATAAAAGTTTATTCTACAATTTAAATGGGCTTCTTTTGAAACACTTGGCCCAATATAGGCCCTTTTCTCGTAGCTCTCAATAATACGGACTACTACGTCCGTCATATTTTTACGAGAGGTACTCGTACAGGTAAATCAGTTAATACTCCCCAAAAAGGCAAATTCTAAAGTACACAATAAAGTAAACCACCTAATTGGTCACATAAAGAGATCACCTAACTTTCTACTAAGAGAAAGCTTTTATGTACACAATGAATCTAGTAATTGTCATAGCTAAACGCCGAAATTACCTAACTGTGGACAACAACAATGCGTAATTGCGTATATATTAATTTCAAAAATATATATGATAACAACTTATCAACTTAATATATTAAAAAATGTTCATTAAATAACAACACATGATTTATTTAACAAAAGTCAAAATTATAAATCGAATAAGTTAAATTCATGAGTATATTTCCAAAATATGCATATATACAATTATAAACTTGCAGTAAAAAGATAAAATACTAATGATTTTCATATTTCCAACCCTAAAAAATTATAGATAAATGCAAAAACATAATCGCTGTTTTCGCACGTGTCATAATTTTATAATAATGAAATTGTTTACATGTCGTTTTAATTCATTATAAACTCTTTTTTTTAATGTGGAAAATTCAACATTTGTTTTTGTTTTTTGTCAACGCAAGCTTTTCTATTCAAACGAAATAACAAAAATTAAAAATATCTTCCACCTATTAACTACACTTTCTAAATGATCAAAGGTTATGATGAATTTTTATTAATTGTAAAATTTGATAATTTGGCTTTTAAAAGAGTTAGTTCAGTTTCTTCGCGATCTCGCCTGAAACCTCTATTGATATTTTCTTTGCATTGACCGGAACAAAGTTTTTAGAGTCTACGAGATTAGCTCTATGAATTGTCGATTTTACCCTTAAGATTTCACATTATTTACTATTCAGGTACTTTAACCAGACTCTTTTCACTATACAAATCTCTATTTTTTTTTCTTCTTATAATTGCCTTTTTTTTTTTTTTTTTTTTTTTGATAGCATTGCTCTCTTTCAATTCATCTCTTTCTCTCCCCGTCTTTTCTTGGTCCTATAATCATGTCCGTCCAATAAAACCCTAATTTTATCTTTCCTTGCGTCGTTTCACTCCATTACAGAGCTGTAGAATTTAGCTTGAAAAAGGGTGAAGATTAGGGTTTGTTATAGATGTCCTACAATCAATCAAGGCCCGACAGAAGCGAGACTCAATACCGTAGAACTGGTCGATCCACCGGTAACCATCACCAACAACAGCAACCGCAACAACACCGATCTTCTCCCGCCGCCGGATACGGTAAGGGAGCCGGCGCTCCTGGAACTGCAGCGCCCGCCCCTTCCACTTTTGTTGATTCTTCCTTGCCTTCTTCTAATCGCAGGTATTCAATCAAATCAAAATTCGATTTTTTTTGTTTTTTTTTTTGTTTTATTTGATATGAAAGTTTTGGTGCTTTATTGGTATTTATGGCAGTTTTAAGAAGCCCAGCAATGCTCAAGGAGGAGGGCAGCCTAGGGTGAATCTGCCACCTGTGAATCATTCGGTTTCTAAGGATGGTTTGCACCCTAACAATCACAATGGTCCCAATGCACACTCTCGCTCTCAAGGTATGATCTTTAATCAGGGAGGGGCTTTTATCGCTCAAAGTCTTTAAATTGGATAATTTTAGATGAATTTGGTCACTGTGTGTGAGTGATCGTTTGGTTTAGTTCAATCTATCTTACACTGTTAGTTACAGGAGTGTCTGGTGAACCGGTTGTTGGTGGAACAGCCAATCCAACTGAATCATTCAACAGAAACAGTGGACCTATTCCAAAAGCTCCAACTTCTCAGTCTACTGCCATGAGTTCCAAGAACAATGAGACGCCCAACACAGCAGCCAAAGGTAGGTCTTGTTGAATCTTCTGTTTTGTTTGTGTGCACTGAGCGTTGAAGCTTGACTAAATTCCTCTGTACATCCGTAAAGGTATAAGTTTTGTAATGATTTTTTTTTTTTTTTTTTTTTTGTGGCAGCCCCTGGAGACGCTTCTCAAGCATTTCCTTTCCAATTTGGGTCTATTGCTCCTGATTTGATGAAGGTATGCTGTTTTTTCCTTCCTTTTGTTTGTTTGATTTGTCCATCAACACCTATATCATCTGCCCTGTTGGTTTTCTAGGTTCCTGCTCGAACTAGCTCAGCACCTCCGAATATGGATGAGCAGAAACGTGCACAGGTTCACCTCTTAGTATTTTGCATCTGTTGTTAATGTGATTGTTGCCTACATGAATGGTTCTTGGTTATAGGATGATGACTAGTCAGTGTCTTTGCTTCTGATTCCAAATGCTCTGTGACTTGTCTTGTATTGGGATGTGTATACTGGCCTGATGCTGTGATCTTTTAACTCATAAGCTATATCTACTGAAAACTAATTCGATGACTTTTATTCCACTTGTTCTGAACTTTGCCTTTCTTTTATGACACGACCAAACATTGTTTTACAGATGCAGCAAGCTTCTTTAAGAACGGCGCAAAATGTGCCAGCTTCTGTGCCCAAAAAAGATTTATCAAATAAGGGTGCAGATAATCAATTGATGAGGAAAGAGGGGCACAATCCATCGAGTGAAAAAGCTGATATCCAAGTCCCACATATATTCCCTCCAAGTCAAACGCAGAAGTCTCCAATTACAAATATTCGTATGCCTTCTGTGCAGCCACAGTATCAGCACGCTCAGGTTCCTCACCCTGTACATTTCGGTGGGCCGAATATGCATATGCAGCCTCCTGTGACTGCAACCTCGTTTCAGATGCCAATGCCAATGGCATTATCTATGGGAAATACACCTCAAATCCAGTCGCAGGTGTTTTTTCAGGGTCTTCCATCACATCCGATGCATCACCAGGGTATGATGCATCAGGCTCAGGGACATGGTTTTGCAACTCCAATGGGTGCTCAGATTCATCCTCAGCTAAGCCACGTGGGTGTGGGTTTGAGCCCGCAATATCCCCAGCAGCAAGGAGGAAAATTTGGTGGGGCACGCAAGACAACTCCTGTAAAGATAACACATCCTGACACACACGAAGAGCTGAGGCTTGATCGACGTGGTGACCCGTATCCAGAAGGCGAATCAGCGGCTTTAAAACCGCATTCTAACACTCCTCCCAGATCACAGCCAGTCTCATCATTTGCTCCGCGACCAGTCAATATGGTGCAACCCTCATATAACTCCAATACTATGATATATCCTCCGGTTTCTGTACCCTTAAATAGTGGTCCAATGTCATCCGCTCAGGCACCAAGGTATCATTTCCCAGTTGTTGATGGGTCTCAGAGAGTACAAATTATCAACCAACCTGCTCATACCGCTCCACAGCTTATCAGACCCGCAGCTCCTGTACATGTTTCAACTGAGTCTTCTTCCTCTGTGAAAGCACGCAATACACAAAATGTGATGTCATCTGCTCTACCTGCAAATGCGAAGGTATCAGTGAAGCCAGCTGGGGCTTCTGAGAAGCTTGGGTCACCAAAAGCCAGGTCACATGGAGAAGTTAACATTTCTCTGTCACAAAAGGACGTGGAGGCAGGTTCATTGAGCTCTTCACAGCAGCCGAAACCTGGCTTTTTCTTGGGAGTACCAAATTCGTCTGCTCCACCAGCGAAGTCATCTGTGGAGACTGAAATCAGAAGAGCGGAAATGGTGAATGAGTCGATTTCAGTTGAAGATCAGACATGTAAGGTGGAACCCCCTCATAATCTGACTGAGGTATGATACTGTGTTTTGTTTTTGGGTATTATTCATTAATTATTTTCTATTACTTGATTAAATTACTTTCTTTTTTGGCGCTGTTTCACTCTGGATCGTGGACAGACTATGCCAGACTCTCTGGTCTGTGATCCCGAAACAGAAACCGTTGCTGCGAAGGAAAATTCATCACTCCCAGCTACCAATGGGTCTAGGAAGCAACCCATGGAGGTTTCTCCTACAGCTGATGCTCCAGCTTCTGACTCAGTAGATACAAGTATTGACAAATCTACAGAAGGGTCAAGCCATGCCTCATCAGAGATTTCTGGTTCTTCATCTAAAGAGAAAGACCTAAAATGTGACGAACGGACTGTTTCTGACAAGCTCGTTGAAAGGTCTGTAATTTCTGATGAAAAACACGAAACAATGTCAGGTGTGCTTGAGAAGGCACATAATGAGGTAGATGGTGCCACAGACGTCTGTCCTGACCCTGAAAAATTAGCTGAAGTGACAGATGATACGAGCTCTGAGCTTCCACATTCTACTCATATTCAGTCTTCCATTGTCCCTCTTGGACATTCAGAAACATTGTCGAGACATCATGGTGTAGAAAATTCTGGTGATAGTTTGACGTCTGCCCCAGCTACTCTTTCCAAAGATAAATCTGCATTTGAATCGAACATAAGAAGAAATACTTCTGCAAAAGGAAAGAAGAAGATCAAAGAAATCCTTCAAAAAGCAGATGCTGCGGGGACAACTTCTGATCTGTATATGGCTTACAAAGGGCCTGAAGAAAAGAAAGAGATAAAAATGCCGTCAGAGAGCGCAAATGTTGATCATGATGTTTCTAACCAGAATCTGGCACCTGCCATACCTCAGGCTGTTACTGAAGCTGCTGTGGATGCTGAACCAGTGAAAAATGAACCTGAAGACTGGGAAGATGCTGCCGATGTTTCTACACCAAAGTTGGAAACTGCAGATAATTCTGTGAATGCAAAGAGAGGTTCCTCAGATGAGGTCAGAGACAGCTTCAGCAATACAGAAAAGAAGTACTCCCGGGATTTCCTCCTTAAGTTTGCAGACCTGTGTACCGCTCTCCCTGAGGGATTTGACATTTCGCCTGATATTGCTAATGCCTTAATTTTTGCTTATATGGGTGCATCTCATCATGAACATGATTCGTATCCTACTCCTGGAAAGGTTATGGATCGGCAAGGGAGTGGTGCTCGATTAGATCGTCGTCCCAGCAATATGGTTGTTGATGATAGATGGACAAAGAATCAGGGTTCTCTTCCAGCAGGATATGGGAGTAATGTAGGTTTCCGACCTGGTCAAGGGGGAAACTCAGGAGTTTTAAGAAACCCTCGTATGCAGGGACCGATTATGTCTAGACCGATGCAACCTGTGGGTCCTATGGGAGGAATGGGCAGAAATACCCCCGACTTAGAAAGGTGGCAACGTGGTTCAAATTTTCAACAAAAAGGACTTTTTCCTTCTCCACATACTCCTATGCAGGTGATGCACAAGGCCGAGAGAAAATACCAAGTGGGTACAGTTGCTGATGAAGAACAAGCAAAACAAAGGCAATTAAAGGGCATCCTGAACAAGTTGACCCCGCAAAACTTTGAGAAACTGTTTGAGCAAGTTAAAAGTGTCAACATTGACAACGCTGTTACACTTTCTGGTGTCATTTCACAGATATTTGACAAAGCCTTGATGGAGCCTACCTTCTGTGAGATGTATGCGGATTTCTGTTTACATCTGTCTGGGGCGTTACCTGATTTTAATGAGAATGGTGAAAAGATTACCTTCAAAAGATTGCTTCTCAATAAATGTCAGGAAGAATTTGAGAGAGGGGAGAAAGAAGAGGAGGAAGCAAGTAGAGTTGCCGAAGAAGGACAAGTAGAACAAACCGAGGAGGAAAGGGAAGAGAAAAGACTAAAGGTGCGGAGGAGAATGCTCGGTAATATTAGACTTATTGGTGAGTTATACAAGAAAAGGATGTTGACTGAGAAAATCATGCACGCATGCATCCAGAAGTTGCTTGGGTCTTATGAAGATCCACATGAAGAGAATATTGAAGCTCTGTGTAAATTAATGAGTACGATAGGAGTTATGATCGATCATCACAAAGCCAAGATCCATATGGATTCATATTTTGAGAAAATGAAAATGCTATCATGCAAACAAGAATTGTCATCTAGGGTGAGGTTCATGTTGATTAATGCCATCGATCTGAGAAAGAACAAATGGCAGGAGAGAATGAAGGTCGAAGGGCCAAAAAAAATTGAGGAAGTGCACAGAGATGCTGCACAAGAACGCCAAACTCAAGCTAATAGGCTTTCACGTGGACCCTCGATGAATTCGTCAGCAAGAAGAGGGCATATGGAGTTTAGTCCTAGGGGAGGAGGAGGAATGCTATCACCTCCAAGTGCCCAAATGGGTGGTTTCCACGGACCACCTCAAGGTCGTGGCTTTAGTAATCAGGACATTCGATTTGATGAAAGGCCACCTTATGAGCCTAGGATGGTTCCAATGCCTCAAAGGTCAGTAGGTGATGAGCCTATTACCTTGGGTCCGCAAGGTGGTCTTGGTCAGGGAATGTCTATTAGAAGGCCTGCAGTAGTATCAAACACTTTTCAGTCTGATGCTACTCAGGCCGGTGGTGGAGATTTTAGGCGACCGGCTGGTGGTTTGAATGGTTTTGGCTCACAAAGACCTGCAAGTCCTGTTACTCACGGACGGTCAAGTCCTCAAGAGCGGGGAACAGCTTATGTTCACAGGGACTTTGCAAGTCTGTCTCGTGCTTCTGATCCGTCACCAGAAGTTTCATCTGCTAGGCAAGTACTACAAGGGCCATCGTCTACAGTAGACAGCCCTCGAGAAGAGGCTTTGTCTGAGGAACGGTTACATAATATGTCATTGTCTGCAATTAAGGAATATTACAGGTACTATATCTATCCTTTCTTGCTGGTCATTAGTTTCGTTCTTTGCTCAGATACTGCCACATTTAGCATATTACTCTATGGAAACCTACGTAGGTACAATTGGATCAAATAGCAGTTTATTTGTTTACAGTTTTAGCGTTTGCTTTACAACGACAGATCATCTGATAAAGTGTATAGTTCCTAAAGTAGGTAAATTAGAATTGGTTCCTAACAAAACGGATTTAAAATACTTATGAGAGACATTGTTCCTTGATTTTAATAGAATCTCTAGTAAATGGTGTGAACATCTGACTGGTGTGTTGTTTTATATAGTTTTCGACCACATGTGACAGTTAAAGTCCGTCCCTTTATATTCTTTTACCCTATTGGGGTCACCTATTTGTTATTGATAAGCAATTTGGTGAGTTTGAATGATTTGTTCTTGTGCAGTATCCGAGATGAGAAGGAGATTGGTTTGTGCATGAAAGATATGAATTCGCCAGCTTATCACCCAACAATGATTTCTCTCTGGGTAACTGATTCGTTTGAGAGAAAAGACAAAGAAAGGGATCTCTTAGCAAAGCTCCTTGTAAACCTCGTGAAATCTGCTGACAACGCCTTAACGGAAGTCCAGCTAGTGAAGGGGTAAGTAAACAAAGCCCATAAATCTCTAAGTCACACTCTGATCAAATGTTTTTTTTTTTTTTTTTTTTTTGTGTGGCTTAAATCAGTTGCCGTTGTTTACAGGTTTGAATCTGTTTTGACAACCCTGGAGGATGCCGTAAATGATGCTCCAAAAGCAGCAGAGTTTCTCGGTAGAATCTTTGGTAAAAGTGTGACAGAAAAAGTAGTGACATTGACAGAGATTGGTCGGTTAATCCGCGAAGGAGGAGACGAACCAGGAAGTCTAATAGAGTTTGGATTAGGCGGAGATGTTCTTGGAAGTGTTTTGGAGATGATAAAGACTGAAGCAGGAGACGAAGCGTTGGTTGAGATCCGCCGGAGCTCGGGTCTGAGGATTGAAGATTTCAAACCTCATGCACCTAACCGGTCTAAGATATTAGAGAAATTTACTTAGGAAAAAAAATTGGAACCATCTTTTGGGTTCCTTTTCTTCTTTTTTCTTTTAAAAGTCTTTCTCTTTTTAAGTGCTTCGAGAAAACTAATTTGTTAAAAAGAAGTTTCTCTATTTTATTAAATAGCAAAACCTTTCAAAAATTATTCATTTCTTTTATTTAACCTTTTCGTATATAAGTTTTAGAGCACAGAGAGCTCAATGTTCTTCCAATATCGTTATATAACAATTTTGATTAAATGAACAATTTTTAAGAGTGAATTTTTTTATTCACCTCTTTTAAATTTGGCCAATAAAAATATGTTATGTAATATTATATTTAAACAGAAATAATAAATTAAAACTAAAACTAAATAAATAAAATAAATTAAGAAAATAAAAATTTTGAGTTTTTTTGTTAACGCTGTACTTCTTCTCGCCGTTGATGTCTTTTCTTCGGGATATCACCGACCCACGTTGCGTTGACCTAAACCCTTAATCCTAAAACCTAAATCAAACCGACATATAATCTCGTTATTATTGTAAAATATAAACCTTCTCCTCTTTTATAAACCCAAACCGATATATAACTTCGTTTAATTGTAAAATTTAAATCCTAACCGTTCTTTATAAACCCAAACAGACATATAACCTCGTTTAATTATAAAATCTAAACCCGAATTATTCTTTATAAACTCAAACCGACATTTAACCTCGTTTAATTGTAAAATCTAAACCCTAATCCTCCTTTATAAACTCAAACCGACATATAACATCGTTTAATTGTAATATCTAAATCCTAACCGTCCCTTATAAACCCAAACCGACATATAATCTCGTTTAATTGTAAAATATAAGCTCAAACTCTTCTATAAAAACTCAAACCGACATTTAATCTCGTTTAATTGTAAAATATAAGCTCAAATTCTTCTATATAAACTCAAACCGACATTTAGTCTCGTTTAATTGTAAAATCTAAACCCTAACCTTTCTTTATAAACCCAAACCGATATATAAGTTCGTTTATAATTATAACATCTAAATGCAAACCCTTTTTTTATAAATCCGAACTGACGTATAAAGTCTAACACTAATGATATATTGATATATGATTTATTTTAATGATTTATGTTAAATTTTTTTATATGGATAATATTAAGATTTTAATTTGTTTATTTTTATTAAATGACAGATTATGATTGGTTAGAAAAAGAAGAAGTGAGAGTTCATCACTAAGGAGTTAACTCATGAATTTTCGTGATTAAATTAGATCAGATCGGAGTTATCATTAAGTGCAAAAAGGTTCGAGGATGTGGTGAACTAAAAAATTCTGAATCATCATTCCACGTGAAAGAAACAAAAAGGCTTTTATGTCTTTAGAGTTGGGTTAATTTGATGGCCCATATAAATGATGGTCGTAAGGCCCATATTAAAAAAATGCCCTAACATTGATTCGTATATAAAAACGCTTAGAGTGGCCAAACGAATTTGCTCACTAGGGTTTCTCATCTACGGCGTGGTGTTCCTCCTGCTTGCTCTGAACGATGGTGAAAAAAACCTATCCTCTCTCTTCGTTGTTGTTCTTACTATCTATCTAACTCCATAGATGTTCACTTCCTTCTGTCTCGTTCGAGCTTTCGTTTTGAGATTGCAAGTTTCGAGATGCGTTATGTAGTTGATCTGTGTATTCTGATATTATAATCTAGTTTGTGGTTATCTCTTCTGACTCCATTACTCACTCTTGAATGTTTCACAGGCGAAGAGAACGAAGAAGGTTGGAATCGTCGGCAAATACGGTAAGCTTCCTTAGTTTATTTTCGTCTATGTGTCTCTGATGGAATCGCTTAGGATGGTAAAAGCTGTAGAATAGGATCTGCAATTTGCTTAGTCTTGTAGCTCATCTGGAATAAAGTTTCGTAATGGAGTTTATGAACACTTTCTTTACTGGACTCCGTTCATTTTTCATACTACGATGTCGATATGTAAGAGATCTGGTTTCGATTTGCTCTGTTTTCATTTTGAGATAGATGCACATGATTCATCTAGCAATTGTTTCTTCTTTTTGGTTCTCCTCCTAACACTTCAATGGTTCTCTTTCAGGAACACGTTATGGTGCGAGTATCAGGAAGCAGATTAAGAAGATGGAGGTCAGCCAACACAGCAAGTACTTCTGTGAGTTCTGTGGCAAGGTAAGAGATCATTTATTCACTTTCTCCTATCCTTGTGGTTTCCTGAATCTCTTATGGTTTGAAATTTTTTATAACTTTGGTTTGATTAATGGTTGCAGTATGGCGTCAAGCGAAAGGCTGTTGGTATCTGGGGATGCAAGGATTGTGGCAAGGTCAAGGCTGGTGGTGCTTACACAATGAAGTAAGTGTTACTTCTTTATAATTTTTAATTTGGGCTTATTAGTCAATTAGTATATTTTTTCTCATAAAAACTGTCTTCTTTTGTGTATTGCAGCACCGCCAGTGCGGTCACCGTTAGAAGCACGATCAGGAGGTTGAGGGAGCAGATCGAGGGTTAAATCTGCTGGCTTTTATATTTGGTTTCTTTGTTTTGACAATTGAGTTTTGTAGACTCTATGCATTTGTGGTTTTGAATCAAGACTTTATTACATTTAGCAGTGAAGCAGGATTTATTCAATGTTGAGTTGTTTTACAAAGTGCTTACAATATTATCCTATAACTATGTTTCAGCATTTGATGGTTTGAGCCAATACAACGCCTAAACCGATATCATTGAAATTGAAACCATCCTGAATCTTAAATGGTCATTTGATCGGATTGTTCATACCTCCTAAATTCTTGATTGGCTACATTAATCTCTTTACCAAAACTTTACCGATAATATCTTTACCCAAAACTTTATCGATCAATAGTCTTAGGTGTGAGTTGTTTTTCAGCGTGCCACCATTACTAAGAATACCAACAATATAGATACGTAGGTTTGAGAATTTGAAGTTTTTTGATAACAAATCCTAATCCGAAATCGGTGAATAAATAATTAAATTTTGGTTTGTTCTAAAAATGTATAAACCGGCTTAACTTAACCAACTAAATATTAGTTGAATTTTGTGCAGACTTACAGAAATCCTAAATTACACGCTCTGGACTTAAATTTAGAGATAGATATATATAACTAGGAAGCTCTTCTGGTTAGGTTTAACCTTCAATTGAACAATTTCTGAGTTTTTACATGAAATTAGAAAAACAAATAATAATAAGCTGAGAAGAGAAACAACAGTTAAAACAAAATCCAACTAACTGGGGAAAATCTTTTCGGAGACAATCCTAAGTGTCTTTCCTAACCCCCAACGAGCCAGGCTGCTGCGCTTATAAGTTTTCTTGGAACTTCATGAGATTATTTCAAGATTCCCATCTTCCAACTTCATTTTAGCTCTCATCCTCTACCCAATGATTGATGTATGCTCCATTCAAATCGCAGCTATCGTTTCAGTTGTTGCTCATTTGGATGCAAAAACGGATCCACCAGATGTATCACCATTGAGAATGCAGAGCAGTAGTATCATGGTTTGTGTACCTTAAAACCAAAGATTTTTGGAACGTAGTTTTGAGTCGGTTTCTGCGGCTTTAAGTTCCCGTAGGTCATCAAAAACAAGTGAGGGAATGTGGTTCCAAAGTAGGCTCCATCAATATCTGCAGAAGTCATTTAAGGAAAACGCTAAGATTCAATAACACTCAAGATCAGAGTGTCTCAACTGAAGCAAAAGCAGAGCTAAACTTTCACTGAAATTTTGAAAAGTTAAAGCCAAAATTATGGATTATGAACAGAGAAAAAGGATACTGCCTTGGAATTTAGATCGCGGGTAAGATATGTCTTCGCATTTTGGGCAGTATATCTTTACAGTACTCGATCTCGGGATGTCGGATTGTCCAACAGGGAGACAAGACTGACCGCAACAGAAAACTCTCGGGCATCTCCCGAAATCACAGTTCTTGTACTTCTCAGTCTAGCAGAGATCAATAACAAGAGAAGTCGTTAAGCAAACAACAAAAGTTAAAAGCACCAAAACATAAACACAAGAGTAAAGATTCTCTAACCATTGCAGCCATTCCTTTAGTTGTCAAAATGTAACGAACATGAATAAGACCATATAGCATTTCAGCAGCTGATTCCACCATTTCATTCTGTTCTTCCGTAAACATCTCACCTAAATCCCCAAAACAAAGACATTCAGACCAAAAGTTTCTAACTTTCACTTCCAACTTTTAGATTGTAGTTTAACAAAAAAAGAAGGGAGATCACTTACTGTTGGAAGATTCAACATCTAGAATGAGATCAAGTGCATAATCATAGTAAGGAACTTGACCACTTAAGCCACAAAGATTGAAATCATCTTGAATATAATCTTCATCGACTTCGCAGAAGAAATCATTCCCTCTCAAATTACAAAACCAAGAGATCCACGATGTATCATCACCCTCCGATCCACTCACATCAGACCCTTCACTATCAGTTTCCGATTCCACTGCAGACAAGAATCATAAGAACAAATGCAATTAAACTACCACTAAAACCACAGATTTGTAAAAAAAACAGAGAAAAAAAAGAGGGGAAGGAGGAAATAAGAAACAAACCATCGGGAAGCTGAGATTTAGCAGTGGAAGTAGATGTGAATGAAAAGGGATCTTTGTCTTTAGAAGTGAAAACCCTAGATGTGGTGGTGGAAGTTGAAGATTTCTCTAGTTTCTTATTGAGTGCATCGTTGATTCGTTTCCGATCAATAGCTCCGCCGAGGATCTCCGATCGCGATGACCCGCCAACACCTCCTCCACTCCGTTCCTTGTACATAATTCGATCCCTTCAGAATAACAAAAAAGATAGAAGATTTCAAGCTTTAGATTCTCAAAGTCTCACACTTTCGGAAGCTAAAGGAGAGAGACGGAGAAATCTAGGGTTTTCCTTTTAATTTTAATTTAAAATTTATATATTAATTTTGGTTACAGAGTGGAGGACAGGACATAGGAGATGTAAAGCTGGTCTTTCTTCTCCACTGTTTGTTTTTTCCTTTTTTTTGTTCTCCTTCGTCTGCCTCTTTTTTTTTTTTTTTTTTTTCTATTTTACAATGGGCTTCGCTGACTGGGCCTTGTGTTTGTGATGATTCATTGTATGAGCCCGATGAAATATTTGATAAATGGCAAGATACCTTATAAAACTTACCTTTATACTGGTAAGATCAACGGAAGAAGAAAGATGCTTTTTGAGAGAAATCTGCTTTTTCATACTCCTACAATTGTATTATGTTAAATTTATATTTAAACTATATCGTTGTGTTAAAATATACATCGAATAATGAAACATTTGAATTTCATACATGCATTTTATGTTTTTGTGCAAAATCATGCATATGCCCTATATCTCGATTACATAGAATTCACGTGTGCACCTACGTAAATTTGTTTTATGCGAGTTTGTGGACAAATTGGTTTTTTCATACCTTCACAACAGCAATATGTTAAATTCATATATGAACTATACTATTGTGCTAAACTATACCCTAAATAATCAAAAATTTAAATTCCATACATGTACTTCATGTTACGGATTAAAAAGAACACTCGAAATCACAAGCTAAAATGATGTCGTATTGTATTACTAGAATGAATATCCAAAATATTTGTACCCAATTATACATGATACTCGAACGGATAACCGGTTATCTAAAATTACCAGAACGGGTACCCGAATACCCGAAATATTTGTATATTTTTCGAGTATTTTGTTTTCGATTATACCTAAAATTTAGCAAAATACCTAAAATTTAACCCGAATTCCCGAAAAACATACAAAATTTTTGGGTATTCGAGTATCGGGTATAATCAGGTACAAAATACCCGAACCAATCGAGTATTTATTTTTTTGGGTATTTATAGGTTCTGAGATTTGAAACCCGAACCCGACAAGATTCGAACCGAAACCGGACCGAATATTTATAATTACTTTTGGGTAGTATATACATGAATCCGATACATATCGGAAGTAACATACAACGATTTTCGTTGTTGAAGAGGTTGTGGAAGCCGAATTAGAGATTGTAAATCTGTTTTGGAAAATGAGATAATTATGTTAGTTTGAGTTAGTGAGACACAATGGAATGTCTTTCAACACCAGAATTTGAGTTAATGAGACACGATGTAATGTTTTTGAACATCAAACTAAAATTACTTAGACACACTCACTCATATCATCCAAGCTATGCAAATACACACGATATTCATCAAAATTTACTTGCAAACTCAAGAGAGAAGGATGAAATAAATTTGTATGAAATTTAAATTTTTGATTATTTAGGGTATGTTTTAGCACAATAATATAGTTCGAGTATGAATTTAACATATTGCGGTTGTGAAAGTATGAAAAAGCTAATTTTTCCATAAACTCGCATAAAACAAATCCACATAGATGCACATGTGGGTTCCACATAATTGAGATTTAGGACATATGCATGATTTTGCACAAAACATGAAGTGCAAGTATGAAATTCAAATGTTTCATTACTCGAAGTATGTTCTAGCGCAACAATATAGTTTAAATATAAATTTAACATACTGCAATTGTGGAGGTATGAAAAAGTCGAATTCCGGGATTTTTGAAGCCAATTTCCCGATTCCAAGGTCGTCAAGCAAATAATTGTGCCGATGCTAGTGCTAACAGGGCTTTTTCCTTTTCTTATCTTTACTTTGCTTTGTTAGAATTTTTGTAATCTTTTATGGTTTGTACCATTTGTGGAGACGGAGAGAAACTTTTAATCTTTGTTCCCAAGTTTCTATGTTTGAACCGGTTACAACTTAGAATGGGCTGTGCATATATGGGCCTAACTAAAACACATTGTTTTGGGAAGTTAAAATCAGTTAGGTATTGATTCCATCAGAGTCGACCAAAATTGATGAGCCACGATGTGAAATCCATAAATCGTTAACAAAATTAACAAACTTGACAACAAAAGAAAGAATATTATTAGTACGATTTTTGGAATTGGAGTATGTTGGAACTTGGAAGATGCATTGGTCAACGGAGCTTGACCGGACAAAGGTCATCGGATAATAAATATACCGTAAACATTAAGGAAAGTTGTTAAGAAAATTAAATAACTATAAAAATGGGACATGTAGAGCACGAACTGAACTTTATACAAAATCTAGAGTTAAATCGTGTTTCAGAATCTGACGATACTCGAGCTTGTGGTGGCGTGGTGCACGACTCTGCATAAAACTTATATTATAGTACTGTCAATAAAATGATCTAAGCATTTGTTGCTAAAAAAAAAATTAAAAGTAGCGAAACGTATATTTTCTTAGCAAATCGTGCTTTGTTTTAATAAGATCTCGAGTTTTATTTTTTTAGTTAATACAAAAGTCATGGGTTTTTTGGGTGTGCATCAATTTTGAGGTCTAGGACTGTCGATTACTAATGCACATGTATGTATGCTTTTTCATTTTTGCTTAAGCTTTTACGAAAATATTTTGTATTTCTTCGTTTGTGATTCACGTTTAAGTTATAATATTAATATACATAATTGATTGATAAAAAGGGACTGGAATATCGTGTAACTTTTTTTGTTTATATTGACCGAAAAATAATATTTGGGATCTATAAACATTTTTTTGCGGAACGGAGCCTTTGTCGGAGAAAGTAGTCATGCATCGTTACACCGACTTTTGACAATTTCCGAGTTTTATACAATCGTAAATTTTAATAAATTCGAAGTTTGTTTTTGCGTTAAACGTAAGGATCTAACTAACAATTGACATGCTAATAAGTGAATGTCTAATCACACGAACAAAAGGAAAAGGCGATTTACACGCGGGTCGGCTATAGCTAAACCATACCGGTCATAGTATTGGCCCACGCCTTAATGAAACTGTCGCCCCCATGAGACCAAGATCGCACTAATGTGATTTAGCTTTGTAAGACAACATTATTACTTCTACAAGCTAGTATCTTACTCGGATTCGAATTCAGTTTAGATTCGATTATTTCGGTTTATCAGAAAATTAAACAAAAACAAGATTGAAAGCGAGTTTTAGTTTGATTTGGATTAACAAATAATTTTCTTTTGTCTTATTTAGTTAAATAAGCTTTCTCCGACAAAGCATTTCCAAACTTGAAGCAGCAACTACGTGCAAAGTAGTAAAACCAAGATGTTTTTGCTAATCATATGATATCGTAAGATTCACATTTTAATACTTCAACAAGGTAAATTCAAAAGTTTGTTGTCGTTATAGCCTAAGCAGTCCTTCACCCACTCAGCTATTTGGTTTTAAATACAACTTCTTTAATGGTTTGTTAGTAATATAGAAAAATGAAAACAAATAGCCACTAACTTAATATCGAATAGTTATGTTACAACAAAATTAACGAAGTCCACATCAGTAGAAAAACAAAATCGGAAAGAAATGGTTAAAAATAGAGAGACTGAAAAATATAAAAAAAACGAATTAGAAGATTGTCGTTGACGTCCGACTTAAATACCCGATGACCGCACCGCACGAGTCATTCATTTGCAGTTACGAAGCTTTTTAATAGCGATTGAACCACACGCGCCAGATCCTTAGTTAATTATATCAAATCCCCCCATTTTTTTTTGTTTTCTTAAACCCAAAGAAAAAAAAAAAGAGAAAGAAACGAAGAAACGGCCGAATCTTCATAAATTCCGCCATCTCAATCGCCGCCCGAAACTCCGGCGACACTCGGTAGATCTCGAAGCCCTAACTGTTTTCATCCATCTCAGTGACGCAGATTTGTTCGTTTCCGGCGGTAATTTACTGTATTCTTTCTATGTTAAGGTGTTTTTGATAAGTGTTTTTTTTTTTCATGATATGCATTGCGTCTGTGTTTGATCAGATTCCGAAAAGTTCTGATTGATTCGATAATTGTTTCTGATGTGTTGTTGTTGTTTTGGTTTCTGCATATGATTGTGTCAGTTTGATTGACGTAAAGCGGAACAACGAGGAAGAGAGTGAGGGAGAGAGATGGATGATAGAGGAGGCTCGTTCGTAGCAGTGAGGCGGATTTCTCAAGGTCTAGAACGAGGAAGCGTTTATCATTCTTCATCTGGTGAAGTTTCCATCACTCGTGATTCCTCTTTTGAATATCTCCACTATGCTTTGTTGTTTTTTTTTGCTTCTAATGGAACAAAACGCGTTTTCATCTCTCAACAAATCACATCTCTATCTCACTTACTTTTTCCACGTTTTCTCTTTCTTTCTCTCTCTCTCTCTCTTTGCTGGCGATTGCCTTTTTATTTTGAGATTTGGTGTCGCAGATCTATGTTTCGCCATTTCGTTTGCGCTTCTGATAAATTATTGGAGAGTTATTATTATTATTATTATTATGTGTGTTGATCTTCTTTGTAAGTGCTATTTTTAGTAATCCATACATACATCTCTTTTTTTACGAATTGTTCCTTCCAGCTTGTTTGCGTTATTTCTATTCTTCTTTAGTTGAGATTAGTCTCCTTCGCGTCGTCAGCCTTTCATTCCGCTTTCACTAAATTGCTTCAATCTTCTTCCGTTTTGATTGTCACAAAAAGCTGATGGATGTAAACCGTTTTTGTTGGGAATTAACTACTTTGAAAATTTTCTTCGTTCTGTCTTTGTGTAAGTTTGATTGCTTTAAACGGGAATTTAATTGTATGCTTCTCACGTATTCTCTAAATATCATATCTTCTCAAGTCTAATATGTTTGACTAGTCATTATCCTGTTATAAACTACCAATTCTTTATATAAGACATCAAAGCACTGCTTTCGTGACAATTTTTTTAATGTTTATTTCGTTGCAGCTGAGGTTGTTGCTGGATCGGCAGCATGGTTAGGCCGTGGCCTTTCCTGTGTTTGTGCTCAGGGCAGAGATCCCGATGCCCGTCCTTCATTTGATCTAACACCTGCTCAGGTAACTACTTTCCTCTGTTTCTTGTTTACTGCATCATTCCATAATGATAAACTTGTTTCTCCTCTCATATAAGTTGACTTCTCGTTAGCAATATTTTCAAATACCTACTTCTAACCTTATTGTCGATGCTTGCAGGAGGAATGCCTTCAGAGGTTGCAGAACCGCATTGATGTAGCCTATGACAGCTCAATACCTCAGCATCAGGTACGCTTTCCTTAAGGACTGCTCAAAATGAATTTATATGCATTAACTAGATGTTTGCTGTTTCAAGTTTTTACCCGCGCTTCAGTTTCTTACTGCATGCTAACTTCGTTAGTTAAATTGTACCTGCATTACATAAACATTGGTTGCTACTTCATATGCGTGTAGGAAGCTCTGAAGGATCTTTGGAAACTTGCTTTTCCTGAAGAAGAGCTACACGGAATTGTATCTGAGCAGTGGAAGGAAATGGGTTGGCAGGGGAAAGATCCATCAACAGATTTTAGGTAATGTCACTTTCTCATCTCATTATCATTATCCTTAGTTTTTCCTACTTCAGTTGACTCACATTAGAGCATCTCGCAGGGGTGGTGGTTTCATATCTCTTGAAAACTTGTTGTACTTTGCTAGGAAATTCCCGGTACGCCTTTATAACTAAACAGTTGCAAATGCTTCTCAAAATTATATTTTTGTTGAAATGTTCGATTCCAATGACACCATATCTGTACCCGTTTTTGATATGTTGCCATCACATCTAATATACCTTTTTAATCCGGTCACTCAATTTCTGATGCCGCTTGTTTGTTTCCTGCAGAAATCCTTCCAGGACCTTCTGCGGAAGCAGGTTGGGGATCGTTCTGTGTGGGAATACCCTTTTGCTGTTGCTGGCATCAATATAACATTCATGCTTATCCAGATGCTTGACCTTGAAGCAGGTACAACCACATTTATTAATTTCCATGATTGCATAGATATTCCTCTGTAAACATGCTTTCAAATGCATTAGGCAGCAATCTTGCGATAAATAGCATAACCACTCCTTGTTTCGATCTTCTAATTAGGCACTGCCAGCTTTGGTACTTATTTGTGATACTCAGATTCAGCAAGAGTATTCTACTTGTGTATAATAACAATAAACACCCTTCAATTTTTTGCAGTGAAACCACGAAGTATTGTTGGGGAAACATTTCTGAGATTCCTTTCGGGTAATCCTTAGACAATGCCTGATTAATATCATGACTCGTTCTCTCTCACGAGTTAGATTACTAAGCATTGTATCCTTCTTCGAATTGTGTTGTTGTTAGCAGTGAACGAATCTGCGTTTGACCTTCTTTATTGCATTGCCTTCAAGCTAATGGATCAGCAATGGCTCTCTATGCGCGCTTCATACATGGAATTTAATGTAAGTGTATCCTGTAACCTATTCTAATGTCGCTAAAAGTTTTAGATTCGAAGAAACATGGGTATTATTTTGTCATATTCTTGACTCTTGGTGTTTCATCTTGGCCTATACGTAAGTTCACCAAATGAATTGTGGCTAAAGTGGTAATTGTGTGAATAACAGACTGTAATGAAATCGACAAGGCGGCAACTGGAGAGAGAGATTATGGTCGAAGACATAACACGTCTTGAAGATTTGCCATCATACAGTCTTCTCAGTCAATAGCAAATAGCTTACGAAAGACTACTTTGTAAGTAGAAAAGATCTAACACCTCAAAACCCTAGCTATATCAAGGCGTAAAACAACAACAGATCAAACAAGCAAAAAAGAAGACGAGGATTCTCTATCTCTTGCTCATCACTTCATCTTCCTGTCTTAGCTTCTGCGATTTGCATATATTAGTGTTGATTCCATGAAATTTTGGGGCATTGGGTTGTTACTTCTGTGAAACCAGGTTCAGATTTTCTAACATGTGGTGGTGCTTGTAAAACGTTGTTGGTTAGTTCGTGTTTGGGCTAATAATCATTTGGTTACATTTCCAGTATTCAAAAGACCCAAAAAGGACTCAATGCTCAAGATCCAATGGCCATCTTATGTAGCGCATTTCAAATTTACAAATACACAAACTCGTGAAGACCAAATTATAATGACCTTAATCAATGTGATTTGCTTATCTATCTCGGTCCAATATTCACAAACTTTTTATTGGATGATCCGTTCTCTTTCACAAAGGTGAAGCTAATAACGGGGTGTTATAAATTTGCTTCGATGGAGACCATGTCTGTTTTATATACCCATCATCATAAACCGTACTAGGATGGTCAAACAATGGACTGGGCTATATGGCCACATAATTTATTTTTTACCAGTCCATATAATACTAATAAAACCGGGTCCGCTAAGATGTGTATTTCACATTAGTCAAATGTAATGTTGCTGTTGGAAATAAATTTGTTGTTCAAAAAATACAAGTTGCGATGACTATATAATTATATTACAGTTTACATCAGGTTAATTTAATACAACGTCTCTTTCTTTATGCGATTTGGCTTTCAAATCACTCGAAGCCGTCCTTTAACGCGCTAATTTGGCGTAGATATATGTCAACTTTGTATTTCCTAAACCCACAGCAAGGAAGTCGAATCTCAAATTTTTGGTACTTCCATTTTTAGTGTACTCAATACGCATGTAGAACATGATAACAATGATGTTGTGCTACGACCATGAGGTCCATGACCAATAAAAAAAAGAGAGAAAATATAACAAAAAACAAAAAAAGTATGGGAAAAATGTCATAAAAACCTTCAATTTAGTAAAGCTGATGAAAAAACCTTAACTTAGATTAAATATCTAACTTTAATTGACTTTCCAATTAAATCTTTAATTTTCGTTGATTTTGCCAAATAAAACACGTAGTTAAATCAACTAACACACGAATTTAATGGGGTTAAGTCAACGTTAGCAACTGCTTTTAAACTGCGAAACGACGTCGTTTTGCACTACAATCAAAGCATACCTAAAAAATTTGAAAAATCAAAACAAAAGAAATTGGCATAAACGAACATATTTCAGAAAGAAGATCTAGTCAAACAACTCCCACATCCACACAATCAAATTGACGACTCTCAAAATGAAAACTCAGAAAGTAAATTATAAAAATAGGTTTCATATGAATCAGGAAATCCATCAATGGTGTCCATCAAAATAGGTTCCGATGAACTGAATTTAACAAATTCGAGATCTCCTCCAATCAACGAAGAAACGATTTGGTTCGAAAAGAAACGTACGAGAGAGAACATTGATTTGGAGGTGGCTATGGAGATCCAAGCGTTAGAGATGTTGAGATGAAGAAGAAGAGTTGTGAGAATATATTAGTATATGTGTTGTGTAAATTATCAATAAAATACTCTAGCTCAAATGGTTGAGTAGCTTGACGACGTCGTTTCGTAGTTTAACAGAAGCTGTTAATGTTGAATTCACTCCGTTAAATTTGTCCGTCAGTTGACTTAACGATGTGTCTTATTTGGAAAAGTTAACGATTTAATTGGAAAGTCAATTAAAATTAACTATTTAATCCACCACAAACAAAATTGAAGCTTTTTTTTAACATTTTTGCTAAGTTGAAGTTTTGTATGACATTTTCCCAAAAAAATATTGCTCAAAGGAAATAATTTATTACACACAAGAAGAGCAGGTGATGATGGACTAGTTAGGAAGACCAAGACCAACAAAAATCGAGCCAACTCTGTTGCGGGAATTATCTAATCACACCGTACATCAACACCATCGTCACCCAAATCTTTCCATAGCTCATGATTCTCTTAGATGCCGCGCTTTCCGCGTTTCTTGCCTTTTCCGGCGATGGAGATGGCGAAGGCCCCGATGGAGACGGTGAAGGGGCTGATGTAGCGGCGGCGAGGACGGGAACTGCGAGTTTAATGCCACCGAGGCAGTGGCCAGGAGTAGGGCAAAGGAAGTGTATAGCTCCTACTGTTGTAAGATCGATCTTAGTGTCTCCGCCGGAAAAACTCTGCGTCGGTCTGCTACTGACGCAACCATCGTAGTCGGCTTTATTCACCACGGACACCGAGTGTGAAGGACCATATTTGAACTCTGTTTGGTCAATAAAAAAGAAACCAACAGATCATTTAGCTTGCTAGAAGGTAAAAAAATGAATTTCTTGTGAAACAAGTAATCAGTATGAACAAAATAACCTGAATGGTTATTAGTTTGTTAGGGGGAAAACAAGGATTTTTTTGTGAAGCAATTAAGTACTTAAACAAACATTTTATTTACCTAGAGTGTCACCGACTCTAAAAGTCTTTCCACTAACCCAGGTTGTGTAATTGACACCACTAGCCCAACCAGCATTATCGCCAACCTGGAAAGTCACGGCGAAGACGGCAGGGACTGCCGCTAGGAGGAGGAGGAGGAGAGCGGCCTCCACGGTTGATCCCATTGAGATATATAATGTATGGATATATGAAGATAGTGAAAGATATATAGAGATCACGAGGAAGAGGCTAAATTGTGAGGTGAGTTATATAGAAAAAGGCCGTGACGCGAGATGTTTGAAAATGTCATGGCTTGATTAGTTGCCAATTCAATTCATCAACTTCATCAGCTATTTTTTAATTATTTTTAAGTATTTGTTTTAAGCTCATTGTTATTATGTTTACCAAATCTATATAGATATATTTTTTTATAGGAAAATGATAAGATATTTTTCTACGAAATTTCTATCAAAAAAATGATAAGATTATTTCCTATCTATATAAAAAATAAACCGAAGGTTTGTGGTTACTATTTTTCCTACGAAATAATGTAATATTGTCCCAATTTTTTGGTTGGGTACGGTGTGGCAAATTTTGAAAAATTTAGGATAGTTTTAATATTTACATGTGTAAATAAAAAAGGGAAATTTCATGTCAAAAAAAAAGAAAGGGAATATATAAGGATGGATCCCTTTCTCAAGTCTAGGGTTCATAATTTCTGAGTTTGAACGAAAGGGAAATTAGCTCTGGAAAATTTGAACTACATGAAGAAGCTAGTTGGAGAGTAGGGATGGAGTCGATGTGAGGTTGAGGGATTGAGTGAGTGACCGCTTTCAATTTTTGGGTACTGCGATTTCGATTTATGGGTAATGCGAGTATTGAGGTCGATTTCTGAGTTCGATTTATGGGAATGTGCGAAACTGATTCTTTATGCGTAACCAAATGTCTCTTGCTGTACCGCCTCTTGAATGAGGATTTGAAGAGAGGAGGCGCAAGAGTTCCATAGATCCACAGTTTGACCAGACCGTCGCGTTTGATCCAAGGCTGATCATTGTGTCCATTTGGAGTCGATGTTCCATCAACATGTCCTAACATACATCGAATGTGAGGCAGTGTGTTGGGAAGAGCTCTATGATCATCCAAATCCAAGATGAGTGGGATGTGAGATTTGATGTTAGTCACACTCATCAAATGGGTTTTGTTATTTTGTATTTTAGTCTCTAGATTATAGTTGCTAAACCTGAATTGTTACTTTCAGATACTGTTTTGTAGGAGAGATGTGAGAATGCGATGGGCTATGTAAAAAGGCTTAGGCTTTGCATTATGGTTTCAAGAACTCGAGTTATATTACGCCTTTGAGCAAGAGAAGTTGAAGAACGCTATGGAGATGAATGAGAAGCATTGTGCCGACTTGGGTGAGTGTGTTACAAATTTGGACCCACCCGGGGATTCATGATAGTTGGTTATTCTTATGAACATTTGGGATTTTAATTTTTAAAAGACTTATATTGTTTGCGGATTCAGGTTTTATCTAGGGTTTTAAGGAGGCTCACTATTGGACTTAGTAGTTAGTTGTTTCTGATTGCACCTTCAATAGAACCTCTCTTAGAAAAATGTTAGTCTTTCTTACTGTTTTTTTGAGTGTCCATTTCCATTTGCTTGTATATCTCTGGGTTTAAGCTCACATCTAAATTGATCTGGTTCCTCAAGGCTCACTTGTAGTTTGTATGTTCTGGGGAGTTAGGAGCTATCTATCTAGTATATCAAATGAAAAATATGTTTTTTTTTTTTTTTATGGCTTTGTTTCCTTAGAGAATGATAATCGAAGCTGTTCTTTATGAAACATGCAGATTTCTAAACACAAGAGAGGGATAAGAAATGGGCCGAAGGCTCTTAAGCCTGCTCATGTGATCATCTGTTGCCGGTAATAGATTGGCTTCTCTTGTTACTTTATCTGTTTGATGGATCTTTATCTATCCATAGGTCTAGTTTGGTATGGGTTCTAGTTTTGAGGTTGGCGCTGCTTCAATAGCTGAAGAATAAGCGTTTATGCTTTCTGATTCAATATTCTGTCCTTTATCATTAATATGGTAATCGACGAATTGAGGAAGATGGTAGGAACGTATGTCCTATAAATATTATGGTAGGAAAATGGTCAAAAATTCTTTTCCACTTTCCTACGAAATTTCTTACAAATTTTCTTACAAAAGTTTTTCGTAAGGAATTTTCTACGAAATTTCTTAAAAAATCGATTTTCTACGGGATATTTTCTACAATCTATTTTGTAAAAAAATGGTAAAAAATACATGTTTCCTACGATTTTTCTAGTTTCTAACCATAAGATAATGTGGTTTTTCTTGTAGTATATGTTCTTTTCAATATTTATATTTAATTATTTGTTAATGACGAAGTATCCATGAGTAATTAGCTCAACTTTTATCCTTCAATAATTTATCATAACATGTATGGAAGAAAAATATACTTCTCGTAAAATCGATATAAAAATTTCGAATTTGAAAATATGATGTATCGAAGACTCGATAGTTTACCATATAACATGCGTTATAAAGTATGATATGAAGATTGATGTTTTTTTTTTACTATTATAAACGCACTCAAATGCTTCATAAACATATGAAATTCTCCGACTCAAAAACAATCTTTGTTCATTATATAAAAAAAACAATAATTGTGGTGAAACAGCAATATTTCGTTTTTTTTAAATTGTAATATTGTTTGATAATTAGAATGAGTTTCGCCTGAACAAGATTTTATCAATGAACCCGGTATGTTATCTGTGTTTTATGCTCTACAGATTTTTCAATTTTTTTTTCAATCAATGTTGGGTTTCGTTAGCTTACATCAAGGTTTTGGGGTTTTTAGATGCAATTAGAAGATTTGACAATTAAATCGTTTGACCCAATACTTAAATCATCAACTAGTATCTTAAGTCATACGTAAACATGATTAGTTCAACCGGCCAGTTGAAGAAAAACCATTTTCTTTTGTTATCAAAACCCGATTTTGAATGTTTGGAGAGATTACAGTTCTTTTCTTTTGAAAAGTGTGACATATACTGATCAAAACGTCTTAACAATTTTAGAAAAATGATAAGAATAAGATAAATAGCGGGGAGATGGCTATCACGTCATCAACCCCTACTCAAATAGTTGTAGATACAGATTTGCAACTTTCGAATTTTTGTAAGCGCCGAGATTCAAGTAATCAAAGAAGAAGAAGAAAAATGGTCAATGAAAAAAAAAAAGTTTCGTTACACAAGCATGAAGTAGTTCCAAAGACCGAAACCAAAAAGATATCGAGCAAAAAGAGCTCTGTTTCCACCCTCTAATTTAGGTCATAACACCGTACATCAATATCATCGTGACTCCAATCATTCCATAGCTCATGAATCCCTTAGACGCCGCGTTTGGCGTCAATGGAGATGGTGGAGGAGTCAATGATTGTGACTCCGGTGTGCCGTTGGCCGGCGGAGATGCAGATGGAGGTAGGGAACCGGTTTTGGGCGGAGAGCGAGGGGAAATCGGTGGAGAAGGAGGCGAAGATGATGGAGAAGGAGGGGAAGGTGGCGAAGAAGGGGTAGACGGAGATGAAGGGGCGGCGAGGACGGGAACGGCGAGTTTCATGCCACCGAGGCAGTGACCAAAAGTTGGGCAAAGGAAGTGCATTGTTCCTACTGTTGTAAGATCGATCTTAGTGTCTCCATCAGCGAAGCTCTGTGTCGCTCCTCTACTGTCGCAGCTATCGTAGCCAGCTTTATCCACCACGGACACCGAGTGTGAAAGACCATACTGGAACTCTGAAAGAACAAAATCATTGGCTTGTTTTAGGGGAAAAAGGTGTTTCTTGTTATGCAAGTAATATATGTAGAGTGAACAAAAACAAGCATTTTATTCACCTAGAGTGTCACCGACTCTGAAAGTCTTTCCAGTGACCCAAACCGTGTAATCGATACCACTGGTCCAGCCAGCAGTATCGCCGACCTGGAAAGTTACGGCGAAGGCGGCAGGGACTGTGGCTAGGAGGAGGAGGAGAGCGGCCGCCGCTGTTGATCCCATTGAGATATATAATGTAAAAAGATAGATGAAGAGAAAGAGAGAGAGATGAGGGAGAGGGTAAAATGGTGAGGTGACTTATATATTGAGAAAGGCTATGAGGACGACGATGACGACTACTAACTACTAAGAGAGAGTTAATAAAGAAGAATGTTTGAAGAAATCGTGGCTTGATCAATTGCCAACTATCAACTTCGTCAGTTATTTTTTATATTTATTTGAAATTCATTGTTGTTATGTTTACCAATTCTTTCTTTCTTTTCAATTCTTTTTGTTGTAAATGACGAACTATCCATGTGACAATTAGCTCAACTTTTTTTTTTTTTAAACATGTGCATACCTAAAAATATGAGTATTTCAACCAGTTTCGCTTTGATCAATTTTGAATTTGAATGTTAAAGAGATACCTTATCTATGGTAATTTTTTTTTATAAAATCACATGTTAGAACATCTATAGATCAAATGTCTTGTACTTTCCGAATATATAAAAGAAAAAAGAGGATTGTAAATGATCGAAATCGAACCTTAACATGTTTCGAAAAAAATTATTTAAGATAATATCAGGGAAATGGCTACCACGTTCTCTAACCTCTTTTCTAATAGTGGAAGTACACAGATTGTGTTTCCCTACAAAATCTTACGCAATTTTTGAATGCCTACAAAAAAAGGTCAAATGACAGAACAAGAATCCCATAAAATAGAAAACAATTAGTATTCGTTGACTAAAAAAAAATATTATTAAGACAAACCAATAATTTCTCTCACCATTAATCTTCGAAGTGCGGCTGTTTTATTATAAAAACGTGTGAAACCAAAACCTAAAAGAGAAATACAAATGGTTGACATGTTCTTTAGCAAGAAATAAAATATTAAAAAATATTTAAAATTGTAAAAATTTCTTTTGCTTTTTTGGTTTTGGAATTTAAAAATGTTATGTTGCTCTTCTATTCATTTTTTTAAAAAATGTGAAACGCAAATAAAAAATGGAATCCTTGATATTTTGTGTGTGTTTACCATTAATTTTTTTTTGGTAAAATAAAAAATAATTTAAATATATAACGGAAATACCAAAAAGAAATAGTAGACAAAAAGAAAAGAAAATATCCACTGATATAAATGATTTTATGAGACTCCAAGGGCTAAAGCCGAAGGCCGAAACTTATTAAGACAAACAAAGGTGGGCTAACAAATTATTCGGCCCAAACACCGACATAAGCCAAAGTCAACGCGTTTCAGAAGTGTAGGCGACTCGAAGTTGAGATGAGAACAAGAGATCTTTTTTTTTTAAAAACATTAACTGAAAAAAGATTGAATTTTGGAACTACCTCCAAGTTGAAACTTGTCTTTCAAATTGTCACCACTTCTTTTTTTTTTTCATTTCCTTCTTTCTCGTTCCATTGAATCTCACCACTTTCTCTCTCTCTCTCTCTCTATCTTCTTTGTCCCCTGATGCACAAGAAAACAAATCATCACTTTTTTTCTTCGTCTTAAGGAAACCACTCACTGATTCGAGCCACATACGGATAACATTCTCACTTTCATATAACTCCAAAACCCCCCATTACTTCTCTTCTTTGGATATTTATATCAACCAAAAAAAAAGAGAATAGTTCAAATTTAGTAATACCCCATGAACCTATACCAATACTAGTTTATTTTTCAACCTTTTTAGTTTTTAATGACGCCTTCACAGAAGAAAATATCCTATATTTATTAATACCTAGAAGAGGAAAAAGAGAGAAACCGTTAAGTTGTACAATATAATAGAGTTATGGAAAAGCATGATGACTCTATTCATATTATATCCAAATAGAACATGCAACTTGCTATACACCCTTCACAGATACCTTTCAACCCAATGTGGAAAATCTTAAAGCAAATGGGAATTCTTTATTTGGAAAAATCATCTAAACCATTCATTTAATGTTTTGTATATATGAACACAAAGCAGGTAGTTTCCAAAACCTTTTTGAAAGAGAAAAGAAGAAATGTTGACTCTTTTTTAAAAACAGGTTATCTTCATGGGTATATAACAACGGGTTTGGCATGCTTGCTTAGTATAACTTAGGACAGGGTGGAATCCCAAGTACCAACACAGATTCTTACAAAATCAATGGAGGAAACAAATAAGAGTGTCGTTAATGATTACTTTACCAGTGCTATGTCACTTACCGAGTCAGGTGATACTCGCGTGCCTACTCGTTACATTCTTCCACCTTCACAACGACCAATGCTCGGTCCAAGCATTGGCACCGGTACCATCAATCTTCCTGTCATTGATCTCTCTCTCTTACACGATCCTTTGCTTAGACTCCGTGTCATCCATGAGATTGAAATGGCCTGCAAGGGATTTGGTTTCTTTCAGGTAATACTCGTTCTTGGTTACATACACTGGTTAGGTAAGACGCATGACAAGTTATGCAACTCAGATTCATGCATTATTACAATCCAAACAAGAGAAGTTTGGTGCTTAAGTGTCCTATTTATGTGTATATATTTCTCTATTCATTAAATCAGCCATGTGCTTCCTTTTTTAAGGTCACTAGGACTAGTATGGAATGTACTTATAATCTCTACCAATCACGCTTGATATGTGACTTATGAGAAATGCAGTTTTTATCTTTTGCATTTCTATCATACCCAACAAAGTTCCTTATCAAAAATTAAATAAATGAAAAAGACAGAGTCCTTGGTTTCTGTCTTTATTGAGAATAAAACAAGTAGTCATGTGAAGATGCTTTTTTACGCAGATGTCATATATACTGCCCAGTATCATTAAAACACACTACACTAGTATCCTTTTTATCCCTCTTGTTAATTACATAACTCTGATCTTCTCTACAGATTATAAACCATGGAATATCATCATCAGTGGTTAAAGATGCGCTAGATGCAGCTACAAGGTTCTTTGACTTACCTGCCGATGAGAAGATGCTTCTGGTTTCTGATAATTTTCAGGAGCCAGTAAGGTATGGCACCAGCATAAACCATTCAGCAGACAGAGTTCATTACTGGAGAGATTTCATCAAACATTACTCCCATCCTCTCTCAAAGTGGATCGATTTGTGGCCTTCCAACCCTCCATGTTACAAGTAAGTAAATCTATCTGGCCATATTCACTATATGAATATTATACAAAACTTGTTCTCCTTTGACGGGTATAAGAATCCGATTTGCAGCAATACGTATCAAAACATTAAGACTCAAAACTGATGTGATCTCCTGAAAATATCCTTTTCTTGTCAGGGAAAAAGTGGGGAAATATGCTGAAGCAACACATGTGCTACATAAGAAACTAATGGAAGCTATCTCAGAAAGTCTAGGACTGGAGAGAAATTACTTACAGGAAGAAATTGAAGAAGGCTCACAAGTCGTGGCGGTGAACTGCTATCCAGCATGTCCCGAACCCGAAATTGCCTTGGGAATGCCACCACACTCGGACTTTGGCTCACTGACCATCTTACTCCAGAGTAGCCAGGGGCTACAGATAATGGACTGCAACAGCAACTGGGTTTGTGTGCCGTATATTGAAGGAGCCCTGATAGTCCAGTTGGGAGATCAGGTAGAAGTGATGAGCAATGGCATATACAAGAGTGTGGTTCATCGTGTAACAGTGAACAAAGATTACAAGCGGCTATCTTTTGCAAGTCTTCACAGTCTACCTATGCACAAAAAAATAAGTCCAGCACCTCAGCTCGTCAATGAAAATAAACCAGCTGTATATGGAGAATTCAGCTTCAACGATTTTCTTGATTATATCTCCAATAACGATATTACACAGCAAAGATTCATTGATACACTCAGGAAGAACAATTTCTGAAGATGGTGTCAATGACTGCAACCAGACCATACAATTCGACATGGCAATTCCCATATTGGATTATTTGGACCTAAGCTGCATGCATCTTGTATTTAATCTATGACTAAAAATCACTATAACATCATGGGTAAATCTTCCCCTAGTGAATTATACTTGTTTATATCACATAAAAGTATATTCTTGTTCGTGACCACCAAAAAAAAAAGTATATCCTTGTCATATAAGTGTATCCATATGCTCCGAAAATGATGCTATCGTTTACAAGTATAACTGTTCTCTCCAACTAAATTCCTGGAACTTACTTCTATCCGAGTTAGATTCATAGTAGTTTCCCCCTTTTAGACCACCAAACCAAAGTTACTTTGTTTCATCATGCACTAACTCTACTACTTTTACCAGTTAGGTCCTTGGTCTAACGATTTCTCGTAACCTGTCCAACAGTATCTCACATGACCAATCTTAATTGATTGACAAAATTCATATCTAACTATCTATGTTTATAATATATAGGCGTTTAAGATCAACAAAGCAAAGTGATAGGAGTTCTGGTAGAAAGATCATAAGTAGTAGAACTGTTTGATACAAGTTTATCAAATCTCACATAAGTTCCAAGCTAAGTAGTTTTGGGGAAGAAAGCAATCTAGTCACTTGGTAAAATACATTCTACAAACCAACTCTGAATTCTCAAGAGAACTAGAGTTTTAAGAGTAAAAGATAATTCTTTAAACTCTATAAACACGAATTGTCCTAAAGCTTAACTAGATACTCAAACAGCCAAGCAAAAACCAGTTTTGGAAACTGCATCAACCAGATAAGATAATATATGGGATTTGAACAATTACCATCATTTAACAGCTTAAATTCTCGATCTTTACAATCCTTACAATACAGGAAGCAAACATGTTCCCAAACCAGCCACGTATCTGAAACAGATTAAACGAGATGAATCGTAAAAAATCTCTACAATTTCTCGAATGTAAGAACAAAGAAACTCGATTTCGTTCCAACACACACAAAAAAAGTAAACTTTATGAAAAAATCGCAGCACTTAATCAAAACTACTTACACGGCCATAGCCTCTTGATCCCGTCGGCAGACTCCCGGTAAAATTTTAACTCCGTCACCGCAACGTCTTTTTTTTATTTTTTTTTTCTATTGCGAAATCTTTTTCTTATTTACCTTTTTTAACAGCGATTTTTAAAAATTTACTTATCGTGGATGTAAAAATTCAATTAAACAAAAACACCCTTTTCGCCTTTTTTTTTTGTAATACTATTATTTTGGTCGTTTTGATACGGCGAAAAAGGGTGTATTTCACTTATTTGAATCAGTAGAAGTAGAAAGCTTACACGTCCACAGATGACCGAAATTGTGTAGGTGTTCGAACGTGGCTTGTGTAATTAAGTCATCTACAATGTCAGTGCTGCAAAAAATGATTTAAATGATTATAAAAATGTTGTTTTAAAAATATATTAGTTAATCATAATATCATATCTTCAAGGGCTACTTGAAACCGTATTTTACATATGCTACAGTCAATTTTTCTTGTATTAATATATGAATTTGGCATTTCTTAATCACAAGGCTTGGTTTTTCTTTAATGCCTAAGTCAGTTTCTTAATCACAAGAGAAAACAAAAGCATACATTAGATTGTAAATAAATATGGATTTAAGATTATAGAAGTCTAAATCATGTTTTTAATCACTGAAAAAAGAAAAATTTATTTTAAGATCAGACTTTACGTATGTAAATAAACATGGATTTAAGACATAATCCCCTTTACCAGCTATTGCATCAGATTGAAGAAGGCTTGAATCAGGAGAGTGTACTGGTTTCTTGCTACTGCCTAAATCAAATCCATATTCAGAATAAATAGATAAACGTATAGTAGATAAGTCTTAGGTGTGCAAATAAACATGGAATTAAGAGGCATATTACCACTTATAACATTTTTAGATTGATCAAGACTTGGTTACTCATTAATGTCTGAGCCAGTTTCTTAATCAAATGATTTTGATATAATGTTAAATTATTATTTATCATTTAATGATGATATTTTTTTTCTTCTTTAAATCTTTTAATTTAAATACTGTATATATTAACAATTGAAAGGTGGTTGCATCGATTTCATTGGAGAAGACTAAAAAATGCTTTAGTGTGACTATATAACCAATCCAAATACTTAGTTTTATATGAAGTTTGTATCTAAAACCTATGAATTTACTCGATGCTATTCTCTTTTGCATTAGAACTTAGAAGACAATATTGATATGAGATACTTTTGAGGGTTATGATGTTCTGTTGATAGATATATGTGGTTTTATGTTTATTTTTTTCGTTTTAAAATTTTCTTTAGTAATAAATCTTACGGATTATTAGTGTTCTTCAATTTTTTTTTTGATTTTGTCCATTTCTTATGATTTGACATTTAATCATAAGCATATGATTTTTTTGAGATAATTCTATGGATTTTTTGAGAGAAATTTTCAAATTTTTTTTTTAACTTCAAATTTTATAGTAATAATTCGTATTGATGTTATAATGTTGTCACATTATAATCCAAATGTAAATATAGTATATTAATTTTTATTTTTGTTCTGAAATCAGTATATAAATTGTATATTTTGTTTTTGAATTGTAAACGATAAATAAAATAATGAAATAAAAATATGTTTTTTAACTAAAACTTTGGCAAAAGGAATAAATTTGAAACTGTTTAGAAGGTGGAATAGCTAAACAAAGATTGTCGTTAAGTACAATTTTGTGATCGACAAAAAAATTATTGGAAGGTGACGGGGGAATTTAGAAGGTTTTTTACCTTGTTTGATAAAAAAAATGGGTGAATTTGATCATAAACTATTAAATTTGGACGAAATCAGAAGTATAGATATAATATTGGGCCGTATTAGATATTAGAAGAAACTACAATAAAATATAACGAAGACGTGGCGAAAAATAAAAGTGCTCTTCCTCTTCTTCGCCGTCTTGTGCGGCCGAGCGAGAGTGCTCTTCCTCTTCTGAAAAATGACGGAGGAAGAGGTAGCGATGGAAGTGGAAGCTGTAGAAGCAGTTTATGGAGAAGACTGCGTCGTATTGGATTCATATCCTCCTCATCTTCACCTCCATATCAAGCCCCGTACCGCCGAGATCTCTTCTCAGCAGGTTTTTTTTTTTCTCCGTAATTATCTTCTGACTTGTTCTTCGCATTGAGATTGTCAGATTAGGGTTCAGCTTTGTTGTTAGACTAGGCGATTGTCTAAATCAGTAATTCGACCTTAAGAAGTAGAAAACTTTTTCCGCTAAAGTGGATGCAAAATGGTTCGGTTGCTTTGTAGGATGATTTGATGTGACTTGGATTTGCCCAAAATTTGTTCTTTTGTAGTAAGAACCCAGTGATTGATTTTTTTTGATGTATTTCCTACCATTTGAGATAATATTGTTTCTGCTCTGCAGTTTGTGGAAGCGGTTGTGAGAATCCAAGCAGGTTCTAAGGTAGATAGATTTGGTGTCGATGTCATTATCCTGGAGCTTTTTCTTAGAGAACCATCTAAAGTATCTTCTTTTGTTATTGCAGTATCCAGATGAACCACCTCTGATTAGTCTGATTGAATCCAAGGGTCTTGATGAGCAAAGGCAAAAGCTTTTGATTGGTATAGTGCAAGAGAAAGCTTCTGAACTATCATCTTCTTTAATGCTAGTTGAACTTTGTGAGGTAAGAACTCTTTATATTTTCTTGTATACTACTGTGCCGTATCATTGCACCATGCTACCGCAAATCTCAGAATTTTTCCTTCATTTTCTTGATAAGAATTAAACGATTGGTAGATTAAGTGTAAATAAAAGGAAATTAGTCATATGCAGATTAAGAAAAAATGAACCACAAGCAGGAAATGTGTGTATGTGTATTTGTATGTGCGTAGGTATACATATGCAAGCTGGTTAAGATTAGAATCTCATCTAGTGTACTAAACATATATGTTTCTAGGAAGCAGTTGAGAGGCTCACAATTATGAATCACCCGGATGGAGATTGTCCACTGTGTTTGTATCCGTTATTTCCTGAGGATGGCGGGAGTAAACAAACGCCATTTATGAAGCTGATGTCTTGTTTTCATTGTTTTCACTGGTGAAGGATAGTTAGCCTCAGTAACAATTCTTTTACCTTTCTTAGTTTGGGATTTTTTCCAATGTTTAAGGTGTCTAATTGTTCTTTATTGATTTCAAGTGATCAGTGAGTGCATCATTAGGTGGTGGAATTGGCTTCATACACAAAAAGACGTTGATTCAAAATCTGGTGACGCTTTACACATGCGTAGAGGATCAAGTGCTCGAGAAGGTTTGTATCATAAGGGCTTTTTTTTACCGAAAACTGAAACAGATAGCGGTTCTCCGAAAGGGAGTTTTACATAATAATCTAAAGAAATAAGTATTGCAGGTAATTCTGGATCAGCAGATAAAAGCTTGGGAAACTGTCCAGTGTGCCGCAAAGTGTTTCATGCGAGTGATATTGAACATGTTCTTGACTTAGTTGGTACTCAATCACCTCAACAGGTGAGCGAGCCGTCAACGTCAGATCATTTATTCGACCTTTAATCCATAATTCAAGATTCAAATTTTATTCTTTCTTTTATCGAATGCATCAGCTTACATGCTTTGGGCCAAACAGGATTCTGGCTTGATGCAAGGCGAGGACGAAGACCCGCTGCTCCATTCAGATTCAGAGAACATAAGAAGAGAGCGTTTTGAGTTTATTCTAAAGACGCAGGAAGAAAAAGGTGGTTTGGTTCAACCGAAGAAAAACATATCGGTTGTGCCTGGTATGTATCTTCCTCCGCCAGTCCCTGCATCATTGTCACCAAATGAAGAAGAAGAAGCTGGTCAAAGTCGAGAACAAGGAGAAGAAGAACCCAAAGAAGCTGAATCAGAGACAAACTCTAGCAGCTCCGCCAGCAGGAGAGGCCGAGGCAGAGGGAGAGGCCGAGACCGGGGACATAATGCCAACAGAAGAAAGCAGACTTCGCAAGATCCAAGAAAACCGATGAGGCAATGGGTGCAGAGAGCCAGAGAAGGTGACAAATAATTTATTCTTCAAATCTTGTATGATACATCAAACTCAGATTCAAACACAAGAGTATACTTCATAAAACTGGTGGAAGAAATTATATATTCGGATAAAATATCTCTTTTACCACCAACTTGTAGATTTCTGTGAGCATATTTGTTTTTGACAGATTAGCTTTAGAAAATACAAACTGCAATGTGAAGAAAAAGATACGATGTCGTCACAATGTTGGGCCTCAATGTCAATTGGGCTTGGGCTTAATAGCTACACCAAGTACTCCTTGTCTGCGACCTCAAGTAAGTGTTCATACTTCATACCATAACACATAGCTTAACCGGTTTATGATCTGAGTGGGTTTAGCTATACCGGTCAATGATCTGAGTCTTTTGTACCGAGATTTCCACTGTTGTAAGTTCCGAATTCTATATCGCCGGCGAATCTGTTCATCTGTTCGATGTCCTCTCCGTCTGCGGTCGTCGATCTCTTGGCCGCGCTTGCTTACCGGATTCAGAACGGAGATCAATTATTCGAAGAAGAACATGAAGAGTCTACTTCGTCTATGGGACTCGCTATCTCGAAGCTTAACCGATCTCTGACTCTGGACATCGGCGGCGAGGAGTCTGGGGTCGGGGTTATGGACGCAGCGTTATCTCTAATGTGCTTCAAGGCACCTCAGGTTAGTATCATTTCTATTTTGAATTCTGGATTTACATATGCTGGGTTCTTACTTGTGCGTGATTCTCTTTTCAAATTTCTTCCTCAGGTATTTGATACGGCGATTGAGTATCTGGTGCGAACAATTGTTTGCGCATTGTCATCTTCAATCAATTCTAAGGTGATCAGGTATCGGAACGAAGAAAGGTTACAGTTTGGGAGTTTCAATTTACCTCGCTGCTCTGAAGAATTGATCGAAATCTCTAAGGATATTATTGATAAATTGGGGGCAAACGGTGGGTTTGATTTGGTATTTCTTAGTGTTATCAAGTTTAAATCTTTTGTTCTTTCATATTTTCTCTGACTTGGAACTCTTTATAGGAAGATTGGCTACACAATTGTTCCAAGCTGTTGTAAGATCGGCAGCTTCAACATCATGCAGCGCGCGTAGCAAGTTAATGGATGGAAGGAATAGGGCCGTCTCGAAACTTCTTGCTTACTTACCGAGAGAATCGTCTATAGAGAACCACGAGATACCTCTGAGGTTTGACCTCTTGTACTGTTTCTATCCCAAGCTATGTTAGTCTACAATTTTCATATTAGTCGGTAGAACTTGTGAAACTGAAGCCGCAGCTTCTGAGATATTTGCTTTCTTGTTTCAGAAAAGAGGTAGATTGGTCTGACACTTTTTGATGATCAGGATCCTGTTCTGGTATCAAGATCCGTTGTCTTTGAAGGAAGATGTTTCCAGAATCTTGAAAGATGTGGTGGAAAGGCCTTTCCTTTGTCTAAAGAAGGAGTTTTTCGAGAGGGCAGAATGGCGCGATATTGTCATCTGCTTAGCGCTATCTCCTACCATGTTTATCAACACCAGAGCTCTCTTACATAAGTGGCTTTTGCTCACGTGCGTTCCTATCCAATTCGTGCCATGGAAATCTACAATATTAGACACATGTAACCTTATGCTGTATCATCTATAGCTTTCCATCTTTCTTGCTTTCTGATGCAATTTCATGCTTAACGCCAGGGGACTTGCTTCTGTCTTTGAAGTACTTGCTGGTTTGGTCTCTGCAATAATGGACACTATTTCAAGACCATCCTTGTGGGGTATACCATTGGAACTAGCTTCCATGTTGCCATTCTCTGATACATACTTTCCTTTCCATTGTCAATTTCTGAGAATCTTGGCTGGTCCTCTCACCTCCAAGTCCCTCCTAATGTTAGCTCATACTGTCAGTAAAACATCTGCTGTTCCTGGGCTACAAGGACGGGATACTAATTGTAAGCCTACTCCAATAAAAGTTCAAGCATTAGATGACAAAACCGAATGGTAACTTTACATGAAAATGCAAATTTATTTCCTCATGTTTGATCTACTTATATATACGTGTGTGTGTGAGTGGTTTTTGACTGATGTTGTATCTTCTGGCAGGGCTTTGGCTATTAACTTCCCAGATTGGTTTTATTTTGCTTCTGCTATGCTCTTCTCAGATGGAAAATCATTCAAAAATATCCACCATAGGTACACTTCAAAAGTGGCTGATTGTAGACAAGCATGTGATGTGGAAGATCTCTCCATTGCTGCGGCTACATACATTGCTTGGATTCTATACCCTGTAAGTGGAACCATTCAAGAATCACTAAGTAAGTCTCTCATTAGAGTCTCAGAGATATGTATCAGCAAAAGTTGCGGCTCAGAAGCACATCGTAGTGAGACTATAACTGGCAAGAGAAAGAAACCAGATAGACTCGTTTCTGGCAAAATAAAGGCTTCCAGTATCGTGGAAGACCTATTGAGAGAATATGAAAACAAAATCACCAATTCAGTTTCTTATGAATTGAATTCTCAGAAAACCCCTCCATCTTTCAGCTCTGGCCTCCAAAACAATTTGTTTGTAAGAAGAGTGGTGGTTGGCATACTGTTTGGTTCTCCCTATTCAGTAACCGATGAGGAGTATGAACTGGTACTGCACTATGCTGCAACTGGGAAGATTCTCACCTTTAAGAAATCACGGAGTACCAGATTAAAACAAGGAAAGGGATTCTCTAGAATATCTGCTTTACTGTCGAATGAAATTACCAAGGAGGAGGCTATTGAAGGCACACTTCTTGTTTTCAACTTAACCAACACTTTGGAGAGTATGTGTGTATCAAGTTTTGAAGCTGAAGAAGACGTTGAGGAGTTTATTAACCATTTTAAGCTAAGATCCAGCAAGTACTTGGTCAAATGCATAGATCGCCTGATACAACTTCACTGTAAAGAAGATGGAGATTCAATACTAAGTGACATTAATATCAGACTGCTACAATGGACAATAAAAGGACTAGAAGATCCAGATTTCAACAAAGTTCTTGATGATATTGCTGCTAAGTTGGCCTGCAAATTCTTGCCCGTATAACTGTCACCATTTAGCCTGGCCTGTGTCACATTTGGTGGTACACATTATTGTTGGGAAAATGGTGATCAGATGTGAACTGTTTAAAGCACTCCCACGAGTGGTATGAAGATATTGTATAGGTAATTGGAATTGACTTCCTTCTTTGGTCTAATTTCTAAAATAGTAACACAATCATAAGTGACAAGCCAGTTTAGTCTTCAAAGTAGCAACATTCTCGGCTAGTAACACAATCATAAGTGACAAGCACGTTAGTTTTTTTTACAGTATACGAATTCAGTTGAGCATAAATGAAATAGTTGACCAATTTCGTGAGTCTTTGAGAGCAAAAGATAGGAAAGCGAATAATAAAAAAAATAAAAGGCCCGTTTTTAAAACAAAAAATAATGGATAAAGAAGAGAACAAACAACCAAAATAAAAAAATGTAATTAAGAAAAAATGTGATGTTTGTTAAGTAGCTCGATCTTTATCCGCTGTTAACGCCTTTGAGATGGTGGAGGAGCTCGATCTTTATCCGCTATTACCATTCGATGTCCGATATGAAGTTCTAGATTGGTTTTAACCAGTTTAACATTTTTTTTGTTCAGGGGCTCACACGATCGGTGTCTCGCATTGTTCTTCCATGAATTCACGTCTCTACAACTTCTCGACGACAGTCAAACAAGATCCATCTTTGGACAGCGAGTACGCAGCAAATATAAAGGCTAACAAATGTAAGAGCCTTAACGACAACACCACCATCCTCGAGATGGATCCCGGTAGTCGCAGAAGCTTCGATCTCAGTTATTACAGACTTGTCTTGAAAAGGAGAGGCCTTTTCCAATCTGATTCTGCCTTGACAACGAACTCAGCGACGTTGAAGATGATCAACGACTTGGTCAACGGTTCTGAAGAGAAGTTTTACAAGGCTTTCGCTAAGTCAATGGAGAAGATGGGCAGAGTTAAAGTGAAGACTGGATCAGCTGGCGTGATCAGAACACGGTGTTCTGTCGCCGGAAGTTAGTTATACCTGGTCAGGAGAGTGGTGTGTGTTCTATTCATTGTTGTTATGTTTGACTTTTGGGGGAATGTGTTGTTAATTTAATTTTGATGTTGTTTGAAATGTGTTTTATGCACCCCAAGAATTGTCTGTTATTGGTTCAAATACTATGCGAATCATTATAAATACAATGAGTCTCATTATTCTGTATCCAAGAGCCTACAATCCAAGGTAAAAATATAACTCTAATGATTTTGAAACTGAAAGAAATTACTTTGTTTTCACAATGAACAGAATACACCACTTTTCTCTTTGACTTTGTGTGTTTGTTTACAACTTTTGAGAACTATCTTCTAAACACACAAAGTCGCAAAGAGTTCATGTGTTCTTCTTATACACTCAACTCGAATATACATGTTTCCAGAAACAAAACAACTTGACAATACATAAAAGGCCCATCATTAGCCATGTAACTAGGCCCATAATAGATGCTTAATTATTTTGGATTACAAAACGTTCGAGATTGCGATTTCCCAAGTTTCCGATCAAGTAATATTCTCCGTTACGTCTTGAATAAATTTTTTCAAAACAGTTTCAGACGATCCACCGTCCATTAAAGCCACGTGGCATTTCTCGCTCATCTCCTTCACTGTCTTCCTCACGTCACTATCTTGTTCCATCAAAGACATGATTCCTCTCTCAATCTCCTCCGCCGTCACAATCTCCATCTCCGTTCTCCCCAACAAAAGATCTCCTCGCCAATGCTTCTTGATTTCCACCGCCAAACCAAGCTCCTCCACCATCTCAAAAGCGTTAAACTTCTGTTCGGCGTAAAGCGGCCAAATCGCCATCGGAACACCAAACCACAAACTCTCCAACGTCGAGTTCCATCCACCGTGGGAAACAAAACCTCCGATCGCCGGCTTCTCCATCACGGCCACCTGTGGAGCCCATCCGATCACCTTTCCTCTTTCCGCCGTCCGATCAAGAAACCCTTCCGGGAGCATCTCATCTAGGTTCGTGAATTCTCCGGGAGGCTCTATCATTATATTCGAAGATGCGCGACGGAGAGACCAGAGAAACCGGTGGCCGCTTCGATCGAGAGCTCCGGCGATTTCTCTTGCTTGTTCCTCACTGAAGCCTCCCATACTCCCGAAGCAGAGGAACACTACCGATCTAGGTGGTTGTTTGTCTAGCCACTGTAAGATCTCCGATTGCTTCTCGTCCACGGAATCATCACTAGCTTCCTTTTTGAGATGCAACAGTGGTCCTACTGGGTAAGCACGTGGAGTGTCACCATTAGAGAGAAACTTCAACGCTTGAGGTTCCAGGTCAGGAACTGTATTTACCAAAATGCCCTTAGTCTCTCTGAATCTTCTCGCTTGAGTTACAAAAAAGGTGAGCCACTCCTTTGATTTGAAAATGTAAGGAAGACATTTCAACGGATAAGGACAAGTCAAACTCGGAACCACCAACTCTGCGTCTGAGTCTTCCAAGTCGCTCATATCATAGGTCTCCTCTGCGTCGTACATGAACTGAATGTGAAGCAAGAGTCCGAGAAATCCAGCGTTGGAGGTGTAAAACAAGTAACTAGAGACGCCGAATTCGTTAGCAACATCGATCATCGACGTGCAGTACATATCAACGATGAATCCAGCTAGACGTGGCGAGTCTGGTTGAGTGGGATCTACGAGTTTCGCAACAGTGTCTCTCACCAGTTGTTTTAGACTTTGGATGTGAGAATCAGTCGCCTTCAGCTCGGTTGGTTGTTGATCTCCTCCGGATACTATTTCGTAGCGGATGCGGTTATTGGATGTAAGAGAGGTGATTATCGAGGTGCTTTTAGAACTGAAAGATATGATGATTACGGTGATAGAGAGGTGGTCGTTTTGATCAACTAGTTGCTCGGCCATCTCCACGGTCGCCATGAGATGACTCATGGCCGGAGAGGGAATGAATACCAGCTCAATTTTCATTTTTTTTTATCCTCTTTATTTGTTTTTCATATTTAAATTGGTGTGCTGTTTCGAATTCTAGAGAAATATAACTTAACTCACATTTTGAAGTCATGTTTGACTTGTTCACTTGTATATACATTTTTTTCTAAGTGACACTTATTGTCGATGGTCAAGTCCTTCCATGGTTAGAGGTAGATATTTGTTCCGATCAACGTTGGAAATTTATAACGGAGCGTTAGTTTCAATCTTCACGTTCATTTATGTTTATATTATAAACTTTTACATTATTTTCTAATTTGTTAGTTTCTTAATGTCTTTTCTTTATTTCGTTACCCTAATCGTTGAGACAATCATTCAAGGTTTGAATATTCTGATTTATAGTATTTGGTTAGAAAGACAGTTTTCTTACAACCATTTTCTTTTTTCTTTCTCTTGTTACCTAAAAGTAGTAAATGAGGTTCTATCTTAAAGTAGTACTAAGATTGCATTGACTAATATGATATTTTAAACTTTATTTTGCATTTTATTTGGGCCTATCATTCAAGAGCGTACATACTCCAATTCCTTATCTAGTTAAACGATGTTCTTCGTAATGTTTTCAATAAACTTTTCCAACGCAATCCGCGACGATCCACCATCCATTAAAGCCACATGGCATTTCTCCCTCATCTCCTTCACTCTCTTCCTCACGTCACTATCCTCCTCCATCAGACACATGATTGCTTTCTCTATTTCCTCCGCCGTCACTGTAACCGTCGCCACTCCCACCAAATGATCGCCTCGCCAATACTTCCTTATCTCCACCGCCAATCCAAGCTCCTCCACCATCTCAAAGGCGTTAAACTTCTGCTCTGCGTATAACGGCCATGCAGCCGTCGGAACACCGAACCAAAGGCTCTCTAGCGTCGAATTCCACCCGCAATGAGTGACGAAGCCCCCAACCGCCGGCTTCGCCAGCACGGCCACCTGTGGCGCCCATCCGATAACTTTTCCTATATTTTTCGTCCGATCAAAGAATCCTTCCGGAAGAACTTCCTCAAGATTCGTAAACTCTCCTGGAGGTTCCTTAAATATATTCGGAGATGCACGGCGGAGAGACCAGAGAAACCGGTGCCCGCTTCGCTCGAGCGCTACTGCGATTTCTCTTACTTGTTCCTCACTGAAGCCTCCCATGCTCCCAAAGCAGAGAAACACAACTGAACTAGGTGGTTGCTCATCTAGCCACCGTAAAATCTCCAATCGTTTCTCATCCTTGGAATCATCAACTTGGCTCTCGAGATGCAATAGTGGTCCAACAGGATAAACAGGAGGAGTATTACCACTCGAAAGAAACTTCAACACGTAAGGTTCAAGTTCAGCAACAGTATTTACCAAAATACCTTTCATCTCTCTAAATTTTCTAGCTTGATTTACAAATATCGGGAGCCACACTTTAGATGCGAGAGCGTGAGGAAGACACTTCACCGGATAAGGACGACTCAAACTCGGAACATCCAACACAGCTTCCGAGTCCAAATAATCACTTTCACTAACATCGTACTTGTTCTCATCGTATAACATCTGAACATGATATCCAAGTGCGAGAATCCCTGCACTCGACGTGTAAAACAAGTAACTCGGAACACCAAACTCATTTGCCACATCTATCATCGATGTACAGAACATGTCAAGGACGAACCCAGCGACCCTCGGCGAGTCCCGTAGCGTCGAGTAATCGTCGACAAGTTTCGCAACGGCGCTTCTCACTTTTGGTACCTGGTTCTCGATACGGATTTCAACACTCGTCAGCTCGGCGGTTGGTTCATCTTCGACGGAGATCACTTCGTAGCGGAGGCGGTTGTTGGATGCGGCGGAGAGGGCTGCGACGTAATCGGTAGCACCGACTTCGCCTCCGGAAATGAAAGGAAGGATGATAACGGAGATAGAGAGGCGGGTTTCACGGTCCACTAGTAACTTCGCCATCTCTACAATAGATCGGAGATGACCGATTCCAGGATATGGGATGAAGACAAGCTCAAATTTCATGTTTTGTTCTTCTTTCTCTCTTTCTCTTTTCGGTGTTTTTGTCTGAATCTTCGAAGAGATAACGCTCGCTGATGATAAGTATATTTACGTAAGCTCTAGTAACTGTTTCGGCTTCATTCGTCTAGGTCTGTTTTATGGGCCGAATAATTTATAGGCCCATTAGAAAATATAAGTCCCTTTCGGCATATTTTCTTCTTGATGTGTTTTCCTATGCTAATAACAAAACTGAGGAGGAGACATTAGAACAAATTTTATACACCTGTAAGACTAAGACTAAGCTGCTTTTTATTTAATTAAATAATTATTAAAATATTAATAATTGTATATCAAATCACTTATTATTAAATCACAATGTAAGTAAAAGATCTATCTATATAATAAAAGCAAAAAGGAGAAAATAGAAATTTGTTCAAATTTCTTACTCCAGACAAAAAAAAAAAAAATTTAGATTTTTTCATCTGAATTCTAAATTAAATAATTACTAGTAATATATAACTTGGTATCAATTAAAGGCGATGTTCTTCATAACGTCTTGAATAAACGTTTGCAACGCAGTTTGAGACTATCCACCATCCATTAAGGCTACATGGCATTTCTCGCTCATTTCCTTCACTCTCTTCCTCACGTCATTATCTTGTTCCATTAGACATATGATTCCTCTCTCTATCTCCTCTGCCGTCACCTATCCGCCTCTCTTCCCGCCAATAGATCACCTCGCCAATACTTTCTTATCTCCACCGCTAATCCAAGCTCCTCCACTATCTCAAAAGCGTTGAACTTCTGTAATGCGTATAACGGCCATGGCGCAGTCGGAGCACCGAACCAAAGACTCTCGACAATAGAATTCCACCCGCCGTGAGTGACGAAACCTCCTATCGCCGGATTAGCAAGCATCGCCACCTGTGGAGCCCATCCCATCACTTTCCCTCTCTCCTTCGTCCGATCAAAGAAACATTCCGGGAGAACTTCTTCCAGATTCATAAACTCTCCTGGAAGTTCTTTAAATATATTCGAAGATGTGCGACGAAGAGACCACAAGAAACGGTGGCCACTTTGTTCCAACGCAATGGCGATTTCTCTTGCTTGTTCCTCACGGAAGCCTCCCATGCTCCCAAAGCAGAGGAACACTACTGAGCTAGTTGGTTGCTCATCCAACCACCGTAAAATCGCAGATTGTTTCTCGTCATTTGAATCACCAACTCCAACTCCGTTTTCGAGTTGCAACAACGGTCCCACTGGATAAGCAGGAGGAGTATTTACCAACTCGATAGAAACTTTAACGGATAAGGTTCCGACTCAGCAACTGTATTTACCAAAATACCTTTCATCTCTCTGAATTTTTCTAGCTTGGTTTACAAACGTTGGGAGCCATTGTTCAGATGCGTAAGCGTGAGGAAGACACTTTACCGGAAAAGGACGAGTCAAACTCGGAACGTCCAAGAGTCTTCATAATCACTTTCACTAACCTCGTATTTATTCTCATCGTACAACATCTGGATGCATGTAAAATCTAAGTGCGAGATTCCCTGCGCTTGACGTGTAAAACAAGTAACTGGGAACACCAAACTGGTCGGCCATGTCCACTATCGATGTGCAAAACATGTTGACGACCACCCCAGCGACCCTCGGCGAATCCGGTTTTGTCGAGTAATTATTGACGAGTTTCGAAACGATGCATCTCACCTTCGGCACGTGGTACTCGATATGGAACTCAGGCCTCGTCGGATCAAAGTTTGGTTGATCTTCGTTTGTAATGACTTCGTAGCGGAGGCGCTCGTTGGGTGCGTCTGAGAGAGCACCGACTTCACCTCCGGGAAGGATGATTACGGAGATAGAGAGGCAGGTTTCTCGCCCAACTAGTAGCTTCGCCATCTCCGCGGCTGATCTGAGATGACCGGTTCCAGTAAACGGGATGAAGACAAGCTCAAATCTCATGTTTATGCTTCTTCTATCTTCTCTGTTTTGGTGCTTTGTCTGAATTATCGAGATGATGAACTCCACCCAATAATTTTGGCTTCTTTTGTTTGGCTCTATTTTTTTAGCTGAATTGAGTTCCTTTATATCGGTTTCAACTTTGAAGACTTTTTCTTTTTTTATATATCTTCCGACATGGATATTGTCCGCAGATTTCATATAATTTTTTTTATTAATATCCTTGAATTTTAAAGTTGAGTTTAACTATGGGATATTGGTAAAAGTACATCTTGATAAAAACTTAGCGGAAATGCCATAATGCCAAAACCTTTCAAAAAATGTCACAAATTCATTGCAGCACTTGAATGGATGATAATGCCCTCACAGTTTTGTGTGTGTGATAATATATATATAAACAAAAATAGTTTTCAAAAAACTCTGGCGAATGATGTGACTTAGACGCGGTTCGATAGGGACACAGCATTAATTGTTGACATAATTCTCATTGGGAGTGTTATAGAGTGGTTGAGGTGATTTTTTTTTGTAATATGTAAGGGGACTGGGGAGGATAACTAGTAGTTATCTGTAAACTCCGTTGACATGTGAGTCTTTTGTGAATAATCGTTTTTCTAGGTAGAATTAGAGAAAAACTAGTCTACGATAAACATTGATTTGAAATTATTCTTGTATAAATGTTATTATCGTTTATTAATGATGGAAACTTGTCTATGAGCTGTTCAACAAATATTCTATAAGCAACAAATATTCTATAAGCAGAAATGAAGTTAATTTGTTCATGTATATTTTGGAGTACAAATCTGTCAATGGAGTAAAATTGTCCATAAAACTCGATAGACATGTAAATCTTCGGTGGACAACCGTCTTTTTCAGCATAATTAGGAGAAAATTTGTCTACGATATACACTGATTTGAAGTTATCTTTTTATAGATGGGGGTTTTAATGTTGTATGTTAATAAAAAAAGTATAACCACGAACGCGAGTTATAGTGATGGCCACTTGTCCATGACGAGCTAGTAAACAAATTGGCTACGAGCAAAAATGAAGTTAGCTTGTCCATGTATATTTTGGAGGACAAGTCTGTCAGTGGAGTGAACTTGTCCATAAAACTCCTAAATATGTCTACCGATAACAACTTTCTGAGCTTGAATAAAACTTGTACTACTATTGCTACTCCGCCGCCACCTTCAATCTCCGACGATTCAATGCCTTTCCGTGAAAAAGAAGAGTCAAAGCTGGTAATTTTGGAACCAGAGGAAGCACCAGAGCTAATCCAACTGCTGCCGGTAACTCGGGTGACAAATCTGCAACTACCTTTGATGCCAGAGCTAGAGCAGCCTAACCACGTGGCCGAGGATGATTCAGAGAAGCCACATCGAGTGACGCCGGAGACAGTGACTTCAGAGAATTATGGTCCCAACCACGCGGCGGAGGATTCAGAAAAGCTACATCGAGCGCCGGAGGCAGTGAGTTTGAAGCCAGAGGTTCTCAACCATGCGGCAGAGGATTTAGAGCAGCTACATGAAGTGATGCTGGAGACAAAAACTTCAGAGCCGATCCATCGGAGGATGATTTAGAGAATTCGGAGTATCCAAAGTTTGATTCGAGATTGTTGATTGCATTGCCGATGACAGTTGTGGTAGAATATGCGACAATTTTCTAAAAATTGGCTCCGGCTACAGATTTGAAGTCCATCACCTCTGAAAAGGTTAGGCAATGAACCATAATTTCGAAAGAGATAGTAGAAGTTGAAGGAGTGATAGTTTTATTACGAAAATAAATGTTCATTTGTAAACTCGTGCAAACCATCTAAAAAAGAGAGAATGGTTGCATGTTGCGTCGAACGAGGGAGTCAGCCTTTATGTAAATTCACAATTGACTTTAATTCTCATTTTGTGTCTAATGTAGACAAAAGTATAATAGTTATTTCATATAAACATTGTCGCATGCCCTAAAAAAGGTAAATAGATGTGGCACTCTCGAAAAGAATTGGCAATCTCTATGGCTTAATTTTCTCTTTAACTATCGAGATGACTATTAGTTTTGGTGCTTTGTCTGAATTATCGAGATGATGAACTCCACTCAATAATTTTGGCTTCTTTTGTTTGGTTCAATTTTTTTAGCGGAATAAAGTCCCTTTATGTCGGTTTCAACTTTGAAGACTTTTTCTTGTTTGATGTATCTTCCGACATAGATATCGTCCGTAAATATGATATAGTTGTTCTTATTAACATCCTTGAATTTTAAAGTTGACTTTAACTATGGTAAAAAATATATAATTTATCATCTAAATTCGTTTTTACAATTTATGAAATCAAAAAAAATATAAATGAGCATATCATATTATAAAAACAAGTATGAATTTCATTTATCGGGATATGAATTTCTATATTTTATATACACACATATTTTTGTAGAATGGAGAGCTTCTATTTTATAGAGAAAGAAAAACACTCACAAACACATAAAACACTCACATGAGTCATGGCACTTCCACAACACATGTTGCATCTGCACGTTGGAGAGTTTTTGAAAAGCACTTCCCCCAGTTTCAATACCACTAATTGAAAATTTTGCACTAACAATTGCGAGGGGTATTTGACATTTATGCATGATATTTAGAATTTTAAATGTGTAATTTTATTTTACTGAGATTTACCTAATTTGACACAAATATCAGGATAAATAACTAGACTAACACCCAATCTTAGAAGAAAACTAGAATGACACAACATTTAAGTATAAAAACCAAAAAACCATATTTACTATTTCTACTAATTATTAAAAAAAAAAAAACAGAAAAGAAAAATTAAAAACATAATCGAATTGGGTATACATTCATTTAGTGAGAAAAAAGACAAATCGACATCTTTCTCTTGCCGAAGAAGAGGAACCCTAATCCTCTTTTTGCCACCACCACCGTTGATGCTCTGTATACACGATTCACGATTGACTCTACCGTTTCTCAGGCGGTCCTTTGTTATTGCGGCGCTCTCCCTTTAGCGATTTCTGCTCCGCCGATTTTCCCTAAATCCTAATCTTCCTTGTTTGCCAACACGAGGAGAGAAGCCAGAGATTACAAACGCCGGTTATGGTTGGTTTTTGACGCAACCGCCGTTTAGTCTCCCTGGGTCTCGCGAGGTAACTCTTCCGCTTCTCCGGTGGGCATTCGATTTTCCGGCGTTCTTGGCTTCAGCTTATATTTCTCGTTGCCATTTTTCCTCCATCGGCGTCTTCTTTCTTTCCTCAGTGTCATATTAGAGTCTCGGTGAGTTTATTTTTGGATTCCTAAGGTAGAAATCAAAACCGTAATTTTCGTTTTGGATTGACACATGTTGATTTTTGTTGCAGATCTTGCTCCTAAGTAGCATTTGTTGTTTGATTCTTCAGTATTCCGGTAAGGATTTTGGGCAATTTCGTTGGATTTTTTTAAGAAAAATATTTCCCGCCAAAGCGATAGTGATGGATATGAATTTGGATTGTTGTACCTACAGATTTATGCTATATTAGTGCCTAAGTGACAGATTTATTTTGGATATATTGTACTTCTCACATGTTCTGTTTCGAAATTTTAAATTCGTTTATAAGCTGATTATATTGATCATTTTATGGGTTGATTCAAGATTTTTTTTAATGTTTAAGAATGGCGTCTTCGAGTAATAGCATCAAATATCCTCTTCGACTTTATGAAGAAGGTAAATCTCCTTTGCAACATAGGAGCATGAACCACAATTGCTTCGTGTCCAAAATTGAGATTTTAAAAGAAGGGTTAGGGCTAGATGTGTGGGATGCATTGAAGAAATCATCTCTTGGGGTGTTTATAAAGTTTACTGAATTGGAATACACATGGTCTGCCCAGAAATTTCATTTCTTCCTCACACACCAGCTGGGAGTCAACAACTTGCATGAGGTTTGGTCTTTAATTGATGGCAGACCAATCAGATTTTCTTTGAATGAATTTGTGAATATAACAGGGTTAAATTGTGATCCAATTGACTTGTCAAACAACGTCGATGCCGATCACTGTGAGTTTTGGAAAGAAATGAAAATAGGAACAACTTCGGACGGTCCTAAGTTTAATGAGTTTCTAAAAGTGATTGATTTTAGCAAGACATGGAGTTTTGAGAAGAAGCTGATGGTTGCTAGGTTATGTTTATTATCTGTATGTGTGCATGGAATACATCATGCATCTAGAATCCCATTGGCAACATCTAAAATAGTTCTCGATCCAGAGGCTTTTGAGAAACATCAGTGGGGTCGAGTGGCTTTTAGTTGTCTAGTTAATTATGTCAAGACTGTTGATTATGACAAAGACTCGTACACGATACATGGATGCGTTCATGCTTTGTTGATTTGGGTGTATGAGAGTGTTCCTGGATTAGCAGAAGGTTATGGATTGAGAAGGTCAAAGACGACTGGTGTTCCTCTACTTGATTGGCAATCATCTCGGAAACGTATCAAGTTTAAAGAATTCATCGAGAATGAGAAGAAGGTGCATGGACAGGTTAGTTTTTTATATTTCAGGAGTTTTTTATTTTGTTGTTGTGGTTAAATTTGCATGAGAAATGTACCAACACTAATCTCTTAATTGTAATTTGGTATGTAGGTTCGTGTTAGGCATATGCTTCCTGTTTTAGAGGAAAACATGTACCCTCAATGGTGTGACGTAGATGAGAATAAGGATCCACACCTAGATGAGTTGATTACAGATATCATTCACAATCGTTTACCTCTAAATGCTTGGGGAGGTGAGACAACAATTGGTTTGAAAAAAAAGAAAAGAAAGGTAAAAACCGAGGAGGATGGCGAGAGTCATAAGAAAAAGAAAATGAAAGAGACTCACCCTACGGATGAGGAAGGACCAAAAGTTCCAACCAAGAACGAGAAGCTAGGCAAAGAACATTTGGAGGTGATGTTTTTGTTCCTTTTGCACATTTACTTTTTATATTATTGATAGTGATGACTATATTGTTATATTAACATGAAAGTTATTGTAGGATGTTGAAAATGAAAAGAAAAACTGGTTGGATATTTGGAATATGATGGAAAAAATGAATGCGACTATTTCAGACTTGGACAAGATTCTCAGCAGTAGAATAGACGCTTTGGAGAATAGATTTGAATCATTTGTTGATCAGAGAATGAGTGCCTTAGACGATAAGCTTAGTGAGAGGATTAAAGCATTCGAGGAAGGGATGAAAGAAATGAAGGAGTCAAAACCAACAGTTGTATCAAATGAAGCCACTTCAAACAACCAAGAAGATGATGAGGCAAATAGTAAAGCACATGTAAGTTTTACTTACATGTTTAGTTTAATTTAAATTTTCTGTGCATCTTAATTTTTCTTCTTTCACAGTCTTGGATGGTTGAGATGAAGCAAACTTCAGAAGATGAATTTCCAGTTCAAAGAGTGGTGAAGAAGGTTTATACTGTGAGGAATAAGAAGAAGAATGAAGCCGCTATTTCTGAGAATCTTCTATTATTTGAAAAGGAAGATTATACAAAGGACGATGAGAAGAACAATGGTCCCAAGGATGAGAAGAAAAAGGGGATATTTGCTCAAGAAATACCCAAGAGTAAGAAGAAGGTGAAAAAGATGTCAGAGAATATTGGTGATGATGTGGAAGATATAACTGCCCAGGTTGATGAAGCGTAAACAAAAATGGCTTCCAGTTCTGAAGAAACATGGTCTGGACATGGACAACAGTTAGCTAGTAAGACCCTTGGTGCATCATTGAAATCCCTAGGAGAGGCTATAAAGAAATTGGATGGTGAATCGACTCAGACAAGAAGAGTACCACAATTGGCGGAATCTCAAAAGCCCCCATATGTGGGTAACTCGACAGTGAAGCGTATAATTACAGAGAGTGATTCTGGAGTATGTGATCATCTTAAGCCGGTGGACGATGAGAAACTTCAGAAACTTATGGATTTCCTCTCGCTTGATAAGTATGATTCAAAAAAATTATGTGTTTTAAATTGTAATAGTGACTCTAAACTTTTTAATTTACTTACTTTTTCTTTCATTCACAGGGAAGAACCACTTGGAACAAGCAATGGAGCTGTTAGATTCTATTGGCAGATTATGACTCCAAGAGAGGACTGGCCAAGCGTAGATTATGGATGGTTGAAAGACCATGTAAGTAAATCATGAACTCTATATTTAAAGTGGTCCCTGATGTATTGCATATAAAGCATGATTCTAATGGGTTGTTCTTTTAATATAACACATAGGTGCAACAATGGCTATGTTCCGGAGAAGGTATATTCGTGATCCTTGTCCGTACCCTAATCAACGCATAGCTTTTTTGGATCAAGATTTCATCAGGACAATGGTGAAATATTACAAACAGTTTGAAATCGCGCCAAAGAATTTCTTGTTCAGGGACTTGTATGTGGATCACTTTAACGGTAAAGCTCCGGATGAGTCAGCGACAAACAAGAAGTGGTACATTCATGTTGATCACTTATACCCTTGTCTTTTTGTCAATGAAAACCATTGGGTGGCTCTGGACATTGACTTGCCAAGTAAGAAGATTTACATATATGATAACATCCCAAGCTTGGTGTGTGTTGCTAAAATGGTCGAGTATTACCTTCCTTTAAGGCGAATGATCCCTGCAATGTTAAGTGCTATGATTCCTGAGCAGGTTCGTAAGAAGAGCTTACGAATGTTAGATGTGAAACGGGTGAAGAAGAATGTCCCTGAGAATGAAGATCCAGGTGATTGTGGTATGTATGCTCTGAAATACATTGAATGTTTAACTCTTGGGAAAACCTTCGATGGGCTTTGAAACGACCACACCCGTTTTTTTTTTTTAACAACTATTACGCCCATACATAATAGTTAAACGGATTCTCAACGATAACTCGGTTTTATTAAAACACCAAACAAACCGTCAAACAACAGAAAAGCAATTATTGAAACATAACAGGTTCACAAACAACAACCGTACTCCAACAACAATAAACATACAACCCGAGTCCTAATCATCCCCTCCTTCAAGCCGCAATTCCACGATCACACCTTATCTTTACCTGCAACTCAGAAACACACACAGAGATGCGTAAGTATTATCACAAATACTTAGTGAGGCGGTCCTCCCATCTACGAGCTATACACACAAGCAAGTAAGACAGCAACCCGCTCACAACGCACAATGCAACAAAAACACAAAACGAAAAACAACCGGATCGATCGATCGAAGCTTGGATCGATCGATCCTGACCACACCAACATGGATCGATCGATCCTAGCCTTGGATCGATCGATCCTCTCTTGGATCGATCGATCCTCTTACCTTTGAACTTTAGCCACGACCTGCAACACTGGATCGATCGATCCCACCCTGGATCGATCGATCCTCAAGTCTCTGCAACTCAGATCGCAACTTCCACCACCGCAAACGACCAACAACCACCAAACCTTGCTTCCTACAGGCAATTAAACACACACCCAAGCCCCAAACAACCAGGAAACAAGCCACAAAACACAGAACAAGCAACCACACTCCAAAGATTCCATAACTAACCAAACATCAAAACACACAAACCTTAATTGCTTAGATCAGCTCATGGTACGCACTCACCTTGATTCTGGACAGAAAACAGAGCCACAAACAGCCCACAACGAACCGGAGAACCTCCACACCGCAACAACCGATCTTTCTACAACTCAAACCACCAAGCTTCTTCTTTTGAACAACAACAAGCTTCTCCCTTTGATCTCACACACTACACCCCAAACTTTCGAATTCACACTCTCAAAGACCTCACAAAAGCTCCACAAAACGCTCAGAAAGAAGGAGAAACAAGAAACCCGAATAATGGAGGTAGGTGAGACCGAAGAGAACAAAAAGGAAGGTTGCCGACAGGACCGGATCGATCGATCCTCCACCGGATCGGTCGATCTGCTACGCTCAGCGAACTGGATCGATCGATCCAGCAATTGGATCGGTCGATCCGCACCTTCCCAAAGCTGGATCGATCGAACCAAAAACTCCGGGTCGATCGTCCACTCTGCCGCAGGACCACAAGCGCTTCCACTACGATGGACCGATCGATCCACTCCTTGGATCGGTCGATCCATGGCCCTAAGCCACAACAACCTTGGAACACAGACCTGGATCGATCGATTCAGCCTCGGATCGATCGATCCCCTCTCTTTTCCGGACACAAATCGACTTTTCGACACTCGATCAATCCGCTTTCTGTGCTCGAGAAAAGGCTAATCCCGAAACACTCACGATTGACTCCAAAGAGAGAGATCACATTCCGACAACAACAGAGAACGAAACGCCACAACACGAATACTCTGGAACACGGGCGTTACAATTCTCCCCCACTAACCTGGATTCGTCCTCGAATCCTTGGCACAATTCATCCGCGATGAACTCCAACTCACAATCGTTTCAACGATTCTCTTCTCAACCTTGACCAACCCGGTCAATACATCACAACACGAGATTGATCACTACCAACCTCTGAGGTCCACATTCAGTCTCTATACTTATAACCACGTCCTAGACATTCATTGCTCCCAACACAACTCGTACTCGTACCAATCCATTCTCAGGACCGAAGTCCTTTGAATTCTCGGTACCCCATGCCACTCACACTCTTGGGTCAGAAAGTCCCTCAAGCTATCGGCACAAAACCCGTACCACTCACACTCTTAGACACAATGTCTTCGAGCTCTCGGTACTATACATACCACTCGCACTTTCAGGCCACACGTCCCTCGGGCTATGGGTAAAACACATACCACTCCCACCCTCCGGTCACATGTCCTTTGAGCTATGGGTATCTGGGGACTAAACCTCCCCTCACGAGTTGTACAGGACCAACCCGTCCTTAGACCAATAAAGTCTAACGAAACGTCTATAAGTATCTCCGACCAAAACTACCTCACATAGTCTTCGTATAACATCGCAATGTCATACACCACCACCGATATCCTCAACCCGGAATATCATCACCAGTACGACCAACCCTCAGGTCGACTCGAAACATCCCTGCGCACAGGAAAGTTTCTCATATCCAACTACGAAGGATAAATCCAGTTTATACTCGCATAAATTTTTATCTCACAACACAAGTCATGACCAATAAGAAATACACATCTTATTATCCACAATCAAATGTATTAATCGTTTACAACCCAAAACGAAATACAATGAGATACAACGAGTACAAAACTCAACTCCGGAACTCGAACCAGCGGTGAAACTACTCAAGCCGCAGCTTGCTTCTCGAACCACTTCTTGAATCTAGCTTTCATCCGCTCCTCTGGTTCCCAAGTCTCCTCTTGAACACCGTCACAGTCCCACAAGACTCTCATCATCGGAATCCTCTTCCGACGAAGCTCCTTGACCCTCCGGTCGAGAACCCTCACTGGTCTCGCCTCCAAGGTCATATTAGGCTGGAGATCTGACGGAATCTCAGCCATTACCCTGTCATCCTTATGCAAGCACTTCTTCAGCATCGACACATGGAAAACCTTGTGAAATGCTTGCATAATCTCCGGTAACTCTAACCGGTACGCGACTGGTCCAACACGATCAACAATCAGAAATGGACCCATATACCTCAGACTCAACTTAGTCTCGGTAATGGACCTGTTTGGACCTCGCAACATCGCCATCTTGAGATACACTCTATCTCTTACCTCAAACTCAAGCTCTTTTCTCCTCTTATCGGCATAACTCTTTTGCCGATCCTGAGCTTCCTTCATGTTCAGTTTCAAAACCCGGATCTTCTCCGTAGTTTCCTGAACAAAATCCGCACCCAATGTGCTCCTCTCCCCCACTTGGGTCCAGCACAACGGTGTACGACACGGTCTTCCATACAGAGCCTCGTATGGAGCCATCCCAATACTCGCCTGGTAGTTATTGTTATACGCAAACTCTACCAACCTCAGGTGATCCACCCAAAGACCACCCCAATCCAGAACACACATCCTCAGCAAATCCTCCAGAGTCTGGATCGTCCTCTCGGATTGCCCATCTGTCTCAGGATGATACGCGGTACTCAAATGCACCTTCGTGCCCATCTCCGTCTGGAACGCTTGCCAGAACTCCGAAGTGAACTTAGGATCCCGGTCTGACACGATACTCACCGGTACCCCATAAAGTCTCACTATCTCCTGCACGTACTCCTTAGCCAATACCAAAGCTCCATCGGTTTTCTTGATGGCCAGAAAACGTGCACTCTTGGTCAAACGATCCACAATAACCCAAATCGCATCCTTAGTCCAAGAAATTGGCAACTCCACTACGAAATCCATCGTAATCATATCCCACTTCCACTCTGGAATGGGTAAACTCCGTAACAATCCGCTCGGAACCTGATGCTCAGCCTTCACTAACTGGCACGTATCACACGCTGCGACCCAGTTAGCTACATCTTTCTTCATCCCGACCTAGTGATAATACCGCTTGATATCACGGTACATCTTCGTCGCTCCCGGATGAATCGAAAACATACTCGCATGAGCCTCACTCAGGATTTCTCGCCTCAAACCCTCATCCTTGGGTACGCATACCCGCCCATGCACCAAAATAGTCCCATTAGCAGAGACCTCATATTCTGAACCCGCTTCTCTGGAAGCATTAACCAAACCCTCATCCTTCTCCTGAGCTAACCGAACTCTGCTCAGAAGATCCGCCTGATTAGCTGCCTCCAAACCCAACGGTTCCTGAGATAACACACACAATCTCAACGAACCAAGCTCACACACCAACGACTTCATGTCCTGCTTCCTAGCCGAAACCACACGTTTGCAACTCAAAGCATCCGCAACCAAGTTCGCTTTACCAGGATGGTAAGCGATCTCCAGATCATAATCTGCCACTAACTCCATCCAACGTCTCTGCCTCAAATTCAACTCAGGCTGAGTGAAAATGTATTTCAGGCTCTTATGATCTGTAAACACCTGAACTTTGCCGCCATAAAGATAAGACCTCCAAATCTTTAAAGCGAACACTACCGCAGCCATCTCAAGATCATGGGTAGGGTAGTTGCCCTCATGCTTCCTCAACTGCCTCGAAGCATAAGCAATCACCTTTCCCTGCTGCATCAACACACAACCCAGACCAACTCCAGAAGCGTCTGCATACACCACATAAGGCTCACCCGGCTCGGGTAATGCCAATACTGGCGTACTAGTCAACATCGTCTTCAAGTTTGTGAAACTCTCCTCACACTCAGCAGACCAAACAAAAGGAACATCCTTCCCTGTCAGCCTCGTCATAGACTTAGCCATACTCGCAAAACCCTTAACGAACCTCCTATAATAACCTGCTAACCCGAGAAAACTCCTAATCTCGGTAGCATTTCTCGGCCTCGGCCATTCCCTGATAGCCTGAATCTTCTCCGGATCCACAGAAACTCCCTCTGCAGAAACAATGTGACCCAGAAATCCGATCTCTCGCTGCCAGAAACTACACTTGCTCAACTTCGCAAATAGTTTCTGCTCCCGCAGCTTCTCCAGAACAACTCTCAGATGCACCTCATGCTCCTCGGGACTCTTCGAATACACCAAAATGTCATCGATAAAGATGATCACAAACTCGTCCAGATACTCCTGGAACACGCTGTTCATCAACCTCATGAACGCCGCTGGTGCATTCGTCAACCCAAATGGCATCACCACAAACTCGTAGTGTCCATATCTCGATCTGAAAGCCGTCTTTCGGATATCCGTCTCATCAATCGGAATCTGATGATATCCTGATGCCAAGTCTATCTTGGAGAACCAAGTAGCCCCTCTCAACTGATCCAACAACTCATCAATCCGCGGAAGAGGATACCTGTTCTTCACAGTGACTCGGTTCAATCCCCGATAATCGATGCACAATCGGAAACTCCCATCCTTCTTCTTCACAAACAACACCGGCGCTCCCCACGGTGAAGTACTCGGTCGGATAAAACCCTTATGCAACAACTCTTCCAGCTGCTTCTTCAGCTCTGCCATCTCTGTTGGAGCCATCCTGTACGGTGCCTTAGATATCGGCATCGTTCCGGGTTCCAACTCAATCGTGAAAGGATCAGACCGAGACGGCAGAAATCCCTGCAACGATTGGAAAACATCCTGGAAATCCCGAACAACCCGAATATCCCCAATCGCAATCTCTCCAACAGTCTCTGATGTGACAATCGTCACCAGATACGCCTCGCGACCTTTCTCGATCATACTCTCTGCCTGCATGGCCGAGATCACGAGACTCCCCGAAGTCGGTCTCAGTCCCTGATAAACCAACCTCCCTGCCTTCCTCTCGAAGACAACGCGTCCTCGGTGATAATCCAGATGAGCTCTAAACTTCCCAAGCCAATCCATGCCCAGAATGACGTCGTAAAGCTCCACCGAGCAAATGACCAAATCCGCTGGCATAGATTCTCCAGCCACTTGGACATCCACGTCCACAACTCGACCGTGAATAGCCAGTAGCTTTCCTCCAGCCACTCTAACAAAATCCAACCGCTCCTCGGGTGCTATCCGTAATTTGCCCTTCTCGACAAATTCCAGAGTAATGAAGCAATGAGATGCTCCAGAATCAAACAACACGTGGGATGCAACACCTCCCACAACCAGGGTCCCTGCATATTTTCCATATGCTCAGAACCCTGACACCCCACTATGGAGACAATAAATTCTAAAACACAAGAATTTAACTCAGGTAAGTTTAACAAACATACCTGTGATCGGCCTGGAACTCGGGCCTCCCGTCTCCACTATGGAATACAGTCGGGGCACCACTGCACTCTGGCTAGCTGGCGACACAGTTGCTCCCTCTCGCTGCAACTTGGGGCATCTAGGCTTGATATGCCCCACCTCTCTGCAATGGTAGCACACACGCGTGTCCACACGCGTCTCGCCCTTCTGAGGGCAACTCGCCACTCTGTGATCCTTGCTTCCACACCTGAAGCATCCTGGACCACCCTGGGTAACACTGGAAGAACTCTCCATCTTCCGCTTCTGCCCCTGCTTTGGCCTGCCGCCTCTGCTCGGACCGGACTGCTGCTGCTGCTGCTGCCTCCTGGCCTGAAAACTGGGGCTAACAACCGCCGTCTCCTCTCTCAAGCCCTCCTCCAGCAAAGCAGCTGCCTCCACCGTGCCAAAAACTCTCATCAGGCAACGGTTCCTCAACTCTACTCGAAGACCCAACATAAATCTTCGAACTCGGGTCCGCTCACCCTCCAAGACTCGACCCGCAAACACACTGAGACGGTGAAACTCTGCCTCATACTCACGGACGGTTCGGTTCTCCTGAGACAACTCCAAGAACAGACCCTCCAACCGATCAAGCGCCTCCTGAGGAAAATACTTGGAGTTAAACTCCTCGACAAAATCCTCCCAGGCCATCTCCGCCCGAACTCTCCTGGCCAACACACCCCTCCACCAGAGATGCGCATCATCCTCCAGATAATGAACTGCCAGGTCCACCTGGTATCTCTCCGGACACCTAATCGAGAAGAAGTTCCGCTCCAACCTCCTTCTCCATGCATCCGCAACCTCGGGATTGGCACTCCCCGAAAAGAATTCCGTGCCAAGCCTCTGCATCTGCTCCATCACCCTCAGGTAGGATTGAAGCTCGTCTGCAACTACAGCCCTCGGCTGCACCTCAACCACTGGCGGCCCAACCACTGGTGGCACAACAGGAGCCTGCGCCGGTACCCTCTCTGGTAACCGCTCCAACAGCAAGGCCAGAAAATCCGTAATGCGGTCATCTCGAGCCTGAGCAAACTCCGCTGCAGAACCCGCAACCACACCCTCAGACCTCCCCTGATACGCATGCGGAGCCGCACCTCGCTCAACCGTAGCACTCTGCGCTACACTCTTAGCCACCGCTGGAACACGACCACGACCTCTACCGCAGCCATGGCCTCTACCACGACTTTTAGCACCTCTAGCCATCTGAACCAGCAAGAGCAGAGGCTAAGATACTAAACAACTTACAGAATAAAGATAACTTACCGTGGAATCTCGAGGCTCGAAGAGGATGATTCTAAGACCCCATGCTCGAACAAATTGACTAACTACCACATAATCAATTCTAGCATACAACAATTCAACGGTTCAAACACATGCACCAAGCAACAAGAAATCCTAGAACCGTATAGGCTCTGATACCAAATTGAAACGACCACACCCGTTTTTTTTTTTTTAACAACTATTACGCCCATACATAATAGTTAAACGGATTCTCAACGATAATTCGGATTTATTAAAACACCAAACAAACCGTCAAACAACATAAAAGCAATTATTGAAACATAACAGGTTCACAAACAACAACCGTACTCCAACAACAATAAACATACAACCCGAGTCCTAATCATCCCCTCCTTCAAGCCGCAATTCCACGATCACACCTTATCTTTACCTGCAACTCAGAAACACACACAGAGATGCGTAAGTATTATCACAAATACTTAGTGATGCGGTCCTCCCATCTACGAGCTATACACACAAGCAAGTAAGACAGTAACCCGCTCACAACGCACAATGCAACAAAAACACAAAACAAAAAACAACCGGATCGATCGATCCAAGCTTGGATCGATCGATCCTGACCACACCAACATGGATCGATCGATCCTAGCCTTGGATCGATTGATCCGAACACAACAGAACGATCGATCGATCCTCCTTTGGATCGATCGATCCTCTTACCTTTGAACTTTAGCCACGACCTGCAACACTGGATCGATCGATCCCACCCTGGATCGATCGATCCTCAAGTCTCTGCAACTCAGATCGCAACTTCCACCACCGCAAACGACCAACAACCACCAAACCTTGCTTCTTACAGGCAATTAAACACACACCCAAGCCCCAAACAACCAGGAAACAAGCCACAAAACACAGAACAAGCAACCACACTCCAAAGATTCCATAACTAACCAAACATCAAAACACACAAACCTTAATTGCTTAGATCAGCTCATGGTACGCACTCACCTTGATTCTGGACGGAAAACAGAGCCACAAATAGCCCACAACGAACCGGAGAACCTCCACACCGCAACAACCGATCCTTCTGCAACTCAAACCACCAAGCTTCTTCTTTTGAACAACAACAAGCTTCTCCCTTTGATCTCACACACTACACCCCAAACTTTCGAATTCACACACTCAAAGACCTCACAAAAGCTCCACAAAACGCTCAGAAAGAAGGAGAAACAAAAAACCCGAATAATGGAGGTAGGTGAGACCGAAGAAAACAACAAGGAAGGTTGCCGACAGGACCGGATCGATCGATCCTCCACCGGATCGGTCGATCTGCTACGCTCAGCGAACTGGATCGATCGATCCAGCAATTGGATCGGTCGATCCGCACCTTCCCAAAGCTGGATCGATCGAACCAAAAACTCCGGGTCGATCGTCCACTCTGCCGCAGGACCACAAGCGCTTCCACTACGATGGACCGATCGATCCACTCCTTGGATCGGTCGATCCATGGCCCTAAGCCACAACAACCTTGGAACACAGACCTGGATCGATCGATTCAGCCTCGGATCGATCGATCCCCTCTCTTTTCCGGACACAAATTGACTTTTCGACACTCGATCAATCCGCTTTCTGTGCTCGAGAAAAGGCTAATCCCGAAACACTCACGATTGACTCCAAAGAGAGAGATCACATTCCGACAACAACAGAGAACGAAACGCCACAACACGAATACTCTGGAACACGGGCGTTACAGGCTTCGTGATAGGAACATTCCAGCTCTTCGGACAAAGCTTGCCGCAGAGTTATATGATGAAGTTGGAGAGTTGGCCATACCACCGCAAATGTTTGATTCATATCCTCGTGCTGGAGACATTAAAATCCCACATCTTAATGATTCGTAGTTTTTTCTTTCCTTTTCTTTGTCATATTTGCATTGTCATAGGCTTTTAAAAGTTCTGATCAAATTGTCTTGGATATATATTACGTTTTTGCAGGTTTATTTTGAATAATGTTTTCACAGTTTTCTAGACAAAAAAAAGACATGCACTTTCATGAGTAAAACAAGAATGCAAGTACCACACGTGTATAACTTACATAAAAATGATATATTGTGTTTTTAGAGTGCTTTGGAATAAAAAGATCTGGTTTGGCCAAAAATACACATTTGAGACGCAAGATCATAAACAACCGTCAAATGTTTTGCCACGAATGGAAGACTTTCCACCGTTGGATCTTCCTAAGAGTTTGACACAACCTAGCTACAGATGTTAGCTTTCATTTTCAAGTGATTTGAAGACATTCCAACGGTGCATTCAAGAGATATACCCGATTGAGTGAAGACAGGTCATTCTGGCGAGCAATTGAAGCTGATAGGGAAATATGGTATATGGATCGATCGATCCAAATCCAGATCGATCGATCCACTTCGACGAGAAAATTTCAAATGACCGGTAGAGCCACGGATCGACTAAACTTAAATGGATCGATCGATCCACACCTATGTCGGCCAGACATAGTGTTTTTCAGTTTTTTCTGCAGAAAGTTTGTATAACTTACATGTCTTTCATTGTAACAAGCAATCCAGAAAATATTAAAAGTTTATAAATTACATGTCTTTCGATTATGTCCTACTTGATTGCAATTACCACACGTGTATACCTTTCTTGGCTTTTTCTTCTCCATAGCAACCTCCAATGCAGATTTAATTCTCGAATTCTTTGGCCTACCCGGTTCTTGTCGAGCAATTGGTGGTAAACAAACCTTGGTTGCCACATGTTCAGGAACAGGTATAGCAAACTCCCTTGGCATGATGGCGTTCGCATAGGAATTGCACAAATAGTTTTTGTGATAATAAGGATGACACATTGAAATTCGAGAGACTTTCCTGTGTTCTCCCGCCGCAATTGCATGTGCACATGGCAATTTCTCCAAGTCAAACTTGCGACATGTACACTTTTTATCTCTCAAATTTACAACATGGAGAGATGTATCACTAGTAACTTGTACTTGATGTGCATCTATATCTTGCACAGTAAGTAACTTAGCATATTCTACACGGCTCTGTAAAATAATAACGTTGGTATTAGTGAAACATATATACATGTAGCATCCACATTGTTTGAAAAGATGAAAAAATTTACCTGAAGAATTTTCTCTACCCCACGTGTCAGAGATGATGTCATTTTCTGTGCATCACTCCTTCGATTTGAAAACCATCTAGTCATCATAGACCTTACTTCTTCTAATAGTTCCACAATAGGAAAACTCCTAGCGTGGGACATCACATTATTCGTTGATTCTGCAATGTTGCTTGTAAGCAAGTTGTACCTATCACCTGGGAAATGTACACGTGTCCACAAACGCACATCGGCCCTTTCAAGGTAATTGTGTAATGCATGATTCAATGCTTCTATCTGATCAAATGTGGTTTGAAAATCGACCAGTCTGAAAGCATTCGCCTCATTCTTAACCAAACCAAATGCTTCGCGACCTTTAAAACGGACCAATATATTCTTGTACAGATGGTATGTACATATTCCCCTCCTAGACTTCGGATAAACCACCTTAATTGCTTTCCCGATTGATTTGTGCCTATCAGAAATAATGGCAAGGCTCTCGTCATCTGGTATCACACAGCTGAGTTGCTTGAAAAACCATTCCCATGATTCATCATTTTCTGTATCAACCACGGCAAACGCAATTGGAAAATTTTGAAAATTCCCATCTTGAGTTATTGTTGTAAGAAGTGTCCCTTTGTATTTTCCCTGTAAAAAAGTACCATCAACAACCACCACTTTCCTCATGAATGGAAATCCAATCATGCTTGCACCAAAGGCTAGAAACAAGTACTTAAATATTTGAGTTTCATCAACTTCAAGTCGCGTAAATGTTCCGGGATTTGCCCTTCTTATCATGTACAAGTAAGTAGGTAGCTGCTCATAACCTCTCTCTGGACTACTCTAACCAATTTTCGAGCATACCTTAGCGTTCGATATGCCTTCCAATACTCCATTTATCCAGAATAAAATATTAATATTTATGTGTGAAAAAAAACTGGGTTGAAATTATTAAATATTAACCTACGCTAATTATATGTACCTTGATTTGAAAGCGTTTATTCAATGCTTCAGCAACGTGCATTGGCAATACTTTGGGCCCAACTCCACCAACAAAATCCTTGTACAACACTCCAAGAATATCAAGAGTTGCTTGTCGGGCACGTGCAGAGCGCTCTGTAACTGAAAATGTATGTTTTGAAACAAAAACACGCACATGAAACTTTGGGTAGTCTCTTAATGTGGTAGCTCGTACCCTCCACGTACATCCTCTTACCCAACACTTGACAATTAGTAGATATGGTGTCGATTTATCAACAAAATAATCAAACTTTTGTACCACAGTAAGTATCTTCAGCTGTGTTTCCAAGTGCTCTTTTGTATCATAACATTTTCCAACAGCCAATTCCACAGAAGATAATTCAAACCTTGCATAATTATCATCTTCTTTTTGTTTTTCAATAAAAATACCTGAACTCCTCTTCTTCATTGGCAATTTCGTATTTTCTTCTTCTGGTGGAATTCCATACAAGCTAAAATTCTTATCATCAGAGTCTGTTCCGTCAGAATCATCACAGTAATCGAACCTGGTAGCATCATCGTCAGCGTTTTCATCTTCTTTACTCACAACGGCTTCATCTTCATTTTTGTTGGCCAAATCAATCTCTTCTTTGACCGAATTATTTTCACTTCTTGCTCGTTTATTGCCTTTTTCATTCGATTCAACATTAATTTTTTCCTTCACTTCAACACAAAGTCGAACTGTATCTTTCTTCAATTGTTCCAAAAAAGCATGAAACTGTCGAGAATTACCAATAATAACCGGTGGTGTATCACCCGATAAATTCTGCGACAACAACTTCGAAATCTTGTAGCTCAACACAACATCACAAACTCTGTTATCCAGCCCGTAATCCTCATATACCATTCGAATGCAATCATCGTAACTGGTTTGACGGTTATCTTCTAGAATTCGACAACCCCTACTATTATCAACAACAAACAACCACTTGTTTTCCTCAAAGATCCAATTGCCACAGACGAGAATCACTTGCTCCATATCCAATTCAGTCCCTTTTGTTTGTGTCATCGTTTATAGAACCAAAAAGCGTTATTAAAAAACCTCTCCAAAGAGCAAGAGTGATCCAAAGCCAAGAATAAAGAGATGGCCCCAAAAGGAAAAAAAATTATGAAGTCGAGTATGGAACCAGAGTTGCGACGGTGGAGAGAAAAAAAAGAGGATGAAACCGTTATTGAGAAGCAAAACCCTAAAATTGCATTCATGTACGGTTAATGATTTTAATGGCAAATATGTCAATTACTCTAAATAAATCTGCCACTGATATAATAAGTCTGTCGTAATAAGCTGAATCAAATTTCTTTAAGCAAATATGTCGTAAACTAAAAACCAGAATCTGCAATTTAAGTCTGTCGTAAACTGATTTTAAAATTTCAAAACAAAATTTAATCAAAGTCTGTAACCATTGACAAAAAAAGAAATTATCATCATAGGAGTCAATATTTAAATCTGTCATAACATAAAATAAGTCTGTTGTCACTATATAGGTCATTAAAGCAATTTTAATTTTTTTAAAACAAATCTGCTATCAAACGCCAGATTTGTTTAATATTAAACAAATCTGTCGTAACGTGACACAAATTTGTTATCACTAGACGTCATTCTAGCAATTATTTGTTTGTGAACAAATCTGTTACAATACGACAGATTTTTATTAAAAATTATAAGTTTGGCGCAACTGAAAAAAAACAAATCTGCCACTCATTATAATAAATCTGTCACAAATTATAAAAATCTGTGGTGTAATTATAAAGTTAGTCTGTCATGGAAAATAAATCTGCTGCAAATTATAAAACTGTCGTAACCATATTCAAATAAGTCTGTGGGACGAAAGAAATCGGGGCCAAAAATCTGCCGTAGACAAATAAGTCTGTCATGGACGAATAACTCTGTCATGGAAAAATAAATCGGTCGCAAATATGTCGGCAGATTTATGTAAAATAATAACTGGTTTTTTTGTAATTATGTGGAACTTTTTGCCACGCTGTCATTAAATTTTAATGACATTTTTGTAATTTATTTTTTCTTCACAAAGCAAAATAGGGTATTTTAGACATAAAAATAATCCAACTAACCTTTAAACTTTATGAGATACTCTAGTAATTAAATCTTTTATTTGGGTTAGTGTATTTTTTTTCTCTTTATTTTACATATTAATTTATTAGTACTTCCACTGTTCCAATTTATATGTTGTTTTAGCTAAAAATACGCATATTAAGAAAACTTAATTTAATCATTTGACTTTGGTAATTGAAAAAGAATGTCATTTGAAAACTCGCGTCAACTATTCTTCACTATAATTAAATAAATTTTTTGAACAAATTATTACTCTAAAAAAGTTAAAATTTGGAGCCAAATTTTTTCATGAATAGCTTAAATCTAAAAAATTCAAATTTTGCAATAGAGCCAAAACAAAATGAAAACTTAATCGTTTTTCTCTATATAATCTATTCAATTGAACAATGGTTTACAAACTATTCATGAATTATAATATTGATTTAAATTTTCCACCTCTAAATTACGAGAATGACTATTTGTTCGATTTGAACGAAATTCCAACGCCAGAAGAAACTTATGGAAATGCAATGACGTTTTTTCTACTGATATCAACGATTATCCTATTGATTATGATCCAGGTCAGATCTCTATTTAAAATAAATTAATCGATAGTTTCTAGTCTTAGTTTTGTAAATGATGTTCGTCATTTTTTCCATGATAAAGTGATGTTCATCTTCCACTCAACTTTGTTAATTGCTTTTTGCTGGATTTTTTTTAAAATAATGAAGTACTGTTTATCTTCCAAATAGTATTGTCAATTGTTTTTAGGACTTACATTGAGCTACTACTACTATTATGAGTTAGAATTCATGTATTCTGTTTTTACTTGGATTTTTTTTTATGTAACGATAGTGAGATACTAGTATAAATGAGTTAGAATTCATATCTTTTATTTTTTTTGGATCTTTTTTTTTTCTAGCATGAAGTGTTGTTCATCTTCCAAATAGTTTTGTTATTTATTTTTAGACTTACGTCAACTTATTTACGTAACATTAGTGAGCTACTACTACAGTGAGTTAGAATTCATATCTTTTGTTTTTTTTGGATCTTTATAAACATGAAGTGTTGTTCATCTTTAAGAAGCTTTGTTAATTATTATGGCTTACGTTAATTGATTGATGTAACTTTAGTTAGATACTAGCAGTATTAATTGAAAATTGGGTGCTTCTATCAATAGTTTAGTAGTCTGTTCATGATTATGCTTCTAAACGTGTATATATGTTTTGGTTTTTATAATTATACAGAAAATGAAGATCCGTCTCAAGATGATATAACTGTACAAGGAACTAGAAGAGTTCTATCTAATAAAGAGAGATGGGAGATTTTCAGTGCTTTATTAGAAAGGAGTATTGATGGAAATCTGAAAAAAATACTACAAGAGAAGTTTCAGATCTGTTTTCAGTACCATTGGTAACGGTACAAAGGATTTGGCGAAGAGCAAAAGAAACCACTAATAATGGAAAAGTCGATGTGTCCCAAAGGAAAACTGGGAATTGTGGTCGTAAAAAGATTGCGCTTGATATAAATCAAGTTGCTAGTGTACCACTACACAAGCGGACAACTTTGCGGACGCTATCTATGGCCTTGCACATGAGTCTTGGAACATTACATAGGCGTAAGAAGGAAGGAGCTATTCGACGTCATTCAAATCCCGTCAAACCACTTCTAAAGGAAGACAATATAAGAGGTAGACTACAATTTTGCATTTCTATGTTGGATAAAAATAGTTTATTTCATGAACCAAAATTTATTGATATGTACAATATTGTACATATTGATGAAAAATGGTTTTACATGACAAAGAAGACCAAGAAATATTATCTATTTCCAGTTGAAGATGATCCACACCGTACATGTCAGAGTAAGAATTTCCTCGGAAAAGTAATGTTTCTACCTGCGATGGCTCGTCCAAGATTTGATGATGAAGGAAAATAAGTATTTTCTGGAAAAATTAGAATATTTCCATTTGTTACTATGCAACCAGCTAAGAGACGAAGTAAGAATAGGGATGCATGAACTGTAGAACTAAAAGCATCAACTTCTGTTAAGAGAGAGGACATAAAAGCATGTTTGATCGAGAATGTCATCCCGGCAATTCATGAAAAGTGGCCAAGAGAAGATCAGGGAAAAACTATTTTTATTCAGCAAGATAATGGAATGACACATGTGGGATTGCTCGATAAAGATTTTCAAGAAGCAGCTACAAAGAATGGTTTTGATATACAGTTGATGTGTCAACCACCAAATTCACCGGATCTAAATATTTTAGATCTTGGATTTTTTAGTGCCATTCAATTACTGCAGCATAAGGCATGTCCCAAAACAATAAAAGATCTTGTTGGTGCTGTAGAAGAATCATTTGAAATCTACCCCACAAAAAAGGTATACTATATTATTTTGACTTTTCAATCATGTATGGTGGAAATCATGAAAGCCGGAGGATCGAACAAGTACAAGATACCACATTTGAAGAAATCTACGCTGGAAAGTAATGGTCTTCTTCCTAAGCAGTTGAGTTGTGATGCTACCTTGGTGGAAGATGTGTTGAACACACTCACATAATTCGATCAGCTGTTGTTTGTATTTTTTTTAAGTGTCATTTGTATGATTTTATTTCTTTTATTTGGAATTTTAGAGTTTTGATTTGATATTCCTTTGTAGTAGAGGTTTTTTTATTTATATCAATCCCATCAACTCACGTTTACTGTCTTCTTACTCATCCAACTATCACACAATAAAGTAACAAATCAACCTAAAGCAAATAAAACCCAGAAAACAGAAGAAGAGAATGAACAACTACAAAACATAGTTACTTTGTCAATAATATCACCATGAAATTTTAAAGATGACTCAACCTTTAAAATATAAAGGCAACAAAATCTTCAGCATATCCATGATTGCTTCGTCCATCTCTTCCTTGGGAGGAAGTTCTTCTTCGCCGTAATACATTTCGTTAAGATCAAAATTTCGAGTGGTGCTATGATTCGTCTTGTTGGTTGATGAAACATTTTCTGATTTACTTACTTATTGTTCCATTGCTTTGTTGGGATGAATCTCTTCCTTTTCTTCGTAATACGGTTCATTTAAATCAAATTTATGAGTAGAATGAGGACTTATCTTGTTTAGCAGAACATCTTTTGATTTACTTTTTTCTTGTTCCAATGCTTTGTCCGGATGAATCTCCTCATCTTCTTCGTAATATGGTTCATTTAGATCAAATTTGATAGCAGCAGTAGGATTTGTCTTGTTCATTGGTTAACCATTTTTGATTTGTTTTTTTTTTCTTCCATTTTTGTTTGTACATAAACATTTGTGGCAATGGAGTATAAATTATTTACTGAGTAAAGATAAATAAATAATGCTTTGAATACATACTGTATATTTTTGTCCATTGATACTTAAATTTTTTGGATTTCTTTGACTGAAACTAGTATTAACGAAGAGATTGCTGAAACTTTTTTTTAATTATTTTTGGATTTAATTAATTACAGAGAAAATCTAAATTATTAGAATAAAATTTTGCATAAATATATGAGAAAAACTAATAAAATAAAAAAAAAAAACCTAAAACAACATATAAAATGGAATAGAAGGAGTATTATTTTATTTAATTATTCGGTTGAATCAAAGGATTCCTAGTTAGCTATTCTCAAGCAATATTCTTCGTAACGTCTTGAATAAATATTTTCAAAGCAGATTGAGACGATCCACCATCCATTAAAGCCACGTGACATTTCTCACTCATCTCCTTCACTCTCTTCCTCACGTCACTATCCTGCTCCATCAGACATCTGATTCCTCTCTCTATCTCCTCAGCCGTCACCATGACCGTCGCGGCTCCCACCAACTGATCGCCTCGCCAATACTTTCTTATCTTCACCGCCAAACCAAGCTCCTCCACCATCATGAAAGCGTTAAACTTCTGCTCTGCGTATAGCGGCCATGGCGCCATCGGAACATCGAACCAAAGACTCTCGAGGATCGAATTCCACCCGCAATGAGTAACAAAACCTCCGATAGCCGGCTTAGCCAGCACGGCTACTTGTGGAGCCCATCCAATCACCTTTCCTCTCTCCTTCGTCCGATCAAAGAATCCTTCAGGAAGAACTTCTTCAAGATTCTTGAATTCTCCGGGAAGTTTCTTATCTAAATCTTGAGATGCATGGCGAAGCGACCACAAGAAACGGTGACCACTTCGCTCAAGCGCGTAGGCGATTTCTCTTGCTTGTTCCTCACGAAAGGCTCCTATGCTTCCAAAGCAGAGAAACACTACCGATCTAGGTGGTTGCTCGTCCAGCCACCGTAACATTTCCGAACTTTTCTCGTCTTTGAAACTGCCAACATGGTTTTCGAGATGCAATATTGGTCCCACCGGGTAAACACGAGGAGTGTCACCACTCGAGAGAAGAAACTCCAACGCATAAGGTTCAAGCTCAGCAAAAGTATTTACCAAAAAACCTTTCATCTCTCTGAATCTTCTAGCTTGATTTACAAACATCGGGAGCCACTCTTTCGATCCGAAACCGTAAGGAAGACACTTCACCGGATAAGGACGAGTCAAACTCGGAACGTCCAACACGGCTTCCGAGTCTTCAAATTCAGTTTCAGTGGCATTGTATTCCTTCTTATCGTACAGCATCTTAATGTGAAGTCCAAGTGCGAGAACCCCAACGTTCGAGGTGTAAAACAAGTAACACGGAACACCAAACTCGTTAGCCACGTCTATCACCGAGGTACAGAACATGTCCACGACTAAACCAGCAAGCCTCGGCGAGTCCGTTAGCCTTGAGTAGTCGTCGACGAGTTTCGCAACGGCACGTTTCACCCTCGGAATGTGGTTCTCGACATGTAACTCGGCGGTTGTTTTATCTTCGCAAGAGATCACTTCGTAGTGGAGGCGGTCGTTGGATTCGTCGGAGAGGGCTGAGATATAAGCGGAAGCACTGATGTCGTCTCCGGAAAGGAGAGGAAGGATGACAACGGAGATAGAGAGACGAGTTTCTCGCTCCACTAGTAGCTTGGCCATCTCCACTGTTGATCTGAGATGACCAATAACAGGATACGGTACGAAGATAAGCTCAAATTTCATGTTTATTTCTTCTTCTCTCTTTTCCTTGTTTTGTTGCTTTGTTTGAATCGTAGGCGATAATGCCGATGAGAAGTATCATATAATTAACTTCTTTCGTTAGCTCTATTTATAGGAACAATAAGAAAAATAAAATAATATCTCCGTTTGAACTTTTCAAGGCATCGATATCGTTCATAACTATCTGCCTAATTTTCCTCCAATTAGTCGATTATAAAAATAAAATAATATCTCCGTTTGAACTTTTCAAGGTATCGATATCGTTCATATATATCTGCCTAATTTTCCTCCAATTAGTCGATTATAAAAATAAAATAATGAACAGTTTGATACAAACTCTGATCAAAGGGTACACACGTATGAAACATGCAAACTAAGTAGAAATCATAGTAATAATGTATATGACCACATACTAATATTCAAGAGTGTTGCATTGCTTGCGCTAGTACGCTAACACTTTTGTGAAGCGATACTCTTAATTAATGCGAGACACCACACAAGGACGAGTCAAACTCCGAACGTGGCTTCCGAGTTTCGGGTCTTCGATCACTTTCATTAACATCATATTTATTCTCATTGTGTAACTTCTTCCGATTTTCGGGTCTTCGATCACTTTTATTGACATCATATTTATTCTCATTGTACAAATTTTAAACGCAGTAAAACTTTTATAAATTAATAATCATTGGAATTACAATTTATTATTAATTTATAAAATTATTAATTTATCGATATATTAATTGACTCGAAAAACCAATTCAGAATCGAATAATTGTATTAAATTCATGAGTATTAATCTATAGAGGTTAGACTTATAATGTAGCCAATAATATATTTTTATCCAAAAAAAAAAACAATACAGTATATTTTTAAATAATTACAATTACCAACAAAAATAATATAAACTAAAGAAATAATACATGGTCTAGGTTGAAGCTTATGACATAAGAAAAGTAGAAATATTAAAGATACTCAGAAGTTAACAGAAATTGATAATCTGGAATTTCAGAATTGATTTTCTGATTTTCTCATATAAGGAGAACTGGAATGAGTAAATCTATTGGGGTTATCAGTTACTATCACTCAAATACTAAAAGCGGAGTGAAAACATTTCTATCTCATACGAAAAAGAATGATTGGCGATTTTAGGGCTACGAGCCCACACGGCGAGGATGCTACCATGATTGAAATCGGGGACGATGCCAGTGAATCGTGGGTGGGTAAAGTGATCGGTGGGACCTCCGGAGGACGGTTGACGCCGGAGAAGTTGGTGGATGATCAGTTTGTCATGGAGAGACTACATTTAGAGTTTCCAAACGGTGAAGATGGAGAGCCGGTGATAACTATAGGGGAAGAGGTCTTAACGGCGATGAACGGATTATGGAAGCAGTGCATAATCTTAAAGGTGTTGGGTCGTAATGTAGCCATTTTGGCAGTGAGTAGAAGACTTCGGGAGTTGTGGAAACCAAAAGGTGGGATGTATGTGATGGATCTCCCACGGCAATTCTTTATGATACAGTTTGAATTGGAGGATGAGTATTTGACCGCGTTAACAGGAGCGCCGTGGAGGGCCTTTGGAAGTTACCTTATGGTGCAAGCTTGGTCTCCGGAGTTTGATCCGTTACGGGATGACATAGTGACGACGCCAGTGTGGATCAGATTATCGAATATCCCGGTAAACTTTTACCACAAGGCCATTTTGTTGGGCATTGCCCGCGGATTAGGGAATCCAATTAGGGTTGATATGACGACACTGAATTTTGAGAGGGCTAGATTTGCTAGAGTATGTGTGGAGGTAAACCTAGATAAAATCCTCAAAGGCACGGTGAGGATTAATGGGGAACGATACTTTGTTGCTTACGAGGGTCTATCAAATATATGTTCGGATTGCGGCATCTATGGACACTTGGTACATAATTGCCCTCGGAGAGTGACAGAAAAGCAAGTTAAGAACGCTGTTGAGAAACCGGTATCGAGTGTACCAAAATCTTCGACAAGACTGATGGATGATGGGTTCACGGTGGTGGGTCGATCTGGACGCAAATCCGCGCCGTCGGTGCAGAAGGGTGTTTTTACGGCGGGTTGTTCAACCTCCGGCGCAAGACAAAATCTACGGGATATCTCGGGGGTGGCAAATATGGAAGGTGTTAGTATTTCGAATAGATTTGGTAATTTAGAGGAAGATGTGATTACAGTGGGGTTAAAGGAAGTTGCCTTTATAGTGGAGGGAAATAAGGAAAATGAAGTTATTTTGAATCAGGTGAGAAATGGCAAGAGCGTTGTCCAAGCTAAGGCCAAAGTTCTCAATGGGCCTGTCGACAAACTAAAAGGTGACAACAACGAAGGCCCAAAGGATAGACGAGCTGGGGGAAATAAGGTGAGTGATTTTAAGGGGCTGAAGCCCAGATACATAAAACCAAACAGACCTGCACGTGGCTTGATTTTCGGTCCGACAAGGAAGGAGGTTGAGCTGTCGGCATGAGGTTGCGAATCGATGATGATTCTGAGGGTCGACCAGGAGGAACAGTTATGGCTGGGAGAGTAGTTTCGGTAGCCCCGAATATGGAGATGGCGGTATCGAATCGGGCGTTGGTTTTAGTAGATGTCCCTCATAGACAAGAGACTGATCTACAGATGGAATCGTTGGAAACGGAGGCAGGGCTGCCGGTGCAATAATGGGTCGCCCCGGTGATCCAACTTCGGTTATATATAAGATTAATGGATTGCTTATTTTGGAATTGCTGGGGGCAAATAAACCTAACTTCAGACGTTCTATTCGATATCTGATGAAGAAGTTCCCGATTGACATCCTTGCTCTGTTCGAGACTCATGCTGGAGGTGACAAAGCAAGTCAAATATGTCGTAATTTGGGGTTCGAGAACTCTTTTAGAGTTAATGCTGTGGGGCAAAGTGGAGGTGTGTGGTTGTTATGGAAACCTGTGGTGGGTGTAGTAACCATTATGGCTTCGTCGGACCAGTTCATACATGCTCAAGTGGTAAACGGCAGGGATAGCTTGAATTTGATAGTTGTTTATGCGTCTCCGACAGTTAGCCGTAGAAGTGGTCTGTGGGGAGAGCTGAAAACGATTATTGAAGGTATAGGAGAACCTTTGATAAGTGGAGGCGATTTTAATACTATTGTGTGAGTGGATGAATGCACAGATGGGAATGGGTGTCTGTCTCCCGACTCCTTGCAATTCGGTGATTGGATCAACACTCTCTCACTAATTGATATGGGTTTTAAGGGAAGCAAATTCACTTGGAGACGAGGAAGGTCAGAACAAAACTTCATTGCCAAACGCTTAGATAGAGTGCTATGTTGCCCTCACGCTCGACTGAAATGGCAAGAAGCTACAGTGACCCATCTTCCGGTGTTAGCTTCAGATCATGCTCCGCTTCATCTCCGGCTATGTTATGTGTCTAAAGAAAATCCAGCAAGGAGACCGTTTAGGTTCGAAGCTGCATGGTTACTTCATGAAGGATTTAAGGAGCTTTTGACTCATTCTTGGAATACAGAGTTAAATACTCCGGAGGCTTTGAATGGTTTAAGGGGGCACTTAAAGAGATGGAATAAAGAGGTTTTCGGAGATGTTCATAAGAAGAAGGAACAGTTACTTACAGAAATAAATTTGGTACAAGATTTGTTAGATGTGAACCAGACGAATGACTTATTATAGAAGGAAACCGGGCTGATCAAAGAATTGGATATGGTACTTGAACAAGAAGAGTTGATTTGGTACCAGAAATCCCGTGAGAAGTGGGTAGCGGAAGGAGATAGGAACACCAAATACTTTCACACTTCGACGATTATTAGGCGTCGAAGAAATCGAATTGAGATGTTGAAAGATGATGCGGGGTTGTGGGTCTCTAATCGCAGGATTTGGAGAACTTGGCAGTTACGTATTATGAGAGGTTATACTCACTGGTGGATGTAGACCAACGCGTTGAACAGCTACCACATTTTGGCTTTGTGCGACTGTCCACAGCGGAGCTCAACCGGCTAAAAGAACCGTTTACAGAAATTGAAGTGGAACGGTTGCTGCAGAGTATGGGGAAGTTCAAAGCACCAAGGCCGGATGGGTTCCAACCTATTTTCTACCAAGACTGTTGGGGTGTGGTTGGTCATTCGGTCACTCGCTTTGTTTTAGAATTTTTTGCCACGGGTAACCTACTAGAAGGTACTAATGACGCTCTCGTTGTTCTAATTCCAAAGATGGTAACACCGGAGTCGATTAAGCAAATTCCGCCCAATTAGCTTATGTAATGTTTTATTCAAAATCATTACTAAGACTATAGTGATGAGGCTCAAACAAGTGATGACTAAGCTGATTGGACCGACTCAATCCAGCTTCATCCCGGGGAGGTTAAGTACATATAATATAGTTATTGTGCAGAAGGCAGTATACTCCATGAAACGGAAGAAAGGGAGGAAGGGTTGGATGATGTTAAAACTTGACTTGGAGAAAGCTTATGACCGTATTCGATGGGATTTTCTAGAGGATACTCTCTCAGCTGCTGGTTTACCAGATTCATGGCGAGAATGGATAATGAAGTGTGTCGCTGGACCATCGATGACTCTTCTATGGAATGGTGAGAAGACAAAGCCATTCAAACCAGCGAGGGGATTTAGGCAGGGGGACCCGTTGTCACCGTACCTGTTTGTTCTTTGCATTGAGAGATTATGTCATCAAATTGAAATTTCGGTCGCGGCTAAGGAATGGAAACCAATCCGGTTGTCTCAGGGTGGCCCCACATTATCTCATATGTGTTTTGCGGACGACCTTATTCTGTTTGCGGAGGCTTTGGTTGTTCAGATGCGGGTTATCAGGAAGGTGTTGGAAAGGTTTTGTGTCGCCTCGGGTCAGAAGGTGAGTTTCGAGAAATCGAAAATCTACTTCTCTCACAATGTACATAGAGATCTTGCAAACTTGATAAGTGATGAGAGTGGGATTAAGTCCACGCGGAAGCTGGGAAAATACTTAGGGATACCGGTTCTACACAAACGGATCAATAAAGAAACGTTTAGCAATGTTGTTGAGCGCGTGTCGTCTAGACTGGGTGGATGGAAAGGCCGTCTTCTGAGTTTTGCGGGTCGAATGACGTTAACTAAGGTAGTAATATCTTCCATTCCAGTTCATACAATGGCGATAATATCTTTACCAAAATCCATGCTGGATAAACTGGACAAGACGGCGAGGTTTTTCCTATGGGGCAGTACGATTGAAAATAGGAAGCAACACCTCATTGGATGGCAAAGGGTCTGTTTCCCAAAATCAAGAGGCGGGCTGGGAATACGTTTCTCGCAACAGATGAATAAGGCATTGCTGGCTAAAGTGGGGTGGCGCTTATTACAGGACCGGGTCAGCCTTTGGGCGCAGGTTCTACGAAGTAAATACAAAATTGGTGATGTTCATGATCTCACATGGCTTCGGAAGAAGGGCAGTTGGTCCTATACATGGAGGGGTGTGACGACGGGTCTGTGTGATGTGGTAATCCCCGGTTTAAGTTGGGTTGTTGGTGATGGGAAAGACATCCACTTCTGGACAGATAAATGGTTAGCGAATAAACCGTTATGTGAAATGGTGTCGGGAGAGCTACCTGCGGGGTATGAAGACCTCAAAATTCAAACTCTATGGAGGAACGGTTCTGGTTGGGACCAAAGTCATCTTGCTCCTTATGTCTCTCAGAGGACGTGTTTAATGTTGACATCGGTTGTGGTTGACACGGTAACAGGGGCGAAGGATCGATTATCTTGGGGACCATGTTTGGATGGACGTTTTACAGTGAAATCTGCTTATGCGTCTTTAACGGTTGATGAGACGCCACAACAACAAATGGAGGGCTTCTTTGATCGGGTGTGGAAGGCGGTGACAACAGAGAGGATCAGGTGTTTCCTTTGGTTAGTGGCGCACCAAGCAATTATGACGAATGTGGAGCGGCTCCAACGTCACTTGGGGGATTCTAGTATATGTCAGGTCTGCAAAGGGGAGACGAGACAATCCTTCACGTGCTTAGAGATTGTCCGACTATGGAGGGGGTTTGGCGTCGCTTAGTGCCTAGGCGGCGGATGCGATCGTTTTTTACCATGTCTCTGTTAGAATGGTTATACACAAATTTGGGTACTACCACGGAGATAGATGGGTGTTCATGGGCGATGACTTTTGCACAAGCAGTTTGGTAGAGTTGGAAATGGCGTTGTGACATCGTCTTTGGAGGGAATGGGAAGTGTCGGGACCTGATACAATTCATCAAGGATTGGGCAAGAGAAGTTATCTCCGCGAATATATCATTACGGGGACATACTCCACAGGTGGAACGACAGGAAAGAATGATCGGGTGGTCCTTACCGCAGATTGGATGGTTTAAACTGAATACGGATGGAGCTTCACATGGTAACCCCGGGCTGGCCACGGCAGGGGGTGCTGTGCGGGATGCGGAGGGTAACTGGTGTAGTGGTTTTGCTTTAAATATCGGGATATGTTCAGCACCACTAGCGGAGCTATGGGGGGTCTACTATGGGCTATACATAGCTTGGGAGTGTGGGATCACGAGGTTGGAGCTAAAAGTGGATTCAGAAGTAGTGGTGGGTTTTCTTAGGACAAGGATCAATGAATCACATCCACTGTCTTTCCTAGTACGGTTGTGCTATGGCTTTCTATCGAGGGACTAGATAGTCCGCATCTCTCACGTGTATAGGGAGGTTAATCGTCTGGCGGATGGGTTAGCAAACTATGCGTTCTCTTTACCTTTAAGTTTTCATTTGTTTAATTCCACGCCAGAAAGCGTTGTTTCGATTGTTTTAGAGGATGTTAACGGGTTTACAAGAGCCCAGAATGTTCGAGTGTAGTTTATTTTCTTAATAAAGTTGGAGGGTCTTCTCCCCTCTCCCTTACCAAAAAAAAAAAAACACAAACATATTTATTGCCGCATGCCGTAGTATTATTAGGATCACGAAAACTAATATATATACATGGTACTCGATTACTTTTTTTAGTCGTCTTGCACTCTAGTTATGTATATAAGAGACGTTATTCTTGGGCTTGTTTCAAATTGCAAATTTGTTTTGACTCCGATGTATGATAAGGATAGTTTGACATTTGTCCGTGCCAATGGCTATGATAAGGATAGTTTGACATTTGTGTTTTGTTTCAACCACTCCTAAGCACATATAATTTGTTGTTCTTGTATGAATATATCATATCGACACAAAAGGCCTGTTTTGAAACAAAACAAATGGATAAAGAAGAGAACAAACAACCCAAATGAAAAAATGTAATTACTAAAAAATGTGATGTTCGATCCGGACGAGGAAGTCTGAGAAAAACTCGAAACCGGGAGTTCGAATGTCCGAGAAAAACTCGATCCGGACGAGGAAGTTCAAGAACACAATCGTATTTATTGCCGCATGCCGTAGTATTATTAGGATCACGAAGACTAATATATATACCGAATCAAAAAAATTATGTCGAATTAAACTATGCTGAAATTACACCATAAACATGTCCTATTCCCACGGACCAATATATACAAGATACAACTTGCTATATTACTTATTTTTCATTTTTTTTACGTACGAACTAGCGTAGCGGTTGCTTTAGTTTTCTTTGGATAAGATGCTGAGGACATCACATATGTTAGGAAAAAATGTGCTTTCTTCGAGTCATTATGGGCTAGTAGATCTGGTCGAAAATTATCCAAAGTTGCCAACAATCGTGATCAATTAAAGGAACGAGACCGGAAGGTTCCCAAAATAAGCAACTATATAACTCTAAGAAACGTGACATATTGCTTTTTACTGTGCAACTTCCACTAGCTGTATCAGTATGACGATCTTCTGATCAGTAAAAACCCTATTTTGAATTAGTATTAATATATAATAGATTTGAGACTAGTGTAATAGACGGACCTATCAAAAAGAAAGAGGATACTATATACATACGACATTAAATATTTTATTATTATTATTATTATCTTTTTCTTCTTGTTCCATGAAATATTGTAATTTTAAAATTTTGTACTTCATCTTTTTGGATTTTCAAAATTGAATTATTTTAACCGAACTTTAGCACGTCATATAAAGATGGGTTTCCCGATCCGTCATATATCCGCAAGACCTTGATCGGCTGGTGAAAGTTTTACATGAATTTTGATAGATAGTAGATAGTAAATGCCATAAATTGTCATTTTAACCAGTTTCTTTTCGATAAAATTGTGTAATGAGATTATTGAGATGGGATAAATTTAACAATATAGATAGATACATTATGTTTGAAAAATGATAGTTAAATATGACTCTAGTATTTTTTTTTTTTTTTTTTGAGTTTGCATTTTTATTGTAGTTCATCTCTAATATTTTTTTTTCTATGAATGTAACTATCAGTAAAGAATAAAATGTTTAGGTATTACAAGAGAGCTTTTACCTACAAATTTGAGACCATGGCAAAAAATATTAAAAACAAGGTAACAAATGATTTGGGAACAATATGGGTGAGCTTATTGCAGTCATAGGAGATCTCTAATATTTTTCACTGCTTGATGTTATTTTCTCGAATTTCATAAAATATTAGGAAGGATTCTAAACGTGATAATCGCATAAATGCCGAACTCATGGGCTTGGGAGAGAATCTCTTCGTAATGAAGAAATAAACATCTATCTACATCCCCTTTCATAATTTCATGATCTCAGCGAACATGTTTAAAGGCGGAGGGTAACAAACCTAAACAAACAAAAAAATTGACAGACAATCATATTCAAAATGTTTAAATTTGCTACTACATAGAAAGACGACCATATATAGGATTCATAAATCCTAACACAAGCGCCTGTTGATAGCCATGATACCGGTCATGAAACAGATTTGCACTTACGTTACGTAAGAAAGAAGTTGAGAAAGAGAAATATTCATCGGAAATATTTAAAGCAATTGTTAGGACGTGGACACTTACCTTACCAAAACATCCGGAGACCTGAAATGAAGATGTTTCGATAACAAATTTGCCATTGATTTCCATATAATTTTTATTTTGTGCAAATATTTTCATCCTTTATATTATAAAACACAAGTCACCTAACCAGTAAAAATCTGTGAAGTCTAAGACGATCTTGGAGATCACGGGGTGTAATACTAGCATAATTATAATTTGGAAAGAAACTGTAAAGTCTAAGACAATCGATGAGAAGTAGAAAGTGGAGAGGCTAAATCGAGATAGACTGGAAACGTTGGCTTGATAAGAGGAGACGTTTAAAAAATGTTGCATAATGAGATTATTGAGATTAGATAAAAATTTATATATATATATATATATATATAAATGTTTAAAAAAATGATGTTTACTTACTCAATATAAATAACTTTGATGGTAAAGAATCATAGTTAGGGAAGTAAATGCTTGATTAATTTATAATTCAACCCACTTGGGAGGGATTTAAGCAAAACGTTGAATCCGAAAAAGCAAAACTTAGAATCAAAGAGATGTATAAACTTCGGCTTAGAACTCTTCCAAAATTAACATAATAAAAAATAGTTATTTCTTTGTATTTGCTTATGCCCACACCATTTGAAACATCGTTCGAATTGATCACAGTCAGTTCGAGATACCAACTGTCAGCATAAACCAGCTTAGAAGCAAATAAATTTATGGGTTACTGAGTTTAAATGTTACAGAAAAGTAGCTCCCTGCAATAAAAGAGGCTCCTGCAAGAGCAATGCGACATGAAGCAATTTATGAGTTTAATGTTACACAGAATAATTTGATAAACTACATGAGATCTTGCTTGCACTAGAGGACGAAACAGAAAATCCAAGAAGCGTCAACAATAGAACCCTTTTGGTTTGCAATACATGGCATCATCCACCACAGCTTCCGCAGCCTCCACTAGCACCACTTCAAGGCATTCCGACTCCCCAATAAATTTCTTCAAGTGTTCCAACTCTTTAGCAGTTCCTCCATAACCAAGAACACGTAACACCTTCACTTGGAACGGAAGCATGGTCACATCGCCTGTGTAACTATCCAGCCCCTGGAGATGCATCAAGAAGATGCATGTAAAGGATCAACCACTAAGTCCCTATCTCTGTCTCTCTTTAGATATATATATTCGTTCATGGGTTTTGCTAATGATATAATTACCTGGATGATTAGAGTTTCAAGCTTTGGAGACTGCTCAATCAGATTTGGCAGCAGTTTCCAACCTTTTTAATTCTTACTCCCAAAAGACAAGCTTACCAGATTGTTGAATACCGGAAGAGGTAGTCCATCTTTAAGACACCGACAAATCACCTGAAAAACACACACAGACGCACACTTCAAGAATGTCCAAGCTCATTAAATGTTGTAATGAGAAAAATTGGGAAAACTTACATCGACAGAATCGGGAGAAAGATGCAGGGTCTCGACGTTCCTTATCCCTATAATGAGACCCGTAATATCCGGCCTCTCGATTGTTTTAATATACTGCATATCCAACCTAGCTTCGACTAGAGACTCCAAGTTAACTTGTGGATACTCATACATGGCATAATGGGAGTAGTCCAGGAAGACTAGATTTGGGGCGTCAAATGACATAACACTCATATAGTCAATTCCATATTCATCGTAACGAACTAATAGTCTCTTGATGGTCCGACTCGATATGCAGTATGGCCATCCATCATAGTCCTCGTGACGTACAACTAACTCCTCGAGCACTGGACAGCCAGGAAGAAGCACATAACACAGATCTTTATATTCGAAAAAGATTGAATCGATGAAGAGACACTTAAGCGCTGGAAGAGACACATCTGGAGGTAACTTTCCAAGAGGAATACGTGTTCCCAGTGTAAGCTTAACCAGCGTCTTGCTCTTCGAGAGAGCAGGAGGCAGAAAGACAATACCGCTCTTCATATCTTCGGGCCATTCCCAAACACCACTCTCAGAACCCAGAACGAATTTATAGCGGGTCTGAATACTTACGTCCAGCTCCAAAACACCACGCTCTACGGCATTACATATCCAGCGGCCCACATAAGACATCTCGCTGTCCACGTGAATGTGGCATTTTAGAGAGAATTTCTTGATAGAACCGCATTGCAAAGTGAGTGTTCTATCCACGAAATTCCTGAAGCTCTCCCGGATCAGATCCCTCTCTTCTTTACCCTCTTCCGGTCGCAGCAAGTCAGAATCATCAAAATCAATATTATGAACTAATCTAAACAAATTTCTCCACTTTTTAGCAAGAACAGATGTTGAAGCAGCCTGTTTTGTAGGAATTAAGGACAAGATGTTGCCAAGAACCTCTTCTGGAAGCAAGCTGATTGCATCTTTAGAGCTAGTATCCAACATTTTGGTATCCAAACAGACAGAACCAATCTTCCTTAAAACTGCCTGAAACATGAAGTTGATTTAATTGCTGGATTAACAAAAAAAAAAAAAAGTGGATATTTCTAAAACCTTACGAAAGCTAAAGATTGTATGAAATGAATGAATGTTATAAAGAACCAGAGAGGGAACAAAGATCAGAGAAGTTTGTTAAGGTTTAGGCTATCTCTAACTCCGATTACGCAAGCTGCATCCACAATAACAAGGAGATCACATCAATCTCCTCCTCAAGCACATCGCTTGGCAAACATTCACAACATAAAAGCATGAAGAAGAAATGCACTTGCAACGGCTCTCTTATTCTCAATCCTTAACAGCAAAGCTTCTGATTCTCTCAGAGTCTTTCTCTTCCTCTTTCTCATGATCCACGTCACTAGCTACGTCAATTAAACTCTCCTGACGTGGCATCGTCTTCTTCCTATAGTACGCTTGATGAATCGTATCAATACTCCCTCCATTAAGATAAGCTTGTCCTCAAGCTTGAAGAGAGAAAATTGCAGTGGCACGACACAAACACCGGTCCTTCTGCTCTCATGAACAGACTTAGAGTTAGATGTACCAATTGTGGCAGTCTTGCGTCTCCAGCGGTGCCATATAGAAGAGGATTTGTGCCTTCTTGTTTTGACAACCTGATACACCATGTATAATGCCATTTGCAGACGAGTTTCAGTGATCTGAAGCAATAAACTGGGGTCATCTACCTTTGTACCCTCTGTATATGCCATTGAAAGACTTGAAGTAGCAGCTGTGGTCTGCAAAATATGTAATTGAGTCCTTGGCAATGGATTCTTGATTATGATTTGTTGCCCACTGTACCATTCGTATGTAAACATCCATGTTGTAAAACACTTCAGCTGCTTTTTTTGTTGGACATGCTGCCTTCGAAGCAACATTCTTTCAGCCAATCCAAATGGAGGAAAAATCAGTGAAACTTGTCCATAAAAATCTGCTATGACAGAAGATATAGTAAATCCATCTGCAAGTTCCGCTCTAAGTATCCAATCAGCGTTATCTAGAGCCATAAGCTTATGCAATCTGCCAACCGCTTCGTTTTCACTTCGATTTACTATGCTGCACAATATTCTCAAGCCAACCACAGAGACATAAACACATTTGTACTGAGACGGCCAAAACTTCAACAACTTTTTCGTCTTTTTCTGTCTCAGCCAATCATCACAATGTTCATTGAAAGATAGTGAAACTGCTTCTGCATCAGTAATTTCATCACCACTAGTTGTACCATGATCTGCCACTATAGGTACAGAAACTAATCTCGAGAAGCTGATCCCTTCGCTGGACTGAGAATGGACCAAATCCCACAACATAAGTTCTGAAAATGGCTGCAACTTCCCAGCCTTGTTCTTCCAACGGTGCCAAACTTGGAGTTTTGCAATCCCAGGATGTGTCGTTCTATTCCATCCTACCACTGTAACAACAAGAATACTTTAATCTTGCATTTTCTGAAGAGAAGAAAACAACATGGACTTCATACGATGAAGTTTATTCTTGTTCATATTCATCCTCCAGAATCGAAGTGTTTACTTCTCCACTTGTGATTCACTTGAAACTTTTCATCACCATGGATAAACTGTGTTATTAGTGTTGCATCTCGGGCTTGCAAAGTTGTGTTAAACGCAGGAAGCCTTGTTAAGCTAACTTTATACTCCGGAATATTCATTGCTGGTCTAGTTTGTAACTGCAACTTCCCATACACATGTGGATAAGCTTTCCAGACATTGTATACTTGGAGAATCAACTCCGACACAGCCTGCATCCCAGGGGCTGCATCTGCAAAACGATCCAGGATTGGTGTCTTAAACTGCATTCTCACTTTGTAGGGTTTGTATTGGAATAGCCCAGACTTGCCACACTTTCTCTTCAGTTCAATATGCGGATGTGTTGAATCTATTGTAGCAATAGTAGCTTCTCCTAACATCTGAAAACGATGCTTGTTGTGTACCAAATATTTTGGCTGTACCTTGTTTTTAAACTTGAATCTCCAAGATTTGAAGTACTTCCTCTGCTTCTTCCTACGTGTTAGTCTTCTAGGCCTGTGAGCTAACAGTTGATGTGCACAACAAGGCTGCAATATACCAATCCAATTCTGAGATATCTTGACAATTTCTTCATCTTTAAACTCATTAATGAGCATAGTTTGCATTGGATAACTCGGCTCAGATAAAACCAAATTGGAAAAACAATATGGCTGCAACACAGAAGATACACTAGCACCAGATTGCTCAGTAGTTAGTTCCACAATTGATGATTCTATCTGTGAGACAACTTCTGTCTCAGGAACATTTTGCCTGCCAGAAATCGAGTCATCCGTCCAATTCACTACTGATGGAGAACAATTCTGAACTGGATCAAATCGAGCCAACAATCTGCACTTCAAATCAATCCAATCCTTAAATCTCCTCCTGTGCATCTCCCAACAAAACCATTTCAACGGAGCTCCTTTGAAGCACAAAACTACGAGGTCTAACTTTGCTTCATCGCAAAATCGTCCCAAGCTGAAATACCTCTCTATTTCCGAAATCCAAACATACAGATTTGTTCCAGTAAACATCGGCATTTTAATTTGTGGAAGAAGACTATCATAATTTCTCAATTCATTCAGCATAACACGATTCCCAGTAGCAGTAACACTACGGCAAGGTTCCGAAGGTGAGTACGATACCTGTTGTAGTTGTGATGAACAACGGATCTTCATCTGTTTTGTGCCACCGGATCGTGATCCCATACTCTCCATGAGAGAAACCATCGCTTGTAATGTATCGTCCATATAAGCATGAAGAAGAAATGCACTTGCAACGGCTCTCTTATTCTCAATCCTTAACAGCAAAGCCTCTGATTCTCTCAGAGTCTTTCTCTTCCTCTTTCTCACGATCCACGTCACTAGCTACGTCAATTAAACTCTCCTGACGTGGCATCGTCTTCTTCCTATAGTACGCTTGATGAATCGTATCAAAGTTCCACAAACCATAAAATCCAGTTTTCACAATTACAAAGATTTGAACTCACAACTTACGCGATGAAAGCTGAATTAACGAAGTTACTTTCATAAAAAATAATAGAAGCTAAAAAGGTTCACGCTTTTCCCCGTTTTGAATGAAATCAATGGAAGATTCGAGCACGAGTAACACCAGGAAGGTCAGTTTAACACTTTGAGCGCTTGTAGGAAGCAGGGGAAATCATGGAGAACAGAGATCAGAGAATATCCACATCCCAAAAATTGCAATTAACAATGATGTTCCACAAAGAAAGAAAAACAAAACTAAAAGAGGTTACGGAAGCTAAAGGTTCACTCTTTTTGCCGTTTTCAATTGAATTAATGGAAGATAATAACACCAAGAAGCTCAAAATAACACTTTGAGCGCTTGTAAGAAAGCAGAGGAAATCATGAAGAACAGATATGAGAGAAGATCCACATCCCAAAATTGCAAACAAGGTTACAGAAGCTAAAGGTTCACACTTTTTCCCGTTTTGAATTGAATTAATGGAAAGATTCGAGCTTGAGTAACTTTAGGAATCTCAGAATAACACTTCGACCGCTTGTAAGAAGCAGAGGAAATCATGGAGAACAGAGATCAGAGATAAGAGAAGATCCACATCTCAAATCAACAATGATGTTCCACAAATATATAAAAGCAAAAGTAAAAGAGGGTAGACAAAATAAAACTTCAACCTTTTATTTTCCGATTGATTTGAAGGTTCTGCCCCGAATCGATCTCCCCCTTCAGGGAGGATAATATCAGAGAACGGAGGAGAAGAAGATATAACCAATTTAATTTAATTAAAAAGAAGGGAAAGTGTCAAATATAAAAAGAAGTTTCGAGCATAAAATAAAGATTTTTATATTGTGGAACCTTTCCATATTTGATTTATATATTTTGTAAATTGGTACTAAACTGCTAAAGATTTATGGAAATTACTTTTTCGATCAACATAAAGATTTTTATTTCAATATATTTAGATTTTTCCTATTTTTTAATTTTCCATTTTTTAAAATTGTAAGTACTAAAAGTTATTTTAAAAATCGAAATCAAATTATTGTTTAATCAAACCATATTATATTATATATATATATATATATATATTTTTATGACAAAAAATGTTTAAGTTCGTGAATTTGTATATTTTTATTCTTTATCCACGATCTCTCATATTTTTCTATTTTTTGTAATCTAAAAACTTAACAGACTAACTTATTATTGATAATCGAACTAATAATAAAGATCAGTAGATTGAACAAGATCAAAATTAAATCATAACAAGCAAACAAACAAATACTTTTTAATCCAATAAATCAGCAACCAAAGAAATTTTTCTTCTATTTTTAATGAATAATTGTGTTATCTAGAAAAAAAAATTGACTTTTTAAAAATTAAACCTAACAATGTCTGTTAATAATTATTATCTTTGTTCCTAAAAAATTGGTGTGTATTAATTTTCACTTAAATTAAAAAACAATGAACACTAATTATAATAATACATTATTTTCTCTCACCAAAAATAGTTATTTAATTATGAACCAATAACAATTCATTCATTTCAAATATTTTTAATGATTACTTCTTCAAATTTACAAATTATTAATAATCTTTGTTTCACCAAAAAAAAAAATCTTTAAAAAACGAAGGTAGGATTATTTTTGACCTATATAGTTCAATGGTCTATAAATAATGTATGTAACTTTAAAAAGAAAAATCATCATCATGCTGATAAAAAAATCTAACATATATGCTGAGGTTGCAGAGCAAAAAGTGAATTTGTTGCAGACGGTTTTCATCTATTGGTGTTTTCCATAATTACCCCTGTTTTGAAGAACACGCTTGACTTGAAACAGGGGTAATAAAGTCCTCTTGCTTGCAGCAGGTGGCTTGGAAAACTGAAGCTGACGGTTGATATTGCACGATTGGGAACAAGATCTAATGGTTCTAGCTAGATTTTGTTTTTACTTTAATTAGTAAAATTTCATAAACCTTTGCTATAAAAACCTAGAACGTTGACTTGTGTAACTTTTTGCTGATATTTAAAATATTAATTAAAGAATCGGTTTAAAACGACCAAAAAACAATTAAAAAAAAGAGATAATACGCTCATAATTAAGTTTACTCAACTGTTTTTCTTTGCTATTAATTACTAACAAATGATTAGTGTGTAAAAACCGATTTGGGCTAGATTTTTATGTTTGTACGATGAGTAAACGTAACGAGTAAGTGAATACATAAAGTAAAAAAAAATGGCGTATTGTCACGAGGTTCAGTTCTCTAATCTATATTATTGGAACTTCAAAAACAAATACTATATTAGAACAAGATAACAAATACAATTAGATGTGGGATCCAACATAAACTTAGACACTAGGGGTAGATCTATTATTCATATGGTAGGGGCAGGTGCATGTCCCCATTCTTTGTTGGTTAATATATTGGTCTTTCCAGAGAAAAAAAAAATGTAATTGTAACTAATTTTTTTTTTGTCCCCACTAAAAATTGTTATTATGTCCTCACTGTTTTTGGTTACAGGGATAAATTACAAAAAAATTAACGCACAAAACATTAAAACCCAAACTAAATTAATTGATATAGTTATAAGGAAAAAAAACTCATAATCTACAGGTCCATACATGATGCTCTTTGTTTGATCGACATGCCATTATACTTTTTTTTTTTTTTTGTCTTCAACCACTATGCTTCTAATGGCTTTTATAAACCTATTTCTTTTTCTTTTAATTTATTTATTTGTTTATTTTTAACGTGTGGTGTTTAATTTAATAAACTAGCAAACAATCAATACAAAATATGATAAAATCTAATGTGATCACTGATTCTAAAATGTACATGAATATATAAGAGTAAAACATCTATCAACTATATAATTAGGTCATATATTGTTTTTATTAACTCAAAAAAGTTTTTTCCATCAGAAAACTGCAAAATGTATTAAACTCTAAATCCTATACAAATTATGGTATATCAATATTCTTATTATGTTGTGTTAATACTATATAGGTCCCTACTATATATTATCATCCACCAAACTTCCTAAGCTTCTCATTCACTTTGGGAGCTACTCGTAGGTCGTATCCCGCCGATGCAAGCAATAGCAAACCAATGTTATCCACTTCTATCTTAATCATGTGATATAATACAAAAACACAAACAAACACAAAAGGAATTTACTGATTAGAAGATTTTAATTAATGACGAATTTTAATGACCCGATCAGATCTATAAACTGTTAATAACGCGCAAATCTTTTCAAATACCCAATCCTAATTCAGATTTTCGGGTTATTTTTTTTTAATTTTGCACCGACCTATTTTGTTTTTCTTAATTTTAATCGTAAAATATTCTTAATGAAATTTGTAATTTTAACTATATAAGAATGACATTTTAAGTAAATACTTTCAGAAACTCTGGTCATAAACCCTTTTGTACTTTTTTAATAATATAAAGATTCTTATAAAAAAAACTCTCAATAATTGATTAATTTCCCAATATATGTAGTGGGATTAACAATGATGAATTATTGTGATTGATAGCAAAATCTTGTAGGTCCATAGATGAATAGAATCGTGTTAATCTTTTCTTTGGATTTTATCATTTTCATAATGCACCTTTAAATCACTATCCTAATCAGAAATTCATAATCATAATCATACCAAAAGCAATCATGCAAACGAAAAAAATTCTCTATATTATTTACATTATAGCCTAAATTTCAAAGTTTAGAAAAAAAAATCTCACTTTCACATATACATACATATCTAACAAAAGCGTAAAAAGTAACCGTGACAAAAGTGAAAAGGTCACAAAGGTAGAAAATAGTAAAAAGAGTTAAGCAACTTTTTCATCATCATCATCTTCTTCCACCGTCGTTATTGCCGGCGACGGCTTCAGGGAAGTTTACAGAAACCCGACTCGGATTCAATTCGGGTCTGGACCTGTTTGAAATCTGAATAAGGACAAGGGATAGTGATTCCACCTTCTTGGCAAAACCCAAATTCTTCTTCAGCCTCTCTGAGAAGCTCACCGAACAGAGTCGCCGTCTTTTTTACCGCCGAGTGACCTTTCGGAACCGGGTCGGATTTTTCTCGAATCGGTTCCTGACCAATTGGTATGTACCCTAAATTTGAGCATTTAGACCCAAGAAACCTGGCGCTGTGGGATGTGAGACTTCGACCCCAACTTATGAGTTTTGTGATGGATCTCGGCTTACAAACTGGAGTTCGGGCTTAACCGGGTGTATCCGAACGACGGATCCGGTTTCTCCGGAGGATCCATCTTGAGATTCCTTGAATCGGTCTTCTAATCTTGATTCCTCTTAACCTCCTCACCGTTGACAAAAACAAAGGAACAGATCTAATTTAAGACAAGAATAAGAAAGAGAGAAGAGAAGATTAAGAAATGTTTTGACGCAACCAAATTAAAACAAAACCTTTTACTCTGTTTTCCTCTGTTTCAGAGCAAAGAAACAAACTTTAGGAGTTTCAAAGCTCTGTTTTTGTTTTTGCTTTTGTATTTGTTTGATTGATTGAATTAGATAAATAAGCGGAGAAGATTTGAGAACGGAAAGAGAAATATGGAGTTCTGAGGATTTTGTGGCTGTGTAAACGCTAAAGAGGAAGAGCAGAGGAAGAGACAGAGGAGTTTAAATAGAGAAGAAGCCAAGAGAGACACTGAGTCAGCTAAATGGACGGTTGGATGAGAAGAAACCATCTCAACCGTTGGGATAAAGCTTTATTGCCCTCACATAAAGCAAAAGATAATCGTTTGTTCTAAATACACTCGGTTCCTAAATTTTGCGGTGAATTGAATAGTATTACGTTTTTAGAACAAAACAATAGCTTGATTTTAAATTTGACAAATCGGTCTAAGCCACTTACTTACAACAAATCGATAGTCAACGAAAGAAAAAAAGAGACCAAATAATATACAACTACTATATCGATGTTAACGTTAAAGGTTTATGCAAGATTTATCATATGTGATCATAATTCGACGATCGTATATTCGTATACAATAATCCTCGTTAGTCGTTAAGCTTGTCGTTGTACGTAAAATGACGTCGTACCGACTTGTACTGCTTGGTCAAGTCGTCAGCCATGCCAACCAAAATTTGAAGGTACGTCAAAGGAATGTTTTATGTTAATGCCACGTCGACCTTTACACGCACGAACATTATTTTTCCATTTAATTGGTGATAAATGGGCCTAATAATAAAAGCCCAATAATTATATTGCCGCAAGAGTAATCGCATGATATCACTGGACGGCCCAAATACTACGATAGGGCCCAAGGTTAGTAACAACAAGACGGTTCATGGGCTTTTATTAATCCAATGAATAAAACTGGCACGTAGTGCTGCTCGTAAACACGAAAACAGCAAGAAAGCCCAGAAATACATACTAATTATGAAATTGATCAAATAGACTAGTCCTGGGCATATAACCCGAACCCGAAACCCGAACCCGACCCGAAAATCCGCCCCAAAACCCGAACCCGAAATTAATGAATACCCGATCGGGTTTAAAATGTTGAAATTTCGGGTTTGGATTCGGGTTCGGGTTATACCCGAAAACCCGATACTCATCTCACTTACATACACTAAGCCGCTTAGTTTTCTCACCAGCCCAATCGTGCCCTACTCGTGAAGTTGCCAACCAAGAATCTTAGTATCCTATCGATTCGATTCCAATCAATTTCAATCGATTTAGCTTCCTTCCCCAGTTCCCCTACTCGATTTCAAGTTTCCCTTTCAAACCCCCAATTTTAAATTCCCAACAACAAACTGGATCATCTAGTTTCTCTTCCCTCTGAGTTTTCGAGAAATTATTCTCAGGTAATTCCTCCAATTCATCCTGGATCTCCTCCGTCTGTGGCTCTCTAGCGTTCATCTTTAGTAAAGCGATAAATCGCGATACTTAGTTTATTGGATTTGCTAAATCCGGACAGAAGCGTTTTAGATCTTTCGATCTTGTTAGAAAACTAAGCGGCTTTCGATCTGGCTCTCTCTCAATTGTTTGATTTGGTAATTTCGATTGATGGGTATGTGAGTGAAGGTTTCGATTGATGGATATATGATTATCTGAAGCTTTCGATGGATGGGTATTTGATGCTTTAATGGTTTTAAGAACATGATTATAGTTTATACATTGATTTGGTTCTCATGTTCCTAAGTAATTGTAGCTGGTTTTTAGTTCTAAGTTTGCTTTAGAATTTGCTTTCCTTGATATTATTGTAGCTGGTTTTTAGTTCTAAGTTTGCTTAGAATTTGCTTCCCTAAGTAATTATTGCTATTTTGTTCCTTGATTGAAGTTTGTAATCGGTTGTTATGATTCTTGTCCTCACGTCATATGTTTTTTTTTTCTTCACATATAAGCTTCTCAAGATTATTAAAGAAACCAAAACAGAGTCTAGTGTTGGTTTAGTAACTTTAGTTTAATCACAGGTTGTTAATCGGCGTGCTTATGGGTTTTGGATTCTTGTGCACATGAATACTCGAGAAGGAAAGCTCAAAAATATTTTAATTTAGAATCATAAAGAGGTCTATGACTCATATAGAACAAAAAAGATAATAGCCTATGATACGGATCTTTTATTTTTAAGTTAATTGTGCACAACTTGTCTTCACCTTTTCAGTTACCACAATGATAGGCTTGGAATTAGATTTGTGCTCTAGTCCCTTTGCTCTCCTCCTCATTGTTTATGTTTTGGAAGAGCATTACATGATCAATGGTTTCTTCTGTTGTTTCTGTTATAGGTAACTTCTCAAGAGCATTCTGCAATTGCCCTACCAGCTTGTTACAGCGGTTAATGAAGTCTGCAGCCGAGTGATAGCGATTGACAGCGCCTTCTCTCATCATATAAGCTCAGCCACTGTCACTACCCACAAAAAATAAAACATTTTTATCGACCATCCTATGGGTGGTAAGTTTCAGGGTTTACATGTTTTAAGAACTTACTCTTGTTTCTGCGTACTTTACTCTTGTTTATATATACTTTTAAGAACTTACTCTTGTTTCTTTCTAAAACCCGAACCCAAACCCGAAACACCAAAACCCGGCCCGAACCCGAACCAGCCCGAATCTATATATATACCCGAATGGGCTTTAAATGACAAGACTCGAAAACTCGAAAACTCGAAAACCCGAACCCGAACTCGAACGGATACCCGAACGCCCAGGCCTAAAATAGACCTCAACTAGAAACACTTTGTGAAACACTTATATTTTGATAATCAATCTGTTACAACTTACTCCTATGAAGAGAAAAAATTTTATTCATTGCAATCCAAACAAAGAAAAAATCACCATAGCTTTAGAACATTTTGTACACTTTAAACGAAATCAAGAACTCAAATCAGACTTAAAAGAACATAATTAATCACAGAAAAGTAAGAAGGTAAAAAAGTTATAGCCCTTATAGTCTTCGAGCCGTCAAGTCCTTGAAGCAGCTTTGTGATAAGAAACTTGAGCGTTGGTTTAACCATCGGTCTCTTTCTTTTACATTTGAAACCAGTAAGGTAAACTTGAGACTGGATCACTGTGCACCCGATTTTAAACCCGGGAACCACTGTGAATCCTACTTTGGCTCGAGTAGGATACATCGAAAACTTCTTGTCTTGTTTTCTTTTTAAGACATTCTCCATGAAAACAATCGAAAAATCCACTCCGCTTTCAACCCAGAAAATCTCAACTGCAGGATTTAATGACAAGGCTAACTTGTGAAGGGTCCAAATCGAGCTAGCCATCGTAACAAAAGACTCATAGAATGTGCTCAGAGATCTCCAAGAACTCAACACAGCTTCGTTTTGATCCATGTTGCTGAGTATCGAAGATGCCATGTTCGGGTGAATGAGCTCGTAATACTTCTTATCGCAAAATGTAGAGAATGCACAATCACTATCTCTATCAAGAAGCTCCATCGGATTGCTAGATACATGTTGCATCAGTTCCCTCAACGAAGAATCTGAAGAACTCATCTCAGATTCTTCATCATCATTCTCATTCAGATCAAATCCTTCTCCATTGAAACCTCGAAACATCCCCAAGCAAACATACGACAACAATGCATATCGGTTATGTCCCTTCTTAGCATAATCTACCTCAGGATGAACAGACTTAGCCCCTAATTCCAAATCCCACCTAGCTTTTTCCATCAACTCAATCAGAATCCTAGTGAATTTCTGAGTAGCTTTAAAGGCATCATGCAACCGAGACTCATAAACCCTACCCGATAACAGAACATCCATGGATGACATCCTTGAAGGATTTGTTTCTCTCGTCATTATTGTATGATGTCAAACTAATAATTTGGCTATAAAACACGATAGTGAGTTTTATTGATCCCTTGTTGTAAAATATACTTTTATCAGTACCAAAATGTAGTATAAAAACTTTGATTATTGACCACCATGACTAATCATAGCTTTGAAGACACCTTTACGAAGACATGCCTTTCGAAACTCATCTCCCAGATTCTTGCTTTATTTCTTCCCTTTTCTTGACGTCTTTGTGATGCTTTTAGCATACATTTTTAGTGGTAACTAAAATAAAATGCACTTTTTTTTCCCAACAACTTTATTAGAGTAGTTCAACAGAGCCAGTTTTGAGGATTATTGTTTACATATGTTATATAATGGTTCAGTACGAGTTTTTCTTGCGAAATTATCCGCTTTTACATTTGCGCTTTGAAAAACAAGAGATAAAGAAAAACCAAAAAAAAATTCTTCCTAATCCAGTTGATTTTCCTCCAAATATGCTGTAAATGCGGGCCACTCGGCAGGGGAAGAAACTATATTCACCAGATTTGAGCAGTCGGTTAGAAATGCTACCTCTCTTTTTTCAGCTCCAATCATACACTTCATTGCCTAGACCAATGCTTCCATCTCTGTGTATAAAGGAGTTACGCTTCGTCGAAGATTGGCATTTCTCATGGTTGGCGCGACATCGTTTGGTAGCGAACAGTACCATCCTGTCCCTGAACATTTGTCAGTTGCTTTCCAAGACCCATTCACATAGCAACGATAACCTAGGAAATCTATCTTTGGTAATCGACCTTGTATCCGATTTTGATGTTCAGTTTCCACTAATCCTTGAGTTTCATCAGTAATATATACTTGAGGTAGCCACCAAGATTATTCTTCATTCTCTGCCAAACGCAAAACCTCAAGTGGTATAAATCTTTGCGTTTCTAACCTTCCAGATGTACCAAATTACCCACAGATACGAAGAAATATAGGTGTCCGGCGGTGTTCTCCAGAACAAATAGTCCATATTCGTGTACAATGAACCCGATGAAAAAACCCTATTGCCGTTGGAATCTGGGATAAGGCTCATGTCTGCCGGGCGGGTGGACATTCAAAAAGTGCGTGATTAATTGTTTCCTCAGCTCCCCCACATCTATTACATCCTGAGTCACAATTGATACCCCTGTGTCGTAAATTTGTTGAAACCGACACACAACCAGTAATAGCTTGCCACATAAAATGTCTTACTTTAGGCGGGCACTGTACTTTCCAAGTAAAAACCTGCAAAGATCTGATATCTAGGCCAATAACTTTGGGCCGACAAAACTCCGTATTTTTATCTGTACCAGATGATAACAAGATTTTACGGTATATTGATCCGATTTGGTAAAATGTCATCCTAAAATATCTGGTTTTGAGGGTGCTTCCAAAGGGAGTACACTTACCAGGGGATGTCTTCCGGATCCAGATTGGTCTTGAGTAAGTCAATATTCCAAGAATTTGTCCTATCGTTAATGAGAAATTTAACATTGAGAGATGAATCATTATTTTTTGCTGGCCTCAGGAATTAAGCTGAAATCCATGGATCTTCCTATCATAATTTGATATCATAAATATCAAACACAAACATTAAAACTATGTTTATCTTATATAAATTGGATGATAATGTATATAATTGTGATATTTTATTATAACTCGAACTTACTCATTATATATGACTACCAAATACAATTTTTTTTTTATCAAGCTCAATAATTGGAACCATCAATTTGTAGTACAATTTTCCAATACAACATGATAAATAGGGAAGAGATTTACCATTGTAGAGATTATGTGTGCACATTGCTTAGCTTGGCGACCTTGGAATGAAAATGTTGGTTTAAGTCATTTTCTCCTTATCCACAAGATAACCTTTATAAAGCTTTGAAGTCTTGTCCATGCTAGAGGAGAGCCAATGGCTTCAACCAAACAGCTTGAATCACTTTCAAAACATGCCCCTTTGAACTTAAGTTGTCAATACATGATATCGCCCATACGATGGATGTTGCTTCTGCCTCCAAGATGGGTATTACCTTTGGAAAAGCCTTAGCTTTACGTGTTTGGTTAATTGAACTTTTCTTGTTTATTAATTTTTTATATATTTAACTAATAATGAGTAACAATAGACTTGTCGAAAAAAAAAAAAAGTAGATGTGAAAAAGAAAAAAAGAAAAAAAAATAGTATTAGTAAAATTATAAAAATAAGTGCATGTAACGATATATATAAACCGTTGCTAAAAGACATAAAACCGATGTTATTATTCTGACTTTAAACTTTACATCGTTTATTTAAATGATGTTGAAAATATTCACGTCGGCTAATGATACAACGTTTTAAAAACTAACGCTAATATGTTTGTTTCGGTTTATAACCGACGTTAAACTAAGGTATAACTGACGTTAGATGCATTCTTTCTTGTAGTGTATGAGCCAATTGTTTGAATCCTCCAAAATTGAAAGTTAGACCTCTTTTTACTTATTAAGTAACTACAATTCTACAAATTTACTAAGTCAGTTTATAAAATCAGTAACTAGATTTTTTATGGTAAAATAATCGACTAATTTTTTTATTTTTTTTTGTCAACCGACTAATTAGTAGTTACAGAAAAAAAATTGATTGACAAAACAAAACATTATTAATATTAAACACGAAAAATGGCAAAATCAACGATATGATACGTGTTTACAGAAATATATAGACGAAATTAAATCCACTCTGTTTACAACTTGAAAAATCTCAACTGTAGGACCGAAGGACAATGCTAACTTGTGAATTGTCAAAATCGAGCTAGACATCTTTGATGAGAAAAACAGAATTAACAACGGCTAAAGCGACAAGAAAGGGGTTCAATTCAATTTATTTTGAATCAATTATGAGAAAAGGATTTTTAGTGGCATCGGTAGATTTTGCCATTTTCCCTAAAATATTTTAAATTTGCCATTTTTTATATTTAAATATATAATTTTACATATTATGTTTGGATTTATTTGGTATATATAGTATTTGTTACAAAGTCTGTATTTTATGAATTTTTTTTTTTTATCAAATATTTTAGTTTTTTTAAATGGTAAATATAAAATATTTGAAGCAAAATGACAAATTCAGAAAATGGCTTGAGAACAGATATCAATTATTCGAAGAAGAACATGAAGAGTCTACTTCGTCTATGGGACTCGCTATCTCGAAGCTTAACCGATCTCTGACTCTGGACATCGGCGGCGAGGAGTCTGGGATCGGGGTTATGGACGCAGCGTTATCTCTAATGTGCTTCAAGGCACCTCAGACAATATTAGACACATGTAAACTTATGCTGTATCATCTATAGCTTTCCATCTTTCTTGCTTTCTGATGCAATTTCATGCTTAACGCCAGGGGACTTGCTTCTGTCTTTGAAGTACTAGCTGGTTTGGTCTCTGCAATAATGGACACTATTTCAAGACCATCGTTGTGGGGTATACCAATGGAACTAGCTTCCATGTTGCCATTCTCTGAAACATACTTGCCTTTCCAATGTCAGTTTCTGAGAATCTTGGCTGGTAATTGTAAGCCTACTCCAATAAAAGTTCAAGCATTAGACGACAAAACCGAATGGTAACTTTGCATGAAAATGCAAATTAATTTCCTCATGTTTGATCTACTTATATATACGTGTGTGTGTGTGAGTGGTTTTTGACTGATGTTGTATCTTCTGGCAGGGCTTTGGCTATCAACTTCCCAGATTGGTTTTATTTTGCTTCTGCTATGCTCCTCTCAGATGGAAAATCGTTGGAAAATATCCACCGTAGGTACACTTCAAAAGTGGCTGATTGTATAGAAAAGCATGTGATGTGGAAGATCTCTCCATTGCTGCGGCTACATACATTGCTTGGATTCTAAACCCTGTAAGTGGAACCAGTCAAGAATCACTAAGTAAGTCTCTCATTAGAGTCTCAGAGATATGTATCAGCAAAAAATGCGGCTCAGAAGCACATCGTAGTGAGACTATAACTGGCAAGAGAAAGAAACCAGATAGGCTCGTTTCTGGCAAAATAAAGGCTTCCAGTATCGTGGAAGACCTATTGAGAGAATATGAAAACAAAATCACCAATTCAGTTTCTTATGAATTGGATTCTCAGAAAACCCCTCCATCTTTCAGCTCTGGCCTCCAAAACAATTTGTTTGTAAGAAGAGTGGTGGTTGGTATACTGTTTGGTTCTCCCTATTCAGTAACCGATGAGGAGTATGAACTGGTACTGCACTATGCTGCAACTGGGAAGATTCTCGTCTTTAAGAAATTACGGAGTACCGGATTCAAACAAGGAAAGGGATTCTCTAGAACATCTGCTTTACTGTCGAATGAAATTACCGAGGAGGAGGCTATTGAAGGCACACTTCTTGTTTTCAACTTAACCAACACTTTGGAGAGTATGTGTGTATCAAGTTTTAAAGCTGAAGAAGACGTTGAGGAGTTTATTAACCATTTTAACCTAAGATCCAGCAAGTACTTGGTCAAATGCATAGATCGCCTGATACAACCTTACTGTAAAGAAGATATAGATCCAATACTATGTGACATTAATATCAGACTGCTACAATGGACAATAAAAGGACTAGAAGATCCACATTTCAACAAAGTTCTTGATGATATCGCTGCTAAGTTAGCCTGCAAATACTTGCCCGTATAACTGTCACCATATAGCCTGACCTGTGTCATATTTGGTGGTACACAAAATTTTTGGGAAAATGGTGATCAGATGTGAACTGTTTAAAGCACTCACACGACTGGTATGAAGATGGTGTACAGGTAATTGGAATTGACTGCCTTCTTTGGTCTAATTTCTAAAATAGTAACACAATTAGTCTTCAAAGTAGCAACATTCTCGGCAAAATTTAAGTTGGGTGGCTGAATGTCTTTGGTTGTCTATAATATGTTGTCACCTCTAAATAGGATCTAGTGCACTAGTTTGTTAAGAGCCTAAAGTTTTAAGTTGGTGGCTATCGTATTTTATTATCAAAGGAGCTCTAAATTTAATATATTACTCTTCTGCACATGGGTGATGAGACATATGACCTGCAATTTTTTTGTGATCATAATGACATATTTAACTTTACCCTTAATATTTCAGCTCCACAACTGAAATTAATTGATCTGCCTGGACTGGACCAGAGAATTGTAGACAATTTAGTGGTGAGCCTTGGAACCACTTGACAACCACAAAACAAGAAGCTTTTCAACAGATTTAACTGCATTCCCTAGGTTCAAATTGTCATTTGTTTCTTGGATCTCTTGGTTAGGTATGCGCAACAACACAATGATGCCATCACTGCCGGCCACAGTGCCTTCTGCTAGCCAGGGCATCTGAGTTTCGTCATCCCAAGCCCCTGAGAGTTGCAAAAGGAGTATGATCCAGAGAAGTGAGGACATGTACATGGGTTTTGCCTTTTAGGCTTTTAATAATGTTGTTCAATATTTTTTTACCGAAATAGTTGATTTCAGACCTTATGCTTAAAATAGTCATTACATTGACCGTCAGACTAATTGTATGGACGCCAGCCAGGTCTAGGCTTTCATATGGAAAGAGCTAAATATAGCTAATTAGAGATAAATCTTTTTTCCAGCCTTTTGTTTGTTTCGGTTGTGTGGATCTTTTATAAAGAGTAAAAGGGTTAAAGACAAGAGGGGACATGGGAGAGATTCTGTCTATTAGGTTCTGGGAGGGACACAAGGTAAGAAGAAGACACAGAGAAGATCCGGTTAGTCCTGATTTTAACAAAACCATGTGGTTTCACTTTCAGACAAGAAATGAAGAGTTGTCAGATGCGAACTCGAGAGAGAATCCCATGGAAACAGACCCCACACGCCACCCACTTGGAATTGAAGATCATATCAAAGCTTTTAGTAAGTTATATTACTACAGAGATTACTACCCCTCTTTGTTTCTTGCTTACAGTTACAGTTACCCTTTTTTATACCCTCCATTTTTCATATTTTACTTTTCACTTTGCATGTTTTCTTTCCTCATGTTCTCGCCAAACACAGTAAATAAACCACAAAATCTACAAAACAACTAAAGCTTACCCAAATTTTGTGTTTCTGTTTGAATAAGAACATAATAGATGTTATATTCATATCAAAGTGACGCCCTCAGTTTTTTGTTTTTTTTTTTTTTTTTGGGTAACGAAGCGACGCCCTCAGTTTCAAAACTTAGTTTGTTTACATTCCCCTTATAATAAATAAAAATGTATTCAACACTTTCTTGGGGAAAAATAAGGAACAACACAATAACTGACCTCACAATGCTAAAAGACATAATTAAGGACAAAAAAACAAGCGCCATACTTTAAAATTTTAAGAGTTGAAGCTTTGTTACTGTAACTCTGTAAGAATATCAATATATATGTGTATATAATTTAATGTCCTATTTGATAGAGTATGAGCGAGTGCATACCGTTTGGAGAGACTCCATGAACAAAGCAGAAAAACTTGTTAACGATTGGAACACACCAGGCAACCCCGTCTGCAGATTATTCAAAGTCATGGCTCTTGTCACTTCTATTGCCTTTGAGTATTTTACCATCTCTTCCTCTACTCTCCTTTGGCAAGCCGCAAGCTCTGATCTTTTATCGCTTAGCGGGTCTCGAGCGTCTAACATGTGCTGGTTATCGGGTCCTGAATCTGGTAAACCGACACCGACCATTGAGTATGACTGATAATATTTTCTCTCTAGGTTTCTAAGCGACGAAGCCTTCTTCTCAAGCTCTTTTGATGCTGATTCTGTTCTTTTCTTTATCTTGTGTTCATCAGCTTGTTTAGCGGATATCACGTGCACAACGTTGATGAAACTCTTGATTGCTTCGGATGCAACTGTATCGGGAACTCGGTCTAGTGCGAGTTTCCACTCATCGCAGAAGGCGTAAGCATCGAGCGGCTCTTTATGATGATTGGCGGCGTCTTCTTGGCAAACCGAAAGAAGGGTTAGCTTGAACCAGGATTGAACTGAGTGTATGAAGTCCCGTTGAAATTTAATCAGACGACTGAAACTGGAGTGCCAGGAAGAGACAGCTGATTCCAAGTCACGTGTTGCTTGTCTGTGTAGCTCAGAGGTTGATTCGCCTTTGCCCGATCTGTTAATGAGCCCCCGGACTTGCTCCACGATGCTATTCTGTGTCTCATGGTATTGATGCATAGATTTCCACATGTACATAAAGCTGCATCAGATGAAAAAAAAAACAGAGAGATTAATGTCTCCCTATCGTATATTGCTTCTTATAATTTATTGCCTCTTAACAATAAGACATATTTACCAATTACAGCAACTTACTAGTTACTTTGACAGGATAAGCTATAAACTTAAAAGCTAAGAACTAAACTGTAACCTTTTTGTAAGAGAGGTAAGGGACCTTTTTGTCTCACCCTAAGCATGTCAAGGACCACAGAATTCTAAAACGCATGGGCTCATTATTGTTCACCTACTTATTGAGTCCACAAGATTCGTATAAAGATATGAAAGTAGGTGGAAATAAATAGGATACTGAATTTAAGAAACCAAATGGGTAAATAATGATTGCTTGCCAAAAATGTCAAATTCAAGAAAACAGTTGGGATCACAAGATAACATCAAGCAACGGGTGATTTAGTTATATATATATATAGATAGAGGAAACTTACCCATGACAGAGCTCAACGAGTTGTGGAACAAGGTCAGTATCACGAAGACGGATTATGGCAGTAGATGTGGTTGTAACAGCTTGAGAAGTAACAATTATCAGTGACTGTAACCTTGTTATAGAGGCCTTAGTCTTATCTAGCTTAGCTTCATCCTCCCCTTTATACTCTTGGCTTTGAAGTTGTGATAACTTCTTCTCATGCTCAATCTTTAATCCTTCTCTAGCCTGGAAAAAACAATCATCAGCTACCAAACAATCAATTGGTAAAATTCATCAATAGTAGAAACCTACAAAGGCTTTGATTTGGACAAACTGTAAAAGACCTTAATTTCTTCATAGAGCTTCTTCTCCCATGCCAAGAGACGGTCAAGAGTGGAACAAAGGCTCTTCGAACTGTTCGGATGATCCAGCGCCGTCGTGTCTATCCTGTACTTGACTGCCAATGGCGGCTTTGAGGTCCATGTCGAGCTCAAGTTGCTTAATATGCTACTCGAATGAATCACCGTTTCTAATAAACAAAATTCACAATGTCACAAACTCAATTTCATCAAAGCATGGATAATTTCAAGTTACCAAAAAGCAAGAAAACAGAACTCACTCTTCAACTGGCTGAAACTGCGATCGAGCTCAGCTCTGCCGAGCTCAAGCATCTGAGACACCTGATCGCCGGCGGCGGCCGCCTTATCGAAATTCTCCTTAATCGCATCAACGATTTCTTTCAAATCCCTATGCCTAACCACCATCTTCATGTCAGTGATCTCCCCTCCGCCTCTATAGCTACCAGAAGATATCGTCGCATCATCAGCTTTGTCATATTTTCCTTGTTCAGCGCCGCCGTATTCTCGCGGCATCGGCGAAGGTTGCTGATGATGCCGTCTCATCGAATTAGTTCTCACCGTAGATCCAACGTCGGAGCGGGTCCCGATCTCGGAAATTGACTCTCTATCGTCATCTTCTTCTTCCTCGGAACTCGTGGTGCTGTAATGATCGTGATCCTCCCATTCACTACACTGTACTTCCTCTCTCTCCGTCTCCGTCTCCTCCTCCACCGCATTGCTCACTGATTCGAACTGCTTGTGCTTCTGCTTACTCGTGTCGAAGAAATCATACTCTGACCTCACTGTTTCAGTATCCTCATCTTTGAAGCGATGATCGGAGTTCTGTTTCTTCTCTTGAGCCTTCCTATTGAAGAATTCAGAATCTGGAGGAGAAGGAGGGTAGAAATTCTCCCAGTTCCAGACGGAGGAAGCATGGGAAGGAGTAGCGGAGTAAGTAGAGTTCTGATAAGCTCCGGGATAAAGATTCGGCATGAAATTGGATCTCTCACTCCTCGGAGAAGACGAAGGACTTGACTCCGAGAGAATATGAGGGAGCTTAGGTTTCGGTGGCTGTTTCCTTCGTCGATTTGAAGAGGCGGACACGACTGAAGGCTGCTTGGTACTAACAACGGAAGGAGACATCGGAGGAGGCGACGGAGGAAAACGTGGGGTCGGAGATTGTTCAGAAAGAGGAGGATGGAGGAAAACGGCCGGAGTTTGATCCGATACAGAAAGAGGCTCACCGGCGGCGAATGAGGAAAGAGCAGATCCAGTGAGACGAAGCGATCGACAGTAATCGGCGTGAGCGGCGGCGAGATGATGACGAGCGTAGACAGCTTCTTTCATCAGACGGCGGCGATCTTTACACCGCCGTACAGTATCTTCGTTATCGAGCTTGGACGCCGCACATCCCATGGCTTCTTCTTCTCCTTCAGGTTTCTTCTTCGTTACGGTGGCGCGTGAAGCTCACGTCGGCTCTGCATATTTCACAACAGAATCATAGAGTAAGAAGAAAAAAAGTAATATAGCTGTTTCCAGATTTTGCCACTACACTAATACTACTACACCAGTCTCTAGTCTCATATTTATCGGGAAAAATTACAAACATACCGACAACAATAAATAAAAATAACTTTCGGTTTCATCTTTGGTTAGTTAAATAATTAAAAACTTTAGAATAAAAAAAAAATACGACATTTTCTGACACACTTATTAACGGTTACCAGAACCTACATTACAATATTTTACGGTTAACCATAATATTAAATTCTTCATCCCTATTAGTTTACAACAGTGACACAAAAAGACAACTTGTGATTAACACTAAAAGAAGTCAATTTGTGATTTTCTAATAGCTCCTTAAAAACTAGATGAAATAATTATTGCCAAGCAAATAAGAAACTAAAAAGGGTCGTGGGATCTTGAGGCTTATGAGCTAAGGGTCAAGATGAAAAAGCACCGATAAAAGGGGACGAAAACGGCAGGATGGTGAAAAGCTGAAGCTAAAAACGGTGAAAAGTGTTACTTTCCTCTTTGAAAAAGTCTTTAATGAATAGAACAAAACCACATGCATTTTTCCTTTTTCTTTTTACTCTTTAGCTTTCTATTTTCATTTTTATTTTTTTTAGCTTTCTAGTTTCTTTACCAATCACTTTGTTCAAAAGACTCATCATCACCGCCTATAAAACCGTCCTTAAAGCTGTGGACTTTTTATAAATCGGACTCAAGACTTTTAAAGCGAGTCTGGAGGCACTGCTTATTATAGCTATAAGGCCCAAAGATCATCTAATTCGTCTGCTTCAGTAAATGTGTCCTTCCCATTCTTTTTTCGATCTCTTGTGTATCCTGTTCTTCAATATTATTTGGTCGCTAAGACTACCAAAATGTCTTCTATTTATTATACACAAATTACTGTGCATTCATTACATGTGGTTTTTTAAATGAGTATTTTGAATTATATAGAGCACAAATGAATTGTTAGAAATGTTGCAACATATACTACAACTAGGCAAAACACATTAATGACTTTAGTATGGGTCCTTGGGGGAGAAAATGTTAAAGACTGAGTCCAGGAAGTGGAGGCCCCAACAATAAAGAAAATGACTCATCTTTGAGTGAACCTTGAAGTAGTCATATTTTGGTTGATCAAAATAATGTAATGTATGACACTTATATGTACGTAATAGTGGATACAATACTGACAAAAATAATCTTCATCCATCTCCAGCTTTTCTTCTTCTTTTTTTTCATGTGTAAAGAACTTTTTTTTGCCTTCTTTCGCCTTTTTTAGCTTCTATGTTTTCTAAAACAATAATTCGCATCGCAATTGTACTATTATTTTTCCGCAACGCTATCGTATGAATGCTTTAAAAACACGAAATAATTAAAATGAATATGTGATTCTAGGTTAAAACACATCTTTATGTATATAAAAGATATATAGAATCCAATGATAGTGTGTTATATCAACCAATATAATTTAAAATAGCATTACAGTCTATGTTATTTAAATAGTATGACATTTTATATAGATAAATATAACAAAAAATATTCCGGTTAGTTTTCACATTGTTTTGTAAAAAAAATTTATAAATAAATTTGAAAAACTTATTAAATATCACATCAATTTTTTAAAAAAAAAAAAATAAATTTTGTACATTTAGCATTCAAATTTACAAATAAACTAGAAACTTTAAAATCCATTAAAAACAAAATTGAAAACTTTTTTTACAAATAAATAGAAACTTAAATGTTAAATCTACATCACGATGCAAAAATAAATTGAACTTATGGAATCTCTAATGATCAATGACCAAGTAACCGGATTTTTCAAAATTTAGCATTCAAATTTTTTTTTAAATTTAAAATCCATTAAAAAACAAAATCGAATACTTTTTTTACAAATAAATTAGAAACTTAAATGTTAAGTCTACATCACGATACGAAAACAAATTGAACTTATGGAATCTCTAATAATCAATGACTAGGTCAAGTGACTGGATCCAAAACACGATTAATTTTTACATCATTTTGTAAATTTAGCATTAATTTTTTTTTTTAAAACTTTAAAATCTATAATGAAAACTTTAAAATCGATTAAAATTTTTTTGAAAAACTCAACTTCTAAAAAAACTTGAATGAAAGTTGTAAAAAATTAAAATCTTTGGAGAAAAAAAAAATCAAAAAAATATTAGGAAAAAAAAAATTAAGATGGGATAGAAATTGACCTCACTTTCTTCATGGGCTTGCGAGGAGAGAAGAAGCTGATTTGGGTACCGGAGATTTGTTGTAATGGGAAAGCTATTGAAGAGTACTCATGAGGATGGCCTCTCAGCGAAGTTAGAGTAGACAGAAGATTTAAATTTCTTGATTCCACCGTAAAATAATAAGGAACTAGTAGTGCTTGACTGCCAGCTTTCGATTCCATTGTTGGATAATTCCAAGTCGAGATAGGAATCACAAACAAGATTTAGATAAGGAGAAGCTTATTTAGATAAGGCTTTGTGTGTTATTATCCTAATCCAATTAGAACAAGGAGTTGTCTTGGTTCTATATAAATAACAAGTCTATGAAGAGATGTTTCATAGAACTTGAGAGAGATTTAGTTTTGAGAAGTTTCTAAGTTTAATAATAAGAGAGTTGTTCTTATAATTCAAAGCTTATTACTTCTTTTGATTTGGTATCAGAGACAGGTTGAAGCTTTGATCGAAACCTGAGTTAAAACAAGATGGGGGACGCAAATCCTCCACCACGAACCAAAGACCTTGGATCTCCATCGATCCATTGTCCAATGCTAACATCGACAAACTACACAGTTTGGGCGATGCGTATGAAGATCACTCTTCGAGTTAGCGAAGTATGGGACACAATCGATCCAGGATCCGCTGACGTGAAGAAAAACGACGTAGCAACTGCCCTGCTGTTCCAGTCCATCCCCGAGTCACTGATTCTGCAAGTGGGAGAGCAAAACTCGGCGAAACATCTTTGGGATGCCATCAAATCTCGACACCAAGGAGCTGATCGAGTGAAGGCAGCAAGACTTCAGACTTTGATGGTGGAACTAGATAGATTGAAGATGAGTGACAACGATTCGGTGGATGAGTTTGCGGGCAAGATCTCAGGGCTAGCATCTCAATCAGCTTCGTTGGGTCAAAACATTGAAGAATCGAAGTTGGTGAAGAAATTTTTAAAGGGTCTCCCGAGAAGCAAGTTCATTCATATAGTAGCTTCCCTTGAACAAGTACTTGATCTAGACGCAACCGGGTTTGAAGATATAGTTGGGAAAATAAAGGCATATGAAGATCGAGTAGGGGAAGAGACCCAAAGTGAAGACCAAGGAAAACTCATGTTTTCTAACACAAGTAACCATGGAGGATACGGTAGCTTTCGAGGAGGAAACAGAGGAGCTTACAGCCGTGGAGGTTCTAACCGAGGAGGCTATGGTCGTGGAGTTTTTGGTAAAGGTAGAGGTCGAGGACGTTTTAATGGGCAGAACCGTGGAGAAGAAGCCATTGATCAAAACCAAAAACCGAAGAAAGACATGTCCAAAATCATATGTTGGCGATGTGATAAGCCAGGACACTATGCATCATCATGTCGCAAAAAACCGATACAACACCAAGAGGCTAACTTAAACGAGACGCATGAAGCCGATGCTCTTTATGTCCACGAAGTGGTATTCTTGAATGAAGAAAAAGTGTTCCCAAAGATGTATGATACCAACAACAAAAGTATTTGGTATTTAGACAATGGTGCGAGTAATCACATGACGGGCAACAAGGAATTCTTCACAAGCATTGATGAGACCATCACGGGGAAAGTTAAGTTCGGTGATGGTTCATTTGTTAACATTGTGGGGAAGGGTTCCATAACTTTTGTAGGTAAAACGGGTGAGAGAAGATCACTCAAGGAGATTTACTACATACCCGACCTCAAGCATAATATCATAAGCCTTGGACAAGCAACCGAGAATGGGTGTGAAGTAAACATGAAAGGTGATATTTTAAAACTAAAAGACCCAGCTGGAAGACTACTTGTACAAGTCACAAGATCTACAAACCGACTTTACAAAACTCCAATGGAAATTGAATATCCCAAGTGTTTACTTTCACAAGATGTTGACACCACCGCAACTTGGCATGCAAGATTGGGACATGTTAGTATTGGTGTTATGAACAACATGGTGAAGAAAGAGATGGTTATTGGGATGCCAGAAGCATTACATGAGAAGAGTGTATGCAGCGCTTGCTTGGCCGGGAAGCAAATTAGACATTCGTTCCCACCTAAAGCAACTTATCGTGCGACTCAAGCTTTGGAGTTAGTACACGGCGATTTGTGTGGACCGATCTCACCATCTACACCATCAGGTAATCGGTATGTATTTGTCTTAATTGATGATTTCTCTAGGTATATGTGGACGATGCTGTTAAGAGAAAAGAGCGAGGCATTCGATCGGTTTAAAAGGTTTAAGAAGATGGTAGAAGAAAGAACCGGGCTGAAGCTTAAAACCTTTCGCACCGATAGAGGAGGAGAGTTTACCTCGACCGATTTTAACACATTTTGTGACGAAAATGGAGTTACAAGGCACCTTACCGCACCATATACGCCACAACAAAATGGTGTGGTCGAGAGGAGGAATCGAACACTTATAGAGATGACAAGAAGCTTGCTTAAAGCAATGAAGATTCCGAATGACATGTGGGGTGAAGCCGTACGTCATTCAACATATCTCATTAATCGAGTTCCCACAAAAGCTTTGCAAGGTCAGACCCCGTATGAAGCATTCACGTTCAAGAAACCAAACATTGAACACTTAAGAGTGTTTGGGTGTGTAGCATACACAAAGATCATGGGACCACACCTTAAGAAGTTGGATGATAGGTCGAGAATGGTGATTAACCATTCGGGACAGAACCGGGTTCGAAAGCTTATAGGCTTTATGATCCAATTACTAAGAAGGTATATGTGAGTAGAGACGTGGTGTTTGATGAGAAAAAGGCTTGGGATTGGTCAGCTTCAACAAATCAAACTGACGGTGAACCGGGGAGGTTTAAATTGACGTATAGAGGTGATATAGAAGATAGTGCTGGATACAATGATGATGGTGGTCATGAACAAGTTAATGGTGATCATCACGATCTAGATCATGAGCCTATACACCATGACGACGATCACCATGACGAAGACGTTGAAGAAGAAAACGAAGATGAGGGAGCTAAAGATCAACCAACAGTGACAAGATTTGGTCGCGTCATTAACAAGCCAAGGTATCTCAATGACTACGCTTTACTAGCTGATCTTGAAAGTGAAAAGCTCTTACTCACTGTAGACGGAGAACCGGAGAGCCTTATGGAGGCAATGAGTTTGAGAGAATGGGTAGAAGCAATGGAGGTTGAGTTAGATTCTATCGCAAGAAACAAGACATGGGAATTGGTTGAGAAACCAGATGGTGTTAAACCCATAGGAGTGAAGTGGGTTTATAAAATCAAAAGGCATGCTGATGGTTCAGTGAATAAGTATAAGGCGAGGCTTGTCGCAAAAGGCTATGTTCAACAAAAAGGTATAGATTTCGATGAAGTCTTTGCACCCGTGGCTCGAATCGAAACTATAAGGTTACTCATAGCTATTGCGGCAACAAGCGGCTGGGAGATACACCACTTAGATGTCAAGACTGCCTTCTTGAATGGAGAATTAAATGAGCTGGTCTATGTTACTCAACCTGAAGGTTTTGTTAAGAAAGGAGAAGAGGATCGAGTATACAAGCTCTACAAAGCGTTGTATGGGCTACGTCAAGCTCCGAGAGCTTGGAATGTGAAACTTGATCGTGTTCTAAAGGAGATGGGCTTCGAGAAGTGTAGAAAGGAACCAGCTGTGTATCTCAAGAAAGACAAGGAGAATTTCTTAATTGTGGCAATTTATGTTGATGACTTGTTCGTAACAGGAACTTCACGAGGAGTCATTGAGCAATCCAAAAGGGATATGTCAAAGCAATTTGAGATGTCGGATCTTGGAAGGCTAACTTACTATCTTGGAATAGAAGTAATTCAAAGAGCTGATGAAATTCAAATAAAACAAGAAGGTTATGCTCGAGGAATACTTGAAGACACCAAGATGGATGAGTGTAATTTGGCTCTTGTGCCGATGGAGCTTAGTACCTTGATCTCAAAGGCTGAGAATGAGCTTGAGATTGATGCCACACGATACCGAAGAACCATAGGGTGTTTAAGATACCTCATACATACAAGACCGGACATGGCATTTGTGGTAGGTGTTCTAAGCCGGTATATGCAAAGTCCGAGAGTATCACATGGGCAAGCGCTCAAACATGTTTTGAGGTATGTGAAAGGAACCACTAACTTTGGACTGTTCTTTGAAAGAGATGGGTCAAGAAAAGTTGTAGGTTACAGTGACTCTAGTCACAATGCTGACGTTGATGACGGAAGAAGTACAGGGGGACATATGTTCTATTTCGGTTCGTCGCTTATAACGTGGACCTCACAAAAACTCTCGTCCGTCGCATTATCATCATGTGAAGCGGAGTTTATGGCGGCAACAGAAGCAACAAAGCAAGCCATATGGCTTAAGGAGCTGTTAAACGAAATCCTAAGTCTAGATGAGAAGATCTTACTAAGGATTGATAACAAGTCGGCCATTGCGCTCACTAAGAATCCGGTATTTCACGGAAGGAGTAAGCATATACTCTTGAGATATCATTTTATTCGTGAATGTGTAGAAGAGGAGCAAGTTGAGGTGGAGCATGTACCTGGGAAGGAGCAGAAAGCGGACATTCTTACTAAAGCGTTAGCAAGAGTTAAGTTCAAGGAAATGAGAGAACTAATCGGAGTTCAAGAAATCAAGTCTCCTGGAGTTCAAGTTGGAATTAAGGGGGTGAATGTTGGATAATTCCAAGTCGAGATAGGAATCACAAACAAGATTTAGATAAGGAGAAGCTTATTTAGATAAGGCTTTGTGTGTTATTATCCTAATCCAATTAGAACAAAGAGTTGTCTTGGTTCTATATAAATAACAAGTCTATGAAGAGATGTTTCATAGAACTTGAGAGAGATTTATTTTTCAGAAGTTTCTAAGTTTAATAATAAGAGAGTTGTTCTTATAATTCAAAGCTTATTACTTCCTTTGATCCATCATCATCATCATCTCTCATTCATTCACGTTTTCCTGTAAAAGAGAAACCAAATATATATAATATCATAACCAACGGGAGGATGCAAAACCGTACCTTAGATTAGATCAATCATAAAACACACATAAAAGTTATTAAGATGTGCAGATTTTCCAGCAGATCAGGAGAAGCGCTTGATGTAAAAGCAAGAAAAACTCTCACCGTACGTGTTTTAAGAATAGGAGGATTAAGTTGGATCCGGTAAAAGAAAGGAGAAGCTTCGTCTTTGAACTGGAGACACGACACGACCTGAGATGATGACCTCAAACGTACTGGTGGCCGGGACGAGAGATCCATGGATCAATCTTTTGGGATTAGATGATTAGCATCTGCCACTTGGGTTGGGGAGATGAAAAACAGAGAGAAGAGGAACGAGAATGGCTGCTGCGATTTAAGGATTTAGAGAAAAGTCTCGATCTATGATCGATATATTTATATATGTGTTATTGATTTGATATATATAGCTAAAAACAATAGAGCCGTTACATATGGATTCCTAATTCTACTACTTGATGATTTATTTATTTTGAAGCTACTCTTATATTGGAAATTAAATATAACGTGACTTTAATGTTAAGCTTCTAGCTAGTTAAAAAAATGGAAATTCACTAACGTTTATATTTGAAATAACCGAATCTACTACATTGTTAGTATTTACAATTTGAATCGGTTTATCTTCTTTTTTCGTTTCCTTATCACAACTAAATTCAGTTTTATGACCCAACTAAATCATATTGGGCTTTAGCTTATAGAAGTGAATGTGCATAAAGCAGTTTAAGGATACAAGTCAATAAAATTACAGTAAAACTTCTATAGATTAATATTCTATAAATTAATAAAATTTTATCAATTTTGAATTGAAAAAATATAAAAATAAAATAAAAAATCGATAATATAATAAAATAATTTGTATTTTTTATATTTTTTTCTTTAAAAAATACTATTTAGATGTTATAATTAATTTTATACGTTTTATTAATGTGTTATACAAACATCTTTAATTTCATAATCTAACATTATAGATATTAGCCATGATTTGGGTAGTGTAAGAGTTAGCATCCATATTCTTATGAATCTTGCATCCCTATTACTAATTTCACATCCATTTTTCGTTGGTTATTAAAATTCAAATTATTTGGATTTCTCATAAAATTGAAAAGTCTATGTTAGGTGTTGAGGTAATTTGCTTTTAAGTGTTGAGGCCTCCACTACCTAGACTCGGGTGTCGGGTCTTTATTTTTTAATTAGAATAAAATGTCATATTAATAACAGAACATAATATCTCAATATAATTCTTCCAACAGTTAACCACCTTTTATGTAAAATTAACCAGGAAAAAAAAAACTCAAAATTTGAAATACAGTTTGCCATAAAACTCAATTGGAAACTATTTATTTAATTCCATTTCCATAATAAATTGAAAATACAAAAACTGGAAATAAATATAAGCGAATTGGGCAAGTGACCGTTACGACCAAACATCGACAGGTATAATAAAAAGGGCTCTTGCTTCCGTCTTGAACTTGTTTTGATATGAACGTGGAACACTCATTTTTGAGGATCAATGTGGCTTTGCTCGCGTTTGTTACTTTTAAGTTTCAGTCCACTATTCGCAATGATCAATAGTTTTCCCTTAAGTGTAGTAGTCTCCCTCGTCTAACATCTCGCAGTACATGTTTACTTGACTAAAATTGCCCACGACTTGTTCGACACAATTCCCAAATGACATTCGCCAAATCACCTATGTTTTTGTTAGAACGATTATGAGACTGAGACAGGCTCTTGGGGTTCTAAGAAAGTAGAGTTTTATGTTTACTAAATTCTGCACCTTCGTTAAGGATCAACGAACTGTTGGAGAGCTTTATTCTTCATGAACTGTCTCATTCTTTTCCAAATTATCCTTTCTATGTTTGCTTCTTTACTAAGTTAAGATTTTATTATACCAATCCATCTAGTCTGAGAACTTGTTATTGGTTTTCATTTCTTAGAAAATGCCTCTCCAAGGAACATTTGTCTCTCTGCAGAGCGTAACCGTATCCGTATACAACCACTTGTTAGATATATGTAACTTGTCGTCAACTGGCTTACCCTTTTCTTTATCAGGGAAAAAGCCTGTCTTTTAAGAGGCTAAATGAAGTTTGCTCGGTTAACCGACCAGTTCACGAGTGGCACAGAAACACTGTTTTCGGGTTCAGCTACTGCAGTTCACACAGAGCTCCAAAACCAGAAGCTGTAGAGAGAGTTTCAATGGAAAAACTAAAGGACCAAGGAAAGCTTTATGTTGACAGCTGGCTTTCTCGATTTGAGATTATTGATGCCTATGGATACTTGTTGACCAATTGCATGATGTACACCAAATTTCACCCTTATTTTATTATCTTCCGTAATTTAGTACGGCCATGGATCTTGCTCTTAAGAATCTACTAAGAAAAATAAGAAAACAGAAAAAAGAAGGCAAGAAACTTGTCGAAAAGACGTCCGGCTAGCTAAATTGTTGTTGTCCACTAAAATGGTTCTTTGTCTTCTGAAGATTTAATTTATTGGTTTTTGTTATAATGGAGGGTGTTAAGCCCTCAAGAATCTCGGAATATCCTGATTAGCGTAGAAAATAAAATTTCCCCAACATGATGGGTCACCACTATTTCTATTGTTTATTATAGAATTTTACATTTTGAGCGTTTCCTTTCACGTTCTAAGAATAGGACATTTTGTTGTGCTAAATAATGTGATTAAGGGTGAAATAAAGAATTTTGATCAAATTATTTTGACGCGTGTGCCAATTGTTTTTCGTTTGCCCCTCTAACCTTTTCAATAGGCAAAAACAGAGGTCAATGCTTTGATTGGCTCGACCTTAGACATTAACATCTTAGTCAGATTTTTTTTGACTTTTTGAGAATTTTCTTTTCCTGATTGCTAGGAGCACGAGTATCTAGGATTCTTACGGAGGTAAAATGTTGATAAAGAGAAGAAACCTAAGGAATAGGCTAATTGTTAATTATATCCAAAGTAATGCAGTTTAGTTTAGATTCCTTACTACCCTAATGCCGGTATATGCTGAGAGAGGCTACAATTTTGCATATCCTTCTACGTCTTCAAATATACATTTTGGTAAAGGAATATCTCAGATCTTGTTTCTTTTCATCCTTATTTTAATTACATTTTACGGTAATCATAATAATGACAATTAAAAAGGAAGAAAAGTTGAATGGCTATTTGAATGAGTCAGCTTTCTTCTGCATTGGGTTAATCTGGCCGGCAAAATCTTTGAACTCGTTATTATATAGACCATCTTGTCTTCTTTATATGTTGCCTGCATTACACATTTGTCTCAACTCCCAGATTTGCCCCTGGTTTTAAAAGCTTGTCCTATTTCCTTTGTGAAGGTCAAGCTTTGAAAGGCTAACAGGTGATGCTTTGGTGAAGGTTTTTTCTAGTCCTGGTATGTGTTTATTCTGCATTGCTTGTCTTTGATTCACGTAATTAATTCTATGTTTTGAGTTGAGTATGTAGAAAAAAGTGTTAGGGGGAGACGCTTTATGATATACAAAAGTGGCCTTGTGATATCTTCAGGCAGAAGGAAAATATGTAGTCTTCTAATGATGAATAAAATTGACCTGCCATTGCAGATTTCATAACTGAGTTTTAGTAACTTCCGGCTCAAGCAAAGAGGAAGTTCAATATGACGGACATATCAGAATCTCTCAAGGCTATCACCACGGAGAGCATTGATCTGGTATGTGTTTTTATACCTCACCACTGTTTTTGTTTGCAGATATTTGCTTTGGATAGCTATTTAAGTAATTAGGGAAATTTATGATCAATTGCGATTTCTCATGGAGTGTTGCAGGAAAATGTTCCCGTTGAAGAGGTTTTTCAACATCTCAAATGCACGAAAGAAGGGTTGAGCTCCAATGAAGTGCAGGAGCGACTTACCTTGTTTGGTTACAACAAACTTGAGGAGAAAAAGGTTAAGATTTATCCATTACTTTTCTTATTCTCTCTCTTTTAATGTTATGTTGATCTCTCTTTTTATTTGGTTCTGCAGGAAAGTAAGATACTCAAGTTCTTGGGGTTCATGTGGAATCCACTTTCATGGGTCATGGAAGCTGCAGCTCTCATGGCCATTGGTCTTGCACATGGAGGAGTACGTCTTTTTTTCCTTCTCATTAGTTTTTTCTTCTTCGATAATACGTAAATACGTGAATTGTGGAAGGTTTCGACTTAACGTAGATTTTTAAAACAGTTTGAAGTCTCTGATGAAAATAATTTGTCTCAACTAATCAGGGCAAGCCACCGGATTATCACGATTTCGTGGGTATTGTGGTTTTACTTTTGATAAACTCGACAATCAGTTTTGTAGAAGAAAACAATGCTGGAAATGCAGCTGCTGCTCTCATGGCTCAGTTAGCCCCTAAAGCGAAGGTTTTTATTCCTTTCTGTGTGTTCATTTAAAATTTGATGGTTGTAGATTATTTATTTATCAATTTTTTTAGGCCATCCGCGATGGGAAATGGAACGAGATAGATGCAGCTGAGTTGGTTCCAGGAGATATAGTTAGTATCAGACTTGGAGATATCATTCCTGCTGATGCTCGTCTTCTTGAAGGAGACCCTTTAAAGATTGACCAGGCAAGTTCTACTTCTATATATGGGGATATCATAGCTCTGCATCCTTATCTCTCTTTCGACTAATCTTAGCTAGTTTTATCTTTTCTCCAGTCAGCACTCACAGGTGAATCTCTTCCGGTAACCAAAAATCCCGGTTCTTCAGTGTACTCTGGTTCAACTTGCAAGCAAGGTGAAATTGAAGCAGTTGTTATAGCGACTGGTGTCCACACTTTCTTTGGAAAGGCGGCTCATCTTGTGGACAGTACCACCCATGTTGGTCACTTCCAAAAGGTTTGTTCACACTTTGGAGTAAAATATAACATTTTCAAAGGTTTTGGAGTCAGTGACTAAATATAAACTTCGTATATTGATTTCCAGGTTTTGACAGCAATAGGAAATTTCTGTATCTGCTCGATTGCAGTAGGAATGGCAATTGAAATCGTCGTTATATACGGTCTCCAAAAGAGAGGGTACCGTGTTGGTATTGATAACCTTCTTGTCTTGTTGATTGGTGGAATCCCCATTGCTATGCCTACTGTTCTCTCTGTTACAATGGCAATTGGTGCTCATCGCTTGGCTCAACAGGTCAATACAAGTCTTTAAGACAAAGTCATTTAACTTTTGTTGATTTTGCGTTCTGTATAAATGACTTTACAATCCATTTCAGGGTGCCATAACAAAGAGAATGACAGCCATTGAAGAAATGGCAGGAATGGATGTTCTGTGCAGTGATAAAACAGGTACTCTCACGCTAAACAAGCTTTCCGTGGATAAGAATCTGATCGAGGTTTGCATCTTTCCTCCGCTCTTCGTACTTTGTAGTTACAGATCTTGACAGGTTGAGGACGGTGATGTAATAAGAGCACTTTCATCTCTTTTGTTACAGGTATTTAAGAAGGGCATCGACAGAGATATGGCTGTGCTTATGGCTGCAAGAGCTGCACGTCTAGAGAACCAAGATGCTATTGATACTGCAATTGTTTCGATGTTGTCAGACCCTAAAGAGGTATTGATTAAAGAAAACTTTCAGTAAACTAGATTCAATCACCATGTATAAATTTTGTGATGTATTGATCTGATACCTTGTCTTTAGGCACGTGCTGGAATTCAAGAACTCCATTTTCTTCCATTCAGTCCAGCTAATAGAAGAACTGCACTAACATACCGTGACGGAGAAGGCAAAATGCACCGAGTGAGCAAAGGCGCGCCTGAAGAGGTTATTAACCTTTGCCATCAACTTTCGTATAAATAGCTATTACGACATTACCTTATATTTCCTGAGATATTGTTCTGATAAATTTGTCATTCTCTAGATTTTGGATATGGCACACAACAAATTAGAAATCAAGGAGAAGGTACATGCTACAATCGACAAATTTGCAGAACGTGGCCTAAGATCCCTTGGGTTGGCGTATCAGGTGAGACATAATTAACTACTTTTAAGAGTAAAATGTGTACTTGTTTCAAATGGGATTTATCTCTTCTGATTACGTTGTAAAAATTCTATTTCAATAATAGGAAGTACCAGATGGTGATGTTAAAGGTGAAGGTGGTCCATGGGACTTTGTAGCTCTTCTTCCTCTGTTTGATCCTCCTCGTCATGACAGTGCACAGACAATTGAGCGAGCACTTCATCTTGGAGTCAGTGTTAAAATGATCACAGGTACAGTGCGAGTCTTTAGCTCCTTTCCGCCTATTTTTAGCTCCTACTCGACCTTGGATTCTTTTGCACTCATAAAATGTCAAAAATCTTAATAATTGCAGGTGACCAGCTTGCAATTGCCAAAGAAACAGGAAGAAGGCTTGGAATGGGCACAAACATGTACCCGTCTTCATCTTTGCTCTCTGATAATAACACTGAAGGAGTTTCTGTTGATGAACTTATCGAGAACGCAGACGGTTTTGCAGGAGTCTTTCCTGGTAACATTACTTGTAAACCACATTTGTAACTATGATCTTTGAGCGGTATCTGACATTCACATCCCCCTTTTTCTGATTTGTAGAGCATAAGTATGAGATTGTGAAGAGATTACAGTCCCGAAAACACATATGCGGTATGACTGGTGATGGAGTGAATGACGCACCTGCCTTGAAGAAAGCTGATATTGGGATTGCTGTGGATGATGCAACTGATGCTGCTCGGAGTGCTTCTGATATTGTCTTAACAGAACCTGGCCTTAGTGTCATCATAAGTGCTGTCTTGACAAGCCGTGCAATTTTCCAGAGAATGAAAAATTACACGGTACATAATTGCTTCAGCCTCATTGACTTAGTACCTGATAAAATTTAATTGTAATGCTTAGAGTGATTGATTTTTCTTTTCCTACCTTCATTTTTCAGATATATGCTGTTTCTATCACTATACGTATTGTGGTAAGTTTGTACGTCTGCATCAGAATTTCACAAATACTTGGTCATATTTTCATCTACTAACACATTTTTTCTATGCCTTTGAGTAACAGATGGGTTTCATGCTTCTATGTGTCTTCTGGGAGTTTGACTTCCCTCCATTCATGGTTCTTGTAATTGCAATCCTTAATGATGGTTAGTTACTGTTAACTTTGCGATGATTGAGCTTAAGGTTTTTGCTGGTGCTTGAAGCATTAACTCTAATAAATTTGCTTTCCTGTTGCAAAAGGTACTATAATGACCATATCCAAGGACAGAGTCAAGCCTTCTCCAACTCCAGATTGTTGGAAACTCAAGGAAATATTTGCTACTGGTGTTGTCCTTGGAGCTTACTTGGCGATCATGACCGTTGTGTTTTTCTGGGCAGCATATGAAACCAACTTCTTCCCTGTAAACTATACATTATCCCTCTCTTTGTTTGACTCTAATTTCAACTATCAGCAGAATAAAATATCTCATTTTGTTTTCCCTATTTTGGTAGAAAATTTTCCATGTGAGAAACTTCAACCAGCACCATTTCAACATGAAAGACAAGAAAGTGGCTGCACATTTGAATGAACAGATGGCTTCCGCGGTCTACCTTCAAATCAGCACGATCAGCCAAGCGTTGATCTTCGTGACCCGTTCCAGGAGCTGGTCATTTGTTGAGCGTCCTGGTTTTCTTCTTGTAATTGCTTTCCTAATTGCTCAGCTGGTAAAGAGGATTTCCTCACCTCTCTTATACTCTTCCTTAATTACTTACTCTCTTCATAATACAGTTTGTTAATGGAATCCAATTATGTATTTTTAAAAGGTTGCATCGGTGATATCAGCAATGGCAAATTGGCCTTTTGCTGGAATCAGAAGCATTGGATGGGGTTGGACTGGAGTTATCTGGATATTCAACATAGTAACTTACATGTTACTTGATCCTATCAAATTCCTAGTCCGTTATGCTCTAAGTGGCAAATCATGGAACCGAATGGTCGAGGGGAGGGTTCGTAGATAAAAAGACAGAATCTCTTAATTACTTTAAATTTGGTGCTTCACAATTACATTGGCCTAACTAGAACTCGTGATTTGTTTCCAGATTGCACTCACAGGCAAGAAGGATTTTGGCCAAGAAGGACGAATGGCTGCGTGGGCCACTGAGAAGCGTACACAGCACGGTTTAGAGACGGGTCAAAAGCCAGTTTATGAGAGAAATAGCGCAACGGAACTTAACAATATGGCTGAAGAAGCTAAAAGACGCGCAGAAATTGCAAGGTTAGATTTTTGATAACTTTCTCTAATATGTATAGTAGAGATTGTTAGTCTCTGTCATGTTACAGAGATGATCTCATGTTTTATATTTTCTGATGAATTTTGCAGAATGAGAGAGCTTCAGACACTGAAGGGGAAAGTCGAATCATCTGCAAAGCTGAAAGGCTATGATCTTGACGATGTTAACAACAACAACTACACAATCTGAGAGTCTCAATCTCTGCTTAGTTCATTTTATCTTTTTCCTTTTTTTCCTATATGTATTACTAATTCTTCTTGATATTGACATTAATTATTTTGATATCTTGGTGGAAGATGTCTCATGTTGTAATCTTTCATTTGATGCTTGTAACTTTATTACTTTTATTTGATGAAAATTCATATTTGATTGGTTTTGTTCGGCTCTTTCTATATAAAGCACACACTTTATATGCTAACTCTCTTGTTTCGGTCTCTCTTCATACATGGTAACAATTGATCTTGTAACTGTGGATCTAGTTGACTGTCTATAATTTTGAATAGATTAACTTAATAGTACAACCTAATGTTAAAACAATTATAGTTACTACATAGATATTATAAACATCATTCCAAGATAGTTAAACTTCAGTGTTATTTCGAGACCAAATCTTAGATTCAAACCAGACCGATTTCAAATACTTATGTTTGTAAAGCACAGCAATATCTAAAAGAAAAAAAAAAACACGCAACGTTAATTGTTTGTTTTGTTTTTCTAATCAAATCTTTTAAATTCTCTTTTGCTTTAGACACAAACCTTCAATTGCTGTTTTGACTAATTACCCTTCACGCGCTGAATCCGAGCGTGGATAAGAGAAACCCCAACTAAAAGTCAACTAACTCACTAGCGCGTGCTTCACACGTGCATAACTGTTGATAAAAATAAACGAATGCTAATCTCATCGTACAGTAGAGCTAAATAGCTAATAATAAATTCTCTGCTGCGATCCTTGGAGCGATTATAAAGACCTTTGTCGGCGACGAGACTAGAACTTCGCCGGCGAAGTTTATTCCGGTACCGGAATTTTACGAATCAGTTCTCTAATTTTCCATCTTTTATCTCCCACCAAAACCCTAGATTAAAAGCTTCTGTTCATTTTTTGTTTGTTTTTTATTTCTACTTGAGTTTGTTGTCTTTAAAATCACGGGAAGAAAAATGGCGTTTCTAAAGGCGGCGATGATTGTTGCCCTAGTTTGCAATTTCGTCTTACTCGCTTCTTCTGTTCCTTTCATAGTTCTGCATGGTAATTTTATTATCTGATTTTTTCCCTTTTCTCCCTTAGTCATTGGATCGTTTTTGAATGGATAGATACAGCAACAGTCATGTTCTTATTAGTAAATTAATCATTCAATTTTAGTGAAGATAATTTTAGGTTTTGGAATTCCCAAATCTCTGGAAAAAGTGAAAAAAGAAAATCATATTTTTGTTTTTACTTTCTCAGGAATTGGGGATAAATGCAGTAATGCAGGAGTGAAACAATTCACAGAGCTTTTAAGTGATTGGTCTGGTTCTCAAGGATATTGCTTGTATGTCTATGTCTATGTCCTCTTTATTTATACCTGCAAACACATTCAAATATGGCTCTAATTTTGGTATTAATCCATTACTGTGTTTCTTTGTAAATTCAGGGAGATTGGGAATGGCTCATGGGACTCATGGACCATGCCCCTCCTTGATCAGGTAGTGTGATGTTACATCTTGGAAGAATGAAACTTGTTATGAGTCTATGCCGGGAAAAAAGTATCTGATTTTTGGTCTCCTTCTTTGTGTGTCTTGCAGACATCAGTTGTTTGTGACAAGGTCAGATATAAACTGCATCAAGTGTTTGCTAATCTTTTTTTGGCTTTTGAAAATACCATTTTCATTATATGTAATGTTTAATACTACAGGTGAAAAGTATGCCTGAGCTTAGTGATGGTTACAGCATTGTGGGGCTTTCTCAGGGTAACATGATTGGTCGAGCTCTCATTGAGTTTTGCGATGGAGCACCACCTGTAAGCCCCATAAAACGTGCATATGCCTATATGTTGAATGAATGCTTTTATATTTGTATTAGCTTTCTCTATCATATCTTTTCCTCTAATGGTTATTTTGCGGTTAATAGGTTAAGAATTTTGTATCGGTAGCGGGTCCTCATGCTGGTACTGCATCGATTCCTTTCTGCGGTGTAAGTAACTAACTCCCTTCAAAATTTTGGTTTCTTCTAGAATAACACTGCCATTGACATGGGAACTTTTTTGTTTTATTTTCTTGATTTTGCAGGCTACCTGGATTTGCATCATGTTGGACAGTATGATCAAAGCAGAGATCTATAGCGACTATATGCAGGTATGATGTTCAGGAGTATTTTACCGCTTCTGCGTGATTTTCTGTTACGCAAGTGAAACTTAGTATATCTGTTTGAGTTTCAGGAACATTTGGCTCCTAGTGGTTTTCTTAAAATCCCAACTGTAAGTTTTTTTTGGTTAAAGGTTTAGAATTTTCGACTTGTCATTCTTGTTATAACTTAATGCCTTCATAGGACATAGCCGGTTACATGGAAGGTTGTAGGTTTCTCCCAAAGCTAAACAACGAATATCCAGTTAAAAACTCTACTTATAAGGAGAGGTTCTCAAGCTTGGAAAATCTTGTGCTTATTATGGTGAGTCATCGAAGCCCACGTCTCTGCTATTAACTTACAAGTTTCTTTTGATGGTAATGTTTTATTTTGTTTTATTGAATATCAGTTTGAGCATGACACAATACTGATTCCTAAAGAAACCTCATGGTTTGGATATTATCCTGATGGGTCTTTCAAGACCATTCTTCCGCCGCAAGAGGTAATTTAAACTCTTCAATCATTGTTTCAAATAGCTTGGTTTTGCAGATACATCCGGATATGGTAAATGTTTGGATTTTTTTTTCCTTTTGTAGACCAAGCTCTATATCGAGGACTGGATCGGTTTGAGAACCTTGGATGAAGCTGGAAAGGTGAAGTTCGTTAACGTCTCTGGAAATCATCTTCAGATCTCTGATACAGACATGAAGAAGCATATAGTGCCATACCTCTGTGACAAAGCATCATCATCATCATTCACAACAATGTCAATTTCCGAGTCGTCTTCCTCACCCCAGTGGCTTTCAAGTGTAGGGAACTTTATTATGGATCTGATTGGTCCAGAAGTGGATCAGCTTCAGCTTGTGCTGCGTCATGTCTGAGTCTGATGTTCTCTGTTGTTGTATGTCGTCTTACTAAACACAATCGTCACATGATAAGTTTGTAACTTGAAGGTAAAACAAGAAGTGTTTCAAAATCCTTCACAAAAGGTTCTTTTATCAATGATAAATGTCAAATATATATGCATAAGATATGGACAGAGCCTTAAAAGAAAGGGATGAAGAACACCATTGATCCCTAAGGTCTGTTATTACAGAAAATCTCAGAACGAGACCAAAAAAACATAAGTCCACATGTATATATCACAACAGCTTTCTGTCTTCAATCCAATCAAACATCTTCTGAGGCAAATTCTGATTCTTTGCAGCATGAGCCTGCATATTTTGCTTGGCTTGACTTGTATAGTTTGAGACAGGCAGAGGTATTCTATCACTATGATTTGCTAAGAAAAAGGCTCAAATCCTATTATAAGATACTTTCTTTCCTTTAGAAGATTCTGCCTGGTGATGCTCAAGATTGCGAAGCACAATTTTCGCAAAGATCCTGGCTTCACGAGGCATTTTTGCAGATGCAGCTGCAGAACGCAAGACTCTTGCTTCTCCAGCGTTCTGCATCAAGCTTGCGTGATGCATTGCGTGACGACCTCCAGGTATTGTAAACTGCAATTTCATCGGTTAGTATTAAAATGTAATTGATTAAAGCGCACACAAAAAAAAAAAAAAGCTTTCCACACAAACATTGAACCCCATGAAAAATACCTGAAGAAGCGCAAAAGCTGCACAAGTTTTGAGTGTATCACAATGGTTTCGCAACATTGTAACAAATCTTCCAATTTCGGAACCACTGCATCTCAAGTGGCCAGCTTCTGGGATTCGAGCTTTCTCTGACACTTGTGCTAACATAGATGGAGCAAATGATAAAGGACCAGCTGAAAAGATTGGGTGTTCCATGAAAGTTGTAATAAACGCTCCAATGTGTTTACGAGCCATCATTCTAGCACCATTTAAGGTAACACTTTTAGATGCACTTTCCGATGAAGCCCCTATCATCGCGTATTCATCCATCCTGTATAATTGATAGATAAGATCAAAGTCAGATTTAGTATAATAGAGAAATATGCCAAATATCTTTAATGCGATATGATTAATTAAGCTTTAAGTACCTTCCATCAAACATGTATGCCAATGCTAATGCTGCCATGAAACGAGCCATTTTGGAAACAGAAGACGAACAGAGGTGAACAAGTGATATAACTCCCCCTTCCTCAACAATCCGCAGAGCGTTACCAGGATTAAAAGCAAGATTCCACAGAGCTCCTGCAGCAGTTTCATGTACATCCTGGAAAAGGTAAAAGCTGGATCAGATTAACCATAAAGAGTAGGACATGGAACTTATAAGGAAACAAATTACCTCAGCTTCGGATCTTGCAAGAGCAATCAGAGGCGGTATACCACCATCATGACCAATTGCAATGCTGATAGAAAAATATCATGAAAAAAAAACATTGAAGGATTGTCATTAAGGTTATACGTAAATCGCTTTTGCATTGATGAAGCTAGAAAGCTGCATCAATATATGCACGCATACAAGCTGCATCCATATATGCACACATACAAGCATACAATAACAAATGAATAAATAAATTCAAAGGGTTGTACCTGTTTGCTTCTGAGACAGATAGTCCCCAAAGAGCACCAGCTGCTCTCTCTTGCAGACCTGTGGATGCATTTGAACAGGACTTCGCAAGTGCCACCTATTATATGATCAGAAACAAATGATAAGTTGCCCGAAGGTGAAGCTGAAACACACAAATGAAATAAAGAAAAATAAAACAGATAGAAAAGGAAACATAATACCAAAGCTTCAACACCACCAAATGCAGCAATGGATTCTCGATTCTTGTCATCGAATGACAAATTCCAAAGAGCACCAGCAGCTTCCTGTTTAACACCTTCATGAGGCGATTGCGTAAGCTGAACAAGAGCCTCTAATGCACCTGCCTCTTGTCCAACAGCAGCATTATTATTGTTGCTATCACCATGAGCAGCCAGATTAGCCAAAGCACGAGCCGCCTGAAAATGGTCAATTTTTCACAAACTCAGTTCACTAGCATCCGTCACTCAAAATACCACAAGCATTCAATAAAAAAAATAATGAGGTGCATTCGAAAACAAGGACGAACCTGTTCTTGTGCTCCTTCATACTTGCAATTCCGAGCTAGCATCACCAAGGCATGAACACCTCCTGCTCTTGCAACTTCCGTGCTGCATTTATCGTCTGCTGCTAAGTTTGCTAATGCCCCAGCAGCACGTTCCTAATCACACAAAAAGGGTAGATTTCTTCTTTTAGAAAGAACCAAAAATAAATAAATAATAACACTAACATAGTAACTAGCACCACGAAATAAAATTACCAAATCTAGTAAATCTTTGTATTTCGTGACCGAGATACCTTGTCTCTACAACTTTTCTATAATTGTAGATCTAAAAGGACAAACTAAAGGTTTATTTTATAAATCCCTGAGTGAACAAGTAGTAGTTTTTATAATCAATTTTTTCATATGACAATTGCAATAATACGTAGCCAGAAGTGATAATTTTGGATATTTCCAAGTCAAAAGTGCAAGGTTTTAAAGGTGGCAAGCGTGTACCAGAACTCCATCACAGCCATTTGGCCATCTAAAGATAAGATCGACTAACGCATTCACTCCTCCAGCTTGAGCAATCGCGTTCTAATAGAAAATAAACAAGAAACAACAATGTTAGTTGAAAGAGCAAAAGGTTCAAGTGGGTTTAATTCTTTACAAGAGGACCTTACCTTATGCTCCTCTCCAACAGAGAGATTCCATAGCCCACCAGCAGCTTCTTCAGCCACAAGTCTATTCATAGACTTTGCCAAACCAGCAAGAACACTGATCCCTCCTTCTTCAGCAACAGCCTTTGCAACTTTAGCATTTACTGACAAGTTTGCAATAGCCTTTGCAGCTTCTGATTGAAGACCTTCTCGCCAAGATTTAGCAAGCTCTAGAAGAAGTCGGATCCCTCCATCTCGCATAACTGCTTCGGCTCTTCCACAGTCTATACTAGCATTCTCATCATCAACAACGATGAAAGTCGCAAGTCCTGTGGCTGCTCTCTCTTGGACATCCTCTTGTGCGCTTTGCATTAAACTGAGAAGCAACGTAGCTCCCTGATTCAGCCAGAAATCGTTAATTCCTTGTGAATTGCTCTCTGCAATTCGTAGAAGTGTATGAGAAATGATCCACTCAATCCAAAGCATTATTTCGTCGATGCTTTTATCCTTTCTTATCAAATCTCTCCAGTAAGAAAATATATTCTTTGGTTTCTTTGAGTTATCGGCAAATATAGAAGCCAGCTCATCAAAAGTATCAGTAAACATAGCAAGCAAGACCTTTCCTTTGAATTTATTGGAGCTGAAACTTTTATCCTCTTCGAGAAAAGGGCAGTTTAAAGCACACAAAACTTTCAAGCTCTGCGATGATTTCAACAACCGTGAAACTGCAATATGGTCAATGGTGGTTCTGGAGACATCCAAACCGGTTAATTTTGGTAGCTTCTCCCAATTATCTAATGCAACTTTCCACTTTATGTTTGATGTCCCGGCAACAGAGAGGTAGCGAACAGATACAACTTTTCCCAGTGCTTCTTCGTTGATGTTCAGGCAATCTAAGAATCCAAGATCACTGAGCTGTGGGCAATGTTTGGCCAAAGATTCAATAGCCTCAGAACTAACATCTCTCATGCCAGAAACCCGAAGCTTTTTCAGTTTTGGACAGCAAAAGGCTATAACTCTTATAGCATCACTAGTGATCTTCTCACAGAAGTCTGGTCCAAGTTGGAGGCTCTCAAGAGCTTCATGGCGTGCCGCAATTATAGACAATGTAGCATCTGTAATCTTCCTACAATAGTCGCCGCTAATTTCAAGCAGATTCCTTGCTTTGAGATGAATTATGGCATCAGCAGAGTCAACGCCACGAAACCTAATCTTCTGAAGATCAGCACACCTAGTTGCAAGAGAAGCTGCCATTGAAAGATCAAACTTGTGGGCACGAAGATCCAATGAATTCCACAAACAAGAAGAAGCACCAAGGCTTCTCCATGTACTACAAGTCGATGCTAAGCTAGCTCTATCGCGATAATTCAATCGAGTAAACAGATGAAGCACTGTATCATAAGGCAAACTAGTCCAATCCGCATACTCTTGAACCTTAGGGGCTAAATCCTCATCGCCAATCACAGGATAACTTGGTGAATCAACCTTGTTCTTTCCTTTTTCCTCCACTCTCTGCCGCACCCTACGACTCATATCTTGATCAGATGTATAAATTATACACTCTAATGAGCAATCCCTCTTGCAGCTACCAAAATTAAACCACTTTGCTTATAAAGGGCATAAATAATGATACAATAGCACAGATCCTACTCCGCATAGATAATCCAAACCTGTAGAACATGAAGAAACATAAGATCAAAGAAGTCCCCAATTTGGAAAATTTAGGTACCCAATGGCACCAAAACTAAAATCCAAAGAGAAACCAAATTCAACAAAACGGACAGAACTGAGAATGAGAAGAAGAATGCTCGCCGGTTGCTGACAAGAAAAACCCTCGAATAGACAGACTTAAAAGAAACAAATCTCTGGCCTTACTATTCGAATTCAATTCAGACAAGCTCCATTGGAAATAAAAAGTGAATTAGTGATGATGGGCAGGAGCGAGCCCAGAGAAACTGTTGTTTTAACACACACACACACACACACAAAAGAGGAAGAGGGCAGAAACCAAAACAACCTTAAAGTAATCACCTTTTGGAGGAAAAAAGAGAGCGGAACTTTCTCTTCCCTTATTCCGAGAGAGAGACAGAGAAAGAAGGAAGAATTTGAGGAATAGGGGAACGATGAAGGTGAAGAGAGAAAGAAAAAGAGAGAGAGAAAGAGACGAGAAGGGCGGTGTTGGAACCACAGCTCATATAGGCATATTGTAATTGTAAGAGAGCTCTTCAATCACCTCCTTTGCACGGTACATTATATATTACCAATTACCACTCCTCTTTTCATCTTCTTTTTTTTTTTTTTTTTTAAAAAAAAGGTTATTTAAAAATTTTCCATAATATTACCATTTCTTTTGATATCTTTTTGATAAATTGTTTTTTCTATTTACCAGTGTTCTAGAATAATGTTGTTTAACGATGAATTAGTATCTAAAATAATATCACGATGATTTAACTTTGATTAAAATGTTATTGGAGTTTTCGCGCGTAATATGTATATTATATTAAAAAATATTTAAATTTTGAGTTGAAAAATATAACTAATTGTTAACGAATTTAACGGTTTTTGGCATATTTTCATCGAATTGTAAAAAAATAAAGTATCACAACTTTCTTTCTTTCTTTTCTTAATTAGTTAAATTATTTTTTATCATTTTTTCAAATGTATATACTTATTAATCTTTTTGGTAAATCACTAGATATATAACTAATATAAGTTTATTTCATAATTAATTAATAGGTTTTCTGATATATGGTAACTAATTTTAGACTAATTCATTTTTTAAGTACTAATAACGCATATCAGACATAAACACATGGTGACATGTGTCTTATGCTTTTATAGTAAAGATTATTTTATAGTTAATTAATGGCTTTTATGATATTTCTTAAATAATTTAAGAGTAATTTGCTTTTAGTAGAAACAGCAAATATCATAAACCATGAAATGACATGTGTTTTACGCCAAAGGGGGATGTTTTTCTTTAATAGATATTAGGATTTGATTCAAAATTTAAACTCGTACCAAAACCGCAATTGTACCAAATCATTTAAATTTTAAAGTCCCACAACTTTCTTTTTTCTCTCTCGTTACTTAAAGAGTCAAATAAATTAAAAATCGAAAAAGTTGAAACAATGTTTTTAAGTCTTCATTGACATATCGAAGACCAAAATAAGAACCGAGTTCAACAGTCGTTTAGAGTAAGATTAGCATATTTTAGGTAAAAGCCAAATAGAAGAGAAAAGGGCACATTAACTATCGCTATTAATAATAATAAACAGCCTTTTTTCTTTTTTTTTTTGTAGCCAGAACTTTATGTTAGAGGGCACAAAATTAAAAGTCTTCAATCTTCGATATCACAACTATTTTGGCTCCATGTGTTTAAATTTCGTCAATCACATTAGCAAAACTTTTTTAGATATGCAACAAAGAGCTTAAAAGTGAACAAAAATGTCCAATCACATTCTTCATCTAATGTTTGCAGTTTCTGGAGATAAAAATTATAATAAAACTCTGCTATATAAACTTCAGTAGAGATCAGAAAAATGATGTGAAGCTACAACAACCATGACAGCTTTTCTTCAGCGCTTTCTATCGGCCCGCCATTTGTATACCGATTTACCATTTGGATTGAGTATCTCGTCTTCACGCAGCTTACGTTTGCGACCCTTTTTCTGTCCATTGAAAGCGCTTACTCAGAGATGCTCTAGTTGCATTAAACTTTATCAAGAAACTGTTATTTGTTTAGAGACTGATGATATTACCTGTAATTCCTTCTGCATTGACATATCCATGTATAACTTCTCTAAATCTTTAGCCCTGCTCTTCCGTGCCTCGAGGTCTCTATAGGACCTATCCATTTTCCTGTTTCAAGATAATAGAAAATGATGACTATTGCTTGTCCGTATCATACCCTTGAAAACATCTAATGCATTTCAGATACATACTTTTTAATATCTTTCGGAATCTCTATCGCAGAGATATCACTTTTGCTTCTACTTTGTAACTCCAGTTCTCTAGCCTCCTCTCTGATAAAGAAGCGCCAGAGTTACAGATCATAGGACAACACAAATAATGTGGTACAGCTAATATCTTTTGAATCTTAAGGTAAGGAGGATCAAATTTTCCAGTGTCCATATGAACATTCACATTGAAAGAGAAAAGTAAGAAAGCTGCACCAAGTAAAGAAAGGACTAAAATGTTGGGATTAACCTGTCTTCTACATAGTAAACATGTCTACGGCTTGACTGACCCTCAGTACATTGCAGTGATGCAGTAAGCTTGTCAATTTTCTACAAAAGATAAGAAGGAACAAAGAGAAAAATGGATAAATATGATTGCAACCAGAAAGCTCTTGGGCTGTGAATGAGGAAAGACAACTTACGTTTTTCTCACTCTGCCATTTTTGGAACACATATCCTATATCTTGGGTCTTCATTATCATGAGCTCTTCCGCAGAGTATTTATTTACCTCATCCCTGAAAACAATAACTTTGTCAAAATTTACAGACCAAGAAGAAAAAGAGAAACCACGAGAGTATCAAAAGAAATAGTAAAAATCAAGAAGAAAAAAACGTAGAATTTGGATATGCTTACTTTGGTCTATGATATCCACCAACTGTTTTACTATTGATCATCTTAAAGTTGAATTCATCTGGATTCTTGAATGCCGCCTTCTGCCTAAGTATCTACAGTAAAATAAGAATTAAAACGGCGTAAAAGGGAAGCTGAACTCTGCAACGTGCTAGCTAAGAATGCCTCCAATGGTTTTGACTTTCTTTAGCTAACTCACAGATATCAATCAATCAATCAATCCCTTAAGCCAACAAATGTCTACTTGAAAGACTCCATAAACATAATCTGCTAAAGCCCTGAGGTCTCTCAACAGCAGAACCATATAGCAGAGATACAATTGTGAAGAAAGAGTGTAAGGTACCTTTAGAGTTTCCTGCTTTTTGTGATAAGCTTTAGCTCGGATAACATAATCCTTATGCTTCTCGAGGAGGCCAAACCTCTTCCTCGCTTGCCTGATGATACGTATAAAAATCCAAACTTTAAGAAGAGAAATTGGCAAATAAACGAAGAAAGAAGAAAGGACAAGAAGAGCAATAACAGCTTACGGTTGAGATCGCTCCTTATGAGCAGGCCGTGGAACAGCATTACGCAGCGACGACATGTTTGATGGCTCTTAACGCTACAAAATACAGTCACGAAACTGTAGGATTAAGAGAGCTTAAACATCATCTTAAACGTCTAAAGCTGCTCGAGTTCATCAACTTAATGAATTGAAACTAAAACCTAATCAGAAGTCTGAATCTGATTCAACAGTGCAACATCCTGAAGTCTAGACCTAACTATGAACTGAAGCTGAATTAAGAAAAAGAGGAAAAGGGAATAAGCCAAAGTATCTCACGTGAAATACAGGGGAACCCTAGAAATTAGATGACGTCTAAGTAGAAGAAATCGCCGGGAACACAACCGATGACCTGAAACTCGATTTCTGGAGAGGTGTAGAGAAGTCGGCGAGACCGAGCGTTTAGGGTTTTTTGTGGATATTACAGGAAACTGAAACCGAACCCTCTGGCTAAGCCTAAAGCTTTAATTTTAATGGAGACGTCGTGAAAATTACTCATTTACCCTTTCATTCAATCGATTTGGTTGCTTTTACTTGCAAATTATAGTTTTCCACAACTGATGATGTTTTTTTTTCTTTTTCGAACTTAAAATAATGATGTTTTTTCTTTCTTTTTTTTAATAAAATTTGTTGCATTAAAATAGAAGAGTTATTACAAGTTTACAACCCGTTAAAAGAGTTACTACAAACGTATAATAATTATGTTTAACGGGTCTTTAGATCAAGTTTCTGTAATTAACTGTCCAAATGTGAGGAGCATTGAGCATCTACCGTTCCAAATTTCAATGTATCTTTGTACAATTTATTATTTGTTTGGGGTGATTCCTAAAGAGTGCCAAAAGTTGGGGTAGAAAATATAAAACAAGGAAATAAAGAAGGAAAAAAAGATAAAAAGTTGGGGATAGATTTGCTTTACCTTGACGAACACACAGATTTGGAAACGAAAGAGAGAGACAGAATAAAACATAAAGCTCCAAACGCTTAGAACGTGATCAACCAAGTATCAAAAGTAAACTATGATTATTATGACAAAGGTCGAAACTTTACATGATCATTTACCTCTCTATGTAATTTTCCATGAAACCCAAAAGATTAATGCCTAAGCAAAGAATATTCGGTTTGCAGTTTTCATCTGCCGTGCATTTTTAGAGTTTCTGAGTAAATGAGGAATGCAGATTCATTGAAGCTTATTGATGACCATCATTTGGATGTCAACTGCATGTGACGTCCGAGTAGAACCCTATTATTGTCCTCCTCTCACAATTCTGGATACTAAGCAACTCCACATCGAAAACTTCAAATTGCTTTGAGCTGAAGAAGGTCGAAGGTCCCACCTGGTTGAAGCCAAATGATCAAGAAAGCAACATAGTTTTGTCAAAAAATACTGTATGATTAACCAAGATGAAGACATTTTCTACACAGTACAAGACTAATCTAGCTACATCGGTTTACATGTGTCCCTAAACGAGCTTCGAATTCCTAAACGAGTAGCCTCAAGCTAGTAATTCCATTTCAAAACATTGTTGATAGAGGTGATGATATATTCAATTGAATGGCTCAGCAAAAGTTTACCACTAGTCAAATTAACAGTTCAGAAAAATGTAAACTTGTAAAGGATCAAGTAAGAACTAACCGGAGGTCCCAATTCTGGAGGGATGATAATCCTTCTTCGCCCACCGGGCTTCATGTCACGAATTCCCATTTCAAATCCTGCATCACCATTATCCGCATAAAACAATCTTGAATCTAATTTCTTCCAAAGAAGATTCTTCATTAACATCATACTATTAAAGGGAAAGTTAACGTCTTATTTACTTGCCTGGAACAAGTGCATTGGTTCCCATCCGGATTCTAGCAGGAGAGCCTTGTATGTAAGTACTATCTATCCGCCTTCCGGACTCATTGTAGCCAATGTAGTGAAAAGTCACCTATCATAATAATACCATAAAACTCAATGATGTCTTCAAGTCTATTCAAATTAAGAGCATACCAATTCCATAAATGATCTAACTTCAGATAAGTTTAACTAATCTAACTTAGAGAAAGTAGTACCTGCTGGCCATCTTTTGGGGAATCACCTTGACCAACATCGAAATCCCGATATATGAGGCCTGAATCAGCCTTGATGTAATTATCTGAAGCTACAACCTTAACCTCAAAACCTGCACTATATAAGCAAAAACATAAACACAAACAAAAGGATAATAAGTTCCCATATTCATTCAGTAAGAATCAAAACTCAAAAACAAGAAACAGTGTAATAAAAGCTTAAACCTTCTCTAACAAAGTTAGGAAACTCGTCAGGAGCATTGTTCTCTCTCTGTATCCTCTTGTTCTGTTCTAGTAACCGTCTCTCATCATAAGGGCTCTTAGATTTAGTCTTCGCAGATGAAGATAACGCCGAAAACAACAAACACGGCGAAGTAACCAATACATAAACAACACTTCTCCGACTCAAGCTGCAATTAAAAAAAAAAAACCTCGCTTTATCTCCAGAATCAAACCAAAAAGGAAGAAAATAAATCTCTCAAGTTTTCAAATTTACCTTTGGTCTTTTGGTTCTTCACTCAGTGAACAACATACCGAGCGTTTGCTCCGAGATAACGACAGTTTTGTTTCACCTACAAGATTTTACAAGTTTAATCCTATTTTTTCCCCAAGTAGCCAGCTTACTAAATCGAAAGATCAATGAAAGTTTTGAGAGAGAGAAAGAGAGAGAAGAACTCACATAGAACTGTAAGTCTTGGATAGAGAGGAGTTGATAAAATCATCACCATAGCTTCTCCCTCCGGCGATGCCTGCAAAATCCAATTTTATCCTAAGTTCTTCTGCGTTAAATTTCATGGATAATTATGTTTTGCCCCTTCTATTTTCAGTTTATTATAATTTGGCCCCGGAATTTCCCTTTTAAAACCAATTCCTCCACGTATTGATAAATTTGACTTCCAACATTTTTAGTAAGGTAAAATTTCATTTTATTCAACAATATAAACTTCAAACAAAGAGAGTGACAACTCAAGATTCTCATCAACAATGCCGATTGATAAAAATTACAATAATAATACAAGTAATGAAGCAATAAATGGTGGTGAGTGTCATCTGAATTGGCTGTTTCTGATTATACCAGTACCTCCTCCTCCTCGAGGTTGTTCACCGGATATCAGTTTCTGCAACCTGATTTGTTCCCGGAATTTGGCTATGAACTCGCCAGCTTTTCTATCAACCTCATTATGGTCATGGCTTGCATTGCTTTGGCTATCCCAAGCAGCTTCTTCTTCCTCCTCTAGAGTTTCTTGAGGTTGCTGCTCGGCCTCGGTCTCTTCCATAGCAACCTCTTCTGGCTCAGATTTAGCACGAGTTTCTGAACTCTTCTCCTGGTGCAGTACAATTGATAGTTCTTCTTGTCCTTGTCTTCTCGATTTCGTTCTTCCTCGGCTTTCTACTTTAGCTTCTGTCCGGTCATCAGATGAATCTCCATCTGTCTTTAAACTTTTCCCATGACGATCAGATCTTATGGTCCTCACGGACTTTCCTCTTGATGATACATTAGTAGAAGCTCTCCAAGAACGTGGTTCAAGTCTCGGACTGTTTGATTTCACTTCCTTATCATAACCAGGAAGGTCCTTTTTTCTGGACTTATCGTAATCCACAGTGTCCTCCTCTAAATTTCTTGAGACATCTTTCTCCGGCAAATTGTCACGTGCCCCTCGTGAAGAATGCATTGCACGCCTTGAAGCTTTAGCATTTGTTGGTTGGAACAGTGCATCCAGAGCAGGAAAAGATTCACTGAATTTCTCATCTTTTGCAGAGTCTTCTGCTGTTAGCTCCAAAGAGTCATGACTCCGTCCCTTCTTGACCCTCAGATTCTTAAGGTCGGCCTCCAATCCTTTCTCCATATTGTCTTCAAGCAAATGGCCATCATTCTTTTGCTGAAGATCCCGTCTTCTAGTTGTGGTACCATCAGCACCACCAATGGGAGATGAGATGGACTCAGGAGGATAGGATCTGCGAGACTTGTTCCCTCTCCGAGAATTTTCAGCAGTCAAATTAAGTGATTTAGATCCCCTTTCCTTCTTACTGAAGAATTCTGTTCTTCTGTCTCTGACTTTGCTCTCCTCCAATTCATCTTCAAAGCCCTTTCTTACATCCTCCTCTAACAAGGAACCGTCACTGTAATGCCGAGAATGTGAGGCACGCCTGTGAGTATCATCAGTTACTAATTCTGGCAACCGCCTGGGAGTATCATCGGTCACTAATTCTGGCGGTGGTGGAGATGGAGACAGTGACGGTGATGGGGGCAAGGATGGCGAACTAGACCGTGATGAACCCTGAAGACTATTTTCCTTGACCAACTCTTCCACGTTCGAGTTTAGTGACTCCTGAGAAACAGAACGAGAAGGCGAGAATCTGTTCTGAGTATGGGATGCAAAACTAGTTAGCGATGAAGAAGAAGCACTAGACCGAGAAGATGTCGATTTAAGAGTCGCAAACTGGGTTTCATCAACAGATTGTGGATGAAAATTAGAAGGATAGTTGTCTCCCATTCCCATCATTTCAGGTCTAAAATGCCATGGAACAGGTGAAGTCGGAGCAGCCATGAACTCATCAAAATTTTCATCAGGCAATAATGACTCAGGTTCCTCATTAACAGCTCCATCACAGTTATCAGCAAAAGAAGTCTGTTCAGGAGCAGCACTATCTCTCAAAGCTGACCTTAAACTCCTAATCGGCAAGCCTAATGGCTGATGCACAACGTGGCCATCAAGACCATAAGCTGGTCGAGCAACCACAACCTTAGATTTGCCCTGAAAATACTGCGAACTCCAAGCTCGGACTTCATTGGTTTTACCATACTCAGACGATTCTTCCAATTCGTTTTCAACAACAAGAGACTCAGATTTCCCAACCAGAGAAGCTCGAGCACTGACATTAGTCGAACGACTCTCACTCCTCACATCATCAACAAACTCACAAGAATTCTCATCAAACTCTTCGTCAAAAACGGAAGAAACCTGGAAGATTCTAGATACGTAAGACAAGGAAGACTCATCTACACGGCTCATCCTTAAATCAACAGCGGATTCAACATTCCTACGGCTAAACAAACCATAAGCAACAGCAATGCCGACGAAAAGGAGGTGAATGAGTTCCCAGAACTTGGTGAGCACAGTCTCACCAACGAAATCTGGAGCTTGAGAAGGGAACAACGGCAAGGCGAGGAGAAAGAGAGCGAATAGAACAGACTTACAGAAGAATCCTCCTCCGGTGGATTTAGAACGAGGCTGAGTGGTAGAAGGCGGTAGTACGACATTAGGCGGAGAGCGACGCTTGGTGTAGGGATTGGGAGACGCCATTGTCGAATTTGAGATCTCGAGTGTGGAATTGTATAATTAGGGATTTGAGTGGATTCGTTGGTTGGGTGTATGTGAAGGAAGGAAGAAGACTTCGAAGCGACGTAAAAGACAGATCTTTAACATTAATAAAAGCAGAGAGAGAGAGAGAGAGAGAGAGAGAGAGAGAGAGAATGGAAACTATCTGTATCTGCAGACAGACACACACTCACCATAAAGCAAAAGACGAAGCCGCTCGTCACAATTACCGTTGCCGAGATTTACGGAATTGACCTTGGCTCTATCTGCTCCAGGGTCATACGACGACGTATCTCCAGACCTGTTCTATACGTCGTCGTATCATTTGCTCTTCTTTAAACGTCGACGTTTTTTAGGGTTTTTAGTGGTTTTAGAAAAAATGTTACTCAAGTTTGGTTAGAAGGCCAAATTTTTCGATCTACTGACTCGATCCTTATCTTCTTCATTGATTCTACGATTCGAAATCGAAGCTCTAACTTCAGAGACTTCAATCCAAAGTAAACTTCTGAGATGCTTCAGCTAATGGTTTGTCCACTAGCCACATGAGGCACTAATCCTCCTCCACAACCACTCCCTATTTTGCAATCGCTTCGACATAAGAATCATTGCATCGATATTTCATTTTTCCCCCAAAATTTGAAGTAACGGTTTCATCAATATCCCAGTCCCGTTTAACTTTCTGGCTCAAATTCTGTTTATTGGTTCAATTATCTGTTTTTAAGTAACTATTGGGATTTTTCATCAAACACTACTATAGCATGAACTATTATCTCGTGCTTTTATTTTGAAGTCTCTTTATCAAAAATAAAAGTGTGTTTTGCTTAGCATGGTCACAAATTGAACCAAAATATAAATAAGTGATTTTACCTTATATTTGTTCATTTGTATTAATAAATTGATCATTCAAAATTTGTTTCCAATTCGATTTGGTTGAAACTAATTTGGTTGTGATTAAGTTATGATTCAGTTTGATTGGTATGGTGTGTATCGAACCAGTCAGGGCTTATATAAAAATTGGTTCACACATTTTTTGATTTAACTGTCCACCCACCTAAAGCCTATACTCTATAGCCACATGTGGGAGAAGTGGCATGCCTTCAAGGCCCATTTATTAGTTTCTGTATAGTTTTCTTTTCTTTTCCTCCTCTGCCAAAAATTTAAACATCGAGAAATCTTCGTCGTACCTCTCATTTTCTCTTTCTCTGTCGGCTGAGATCTCTTTAAGAGAGAAAAAAAAATATATCGTATCTTCAGTCTTCTGCAAGAGATTCTAATGGTCTGACTTCGCCTATGTGGACCCAAAAATCTCCAAATACAGACCAAATGTTATGTTATGTCACGTACATGTCTCGATATTCGTATTGGCTAACATTTACTTACATATGCAAACAACACACGCTTGCTCCATCAATCACAACGCCCTATATTGCATCTTTACTTTATACTTCTAACTAATTAGGGATATCTAATAATCATCTTTACAAAATCCCTTTCTTAACTGCCAAGGAACAACCCAATTAAACAATTAAAAATTAAAACTTTAATTAATGACACTCGCTAATAATAAGTTATTTACAACAATCATTTTTTGGTTCCATGGCCTTAAAATTGAACTCTGGCTTTGGTGAAAAAACCACAAGTACTGTACGTTCCCCTGCAAAACCATATTATGTATGCTCAACTATTCCAATTTTCAGCAAATATAAAAACAACTATAAAGAATAATAAAAAAGTCTTATCTTTCCCCAAACTAATAATCATTAGACAATAATATTAGTAGATTTTTCCATTTTCCATAAATGCAGCTATAAAAAGAAACTGAATAAAACAAAGGAAAGAAGAGCATGGACCAACTCTTGAAAAAGAAACTTCCAAGATCGTTTAACATTATAATAAAAAAAACAAATCACCAAACCTATTAATCTTTAGACTAATTAAAGTCGTCTACTATTAAAAAATAAAAATAAAGAGACATTTTCTCTAATGAGAACCAGCAGCAGGTCGTTGCCGGAGAGGAATGGCAGCCCACGGACTCATTGGCCCCATCGGAGACGATGACGTCATCACAGGAGGAGCCACCGATGAGGATGATGATGACGTAACAGCGACTCTCTCGCAAGAAGGGCACATTGTTAGCGTAGTGGGAGGTTTCATGTGCATGTATAAATGTGGCGAAAGCTTTAAAGCCCTTAGCTCACTCACTTCCTTTTGTAATCTTCGATTCTCCTCCGTTAGATTCTCGCAACATCTCTTAAGATATTCACAGTCTACTTCCGTTTGCTTCAGCTTCGTCCTATACACACACACAAACACACATTAGACCACAACCCAAAGTAAATAACCAAACGCCTAAACCCAAAATCCGAACCGGAAAGGAAGCAAACCTGAATAACAATTATTCCCAAACCGGTTTCACACTAGAGATTATCAGTCTTGAATCGGAAACTGAAAACTCTAACCAAAACTTGAGCCAAAACCGACCGGTTTCACATTGGTGGTTTCTATTCTTAAACCGGAAAAAAAACTGAAAAACTCGAACAAAACCTCCTCATTAAGACAAGAAACCCATTAGGATCCTTCAGGATAATCTTTATGGGTCATAAAATAGACCATTATGCATATCACCATCATAGCAATAACTACCGTTTTTGTTTTTGTCTTCTAGACTAGATGAATTTACGAAAGTAACCATAAGATAAAATTTCTACCTTGCCCTTCGGTTTTGGAACCACACTTCCACTTGCCTCGTCCTCAGATTCAATTGCTTAGCCAACGCCATCTTTTGCTTCTGCATTCGACGCCCCAAAAAAAGTCAATGGACAACAAATAAGAAAATCAACTTTTTGAAACAAATTACGGAAATGCCACTGACCGGATTGAGTGTGCTATGTTCTTTAAAAGTTTCTTCGAGAACCAAAGCTTGTTCTTTAGACAAACGGAGTTTCTTCCTCGAACCGTCGTCTCCGTTACCGCTACCGTCTTCGTCGTCGCTACCACCGCCGAGCGAGCAAGAAGCTCTCTCCGCCTCGTTATCCTCTACTCTTCGTCCTCCGGCTGCAGCTGCCGCAGCCACTAGCTCCCGCTCGCTCTTCTTCCCGCTCATCACGCTTGACACGGTGCTGTTCGGAGACGATACTCCGGCGCCGTCATCATCCACGTCAACCACCACCGTCGATGGAGCTCTGTTCACGTCGATTCCCCGGAGAAACGATCTCATGTCGGAGTTTCTCTCTGCAGACGTTACGTTAACAGAATCTCGATTATTACATTATCACACGAAAGGATTTAAATCACATAAATACCAAGAAATTATATATGTATATATATATATAATGAGATAAAATGTAAGAACAATAAGATCGGATCTAAAACAAAAGAAACATAAACATATCATCTTATATATTGAATATATATTGACTAAGACAGTAAACTTGGATTTCGAACAGGATATGTACGATTGATTCATATGAATAGTAAGAAATCATTTTAAAGAAGGTCACAAATATTTACTGCTACATCAGGGGAAATCTGGATTGATTAGAGAAGGTACCTGAAGATTGAAACATGTTAATCCAACTGTTCTGAATCTTTTGAGGATGGCTATAATTGCTCTGCTGCATATGCATGTGTGAAGAAGATGAATAAGAAGCCAAAGGCATTGGATTTAACCTCGAAGACGTCTCCATTTGGTTAAAACCTAAACTCAAGCTCAGACTTAGCCCCAATCCATCATCTCTTTCCCCCATTTTTTTCAACCCCAAAAAAAGAAAGAAGAAAAAATATTCTTTCTGGGTACTCAAGTTTTTTTCTTGCGAGAAAATGAATAAATGACTTCTCTTTGTTCTCTCTCTCTTTCTTAAAGATGTTGTGCCACTGCCTCTACACTTGTGCAGCAGTACAGTTTCAAAGATATGGCTTATATTTATATGCAAAAGAGTTTTTTTCAGACAAGGAGATATGGGGTTGTGGGGATGCTTAGGGTTTCAATGATGACTTGTGTCAGAGAGACCTCTGTTACCTCAATGATGATATATACTGCATAAAAACCTGCTTCCTTCTCTCTCTCTCTCTCTCTCTCTCTTTCTCTCTTTCGTTCAACTTAACCATGGTTAAAATTAAAACCAGGAGTTATTACTTTCACCTCACAGCCCTTTTCAACCATGGTTAATTAATAATTAAAGAAAAACAAGTCCAAGTCTCTTGTTCTTTCTCTATCTCATTTTCCGCTTTGTATATTGTAAGTTGTAACTATTCATAATCATAAAAGAACCTGTGAGCGTTTTTTTAAATATTATTAGATTCTTCTATGTGTATAATAAACTCACCCAAATCCATTCATGTGAGGTTTTACTAAATATGGAGAAAAATATTTCTTTATCTTTACAAAAATAGAAAAGCTGAGTTTTCTACTTTAGAAGATAAGATTAGTTGACAGTATAATTGAGTAAGAAAAATAAAGAGATTGACTGTATTTTACCCGAGTTTCAAAGTTAGGAAAAAATGTAAAAGAAGCTCTTTTTCAAAAACCCACAAGCTTAATTGGCATTTTGTAATGTGGCTTTCATTGCGAAAGCGGCTTTCTCGCTCGTTGACCGTTGACCGATGAGAGGTATTAAAAAGCTGCGACCAGACGGTAGAATCCACGCGCTCGTGAGGATGTATATATAATAATATCATAATAATTAATAAATCATCATCATCATCATCATATCATGCCATATTGTTATCATCATATCACTACTTCTCTCTCTGACCATCGGGGTCCTACGTATCTCAAATATAACTCCTTTTTATTTATTTTTTTATTTTTTTTTAATTTCAGAATTTATATTTTATAAATAAAACGATTACGTTAATAAAAAAAAAAAAATTATCTAAAGCAACGTCAACATTTCGGGTTGAACAAATCTAGATAAAAATAATATACCTCGGAACTACAATTTACTGCTTTGCTTTAATTTGTATATCAAATCATAGAATAGTTATTTTATTTCCCATTTTAACATATACTCCTTCGATTTTAATTTATTTACAGTTTAAAAACAAATATTTTATTACAAAATAAGTGTTATTCTTAATTTTATATGCAAAAATTGACTTATTTTTTATTAGTTAAATTAGTTGTAATTTAATAATATTTTTATGTAATATTTATAAATTAAATGAGATTTTGTAATTTTTTAATTAGTATGAAATATTCTTAAACTACAAATTGAAACAAAGGAAGTATGGGATAAACTATTATTTATATCCTTAAACAAATCTCACTCACTTCACTCACAAATTCACCATCACTCGTAAATTAACATAAGTATACTATATATTGTTATCAGTTAGTAAGAAAAACATCCCTTTAGTTAGCCTTATAGTGAATATGTTTTCACCTTGCAAAAAATAAAGTCGTGGTTTATTTCCAAAATTAGCATTCTATTATCAATTATGACAACACATTTCTTTTTTTTAAGCAATTCAGCTAAAATTACGGTTTGCTTAGTCCTTTTAAACCATTCTATTACCTATTCACAAACATTCGTTATCAATGAAAATATTATTTTTCTTTAATGGTTTTTTCATTATTATGTGATTAATGATGTTGAATAATGGTAAGCGTTAATGTATACGCGCGAGTGGGCGAGTGTGAGGAGGGGGGGAATAAGGCGGTGGGTTCAAAATGGGTATGGAATCAGGAGGGGGGAGGGGGCAGAGATACGGTGTCGTATTGATAGGTTACACAGAGCCTAAAAGCCCTAAACACTGCATGGATTTGAGTTGTCTGCGAATCCAACATGCATTCCCATTCCATGCCTCCTCCTTCATTTATTGTTCCTTTTTCCCAATGTTTTTTTCGAAAATTAATTTTTGAGTTATAATACCAAAAGATAATTAAGTTGTCATTAATTTCATCTGTCAGTCAAACATAAATCAAAACGCACGACAAGTGTTGTTGGTAGATTTTATGGCTAGTGTAGTTTCTAAGAGCATAAATTAAATTATTTAAATAATGACTCCATATGTTATTGTTATTGCATCATTACTTCTGCCTTCAGTCTCTTCAAGACTTTCAGCAGTTACACAGACAAGACAGGTCAGCTGCTTTATTAATTTAATTTTAAACGTAACTTCGTTAGTTACTTAGTACTCGTGTTTAATTATACCACCCCACTATATGTTTGTTTTTACATTTACACAGGAAACAATCTAACATAAACCCTTCTTTCTCTGTACCAAAAAATAATAATAATAAACCCTTCTTTCTTATTTATTTCCTCCATTAATAATAACATAGTTGCTTAGATCACTTCCATTGATAAATTATGGAAAAGTTGGATATTTTTAAAAAATATTAATAAAATAAGTTTTGAGACACTCATTTTATTTAATGGTGTTTTTCTATAGATACCAATATCTCATTTTTAAAATATTTTTATTAAATTAATAATATAATTAATTATAAAAAATATTAAAGACATCCATATTGGATATCACCAATATAGATGCTCTTAGATTCTCAGAAAACACACAAAAGCATTCGTGAAATAGAAAGACAAAACTATACTATACTTTTTTATGATTAACGTATTTATGCAACGCCAAAAACACAAAGCCGAAGCTTATTTGCCTTTTTATATAAAATATAAAAAAATTAATAACAACTGTACAACTTCTTTCCTTTGTTTCGTTATTTAATTTATGTATACAAATTACTTGAATCACTTAACCAAAATCTACGCATTACTTACCGTAGTTTCGGTATTTTTAGTTGACAAATTGTATTGTTTATTTAAATTAAAAGTGATTATTGAAAATTTTCTATATATGTGGTTTTGGAGTGAGCCAAGAAAAAATAATACAAAGAGAAGCATAGTAACTATATATGTGCTTTTGTTCATACGCAGTTTAGGAACAAAAGCGCGGATAAAACTATTCATACGTACGTCAGGCTGTAAACCGTAATAGTTTAAGTTTCTAAATACGCAGATTATCGTGGTTCCGAAATTGAACGGTCCAGATCTCGAGAAATTTTTATTTAAGCATGTGACTTCCATCCATTACATTATAACCTCTCTTGGTTTTACAGAAGAGATGAGAAAAGGACCTTTCACTAGTGTCTCCTGACTCCTGCTTTATATAATTATAATTTTGAAAACTTTTAAAATAAAGAAAAAGAAAGAGAGAGATTCTATCTCATCATAAACTAATAAAAAAGGGCTGCTTAATAACAAGAAAAGTATCCTTTTTAGTGTTTTTTTTTCTTTTGTTTGCACATACATGCATTTCTTTAGTTCATCTTATCATTTTATATGTTAATTAATAAAAGAGAGAAAATCAAAATAGCATGTTACCTTGCAATTTATTAGATCAAAATCTTAAACTTCCTTAATGGTATATCTATACTCCTTTATTTTTGTGGAAGTACAAACATACTTTAAATATGAACTGAAATGTGGATATTTTTAAGAAAATAGATTCTCGGTAATCATAGAAATAGTTGTAATTATGTTCCCAGATTGCTTTAAACATTTTTAATAATCAATCAAACTGTTCTAAAAAAACATCAGTGATTTTCAAATCATATTAACAAATCCTAGAACATGGGTGTGGCTTGATTTAAGCATCTATAAAAGTATTTCTTTTGACATAAATTTCAATTCGCGTCCAAATGACTTAATTTTGCTCTAAAAAGTACAAAAAGTTAAACTTTTTTTGTTTCCTTTAAAAGAAATTTAAAGTCTTTATATTTGTTGAATTTGGCTACTACTAGCCATAAAGATTTGTAGCGATGAGGTAGTGAGACATCGATAAATATAGTACGATATATGACATTAGGAGAAATATGAGGAAGCTATGGTTTTTTAGTTTTCTCAAAGTAAACCTGGTCAAAGATAAACTTACATATATTTTACTGAATTTTAAGTTTTTTTTCTTTTGCAGCAATCAAATTCTTCTTAATTCTTGTAGACCTACGTCCGATATTCCGTTCGTATACGTATATTTTATTTTCACGTGAGAAAGAGTAGTGTTGATATCCTCGACAGATATAAAAAGCTGGATTCATTTCTTTATTAACACGTACAATTACTAGTGGAGGAGAGATCATGTTTGACAATAAATTAAACAAGCATGGGTGATAATAGATATTTTCAGACATCACATACGTAATAGCACCGCCTATTAATTAATGAGGCGATACGAATGAATATATTTGTTTACAATGACACGTAATAATTAAAAAAAATAAGATTTTGGACCTGTCAATTGAAAGAAGTATCCAGAATACAGCAGCATTGGACTATATGAGTTGATAAAAGAGATTTTAATAGTAGCTAGGTCCATCTTGGACTTCTTTGATACACTTAAACATAAAGAAAACTTTGAATAGATCGATTTCCTAGATGTATATCCACATTTGTACAATGACATCATGACCTACCGATCTAATAAAAATGGTTATTCTAATGTTATAAAACAGATGTTTGTGGATATACATGGAAGACTTTCTATTATGAAAGTTTGTGTGGTTTTAAAAAATATATTATAAATAAAATGAATCGAATATAGGAATCTGTCACTGGGATAAAAAGCGAGTGAGCATGACAGGGAAGGGAAGATCTAAGAACAAGAAGAGGTGGAGTGGGAGGCCATGGGAGGGAAAGAAGAAATAGAGGTCACTACGTTCACGTGCATGAGCATGTGAGATTTTGTCGACATGGCAACACACGGTCCCAGTGACCACACTCGTGCGGTGTAACATTGTTCCTCCACGACCAGACATCCCACTTCTCAACAATCATTTGAATACATTTCCCACGCGCTCAATCCGTCAGCGTGTACACCACCACGCCTTATTATAGTAAAAATTGTAGTGTTGTTTGAAGTTTTAATGTGGTACAAAAGGATAGCTATGTACTATGTCCAAATGATATCAAGATCTGCACATGTGATGTGACTTTATAATTTGTAATTAATTAGTAGTACTAGTCGATATTCAATGGGAAGTAATATTTAATCATATGTATATGTGAAAATGTGCATTTCAATTGATAATATATGGTGATAGTTTTGTCATTTGTGATAATCATTATGTTGGATAAGACCATAAACAATATCATATTCTCTCATCATTGTAAATTCTATACGCCAACTGCATAATTTTTCTTAAAACTAAATTAGTGTAGTCTTTCTAACTCCTAACCATTAAAAATGTAATTTACATCCCTAATATATTTGACCGGAATTTGTCATAAGTGTGGGTTGTATTTAAATCAATGCATTTAATATCTTTCAAATATAACATGTTATTTTTGTATATAGAGTTCCAAATAGTAACATGCAAAACATCTATGTGAGAAATGTAGTATAGTTTTAATAGTATATATATATATATATATATTTTTTACTGTTAAAACTACACTACACCATGCGGTTCTATTAAGACCGAAAACTATACCATATATCCCGCTTCTTTTGACATTTCAAAATTGATTGACGTCAGTTTTTAAAAATAAGATAAGAGAAACTAAGAGAGATAGGTGTGGAAAGTTTAGTCATATCATCATAACGTTGGTAAAAGAAACAAATAGCATAGGGATCCAATGTCAACCGACCAACAAACCACCTATCATGTTTACTCAATAATGGGGTCGTTAGATTAATTTACAGAGCATCGTTTTAAAATAATTAGCTTATCATTTTATTACTTACGTCGATAAATAGTAGAGTATTAACCTAATATCAGATATTATGACATGATATTAATCTATGGTCCCACGTGCGTGCCCAACCATGTGCTAAGAGCCTAAGAGCAATTTCATTCCTTATATATTCAGAAGAAATATCTAAATAATAAAATATTATTATTTTAATATATTTTAAATAAATAATTAATTTTTAGTTCTAAAGTCAGAATTAAATTATTAAAACAATAAAATATGGCATGAAAGTTTCTAAAATTGTTTTTAAGGAGTTCTTCTTTAAAAACCAATCCTCAATTCTCTTTCTTATTCTTCTATTATTTTAAGACAAAATATCTAATTTAAATATTAAAAATAGAGGTGGTTTAAACTAGTTTTAGGCGTTCGCTTCTTCGGTTCGGTTCGAATCAGTTTTTTAGATTTTTGGTTAATTCGGAAAAAGAAATTTACTACCCATTCGGTATTTGTATATTTCGGTTCAGTTCGGTTCGGTTTCGATTATTTTCAGTTCGGTTCCGAATATTTTGAAAATAAAAATTGTTAAATTAAATAAAATTTGGTTAAATTTTGACAAATAACTAAAAACTTTAGGATATTTTGGTTATTTTAAGTATTGTGTTTATCTTGGTCTAAAATGAACTAATATTTTCAAGTTTATAATTGTAATTTTGGGTAATTAGGTTATATAAGTTTAAATATAATTAATATTATGGACATATAATTATATTTCGGGTATTTTGGATATCCATTCGATTTTTGGTTCGGTTCGTTTCGGTTTTGGTTTTTTGGATATAAAAATTTAGACTCCGTTCGGATATTTTTTCGGTTTCGGTTCGGTTTTATTTCTATTTTTTTAGATCGATTCGATTCAATTTTTTAGTTTTGGTTATTTTGTCCAGGCCTAGTCTAAACTCTTTTATATTTTTCTTTGGTTTTCATATCCTCAATTTAAACTTACACCACCATGACTATCTTCTAGCTATTATAGCCTATAGGAAACAAAACGATCAAAAAATTATTAATTTTTGGCATTTCTTTTTTGTTACTGTATAGTTCGTTTTATATCAAAATCCTGCATTTAAAATTGTTTTTCTCTATTATCAATCTCATATAAATTGAACCATAAGGACAGCCCCAACTTTGGATGTGTGGAGGAGGTGTTGGTACACATGATCCGATATTAGATCGAACTTTAGGATTCATTCTCTCATAACGCAAGTTTTTGGCTCTGATACCATTATCTAATATATGAGGACTATGGTCGATCGTATTGACTAAGCCGTGTTGACAGACGAGGGTCATAAGTTTCCAGGTAAAGGGAGCAAATTAGGTAACTCTCAGAACTCTGGGCTCAACCCACTGGTAAGAAACCTATCTCCTCACGAATGTCGTATTGGCCGTCGTATTGACAAACCATAATACTCAAGTAAAGAACATAGAACAAAATCGCCAACTTACGAATGAAAGAAAGAAATCAGAACTTATGAAAATATTAAGAAGTCTGAAAAACGAAAAACGGTTTAGAGAGAGAAACTTAGAGAGAGATTTTTATGAAAATTATTTGATCTCTGTCGTACCATCACTTCGAGAATGAAAGTTCACGTCAGATGTTTGGACTGATGTCTGAGTTGCTTGATGTAATTTCTCATAGCTCGTAACCCATGATTCCGGTAATCGACGCAATAGTTCTTCACGAGAAACTTGCGAGGCTGATGTCACTTCTAGATGAGGGTAGGACAAGATCAAGAGCGTGATCTTGGATTTGATAGACGATCTGATGATGTAGGGTTGCGACTACACTCTTTTCTTGCATAGGTGCTCCAACGAGTTGCAATTGAACTTTGAGTGTCTTCAGTAGATTGGAATCTTGTAGGAAAACATTAAAGTTTGGAAACAGTGTTATAAATACTGTTCCTGCGTTTAATGTTGTCTGTACCGTCCTGATGCAAGCATGTTGTTATGATTTTAGTCTTGAATCGACTAAAGCTATACGTGCTACAACTAGTAAACCTTTTCGAGCGTGTAAGGTTAAACCAATTCGTACAACCCCAAAGTGCAGATGAGTAAAGCCATGTTGTTGCCATAGTCTTGTTAAATGTTTGGGTATGTTGAGCGAAATGAACGGTTCTTCCTCCGTGGCTGGAATTTGGCATGATAAGAATTTGCTGGATTGGACATACTCCATGACTCTCTTGCTAGAGGAGGGGCGAAGATTAATTATCAATGTTTGAGTGGGACCTACATAGAGATAATACATTATATTATATACTCTTAGATTTTCTAAGAGCTTGGTTCGACATACATAAACTAACCAATACATTTAATAACTATAATTGGTCTATATGTATTTAACATTATGATTCCATGAAGTGAATATAATCTTGAAAACAATAATGAAACTTACGCATGACTTAAAGATTGTCGTCTTTTAGGAAAGTCGTCCGCTTATTGATTGTTGATCGATGGAAAAACTTAGTTTTAAAGATTTTTATCTTAAACTTTATTAGTTGTTGCACCTTTTTCCTTGTAATGATATTATTTTTACTACATAGATAACACACACACCTAAACCTAAATCGTGGAAATGTTTGAAACAAAAATTCATTTTGTGCTAAGAGATTATAAGATGTATTTTATTGTAGATAAGTGACTAATCTATGTAAGCTTCTATGGTAAAAGTCATAAAATATAGGAATAATCGTCCTCTAACGCACTTTTTATAACTCTATTTTCACGTTGAAACACTTTCTGGATATTGGACACTTTTCATATGTATATTGGCCATACTATCTTCTAACTAAAACCCTATTCACAAAAATACCATCTAACTACAACTTTTTCTCTCGTTACCAACCTCACCTCCTTCTTCTCCATCCTCTTCATCTCTCTCTCATCTTCCCACATCATTCATTTTTGAGATTCAATTTTATTCTCAATCTCTAGAATAACGAATTGTGTTACGGATCTCTAACTTTGTAATTTTGATTTTTATGTATTTGTTTGTTCATTTTTTAGTTCATGCGTTATGAATAAATTTCTTTCAATTCTTCAATTTTATGAGTTCGTTGATATGAAACTCTTTAATTCTGCCCAAACTTCGTTCAATTCTTCAATTTTATGAGTTTAGTTCATCTTCCCACATTATTCATTTTTGAGACTCTAATTTCTTCTCAATCGCTAGAATCCAGATTTGTGTTACTGATCTCTATCCTTGTAGACTGTGTTACACTCGTCAAAAGTTACAGAGAGAAGAGAAGAAATGAGAAACACCGGTTATGGCTTTAGTTTCTTCCTCATACAAAGTTGGAAGCCAAGAAGATAACTCTGCCGAAACACTGTATAAAACCTAATCTACTCCTAGTAAAGATCATGTACGGCTTCGTCTTTGCTTTTCATACCTCACCGTTATCGTCTTCCGCTGTGTCCATTTCCGGTGTTAAAAATAATTATCGTCGTCGGGGTCTATTTCTGGTATTTTTTATATTCTCTCGAATTCAATTGATTTCACTCTCACGACGTAGTTTCACTCTCGATTCAGTTGATTTATATGTGTTTGAGTTCGTGGTTTATGCGGAGTCTGGATTGTTGTGTTGATTGGCCTGAATTAGTCGATTATGTTTTAGAGTTGTGTTCGATTGTTGTGTGCATATGGGGAAGTTTTTAAATTGATCATAATTGGGAATAGGTTTTAATAATTTGACGTGTTTAAAAACACTTAATATTCTATTGCCATGTGACGTGTGTGTCCTTAAAGGCAAAATCTGAATTGAATATTTGGGTACTGCAATTTTGCAGTTGCTGATTTGTTGCTATGAAGAAACCGGAGTGGTGTAGCCACTTTGCTAGTCTCTTCTACTGGATTTTGGCTCATATCCGAGAAAGTTGGATATAATCTCTTCTTATGGGCCAAGTTTGGTACTTTACTCCACCGGTAATCTCTGCTCTTTTTTTTTGCTGCATTTTGTTACGAAAAAGATGAAACCTCTATGGGACATTACAAGATTATGTTGATAGTAGTGACTACATTATTTTCTCTTTGTTAAATTGTTGTTTCACCATTTTGAAAGATAATTTTTGGAGAATAAAAAGCGTAAGAACACTGGAACTATGCTGTGAAAAACCGAGTCATCTCTATATTTATTCTTCTTTGTTTACGATTGATGATTCTTATGGAGCTGGTTATATTTGGAGAAGTTAGAGCCTTGCACCTCATCCACATGATCGCATCCATAACACTGCATCCACATGATCGCATAACTCCTTTTGGCCATAACACCTCCTCCATAGGATAACATCCATATTACTGCATCCACATGATCGCATAACTCCTTTTGGCCATAACACCTCATCCACATGATCACATCCATAGCACTACATCCACATGATCACATAGCTCCATTTTGCCATAGCACCTCATCCACATTATCACATCCATACCTTCTCATCCACAAGATCACATCATAGCACCATATTATCCATAATTATTGTGGATGTGATTTATATAAAACTACTACGTTGTGTGGGAATGAATGTGAATGAATGTCAAGCACAGAGGCATGACACACGATCGGATATGTGAAGGTGAGATTGAGAAAAATAAATCTAAATGTTTTAGGTCGCTGCTTCAAAGCTCCCATCTAAATGTTTATAGGCAAAAGTTCATGTATGGATGGATTTGGTGAGATGGATTTTGTATGATGGATAATCATGTATTGATGAAATCTTATGGATGTCGTGGTTTTCTCATTGTTCCAAATAATTGTGTTTCTGAATCCTAAAGTGTGTCCAAATTATTGTGTTTTTGAATCGTGGATTCGATTTACCATCACAACCTTTTTTGTTCATATGGCAGCAAACAAATGTTCAACCAAAAATGGATGGTATGCGTAATATAATGTCTATTTTGAATATAAGCATATGAATATAATCACATGTTCTGCATTTACATGACCAATCAAAAACATTTTTGTATTATCACATTTACGTGACCAGGAAAAGATAAGCAAAATCTGAAATCCAAATAACTATAACCATATGATCAGCTTCTCGCGATGCAACTGAGTTGTGGCTTCTTCCAGGCTTGCATGATACTTTTCTTCAATTTAGTAATTTCATGTCCTTCTTGAGCTAATGAGACGAGATGAGCAACAAAATTAGTCATATTCAACAAAATATTTCAAATTAACATGTGAATTAGATACCATTATACTTTTATCGCAGTAATGAACTTCGCCAAACTAAAATCCTTGCCGCTTCGAATCCGCAACTGCTTAAACATCGCTTCCATCGAATCTCATCCACCACATCGTAGCCATCGAATCGCAGCCACCGTATCGCAACCACAACATCGCAGCCACCCAATTGCTCGTACGATGTATCAACTTCTCGTAAAATTGAGGAATCCAATTCATTCATTTATTATTCAAACAAGATTATACCCAAAAATAAAATCAAAAGGAACACAAATGTAATCAAAGAGAAAGACGAATCCGATCTCACCTCCTTCTTCTTTTTCTTCTTAAGAAATGAGAAGCAATCACTCATTCCTGAGATGACGATCTTTACGAGGACACTCGACATGGTTAGTAGCTTTTACTATGGCAACATCTAATTCCTGAAAATTATGTTGTAAAAATTAGAAGAGCAAAACTCGTATCTATAAGAGATTTAGATTCAAGATATAGAAAACAATTTGATCGAAAGGCGCGCATGGCATAATCGCTATTGACTCGGACAAGTCCGACTTTGGTGGTGTCTTTTAGGGCTCCATAAGCTCTTCGCCATGACTGAAGCGTTCTGATTGAAGACTACGCGGAAAACCGTTCAGATCTCTTTCTCTCGAATCTTCTTTTCTTTTTCTTTTCACCCTAACTCAACCATCACACCCTAAAGAGGAACCCTAGATCTGGTTTGTATTTTTCTATGATTACATGAGAACAACAAAACTAAGATCGATTGGGAGCAAAATTCTTTCACATGACGATGATGGTAATGAGACTTTTAGATTTGAGACGAGACAATAAGTACATATGCGTTAAAGATAAAGGAGTTAAAATGCTTTTTTCATCCAAAGTATATTGTACAGCTTTTAACTAATTGGTTTGTTTCTAACCATTAGTTAGAGGGTAAAAAATTATTGATTTTTGTTGTACAGCGAAAAAAATGTGTCATCCTCAGAAAATGTCTAATTTGCATATCTTTTGTAAAAAGTGTGCTGTTGTGTAATACACCCTAAAATATAAGGAAAACTTGAGCTAAATTGCGAAGGGACAGGAGCGAGTGAGAGCCACGTGAGCAAGGTGTGTAAAAGAGCATGGGGTTTAAGCCAAAAAAAAAAGATTTATCAAAAGAGCTAAAAAACAATAAATCTTGTAGTATACTACTATGTCAGAGTAAATCACGTGGGTAGTCACATGACATAACGTCCACGTGTCACAGAAACAAAGGAAAGGAAAAGGACACGTGGTCCTACCTTATCGCGCGTGGCTCGTTGTCCCTCCCTCACCGGACACCCAATTTCTTTCCCAATCATTGATGCGATGCGTTGCTCTTTTTGGGAATTACGTTTTACCCTTGGGCCATCATCCACTCATGAGCTTATCAAAGCCTCAATCATTCATTCTTATGATGGCTTTGTTGTGTGTTGTGTTTACATATTTTTTACAGCTGTACTCCGCCGCGTGACCCTCACGTGACCTCGCTTCTCTCTACCCGCTTTTATAAGAAAGTTCCTCCTTTGGGTTTGAGTAAACTGGACTAGTAAACATAAGATATAAAAAAGCTTTGTTACACTTTTTTTTTTTGTTCAAGAAAACTTGTTACACTCGTCAGCCCATTTCATCAAATCAAATCTTGTTTGATTAAAGATAAGTGCCTAACTAATGTCGACGAATTTTCTTTGGGCCTTTGCCAGCCCATTTTTATAATATAAATAGGTTTTCTTGCAAAAAAAAAAATACTCTCTAAATATTATTTATTTAAAGTTTATCCTTAACTTCCAAAAAATGCAAATTAACTCCACAAATTATACTTTAATCTGCAATATAACTCTCGGTCACTACTTTCAATTTTTCTAAATTATAATAAATAATATATCAAATCGAAGTATTCGCGATGAAAAGTTTAGATCTATTCTTAAAATTTAAAAACGCTAATGAATATAATCGTACAAGCTTTTCAAAAATACGCATAAGAGTTATATTGCACTTTAAATTCGACTTCGTAGGTTTGATTTGCAGTTTCTGCAAGTTGAGAGTAAACATGCAAAAATTGTTATTTGGAGGGTTATTTTTTTCTGCAAAAATTCAAATATAAAAATGATAAAATTTACTAAAAATCACTTTTAAACCATATTTTTAGAGAAATTCCTCAAAATACCACACTTCCAAGTTTTTTCCAAAAATACCACTTAAAGTTTTGTCTTCCAAAAATACCACAAACACAAAAATTGTTTTTCAAAGGTGTAGAATTTAAATTTTTGGATTTGAATTAACTATTTTAAATTTAGGGTATAATTTTTATGGGGTAAAGTTTAGTATTTAGGGTTAAGGTTTAGTTTTGAAAGTTGAAAATTTAGTTTTAGTTTTGTGTTATTTTTTTAAAATATATATTTTAGTGGTATTTTTTGGAAATAAAACTAATACTAGTATTTTTGAGAAACAACTCATTTTAGTGGTATTTATGAGAATTACCTTTTTAGTTAATTTACGGTAAGAAATAAATTTAAACACATCACTGTCAAGTTGTCTAACGGATCTAAAGATTGTTAATACAACTTCCTAAGTTAAGCTTTATTGTCTAAGTTAATATTATTACCGACTCATATATTTTAGGAAATCAGTTCAAAGCTCCCAAATATTATTAGAATCTTCCAAAAGTGGTTGGTCGTTTCAAGAAGCAGCTGAGAAGTAGATCGCTTCAAAAAGCATGAAAATTGAAAGCGATTATTAATGATTTTCCTTTTAACTAAAATCCACTTAGAAAACGAGGGAAGCTCACAAGGTGTGATACGTCTCGAGACATATGGCCTTAATATGTAAGCGATGCTGCTGCATTTAACATTTTATCAAGCACTACAGGTGATTTACTGAGTTTAACAGAAAAAAGAAGAAGATGAAATGTTAAATTAGAAGTGAAATTGATAAACTAGAGAAAGAAAGAAACGAACACAAGTAGTATTGTCAACACCTTGTGAGATTCTGCTCTGGTCCATACGGTTATCTTCTGCTGATAGGCTTGTCCAAAGCCATATGAGAACATTGTAATCACTCTAGTGTGGACAGAGATACAATAAAAGATTTAACAATTTCAGCCTCTCGGGACATTTCTGCTTTTTTTCGAGGCAAAAAAAAAAGCAAATCCATAGCCAAATTTAACGGTGAAGCAATCTCGACTGAACCGGTACATTTCTCCCTGTTACATATTTTCATCCTGGTCCGGTTCAAGTTCTTATCAAATTCGAACTATGAATGGCAAAAGAGTAATTTCCTGTAAGTTCCTAGGTCCTCCGGTCATTTCTGTTAACGTATAGACCGGCACGGGAAGAGAAAGACACACACCGGTGGAGAAAACCCTAATCCCCCAAATTCGACCATGTTCATGGTTAGATTGAAATTCGCATCGATCTTTCACAATTTTAGTACGGCGGCGGCGAAACATAGAAGAGTGCCGTCGAAGTACAAGTCTCTAGCCATCGGAAAAGCCCAGCAAGCCATTACAGATTATCTCCACACCACCAGGTCTCTCTCCTACAGTCACGCCGAACACATTGCCTTAAATGCCTCGGTTTCGATTCGAAATCTTATCCTGAAGCTTGATTTCTCTGTTCCTACCTTCTCCAAGTCGCTTCGGAAGCATCTCAGTTACCACCCTATTAACGAATTCGAGTTTTTCTTCGAGAGCATTGGTATCGATTACAGCGAGGTTGGCGAGTATTTGCCTGATAAGAAATTCTTCTTCTCTGAGGATCGGAGTGTGTTGGATGCAGCTTGTACGTTATCTAAATTCGGGTTTCCTTGGAACAAGCTGGGTAAGTTGTATAAAGAGGAAAGGTTGGTTTTTGTGCAGAGCCCTGGAGAGATTGAATCCAGGCTGCTTAAGTTTAAAGATATGGGATTCACTACAGTCGCGGTGATTGGTATTTGTTTAGCGATTCCTCGTACTCTGTGTGGAGGTGGAGAATTGGGTTCGGAGATACGTTGTTTGTTTGTTAAGCTTAAGAGACTTTTTGATGAATTTGATTCACAGCTTCATTTTGAAGAAAATGTGGATTCTTGGCACGGAATTAGTAGGAAAATTAGGGCCTTTTACGATTTGGGTTGTGAGAATGAAGAGATGTGGGAGTTGATGGGTAGAAATAAATCACTTTTGGTGGAATATTCTGAAGAAGCTCTGATGAACAAGGTGGAATATTTTTGTAGGTTTGGTGTTAGGAAAGAAGATGTTGCGCTTTTGATTCTTCGAAATCCCGATATTATGAATTTTGATCTAGAGAAACCGGTGATCTCAGTTACAGGAATGCTTAAGCATTTTGGATTGAGCCTGGATGAAGTGGATGTTGTTGCTCAGAGGTACCCGTATGTTTTGGGTAGAAACAAACTGAAGAATCTGCCTCATGTGCTTAGAGCACTAGATCTACATGAAAGGATCTTTGATAGATTGCAGAATGGAAACCATCATTTACTCGCTAGCTATTCGTTGATGGATCCCGATGAAGATTTAGACAGAGAATACCAAGGAGGCTTGGAGGAGCTTCAAAACTTAAGAACCAAAACACACAATATTCAAAAGTTGGATTTCCTTCATGAAATAGGGTTTGGCGAAAACGGCATGACCATGGAGGTACTACAGCATGTCCATGGTACGGCTGTAGAACTACAGGACCGATTCCAAATCTTACGAAACAATGGCATAATTTTCTCAAAAATATGCATGTTGATAAGATCAGCACCAAAGATCTTGAACCAGAAACCGCACAGCATACAAGATAAGCTAAAGTTCCTCTGTGGCGAAATGGGAGATTCGTTGGACTACCTAGAGGTTTTCCCGGCTTATCTATGTTTTGACCTGGAGAACAGAATCAATCCAAGGTTCAGATTCCATAAGTGGCTTGTGGAGAAAGGGTTGAGCGAGAAAAGCTATTCAATCGCAAGCATTGTAGCTACGAGCGAAAAGGCCTTCATAGCTCGTCTATATGGGATTCATCCAGCAATCCCGAAACATTGGTTCGAATGCTTCTCCAACAGAAAAAACAGATACACAGTAGAATCCTAACAGAAAAAAAGACTCTTTGGATCTTGCAGCAGTTCAGAGCAATGTGCCCTTCAGGTTTGTCAGATTTCTGGACCTGAACACAAAGAGAACCTTATTGCCTCAACTTAAAAACGTTACAAAATCTCCAAATGGTAACAACTGCGTGTAGAGATTGCAGATGAGACGTTTGTTTGTTTGTGGGATGTAGAAATGATGGGCACTTGGGATAATTTGTGGTTACCGAGTAAATATGGGAATAACTTATCTGTACCACTCGGTGGATTCCGTTTTTGGGCTCTTCGGAGATTATGAAAGTGAGAGATTTACATACACCTTTTTTGTATTTACTTCTTTTTTATCAGGCAACTAACTAATTGCAATTGGTTAGTTTGGGGATCCCGGTCAACCTGCACGTGTCGGTGAGTAGTAGTAATGACTTAATTGCAATTGCAACACGTGGGACCAAATCGTACACGTGCCAGTGAAAATTATCGAGCTTCTTTGTTACACGTCCGGATGGATAGTTTGGCTACATTTCAGCTTTAGAGTCTTGTAAAGCAAGCAAGCAAACCGGGGTGCGTGCAAGTCACGTGCGTCTTACGTTTGGAGCCCTTTTGCTCACTGTGGCAGCGTCTGTAAATCCGACGATATATGGAGGTTAAAATAGTCATTCACAATGTTTCTATCTCTTTTTGGTTAACACTTTGGTTTGGGGTTTCAGCAGTAACATAACTGCCGCTCGCTCTCTCTCTCTCTCTCTCTCTCTCTCTAACATTGGCTCTGTGTTGATTTTTTTTGAATTCGATTTCTTTCTTTCTCCTCCGTCAAGTAGGGTTTTCTACTCTCTCCGATCGAATTGAATTATAGATGTTCCGTCAATCCATGGCGTTTCCTCCGCCGATCCATAGTTCAGATGCGCCGCCGCCGCCACAGCAGCAGTCATCTCCGCAGCCGCCGTCGGTGGTGACCGTGAGTGAAACCTCTAGACGGCAGCAACAGATTGCAGCAGCTTCTTCTTCGCCGGTGAAATCTCATCCGCTTCATAACTTCCCGTTGTCTGATCTCAGATGGGCTATGAATCACGCCAATACGCATCGGCTCCGCAAAGCATCGAGTAGATCTCCGCTTCGTGAAGCCAATCCTGGGAAAGGGAATTTGGTGACGGAGGAGGTGAACGAAGCTTCCGGTTCATCGTCTTTTGAATTGAGACCGGAGAAGAAGAAGGTCGATTCCGCCGCAGATCGATCCGGGACCAAGTCAACGACGCCGGACGGTAGATCGAAGATCTTTATCCGGATCCGTACGAAGAACAACGAAGATTCAGCTGATGTCACCACCACTGCCGTCTCGACTGATATCCCTCCCGCCGTCCAAGTAGCTGATGATTCAGCTGGTCCGACGATCGATGCTGATGGTGAACGGATCTCCGATGGTGGTGGCCAAGAAGCAGATGAGTTTGGTCCGAAGACTTGGAATCTGAGGCCGAGGAGACCACCGCCGACGAAGAAGCGTTCAATTGGACACGGGGGTGGGATATTGAAGAGCTGTAACGGTTCTTTGCCGGAGAACAAACCTCTTGGAACGGTTCGAACCGAATCAATTCGATCCAGGAACGGTGTAGATGCTAAGATGGCGACGACGGAGAGAAAGGAGAAGAAACCGAGGTTATCGATTTCGCTCTCAAAGTTGGAGATAGATGAAGATATCTACGCGTTGACTGGATCAAAACCTAGCAGAAGACCAAAGAAGAGAGCCAAGAACGTGCAGAAGCAGCTCGATGTAAGATTTCACATTTTCTCATGAATCTCCCCTTTCCCACTCAACATAACCTAACAATTTTTGGCTTGTGTTGTATATGATTGTTTTTTTTCAGGTTCTTTTCCCAGGTTTGTGGATGGGCAACGTTTCTTCAGACGCTTACAAGGTCTCAGAACATGCTTGAAAGGTATAAGATTTTGAATGAATCCGAGATTGAATTCTTCTTCCTGTCATTTTTTTAAATCCATGTATATTTGTTCTGTTTGTTGTATAAGTGGGAAAAATGTACTCTTTTCTGAATCGTGTAGGATTGATTGAGGTTGATGTGAAGTTATTGAATTGGCTTCAACGGAAACACGATAGGGGTGTCGAACAAGTCTTCTCCACAGATTGAGGTATAAAAGGGAGTGATTCAATGTTGTTTGTCATCTTGAGTTAGACTTTCTCCTCGGTGATCTTGTGTACCTTATTGGCTTTTTGCAGTACAACGTTATTGTAAATTCATGAGTGCAAATTTGCATGAGAAATTGATTTCCGTGAAGATTTTTAGATTTCCTTTACTTGGACGATGTGTGATGGATGTAGTTAGTATTTGGTGTCTTAGATTCAGATAGTTGGGATATATGAATTGATATGATATCAATCCTTAAGGTTAAAGTTCCTATTTTCAGTGTTAATGATTTGCGTCTAAACGTTCTATTTTAAAATCCTGATTTGGTCGAGAGTGAGGGTTATTAAAGTATGATGGTCTGAACTCTGAAGTTGCTATGATTTCGAGGTCTAGCCTTAAGATAAATGGAGTCACTTTGTATAAACCTTCACCTTCACCTTCACCTTCTTACTCTCTCTCTCTCTCTGTACTGTGATGATGCAGAACTGCGGATGATTCGTTTCTTGAAGTTTTGGCTTCGATGCTGGACAAGTGAATACTTTCTCGTTGTTTCAAGAGCCGAATTCAACTTCCAACTTCAACTTCAGATTCGCTCCTAACCGGCGGCAGTATAAAATGTGAACCAAACTAGTTCTGATCCTGCCGTCTTATTTGTTGCCACTGATGTGAGTTGTTGATACGGCCTTTATTTTTTATTTTATTTTTCTGTTTATTCACTTGTGGACTCTTTTGTAATAAGATTAGTCGATAGCCTGACCTATTGTAAAGGTGGAAAATAAAATCAGAATTATCAACATAATATTTCTTTCATTACTAACTTCATAATTTAATTCATCTATTTCTCGTTAATAAATTGAGCAAAAGACGGATAAATTGGTCAACTATGTAACAGTAATATCATCTACTGCAGTATTTATATTGTTTCTACAAGTTGTAAATTTACCCCTCTTCGAAGTTCAAAGTTCAAACTCGGATCCAGTAAATAAAGAATATAATCTGGAGTTTAACGGTCAAGTATTATAATCCTGCAATATTTATTTAATACTTTATAGAAGGACCACAGGTTCACAGGCTTGCTTCGTCACTCCATTCATCATCAGTTCATCACCTCCACTGGCTTGGTCCCTTGGTTTATCCAACTCTTGATGCAGTAAAACCAAAAATTTACGGATTAATTACAGCATGTCACATTTATTACAATAGTAGATTTTACATATTTACATGTTATAGAAAGTTAAAAGAGATTTACTAGTTGACCAAAGAGGAAGAAGGAAGACGAGTCTACGTTCTAAAGTAAATAGTAAAGAGTAAATAAACGATAATTTCATTCAATGATTACAAGATATCATTCCAAAATTTCATCTAAATATCTTTAAATTGTCAAAATCTAACAATAAAATAATCCCATTAGCCGTTAGATTGTAGTACTCTGTCCATGCTAATGCTGTAAAGCCATTAGTTAGCCGTTAGACAGCAGTTCAATTGACGTTTTTGTATCTATTATATCGGATCATTCGTAGTGGTTTCTTATCATGTTGAATTATATAGATGTAAACTTCGTAGTACTATCAAGTCAACGAGTCGTGTTTAAAAAGAAACTTAGTAACTTTCTTGTGTAATAAGCTTCCTCGCAATTTCCTACTGTGGAAAAAAATTCCATTGAACTTCCTTAGAAAGTTTATAGTAAACACACAAAAAGAACTCAAATTCTCCTTGCACGTATGTATATGTATAAATACCTCCCATTTCTACTGGCAAAGGCCACACAGAGAAAGAGTGATGGAGTCTGCTAAATCAAACATGTATGGCCACCAAAATGTCATCGTGATGCGTCATGGTGATCGACTCGACCATTTCGAGCCACTCTGGCCTTCAACAGCTGCGAGACCGTGGGATCCACCGCTTGCTCAGGACGGTATGGATCGTGCCTTTAGAACCGGTCAAAGAATCCGATCTCAGATTGGGTTTCCCATTCACCGTGTCTTCGTCTCCCCTTTCCTCCGCTGCATCCAGACCGCTTCTGAAGTCGTATCCGCTCTCTCCGCTGTTGATTTCGATCCCAATGCCATGTCGTCTAAAGACGTCCTTTGCATCGACAATACTAAGCTCAAGGTCAGTCAGACTATCGCTCTATATATTTGTTTTAAACAGACCGGAGTTTGTAGTCTAGTGGTTTACGCTAGTGTTGGTCCGTGTCATAATCTAGATTTAAATTCAGAAGCGTACATACGTTATAAATTACACGTATATTTTGAACTATGGGAGATTTACTGATTTTCTAAGCAAAAACTCTGTCATGTTCTTATAACCATGTTGGTCATTTTGATTGAAGCATTTGAGATGCTTTATGCTTATGCCTTGTCTCGTCTGCTTCAGGTAGCTATTGAGTTTGGACTGTGCGAGGTACTGAACACAATCTTTATTAAGAGTGACGTTGTTCCCAAAGATGGGAAATTTGATTTCAAGATTTCAGATCTTGAAGCTATATTTCCTGAGGGAACAGTGGATTCTAATGTGGATATGGTTTATAAAGAGGTGCTCTATATGATTTTTTTTCGTGTTTTCTTTCTTTATATTTTGTTTTGTGTGACTGACTATATATAAACTTAATTTCTATATTTCTCAATTCCTTGTTGGTTCTGTTTAGTTGCCACAATGGGGAGAATCTGCACAAGGCTTCAAGGATCGATATTTTAATACAGTGAAGGTTCTTGCGGAGAAGTATCCTTCTGAGAACTTGCTCTTAGTCACTCATTGTAAGCAAAATAATTACGGCTTTTTAGTACAAAATCAAAATTGAACATTTTGCTAATCTTTGAGACCGTTTCTTTGTGGGTGGGAAATTGCAGGGGGAGGAGTAAGTGTTACACTTTACAACTACTTCAAAGATGCAACTAAGTACATGGTAGATTATTGTGGTTATGTTGAAATGAGAAGGCAGATTTTGAATAGTGATGGGTTTGGTAAATCTGAGGAATTTGGGGTGGTTACTAGTAATGGAGTATCGTTTAAGGACAACAACGCCCCAATCCATGATCCTGTTGTAAGCCAATCTCCGCTTTATAAGCCGGTTTGTATGTGAATATTTGGCTTCACTTTTTTGATTCAATTAACAATATAAGAATTATGATTCAGTTATTTTGCTCTTCTTCCACAAAAACAAGTAACATAAGCAAAGTGTTGTAATTTGTATTGTAGGATAAGAATTTTCATTCTAGAAAAATTTGTCAGAACATAGTTAAATTACCATTGCTTTAAGCAAGAGAACTGTTGTTCACAGTTTTTGCAAATTTCTGACCAAATTAAGGTCATCTAGTCATGTAATCCTAAACATAAATTAGTATATGATTTGGATACATTATTAGCATTGGAAAAAAACTCCATAAAGGTTTATTATCCCACCACTCTATATATACTTATTATAACAAATGAAATATATATAATTAAGGACCTTAAAATTCTAAAATTTAACTCCTAAACAATTTTCTGATTTATTCTTAGTAATTTTAAAAGAAAAAAACACATGTATTTAAAAAAAAAATTGGACAATACGTAGTCTTCCGCATGTCTGATTCCTGTTGACGAGTTATTATAAAAGATCTCATTACAATCGTCAAAAACAAATGAAAAACAAAATAAAGAGTCAACGGTCTCCTTAATTGCATGTGTTATGCTATTTCTGTCTGTACATACGTGCATCACGCCAGGACGCATCAAGAAACAGAGCAAATGGAGTCTAAATCAAACATCGATGGCCACCAACATGTTTTCATGATGCGCCATGGCGATCGCATTGATAAGTTTGAGCCACAATGGGTCTCCACTGCTGCTCGACCTTGGGACCCGCCGCTCATGCATGACGGCATGGTTCGAGCGTTTCGAACAGGTCAGATGATCTGATCTCAGATCCATTTTCCGATTCATCGTGTCTTTGTCTCCCCTTTCCTACGCTGCATTCAAACCGCTTCCGAAGTTATCGCCGCCCTCTTGGACCCCAACGCAAATTCGCCTGATAACATCGATAAACCTAAGCTCAAGGTCAAATCCTCCGCGTATATTTTCAGATTATTTTTTTTCCATAAATATCCCTTGATTAAGTAGTCTCAGAATCTCAAGAACAGTTTAGTCGTCGTGCATGCTGTCTCAAAGTTGATCTTGAAGCTATGTTTCCTGATGGAATGGTGGATCATAATGTAGATCCGGTTTACGAACAGGTGATCTCTAAGAACCCTTTGTGTTTGTTCTTTAGTTTGAAACACAACTCTTAGTACAAGAATTTGATCTGTTCTGTATACATACAGATGCCACAATGGGAAGAGACTTCGGAAAGCTGCAACAATCGATATGTTAATGTGGTCAAGACTCTTGCTGATAAGTATCCTTCTGAGAATCTGTTGTTAGTCACTCACAGTAAGTAATGTTCTGTTTCTCTTTGTTAAGTTTTTGGGTTTCATGGTCGTGTTAAGTCGTCCATGAATATGCAGGAGAAGGAGTAAGCTTTACATATTCAACCTTCTTTAAAGAGGCAACACACAGGTTAGATTTCTGTGCTTGTGTTGAACTAAGAAGACATGCCTCGAGTGAAGCTGGAGAGTTTGAAGTGATTACAAGTCATGGTCAAGATGGAATCATGTACCCTCCCTCCAACTCCGGTTAATTTTGTCAGTGTCTTCGTATGATCACGACGAACCGGATTAAACCGGACTTAGCCGTCTCTTGACTGATTCAGTCATTTATTTTCAGTTTATGTGGAAACCTTTGATCTGTTTTTACCATGAAATGTGAATGCCTACCAGCATCAGAATTTGTATTCTGTGAGTAATTTAAAATTCAAATAAAAGATATATCCTCGACATTTTTTTATCAATTCTCAATTGTTTAAATTTTTTGATTACGTTCTGGTTTGGCTGTCGATTAACCTCTAATTTTAATTTATTAACAACAATATATATCAACTGGTTGTATAGGTCTCATTCAATTAAGCAGTTTTGCATAAAGGGTTTTTTTGAATTTGTGGTTACTAGTCATGGAGTACCGTTCAAGGACCACGAAGTCCCAAATCCATGATCAGGTTGTGAGGCTATGAGCCAACCTTTGGTTTAGCCGGTTTTGTCCATTACGATAAGGTGTGAGTTTAAGTTAATTATATCATTTGGACACATTAGCTTATATCATTTCGAATAAAAATGATTATATGATATATACTCCTTCCATTTTTTTAATACTTGATGTTTATAGTTTTTGTTTATTTCTAAACTAAAATATCATTTATTATTTACATAAACATCATTCAACCACTCATAAAAGAATTTGCATAATATAAATCATCAAAACCAATAAAAAACTAAGTAATTTTGCATCAAAAGTTGAAAATATCATATAAATTAAAACAAAAAATTTATCGTAAAACATCAAATTTTTTAAAAAAAACTGAAGGAGTATTAATTAACCTTCTGACAAAAAAAATAAAAATGAAAAAATAAATAAATGAGGATAATATAATATATGTTTTATGAGTACAATACTCTTAAAAAACTAAAAAAAATAAAAAACGCCATGTATACGGCAATTACCTCCAACGTACTCTCAAAGGTCACACCACCATCACCAGCAGCAGCAACAATCAGAGCAACAATGGAGTCTACTAAATCTAATCCTGATGGCTACCAAAATATCTTGATGATGCGTCACGGTGATCGCATTGACAAAATCGAACCACTCTGGCTCGATACAGCCGCGAGACCATGGGATCCTCCTCTCGTTCAAGACGGTATGGTTCGAGCGTTTCAGACTGGTCAACGGATTCGATCTCAGATCCAGTTTCCGATTCACCGTGTCTTCGTCTCCCCTTTCATCCGCTGTATCCAGACCGCTTCCGAAGTAATCGCTGCTCTCTCCGCTGTCGATTTCGATCCCAACGCTACCTCTTCTAAAGACGTCGTTTCAATCGATAAGTCTAAGCTCAAGGTCAGATCATCGCTGTAGTCGCGCGCCGTCGATTTTATAGATACTATCTTAGGTCTGAAAACTCTGAAATCTTGTTGTGGTGTTCATCAATCTCTGTTGATATAAGTGTTGAGATAATGTGATTCTCGTTTGCTTCAGGTTTCTATTGAATTTGGCTTGAGTGAGATGCTGAACTCGATTTCTATTAAGCCTGAGATTGCTCCCAAAGATGGGAAATTCGATTTCATGATCTCAGATCTTGAAGCTATGTTTCCTGATGGGATGGTTGATCACAACGTGGATCCGGTTTATAAAGAGGTGACCTTTAATTAGGACCTGTTCTGTTTCTGTATCTTCTAATCTTGGAAGCAATTTGAGTATAAAGCTTTGATTGATTCTTCTTCTAATTATCTCTTGTCGGGTTTGTTCAGATGCCACAATGGGAAGAGACTGTGGAAGGATGCACTGATAGATTTCTTAATTTGATAACGACTCTTGCTGATAAGTATCCTTCAGAGAATTTGCTCTTAGTCACTCACGGTACGCAAAAAAACATTATGTTCTTTAAGTCTTGTGGCTCTTGTTGTATAACATTCTTTACTTTACCAATTTCAATCTCAAATTCTTTCTTGTTTTTGTTTCTTTCTCTAGAAAGAACATCTTCTTCTAAGATTTCAGTGAGGCAAAGAGTCTATGAATAGTCCCTTTTATCAATCAATTTATGTTCAAATGTCTTTGACTTGTAGTAAAGTCTCTTTGTTTGTAAAATGCAGGGGAAGGAGTAAGGACTACATTTGCAACCTTTAAAAACGTAGACGTGTACGACGTAGAGTATTGTGCTTGTGCCGAACTGAGAAGACAGTTCTTGAGTAAAGATGGGTTTACTAAAGCTGGAGACTTTGGGGTGATTACAAGTCTTGGTCAATGTGGAATCAAGTACCATTCCTTGAGCACCACAGACCAAACTCTTGTTTAAGTCTATGTTCCGGATGATCATGGCACTAGAAAACCGGAATCGAACCGGATACTGGATATCTAGAAACTCCTGGTTAACCGGCCATGACCTTCACTACAAATGGGAACGTATACAACAAGAACAATGTCTGTATTCAGACCAAGGAAAAAAGAGGCTGATGAGTCATTCAACCTTTAACTTGTGGATTTGTGGAAACTTTTGAGTTGTTTCATTGAATAAGCCAATAAAACTTTTCACTGAACCAGTAATTTTAGAGTCAAACTAAAGATATCTTCTCAGTCATTTACAATTTTGCTATACGTTAATCAGAATAATCCAGAACCAGAATAATCCAGAACGTTAGACATCTCCATTACATATTTTTAGTGAGTATCTTCATATTAAATTAATAATAAATTTAATATTATATTAATAAGTGTTTTATATTGAGTGTTTTAAAATGCATATAGTGTCTTAGACACCAGATCTCTCCTCCTATTTACTTTTTAATTATTTTTTATATTTTAAGACACTTTTGTCTTTTGTGGGATGAAGGTGGTCTAAGTGTCTTTAGTAATTTTTTTAATATAAATTTAAGATCTTTGAAGAGAGAGAAAAGAAGAGTATTTTGGAAAAGATACTAAAGATCTCTCTTAAAACACTTTCTATCTTATATGTCATTTTACTAATGATTTTAATTCTATTATAATTTATCATTAAAATTTTTAATCTAACTAAAGACACTCTATCTCTATCACTAATGGAGATCCTTAGAGCATCTTTAACGCAGACACTTTAAGAGTGTCTACGTTTTAAAATTAATTAAATAGTATATTTTTAGTAAAATAGTGGAAGAAACGGGTCAGTGCAAAGAACTTCATGAACCGGTTCTTCCGGACACGTGGGAGATTGTGATTTGTTGAATCGTTTTCACTTCTTCTCTCGACGATCTGCTCTCTCATCGCATCGCTTCTCTCTCTCTCTCTCTCTCTCTCTCTCTCTCTCTCTCTCTCTCTCTCGCGAAGCTTCTTCGGTCTGTCTCTCGCGTCGGTTCTTCTAGCTCTCGCGGCGCTTCTTCTCTCTCTCTCTCTTTCTCGCGTCGCTTCTTCTCTATCTCTCTCTCGCGACGCTTCTTCTCTCCTTCTCGATCTTGGTTGCTTCGATCTCTGTTCCGAAATTAGGCTTTTTCTTTTCTAGTTGATGACGACTGTGTTGACGAACTACCTGGGCTCCATCGAAGGGAGGTAACGAGCAGGATGGATCTCGGATCTTTGGTCCATCTCAGATTTATTCGTCCGTGGCCGCTCAGACAATTTCAAAGCGAAGGTAAGATCTCAAAACTGGTTTATCTTCTTTGATTTGATATGAATTAGATTACATGTGAATTCTTTCGAAATTTGTGTTTTGATTTGGATTTTGGGTTGGTTTCGGCCGAATTGAATCGGACTGAGTCACTTTTTTTCGTTTCCTGAGGTTTTCAGTTTGCTTGCGACGCCCGTGTAGGAGATGATTATAGAACCGTTGGTTGATGAACAAAGACAAGTGTAAAACGATGCCGGGTTTAACACAGAGGAATGAGCATTACTCTTCTGGGTTTTGGTCTGAGGACGTCGATGGAGTTAGCTACGATCAGTTGCACAAGGTACTTCTTCTTCTTCCTCTTCCAATTTCTTATAAGTCGTTTTCGAGATTGGATTCTGTGGAGTTTTGACGTTGAATTTAGCCCAGATTGGATCGTTGCCTTCTTTGAGCCTTTTGCTTGATGAGTGTTTTAGGTACTTCTGATTGATTTGCTACATATGTTCTCTTGATTCAATCTAGGAGGAGGTTTTGATAGTGGATCTTAGTTATATTTACTCTGCTCGCAGGACAAATTCCGAATCTGTGTCTAATTCAAAGTTTTGTACTTCTTGTTAACATATTTTTGTTGTTCCCTATTCACTATGCTCTGCTAAATTGTTGGGAAGCTTGTTCCTTGTGTTCTGTTATCCGATGAGGGCATTGCATTTGGTAATGTTTGGGGATCTCTGATCGCTATGTGTCAGCGAAACTTGTCTGAAGAGCATCTTATAGTTGTTGAGCTAAGAAGCGTATATTGCGTGGGTTTGCAAGAAAAGAAAGGATGATGATCAGATGGGACTTGGTAGAATTTGGTGAGCGGAGCTTTGACCTGTTGGCCTCGGGTTCTATGCAAAAGGGCAAGCAAAGTCCTTGAAGGCGGAGCAACACACATTTGCCGGATAATTTGGCCTTTTGCATTTGCTTGTTATGATTGTGTAGTTCTTACTCGCAAAATCTTCTTTGCATGCTGTTTCAATAAAAAAAGAAAAGAGAAGATCCATGTTTGGATTAATGTGTCTAGATTTATTTTAAACATTGGAAATTTGGAATCAAGAATTGCTAATCATCAATTAGGAGGGATGATCTTTACTTGTCCTTGCCTGAAGAAGAGCTCTGCTTGTGGCTGCGTGACGATTGAATTCATCATCTGCACATTCAAGTCCAGAGAACTTTAAAGAAATTTAAAGGGTTTCTTTGTTTTCATATAATGAACACAAAAATAGAAAGAAAATAAACAAATAATTTATAACATTTTAATAGTTGAATTTCTTTTATTTTGAAAACATTTAAAAAAACAAAATTAAATTATTTTTCTATTCTTTAGAACCTCACTCTAGTGTTACCATTAAACACATAATATTTACATAAAATTAAGTGAGTATCAAATAATTTTTTAATCTTAAATTTAATATTAAAAAATTATTTAACACCCTCTGAGGGTGTCAATGCTCTTAGTATGTAATTTCTCAGTCATTTGTTTTAACCATTCGTTCTTATTTTTTTATTGATTTATAACGTATCACTAAAAGACATATATATACAAAATTATCTGACCCCTAAAAAGTCATTTAATAATTACTCCATTTGTTTACAATATTACCATCCTTATTTTTTGCTATTTTTGCAAATAACTTTTAGAATTTGTCTATCTAACAAATGATCTCTGAATATGATTGGTAAACTATATAATAAGGATCCTAAGAAGTCATTAGCGTGGGGTTGTGACCAACTACCCCCTCCATTAAGGAATTGTTCGACTTCTATATAACTAGTTAAAATAAGTTGCAGATTATATGACAGGGAGTTATTAAAGATCCAAATTGTATTAAGTAATGTATTGTATTATCCCATATAATTTATTTGAAGGATCATAGCCTTATTTCGTCACGTCATTCATCACCACCCACCTATATGTGTCTTGCTTCTTCTTCTTTTTTCACCCGATCCTTCTTTCTAAAATAAAAGCCAAAAGAAATATATTATCTAGTAAAGAATGTATGACTAGTCGTTATTACGATGTCGACTATCGACACATATATGTAAATCCCATCGATCGAGACAAAGGATCAAATAAGTAGTTTCCAAGTCATATTGCATACTAATATAAAGTAAAAATAAAGTTTGTAGCCTTATGTAAATTATTTCCTTTTTTTTTGTTTAGTGCGGTGCTACAATTGCATTACAATAATAATAAAAAAAAAGTTCATATATTTTTTATGCAAATCATAGAAAGTAGATAAAAAGTATATAAGTTTCATTGTGTCATAATGTTCTTTTAACATTTCTAATTCTCGAGTACAAAATATCGCAGTTATTAGTATAAAACAATTTATCAACAATTTACCAATTAAGTGGAACGACTTGACTTTACCATACTTTTTTTTATTTTTTATTATAAGTTAGAAATAAATAAATACATAAAAAGAAGATAATCCCAAAAAAAAAAAAAAAGAAGTACCACTTTATGACATTTCCAAGTTCCAACAAAATTAAAAAAAAAATCTCATTTCCATATAAATACTACTATCCCATTACACAGTCGCAAAACGAAGAGAAAGAAGAAACAAACAATGGAGTCTCCCAAATCTAACATTGATGATGGCTACCAAAACGTCTTCGTCATGCGTCACGGTGATCGAATCGACAATTTCGAGCCACTCTGGGTTTCAACCGCCGAGAGACCTTGGGATCCGCCTCTCGTTCAAGATGGTATGATTCGAGCGTTTCGAACCGGTCAAAGGATCCGATCTCAGATCAGGTTTCCGATTCACCGTGTCTTCGTCTCCCCTTTTCTCCGCTGCGTCCAGACAGCTTCCGAAGTCGTCGCAGCTCTCTCCGCCGTCAATGTCGATCCCAACGCTATGTCTTCCAAAGACGTCCCTTCCATTGATAAATCTAAGCTCAAGGTCAGATCATCGCCTTAAATCTTAAACTCAGCTTCACCAAATATTCGCCTTTTGTTGTCGAACTATTTTGCAATTTAGGCAGAAATTTCAATTTTTTTAGTCGAGGAAGTTGAATCGAATTGCGATAGAGTCATCATCGTTCTGTGTTGTGTGTATGATAAAATCAGCTGAGATATTTATTATGTTTGATCCTTCTCAGGTTTCTATTGAGTTTGGTTTGTGTGAGATGCTGAACTCAGTGGCTATAAGGCGTGAGCTTGCTCCTAAAGATGGAAAATTTGATTTCAGTATTTCAGATCTTGAAGCTATGTTTCCTGAGGGGATGGTTGATCATAATGTGGATATGGTTTATAAAGAGGTGTGCTCTACTCTCTAGATGACCTTTTCCAGTTTTGATTTTTTTTTTTCCTTGGTTTCTTTCTTATATGATGATTAAAAACTTGATCCTTGGTTCCTTCTGTTCAGTTGCCTAAATGGGAGGAGTCTGTGGAAGGCTGCAGAGATCGATATGTTAAAGTTGTAAAGGCTCTTGCTGACAAGTATACTTCAGAGAACTTGCTCTTAGTCACCCACGGTAACCAAGTTTCTGACTTTTAGTTCCCCCATCCATTGTTTTTAACTTGTGTGTTTCTTTAAAATATAAACTCTTATGGATCTTGTTGTGTACCCTCCTACTCTAGTTTTTGTCAATTTCAATCCGTCTTAACTCATCAGATGTAAATCAGTTCCCTTCTTTCTAATGACCTATGCCTTGGTCTGTGCTTATTTGGTGAACGAGGAGTCTCTGATGAACTATGCATGTTTCAATAGTGTTACCTTCTAAACCTCTTTGATGAAATTTCAGGGGAAGGAGTTGGAACTACATTTTCGACGTTCTATAAAGATACGACAGTGTACGAAGTAGACTACTGTGCTTATGTTGAATTGAGAAGAGAGGTCTCAAGTAAAGATGGGTCTGTTAAAACTGGGGACTATGAGGTGGTTTTGAGTCATGGTCAAGCTGGAATCAGGTTTAGTCATGATCCTGTCAGCCATGAACCTGTCATAAGCCAATCACCGGTTTAGTCAATTGTTTTCATTGTCCTCTGTTTCTGTACTTTTGATTGTATTTGAACTGCATTTGTATGAATTATGAAACATTGTTTCAAAGTTTTCATTCAATCGAATAAGATCTAATAGTTATGCCCAAAAAACGAACACAACTTCTTTTCACTTAATAACAAGGAGACAATAATTTGTCATTACATAAGAATGTAGTTAGATTGTTGCTTGAAACATCTAGAAACAGTTCATAGTTAATCAAATGCGTCAAATTAGACCTAAACACACAAAGGAAACCATCTACAAACAAGAAAGAACATTCTAAGGACTCCGGATAGGATCAACTTGATCAAACATGTCAGCAGGGAAATCGTCTAAGAAAACATCAGGTTCTTCATCCTTTGAAACATGCCTGCATCTTCTAGGCGCGGGGGAAGGCTCGAAAAACGGCTGAGGAAGAGCGAACAAAGGCTCAGAAGAATCAGCTGGTCCAAGTATATCATAGTAAAAAGGGTCGTCAAGTCTAGCCAAAAGCTCTCTGCTTTCTGGAGAGAAAGGGATAATTGCTTGCTGATTTGCATAGTTCTGAGAGTCAGAGAACTCAGCTAGGACAAGATCAGTCCCAAAAGTGAAAGGCTGATGCTCTAACTTAATACCTAAATCCGGCAATCTCAAGGCTTCATCATCAACTTGATCAGATGAATAAGGAACCATATTTAAAGATGAAGAAGACGCTGTAATCTCTTCCTCAACCAAACCAAAACCCTGAAACGACAAAATCGAAAATTGAAAAACCAAAAAAAAAAAAAAAAAACAGATTTGTTTCCAAAAACTTGTTATCATCATTACCTGAGAGGGATTGAAGGATTGACGGATTGGTTTGACGTTTTTGCCCTTGACTCGATGAGAAGAAGAAGAAGATTTAGGATTGAAACTCGAACTCGATGCATCAGAAGAGTTATGAAGAATCCTAGCGAGTCTCTTTTGTCTGCTACTCCAAAAGTTCTTAACATCGTTATCAGTTCTTCCTGGCAAATACGTAGCGATTCTCGCCCATTTGTTCCCAAACTCAGATTGCAACTCAATCACAGTCCTCTCTTCGTCAGCCGAGAACTTGCATCCACTTCAACCCCAAAAAAAAACCCTAAATTTTAAAGCAAACAAACACCAAAATTGAATTACAGAGCGAGGAAAAAAATGTGTACTTTTTGAGATTGGGACGGAGTTTATTGACCCAACGGAGACGACAAGATTTGCCAGTGCGTTGAAGAAGACCTTTGGATCGAATGGAGCTCCAGTCACGAGGACCGTATCTCTTAACATGGTTGATTAGTACTTCGTCTTCTTCGGCTTTCCATGGCCCTTTCTTTATCTCTTCCTTCTTCGCTTCCATTTTCCTCATCTATGATCTCTCTCTCTCTCTCTCTCTCTCTCTCTCTCGATTATTTCTATTTTTTTTTGTTATTCTTATCTCTGTTCTTCTTCTTCTGTGTGCGGAAGTTTCTTTGGGTTTTGTAGTGACGGTTGGATGCGGTTATCACCCACATTACCATTACCCTCCACTTTCACTACCCCACTCCCCAAGTTTCTCTCTCATATTTCGAATTTGCTAATATTACCAAACTGCCCTCGTGTTTTTTACTTGAGTATTAGCCCAATACTAAGCCCAACTCAAGCGACCCCCGTCTATTTTCCATCTTTAATCTATTTTGTAAATGTGGGTTATGACACCACTACATGCACATTTTATGAAACCTTTTTTTTTCCTTTTGTGTTTGTAATCGCTGAATTGTAAAAAATCTAGCAATTGGACTGAAAATTCAACCGATCCAACCGAGCTAATAAAGTTTTGCAGATGTTGATTAGACAAACATCATGATTAAATTCGCCGATTAGAATTGTCTGATAAACACGAATAATCACCAGCTAGGAACTATAGACGTCAGACGTACGGTCTTCAAATGCTCAATTAACTTTTACAAAATTAGTTTGAATAACTCAAAATTATCTAGGTTCAAATATATATATATATATATATATATATATGTGTGTGTGGATAATAATAAGATTAGTAAGTTGAATGTGTGAAAAAGTTTTGCCTCTTTTTCCGCATGTTTTACTCAAAACGTGTCAAATTCAATTTTATATTCACAACACAAGAAAACAGAGTAAAATGTTTGAACATGACTGATTTTGATACCAGTCTTGAGCTGTGGGTTTCGAAACCAGCATCTGATGCCTTCCTCGTTACGGTAATTAATAACATAAATAACTAATTGTCGAACCCACTGGGTGTGCTAACCGGTTTTTAATCTAAATTATTTTTTTCCGAATCTAAAAAAGTAAGTATATTTTAACCACTTTAGGATATGATCCAGGTTTCGAATCAATTATATAGTTTTATTTATCCGGATTATGTACCTATATATATATATATATATATATATGTCATGAACTCATGGCGTACATACAATATATACATCATTTCCTTATTACCCAACTTCTACTAAAAGGGAAATTTCGAACTTAAGTCGTCTTTCTTTCTCTATAAACTTCAACTTTCAAGAGAGACTTTAAATTCTGAAGACAAGATTGGATCCGACCCGGAAACAATGGAACGAATCTTGGATCTTGAATCGGGCACAAACCAGGAGTTGAACAAACCGGCGCCTGGGATGTGGCGTTTTCCTACAAATCCTGATCTTTGCTGTATCTACAGAGTCCCAAACTGCTTACGTCAAGTAAGCCCAGAAGCATACACGCCTCAATTGGTTCTCATTGGACCTCTTCACCATTCTTTAAAATCTCAAGCTCTCAAGTCTCGTGGAGATATCACAAACACGAAGTCAATGGGCTACTTAAACATGGAGGAGCACAAGAAAGTTTACTTGGTGGAATTCGCACGAAGGGTTGAAGGGAAGAAAGCCATTGACGGATTCAGGAGAATAATCGAAGAAGACGAAGATATAATCAGGGCAAGCTATTCTGAGTCAACGGCCTGGATTCCATCTCCAGAGTTCGTGGACATGATCCTGCACGACTCTGTTTTCATACTAGAGCTCATTTTGAGGTCTTACGTAAAAGGACCTGAGAAGATAGGGGATCCTCTCATGGACGAGCCTTGTCTTGAAAACACAGTTACTGGAGATCTCATCTTGCTCGAGAACCAGCTTCCTTACTTCATCCTCGAGAAACTCTTCGATCCAATCGTTTCAATACTCTGCCCGTACCAGACATTCCGTGAATTAACCATCATCCATTTTGGACTCCAAAATAAGATTGGAAACAACTCAAAGTTTAGACATTTTACTGATTTGTTAAGGTGTGTCCGCGTGGAGACAGTTCCAGATCATGGTTTTGGGATATTCAAGCCCATGTATGATATGTATAATGCGGATAAGCTAGACACCGGGGGCGTGATATTCGAGGTCCTAGAAGACGAGTTTTCGGTCGAGGTGAAATTCAAGAATGGTGTTTTGAATATACCATGTTTTTTTAGCTGATGACGCTGCAGAGATGATACTTAGAAACATCATGGCACTTGAGCAATGCCATTATCCGTTCAACGCCCACGTATGTAACTACATCATGTTCTTGGATTTCCTCATTGACACCGAGAAAGACGTCGACTTGCTCGTCGAGAAAGGTAACCCTTTTATCGTATTAGCTAGGTCTATATGTGTAAGCGATCATGAGCTTCCAACTCAATGTTAAGTGACAATTAGTAGATTGACCCATTTTTCTAATTGTATTTTGTGTTCGTATCTTCACACTTTATGATGATGTGAGATCCTAACAATTTGTGTATGTGTGAGTATTGATTCATGATGGTTTTGGTTTTTGTTAGGGATAATAAACAATTGGCTCGGGCACCATCGTGCCGTGGCTGAGATGGTTAACAAGCTTGGTGTGGGAGTCATGGACGATGGCTCTTACTATTCTGATATCGCAACGCAAGTCGTGAAACACTACAACAACAAATGCAATAAGTCACACGCCATCCTCAGGCGCGTGTATTGCAGCGACCTGTGGACAGGGACAGCCACTGTAGCAGCTACGTGTCTATTGCTGATGACTCTTATCCAGACGGTGACTTCAATCATTTCGACTATAAAGAAGTGAAATTCTTCTCCCTAAACGCACTTTATCAATATCTTGTCTGATTTTTATAGTTCATCCTTGTTCGAATTATTTAGCTAGTGGTAACTAGCTAGATTTGTTGTCTGTTTAAAATATCACTTTTCTTTTAAGATTTCCAAAAGTATTGTGAAGTTGTAGAGTTTGATTCGGAGAGTTATTGCAATCCATAAGCTAATTTGTACCGCCTCATTTTTAACTACTAATAAAAATAAAAATAGATTACTAGAGAAATGACAGGTACGAGGAGCTGTACATCAAATTACAGTCAAATCGTATCATATAGTCAGTCATAGGAGTCAGAAACGCAAGCCATAAAAACACAAACAAAATACACAGCTAACCTTAAAATTCACCACTTACAGAATTACTTAAATCCGTTAAACTAATGTAACATCATAATAAAAATGATCTACCAAACAATATTAATATTCAATCTGCATCGTACAGAATTTAATGATTTCCATACTTAAGGATATGATCTTCTGTTTCAGTACCCCGCTCCCCAAGTTTCTCTCCAATTTCGAATCTGTGAATATGACGAAAATGCCCTCGTATTATCACTTGATTACTAGCCCAACAAAACTAACCCCAAATCAAGTGACCCGTATAAGGCCCCCTATTTTCAACCCCAAAACGTACGTGCACATCTCTTTTTCCACCATACATGCGCATCATTTTTTTTTATTTTTTTTTTAAGATTGTCCCACTCATTTTGAAAACCTAATAAAAACCACAACAAAATAATTAAGCTTGAACGGTATCTTCTTATGGCACCACAAAAAAGGGTAGATGGCTTCAAACTCACAATTATACTAATCAGTGTTTCATTCTTCTTCTGCTCTTTCAAGCATTGCTGTACACTATCTAAAAAATGGCATTTTTGAATATCAAACGTTACATATGTTTCAGAAACAAATTCAGCTTATGCAAGAGAATACTCCTCTCGCCGGAGCCTGTTTTTGCACATTTTTTTCTCTTCGAAGGATAAAAAACCATAACCAATTGTGCACCGCCTAATTTAATTAATTAATTTTAATGGAACTAACTTTTAACAGAAACCATTTACTGCGTGTTAAATGACAGATACGAAGACCTGTACGTAAAATCATATTCAAACAGTATCATCTAGCTGTCAAACTTTGAAATTCAAACCATATATATACTCCTAACCCTAAAATGCACCACTTATAGACAAACGTAACTAATCATAAACCAGAGCATCTTTTATTATTTACTAATTACATTCAATACAATTAATTTATCAACAATAGTAATATTCTATCATCTTCATACAAATTTTATAGTACTTTCTATCAGCGCAATGGGCCATAAGAATTCAACATCGAAGCCCATGAAACCCACTTAGATACAACGTTCTTCTCCGTCGTCTGCATTACCTGCAAATGAAGACAAAATTCAAAAGAAGTTTGTTGCGATTGAGTCGGATACGGCAAAGGCATTCAACCTGCAGCTGTCAAATCAATTCTCAGCTTTAGATTCATTTGATGCGAGCTGATTCTTACAAGTGTCTCTGTCAAGTAGGGTTTTCCTTTCTTGTATAAATAAGAGCTGAAGCTCAGTTGTAAAACAAGCTGAAATGAATAAAGTTGTAATATTTATCAAAATAGCATAAGCTTATCTTTGTCTTCACTTTCTTCTTATGGGTAGGAAGGATCGTCGAAAAGCATTGAAAGTTGAAACTATTCGATCCACCATATATTGCAGTAAAGGTCAAAAAGAATCAGTTATGACAGGACAGCTGTCCAAACAAAGGCTAGACAAACTCAATAATAATCAGAATATTGATTTTGCACTATATTATTTGTTAAACAAATTACGGAAACTAAGGAGGCGACAGCTTTTCAAATAGATGAATTTTTTTTTGATTGGTTAGCTGTGAAACCATGCAAAGACTTTACTATTCACATGCTTTTTTGCCAATCAACATCAAATTGTAATTAAAAAAACAAATGCGGTTAAAAAAAGTGAAATTGTGTAACTAGTACAAATGGGGAGCTTATTTACAAAATATATATATATATATATATATATATATATATAAACAAGAGAATAAAAATTGCAATAGTAGCAAAAAGTCTTATTTGACGGACTTTTATATGAACAAACAAAAAATGAACAAGTGAACTTTTATATGAACAAACAAAAAATGAACAAGTGAACTTTCATCTGAATGTTCATCCCTATTAAAATCTGTTTGCAATTGCATGTATAAGACTTTCTTAAGCTAATTCACAAGGATAAGAACATCAACCGAAATAAACACATTTGAGCTCAGAATAAGGATCCATTATTGTTCCACTCACTGTAAAAATATTGAAAAACACAACAAAATTATAAATATTAAAAAAAAAATATTAATCTCGAACGTCAGAGCTAGGGCTCCGAATCCACAAACCTATGTTAATAATATATAAACATATGCTATTTATTTCTACATATGTGATCAAGTGACTTTCATGTACATGGTCGTCGTGGGGAAATTTCCTCATTTCCTTCCTCCTCATTTACTACTAAGAGGGACATTTCGAACGTTAAGTTTTGTCGTCTTTCTTCTTCCTCTCCTGCTTCACATTTACTCTCATTTGCTCTCTCAAAACTTTCGCTTTATATCTCTTTATTACAAGACAAACTTCAGATTTTGGAGACAAGGTACTGGATCCAGTCGAAACAATGAACCGAAGGTTGAATCATGAAGCGGACACGATTCTGGAGTTTAACAAATCGGCTCCTGGGATGTGGTGGTTTCCTACAAATCCTGAGCATCGTTGCATCTACCGAGTCCCGCATCGTCTACGTCGTGTAAACCCAGAAGCATACACGCCTCAATTACTCCTCATTGGACCTCTTCACCATTCTTTAAAATTTCAAGCTCTCGACCCTCGTGGAGATAACACAAAGCTAATGGGCTACTTGAACATGGAGGAGCATAAGAAGATTTACCTCGCGAGATTCTCAGAAAGGCTTGGAGGGGAAAAAACCATTGATGAATTCAGAAGAATAATCGAAAAAGACGAAGATATAATCAGGGCAAGCTACTCTGAATCAACTGCCTGGATTGAATCTCCAAAGTTCGTGGACATGATCCTACACGACTCTGTTTTCATACTAGAGTTCCTTTTAAGGAGTAAAGATTACCAAAGATCAGACACCAACAAAACATGGGATCCTATATTTGAGCAGCCTTGTCTTCAAACCACTGTGGACGAAGACCTCATTTTGCTCGAGAATCAACTTCCTTACTTCATCCTCGAGAAACTCTTCGATCCAATCGTTCCAATACTCCGCCCTGACCAGACACTCCGTAAAATAGTCGTCACTTACTTCAGATTCCAAGGTAACATCAGCGATGACTGCAGATTCAAACATTTCACTGATCTATTCCGATGTGTTCGCGTGGAGACACTTAAGTCAAAAAAAAGAGCCAAGAGTAAATTAAGAGTTTTAGCTGGTCTATTCCGATTTGCGCAATTGGAAATACACGGGTCAACAGAATCAGAAAAGAGCCGTCCTGAAGGACACAAAGCTCTTCGCATGGAGGAGACCCATGGGTCAAGGGAACCAATAAAGAATAAATTCAGATATATTTCTGATCTTTTCCGAAGTGTTCCCATGGAGACACTAGGGTCAAAGGAAAAAGAAAAGAGTCTTGAACGACTCAAAACTCATCGCAAGGTGACACATGCGTCAAAACCAACAACAGAGCCCCCGATCATCAAACACATGTATAATGCAGCAAAGCTACACAGTGCAGGAGTGAAATTCAAGGCCGTGACAGATGAGTTCTCCATAGATGTGAGATTCGAGAATGGTTGTTTGAAGATACCTTGTTTGTGGGTTCCTGATGATGCGGAGATCACACTGAGAAATATAATGGCTCTTGAGCAATGCCATTACCCTTTTGAAGCCTACGTCTGTAACTTCGTCAGTTTCTTGGATTTTCTCATTGACACTGATAAAGACGTCGACTTGCTCATGGAGAACGGTACGCTTTACGTATATATATGTATATATGTACATCTATTGTTTGTGTGTGTACGTATATACCAGTATTCTAAACTGTAGTATGACCTAAAGTTAAACATCCACAAACTATAGCGATTATCTCATACATGAAATTATGCAGTTTGTTATTAAGCAAACCTAGGTGCACCTAAGCAAGTTTAAACGGTTCTAAGCAGCCGTTAGTCAACAATTTATTCACTTTCGCCTAATCTTTTAGTTGTTAGTTATGTTTAATTGGTTAAATTTTAAGATTGACTTTTTTAATTTATGTTGATGCATAAAATGGATCCTTTGATTAATTTCATACATGAGTTTGATTTCATAATTGAGTTTGACTAGATAAATATTAGAGAATATTTATGAACTCTATTATTTGTAAATCATGTTTTTTCACCATATAAGTATACTTAATTACCATGTTTAAACCGAATAAAATCATCTAATTCCGAGTAAGTACTGCTCCGCGTTCGCTAGGTTAATGCTGCTTGGTGCTTTTGCTTAACTTTTCTTGAATAATCAATACTAATATGGCATGGTATGGTTCTGGAAGGGATACTAAACAACTGGGGGGAGAAGAGTTCGGTGGCCGTGGCGGAGATGGTGAACACACTCTTTTCGGGGGTCGTCGAGAGTCGTTCTTACTATGCTGGTATAGCGTCTAGAGTCAACGCTTATTATGAAAATCCATTCAACAGGTCACGCACCATCCTCGGACGCCAGTATTTCGGTAATCTATGGAGGAGTACGGCCACCATCGCTGCCACGCTACTGTTGGGGATGACTCTTATCCAGACGGTGGCTTCGATTATTCAGGTTATGCAAAAGTGAACGTTGTTCTCATGCCTGGACAACGTCGTTTCACTCTCTCCCGTTCGTGTTTTGTGTTTTAATAAATTAGTCATATCTACCACTTCACTCTCTCGTCTCTTGTGTTTTAATAAATTAGTCATATCTACAATTTATTGCGAAGTGTAGAATTTAGTCCCAAAGTTATTTGTAATATTGTATTCAGAAGCTCTTTTGCTGAAGACTCTAATAATAAGAGCATTTGAAGGATCATTCTCCAAATTTGTTGTGTGTGTAGAATTTATACATATAATTTGCGCCAGTTTTTTTCCATCTTACCTAAATACTTTTAATTTTCACATCCACTGTGTTTAATTTACTCAACAAACGTCTCAGATTCGATTTCATATTAAAAACAAAATACGAAAGCACATGACAAAAAAAGTATTCTCATTAAGTTGCGATAAAATTCAACAAAGGAATTTTAAGTTGCCATGAACACAATAAAGAATAGTGCGTATTAATTAGTAACAGTATATAATAATGCTTGATCATGACTGAATTTCTTACGATTGATACCGGGGGTGAAACGTGGGTTTTGAAAGCTTGCATCTGAGACCTTCTTCGTTAAGGAGGTAATAGTAATTTCAAATTAAATACCATAAGTAGTTGATGTCGAACTCACTGGGTACCAACTTAGGATATGAGTAAGGTTTTAGAATCAATTATTTTGATCGATTTGGATTAAGCACTCTATGGTCATGGCCTATATATTTAGCCTGTTCGGAACACAATAGAATCGGAAAAAATAGCTGTAATTTTGAAACGTAAGACCACTGATCTAGCTAGTAAACCATAAGACATCATTTCCTTGATTGTGTATAGAAGACAAAGCTCTCCCATAGAGGACCCTCTATTTTCTTTGGTCCTTTCTCGGAAGTCCTCAAAATGAACTTTTATGATATCCTAAGTATGATTTTATAGTTACTAGCTAGATTTGTGGTAAGGAGTATATCTTTTATCTTTTATGATATCCAATATATCTCTTATCTTTTGTGAAGTTGTAGATTTTGATTTGGAGAGTTGATTGTAATTCAAAGCTATTTTGCACTGCGCGCCTCATTTAACTTGATGAAATCAACTTCTAATAAATAAAAAAGTTAGTAGTTTCCAAAAAAAAAAAAAAAAAAAAGTTAGTAGAGAAAATGACAGATACGATGAGGCTGTATATCAAATCCACAGACAAATCATATTATATAGCCATAGGTGTCAAAATTTGAAATTCAAACAGAAATATATTCCAAAAAAAAAAAAACACACACACACACACACACAACTAACCCTGTAATACACCACTAATACACATTTAACTAATCAGAAATTACATTCCGTTAAATGTATTTAATATCAATACCAAAATATGGTCTACAAAATAATTCAATCTACGTCATACATATTTAATGATGTCCTACTTACGGATAGGATCTTCCAAAAATCGAAACTATTAGGTACATACGAATACGATATTTTGCAGTCAATATCGAACGTGGAAAAGGTGGAGTTTTAGAAGGGTTTGCTGAAAAGAAATCAATTACTACAAGACACTTGGCCAGACAAAGTTCCGACAAACTCGGTAATAATTAGGATATTGACTTTTCTAAGCTAACAATTATTTGAAACATAGAGAGAGACAAAAACAAAAATGAATAAGATTTTTATTGGCAAGCTGTGTGAGAGAGAGAGTGTTAATTAAATGAATAAGATTCTTATTATTCATCTGTCACTAAGAGTGATATTTCGAACTTTAGTTGTCTACTCTTTCTTCTCCAATGGCTTTCTTGAAACTTCCACTTTTAAGAGAGCCTTTAGGTTCTGAAGACAAGATTGGATCCGACCCGGAAACAATGGACCGAATGGTGGATCTTGAATTGGGCACGATCCATGAGATGAATAAACCGGCTCCTGGGATGTGGCTCTTTCCGAAAAATCGGGAGCATTGTTGCATATACAGAGTCCCTAACAGCATACGTAGAGCGAACCCAGAAGCATATACTCCTCAGTTACTCATACTTGGTCCTCTTCACCATTCTTCAAAATCTCAAGCTCTCAAGTCTCTTGGAGATATTACAAGCACAAAGTCAATGGGCTACTTAAACATGGAGGCGCATAAGAAGATTTACCTTTCCGAATTCGCACGAAGGGTTGAAGGGGAAAAAACCATTGATGAATTCAGAAGAATAATCGAAGGAGATGAAGAGATGATCAGGGCAAGCTACTCTGAATCAACGGCCTGGATTGAATCTGCAGTGTTTGTGGACATGATCCTACATGACTCTGTTTTTATACTAGAGTTCATTTTGAGGAGTTCCTACGAAGGTTCAGAGAAAACAGGGGATCCTCTCATGGACGAGCCTTGTCTTGATAACACAGTCAAAGAAGATCTCATCTTGCTCGAGAACCAGCTTCCTTACTTCATCCTCGAGAAACTCTTCGATCCAATCATCCCTACACTCATCCCGAACCAGACATTCCGCAAATTAGTCATCACACACTTTGAATTCCAAGGTAAAATCGGAAACAACTCAAAGTTCAGACATTTCACTGATCTTGTTAGGCTTGTCCATGTGGAGACAATTCCACGGCTTGCTCGAGGGAAAGGCAATCCCATAGAACATATGTATAACGCGGATAAGCTAGATAGTGGAGGAGTCAAATTTGAGGCCGTAGAGGAAGAGTTCTCGTTGTACGTGAGATTCGAGAATGGTTGTTTAAAGATGCCTTGTCTTAGAATTGATGACGAAGTAGAGATGAAACTCAGAAACGTAATGGCTCTTGAGCAATGCCATTACCCTTTCAACGCTCATGTCTGTAACTATGTTATCTTCTTGGATTACCTCATTGACACTCATAAAGACGTTGACTTGCTTGTCGAGAAAGGTAACCCTTTTATCCTTTATATAGGTCTATATATATGTGTGTGTGTAATGATTCGTTGTGGTTTTGGTTTGTAAGGGATAATAAAGAATTGGATCGGGCAACACGGTTTGGTGGCAGAGATGGTGAACAAGCTCGGTTTGGGCATTCTCGAGGTTGGTTCTTACTATTCTGATATAGCAGTTGAAGTCAACGCTCACTATTCAAACCCAGTTAATAGAGCACGAGCTGTCCTCAAGCGAGTGTACTTCGCTAACCCGTGGAAAGGGACGGCCACTGTCGCCGCCTCACTTCTATTGCTGATGACTCTCATACAGACGGTGGCTTCGATCATTCAGGTTATGCAGAAGTGAGAACGCTTCTCATCTCTCTAGACGACGCAGTTGCATATCTGATTTAAGATCTAGTAGGTCTTCAAACGATGTGGGTAGTACATGTAAATAATCTTGCAGGTAAAAAACAAGTCTAATGTCTACTCAATCTATCTTTTTATGATATCCTAAGATAATGTATTATAGGCTTTTGAAGAATCTTCTCTAATTAATCGTTCGGTGAGAATCATGTATATAAAGTTCGTCAAGCTTGAGATATAATTTATTGAAAAAACTTTGATCTTAAGAAAGGAAACTAAAGACAGAGCCACATAACCTTTTAACATATCATCGAAATTTATGAACTCAAAAACGTAAATTTCGTCTATCTATATAAACATACACGAATCGCCAGCAGCATCTTTGAGGAATCTACCAAAGAGCTGCTATTCCATGATCGCCTCATGGTGAGTGCGATGGAGCTTATATAGAGCTTCAAGCTCGATCGGTTCATGATAAATCATCCGTCTCTGCAAAACAACAAAATACCCAACAAAGCTAGCAATTTAGCAAAAGAAACAATCTTGGTCGAATTTGTAAATTAAAAACCCTAGAAGAAAAATGGCGTACCGGTGACTTGCTTATCCGGAATTTGAGGAGTAACCCCCAAATTCGTTCTTATATTGGCTCCAAGATCAATCGCATCTTGAACCTGACCACAATTTCACCATCAATTGTATCAAGAGAGGTAGAGATCAATGATTTTTTTAAACTGATCTTTACGAGCATCTGACCGTGTGGATCCCTGTGGCGCGGACTAATGCGACGGAGCTGGTGGCTAACGAGCCGACGAAGAGTGATGCGACGCCGAAGGCTTTGAGCGGCATTAAACGAATGTCGCCTGCGTAACCTCTCCGAATCAATCGCACTCCCCACATGATTTGGGCTCCACTTCCCAATGCCCACCACCAGTGAGCTGATCCATCCAACAAACTGCTCTCTCCGGCACCGGTTCCGGCGTCGTTCCGTTCCTCCATTTTCGCCGTCCCTTCTCCAAGATGGTGAAATGAAATGGGTCAAAATTCCGATTGCGAGATTCCTTATTCGTGTGTTGCCCTCTAAGTTTTAATATCGTTGCTGGTTTAATGGGCTCCGTTTTGGGCTTACGGCCCATATTTGTCATATCACAGGTTCGTAATATTGATCTTCACTCTCACATGAAGTTGTCAGCAATATTGTTGATTTCAGAACTTCTTTTTATCAGGAAGTATGTATTATTTTTTTTGTGATAAAAATGGGATTATATATTTTCCAAAGTTGAACTACATAGATTTGCATAATTCTACATAAAAAATAAATATACATATACATATGTCATCTGTGTGTGAATTCATGGTTGTGTTTTTATGTGTACTTTTATATATGTAATATGTCTGAATGTGTATGCATTTGTGTATATCTATATAACTTATGCATACAACTGCGTACTTATGTGTATACATCTCTCTCTCTCTCTCTCTCTCTCTCTCTCTAACATGACATTAAATATAAAATTAAACATTATGTCGGGCCAAGGAAAGATTTGGTATGGCCCAGAAAAAATGCTACTACATTCAACCATTCTGATCATGATTATTTTACAATGTTGAACGGAATTTTATACTAATAACTAAATATACTCAGTGCACATACTTATTGCTAATCTCTTGTCTTGGTTTTAGTAATT